>CM076270.1:20272500-21658750 GCA_038380795.1 Pyrocephalus nanus | reverse complement strand
ACAGGAATTCATTAGAAACCTGGTTTCATAGGGACTATTCACCAAATGTACGTAGGTGTAAGCAGCTGTGCTGCCGTGTAGCTCGCAAAAACGGGAGAAGCTGCAGACATCCGTGAAGAAAGTGAAAAGCCGCTGCAATGCCTGCTGAGTGATCAGATGAGTCTTTAAAGCATGCGAGGTGAAGAGCAGCACAAATAAAAAAAGCAGAATGATTAAGCAGATTAATTCAACTACATATAAAATGTACTAGCTTGGAATTTTAGAATTTTATGGGGTGTGATAAAACTTGTGGGAATAGCAGCTGTTTGGCACAGGAGTGAACTTCTGTGTAATGAGTGCTAGTCCGCAGCTTTTTACAATGATAGACAAGTTGTATGTCAGACAAGCTGTAAGCAATTTTTTTTTTCAGTGCTCTTAGGATGCTGAAAAGCTGCTTATCTGGGCATTATTGTTTTATCTGCTCCCCTGGTATCAGGGTGATAGAAGAACTCTGCTTTGAATGGTGATATGGTCATCACTACAGTCACATATACGTGTCTATAAATAGCTCTATGTATCTCGTGTGGGAGGCAATAGAAACTCATGTCAGTACAAAAAAGAAAACAACAGAAGCCTGCAGTGGATTTTGTCTCAAGGTGTATACAGAAGCGTTGAAGCTTCTGTTTGGTGTTGTCATTGACAACCAGGAGAATTGCGTGGCTTAGTGGCATGTGGAGACTTTGTGTGGGTCTCTAAATGGCACAGCCAGGAGTGTGTTCCAGCCCTAGAGCTTCTTAACAGAATACTGTTGAGCAGAAAAATGTCAAGCAGGGAGCCCAGTAAGTTGAAGTAGGCATTTTTAGACTAAATTGAGGTGAGTATGTTTATAAATACATCAAAATAACCAGCTCACCTTATTGCTAGGAATTACTAGTGGAAATGGGGGATCAGAGGGAGCTCTGGTGGGAGATCTGTGTTGCTGCTGTGATGGTGGGCTCAGTATCTACCTGGCTAATGCAGCTGGTTGTGGCTTTTGATTCTTGCTAGGCAACTAGTGTGCCCGTGCCTGAAAAAGCTGAGGCTCAGCGGAAGGTTTTTCTTGGAAGCTGGAGTTGGGGTTGTCTGGACTGCTTGAATTGCTTAATCACAAGCATGCATGGGAGAGCATGCTTTTGTAATACTAATTAGGGGGAAATTTGGCCTAATCATCAAAACATTTCCAGTTACTTGGTCTGTTAACTGGATTCTACTATTCTCTAGGGTCAGAGGTTTTATACATGAGAAGACAGGGGAAATATGGATTAGTCATCACTAATCTGTGAAGTGTTGCTAGATGCAGTCAGTCATCTTTATGTGCCTCTGGGCATCTTCCCAATCACCTGTGACATAGTTTACAAATCATGTTTTACAGCAAAGTACTGGTTTGTAAGTGTCATGTAATTCAGTGCACCCATACCAGCCATAAACAGCTTTTCAATAAGCAGGGTGATATAAAGAATTATCTCTTTTCAGCTTTGAGGAACAGGTAGCAGTAGCTGCAGTAGTCAATCACCGACAGATTTAAAAATGTAAACAATGTAAATGTTATGAAAATATAAGAAAGTTTATTATTATTATTAAAGTAGGGAGCTTCCCTGTGTAAAAATATGAGAAAGCTGAATACGTTCAACCATGTGCATGTTCAGGTGTGTCTCCTCTAAGATGGTTTAAGTGGTGGGGTGGGAGGAGAGCAAAAAGAGATGAAAGTAAAGGTGGTAGCATTTTATAGCTGTAGCTACATGAATGTTTGGGCTGGCATGCTATGGAAAGAAAGCTGTTCTGTGTTCTTTTTTCATGTCTCTCTTTAGTGATGGGTTCTAATCCACTACTCACATGAATACTTCTGCAAGCTGGGGTGAGGTCTCTGCTCGATAGTCAGTGATCCTGGACAGGGAGAGGATGGAGCAGTTTTAGTGGCAATGCTGGTATTAGCCATAGGTTCTTGAGCTGTTTGTCATGGTTTTGAAATACGCTTCAGTGCTACCTGAAATGCTGTATTTGTCCTTCAGCACCTCTTCTTGAGTGGTGTCTGTGGAAACGTGCATTTTGGCACCTTGTCTCTGATCTGGTGTGCACCTTTAATAGCCAGAAAGAGGTTTTTCTCTTATATTTTCAGGCTGAAATCAGAAGATGCCTTATGCTGGGGTCAAATAAACTGCTTTGTGGCATAATTAAGTATGAAAGCATATTCATCTTGTGGAATTATCTCCCCATGTTGGAAATCCCAGTCTTGCTGTCCATACTCATCAATGTGATGTAAAGTGTGGGCTTCAGGCAGTCTCCTGTTGTCTTCTTGGGCTTTGGAAACTGTGGCCTGAACTTGCTTTCACAGTTCCATGATACTAAAAAGAATTGTGGAAGGCATCAAGGCTGATTTCCAGTGAGTTCTGAAGTTAAGGTGCCTGCTCCAGGCTGTGTATAGGTAGTGGCCTCAGCATGCAGGTAGGATTGTTTGTGAGAATTATTAGTTGTCAAGAGACTGTAAGCTACAGTTGTAAATCCACTGGGGTTTCCAGAAGCACTGTTGAGAAATGCCGGTATATCTTAGCTCTCTTAGTTTGGCTGACGTATAGACGATGTGAATTTCTGTTCATCAGTTTTGTGGCTTTGACCAAGACTTGTTTCCTACTTAAATGCTTTCTGTATTGTTTAACAGCTTGCACTTTAAGCATCTATTGCTGCAGAAGGGCATTTTGTGATATTTAGTGATGTTTCTCACTGCTTCTGAGAGGCGCTGTCGCCTGGTCTGACGTGCGAGCTTCTCCTGGCCAGAGGTTGAGTGGGTTTTGAGGTTTCTTGTTTTCATGGGAGAGGGACAGTTTGTCATTGTCTCTGACAGGTTACAGGTACAAAACCAAGAGGAGAAATGAACATAACTAACTTTTCCTCTTCCGTTCTGTTATCTTCTTACTTTACATCCCCAAGCAATCTAAGAAATACTGTGTAGAATTTGGTGGATTATCTATTAGCTATATGTCTCCGTTTTGCTGTATGCCTTCCTCTTCCAGGAGTAGTTCTTGTGCTTTCTCAGCACTGAAACAAGCTTGAGGCCTCCAGCTGCTCTAGCAGCTCAGCTGAAGAGGCTGCTTTCCCAGCTAATTGCCTACTTCCTCTGCAGAGGTTCATCATCTGCGTTACAGAAATAGTAATGGACTCTGCAGAGGCTTCTCAGCCAACACAGCTCTCAACTCAGCCTACAAACTTTCAGGCTGAACTGAATCAGATGGTTTAATACACCAGGTCGTGACCTGCTCTTGCAGAATTCATGTGCGAAGTTCATACTCAGTTGTCCCTTTTTTTTCCGTGGAAATTTAAGTCTTGCCTTTCCAAAAACGTGTAGTAAAGCCAGTGGGATCATTCAGAAGTGAGGTGAGATTAAAGAAAAAAAGAGTGTGTTCTCTTAAATACAGGTCTTTAAACAGCTGGCAATTCTCTTATTAACTGGTTAATGTAAGTCCTCTTGCAGATGACTGAGGAGATGTCTGTCTGAGCATATGTAGAGTTCCCAGCACAGTGCTTCATTCCTACATCCCTACAGCATCTGTGACTGCTGGTTGCATTTGTGGGTGGCTGGTTCTGCTTCTGAAGCTGGGAGGGGGGGAAAAGACAAATATATGTAAAGGTCTATATGCTGTAAAGAGAAATGTGAACGTCCTTCTTTTTGGGCAGCCTTCAACCCAGTTCTGAAATGGCTGAGAAAAGGCCACTAAAAACCAGTATGTCATGTTCCTGTGAGCTTAAGTCTGTTTCAGTGATGCTGTCCTGGATACAGAAACTCAGTATGCTTTTTTCATCTTAAGTGCTAATAACTTGGCCACATTTCACTTTACATTTGTTATCTAGTATTTCAGATGAGAAGATGCTTTCTAAATTAGCTGGCAAATAGGAAGTGGTTGATTGCTAATGTTGTGCAGTATGATTAATAAATAAATAAAAGGCTAGTCACCTCTTACTCTGGAGATCTCCAACCACAAGTACAGTAAATGGTTAGAACACCATTCCAGGTAGTTTTGTCAGTTGGTAGCATTCCCAAGATACAAATGCTTGAAGTATCAGGTCTTGGCTATCAATGAGTTCGTGTAAGTACAAGTTTTTATAGAAGTTCCTGTATTGAACAGAAAATACTGGAGTTCCAATTTATTTTTATGGTGAAAAGAGTGTATTGCTTGCAACTGTGTAAATTTAGAGAACTGCCAACACTGTTATTGCCAGTGCCTTTTCTCTTGTAGGAGGAAGGATAAGTAAAAAATTTAGTAATACTGAATTACTTGCATTATTTTAAGTGGGGTTTCTTAAATGCCACTGAGAAAACTGGGAGCCTGTCTCCTCTAACCCAAGCATGAATAGGTTTTGGTTAGATGCCATGTGGCTGATATGTCCTGCTACCCCTTAGATTCCCAGAAGAAGCTACACAGCTTCTTAGCTATATAGAAATCCTAATTTTCAGCTGTGCTGTAAACCAGACTGAACCACAGTGTGTGAAATGATGGGAACTGGGCTTTGTAGGGTATTGTTTAGTAGGAAGTACAAGCACCTCTTCTGTAGAGTAACCTAAAAGGTGTAGCATCTGAAGGCAGACTGTCATCTATTTCCTCCTCTGCAGCAACTCACGGGCCTTGTCAAAGCTCTATTGAAATTCTCACTGCTGGCTTGAGGACTCAATTCTATACCTTTAGCTTTCTTTGTTTTTTATACAGATTTTTTTTTTTTCTTTGCTTGACAGTTCTCTAAGTCCCAGTGTTACAGATACTGGTATTTTAACCCTGCTGAAGGAGGAATGTACACTGGAAAACTCTTGGCATTCCATATGCTCCAAGCACAGCTTTCCACACAGTTTCCAGATGGCCATGGAGCCATCTCCACAGGGCTGTTTCTAGTCTCAGCCTGGTAGGTACAAGACACAGGGCATGAGTCACTGGCCAGCAGATTAAAATTTACCTGGGGAGAGTTGAACCAAATTTGTTCCCCTGCAGGGGTGTAGAGGTGCAAGAGTCGTGGTATCAGATGATGCCAAGGTACCTGCAACAAGTGAAACTGGGTAGTAAGGGTGCTGAGTTTCCCTTTAATATTTTTTAAGGAAGAAAGGGAGGTCAAATCCTATAGCAGAGGTGGGACTTAAGGTAAAGGTGGTGGTGAGGTATCTGATAAGATATCAGCCATTGTTAGTCCAACACCTTATGGAGTATTTACTTCATAAATGTGTACTTATATAGCCCATTATCAAAGAGTTAATACCTTGTACCTTTATTAATGGGAGCTTGCAGTGCTGTAGGCTTGCCCTTGGCTCCTTAATGAGCCCATGCTTGCATAAGCATTGTTAATGTACAGTAAATGTGGGAACTGTGGTTCCATGAGGCATTCCTTCCACACAAAAAAAAAAAACAAACTTAAAATGTGAGCTTGAGTTTAGGCAATTGCTATGATTGTTGAACCACTGTTCCCTCTGCTGGGGTGAATCCAGAGCAAGAAGGTATAGCCTCAGCACCATGTTGTGAAACACTGCTGGTGCTGCCTCTTTTGGGGGAACTGGTTCTGCAGCATTAGTCATGATGAGCTGACTGCCCCAAGCTTGTTTCTTCATTATGTTAAAATAACCACATTGCATAAAGAACTTAAGATCAACAAAACCAATTCTTTAATAAAGGGACACCTGTGAATTAAAAGCATAATTATCTTTAACCTTCCTGATACTGTAAAACTAGATAATAGATCTTGGGGAGAATTCTGTGGAAACGCTGCTTTAAATACAGGAGTAAATAATACATAGAAACTTTTAACAACAGCAGTGAGAGAATGCAGATAAAATTTGAAAATTGTGGTAGAACTGTGCCCTATCATATCAGCAAACTGTATTTGCTTCATGAAGCAGAGCTGAAGTTGGCTTTTTTAATTATGTAAAAACAAGAGATGGAAGTAAAATCAAATGATACATGAATGCCTATCTGTGTTCTTGAAGCTCTGAGCAGTGTGTGTGTAGTGGAGTGGTGAAGTAAAAAGCATTCTGGTCAGCTTTGCATGATGTGAAATTGGTCTTGGTAATGAACTACCATGAACCACAACCAAATACTATTGAAGACAGATATGGGTGCTAAAATCAGTGTGGTTTAGGAACTGGAGACCCTGTTCATGAGGACACAGAAAGTTTTCAATGGAACTTGTCTCTCTGCACTTCGTGTTTAACAAATTCATCAGAAGTAGTGGTGGTCAGGACTCTTCATAAAGCAGCACTGAACTCGCAGCTTTCTGCTCCTGTGGGAGCTGTGCTTGGACAAAGAGATGGTTCCTGTCTGGGACCAGCCCAGTTCAACAAGCCAGGGCTCTGCTGGGAAATTCCTGCTTGGCAGGGGAGGCTGGTTGGACATGGCGGAACAGACGTTGCAGATGGAGGTGGCCCATCTTGAAATAAACACAAATGCACTAAAAAACTGGAAGGAATAGGAGTAACAGAGGAAGGTCTAAGGTGGAGAGATGAAGGACTAAGCTATTTACCATGCTTTTTGCAGTTGTGTGCAATGGTGGCTGTAGTGCCTGAAATCAGACCAATATCTTAACATACAAAATTAATTTTTTTTTTTTTTTAAACCATCACTTCCAGCTTATCTCTGTATATAAGTTGTTTATATCTTGTTGACAGTAACTCCCTCCTCTTCAAAGCAGTGTATGTACTGAGCTTTTTAAAAGCTAGCAATCATCCTTTCTTGGTAACACTGTGCATGTACTAAACTTTCCAGCTCTTGAGTAATAATGGAAAGAGTTGTTAGGTTAAAAAGGCAGAGCCAACATTCAGGAGGTACCAGAGGACCTGGAGGAAGATGAAACATTTCCCAGATCTGTTGGGTGGAAGAAGCCACTCCTGAACTCACCTGCATTCATACCATGGTAGGATACTGGAGCTGAGGGCTTTGGGATGTAAGAAGCTTAGGCAGAAAGGGAGTTAGGAACACCTGTGAGGGGGAGAGAAGCCTCCTGACAGGTTTGAGTGTTTTAATTATATTTAATATATATTTTAATTATGCTGCCAAGTGGGCATCATCTGAAAAAGAAGACCCAGCATCTGACCTTCCCGTTGCAACCAGAGTGGTCCCATTGCTTGGGAGAAACAATTGCTGTGAGCCCAGCCAGCTCCTTGAGTGACTGTTAACAGGTTTGGTTGAGTATTTATTCAGTCCTGCTGGAGAGAGCTGGTTAAATGCCTGAAGTGAAGCTGCTTTCTTTGAGCTCACATGTCAGCTGAAATAAGACTTTTAAATTAGTAGCCCAGATGGCACTGACATGGAAACATCAACATCTCAAACTTGGAGAGGTCCCTGTATGTTTGTTCTGGGCTGAGTTTCCCTGGGTACACAGGCTGCCCAGTGCCTGCCACGTGGGCTACGGGGATCTGAGCTTTTTGAGCTTAATGCATGAGAGCAGCAATGCTGTGAGACTCTGCTGTTTAGTTTTAGTCTGTTTAGATGTGCTTGCTGCTGTTTTGGTTACAGCTACTCACAGAAAGTGCAGTCTGGTGTGCGAAACTTCCTGATGGCTTGGTATGTCTTTAAAGAGACTGCAGAATCCATCTTGCAGCTGCAAGGAGGAGGTTTTAGGGTTATATATTCTTGGTGTTGAAGTCAGGCTTCAAAATAAACTCCTGGAGGTGTCTCATAGGAAGTGCAGCCAGTACAGATATCTAAAAATCTATGTGCAGTTCATTATTTCTTCCTCGATTCACTTCAAAGTGTTCTTCAGGCTCTCTGGGACAGGTCTTTTCTCCAACTTAGATTTTAAATATGAGTATTTTTTCAGCTTATGTTTTGCCTCTGATCTTGAACCAAACTAATTTCTCTTCTTTCTCTCGGGAAGAGTGCAGCAGCTTGGTTTGGCTCTCTGAAAGCTAAGTCCTTCCTAAACTAGTTCTTTCCTGGAGGGGGATCTTCATTCTTAGCAGTTTTTTGTGCCTGGGGCTGAGATGTAACTTCTCACTGCTCTACCAAATGCTTTTCTAGACCCAGATTAAACAGTCCATATTAATATAACTTTGCTTTTGTGCCAGGCATTCTGTAAATGCAGGCTGGAGGCATCGTGTCCTCTTTGTTGACATAACTACTTCCATAATAAATTTCAGCCAAAACCTTAAACTATGCATTATGGGGGTGATCTGAATAGCTGAGCCTAGTGAGGGATGAATATGCTGCCTAGTGTGTCAGGAGTTAGTGTTTGGAACACCAGCTTGAGGCTGAGGTCATCTAGAGACTGATATCCTGATGACTTTTCATCATCTGTCATGAAACAATGCAGAATTATCAGTGTAGGTAAGAGATGACAGAGTTGTCTTCTCCTGTCTTCCCCAGAGCTCTATGCCTGACTGGAATAGTTATCTGAAAATTATATAGCAGGTTAAACTAGGCTCTGCAGTTAGATACAGGCACAACTAGTACTTCAGTGTGATGAACAGGACTTGGTGTGGTGCTGTTCAGTGAGGCAGGGGGAGTTAAGGAGTCCTTGATGTGCTTGCCATGGACATGGCATCCCCCACACAGCTGAATGTGTGACACTGTCATCTGTCTTCTTCAGAAAATTCAGCATTAGGGTTGAGAACTGGATTTGCATAACAAATGCCAGGTGGGCCCGTTTGGGGTTTTTATTTATTTATTCTTTAGTTACATTTCTTTGGCTTAGTGACGGTATTTCCACTGCCTATTAAGACGTCTAAGTTGTGGGATGTCCTTCCTGTAAGCTCTCAATTTTAAGAAGTGGGCAGCCTACCCTGAAGAGGGACAGTTTTTTTGGTCCAACATCTTTCAAAAGCCCACATTTATGTAAATGAATTCGCCTATACACCTTCCTCCTTCTCAGTTAACTTTGTAAAAAATATAAAGGTCATAGGCAAAGAAATGCCTAGCTTGTATTTTTTTGTTTGGCTTTCTGAAGCATTAGATTCAGATTTAACTATCACTAAGTTTTCAGCTCCAGTGTTATGAAAGCTTGTTGAAAGCTTGTTGGTATTCTGTATAGCAGGTCAGCTGTTTTCCATCCTACACATCGTACATCCTTTTGGATTTCTTCTCCTTGCAATCTACTTAAGCTGTTTCTTTCAGGATATGCAAATGCACTTGTTGTTACTGAACTGCATAGAAGTTGAATATACTGAAATCCATGATGGAAACATTAATAACAGGGATGCCAATTGGCTCAAAGATGAGATTATCTCCTCATATTACCTGGTGAAGCTATGCAGTGCCCATAGCAGGGCCAGGCCAAGAAGGGGCTGCTCTGGAACTAGTGCTGAAAGGTGTTTTTATCCTTTTCCCATGCTCAGAGACTTCATTTCACTTATTGAGTAAATATCTGCTAGAGACTGTGCTCTAAAACAGAGACCGGCCTGCCTTAATAGCGTGTTGGGGGTAGAGGTGAGGCAAACATGGAGACCTCTTGGGAAACCAGGTACAGGATGTTATAATTTGAAACAAAGCAAAACAACAAAAAAACCCCAAACAAACAAACAAAAAAATCCTGCAGCAGTGGCCTTTGGGGCAGAGTTGGATTGTTTTGACAAGGCTTTATATGTGTCATGGGGAAAATGAAAGGCTGTCATCCTGAGTCTGCAGGGGCTGTCACCAGTGAAGTAGAAAATTTAGGGACTTGCAATATATTGCGGTATAGGCAAAAAGAGAAATGTCTGACTTCAGCTGGGTTTGTGCAGATGCACTGCATAAATGACAGTGGAACGTTGTTTTATGTGACTTCAAAGAAGTGTCACTCCTGTCTGTGCTCTCATAATGTACTTCTTGACGGGTAATGTGTCAAGGGTAGATGTGCTCAAAATAGCTGAGTCTCCTTTGGTTTGGGCCAGGTGGAGCTGCCTCAGTCAAAAGCAGGGTTTTCAAATTGCAGCTCAAACTCTGCTTTGTGATTATTGTCTGGCACTGTCACTGTCCATCACTACATGGGGCAGGCTGTATTGCACCAACATTAACTCTTGCTTGCTTATAAGTGCACCTAATAAGCATCTCTAATGGTTTTGGGGGTTTGAGGTTTCGTTTCACCAAGGTATTTGGTAAAGGTAAAAGTCTGCTTAGTACTGGGATTAAGAATTTGTTTAAACTGCCCGTTGAGTTTCCAAATAGGGAGAAGGGGTGGCCACCAAACCACCAAAGAAACCTTAAACCCTTAACTTCTCTTGAAATGTCAAGCCATGCTTGCCTCCCACAGAATTGCCATCAGAGAGCTGCTGCCTGGGGGAGAGGGAGGCCTTGCCCTTAAGAACAAAACTAGAGGTTCAGATGGTTTGTGCCAGCATCAAGGAACACTCAAAAATATTCCTTAACTTTTTTTTTTTTACTTAAAAGTACAAGTTTCCTTTCCCTGTCAGGCTCCTGGCTCTCCCCATGACAGCTTCCTGCTGTAGCTGGTGGTGAGAGGTGGAAGGTGAATCTGGGGGTGACTCATGTAGCCTGTTTCAGGGGCTTGGGTGGCATTTGGGTTTTCTTCCTGCAGGTCTCTGCTGCAGGTAGCTAAATCCCATCTAAATTTTGGGTTAAGAATGAATAGTTCCCTATTGATGCCTGATGTGGAGCTCCTTTGGACCGAATTGTACTTGAGTGACTTCAGAACTGCTTGGGGAGGATTCTTAGGTTGATGGAAAAGACTTAATTATTGGGTGGGCTGTTAGCCTGCTTTATGGGACAGTGGTTTTACTTTTACTTGCATAACTTAAATCAGTCCAACAATCTGCTCTAGTAATAGTAACAGTTAGACTGAGGGGAGAAAGATGTCTCATTATTTCATTTGGTTTATTCTGTGCTGCAGTGGCAAACTTTGACAAAGCCAGTTCTGTCCCCTGAAACGGTGTAAAAGGAAGTGGAAATGCCGTATTTTGCTACTTTCAAGTGTTTTAGCACAGCTAAAGTACATGCTATTAAAAGACGATTAAACAAATCTGTGCAAACACCAGCTGGTTTGCTGGTAATCAAATGCTCCAGCATGGTTTGAACTTGCAGCGTAGGTAGGCTGGCGATGGCAGCGCTCCTGGGAGCCGCACGCCCTTGGAATGTGTGGGAGGAGGCTGCGAGCGACGCCTCATCCCAAAACTCTGCGGCTCTGCCGGCCCCGGCGCTCGGGATGCTGCAGCCAGGACAGCCAGCGTGACACGCTGTCCAAAGGCTCAAGGCGGGCGCAGACCCATTTTGGGGGGTTTTCGCGTGTTGTGCAAATGGCACTTAATTCTGCTGTGTGCCTTCTGCAGCCTGGTGAGCCTTTGATGAAGTTGGGAACCAGCTGATTCCTCCTCAGCCAGTTGGGAAGACTAACACCTCGGTGCGTTCTTGGAGTGCCAAAGTCGGCTTGGTGAGGGAACAGGCACATTGCTGGTCTGAAAATAGAAGTCAGGGCTGTTAACTGTGCAACTGAAATGTCTTAAAAGTGTTGTCAGCAGGGAACATAATTTAACGAAACTGAACATTATTGCGTGACTCTTTCTCTAAGTACCTGCTTGCCCTAACAAAAAAGTGGTTGACTGCAGTTTCATGAGTAGGAAATCCAGCGTAGTGGTTACAGTATGCAGTGTTGAAGATTTGGGCTTGGTTCTCTGTAATCAGTTGCTGAGAGGTCTTGAACAAACTGTTGCTGCTGCTTGGGCTTCAGTTCCTGGGAGATCATGGGTGCACTGGATTCTGTCAGGTGTTAGACCTGCAGATGGTGATAGGCCCATTTAGAATGTTAACTTCACTCTGTATTCGTTAGCTCCTTCCTTTTCTTAAATGGAAAAGTACAGGTTGAAACCCAAACTAAACTCTGCGTTTTAAAAATCTGAAAGCTTTTTCCTCTACGTTCTCCTTATGGAAAAATGCCAATTATGCAGCTAACTCTTATTGTTCTAGGCAGGTGCGAATTCCCACGACAGAAGGTCTGTTTGCATTCGTACACGTGCTTCTGTTCACTGCGGAAAATGGTCTGTGAAGTGTACTGTGCAGCACATCTTAGTGGGCAAGGACTGTACCACATCACTTCCTAGCAATCATTTACCCTAAAGGGCAGTCTAAATAGAGTGCCAAGGCTCGTTTAATTGCATCACCAAACTAACAACTTGTGTGTGTGGTGGGAAGCAGTCTCCCAGCTTGGTGGCTTTTGTCCTGTTACACAGGCACTGATATCTAGCCACTTGATGATTATCTCTGCATCTGGAAAACCCTAGGGCTAAAATACTGGTAGTGGTAAGTAAAATGCAGATGTGAGCCCCATTGCCAGAAAGGGGCTGTGAATGGTGTGTTGCACATGTGCAAGGCTTGCCTGCTCTTTAGGTAAATAAGAATTTACGTTAAAAATAAAAGTGCTGTGCTTGTGAGAACTGACTTAACTTTCTCCTCTTTTCTTACAGGTAACTCCAACCAGGAATCATGAACTGGCACTTCTCCCTCCTCTTTGCTCTTGGGACTTTGATGTCTGTGGGTTCCCAGTTCAGTTTTTATCCTCTGGAGGAGCTTAGCTCTGATGTTGGAATCCAGGTCTTCAATCAAATAGTGAAAGCGAAGCCTCAGGACAATGTTGTTCTTTCTCCTCATGGGATTGCATCAGTCCTGGGGGTGTTGCAGCTGGGAGCTGATGGCAAGACCAAGAAGCAGCTGACAACTATGATGAGATACAGTGTAAATGGTCAGTGGTTCCTAAGGTGGTTTTGGGTGTGTTTTGTCAGATCTTCCTGCTGTATGAGACGGCTTTCCAAGTGTGGTAGATTGCATCATGCACCAGTTAACTGTGTTTACCAAAAGCACAAAATGGACACACTTGAAGCTAATTGGCAATTTGAGTATGGACATGTACATATACTCCAACTGGATTATAAGCAGCTTGGTTAATGACTTCAGGGCCCAAGCTAGAACTGACTTTGTCCTTGCCAAATTGATTTTCCAGAGCAGTGTGGGAGGTGGTCCAGGGCCAGCATCATGCAGGCAGGCTGCAGTACCCCATTTTGGGCTGTACTGAACAGCCTTTAATGTGCCCCTGCTTAGATAACAGGGCAAGAGAATATTTTTGGCACCATACTGAAAGCAGTGCAAACTAACCATACTGTTGATACTTTCACTTTGCTCCTCAGCTTTGTTTGTGTGTTTCTGCTGTCAGGATCCCTGTCTCTTGTAGTGCCCTCTTCAGCCATTTCTGCTTGCCTCTGTGCCTGACACTGCATGCATCTGTGCTTACATTCCCCTGCCAGTGTCTGCCCCTTGAGAGTGTGTAGGCTGAAGGTTCTTACTGCTTTAATTTGCACGCTATTTTTGTGAGTGTTTGCCAGCAAGACTTAACGTCTTAGTGCCAGCATTCTCCCTTACTTCCAAGAATAGGAAACCCTCTAAGAGGTAAGTGCATGTTTAAAATCTTGAGCAGTGTTGTCGTACGACATGTCATTCTGTCTTCATTTGCTTTGCTGTTTTGGTCCTGGGTTTAAAGTACAGGGAAATTATTTGACAGCTTAAGATCTAAATGATGTAGGTTGAAATCTCTTCATTGGATGATCAACTTTAGGGACATCTGAATGCTCAAAATATAAGTACTTTGAAAAATTTTGAAGCATTATATCGACTTATTTTATTTGGCCCACAGTCCTCAAACTGTGAGATACAGAGGTTCTCAAACACCTTAAAAGTAGCCAGTACCTTGTTAGAGAATTATGGGATGGGGAGATACCTATCTCATTGCACAGATTTCCTCTGCTCTTGTTAGTGATTGCCTTGCAGTTCTTTGGCAACTGCAGCAACTGCTTCTTTGGAAAGATAATACTTGAGGAGTATTTAATTTGTCTTTAGCTGTCTTTTAATGCAATTTAGCAGCTGGAAGCAAAGAGGAGAGCCAGCACCATGAGACCAGCCAGCTCTCCCCGGACCACCAGCAAGTGATCCGTGGACCACAAGTGATCCGTGGACCACCAGTGGTCCACAGAATACAGTTTGAGAACCTCTGTTATGGTATGTTCTCCAAAAGAATTTGCCCATAGTATTGGAGAGTGAACATTTAGAAATTCATACAAATGGTACTGCTAAAGCATTCATGATACGTGAAACAGCAAAGCCAACTGTGGCTTTCTCTTGTGTGCAGCTAAGAGAATAACTCTGAACTAATTTATTCACTTCATATCTCTTATCTCAAGTTTGTCTACATCAGGAAGTAGTCTGGAAATGTTTCTGCCTAAATTGTATTGGGAAACAGAGGGAGCCCATTAATAACTCTGGAAAAAAAGCCACCCAAGGATTCTGCTCAATATAATGGTTGAACATGAAGTTGCTTGCCTGGCAGTAGCTTCCCTGTGTAGACAAGCACTCCTTCATAAGCCATAACACTGGGGAGAACTGGGTATGGTGAACATAGCAGTTCTTCTGTGGTGCCATATGCCTTCCCTCATACACACTGAAGGAGCTAGCAAGCACTTGATGCAATCTGCTTTCAGGTCCAAAGGATCTTGACTATAACATCAGAACCTGCTACTTTCCCTTTTTCCCTTTTTTTTTTTAGAGACAAGCTCATGTGTTAAGGGATTGATTACTGCTGGTAGCTGATTTAGGCTGGGACCTAGTCTTGAAGGAAACCAAGACTTGACTTGCAGTTTATTAAAAAATCATGACAGTTTACTTTATTCTACAATAAATGGAAAGGAAGGATGTCAAAAACAATTTTTGCTTTACACTCTGAGGTTCAAAACCACTTGTTGTCCAAATCCTACAGAGCCAGAGCTCTGACTGAGCAGCCTGACCCCTCAACTTTCTTTGTCACCATTGCAGAACTGACAAGTGATCTGGGCTTATATGATGAAAAGTATTTTGGAACAGTCTGTTCTGTGGAAAAGCATGGTTAGTAGCTCCACATTAAGACTTGAACCTCAGTGTTATCCCCAGCACTGTCTATTGCATTCTGAGCAGACACCTAGAGGGGCAGCAGAAATCACAGCAGAAGTCATGTTTTTGCTGGGAAACAGTAGCAATCTTCAGATGAGAGATCAGAAATGGTTGTTTTGGAAGTCCTCTTAGAGTGCCTGCTTTGATCGCCGTGTCTAGTCCAGCTCTTAATGTCTGACCTTTCATGTCATTAATACCTTGCATATAAAGTAACTGTTCATCAATCTTATTCTAAATGAAACTTGCTGTTCTTTCCAACTAGGAGTTGGTAAAGCCTTAAAGAAGATAAACAGGCTCATAGTCTCAAAAAAGAATAAAGACATTGTAACAATTGCTAATGCAGTGTTTGCAAAGAGTGGCTTTAAAATGGAAGTGCCTTTTGTTACAAGGAACAAAGAGGTGTTTCAGTGCAGTGTCAAGAGCGTGGACTTCGAGGACCCAAACGCAGCATGTGATTCCATCAACCAGTGGGTGAAAAATGAAACCAGGGGTGAGTATTGGTGAGTGCCTCTGTGTGGCAGGGTGGTGCCTGAGACCTCAGATTCAAATGGAAATGCTGGAGAAAGAGGGGGAGGTGGAGAAAGCTCTGCCCTGCAGCTAAAACTGTCTTTCAGCAGGCATTAGTGTGGTGTTTTAGAGCTGGTGGGCCAGGAATCAGCAGTCTCATTGCCCCAGGAGATGGCCTACCTGGTGGCCTGGAGAGGATGTGTGCAGTGTGTGTGCCTGTGTCCATCTGCCCGTGGGATCAGGGGAACTTCTGTTCTTTACATTCATACAACTAGTGAGAAATCCAAGCAGAGTTTGGAGCGTGCTTTCTCTTGGACCTGTGGTTTCTCAAACATGAAAGATACTTTCAGGCAACTCAGATGTTATACTCAGTAAATCAGACTTACGGAAAGCTGTAGGTCAGTTCAGCTTTTGCTCTGACTGCGCTAAACTCTTGTAAGACATGACCCTGTTCTTACAATGCAGATTTAGTGGAGGATTGTTAATTGACCCTGCCTTGACAGAACTCCTCGTGGTTCAAGCCTCTTGGCATCTAGTCAAGATTGCATGTGCTAAAGCCAAAGGTCACGCTTTGCAACATTTCCCAATCTAGGTGAACTACCTGGTTTGGTACCTTTTGGAGTTAAAGCCAGAGCCTCCTGGATGCCACGAGTGTGTTAACGATGTTGGATGTGGTATGTGTGAAATGAGGCTGTCAGATTCTTTCTCAACCACATCACCAGTTTTGCATAGCAATGTTGCAAGCAGCGTGTGAATGGGGAGGTGTTTCAGCTGAAACTATTCCCATTGTAACAGTCTCAGATCTGTTCACATGCTGGAAAGGGTAAGGCCTTCTTAGTTGTTATAACATCAGACTATCAATTAGCAAGATGTGTTTGAATTCCAGTTATTCCAAAAGCTTACTTTTTGACAAAGAATGCCACTGGCTTTATGAATCTTAAATGTGTTGCCCAATGAGGAGCTGGTTTGCTCACAGATCAAGAGGTCTAAACTAATGTGTGCTTCGTGTTCCTCATGAGCAGTTGGCAGTGTTATGACAGCAAACACTGAAGATTTCCTTTATTTCTTCTAGGTATGATTGATCAGGTTGTAGCTCCAGATGACATTGAAGGCAGTTTGACCAGACTGGTTCTAGTAAACGCTGTGTATTTCAAGGGCTTATGGAAATCACGATTTCGACCTGAAAACACAAAGAAACGTCCGTTTTATGGAGCTGATGGGAAGACCTACCAAGTTCCTATGCTGTCCCAGTTGTCAATCTTCCGCTGTGGTAAGCTCACTGACTCCCACTACCACCGACCATGGTTGTAAACTTAGCTCTTTCAAACTGAAACAAAGAGTTTGCTGTACTTGGGGTGTTTAATGGTGCTGCTTGTTACAGCTGATGTAGGTGGCTTGTGTTCCAGAAGTGTCTGTGCTGCTGGGGCATGGGTGAGTTGCTGTGCGAGGTACTTAACGGTTGCTTAAGGTTGAATATTCTGTCAAAGCACTTGCCTTTATCCTCTTGCCTCCCAAGTGGAAAATTTGAAAATCTGAAGTACCCAAATTGAGAAATTCGCATGCAACTTAAGCTTTGCTGTAAGGAGAAAAAAAAAGGTACTGATTCCTAAGGAGTGAGAATAAGGAAAAGCTGCCAACAGAGACAGAACGTAGAGGTTTACCTGGTGATGAGCTGTGTATGAAAGAAAGATTGGAGTAGAATCAATCTATATTTTAATGCATATAAAGAAATGGAACTTGCACAGTCCCCAGTCCTGTGAGAGCCAGAAGAGCACAGGGTTAGTATGTTGGCTATATCTGTCAAGGTGTGAAACAGCTCTTCAGATTGAGTCACAAGTGAAAAGAAGTTCAGCAGGTTCAGCCACACTTCCATCAGAGACTCTCAGAGCTGACACAAGCAGCTTGATGTGACTGACAATCTACTTCAGAGCTCCAGTGCTACAGCCCTGTGGGGATTTTAGTGGTCAAAGATTGATACTCTGATAAAAACTTCTGTTGCATCCTTCCAAGAAGTGCTGCTTGGAACTTGCTTCCTTGTGTGCTAAATAAAATCTGGGGAATAGGTCTGAGAGTACAGCTTGCTGTAAATCCAAAAAGCAAGACCCACTGTGTTTTTAAATGCCTGGTTTTACTGTCAGTAGTGCTCACCTAATACTAGTATTTTTTGTAAAGTAAACAGCTGTGACTTTCTGTCCCAAACCTATAAGATAGAGCAGATGTAATTTGGTACTTTAGGTGAGTGCTGAAAGTGTGAGTTGGAGGAGGTGGGGAAACCTACTGCAGTACATACTAATTTGTGGAGTTTCGGAGAAGTTTATAACTTAAGATGGGGCTTAGCAAGACTATTATTTTGAAGGCTTTTGACTTCTGATGCTGGTTCAAGTCTCCATTACGTTGGCCTACATTTAAGCTAGAAAAGCTTTTAAGGGCTAGAAAGGAACAAAAGAAATACTGCTGAGTTAGGACTCACTTTTGTTTGTAAATCTCTGGATTTCCTAACACAGGGCTTCTGTTTCATCTATGCTTGCAAAGGGGTCTTTAAAAGTTTAAATTTCTTAAACATCTTCAATCCCATGAGCTGACTGAAGTGCTTTGGTCTGTAGGTTCCAGTTTGAGAACCACTGCCATAGTAAAAGGAAATAATGAAACTGCCAAGCCTGACACTATTCCTGCAAAATAAGTGTGATGCTGCCAGTTTTGTAGCAATATGAGCTCAGTCAAGGCAGGCTGCATGGCCCTGGCAACAAGATTAAATTAGTAATGAAGCTGTTGATTTCTCAGCTTGGGCTGATAAGTGCAGGTTTAGATGAAGAAAGGGGAAAGATAATAAGATCTTGCTGCTATCCAAAAACTTCGCCTGAAAATCCTGTCTGTAGTTAAACTTACAAGTTTTCACTTGAAACTACTATAAAAAGCATTTGCTTCCCAGCCACATGCCAGAAATCCCACAGGAACCAAAGGGAACTTGGAAGACAAGAGAGAGTTGCTCAGTCTTCCTGACACTTGCTGTAACTTGGAGGTGTTTGCTATCTCACTCCTTCTCATCTAATTGGCATCGTGCACTGCCTCGAAGTGGCTGCTTTCCACTATCTTGAAAGGCTTAAGGCTGCTTCCTAATCAGATTCTTATTCAGCAAGAAAATTAGGTAAATGCCACAGACTACTTCAGACAGGAGCTAGGAGCTCTTGCAATAACTCTTGAAGGAAAATAGCTTGTCTCCAAGATCTCTTCAGGTTGGGAGGACGCGTTTCCTTGCTTTTTGTTTCTCAGTGTGCAGTTGGTTCTGGTGCAGTCGGGAACTGAAGTAGAGATCCAGCTGCTTTGCAGGCTCTGTCACTTCTAGCATAGCTGGCTTGCTGCTTTGGGCTGATGAGGTTTGTCTGGGACACAGGATGTATATCAAATGGGTATTTGCTCCTTGGTGTCATCCTGTCTGTGCTTTATGTCAAGCTAGCATCTCTCCAGAGCCCCAAACCTTTTGAGGGGTTGCCCAGCAGGAAGCCTGTGACTCTGGAGTCAGCTTTAAGATGTGGGCAAAACTCTTACAGCTGTAGGTACCTAAAGGTAAGATGGATGCTTAAGGCTGTAGGTTATGGCTCACTATGTTTGCTTTTTTTTGTTTTGTTTTTTTAGGTACTACAAGTACTCCAAATGAGCTGTGGTATAACATCATTGAGCTGCCCTACCATGGTGAGATGATAAGCATGCTGATTGCGTTGCCTACTGAAAGCACAACTCCACTCTCCGCTATCATCCCCCACATCAGCACAAAAACAATAGGAAGCTGGATGACAACCATGGTAGCAAAAAGAGTGCAGGTTATTTTACCAAAGTAAGCACTGATGTAATCGGCTTCTCCTTCAGAGAGTGTTT
This sequence comes from Pyrocephalus nanus, assembly GCA_038380795.1. NCBI lineage: Eukaryota > Metazoa > Chordata > Aves > Passeriformes > Tyrannidae > Pyrocephalus > Pyrocephalus nanus. Next base: position 21,639,491 of record CM076270.1, on the reverse strand, counting down.
TGGGGGTTATTTATATATATATATCATCTGATACGGGGTGACTTTCCTGATGCATTCATTTTTACCTTTTTTTTTTTTTTTTTTTTTTTTTTTGTCCTGCTAGATTTACAGCAGAAGCAGAAACAGACCTGAAGGACCCTCTGCAAGCACTCGGTATTACAGACATGTTTGACCAGTCGAAGGCAAACTTTGCAAAAATAACAAGTAAGGGGTTTTTTTTGTTTGCTTGTTTGTTTTAATTCGTGGTGGTCCTTCATGGTTCCTAACACTGAATAAAGCGCTGCTTTACCAAAGCAGTTTAGTCTGCTCTGTGTTGGCTTTGTTACTATGACACTGGAGCTGGGTGTTATGTTGTAGGCAGCCAGGCATGACTGTTTGATCCTGCTGAACATTGCAGGAGCTCTTTTTTCCCCTTGTCTTGCATTACAGCAGTAAATCATGGTGGGCAGTTTCTTAGGATTTAATGGTACAGCCTGAGGGTCTCAAGCATTGTTAAAATCTATGGCAAGATTTATAACAATACCGTATCTTAGGCTGTAGCAAATACTGTAACTACAATATGTAACTTTCCCTGAAGTATGTGTTTAATGACTCTTTTTCTTGAGCTCTGTAGGAACGCTCAAGGATTATATTCACGCTTTTAGGGGCTGGACCAACCCAGAGCAGTAAATATTAGTATCTGAAAAAGGAGTATAGACACTTCTGAACTCGTGGCTGTAAACTGTCATCTTATTTCTCTTCTCTGCTTTTATTAAACTCCTGATTAGTGTTTCCAGAGTGATCTAACAAAAAAGCCTGCCTTGTGCTGGCTTAATTTGAAAACAAATTCCTGTGTTTGATTGAAAGCAAGGTGTGTTGCTAAGTGCTTTTTCCCCCTCCCTGACATTGAGATAAGTGTCTTAAATTCAGGAAGCATATTTTTTTCAGTTGCCTTTCTTTTTTTTTTTTTTTTTTTTAAATTACAAATGGAAGTGAACACTCCTTAAACCATCAAATCTGAAAACCTAGTAAATGGGGAGGGAGGGGAGTAAGATAGGTTATTTCCTGTTTTCCAGTTACTCAGTGACTGTATTCAAAGATGTTACCAGTAGTGTTCCTCACTGCAGCATCAGGATTTCAGCAGCTTTTATTATTCTGAGCCGTGCTGGCATAGCTGTTAGCTACAGGGTAGTTCAGGACCCTCTCAGGTAGCTTTACTGGAAGTGCCGTTCTCCTTGGCTTTTTCAGGAACAGAAGGTCTTCACGTATCCAATGTTCTGCAAAAGACAAAAATTGAAGTTAGCGAAGATGGAACCAAAGCTTCTGCAGCAACAAGTAAGCAACTGCACTGATAACTGTCATACTTGGGAAAGCTCCATTATAAGGCTACAGCACTAAGCAAAGATAGCCCACTCAAACACCACTGCAGGACTTAGATCAGTTGATGGGGTTTATGTAATTTCTCAGGAAAATCCCAATTTTCCCATGTAAGAAATGCCAACAGGCTTACTTCTAGAGAATTGTCTTCTGATAGCTTTGACCACTCATAATGTTCAGGCTATCCAGGGGGCAAAGAGGATGAAGCTACTGCTTGCTCTGGGTGACAGCCCAAGAGTTCCAGCTTTCTATGGGTCTTATGTTGTCTTTCTAATATGCATCCTATAAGAGTACCATGTGACCTATGTGGCTTTAAATGTCCAAATTGATAGGTCTTAGGCATTTTTCTGCACCTGTGCAAGCCTATATGTATATACACACAGACATATATATTTATACACATAAATATATATACACACTAGGAAACTATTAGAGTATATCGTGTGTTGTCATGCTTGATTTGTCTCACTCTGAGTCTTATCTTTCCTGCAAGCTGCAATTTTAATAGCCAGGTCATCTCCTCCGTGGTTCATCGTAGACAGACCATTTGTATTTTTCATCCGGCACAATCCTACAGGTAAGCAGCATTTATAGGTACTTTCTGGCTTGGCAATTGAGTGTCAGTTATGTAATAGCGATAAAAGAAGTCTGGAGCTACTGAATAACTATTAAAAAAAAAAAAAGGGCCTGCAAGTATGCTTGTATGCCTTTAATATTATTTTATTGGGAATACAGCTCAGAACAGGGTGAAAAATACACATTGGCTGCGAAGTTAACAGAAATGAGCATGGCAGGTTTATGGGTGCAAAAAGAAGAATCTCTAATAGTCAGAGTTCCTCTGAGGGCAGAGGAAACAACTTTTTACTGATAGTGAATTGGTGAATAGGACCCAGAAATGGACAGTCAGATATTCAGGGCAAAGGCATGACAGGGGCTTCAGAGACCTAGAGCATTGCTCCAGCCTGCTCTGCACAGAAGTGAGCATTCAAATAGAATGGTTGTGGCTTCTCTTTGCACCGATTCTCCTAAAGCAGAGTTGCCCCGTTTACTTTGAGTAACTTGTCTGCTTCTTGCAGTGACATGTATGATGGATATGTTAGTTAGCAGGGAACAAATGCAGCTGCCAGCACTGGGGGAAGATCAGGCTCCTGGCAGCAGTCCCCATCCCCAGGCTCCACAGAGCATCAACAGAACTGTGTGTCTCCAGAAATACGAGCTGGCCACCTATCCAAACATACACTTCCCTGGCCTCCCAAAATTGAGGGAGGCTAGACAAGACTGACGAGGTGGCTTGGCTGTGCTCTGTGGACTTCATGCTTTTATGGAAAAAACTCTATTTGCAGACTACGGTAATCCTTGTTTTTGTTTCATCCCTCAGGTACAATCTTGTTTATGGGACAAATAAACAAACCTTGAATGTGGAAAAGACTTTCTTCAAGAAGTAAACAGGCACACCCCTGTTCTGTTAAATATTTTGTACACTACTCTTTGACTTCACTCAAGAGCTAGTTTTAACCACTGACTAGGTTTTGAAACAGGAGTCTACATAGTTCTGGCTTTGTGGGGAAAAATACGGATTGAAAACTACAGTATCTCTTCAAAATGTCTAAAAGATTCCCTAAACTACTGAATGGTTACCTATGCTAACAGCTTTTGAGCTTTTTCTGTATCTACTAAGAATTTTATGTATGGCTTTTTGTGAGAGGATTTTAACAAAGAATGATAAACGTTTCTATTAATGTTGGTTTCTTCTTGTGTGTGGAAAAGGTCTAATTTTGTAGATACCACCTATCAAGATTACTTTTGTTTCTTGAGTATCTTGGTACCTGGATGTTCTTGGTAGAAATAGAATAAAAGTTCTAGCAGTTTTTATATAGTGCATGTATCACTGAGAGTTTTAAAACTAATGTGGTGTTCAATACACATCGCATTGTCCTGTCTTATTGTAATGTAAACTTGTCATTGCTAGTATACACTTTCTATTGGATTTAAATTTTATATTTGTTTTTGTACAAAGGAAAAAAATAAAAGTGCATTATGAACAGTCAGTTGTGGGTCATGGATGTGCTCGTGGATATTTGGCTCCAGGGCCCTGTGAACTACTTGAGACTTATTGTAAGGAAGGTGAAAGCAGGGTGGTTTTGGGAGCCCTTTCTAGTGTTGGTGGGGTGGTTTAAGGTTTTCTGTGTATGTTTTTTTTTCAGTTGGTTTGGGGTGTTTTTTTTATTTTTAGTCCATGCTGCTGATTACCTTTTTTTGTTGAAGTCATTCTGCTGTGGATGAATTATCCATAAGTTTAGTATCTGAAGACCAAACTCTATTTCCTGTGTCCAGGTTACTGCTAAAAACTGCCCTGTGAGGGCATCTCAATGCACCTTTGGGACCTTTCCTGCTGTTCCCTCTGGTGGAGGTTATATGCACACTGGCATCTCTTCGTGCCCCTTGCAGGACTCTCCTGAGTGTGAAACTCCTCAAAAGATGAGCAGTAAAATCCCTTTGGCTCATCACAGATGTTCTTTGTTTGAAAGCAGGTTGTGCTGCTCTTGTGGCACTGCAGTTGTCAAGAAGAATAAATCTGCTGAGCTGTCTTTTATGGGATGTATTAGCTGCCTACCACCAAATCCTCTTAAGCTGGGAAAGGAGTGCTCCTTCTGCAGGCTGAGGGCTGGGTCTCCTGGACTTGACTAAGTGGTGCATGGAGGAACTAGCCATGACCTAGTTATCTCCCTGTTCTGTTGAAGAGAAAGTGAGCCATGCAGGGGGGGAAGGGGAAAAAAAAAAGGACAAAAAAAAAAAGCCCCAAACAAAACAACTAAAAAAGTATGTGAGTAATGTAACTAAAGATTCTGGTGCTGAGCAGGAGAGCTCCCCTCACTAGCCTGGCCAGACTTGCCCTCAATTCCTTGCATCTCACAGAGGTAAGGAGCACAAGTACTAACAGAGTTGTTACTGGGTTATGTACAACTACAGTGATACTTGCAATTTTTTTGTCTTGAATTTAGTTTGGATATGGTTTCCTCTGCAAAAATAGAGAAATGTTGTCACAGAAACTGAGTAGTCAGGACCACCTGAGCTAGACTTGAGAAACCATGATGTGTGTGAGAAGTGACTGCTGGGGTACAAGGCATCATCTTTGGGCTCTGGAACGGTGTGGGGTTGTATTTCAGAGTAACAGCTGCTATTTTGGTACCAAAATTGCAATGTGAGAATTTTCCAGTTGCTTCTATTTAATGTTTGTGGTGAGCAATCAAATATTACAGGGTTGGCACTCAAACTGGACTCCCACAGGACTTCCACACAGCAGCAGTGTGTGATCTGGGCAGCAAACAGGCTTGGGATTAGGTTTGGGCAAGAAAAAAAATGCAGTGACATAAGCTTTCAAGTTTGCCTTAGCACAGTTTCTGTGTAAACAACTGCCAGTCCCTTCTGTTAGTCCTGAAATAATTTGCAAAATAAGATGATTGCTTTAGAGGACTGAACAACGAGTTAACTGTGGGTATTTTCTTTTTGCCCTGGTCAGTGGACAGTGAAGAGGGTGGCTTGGCAAAGGTGAGCAGGCTTATTGAGCCTGATGAGGCCAGGAGTAGCTGCCCAAGCTGAGCTCTGAGCGAGCTGACTGGGAATGTCACACGTAGCAGCTACTTGTGAGCTTCAAGGTTCTGTGATACAAGGGTGAAATAAGTCACCATGCAGAAAAAGAGGTTTTCAGCTCTGCTGCTGTAAGGCAGTACCTTTTTTTTTTTTTTTTTTTTTTTTTTTTTTTTTTTCCCTCTCCTCAGTGCTGGGAAAGAAAAGCTTAACAAATGCTGTAGAATTTGCCTATAAACAGGGTAAGGGATATCAGGGTAACAGGAAGTGAATTAAGAGTCTCAGAAGATGGGAGTTAGGTTAGCTGCTAAAAACTTCCTTTCTAGTAGTGCTGTAAAAACAGTGTCTGTGCTCTTCTGTCATGGGAGTTGATTAATACTAAATTTCCAGTCCTGCTTGTCAAAGTAACTAAAGTTCAGTAGGGTGTTTTAGCATTAGGGATGTGCTTACTGTGGTCTTATTAACCCTTATTGTAGCAGTCTGTCAGCTGCTCTTGAAAGGCCTTGGGGAATCTGATTGCAATCAGCAGAGGTTGTATATTAATTTTTTTTGAAATCATCTTTGTCTCTAGGAATATCAAGCGTAAGGTGAATGCTCAGTCTTTAAAAGCAAAGGTAACACATCCTTTGTAAACTTCTGAGGTGGGAAGCCTGGAGAGACTTAGCTCTTCATGAGAGGCTAAAACCCTGGGCAGGGACTGGTTGAGAAAAATGCTTGGGCTATAATTGCTTTAGCCTAGAAAGTAAGTAGGAAGAAAAAGTTTGGTAAAACTTGCCATAAGTTTCCTAAGCCAGGTACAAAATAAAGTAGTTAGTCATGAAGTAATTAACAGTTAAAATAGCAGGCTATTAATCCGCCAAACTATGTCTCAACTTTGTTTTCCTAACTTGAGAGAGCTCTAAAAAGCTGGTTTTGTTTTACAACTTCCACATTTCATTAAGACTTTGTTTTGAAATCTTGTTTGCTGGACAGAATGGACAGTGTAGGGAAGGGCCAGTTCCTCAGCCCATGTAAAGGGATAACTGCTGTCCACCCCTGGGCATCCCAGGACATTCCCTGCTGGCAGCCCTCTTGTGCCTGCAACCTCTCCATTAAAAACAGGGCTGCATTGCCTCCCAGCAGCAAGGTGAGTTAATAAAGATGAAAAAGAGAAAGAAATTGAAATACCTCTTTTGTAAGCAACATTTTATAAATTCTCCTTTGTGCTTCAAAAGAAAGTAAAAGCCCTTTAGCTTAGCCCCACCAATGCTGTTTAACTGCATGTATTTAGTAGTAATGCAGTGGTTGAAACTTGTCTAACACTAATAATTTCCATTATTACTGTGGTGCCAGGAGTCTGTGTTGGATGTGACACCCAGGAGCACACAAGTACCTCTTAAAAGCACGAGGGGAACCTAAAGGTAGAAGCCACAGGGGGTGATGCAGTTGCCCTCCTCCCCAAGAGGAGGGTGCTGGTGACAAACTGCAGCTCTCCTTGCCCTCAGATTGCTGGGCTTGCAGCTAGGGCCAGGTGGGCACTCTTCATTTAGGGGATGGTGATTTTCTGTGGTAATGATGGGGTCATGTTGGATGGATGCTGCCACATCCACCTGTCCTCACAGCAGGACAGCCCCCTCAGTGCTGTGCTGCCCTCAGTCCTCTCTGTCCTTCAGATCATGCTGGAATTCCCAGGGATGTTAATTTTTGCTTTCAAGGCCACTTTGATGATAGCTGTTACAGCCTGGAAGGTTGGACCCTGTCTGGGATGCATGTAGCATGCATTATGCATTAACATTGGGTCATTTCCATTCCACCATGCTGCCAGTGCACAATCAACCCTGACCCAAGGATTAGCATCCCCCAAGCCTTTTCTGCCTGTTAAGCTCATGGCATTTCCCTTAAATACTGGATCTGGGCTCCTAATGCACCAAGTTCCCTGTAATTAAACATATCAGCTCCTGAATGGCATTTGTGCAATAGAGGGAGTGAATCAGATGATTTTTCTTTGGGGCACTGAGCACCTGGAGCCTTTGGCCATCAGTTAATTACGCTGGCTGTGAGCCACCCTGCCCTAGACAGGAGGGCTGGGTATGTTTCCTTAGTTCACAGGCAGCATTTGTTTCACTTCCAGACTAATTTTCACTGGCTAGTTTGGGATCAGAACTGGTGGTGGAGAAAGGGGAAGGCAGGGCTGTATATTTTGCTGTATCTGACCAACCTGGGCTCTTCCACCTCCCTGAAATGGTTGTGCTGAGGATACTGCTATTGGCCTGCTCTAGTCCTCACTGGCAGATGTGTGCCTGGAGGAAGCACAGCTCTGTGTCACCCCTGGCTCACAGCTCCCTCCTGCAGGCTCTGCTGGGCTTCAGGGGGCAGGGGCCGTGCGTGTGCCTCTGAGAAACAGTGCCACCTTCAGTGATCTGCCTTGGTCTTAAAAAAAAACCAAAAAAAAGCCAAAGAAACCCCTCTAAAACCATTCCGAGGGGAATGATGGAATTTGTGAAATTTGAACAGTCTTGTTCTGGTTTGGTTTTCTGTTTTTTTGGTTGTTTTTTTTTTTTTTTTTTGGGGGGGGGGTTGTTTGTTTGTTTGTTTTGGTGTTTGTTTGTTTGGTGGTGGGTTTTTTGCTTATTTTATTTTTTTTTCCCTGTTATAGTTGTTCTATTGGGAGCCTGTAAGTACTATTGGGTGTCCTGTAAGTACTGGCGTCAAGTAGAGGGCCTGAACAAGTGCCTTTCCTGGCCTCTCCAGGAAGCAGTGTTTCAGCAGCAGGTTCCCACTGCCCCCATGTCACTCATCCCTGTATCCCCATACCCTCCCGGTCCCCAAATCCCTATCCCTATATTCTCCTGTCCCCCGTGCCCACGTCCCCCTGTCTCCATATACCCCTCTTCCCATGTGCCTCATGTCCCCACATTCCCCATTCCCACGTCCTCCTGTGCCCATACCCATGTCCCTGTATCCCCCTATTCCCGCGTCCCTATATCCCCATATCCCGCTGTTCTCCCGTCCCGCATTCCCGGTCCCGGCGCTGCGGCAGCGCCCCCTGGCGGCCGGTCGCGCGCACGGCGCCGTGTCCAGGAGCTGATCCCTTATCCTGGAGTTTGCAGAGCGGGATGTGCATCGAGACGTGGGAAACACGAGCTGTCTTCACATCTCCTGCTCCCGCAGGGGATGGATCTCCATCATGTGGATTTCTTCCACATGGAAGAGCGGGTAGAGGGCGTTTCCACCATGGTCCCAAGCCAAGGTCAGCAGGATGATGAGCACCAGATGGCGAGGCCAGAGGGAGCGTCTTACGTGATAAGAAAGGAAGGTTAAAAAAAGCTCAAAACCGGTAGTCATCAAATGAAGTTTTTTTGATAGTTGCTCTGGAAAACTTTTCCCCCTGGATATGTCATCCTAGAGCTGCACATTCACTCGGAGTCCCTGCTGTGCGGCCTTTGTACAGGGAGAGCACTGCCTTCCTTTCTCTTCTTTGGGCAGAGAGCCAGAATCTCACTTCTGACAATGGGCAGGAGCTAAAGAGGTCAGGCTTAAAATGCAGAGGAATAGGTATGTACAAGTGTGAGCAAAAAAATTAGACCATTGGGCAACAAGGTGCCTTTGGTGGCTGCTTGGATCACGAATTATTAATTCTGACTGCAGGTATGGCCACTGGGCCAAGTGCTGTATTGCTGTTTGCAATCATAGCAAGCATAGTCAAGGTCTGAAATGTTGTGTTTGAAGGATTCTTAGATCCAGCTGTTCCATGTATTTCACTTCTGTGGTCCTTGCCTGTTGTCTTAATTGGGCCAATTTGTTAGACCAGACCTGGAGTAACATTCTTGTCCTCGGTAACCAAACCTGACTGCCTTGTACCAGGTCCTCCCTTACAAGTGAGATTCAGGCCAGGTTCTCCTGGCAGCATAGACCAGCACATTACTGGATAAAATCTTAAATTTAACCCTGGAGCTTCTGGTGACAGCAGTCCTGGTACAAGGAACTGGTAAATGATCACAGGTGATCCCACAGAAGAGTGTGTGTATGCTGCAGCATCCCTGAGTGCAGTGGGCTGAGGCAGCAGCTCTGCTGTGGGGTGGACCTCAGCTGTGGGGCAGGTATCGAGCAGCAAAACACTGGGAGAAACCCTAAAGCTCCCTGTAGGGTACAACAATGCAAGGTTTGTTTATTGTTTAATTCCCCTAGGTTCAAAGGGGATTCGGGCCCCTGCATCCTTCTGAGGCTCTGGGATGGGCTCTTGGGATAGCTCTGCACAGTGAGTGACTTGTTTTGAAAGACCTGTTTCCTGCATCTATGTGGCTGCTCCCTGTGAAGGCCTGCACAACCCTGGCAGAAGGGGATGTAGTCAGTCCCTTGTTACAGGGACTGGTATCTTCCCTTCATCCTACAGGTGAGCCTCTTCAGAACCATGGGAAACATGAGGTCTTCCTCATGGGAGATGTGAGGTGGTGCAGAGTGAGTTGGCTTGCTGCTAGGTTTGATTGTGGTGCTGGTACAGGCGTGGCGATGGAAAAAATAGGCTGAGAAAGAAGAATAAATGGAGAGAAAAAAGTAGGTTGTAAGTTTAGGAACTGGACCAAAAGAGGAACGTTGGAGAAAGCAAAGCACCATGGCACAGGCACAATGAACAAGTGGGGAGTGGGCAGGGCTCAGGAAGTAAGAAAAATGGAAGAAAGGTGGACTCCAGAAATACAGAGGAAAAATAAGGAAACAGGGAAATGCTGAGGCAAAACAAAGTGTATTTAACCAAAAGTATCTTTAAAACTTCAAGCTGGACCTATTCTTCCTGTGTCTGTTTCCTTTGCTGTCTAGCCCATCTCCCTTATTGGGTTTCTCAGCTACAAAATTCCTCTCTTGGAGCAGGTCAGCAGTAAAGATAATTGCTGACTGCTGCCTTCTCCCAGGAGCCTGGGGAAGCCTCATTCAGCCTCCCAGGCTGCAGGTGTGTGACATGGTCTGTGATGGCTTTGATCAAATGGTACAGACCTCACCACTGTGCTCCTTGGGGTTTGTCTGCCCTTCATCTTGTAGCTCATCTCTTTGGGTACATTTCTGTCCAGGATGCTGAGAGCTGAAAAAGCTTCATCCAGCTCCCAGGTAGGATTTTCAGTTAAGCCCAGTGTGTTGGCTATATAATATATAAAAATATTTATGTTATATATATGAATCATACGTATACCACGCTGTTGTTCAAATATAAAACCAGGAGGAATTCTGCCCTTGGCTAACCAGCTACTTGCCCACGATTCCCATGCACTGGACACAGAGACACAATAACAGCACAGTCCAGCTGCTTAAGGACTTAAAAGGATGAAAGCTTACAGCTGCTTCTGGTTTAACGGACAGAAACCAGCTAATGCATTTCCTGTGACTACACATCCTTCCTTAGCCCCTATCCCTCCGTTAATTAATTACTCCAGGGGGAATAGCCTTCCTTCTGCCGTGTTGTGGTGGCCCCTAGGCCGGCGTGGCTCCTTGAGCAGGCATCGTGGCAGTGACTTTTCCCGGGCAGAGCACAGCCAGCCCCCTCGCGGGGCGCGCCACGAACACGCGTGTTTGAGCCCACGGTCACCCTGTGTCCCCCCGGGAATTCCCGGAGGGGACACGGCCATTCCGGCCCGCACCCAGAGCGCTTTTCCTCCGCTTTTCTAGGAAATACGGCCTCCCGCAGCCCTTCTATTCGAGAGAATACGCCTGCCGCCTCCTCCCGCCCCCCGCCCGTGACGGCATCGGTGCTGCGCCGCTAGACGGGGCACCTCGGCCCGGCCGGGCGCCGCTACTCGGGGCGTTACGGCGCCATGGCGGCCGAGATCCACTCGCGGCCGCAGAGCCGGCGGCCCGTCCTGCTCAGCAAGGTCGAGGGGCACCAGGACGCGGTGAGCGCCGCGCTCCTCATCCCCAAGGAGGACGGTGTCATCACGGCCGGCGAGGACAGGTGGTGACCCAGGGCGGGGGCCGGGGGAGCGGGGCTGGGGGGGGTGCTCTGTGGGGAATCCGTGGGGGCGATGCCGGTGTGGGCGATGTCGCTTGTGCCAAGAGGCGCCCGGCCGTGGCTCTGGAGCCACAAGGAAATACAAAACAGTAAGAAATAGCCGGAGCTGCGGTTGCGGGGAGGGACTGGAAGCTCATCAGCTGTGAGGGAGGAGCGGCTCGGCGGAGCCCGCAGCCTTCCCCCTGCGGCTGTGTCCGTGTGCTCCGCAGCCCCTGCTCGCCCGTGTGTGCGGAGATGGGCTCTGCACAGGCTACGAGCACAACCGAGAGTGTAGGGATGCGTTTCCCTCGGCCTGCAGCCCCGCTGGCCGGGTCACTTGTGCTGCGTCGCTGCTCTCCCCCCCTGTGCCGGCAGAGCCCGGAGCTCCCCGAGCTGCTCCGCCCGAAACGAGCCCGCTGCGATGGCTCGGCGTGAGGGTTCGAACCTGCTTGGACCCGGCTGGGGCAGCTCGGGGAGCGATGTTGGCAGATCCGGCCGGAGGGACGGGAGGGGGGGTGATGAGCAGCTAAGGACGGTGGTTTCTGCTTGGAAGGGAAAATGTCTTCGGCGCCTAATCCTGATCCTCTGGCTCACACAGCTGTGAAGTGGCTGCCGCGGCAGCTGGTAATGGCATTAAGCAGTTATTCGGATGACAGGCAAGTGGAAATGAGGAAGCAAGTAGCACAGAGGGGTTTGTGGCAGTGAGGGGTCTGCAGTGTGGTGGTCAGAGATGGAATTTCCCTCGCGCTATGTGGAAAGTGACTTTTAAACGTGAAGATGCTTCTCAACAGCTGCTGTTTAGAAACGGTGCCAGTGTCTTAAAGAAGCGCGTTAAAAATAAGAAAGTGCGCTCTTTGAGGTGTAGCTTGGTGGAGGGATAACTTTAAACCGAATTTGCGTCAATTTTTTGTGCGAATTCCTGTTTGAAAAGCCTGGCCTTGTGAGAAACGGGAGTGTGTTATCTGAACTGGGTTTTCTGGCATTTATTTTTGGGTCAAAAAGCACAGTCAGACCAGTTGGTTGGTCTCTTCCCTTCCCATGGAGATGACTTTGTGCCGTACATTCTGGATAACGGGTTTAGATGGGACTGGGCAGCTTGCTTTTTATTCCACTCTTACGTGTGATTGTTCTGGTGTCTTGGTGCTGTGCAGGCTGAAGTTGGGGTTTGGGTGCCAGCATGAGCTGTGTTCAGTTTGCTTTGATCTGCTTCCTGAAGGAGAGAAGAGGAAATAGTTTAAGAGTTCCTATCTGAGTTAAACCTGCACAGGGTTTCTTGGTGCAGGCTTGCAGCCCCTTGCCTGTGGTAGACAGTGCCAGCCTTTAAACCTCAAGGTCTAGTGCTGAAGATTAGCAGCCTGCATGTTTAGACTGTTGATAAGAGCCAAGGATGCAGCTGCATCTTTATCTGGACAGGTTTTGATATCAGAGCTGTGAGAGGAGAGCAGAAGCCGCTGCCCACCTTTGGTGTGTGTAATTTTAAGAGAGGCTGTGGACTCAGGGCACAACTCCCGTCACCTGCCTTACTATGGGAATTTACTTAAACCTTTAAACTTTCAGAAACTGTTGTGCTGTATTACCTCTAATCTGGGATGCCTCCTACAGTACATCAAAGCCTACTCACAGATCCTTCACCTGCAGTTTAACTTGTTGTCAAACTTGCTGCTCTGTTTGTTCACAAAAGCGAAGTGTAGGTGTTAATGCTGCGTAAATGTGCTGCTCGCAGCAAGCAAAGTACAGAGTACAAGGAGCAAAAGAGCTGCTGTGCACACTAAGAGTAGGGCTAAAGTATTTTTTATTGCACCTTAATGCAGCTAAGGCTGTCAAGTATTTCATAATAACCAGTCAGAGGAATGTGTTTACAAGTTAAGTAGTGAGGAAAACATTGGTCCTCAGACATTCTCCAGGATTGTTGTTGATTATTCTCTCTTTAGAAAAGTGGTAGTTCTTTCTGTTTTAAATTATATTTCCTAGAATGAGAAGTAATTTTTTTTTTTTTTTTGAGAATACAGGAGATTCCATAGTAGATCTGTGAATGCCAAAAAAACTCTAGGGTTTTTTTAAAGTTCTGAAGATGAAAAAGGAAACAAGAATGCCATCAGGAGATAGACAATTAGTTTTCCCAATCCAGCTTTTCATCAGGATGCTTGCCATCTGTGAAGCTTTCTCAGAACTAATCTAAAAAGGACGATTAACTCTGTGTCCCTGTCGGCATCTTGCCTGACCCTGGCTCCAAGACAACATTGGGAATTGCTGTCCCTCAGCACACAAATAGCCAAGGCTAGGTGAGTGTTTCCCAGCTGTAGTTGGGAATGCTGAGGGATGATAAACTGTGTGCAGACCCTAAATGCAAGATGAAGGCTCACAGGATCTCTGGAGTCACTGGCCCACTCGAGTGCTGGTGTTTTAAGCAGCTGCTTAAATTGCAGTACCAGGTTTTGTTGGTTTTTCGTTATGGAACTTAAATATTGGCCAAAACATGTTTTAGTGAACAGAAATTTGATAAAAAATACCAGCTGCAAGCTATGTCCTTGAGCTTCCACTGCACTGTGATTAAACCAGACTCCTAATGCTGTTTTGGGAACAAGGTCATTATCAGTTCTAAATACTTTTGATTTGTTTTAACTACCAGAAAGATGCAGTCTTCTGTTCTTGCTAGGAAAGCAAGAACTGTTTTAGTGAGTAACTATTGGTAATTGATTTCAGCTAGGAAAGCAAATGTTAGTGGGTTGAAGGTGTTAGGAAGGTGCAGAGCTTGGAACAGGGCTAGGGTAGCTGCGTAGTAACTTGCAGCAGTGCTTGTGTTGTAACAGGTTTGGATTGGGCTGCTAATTTTTCATCACTTCTTACTCCCTGACTTATGTGCAGTTGGCTTTTAGAGGGCAGCTTGTGTAGCACGAGCACAGACACTGCTGTAATGCGGGATTGTCTCTGCTCTCAAACCCCAGGCTTCTCTCTCCAGTGCTGTTGGTGCTTAATCACCCTGTAAAAGAGACAATGAAAGCAATGAAGCAATCAAGAACAATGAAAAGTCTTAAAAATAGTTAAGGCCACACTCAGTACTGCTTGAAGATGGCTTTTGTGTGTCTTTCTTTATATTACATTAAAAAATCCTACCCGAAAACTGCTTTGAATGGCTTTTCTATAAATGTGTGTGCTATCCAGCTGAAAGCAACTTCTGGTTCAATACTGAATGTTGGGGAAGTTTGGAGGTCATTTTTAGTCTTGTTTTGTTTCCTCCTGCCACTCTCAGCTGTCTGAGTCTACTGTAATTTAAAAAGTATGTTCCTATCTCTGGGTGCTCCTTAATGAATTTCAACACTTTTACCGAGACTGTTGTCAAACCAGCCTGTATCTCTCTAGACCCTTCGTAGGGAATGCTTAAGGAAAGGTAGCCAGCTCTAAAGACTCTCGAGTGGTTCTCATGATAAAGCAATGCTGAGGTAGAAGGAGATAGTGGGAGCAGCGTTACTGGAGGACATCTCTAGTCCTTTAAGCTAAGAACTAGTATTTCACAAACTAATTTGTCCTAACATAAGGAGATGCATCACAAAAACAGGATTGTATGAGAGAGAATCGAGGAGAATGGGTATTTTGGCACAGGTCACTTGCTGACTACTGTGAAACGATCTCTTCAAATTTTGCTCAGTCAGAGCTTTGTATAATTAGATATAAAGCTGTCTGACAGCTTATCTTTGCAAGCATGAGGCGAGTGTAGTCTAAATCTTACTTAAACCAAAATAAGAAGCTTTCAGAAGTTAATTTTGCTAACTCTTGCAGCTATTTGCTTAGGCTCTTGACTTCAGTCAAGAGGGACTGTATTGTTGATGATCAATGCAGAAATTATGCTTCCATGAAACAATTTCTTAGAAAAGCCAAATTTCTGCTTCCTTTGGTTTAGTATCATTTACTGCAATACTTTCACTGCAAGTCTGCTTTTCAAAAGTCAGCAGTGGGTGATCTCGATCACCATGATAACTCGATAGTCTTTTTATGTAGAAAATAATTACATGACCTTGGCTAGAAGTGAAAGAGTTGCATTAGTAAGGGTGGAAGCCACCATCTGGGGTGTTCAGAACAGTGTGAGTATGGTGGAGTTGCTTTACAAAGCAAGTTAAAAAGCTGATGAAAATAAATAGGTGCCAACTCATGCTACTATGGGCATTTGCATCATAAGAATGACTTGGAAACATTGTTTTTCCCATCCCATTGTTTGTCATATTACCAAGAAATAGCAAATGCTTTTCTGAAGTGTTAACTTACTGACATAAGACAGGGTGTCGATTATTGTAAAGAGGAAGTGATAGCTTTCAAGAGACAGTCTTAAAGCAAAATGTTTAGTGGGCTGGACTAATGGACAGATGTCATTGATCTGGTGGAAAAGTGACTTGATTTAAAAGCTGCAAATTACTATTTTGGGGCAGTGTGTGCTCAGCTGTATTGATTTCAAGTTTTAGAAAAGTAATACATTAAGGGTGGGCATTGTCTGCTTTACTTTTAGTGTTTTTTTTTAAAGATAAGCCCTAAGTGGATTGCAAAATTAGAATGCTGCCATTGTATCTTCAACCTGAAAAGTTCTAGTCTTGATGCAAGGTACCAGCTCCCTGCTGTGCTCCTTCTGTTAAACTCTTTATTGTCAATCCTATATGATGTTTAGCAAAAACAATCCCCTAGTATTTTTCTAAAAAACTCTAAGTACCAGGCCTTGTATTAGCTAACAGTAAACAGAACAAGGCATCTCAGTGAAGTCTCTTGACAGTGTTTCCAGGTACCTATATTTACAGATCATTTAGGAATGAGGAAGTTGGATTTAAACAGTAACAAAAAGGCAAACAATGGTTTGGAGAGGAAATTTCACGTAGACTTAAAATAACCTGATCACTGTCTACATGTGTGCCCTTAACTTCTTGATGTAGAGTCCCTTCAAATGTGTCTGTTGTAGGAATGTTTTTAATTGACAACACCTTTCCACTTCCTTGTTGGTCTCTTATATCTCTCCTCCCAGGATTTGATAGTCACAAGAGCAGTGTAATGCTAAGTGTTCTCAAGACTCTTTTTTTTCCTTTTCTTCCAAGGGGTGATTCTGGAAGGCTGCAAACTAAAACCAACTTTATAAAGAATCTTAGCACGCTGTCCAACTCATCTTGTCAGCTTCTTTCAGTTTTCATTTGACTGGATTGTTAATCCTGTCCATGTTTAGGCCAGAGGAGCAATGCAAACTTACAGCAGCTAATGTTGTTTTTCCTTTGCATTTCTACATGAGGGAGTAGAGGCATGGCTTAGTGGAAATAATACTGACTTAGATTTGCTGTCCTCTAGGGATTCCTACATTAATTAATACTTGGGGATGGGGATGTCAGTAATGTACTGGTCTGGAGGTTGAGGTGCTTCTCTTACTAATGTTCAGTGTCTGGCTTGCTGTGGCTGAGTTGCACAGAGAAGCTGTAAAAATGAAGAAGTTCAAACTTCCTTAATGACATGATTTGCAATTTTTTAAAAACATATCAGACACTTAATCTGTTATAAAGCAAGCTGTGTTTGCACTGCCAAAGCTGGAGAGTTTCTGCAACTTGAATTTGACTTATCCAGATCTGAGGAGGGAAATTAAAGGAATGCAATACGTAGCAATTTTGAGTTGAATTGAAATAGTATTTCCACTTCATACTTACTGAAACTCAATATATAAATAGTCTTGAAGAAAATTCTTCAGAATCCAAGGGTGCCTATTCCTAGTACTATTATTCTTGTTAAGTCAGAGCTGTTATTTCTGTTATGTCATTCCTCAATTATGTTTGAGTAGCACAAATGCTTAGAGGGTTGGAGCTGATACATAAGTAGTGAACTGGTTTGGATGCAAGGGGTGATGCACTCACAGCTGGCTTCTCCCTGCTCTTCCCGTGATGTAGAACAATACGAGTGTGGCTGAAGAGAGACAGTGGACAGTACTGGCCCAGCATCTACCACACCATGTCATGTAAGTACAATACTGGAGATGGTAAGTGCTGGCCAGGCATACCATGGGTTTTGTACCTCCTTCCCATTTCCCCAGGTGCAGGATTCGCTCAGTGATCTTGATTTCAGGAGGTTTGCAGCGAATCCAGCTCGGACTTCAGTTTGAAACAAGCTGCATGGTGGGTGAGGTCTATGGCAGCATTGTCAGAACCACACCCTTCACCAGGGTGGATCTGCAGCTGTAGGTGCCTCAAGTGCTGGCAAATAACTTGTCTGCCAGTTAAGTCAGCCATTCAAACCATTAGGTCAAAGTTCAGACATAAGAATATTCTGTGCCTTCCCAGGTGTGCTTTTTTATCTTTCAGAGCTCCATTTGAGATAATTCTAGTGAGCTCAAGTTCTTGGGTGCAACCAGCTGCACTTGGTGTTGCAGCTAGCTCAGCTTTCAGCCTGCGTAAAATCACCCTTGCTGAGTTGCACCCTGTGGCAGGAAATTGTGTTTGCATATGGTTCCCAGTAATATATCTGGTTTACAGTAGTCATGTACCCATCCTCAGCTTCACAAGAGGGAATTTAACTATCCTACCAAGGGATGTTATCTATGCAGGCTAATTTCTGTCGAGCTACTTAAATAGCTTTTGCCCTGAGTAAAAGATTTGACTTTATTAAAAGTCGTGTATCCTAATACCTCTGTTTAAATCACTGTAACGTACTTGCTCTTTCTTTGACAGCACCATGTTCTGCCATGGCTTATCATCATGACAGCAGACGAATATTTGTTGGCCAGGATAATGGAGCTATCATGGTAAGTTGTTGTGACTTTTCTTCAGAAAGTAGATTAGGATTGCTTAGATTGTCTGTGAGCTCCAGGTGTTGCTGGCAGCTAATAATCTGTTTTCTTTCCATTCATTTTGGAATGCAGCTACTACTAAATGGCTGAACTTCTTGGCAGTTCAGCTGAGCTGTGCATGGGAGGACTGCAGAGCAAGGATTCTTCTGGCTAGATGGGAGCCAGATAGCCTTAAGAAGTCACTGAGCCATTAGTGCAGCAGTGGACTCAAACAACTGCACTTTGTCAAGGAATTATTTTAAGGGGAGTACATTAGGCTGGGCAGGGTGCCATGGTGGAGAGCTAACAGGGGTTGTGAACTGCCTCTGGCCAGGAGTATGGATCTGCCTCTATCTTGCCATGCACATGTCTCTGGATTTGCTTTCTGCAGTCCTTTTTATGATGTGGAAATTTGAACACTAGCTCTAAAATTACAAGAGGCTGGGTTCGTTTCTTTTCTTTTTGGGATCTCTTCCTTCTTTCTCTACTCCTGCTGTAGTTGCTGTCCTTGTCCTGGAGAGCAGACACACAGAGCAGAACAGAAAGTGGGTTTGTATTCTTCCACTCTGTTCTTGGTAAAGAAGGGGAATCTTGTGACTCTCAGATGTTTCAACGGTTTTCTTTCTCTATGAAAATAAGGTCAAAATAATAACTGTCCTGTAAGGAGTCAGGGTATGCATGAGTGTCATAAACAGTGATTCTACTGATAACTGCTGTGAATAAGTCTACACAGAACTGCATGGGATAGTGATTCTAGTGGTAAATACTGAAACTTGTAAGTTGAGACTTCTTAAATTTCATAAGCCTAATGGATCAAATAGAGAATATTCTCACTTAAACCCATCCATTATGAAGTCTCAGACATGTAAATCCTAAATACTGTAAGATACAGTTTTGTTTGGTCTTGCTGGGGATAAATGAGGTCTTATCTCTTCCTGTAATCTCCCTTCAGCAAACTCAGTTCTGAAAGGATGTTCCCTGTTGTAAATTCTGTTAACCTTAAATTACAGTTGGTATGTCAGTGTCCTTTGCTCCAGCCTCAAAAAGGGCTCGGTTTTGGTGAGATGTACTGCTGCTATATCAACTTTGGCCTGAGAGGTTACTGCTCCTTTTGGGGTATCAGTGTTCTTTGTATCACTGTGGTATGCTTCCTAACAATTTCACTTTGCTTTTAGGAGTTTCATATTTCTGAGGACTTTAATAAGATGAACTTTGTGAAGACCTATCCAGGTAAACTGTTAACTAGTGTCTATACTAACATTTGTGTGAAGGGAAGGCATCTTAAATGCTTGGTAAACTGGACACAGTCACAGATTAATGAAGTCCAAATGTGCTTTAAATCTGACTGACCTCATAGTTGTCACTTAGTTGGGGATGACTGCCATAAGATAAATGTTCTGTCACTCAGCTGAGTCCAATTTGCAGTCATTAAGTTCACTACATCATTAGCCTGTAAGTGTAATGAGCCACAACTAGTGAGTTCAGATTTTGCTCTTCAGTTGGAGTAGTTATAGTACATGAGGGTCTGGGTAAGAGCTTTCTGAAGGTGAATTTTGGTATTTGCAATTTTCATCCTTTTTGTAATCCCTGGGCTTGATTACTTCTAGCTGAAGATAAGAGTCCTTACCTTCTCTGTCGTCTTAGGAGAGCAGAAGGGATAAAAAAGATCATATTTTTCCTGTGCATGGGAAATAGGAATTTTTCTTGTACTTACAGGGATGCTAATTTCAGCATTTGTCTGCACATCCTTTAAAAGAAATACAAAACTCAATTGCTGGTTAAAATTGGAATATTAGTGTGAAAGGCCAGAAGGAAGCTCTTAAAGACTGTAGATTATGTAGCAAAACAAAGTGCAGTTTGTCTTATGACTCCCTGACACTGATAGAAGCAATGTTCTTGCCTAGGAGAAAAAGACCTTGTTTTTAAAGCAACAAAACCTCCCTTTATTCTAAGGGAGATGATTGGCAATTCAGTCAAGGGAAGTACTTCCATCTTGAGGTGGTGGAGGGGGACTTCTTTCTAATGCCCATGTAACTTCTTGCTTAGTGGCAGCATTTGAAACAAAGCTGGGTGGGATTTGGTTGCTGTCACAGGAGACAAGTGCCATGGACTAGATATGCTTTCAGGTGTTTAAAAGTAGGAATAGCTCCCCTCAGGGTCAGGAAAAGAGGCATTTAAAGAAAGCAATTAAAGTTTTCAGATGTTTTTCAGTTTTACATTACTCCCCAGAAATCCTGGGCTAACTAGAGGAAGCTGAGGGTTTTCCTGTACCTTAACCCCAGAGCATTTTGGGTATCTGGGCTGAACTCAGCTTCTCTCTCTTTGGGAATAAGGCTTAAATTAGCTGTCTGATTTGTTTGTTCTGTTTAGTATTTGCCTTCTAATAGCTTAAGCGAACCAATATGAGCCTTCTAATTCAGCCTAGACACAAGTATAATAGTAAAAAAAAAAAATCTTTCTTGATCATTGCTTAGTTATCATCGTCAATCTCTGTCTCTCTGAATTAGAGTGTAGGAACACAGTTCTTTGATTTTTTGGGAAAAAATAGCCAGAATCTTTTTCTTCTCACAGCTCATCAGAATCGAGTGTCTGCTATTACCTTCTGCCTGGCATCAGAATGGGTTATCAGCACAGGCCATGACAAGTGTGTCAGCTGGATGTGCACCAGGAGTGGGAGTATGCTGGGGAGACATTACTTCACCTCTTGGGCTTCATGTCTACAGTATCCTTTGAAAAATGATTGCTACCCTGAAAATGGAAGAGTACCTTTAGATCAATTTGTTCCCTCCTTTACGTGTAAAAAAGCTAGAGTGACATCTCTTGGAAGTCTGCTAACCCTTACTCTGATTTAGAAGTTTAACACCTTTATTTCTGTTAGCAATCTGTTAGATTGCAGAAGTGACCCTGAGCTGCACAAATCACAGTGTGTACTAGTTCCTAATTTTGAGGTGTTTGTCTGCAGCATCTTATGGAAGTGAGTAGTAACTGTATCTGTAGCCTGGCCTGCATTCTTCCCAGGCAAGTCACTTCGTTCAACAGATGCCAGTGTGCATTTGTCCCTCTAGAGCATAAAACATCATGAAAACCCCTTTGGATTGCTTTGATTTTTCTGTCTTTGCTCATGTTAATATTTTCTATCTTTAAGCTGCAGAGTATGTACTTGTTAATGGTGGCAGTTTAGATGTGGCTGGGCAGTAACTGAGGTACTAGTTGATGTATGAGGATTAGTGGCAGTAATGTTTTAGAAGTGGCAAGATTCAAAAGATGAAAGAGGTGAACTACATTGCTTGAAAACATGCAGGCCTTTCAGGAGTGGCTGCAGAGCTGTGTGGTGGTAAGAAACCAGGAGGAAAGGGAACTGCTCAGTTGCCAGCAGCATGTCTGGCCTTCTGAGGTCTCCCATCTCTGCAGATCCTGCCTGACTGAAGAGCTGACAGGTTTGTACTGTTGCTCTTTTTTGTTTTAGAATTTAGGTGGGTTGTGCCCCACAAGACATTTCATGTGCAGTTCCAGTTTGTCTCAGCTGAGTGCAGCCCAGAATGGGGTTAAAGCTGGAGAGTGTTGGAGACCAGCTCCCAGAACAGTGAACAGTCTGAGCCTCACTGAATCCAGTGAGTTCTGTAGCTAATGCTATTGCAAATAATGGGACAGTTTATTATTGAAATGGAGAAAAGATTATGACCTTTTACATCAAGATAAAAATAAATTTCCGCTGAAGAACTTGACATTTGAAAATGCTTTGTAATCAATATTGCCTTTGAACTTGTGCTTGGAAGACCCAGCTTTCTGGCATGTGTACTAGGTGCTTGGTCTCCCTATCAGAGGTTCCTTAGCAGTTATTTGTTAATAATTCTGTTTGTAAGCTTCTGAATAACACAGCAGAATGCCTATTCTTTACTGGATTAGTGGGGATAATGCAAGTCTGAACTTGCAATATGAAGAAAGGATCACATGTTCAGGGACTTAGAGGATTTGTTGAAAGCGAATTGTTTATCTCAAGATTCTGAAGGCTTAAGAGGTTTTAAAATGTCATCAGATGGCAAAGCCTCTGCATTTTCACTTAAAGCAGCGGGCTTTTTTGTTACACTGCCTTTTTAAAGTTAGCCTTTTCTGTGGCATATCAGAAGCTACTTAGCTCGCTGTTGCTTGTGTTTCTGTGTGACACCAGGAGGACACCCGAGTTGATACACAGCTCTTGGGTGATGTGGTGTCAGCTCTGTGGGTCTTTCATAGCTCTTGCTTTTATTCTGAAGAGCAGAAGTCTTCTGAAGGCAGCAAATGTTCTAGTTCCATTGGCTTGCTATTCTTGGTTTTCTGGAGTCAAGTTACATCGTGACAAAACTGAGTATCACAAAGCTGTTACGAGGTACAATGCTTTAGGAGGTGTAATGCTTCTGCCCTGTGTGCCACCTTGTTAATAGATCCCACGTCAGGATGTGGTGTGGCTTTTATGTCAGTGTTAACTGACAGACTCCTTTCTGAAATACAGCTCAGTTTTCAACACCAAACTCAAGGACCTGCACTGGTAAACTTGGAAGTGCAGAGAACAGAACAAGAAACAAGATGGTCTCACCTTCTCAGTAGCTTGAACACTAGCTGTGGAGGGCCAGCATCTTTGTATCCTGATTTTTCTGTCTTGGGGATATCAACTATTATAACATGGTAGAAACTTGAGGGTTTATAGGGGAACATACTAGCTGTGACTGAATGCCACCCAGTGTCCAGTGAGGTGCTCCTGATGGTAGCTCTGCACTGAAATGAGTAGCCAGACAAGTTTTGATATCTCTTGTCATCTCACTTATTTTCTTTATATGCAAGTACAGTTTCACTTGCACGTATAGGGAAGTGTGATGAGAAGAGAGGAATCAGAAAGGTTTACTACAGTCTCCAACCCCTTTAGAAGTATTGATGTAAATATTTATCTGGCATATAAAAATGTTCTGTTTGGATTTTTTTTTTTTTTTTTAAATGCTGCAGCGGACTGTTTGTCATGTAAAGTACTCCTAGAGCAAATGAAGCATCTCCTTGACTGCTGTTCAGATATGATCATGAAACTCAGCATGCATTTGTTGGTGATTATTCTGGACAGATCACTCTTCTGAAGCTTGAGCAGAATACGTGCTCAGTTATCACAACCCTCAAAGGGCACGAAGGTAAAGTAACTCTTTGCTTAAACCTACTTGTCCTACAAGATGTAATACCTTGTTGTAAATTGGGGTGAGGTATTCAGGTGCATATCTAGCTCTTAAGGATAGATTTGTGATAAAAAACCAGTCCAGGGTAGTAGTTACCATAAGTTGTTCAAAGCTGTGCATATGACTGTCTGCTAAAGAACAAACACATTCTTGCTGAGAGGAAATCTTAGCCTAATAAATCTGGACAGGTATTTTTATTATAGGTGAAAAATAAATATATGCGTTCAGTTAAACACAAGTTATCCACTAGATGGCCACCTTTAAAAGCTTTAATCTCCTTAACTTTGAAGAGAAAGGATGAGAATGTGTTCCTTTGTGGTTTTTTTTTCTCTTTTTTTTAGGAGACCTTGTAATATGATAATACCTAAAGCATCTTTAACAACCTCCAGTCTAGATTCTAAAATGCCACTTAATTCTTCTCAATGCAAGCCTTGCTGTTCTGATCAGTCTTTATGTGACTCTAGTTCAGTTTCCTGTGTTTAGCTGAACCTAAGCTATAAGCAAGAAATCTAGAGAGCCTTTTAGGACCAAAACTGCCTAGTCAAAGGCAGATGTCTCATCCTGTATAGAATAGCTGTAGTCCTTGTATCAAATGGAGAACCAAATGGTCTGTAACATGATATAGAGCCACTGTCTGTTGTAATGAGTAAGGCAGGAATGCAAATCACAGATGAATGTGTAACTTAATTATATGCTGAGAAAAATAAATGAGACAGTTCCTTTTCTCATGTGGTACTGCCAACTTTGAAATCAGTTGACTAGTTAGCATTTGGGTAGGGTTGAACTACTGGGTCATGAGACTCTGACCCACTGGAAAAGGCTGCCTTGTTTAACAGCTGAAAGTATAGAGTAGGCTTTGTTAAAGCTGGGGAGACTCCTGATTTACAGATGACTGTAAAGTGATAAAGCTGTTTTTTAATCGAGAGGCAAGTTGAGATTTTCAAGTGATAAATGTCTCTCTGCTTTCAAGCAGAATTCCAGATAGTTTCAGTTAAGAGCAAAATAATTCTCTTGGCCCTAGAGACTCCTTTACCTCTCTATTCATTTGCACTAGTCTGTTCAAATGCAACTCCTTGGGAGGTGTTCCTGTTAGTCTGAAAGCAGTATGTGTCCTCAGCACTTCTTACAGTGCAGGTTCTACCTATTGGGTTGTGATGGACTTCCAAGCACCAACTTCAGCAATACTGTCTGCATAGCAGACAACTTTGGCTTAATCATTTCCATATGGGGATTATGATCGTTAAAACAAGAATTGATCTAGAATTAAAGATGCGTAAATTTGAGGGGCAGAAAAAGGTTTCTCTTCAATTAGTATAATACTAGCTACTTCATCTTTTTTCCTTTTTTTTTTCTTTTTTTTTTTTTTTTAGTAAATCAGATTATGTGTAACTTTTTTTCCCTCTACATTTTTCCTCCTCCTATTTGTGTAATATTCTAAAGATCTAGTAACTCTGAACTGAAATGGCATCTAGTTCTTGTTTGAGTGCACCTGTGTTTGACAGACTTCAAAAGTCTGATTTCATCTTGTTTCCTTTCTAGCTCTTGCTAGATGGGACTTCATAAGCTAGCAGTGTTTGCTTTGCAGTTTAAGTGGTTTTAGAGCTTGTTCTTCAGGGTAGCTTCTGTAATTCACCATATTTAACAGCTTGCTCTGTGTAATGCTGAGACAATACTCAAACTACTGCCTTTTGTGGTGCAAATGCTATTCCCAAATGGGTCAGTCTGAAAACAGTGTAGCCTTAAAGGAGGCCAAAAAAACCTCTTGCTCCAGAGTACTGAAATGGACTGATTTGGGCTCTAATTAACCATTCATCTTGCTTTCAGACTAACAAGGCTTTTGATGACAACTGAACAATGGAAGGATGCAAGGGAATAAAACATCCCAACTTCACCACTACAGGTGGCAAAAGTGACAAAATTACTCCTTTAGTCTCCTGGCTACATTACCACGCACATGAGTTTAGTATAAAGCTGGGCCTTCTGAAATTTGTAATTTATTGAGTGGTGGCAAATTTGCTAACAGCAGTGAGACTGTGACTTCGTTTCTTATTCCAACTATTTTAAGATAGTAAATGTTTCATGTAAGGGAGTTGGTTTACCTGTGAACACTGCATGCTGTCCTGTAACCACTGACCAAGCACCTTGCTGTTCTGCAGATATCAGTCTCTGCTTGGCAAGTGTTCATACTTTTCATCTTCCAAAGCTCACAAAGCAGCCTGGCAATTCTTAAAACCAGCTACCTAAACATAAGGGGCAGAAGGCTCGTAACTCAAAATTTCTGGTTTGAGCTTTATTTTGTCTTCTCAGGGATATTCTGTTTTGTTGTCCAGTGCTCTTTCCCTCTCCACCAGGACTGTATCTTGCTGTTGAACGTCGTCTTTTGCCTTAAGGCTCTCAATATGTTACTGGAGTAAGGTTTCACTTTAGTGCTCCAGAAGGGCATCGTTGTTCTGTCTGTCCCTCACATCTGACTGCAGAATGTTCTTTCCTAGGGAGCATTACTTCCCTGTGGTGGGATCCTGTTCAACGACTGCTCTTCTCGGGTGCCTCTGATCACAGCATTATCATGTGGGATATCGGCGGAAGGAAGGGGCGAACGCTGCTGCTCCAGGGACATCAGTATGTTAATGGTGTCTTGTCTTTTTTCTTGCTCATGTTTGATACGTTCTTATTACCACAGTTTAGAAGTAATATAGAAGTAGTTTGTAGAAAAAGGTGGATAAAAATCCTAAGTCATCTGATTTGGCCCTTATGTAAAAATCGGATGTGTCTGTGAGGGTGGGGCTAATATCTTAATGTGTGAGCATGTTCATGTACTCAACTAGAATAAGCTTCACTATGTTCATGTTCTCTGTCTCTATCAATGAGGTGATAAAGTGATTGGCTAAATTACAGGGGTGGTCTCAACTTCAGAAAGTATGTCACATCTCCCCTGTTCTGCAGATCAGGTAGTTAGCTGTGTATGTAATCAACCCTTTATTTATACAGAGACACAACAGTAGCTGCCATTTTTAAATGTAGGACTCTAACTCAGTCTGACAGGCAATTCACCACTAAAGATATATTCTACTTAGAAATGCACTGGTGGTAGAGATCTTGTTTGTGTTTAAAGATATATTTGTATAGCACATTCTCCTCATGTCTAATTCATAGATGCCTCCATCCACCTTTGATCAAGACTGATAGCCTCAGCCCTAGAACTCTTGTTAAATATTGAGAATTTAGTTTTATGGCTAAAGAATGAATAATAGAGTACTGTTTACAAAAAAAAAAAACAAACTGAAGTCAGTAGCTGGAGGACATTATACTGCTGTTACTGCTCCCTTATGTGTCCTGGTAAAGACTTATAACAGTTAGTTTCTCTTCAAACAACACACTTAGCATCAAGCTTCATCCTGAATGGGAAAGGAAGTTCTACTGAGAAGCAGAATGACTTGTTTAATTCAACTTAGATGTTGCAAAGCAGTTTAATACCATTGAGATCCTTTGTTGAGTTTCTTAGGGTAGACTCTTATTTTGCCATGACTTTATTTAGGATTAAATTGTCTTACTGGTAAATGCTTTGCTTTGCAGCTACAGACTGACTTACTATGATTTGCTAGCAAAAGTGGAAGCTGTCTGCTTCTTAGCTGCATCTTGAAACAAATATTTCTCTTTTTATTTCTCCAGTTATCTGTTTTGATAACTTGGCTTTCCTTGCCAACATAGAAGAGTATTTGCACACACATTTAGAGCCAGTGGACACTCAGCTCACTGTCAGTGCTTACTGCCAGCAGGTGTTAACATGGAATTGTACCTCCTGGTATTCTGGTCAGGCCTGTAAGAACACTGTTCAAGGCAACATCTGATGCCAGAAGAGTACTCAGGTGACAGCACCTGTCCAGTCATCCTCATAGCTCTACTCAGCAAACTGTTTGGAAACCAGTTTTGCCTTCCTGGGTAGCTTTACAAGGATAAATCAGTTTGCTGGGAAACTAAGCTTTGTTTAAAGACCTGTGGTTAAATAGTGTCCACTTTGTTTTCAGTGACAAGGTGCAGGCTATCTGTTACCTCCAGCTGACACGGCAGCTGGTGTCCTGTTCAGCTGATGGAGGAATTGCTGTTTGGAACATGGATATCAGCCGAGAAGAGGTAAGTTCGTGTCCTAGGTCAAAGATTTTTTTTTTTTCCCCTTTCAGAGACTGATGTGACTTTACTTAGCCAGTTCTCCAGGCTGCTTTCATCACATTGTCTGACACTTTAAGATTCAATGGTATTATTGAAACCTGCTCTGGTCTAGTGGCTGTCCATGCTGCATTGTAGTAAATGGACTCCTAGGACAGGAGAAGTGCAGGACACACTTGGAACTGCTTATAGTCTTATCTCAATGAGACAACATATTCACTGGAATGGCTGTGGCCCTTGCTGCTGGAACAGTCTAAAGCAGGCAATCTTTTCCAGTAAAGAAACCAATGGATTGTGCTTCAACAGTCTTGAAATAAGTTCTCAACTCGTGTCAAATAAGTGAGAGGCAGGTTTTCAGATGCAGTTCAGAAGGCAGAGGTTCAGTCCCCAGGCAGTGGTTTTTTTGAAGATCTCAGTACTCAGCAATTGATCCTGCCACGAACATTCAGTTCATATCCATCAGAGGAATTGAAAAGATATACATTACTACTATCTGTGGTTAAACCATAATTATAGGAGTTACTTTCGGTTACTCCCATAATGCAGTATTTAAGGCTCAGCCTTTCTTGCCCTGTTGCTTTCTCTTAAGTGCAAGTGTCATGATTAAGAATTGTTTTTTGATGTGTTGAGCTGTCACCTTAAACACACTGAATGCTGTATGTGATCCTCTTGACATTTTCAGCTCATGATGATCTCTCTTCAGAACTTCTGTAATATTATTAAATTTTGTAGTTGAAAGGAATTGACTTATGATACGACTGGGGAAACAAGATGTGGCCATTTCTTTTCTGGGCCTGCACACAGTAAAGGGATCTTCTAAATAACAGACAGTTTTAATGCAGTTAAAATGATGCAGTTAAGGTACAACAGCTGTGATGTATCAGAACTTGCTGGAAAAACATAATCAAGCCAATCCCAAAGCAAAGAAACCAAATCTCTGACAAATGATGAACATAGTGCCTCTGAAACATTAGTTAGTGAGTCACGTTTCAGGGGTATCTTCAAATATGCACTAATGCTCAGAAGACCAGAAGACAGACTTTTTTGATTAGAAGGAATGGTAACTCCACTGACAGCTGTATTATTGCTCTTGAGCAGTTCCAACTGTGTGTTGGTAATAGTGTTGGTAGCACTGGCAAGTTTTTATCTTGTGTTTAATGTGTGAAATTAAGATGAAAAGAATTGGAGGATATCCTGTTTTTCTTTTAGAGGGGGCCAGAAAGGGGATTGTCTTCCCAAAAATGCTTTTAAGCGAAAACTGCTATTCTAAGTAACTGAAAGGAGCAATATGGAATATCTCACGTGATGGAGAGGCAACTCATTTCCTCTACTCTCCCTCCCACCCCCACACTGGACATGTTACTCCCCTTACAGTATTTTCCACTACTGGGGGGAAGGAAGTGGTACAATTGAGGTTAAAGATTTAGGAACTGGACATCTGGAATGAATACATGTTCATGGTGAGAGGGTGGTGCAACTGAGAATACTCTTGTTTTCTTACTGTCAGCGATGGATGTATGTGAATTAAGGAGAAAAAATGCTTTGCTGTTCCAGCTTTCCTCCTGTCGAGTGTCAAGGAGAATTGCTCATGAGGTCTATAAAGTTGTATAGAATACACATATCCTAACTCAAGTCTATGTACTAAAAATATTGTGCCTCTCTTTCTTTTTGTCCCTTACAAGGATACTCAGTTAAAGACCTGAGAGAACTGAAATGTGTGAAAGCTCTATTTTCATTTGGCCTAGTCCATTTATGGCAGGAAAAGTATGTGGGTGGGAGAAGGGTTGCTTAATGAAGATGTGGGCAGGATGGAAAATGCAAATGAGTTCTTAATTATTTCAAACTGCACTCCTAGGAAAGCAGAAAAGATATTTTTTCAGAATTTACTTCTGGATACCCCACCTCTTAGAGGGGATGACTGCCTCTTAGCTTCTACAGCTTGGATTACACTGGCCCTTAAATATCATCTAGGCAATCAGAGCAGCAGTCTTTGAATGCCTGCAGCAAGTTTAATAACTTAGATGTTTGAATGAGTTTTTCTATTAAGGCAGGAACACAACATATTGCTTTAGGCTTAAAAAGTGTAGGAGGTGTGTAGGTAACAAATAACTGTAGTCTTGGATTCAGGGTTTTTGTACTCAACTTCCTCTGTACTATACCCTAGGCAATCTATTGTTGTAATGTCCAGAACTGAGCCAGGGCATCTTTCCAAGTAAAACTTTGCTTTGGGTTCTTAAAACAAACTTCCTTGACTGTTGTATGAGGGAAATCAATTCTGATTGCTTGCATCTCTGCTCTTTTGTAGGCTCCTCAATGGCTGGAAAGTGATTCCTGTCAGAAGTGTGAACAGCCTTTCTTCTGGAATATAAAGCAAATGTGGGACACAAAGACGATAGGGCTGAGACAGGTGAGGTGGCTGGTTTGAGTGCTTAGTTGTAATTCAGCACTTAAGCAAAATGTAAACAGAAAACTGCTAAAGCCATTAGATCTTTTCAATTGTTGGTATTTTTGCTGCTTTGAAGTGAGAGTTTGTTGAGAGATTATGGCTTCTAGGCAGTGCTCAGACATTTCCAAGTTCTCTGGGAAGTGTTGCATCAAACTTTTGTCACAGGTCAAAGCAGGCTGTGCTAGGAGTGTTCTGTTGGATTTCTCTGGATATTTCTGTGCACTGGAGCTTTGGACAGCTAATCCTCAAGTGTTGTGTAAAGTGGCAAACAGTGCCCCATAACTGAGCAAATTGCAGCCCAACGTGTTGTAGGTGCTCAGTTCAGGGAAGCAGTGATGGCCCTGCTTTTACTGTTCCAGAATGTGAAAGATTTCCACATAGCCTCCTTTGTGGGGGGACTGCACAAGCACCAAGACACTCATCTGTTTCCGGCTTTCTTAGGCTGTTATTTCCTTAGCTGCTTGTGCAATCCACTTTTTCCCCTTCTCCCAGAAGAGGCTTGCAGAAGAACAGGATTTCCAATGAGAATATGGAGATAAATCCATTAATGGCCCAGATGACTGTTCCGAACTCCAGAGTCCTTGGTATTTGATTGAAGTAACAAAGCATTTTCTAACAGGTTGCAAAGCAGAAGCTTTGTTGTTGTTCAGTGAACACTTGGTAAAGGTGATCAAGGGACACAGTATAGTGATTTATTTTTTTGTTTTTTTCTTCCTCCATGAAGCATCACTGCAGAAAATGTGGGCAAGCAGTGTGTGGCAAGTGCAGTACCAAACGGTCCAGTTACCCAATCATGGGATTTGAGTTCCAGGTCCGTGTCTGTGATTCCTGTTTTGAGTCCATCAAGGATGAAGAGTGAGTATTAAGGACTAATAAACTGATGTAATACTGCTGGGGTGCAGAAACACTTGTGCTCGGTCCACACCCACACAATGCTACAAAACACACCAAGCTGACTCTGTGCTAATGGGCCACTTTGCCTTGGGCACTCAGAGCACTGTGGTGGCAGAGATCCCCCAACTGGCTCTGCAAGCTCATTTGGATCAGGTCTGGTATTACAGCTTTTTTATCAGCTTTCTTTCTTCCTCTCTGGGAGCTGAGATCTAGACTTGAAACATATTTGTCTCAAGATTTCTGTTCAGTTAAGAGCTATTGATTGCACTTAAAATTGCTAAATGGGTGCCTGACGATGCATCACAGCTGCCAGGATGTATATGCAATACTTCATGTATTCTTATTGAATACTACTTCTACTATTGAGTACTCTTTCTACTAATACTAATATTTCTCACAGCCCAACATT
Source organism: Pyrocephalus nanus (assembly GCA_038380795.1). NCBI lineage: Eukaryota > Metazoa > Chordata > Aves > Passeriformes > Tyrannidae > Pyrocephalus > Pyrocephalus nanus. The sequence continues at coordinate 21,608,708 of CM076270.1, read as the reverse complement.
ATTTTCCTCATGCAAGCAAATCAGATTAAACATCATTAGCTTTCTCATTAAATTTGTCTTAGCAATGAAGGAACCCCTTTCTATGTTGATATGAACAGAATAATCAGATGTGACAATTTTGAGGGTGTTTGGGGGTTTTTGTTGTGATGGTGTTGGTTTTTTTGGTTGTTGAGGCTTTTTATTTGGGTTGGGTTTTTTTTCTGAAAAGTGAGGTGCTCTGCCCTAGTTGGCTCACTGTAGCCAGCAGGAAAAAATGTAGCTGAGCTTGACTTTATTAACCAAGAGGAGGAGTATTTGCTAATGGAGTGTCCCACATCTGCTCTAGTATTATTAACAGTCAGGCTGCAGAAGGCCAGGAAATGTCACACCTACACAAGCAGTGCCTTAGCGTGACTTGTTAATTTAATTCTCTCCCCTTTAATATGGCACTGCAGCTCCCAGGATTGACTTATTAGTACTTGAGCAACTTAATTTTCTTCTAAGTTTATTTTGCACTGCTGTAATGATGCCACGAGGCTTCATCTGATGACTGGCTTTCATTCCAATTGTTCCTGTGCAGCCGTACTTCCCTGGCAACCTTTCATGAAGGAAAACACAACATTTCACACATGTCCATGGACATCTCCAGAGGGCTAATGGTGACCTGTGGGAGCGACCGGATTGTGAAGGTATTCCTGCATCTCTTTGCTGCATTCCTTAGAGATACTTAATAGAGAGTTAATTTTTGTATATTCCTTTTTCTTTCTGACAATTATTGTTACAAAACTATCTGTTGTGGGCAGCAAGAACTGTATTTATGTCAGGCTGTTCTTCCTGCACCTGAATGAGGAATTGACCTGTAACTCCCCTGTATGGAGCACAGCTCTTGGAACTTTAGTTACTGTTGTGTCTCTTGACAAACAAAGCAGGCAGGAGAATCTGCCAGCAGCCTTGAAGACACAGACTTGGTGAAATGTGCAGTTGCCTTTACTCTGAGCTCCACAGCTTGGAGCATGGCCTCTAAAAGCCCTTGTTACAAGATGGTGACATGGAGCTCAGATTGATATAGAATCTAGATGTGATTAAGCTCAACATCTGCCTTGGATGTCAGAACTGAGACTATCCCAGTCTGTCCTCGTTTTTCTGTAATCATGTTTGTAGCAAACTGCATAGCACTTCCCAAAACAGATCTACAGAGAAGTGCAAGACTCTCTTGACCCCCAGGTTTGGTTTTTGGTTTGTAAGGCTGGTATAACTCATTATGGCATTTTGCTCAAGTATAGTTTATCAGGATTTGTTATGTCCAGGGACATCCTTGTTTGCTTCTATGCCTCTTAACAGAAGGCCCTGTTAGGTCTTATATTCTCCACAATATTCTCTTCCAGATCTGGGACATGACACCAGTAGTTGGTTGCAGCCTTGCAACGGGCTTCTCTTCACGCTGATCTCGTCCGTGGCAGGTTCATGCACCTTATGTACAGCAATACGTAACGAATGGAATCCTCCTCGAGAATACTACCGCCAACACTGGTTGCTTGATTCTTCTCCTGCTGCTGTTCCAGGATGGACAGTCACCTTTGTAGGGCACAGCTTTCCTGTTGGGCTCACCTTGGGTATCTCCCTGGTGCCCAAGTGTGGTTTTGCAGCCTCTCGGACTAACGTGAAACGGCTTACCTGCAATATGACACCTCGATGGAAGGACCTGTTGTTTCTCGGTTTACATATGTAGTGTTAACAATGTGCTATCTCTGCTGATATATCTTGTACAGATACCTTGTAGCTAAAACATTATCAGAGTAAAATGAGTGTAGTCAATCCGATTTGTGCAAATAGTAAAATAACTTATTCTCTCTTCCAAAAAGCAGTTCTGTCGGATTACTTTTGAGCAGTCACTTGTCTAAACTGCCTCCAAAAGGTATGTTGGTTATTCCTATGGAAGGAGGAGATACTTCAAAGTGGCAGGTAGCTTCTTTCAGATGAGATAGTAAGAGAACCTTTTGATCACACAAGATTTCCTTTATTGGCTTTCTTGTAGTGTTTGTCTTCGAGTTCAGTTGTTAGTGAAATCACTTGTGGGACAGCTGTTCTGTAGCTGGTGAGTCTTCAAAAAGTCCTGGGCTATTTCTGTAGTCTTTTAGCATAGCTAATAAACTTCTGTAGTTCTTGTGAAGATGTGCAGCCCAGCTACTCTAAAAAGAGGCCGTAGGTATCAGCTATATATTTTGACAACTCTATAATGCTGTTAGAAATGGGAGCCTAAACAAATCTGCCTTGTTAAAGGTAATGGCTAAGAAAAAAATGGCCAGCTAAATTTTAGAAATCTTTTCCTGTGGAAAGGCTGATGTTTCTTTAATGTTAGGGAACCTGTCTCTACTCAAGTGCAGCATAAATTCAAATACTGTCTTGGTGTTGCTTAAAAATAAGTTCATGGTTATAAAACCAGATAAATACCGAGCAATAATTACTGAGGTACAGAACAGCTGCTTTTTTCCCTGCTCCTAGGTCTCTTAATCCTGAGATATCTATATTGATCCTTTCCTGTTTCAGACCTGAGAAGTATGAAAAAGAGCTGGGAGGCTTTTATGACTGTGCAGTTGGCACATACAGGAAATAACTAGTGAGATATTGTCAGTTAGCTGGTCTGAGAGTTGAGTGAATCTCTGCATTTGAACTCTGTAAAGAGAATTTATTTTGTAACTTTGAAACCTAAGGTAATATGTCACAGAGTTTAGTCTTGGAGCTGTTTAGATTTGTCTCAAAACAGATGCATATGTGGGAGGACAGAAAATGTGGGTAGGTCAGCTGGCCTGGAATAGGTGGTGTTGCACAATTATCAAAGGTAACAGGCTCTTTCTGGCAGAAGAGTTAAAGGTTAGACTGTCTTTATTTACAGCAACAATCAAGTGGTGCTATGAGTGTTAGTGAATTCAAGTTCTAGGTGTGCAACTTGACACTAATAATCTGCATTGGACCATGCTGTAGGCTGAAGTAGATTTAAGATCGTTAATACGTCATAATTCACTTTAAGCCAAAAATCTGATAGTCTCCAAAGGGCATTAGAACCCAGAATATGCTAGTTACTGTTATTTTGTCTGCCTTTCCATGGGCCTCCTCTGGAAGTTTTGTGAAGAGTTTTTACTTGTTAGCCTTATTGGGCCACTGAAGAATAAACAGATCCATCTCTTGTGGGAATCCCAAAACTTGCCTTCAGTTCAGGATTTAGCACTTGTCACACCGATTTGATTCAACTCTTGGTACATGCTGTATAGCTTAGTTTTTTTGGGAAGGCTTATTTCTAAGCTATTGAGAGAAAATCAGCTTGCACTGGAAAAGCAGTTGCAGCTTTCTGCTTTGAAGGCCTTCACCCTTCTAAGTGAGGGAGGAAACTGAGTGGTTGCAAGGGTGAATAAGCCCTGATAATGCTCTGCATTCACTTTCAGACTTGTTCCTATCTGTCTCTGGAGGAGAATGGAAGCCTTCTTCCTCACAGCATGTAAGGCAGAACTTGAGTTACAGTGCTAGAACTGTTAAAAATCCTACTGTGGTAGGTAAGGGGGATCCAGGGCATGAGTTAAACTTGGGGATTTAGTAACATTTTTCAAACCAGACATTCTGAAACTTACACCAATGACACCGAGGTGTAACTCCTTTGCAGCTAGTATTCCAGAGCCTCAGCTTTTTTAGTTCTGATTAGTCACTGTACCCCCTGCTCAGCATGCAGCTCCCTCCTCCCTTCCCTGTGAATACTTCCTTTGCTTCTTTACATTTTTGCCACTAGATAATATATTCTCTACTGCCTAAGGAATCTATTTTCTATAATTGATATACTTAAAGATAGTGCCAGTTCAGATATAACTAGACAGTTATGGCCACTAAATCATTAGCCTTTTAAGTATACTCTTGGTGTTGAATGAGTAATGCTTACAAACCACTAAAGAGAGAGTGGGTTTGTTTATAAACAACTGTTTTGAAGGCACACACGCTCTCTCACGAAACTGAACATATTCAGCTCTCTTAGCTCAAGTGTGCAATTACTGAGAAGCCTTGATTTGAAGCATTACTCATCTTGCGTGTGTAACCTCCACTGGGGCAGGGAAGGGGAGCAAAGGGTACTAATATGTGCTAATTCTTTACTAGTTGTATTTCTGTACCCTGCATAGTTAAGAGATGCTAGATAATTCTGTCCTTTGCTCCTTCTTGTCTGTTTTTTAAACTTTGATTACATGTATAATAAAATATTTCTTGATATTCACTTAGTCGACTTGGATGATCCATTTTTTTCCTCCATCCTGTGAATGTACAATCCCCACTGTATGCTCTGACATCTTGTGAAAGCATGAAAATACATACATTGGTTTTCTGAGAATGCATAGCTGATCACTTTTCACATTCCTTATGTTGAAAACTTCATTTAAATTTCAGATAGTTCTGTGCCACATCTTAGTAACTGAGGGTTCTTCTTGTGGTGTTGACTTTACTCATTGGAGAGATTTCATATGCTGGATGAAGGAAAGGGACAGATTTTTGTGCTGATCAAATTTACTACTATGTACTTCAGAAGGAAAGCTGTCTAAGGTTTATCTTTATAGACAAAATCCTCAGTGCTGAATGGCCTGGCTTACAGTGAAGTACCATGATCAAACTACAGAAAATAATGAATTCTGCCAGCCTAACATTTTTAAAACACTGTTTTGTCATCAACTAACCATCTTACAGTGAGTTGCAATGTGGCCTTTGAAGGCTTTCTCTGCCTCTCTCATTCTCATAAGGCAAGGGATCCTACAAAATTTTTTTGTCCCTGTGGATGAAGTAAGGGCTTGGGCTCTAGGGAGCCGTGTGGTCTCTTAAACTCACATAAAAGATATTGTTGAACAGATTCAAAGGCTGTTAATGGTTTTACCACCTCAGCAATGGAAGAAAGCATCAAAAGAACAGTAAAAAAAAAATTGGCACAATTTTTTCATAAAATTAAATATAAACTGTTATCAAAAATAAACTGAAATATATGTGGTCATTAGGAACTTTGCTTTCTGCTTCTATACATGAATCTTCCCCCCACACACACACACACGCAGCTCAGAGTTGCCATAACTAATTGCTGTCCAACTCACATGTATACCCAGGGTCTCTTACCAGTTTTAGTATATAATCTGTAGTCACACAGAGAAGTAGAAGCATATTCTTTTCATTACTCTTGATGTATTTTATTAATTTTGGTCAGATTGACTGGCTTGTCTGCAGAATATTTGGTGCATTCATTCCTAAATTGCTTTTTATCTCAAAGATGTGGAAGTACATGCTTTTCTCCTCTTTAGCTTGTTTATAGAAAAGACACAAAATAGGGTTTAACTTGCTCCTAGCTTTGCTACTACAGCTGTCTTTCAAGTAAAGGAGATACCATACCTCTTACTATCTATATTGATTCTTTTTTCTGAAGCCTGTTTTCGTTATGGTTGCAGCTGCTCTCAAAATCTACATGCATATATCTGTCAAAACTCACGTTCTCATGAGCTGAAGTGCCACCCCTGTGTTGCTGATCAAGAGAGGGCACTGATTGCTGATACTCCTTGATGACATACTGCTGCTAAATCACAGCAGTTTTTCTCTTCTAGTGCTGTCCTTTGTCTTTTCTCTGTTCTCATTCATTTCTCCTTCTTTCTCTCATAGTTTATGGCTCCTCCTCTGGGTTTCCTCCACAGCAGCACATCCATGCTGGAGTCTGGCTCCTTGAGACAGGTGATAACAGCTCTCGAAGTCCAAGTGACCTGTTCGCCTGGGCCTCCTGATCTGGAAGAGTGAGCTGCTCTGGCAGTGGCTGAATAAAGGATGACCAAGGCAGCAGACACGGAAGGTGAGCCTTGTTTAGGAAACAATCCATTATCTTACCCTCAGTTAGCAGACCCCATCCCACCCAAAGCAGTGCAGCCATAACTTGATCAACTGTTTGCTACAACTTTTGCATGCTGGAAAAGAACACTGTAAAAGCCACTACCTCCTACAGCTCTGTGCAGTGCCCCAGTTGAGTGGTGGGCAACAGATTTTTTTAATCTTGGTGATTGGTAGGGAAGGTCTGGAATAAACAGGACAGTCAATAGTGCTTACAGGTTTTGGAGAATGTCAGAGTGATTTTTATGAGGGTAGAGAATTGCACGTGTCTAAACGGTGTCTGTGGGACACTCAGTTTAAAACTCAATCTCACAGGCATTAACTAAAAGAGAGAAATAAGGCTGTAAATTTTGTTCATTACAGTCCCTTTGTGGAGGAGCTGGGAATGTGAGCGTGCTCACGGGAAATGAGGGGTGTCCTGGTCCTCCTACTCCAAAACAGCACTTCTCTTGGTTTATGTTGTGAAAATACCAGCTGAGCATGTTTCAGGAGCATGGTCTGATTTTACAACCAGGATGGAAAGAGAAAAACATGAAAGAAACTGAGGGAAGGTGTACAGGGCAAAGAGCTGGCTGGCAGTGTGGTTGGACATGCAGCGCCGTGATTTCAGGGGTGGTGAGGAAGGGTGCTGTGGATCTAAAAGCTGTAAACCTAACTGAACAGAAGAGGGCTACAATAACACATTTTCTTTGATTGAAGCAGGGTTCTGGATGGAGCTTTGTTAATATCTGTCTACATTTTGGCCTGCTCTTAATTTTATACAGCTGGGAAATGAAATAAAATGCTGCTATTTGACACCCTTTAAGTGCTTGTATGCCTATCACTTCAGTACGGGCTATAAGGATTTGAGACTGCTATTTTTAACACTTTTCTAATACTTTAAACTACTTAAATGTTGGGACTACTTGCTGAACATGCTGTTGCTGCTGATAAGGTACCAAAATCTGTGGCACAGATGTATAATTTGGTATGTACTCTAGTGATATGAATGCTTTGTTCTGCACTTGAACTGTGGAGAGTCCAGACTGTGTGAGCAAATAAGGAAAAGGGAACATATTAAATGCAGTCTGGAAAAGTACAAGTCCCTGCCTAGTAACCAAGAGCAAGTGTTAGGTTGCTTCTCTATTGATCCAAAGTGCAATTAAAAGCTACCTCCTGCAGCTGAATTTAGATTGGGCTTTTAAAGTTTTTTCTTTCCCCCACAGACTTAGTATCAAGTGGAAAAAAACCTGCATAGCAGGTGTCCTATAAAAAAATCACCAAGTGGAGTTTTCATCAGCCTCAACTCCTTGGTTTGTACAGGGCTACTTACCTGAAGTCTGTCAGCTCAGTTCAGGTGCTGAAAAATGACAGCAAGGCACATGCTGGCTAGAAGCAGGTAAATGGCCAGTGTTCTGCCTCATTTGTTGTGGTACTCAATATCAGGAAAAAGCCATATTTCTGCAACATAAAGGTGCTTGTGTTTGGGGTTTTTTTTCGGAAGGAGCTTTTGTGCCTTTATTTTTTTTTTAACTAAGTGAGAATGTTCTATTTTGTTCGCTCCCTGCTGTTCTTTAGACAGTAGTTTGTCTCTTAATTGAAGCTGTCAGGATTTGTTTGTTTCACTGGAAATGTACAGGAACATAACTTCCCAATCAATTGTAAATCATTAGTGAATATATAGCTTTACTTATATGGTCCAGGATTAGCTTCTGCAGTGCACGAAGCCTGCAGAGATTAAGAGGGCCTAAGACAAAGCCTGTTGCAGATTTAGGCATTGGACATTTTAGCAATGACTTTTTCTCAAGTAAATAATGCCCAGACTCACCAGAACTGATACCTGGGAGCTAGAGCAGCTCTAAGAGCAGGTGTAGGCACACAGGGCTCACTAAATCCACTGTAACTCTTGGTGTGGACATTTTCTGCTTCTGAATGCTACAGGCTGCTAGAAAAGTGGAATGTAAGCAAAGAGGAGACAATATCCAGTGGCAGTAAAAAAGCTGCTTGACTGTCTTAGAAGCCTATTTCACAGGGCCCTTAAGAAAGGAGTATGAACATTTTCTTCCAGGCAGAGACAGAAGCCAAAAGAGAAGGGTCTCAAAACTGCCTTTTGCAGCAGTTTTGAGTTAGACAGATAAATTTGCATTACTTTGCAAGTTTTCATATTGAAATTAATTATTTGGGCCTAGGGGAAGGACTGGATGGAGTCCATCATCTGGCATTTTACTGGAATGAGTTCACCCCATCGGTTCACCTGGCACAACTGTGTGCTACAGCTGCCTCCCCCTGTTCCCATTGCTGAGTGACACTGGTAGCTCAAACTTCCCAAGTAGGAACCATTAGAAGATGCTTATTTTCCTTATCAGAACATTATGCAGGTACACAGTGCTAGTGGCAGAGAGGCAGGGAGGGGAGAATTCCAAGTCCTTACCACGGCTTAGTAGGCAGTCATTAAGTGCAGCCTGGCTTTCTGAGCTGGAAAGCATCTAATTTAGGCATGATCCTATATCTACAGCCTTGTTTCTGTAGGGCTTCTTCTCTGCCAACATCCAAGATTGGCCATAATGGGTTGACTTTGGCCATTGCTGTTCATGTGCGCTGTATGCACGATGTATTTGCTGCTGCTGCTTTTTTTTCTGATTATCTGCAAAAACACAAAAGCAGCAGGCTGGTTGCCTTGAGCTTATGGGCCTAATTAGGTAAGATCTTTGCACAGAAAAGTAAGATTATCGGGAAACAGTTGTTAAGCAAAAAAAATTACTGTCCGTCACCTGAGTAAATTGCATAGGTAGGGATTGAGGGGTGTGTTCATCAAAGCCAGTTCTGAGTGTTCACAGACACGTGGCTTTCCCAGTGCTGCAGTGGTATCTGGGAATACTCCCTGTTCACAACAGCATGTTTGGGTCTAAGTGCAGCCAGCTCTCTGTTCTTCTGCACAGGCCACAGTAGGTAGAGCTGGGGATTGCAAGGGGCAGGAAAATGAACGTGGTTGTGGGGAAGGCAGGTATTTACCTCCTGGGAAAGGCAGTGTGGGCGCTGTGGCACTTGGTGTGGCCTGTTTACTCATCCCAGCTATCTTTCAGAGAATCTAGTAAAAGGTTCTGGTCTGCTTTAACAGATGTTGATCGCAGTTAAGTGTGTCTTTGGCAGGCTCACTGATGGCAGGATGGTGCCCCAGCAAAGAGAGCGAGGCAGTGCAGTGTGGCAGCACTGCACGGTGTGTGCTGCACGGGGTGTTCTGCACAGCTGGGCAAAAAAGGGCAAGCGTGTTCCTGGGGTCTGCAGGTAGTACTGCTTTATGGGCCGGGATGTGTACTCAGGAAGGACAAAGGCCAGGGGCGAGTGAACAGATGAAGCATCAGTGAGATCTGTAGGCAGCTGGGACTTGTACTTCTTGTGTTGTGCTCAAGTGAAACCAGCACAACATGAGTCGTGCTGCTTGGTGGGATGGGGCTGGAACATGCAGAATTAAGGAAGCAGCAGTGAAAAACTCTGTGAAGAATAGACCAAATCAAAGCTTATGGAAGGCCAAGAGGAGTAGGGTCATGCATCCTTAGGGAAATGAGGAAATTACTTCCACACTGTTGAACGAGCATAAGGAACACACACATGCCTTTGCTCTCTGCTCTTGCAAATGCGCATTTCCAGCTGGGAGCAGATTTAAGTCCAGTTGCCGTCTCAGCTATACATGCACAATTTTTTTTGGCCAAGTATCTCTCCTCTTTGCTGAAGCTAGAGGTTGAAGAGGGGTTATCACCGACACTACAGTGTCCCCTAAAGTCCCCAAGCTGCTTTGGATTTCTTTCCTGTTTTCACTGATGACTCAGATGCATCTAGCACTGCACAGCCCTTCCCTGAGCAGCTGTGATCCATATCATGGATCCAGACACACTGTGCTTGGGGCTAGAGGCGTGCTGTGCTGAGGGGATGTCTCTCCTTTAGATTACAAACGCGGGGCTCAAGCATCTTAAGTCTTCTCATTTTATGCTCATGGTAGTTTGCATCTGGATCAGACTCCTCTTACAAGCTTGAGAAGCCTTAGGCCTGGATTTAGAGCTTTTGATTCAAGTGCTGACTCTGTGGATGTTGCACATTCTTTTGGCACCAGCTGCTTATCAGCAAATCCCTGCCAGAGGTTACAGGGACTTGCTGATGCCTTGCCCTCTCATCCAGCTCCATCAAAAAAGCCCAGGGTTGGCAAATCCCAGCCATTTAAGGTATTTAAACTATCCGACTTTCATTTTGATGGAGATGGGATTGCTCTGGGAGATGGGCTGCAGAGCAAATCGTGCCTGCAGATCTACCCATGTCCTCAGGGTATGAATGCCTAACAGGGGCTAGAGCCAGTGGACTGCGTTTTTATTAATCTCGGGTGCCGTGGTGAGGAGGGTGCCGTGGTGAGGAAGGTGCCGTGGTGAGGAGGGTGCCATGGTGAGGAAGGTGCCGTGGTGAGGAGGGTGCCATGGTGAGGAAGGTGCCGTGGTGAGGAGGGTGCCCTTGGAGCGCACAGGGGGACAGCGGGCGGGGGCTCGGCTGTCACCGGGCCGGGCGCTGTGGGCAGGGCGGTGCCGGGGAGCCCACGCTGCCCTCGCCCAGCACCTCCCAGCCGTGCCGCCCTCAGCTCGGCTCTGCCCTTCGCCCCGGGGGAGCGGGAGGAGGCGCCCGGGGAGGTCCCGTTCGGGGCATTGTGGGAAGGCGCGATGCGGCCGGGCCTCACCTGGCGCGGGGCGGGGAGGGCGGAGGGAGCGCCCGGGAGCCACCCGGGCCGGGCCGGGGCCGCGCCGGCTCCGCACCATGGTGAGTGTCCGACCGCACCGGGACCAACCGTCCTGCCCCGCCGCCTTCGCCCCCCGTGCTCCCCTGTGCTCCCCGGGGCCGCGGAGCCCTCGAGGGGCGCGTTGTCAGGGCTCGGGGGGAGGCCGGGCACGCCGGGGCTGCCCCGCTCCTCTCAGCGCCGAGGGGCTGAAACGCCGTTTCCAAGCGGGTTTCCGCAAGGTTTGCACCTTTTCTTTGGGGAGATGAGAGTTACACGTTCTGCTTTCTGTTTCCCCGACCCTCGGGGTGAGCTCGGGTCACGCCGACGGCGTTTCGTGGCCAACCAGGAAAAAAAGAAAAGGCTGTTACAGGGAGGTTTCATAAAGCCTTCCTGTAACTTGAGGAGCTGAGGTTCAAGTCGGCTCCAGTGCCCGGAGAAGGATCGAATGTGGTTTCAGGTGGATCTCTGTCTTTTGGCTGAGTGGCGCAGGGCGGGTGTGGGTTTGTGGGTTTTCCTGTGACAGGATCACCGGGAAGAGCCTTTCCCCAGGGGTGTTCCCTGGGTAAGGGGAGAGCTGGCACAGCAGCCTTGCCTGCAGGTCGGCTGCCTCTGCTCCGCTGCCTGCTCTCACGGGGGTTGCAGGAATTTGGCTCCCCACCAAGTGATGTGCCTGTGAGAGCGTGTGGGGCTGGCTGTGTCCCTTGTCCCTTGGTCCCCGCTCGGGGTGACCCGGCCCCAGGGCTGGGCTGTGGCAGCAGCAGCGACTTGTTAGAGCTTGGAGAGGAGGGAGGCTCTTGGACTCTCCGGTGCTGCCCTTGGCGGGGGTTTGCTGGGATCAGGAAAGGTTGCTGTAGATAACTCTCTTGTGCTAAGCGTGATGGCCAATATCTTGAGGACAACGTCTGGATTTTCCCCAAGGAGGACTGGGGGCTCTCAAGCAGTGAGATGGTTAGTGATGCCTCTTAATGTAGAAGCCATCTCACTGCTTGATAATTCAGACTTGTCTTGCACAGTTTGCCCATTGTGTGCGGCTGTAATACCAGTTACTGGCAGTGCAGCCAAACAGGAGTCTCTCAACTCCTTTAGCGGAGGCCAAGTGCTGTTGTTTGTTTCTATCCTCAAAGGCAGAGTTATGTTGTTTCTTCTCAGTGGTTTAGCCAGAATGCTAAATATGTGTTAGTCCACTGTATTTAGAAGGTGTACCTGTCATTACATATGCAAATAGAATAGGCATAGTAATGAATTTACAGATGGCAATGCAATCTCCACACCTGAAGTCCCCATATAGATGTAACTTTTCTGGTTACACCCTAAGACACCTCTGCATATTCAGTTCCCTCTGATAAAGCTTACGTAAACAGCTGGAGTTCCTATTTTGCCCTTGAAGGTCAGTAAATACGGGAGCTGATTTCAGGGAAGCTGATCTCAGAACTCTCCCTGATGCACATACTTCGCAAACCCAGTTTTCAAAGCACTCACGATGGTCCTAGGGGAGCTCTGCTCACAATAGTGCTGCTTATTGACAATTTGGAGATTGTCTACTGTAGTGGTGGTTAGAATTTTACAAGGTGACTGTGCATTTTTACAATTAATTTTTTTTTTTCTTTCCTGTGGTCATAGTGTGAACCCTTTCTGGTGTTATTACATTAACTGGTGCTGTCAGCCTTACCCTATTCTCCTGTTGTAGATCCAGTGCTGATGAAAGGGTACTTTTGTCAGGGAACCCTCACTTAAAATTCCTCTGTCATCCTCCGGGAAGGGATTGTTAACACTGGGTTACCAGTCAAGAAATAAGGGTTTGCTGGGTTACAAATCAAGAATAAAACTTACTCAGGCTCACAAGTGACAAACTTTCAACAGGTCATTTAAACTCTGTGCATTGTTTCCTCCAGTTTGGACCAACAGATTTATGCTTGCAGCCCTTTTTTCTGTGTTTTGAGAGAGGAATGGAAGGTGCCCTGCAAATGGTACTGTGTTTTAGCAAGAGGGTGTTTTAATTGTTTGCTCCTGCAGATTTCCAGGAAAGTTTTAAGGAAGAGTCTGTTTAGCAAAGCTTACTTCATATCTTACTGAGAAAGACAGCTTTTCTGCCCAGCTGCTACTTTGGGACATGTTTTTTAAAAAAGACTTTTTAGAAAAGACTAAATTCTACTGCCTGACATGTGTGGGTGCAGCAGAGAAACATGTCACAAAGAATGGCTGTCTCAACAGAGTCGAAGAGTGGGGAGAGAGCACAGAGAAGAAAATTATTAGCGTCCCCAAGGACATGTTGCTGTAGTCTTTCATGCCTGGAAGTGTTGCAACACCTTGATCCTACTGCTGCCTCAGTGTTATCAGTACCATTTTCGTGACAGTACATGGCTCTGCTTGTGAAGCTCTGAGTGCAGAATTGATGCCTGCATAATAAAGGCTCTGCTTTCTCCCTCCTGTGCTACTCATCAGTAAGGGAGACAAATTAGTACTTGTGGGCACAATCTGAAACCCTGGAGAAAGATCAAAAGAATCCCATTGAGCACAGTGGCTCTAAAAATGTATTTGGCCCAAATAGAAAAGGAGTTGGCAAGCACTGATTCCACTTAGCAAGACATTTGATGAACAGTCTCTGATCTAGAAGCTTGGATGGAAATATTAGTTGCTGTGACTGCAGCTGCTGACACCTTCCTAGTGTTTGGAAATGAACTCTCTTCTGAATATCGACCTCACCAACACCCTCCATGCTGTTAATTGTTAAAATGGATCTGCAAAAGATGTTTTCAGAGCTGCACAGAATTTACTATCTACAGTTCAAAGAAAGGCTGCTTATTTTCCACTTTTTACATTATTTTCCATTTTACAGCTGTGTATTGGCCTAACAAAGACAATGAACTTTTCCTCTAGACATTTAACTCTAAAAGAGAAGAAAGGCAGCAGATTAGAGCAGATGAGAGAAAATGAGAAATATATTATTCTTGTTGTTTAAGGCAGCATTGTACATGGGAAAAAAAAAAAAGTCCTGTGGTATTTCTTTGTTAATTTATGTTGTAGTGAACTTTAGTATGATAGTAGAAAATGGCAGTGGAATGGCATCTTGTTTAGAAACTCCTGAGTAGATGGACTTTTCTGCTTGGAAAGAAGTGACTGCAGGGGATGTGACACAAATGCATGAAGTCATGAATACCACAAAGACTGGTTGCTACAAGAAGGTTGCTACTCCCTGTTGTTCAGTTGGACTGTAGAATACGGGTTTGTGGGATTTGCTAGGAAAAATGTTTTTTAGGGTGGTTCTCAGAGAGTGTGTAATGTCAGACTTCCCAGTTTTAGATGTTCCTTCTCTAAGTGCTCGGGATCATTACAGATTGTCACTAATACTGGAGCCCGCTCGGGCTGGGCTATCCATGCAGGAATTGTGATGCACGCTTTGCTGTCTCTGGGTAATAAATTAATTTCTGGAAAGTAAAAGAAATGTTGGGATAGATTACCTGCTGATTCTTTGGTTAAGTTTTTTTTTTTTTTTTAATATTTTCCCTCACAAGTAAGGAAATAGTAGGCACATCTCAGAGCCAGGAGTTACTAGGATGTGGAGTGCATTTTCTTGGCTGCTTTGGCTGCATGCTTTCTTGAGTGGCCACCCCTGGGCTTTGGCATTTCTGCAGGTGTTACAATGTAGAGACAGAGGTGCAAGATCCCTCCACGCACAAATGGCATTTCATTTCGTGAGCAGGAGTATAGCATGCAGAGGCACTGAGGTAGGATGGGAAAAGTAAAATTTGCATTTGTGTTTGAAGGCAAGCTTGGCATGCCTTTCTGGCCGGGCATGTTTTTCTGGCCTGGTATGTCCTGGATGTGGGTTTCTCAGTATCACAGACATAACCCCAGGTACTCTACACACCCGTGTTTTTTCCTTCTCTGTCTTTCTGAGTTTATGTGGAATATCCATCTGTTGTCCTCGGTCTGGGAGGGCATTGAAATCCCTCTGCACTAGTCAATAAATGCCTGTTGTTGCCTTGCTCCTTGCCCTTAGAGCCTGGAGACAGTTTTGCTCAGATGCAGTTCTCAATGGCTTGTTCACCAGCGCAGGAGCTCTGTGGTCATCACCCTCTGCTTAGTGCCCTGCGGTGAATGATGGCCACAAACTGCAAAGGAATGAGGAACAGACTCACTTTTGTTTGATGAAAATGCAGAAATTCACTGTCTTGTGCCTTTGTCTTGCAAGGCTGTGCACTGCAGGAGAACACGTGAAGTCTTGGGTGAGTGCTGGTCTGCTCTGACCTCAAGAGAAGCCATGGGAAGGACTACAGGAAATTCACAGCAGCCACTGGGTTATGGAGATGGGGAAGGGCCAGCACCTCAGGCATTTCCTTTCCTTCAAATCTCATTATAAGGCTTGGATGAATAGCAGAATGACTTTGTGTTCTACTTTCTCATTCTTGAGCATAAATATGGGGCCAACAGAAAGCATTTTGTGAGATCTGGCCTTTCCTTCTGTAAACAGTGGTTGCATCTTTTAGAGTTATGCTTAGCTCAAATCCATGTTGGTTTTTTACTTTAATGAAAAAATGCCATTTTAAAAGGGAAAATTGAGAATTTCTCTATTGAAAATGCCTAAATGAAATACTTCAGTATTTAAAAAAAAAATATTCCTGTGTTCTTTCAGAGTAATTCACAAATGTGATCTGAACTCAGGTATATCTTTGGTCCATTTGGAGCTCAGTTTTTCTGTGAACATCTTTGTTGGGAGTTGGAGAAATGAGTGTGAGGCTCTGTTCCTGCTCCACTAGGCATGGGAATCCCCAGGCTGAAGCACTGTCTGTCAGCTGAGAGGCCAAGGAAGCTTGTCACCTTCTGGGTGTGCCTGCCCTGTCCCGCAGCAAAGCTTTTTAACTTTGCTCCTTGAGAGGTCAGAGTCAAGGGAAGGGCCCTGCAGTGCCTTCACACAGCAAGGCTTTTGCAAATACCTGATAAGGCAAACTGGAAATGAAACTAAAAGAGGCTGCACCTTTTACCAGAATTCAATGGGCAAGATTTCAGCTCTGTTTCTTCACTAGGTGTTCAAGGAGCAGACTGGAGAAATAGCTCCTTGTGACTGGGAAGTACACTGGGGTTATAGTGAATTAGGAGGAGCTCTGGCAGCTTGTTGAGCTTCTCCTCTGTATAGTAACCTCATGAAGATTTCCACTGCCTCTCAGAAACATATAAGCAAATAAAAACAATTCTAGGAGCCCAGCCAGCCTAGGAGGCAGAACGGATGTGATTACTTGGTTAAAAATTTCTCTGAATGTCTTCAAATTGTGCTGGTTTCTGTGAGGTCAGCCAGCTGCCATCCCTGCCTCTGTCCCTGGGGCTGGCACTGAAGCTGGAGTGCCCTCAGTCTGGTTCTCACACCGTTCCTGGCCCACTGTCCTATGGCAGAGCTTGAGGCAGGTTCTCTGCAAACTCCCACCTGGATGTGTTCTTGCTCATTGCCTGGAAACTGGAGTCATTCCACTTGCAGGAATAAAAAAACCACTGATTTAAGGAAACCAGACTTAACTATCCTCTGTAAAATCTGGGTGCTGTCACCTGCATCTGCAGCTTAGGAGGTGTCTTGGAAAGCTGTGCTATGTCTCCTCTCTGGAGGAGTGCTGGAAACCCGGGATTGCTGCTGGTGGGATGGCTGGCAGCCCGTGAGGAGGAGGCACAGGCTGTGCTGCAGGGAGGACACTGCTAAAGGAATGCCACCAATTTACCTGGAATGAGCCAAGGTTGGGAGGACAAAGATAAGCAAGAGCAGAGCTGGAGGGCTCTTATGGGGCACTTGCAAAGCTCCTTCAGCTTTGTTTTCTGATCCTTAGGTAGGGATCAGAAGTGAGGAGCTTCAGGATGTTTTTTGTTCTGAGCTGTTTTTATAGCTCTATACAGAGCTCAGCTATATTGTTTAGATTACAGTTTAATTTAACTCAAGTGAGGCTAACAAGAAGGTTGTTATTACCTGGATCGATACTGTATGTTATAAATATCCTTTAAATGCTGGTGTGCTGGTCCATTTAAAATCTTCAGCAATAAGGGTGACTTCTGCATCACGAAAAGCGTAAAATCAATGTGTAACTACAGTCACGTGTACCTGTAATGATCTGGCACGGCTTTTATTGCATGGACTTTGGATGTATTGTTTAGGGGCAATTGCTCAGAAGTGTTCCTAATGGAGATTAAGTGAGAAAGAATCCCGTGCCAGTTAGGCAGCAACGTGGTGCTTCGGGATTTCTGTTTTTGTGCATGTTTTCTTTGTTCTTATTTGCTTACATCATGTAGACTAAACGTTATGTTTTAAATTTTAAAGCTGAGATCCAACAGTATTTAACAAACATCTCTCAGCTCATGCGCTGCTGTGAATGTTTTAGTGACAGAGTAAACAATTAAGGAAATTAATATTTTTAACAAAGTAGTCTGTTTTGAATTTTACATATTTGCTTTAGTAGTGTCTAAAACCCCAGAGTGCGTATTAAAGGTCAGTAGCCAGATGGGGACTTTGTGCAACTGCAGAATACCAAAATACCTGTACTTAAGTGTGTTAGTATTCTGCCTCATCCTGATGTGAGTAGATTGTTAATAGGTCAGTAGTTGTCAGTTCAGTACATCTCTCTCATTTCACCTTAAACACCTGACATTCCAAACCATCTCTGTGCTCACAGTATAGCTGTTCTTTTATTTTAAGTTTCAGTATTTACTTTCCTTCCTCCAAAAAAAAAAAAAAAAAAAGCCAAAAAACAAACACTAAACAAAGCAAAAGCTAAAAGGAATCTTTTATTCTTCACACGTTTTGGAGAAAAAAAAAAAGTCACTTAATAGGTGGAATGCTGTGAATGTTTATACTTCTTAAAAGAAACAACTTAATGAAAGCAGGTTTTGTTCAGTTTCAGATGTGATGTAAAAATAAATACTAATAAAAAATCTGGGCAGCTGTTTGTGGTGGGACATAGATTCTTTCATTTCAGAGAAAACAATGAAACATAGCAGAAGATAAGCAGAATACGAACTCAACTAGACTAAAACAGTTCCAGAAGATCAAGCAGACTTCAAGGGAATCAGAAGAAGTTACAAGAAAACTTCATTATAACAAGTAACTTCCTTCACCAGGTACAGCTAGTCCGTCTGGTTTTCTCCAGGCTTCTGGCAGCAGCTGAAGTTGTGGCTTTTTCATCCCACTTCCCATGTTATGAGGTCCAGGAATTTTCATCCATTAGCGTGTCCTCCATTGCCTGTTGCCCTACAGAAAGCTTTTAAGGAAATCTTGAGTTTCCTCATTCTGCCAGGATGTTTTAGGATAGCGATTCCCAATTTGCAAATCTTAGTTATATGTGAATTTTAGGAATCTCTGCTTCATAAAGGTGGCTTTGATTTTGGAGGGCTGTTAACTGAATTTGGAAGGGTTTCAGCTGGAGCAGAGTGTAACCCCAGTGCTGCTGGAGTGACAGACCTGCCTAGCCGAGCAAATCCTTGCCCATAGAAGGATTCTTGCTGGTTCCCCCCCCCCTTCTTCCGCAGTCTTCCTCTTCTGCCTCCCCTCCCCTGAGGCTCCTCGAAATCTTCCTTCTCTCCTGTCCCCCCTGAGGGACCTGGAGCAGCCAGATGCCACAGAACAGGTTTGAAACCGGTCAGCAAATGTTGTGCAGATCGAATTATGGGAGCAGCAGAAGCATTTCTGGGGCACATTCTTCTCGCAGTGGGGTGAATTAGAGCCTCACTGCACACCCCTGGAGTTCACTTTGCAGGAAGAAATGTGGCATCTTTTACATGTTTACACCATTGGACAGTAAACTGGAGAAATGACCCCTGTCTTCCCATGGAGTCCTATTTATTTGCTCTCCCTACGGGTGGTTTGTTGTGTATGTAATAGACTGTAGTCTGCAGCCCTTCAGACAGTTGTGCTAAATGTTGCAGTACAAATTAGGTTAAATTTAAAAAGTTCTGTAAAAGCAAGAAATGATCCGAGATTGAAGCCAGTGAGCCAACTGTAACGTGTTTGATCAGTCTGGAGTGTGTAATGGCCAAACACTGGGGAAGGCTGCACCAAGGGGAACCTCCAGTCCACAAGACAAGCCTGGGTGAGCTGCTTATCAGATCATGACAGCCCATTAGCTAAAGGAAGGAAAGGTCTCCCAGTGAAGGTGGAAAGGAATCACAGTGTATGTTAGTTTTACATGTTTCTCTTCTATTTGCTGTTCGTGAACATGCAAACCTGTATTTTGCATTTTTGATGTCTGTTCTTACTGGTAAATTATTTCATGTCAAAGCCTACCATGTGATTTTTTTTTGTAGCCCTGAAACTAAGGGTGTTGGTTTTTGTCCCAGTACAGCTTTGTAGATCTCGATAAAAGAGGAGGCCCCATAACCTTCCAATCTGTCATGTAACTTACAGCAGCAGTTGATTCAGAGATGCATGAGAACATACAGTTCAAGTTTAGAAATCTGGTTTAAATGCTGGATTTAAAAAAAAAAAAAATCTTATTTTTTTTTCCAGTAGCCTACAAATAGAAAATGGAGTCATTTAGGCTGCTTACTGACGTTTTCGGAGGTCATTTTGCACAGTGCTGTAGGTGGTTGGGTCTGATTCAGTAAAACAAGCTAATAAAATTACACTCTGCTCCCAGACCAGAGCTTGTCTCCACAGACTCCACGTGTGAAGGCAGCTGATGCTCTCGTAGGAACTGTACTCCTCATCCCAACCCACTCAGTCTCGGACCTAAAAATTCCCTCTGGCATCACCTCTTGGTCTGGTGGTTGTTAGTCACAGCCAGCACCCCCATAGCACCCTGCTTCTGAGCTATTTGGCTTGATGCAAGTAATTTGCCCTTGTTTTCCTCTGGAGTTAGAACTTTCAAAGATGAGTAAAACATTGCAAGGTAATCCACCTCTCTTTGTAGTTTGGCTGCTGGAAACCAATGGAAAATTCCTTAATCAACATCTGTCTTGTCATCAGCACTACAGGAAAGCAAATACGTTTTCACAGCCAAGGAGCAAGGGACAGATGAGCTGTTAGATCTGTGTTTGTGCAGTACTTCAACATTTCCAGGTTTATTGATGCATCAAAATCTTTCCAGTGGGCTGTGAGAGTGAGGAATGTGTTGTGTCATGTCAGTGTGACTGGGCAGAGCAAAGCTGAACTGAATGAAACAGTTGGATGCTTATGCTTACAGGAATTAAGCCATTTACCCTCTTGAGAAAGCAATATTATTACAACTCCTAGAGAGTTGCCCAGATTGAAGGGGCTTTAGAATTTAGGAAAAAAAAAAAAAAGAGGATAAAAAACACCCACAATATTTTCTCTTCTAAATATCTGCAGCTTTGTAATGTGTTGTTTTGTTACAGTAGTTCTCAGCTGGGTAGTCATATGTACCTTGTAATTATGCAGACTGTAAAATTAGAATTGTACTAATAAGCTCTACCTATTTTCTAGCTGCATATATTTCTGTAAAAATTACCATACGAGGTATGCAGTTATATTCTGCATATGAAACAATGTGATTTTTGGAGCTTGTGTACAAATCTTGATGCATTTAGGAGCATTAATAGGTATTTTCTGATTGCAAAGAATTGGTGGTGAGACATCAGCTGCATCTTTAGAAGAAAAATGGAGTTCTCAAAGCAGTTTTAAGTGAAGAGCATCGTGCTATGCTATGGGTGAAGCATAACATCTTGAAGTAACTAATCAGCAAAAAATGGTGGTAATATTCACAGTGATTCCCTGGTTTGTTGGTATTTATTTAACCTTTTAGAGGTGTAAGGTTGCTCTTCTGGAGATATATGTGTATTACTTGCAGGCATTCAGATTTGAGGTCTGTTGGGTCCAACAACTGAGCCTCAACCAGAATATCCTTTCATTTTCTTTCCCTGTTAAAGCACTGCAGGCAAATAGATTTCTTCCCGAGGATGTCTCAGATCTCACAGTCTTATGCTGAACGTGCTGTCAGCTTTTGATAGGGATTCATTGAC
The DNA here is from genome assembly GCA_038380795.1 of Pyrocephalus nanus. Taxonomy (NCBI): domain Eukaryota; kingdom Metazoa; phylum Chordata; class Aves; order Passeriformes; family Tyrannidae; genus Pyrocephalus; species Pyrocephalus nanus. The sequence goes on along the minus strand of CM076270.1, from coordinate 21,588,160 downwards.
CAATCCCCCAGCATTTTCAGTGAAAACTGATCATCCTCTCCTATCTGATGACTCACCATATTTTTAGAAATTTGTTTATCAAATAGCTGCTACCTGTACCCAATGGCTTTTAGAAGGACTCCTGCTGACCTGCTGCTCTTATCTGTGGAACCTATGCTCTGCTTTTCAAAACATATTCATCTTTACAAGGGCTTTGGAGTTAATGTGCTGTGCAGCTACCAAAATAGCCTTTCATTCATCCAGCTCCTCTCAGTGGACAGATGTATGGACAGTAAGTGCTTTCCCTATACCTACTGGGTAGGGGTAACCCTGGCAGCTGGAATATTGCCATGCCAAACCCAGTTGGGAATACAAGCAGAGAAAGGCAGAAACATGATGCTTTGCTCTTCACTGTAAGCAGGGTGTGTGTGCTGCCAGCAGCGCACTTGTTTTTATTTGCAAGCTCATCTGGAGAGTATTATAGGGACTCAACACAAGGCAGCTACAAAATCCTTGTCATTTCATCAAGCACATTAGACTAATGATGGTGAGAGCCTTTTTTCCAGCAGTAGATGCTGCCACAGACACATGAACGAAACAGTCCTCTCCCTAAAACAATCCTATATTTGAAGTCTTTCTCAATATAGTCAGAACTCTTATCTTTGGATTATTCAATAACTATGCAACTCAATAGCTAGAGAATGGTTCTGAATTATGAATGAATGCTTTGTTTAAAATCCAGTAGCTTTTTCTTTTTTTTTTTTTTTTTTCTTTTTTTTTTGGTAGAAGCTTCTCTGGTGCACTGCTCTGCTCAAGGCTTTACCAGAGCGTGGAGTGATTTTACCTCTACAGAAATTTGCATTGTAATCTTCATAGTGATCGTGAACATTAACTTTATAATCCTCACCGGGGAAATGGAGCGATGAAGTATTGGTACAGCAGTAAACTGGAATAGAAAACAAGAAGCAGGAGGGAGTAGATGTTGGATTGAAAAACTACATTTAGCAGAGGATGTCCTGTTGAGAAGGATGTCCTCCTCAAATAGATGCCCTGCATTCATAATGCCCTTTCTGTGCTCTGAGTAAATGGCTTATTGTACTGCTCGCATACACTAAGTTGGTTATTTTAACCTGCTGATAGAAGTATTTGCATAAATGTGAATTGATACTTTTCTCCCAAAGCCCCACTGGCATTTAAAAGCTGGCTCTTGTGTATTTCAGTAATACTGCTTATGCTAAGCATGAAAAAATCATGGGTCAAACCCTTTAAAATTTTGGCTAGCTTTAAACTCGAGATTTTAGAACAGTGCAGATATTGTACTTTATTTAATCTGATATCCCTGCTCAACGAGGTCTGTCCATCATCCCAGTTGTCTGTGTTTCATAGTCTGCTGATTTCTTTAGTAAAACTAGTCAAGCCTCCTTTCCAAAGTTTTTCTGCCCCTTATTGCCTCTTCTAGGAACCTGCTGCTTTGGTTGTGACCTGAAATATCAGAATTGTTAGTGATTATGATTACTGTCTCGGTATTCCTATTTCTAGTGTTCTGCCACACTGATCTTGATTTCCCTAGCCCTGTTGTGCATAAGTCTTTATTCCCTTCACTGAGGTGATCTTGCTGGAGGAGAGGGTGGTGCCCTCTTCTCACCGCTGCAAAGTGGTGATGCTGCTCCCGTTCCCCAGGGCAGAGACAGAAAAGGAAACAAAGCTACTGTTTGCACAAGGTAAGGAAGGATGAGTAGGAGAGGATGCAAAGGGTTTGGCCTAGGGAGGAGGTCCCACAGAGAGGGGAGAGCTGCCTGGGGAAGAAACAGGAGAGAGGAGGGATCTTTCCCACGCTCAGCCTCCCCTGGACCTTAATGACACCACGTCCAAACGTCACGCCAAGAATGGAGATGTGTGGCCAGGACTCAAGATTTCTGGCAGCAGGCAGAGGACTGTTCTTCTCTGCCCATGGCCCTGGTGTTAACCATGTTGCTTTGTTTACTCTAGATACACTTTATACTGCTGTTCAGTCGGCAGGGGAAGTTAAGGCTTCAGAAATGGTACACGACGCTACCTGATAAAGAGAAGAAAAAGATCATTCGAGAAATTGTTCAGATTATTTTGTCTCGCAATCAAAAAACAAGTAGTTTTGTTGACTGGAAAGACCTCAAGCTTGTTTACAAAAGGTGTGAGTAATTTTATAAGAACGTATAATTATTATTCATATGAGTAACACGTGCTAGAGGAGTAAAGGTTCACTTCAAGAAAAGCAGCAAACAACACTCTTAGTGCAAGGCTGAGTGAAGAGCCTGCTTCTGACTGCGTATAACAATGCAGTGTCCCTGGCCAAACCAGCAGGGTAAATTGTGGGGTGCAAAATACTTGTACAATTTGTCAAATGAGAAAAATGGGAGTAATCTGATAAGTACTGGTGCTTAGAAGGCTCTAGACTTCACCGTTTCTTCTAATCCCACAAGGTAGCCTGCTGAGATGTGTGCTGGGCTTTATCAGGCTCTTTTGGGGGGTTGCAAGAACTGTTCTGAGGTACTTCCAACATTTTGCTGAATTTTGTCTTTGAAATATTTGTTGCTCTGGAAAGTGTTAATTCCCATTTCCTTTTCCAAAGAAATCACTGGTCCCCAGTTACACCATGCCTGTTCATTCTTCTAATGTTGTAGCAAACAAAAGTAGCCTTAAGTTATAGCTGGACAAATGAAGCAACATCTCCCATTTAGCAGAACTTGAGTTCCATGCAGTGAAAGGAGGGATATAAACACCTGACCAGCTGCTGTGAGCCAGCCACAGCACCAGCGAGCTGAGGTGGATCGTTCTTGCATCTTAGGTTGGTTTAAACATAAAGTTTTGCTGCAAGTTAGTTGTGAAGGTTGTTTGGTCTAAGCAGTTTCATGCATTCTGGCCCTGTGTAAAACACTGTCATTTGATAGCCAGCAGGCTTACTGAGATGTGACTCCTTTCACGTTTATTTTCGCCTTATTTTTTTAATTAGGAGGAGTACCAGTTTAATTAACCCCACTTACTATAGTGCTATTGCAGCAGGTGAGGGAGACCTCAAAGTACTACTGATTTATTGTTTATTTTATCATGACCAGTGTTGGAGATATCCCACATTACCAAAGGTGGAGTTTGTTGTTCTAACTAAAATATAATTTGTTTAAATTCTCTGATCTTTTAAAGTGTTCTCTGGAACACTATAAGAATGAAAGAAAATGTTTATTTTAGAGACTAGATAGGAATTAACTGTCATAAGAGTAACTTCTAAGAGAGGAGCAGAGCACTGAGGTCCCAGCTGTTGACTCTCCTGTTTTTGCCTCTCTTTCCCCAGGTATGCCAGTTTGTATTTCTGCTGTGCAATAGAAGACCAGGATAATGAGCTCCTGACACTAGAGGTCGTTCATCGATATGTAGAGCTGCTGGACAAATACTTTGGAAACGTAGGTTTCACTTTCTCCCATGAACTCATTCCTGCCTGTCTGATAAACAAAGCTATGTGAAGCTCATTTAATTCACATTTCCATCTGCAGTGCTTGCCCTGCAGGGTTTCTCAATCCAGAGTGAAATTCTTTATTAGAGTAATTTATAAAATAGTGCTGAAACAATCATAAGTTTGTTTTTCCATCCTTTCTCCCCCCCCAGTGAATCTTGATGCTTTGTCTTGGAATAGAATTTGAAGAGAAAGCTTGAATAAAATTACTTAAAAAAAACCCCAAAAACAACCAGGTTAAAATACTTTAATTCTTTCTCCTGATGTCTTCAGATACACTGGTTTTGTTTGTTTCATCATACTGTGTAACACTTCAGGACACAGAAAGAGGAAAAAGATAAACTGTGTGTGTTTTTAAAGGAAAGACCTAAAGAAGGTCCAAACAAGTCTTTCAGTAATTCTTTGAAGACTACAAGAGACCCATCTTTTCTGTGAATAATTTTGAAATTATGCTGACTACCTTAATTCATCTGATTTCAATCAGTGTGCCACGACTCGTGTCTGTACCGCCTCAAAACACAAAAGCAGTTGGTGGCTGTCACTGGGCAGGGAATTCGTCTTGCTCTGTGAAACCCACATTGCAAGGGCTGTAAAGGACCTGTGATATGGTCAGTAGGCTAGGAGGTCTGCTCTGTCCTCTGAGAGCCAGTATGGATCTAATAATAAGTAGAATATCTTTGCTGTAAGTCTATTGATGAAGAGGCTTCAATATTACATAATATGCAGTTTCTTTCTTCACCCTTCCACCTGCCACAGGAGTATATGTTGAGTATATCTGATTAACCCAACAACTCCCAACCCAGCAGTGCTTATAATGTTGTAAAAGTGATTTAAATGTGGTGTGTCCTTTTGTTTTGGCAGGTGTGTGAGCTGGATATTATCTTTAATTTTGAGAAAGCTTATTTTATTCTTGATGAGTTTATAATTGGTGGAGAAGTACAGGAAACTTCAAAGAAGACTGCAGTGAAAGCCATAGAAGACTCTGACATGTTGCAGGAGGTAAGGCAGAGGAAGAAAAAAGGCAAACACATCATCTTCCTACATCTTCCTTGTTTGACAGGAGCTGAAAACACAGCTAAGCACTTCTGGTATTTAATTATCCAAGTGTGTCTTACACTGAGGTTCAACAGGTACAACTCTGCAGTTACATAAGTTTTCAGTTCAACCCTCCTGGAATCATCTGGAGACTCTTTATATATGGCTGTTGCTCTCTTGCAGTTTAACTGCTAGAGTTTCTCAGTATATTAAGAAATATTTTAAGATGCATCTAAGATATTTCTATAACGTAAGATCATATTTTAAGATTGTATTTTATGTATTTTATTTTATAAATACAGAAAAATCTCTTGTGTTTCACTAATACATTGGAAACAGATGACTTACTATTAACATTTAAAACTGGAAAGAGCATGTGCTGGCAAACTGCACTTCCATTCAGGAGCACCTGTGTAGTTCTGCCAGGCACAGCCACGTAACCTTTATTCAGAACCCTGCAGGAATTCTCTTGTCATAACTTGGAATGTAACTGCTATTGCCGTGCCAGGAATGGCAAAAGCAGTTGGATGGGATGGATTTACTTCATTTTTTAACTTGGTAGTGAAGGATCCAGCACCTGGGTGGAACTGGCTCAGGACACACTGTGTGAGTTGAGCAGCTTCTCCCAGTGGTTCTATCACCTGAAACTCAGCCAGCTCTGTACGGAGGACACTCAGCACGATGAAGTTTAGCCACAGCTGTGGTGTGTCATGATTTGAGGATCAGATTCTAAACCACTCTTTCATATGTTTTTAAAGCAGAATTATTTCTACATTTTCATTAATCTGATCTACTTCCATGCAAAACTACAACTGTCCTTGAGGAGGACAACAGGTTTTGTATGAATATTACTGTACCACTCCATAATGCATCAGTTGTTTCTTCTTTTTTTTTCTTTTTTTTTTTCCTAGACAGTGGAAGAATACATGAACAAGCCTGCATTTTAATGTTAAACTAACTACCTGGAGAGAAAACTGCTGTGTGCACCTCTACAATGCACTTGCTGAAATTGCTTCCCAAAGTGCCAGATTCTCAGAGAAATACCAAAAACCAGTAACTGAAGGGGTTTGTTTGTATAATGGTGAAGATGAAGGTCAGCTAATGTAGTAGGGTTTAACAGTTCTGTACTTTGCATTACTCTGCATATGAGTTTCTCAGAGTTGTTACTACCCTGGGTATAGTTTTCTCTTCTTGCTGGACTGAACTCTTGTTTTTTACCATGCCTTTTAGCTACAGATTTTGTCATCATAAAATGCTGCTCTGACAGTACTTTGAAGAGATGTTTTTACTAGTTTTGGTTCACTGCTGACTGTATGACTCTACTTTTGTACAAATGTCCATTATTTTGAATGTAATGATTATTCTGCTCTAATAATAATTTTTTTTCTAAAAGCCAAATTGTTGTGGGCCCTGATTTCATAAGCTTGTTAAGACAAGATTAACCCATTCAGTACAGGAAGAAATGTGTATCTCTTTGGGCCAGCCCCTTTCTTTCACGATCTTGCCTCTCTTTTCTACTCTAATCTGCTAATCAGACTGCTCCAACTGCTACTAGAGTGCACTCCATGCCTCCATTTGATCTGGAAGACTGTTCTGACTGGAGGTAGGCTTTTCCTAGGTTTATTGAATCCTTTTTGCTGCTGCATGTGGATGGCCTGTTTCTGTCTTCCTCCTCATTTTCCTCTCGCCTTCTGAGATCCCCTGGACCTGTGCAAAGGCTCCAAACTTTGGAAGTGTGCAGCTTGAGAGCAGGAGATAACCTGAAGAGAAAAATTTAGTCTTTGGGATTTTAGAATGAAGATAATCTCATATATCATTTGGTATCCACCAAACCTCACATTTCCCTTTAAAATTTTCCAGTCTCAAATTCACATACCTGTTGGGATGATCAGCTTTCAAGTAGTTGAACACGGCCCATTTTTGTGAAGATTGGACAACTGAATCAGCCTTTTAAAACTTTGCAAGCTGCAGAAAGGGTAAAATAGTAGAGAGGGGAAGAGTCAGCTGGCTGTGTCCCTTGCTGTGTCTTCAAACATTGTAGTTGTGCATGTGTGGAGCTGGGTGTGTTAACCTGACTGTCTTTCAGTGCAATATGGACTCTGTAAACTGATTGAACTGGCTTCCTTAGAGAGATTACTTCCTCCTTTAACAGAATTCAAAGCTCAGGGAAATTCTGTTTATCTAACTCACAGCTAGATGTTTTGCCTCTGTCAAATCCTGGAATTATCCTGTACAAAACTTAGGCAAGTTATCAGACAAATATGCCAGAATGATCCAAGCGCTGATTTGCACCTCCATTCACGATACATTTTCCTTGATTTCTGGGATGTACAGTCAGTATTTTCTTTCAGGGCTTTTTCTAATCTTTAAATGCCCTGCATGCTCACTCTAATTTTTGCCTTGCTCCTTCCTTCCTTCCTAGTCCATTTGTATCTTCCCAGGGAGGGGTACAGGGGTTGTTTGGAGGGTGGGGGTACTTTGACATAACACAACAACTGTGCTGATTGTCAGCCCCCTCTTCTGCCTGTGCTTTCTGGTCTGTTAGTAAAACTGTGACAAGCTGCTTCATATCATCATGTTGCTCTTTTTATAATTACTTTATCCATCTGTTTTCTCTGCATTGATGTCAAAAGCATACTTTGAGCATTGAGAAAATAGTGAAATTGCTGAAGGGCTTTTAATAGCTCTGAAGACATCCAATTTAATAGTAAATTAATGAAATTGTATGAGTTGTATATTATTTTCTCATGGCTTGAAATGAAGTTTTTAAAAGTAGAGTGTTTAATTGATTAAGAAACCACTTCAGAATGTACAAAGAGGCTCCTTCTGCTCTTTTTAAGTGACTTCTATTCAGTGAAATCATCAGTAGTTTGATTTGCTTTTACTCCTTTTTGGAGCCATGCTGTGATTCTCTGACTCTTAAAACTGTCATGTTGCTTGAACTCTGGATTATATCAAAATAAGATTTTCAAAAAATTTCTTAGTATGAATAAGGATATCAAAAGCCAGTCTTTTCAGTCATTCTAAGGAGAACTAGAAGACTTCTTTCCCTGTCATTTCAAATGAAGGAGAATTTCCTTTTGGAAAAAATTGTACACTAGCTAAGGGGCACTTATACCAGCCATATCAGTATAGCATCTGCAATGAATAGCATTGCCAAACTGATGTATCCAGTGTCAGCTTGAGAAGTGGGGAGGAATTAGTGTGGTTTTCTTGCTTAGTGCAAAAATTCATCGGAATACGGTGTGCTTGTTGTGCCACCTGCCTTTGTACTACAAAATTGAATGGAAGGTATATGTTAAGTACTCTGAAGAACTGCTAAATTATGTTCATGCTCCAAGGAATATCTGCAGATTCCTGTTGCTTTTGCCTGTATGTGGGCTACACAAAGAAGGCAGGTGAGTATTAATTAATGTGAGTTTTGCAAGTGTCAGCCTGCATGTATGGCATACTTAAAAACAGATTGGTTTGAAACATAAAACTTGTATTTATACTTTTGACAACCTTCAGTGAGAAAGGGATCACTCACCTGAATGGTTTTGTGATGGAATTCAGCTCAACCCAACTTTCCCAAAGGGAAAAACCCCAAAAGAAACTCCTCTTAGGTCACTGTCAGAATGCCTGTGTCCCCATCTTTGTGGGACTCCATTGCCACCAACAGGACTCTGCATTGATCAGTGCACTGTTGAGCAGAGCTCATCAGAAGATCCATGTCTCTCGTGTTATCTTAGTTCCTGGATTTTTCTTGGAGCAGGAGATGCACATATCTTTGTCCATAATTGACAGAGCTGGGAAGCATCGCCCATTTCATTTATATTTGCTCTTTCTGACTTGCCTGACTATTCTAGGCAATGTTCAATGTAAAGTTTTCTGAGAGGACTATGGAATTATTATCCAAATAAGTATTAGCAGATTCCTTAACAGTTTTCCCAACTCATCTTTTGCAGTTACCTAAACCCTCACCTTGCTGACAAGCCTCAAGTACGTATGTCCTAGTTTGCAAAATTGTGTTTACTGAAATAACCATTAATCACGGTCATGTTGCTAGCCTAGATTCCCTTCCTTGCTTTGGCCAGCTGCATCCAACAAAAAGCTGCTTGATTTTCGTGTGGGCATCTCTGCTTGGAGGACTCTTTGTGTGATTTACTACTCACCAGCTGGGACAGAGCTGGTTCTCTCTCTGCAACTGTTTGCAGCTCATGAGTTGTGACATCTTTGAACATATCATGGCAATTAAAAAGAGGGAGACAGATATTATACTGGGATAAAAATAAGTGTAGTCATGTCGAAAGGAACATTAAAAGTGTGACAGATCATCATGAGTGAGAGGCAAGAGTGGCAGGATCTCACAGGATTCATTTTTATAAATTTTGTTTTTTTCATTATGAATTTCTGAGTGTAAGGGCTCATTAAAAGGTGTCAACTCTTACAAATAACTGCAGGAAAAACTGACATTTAGGTTACCTCCTGTCAGCCTTTGTTTAACAAAGAGCCACTGAAAGGGAATCTTCAACACCTCCCCCTCGCTGCTCCTGCCAAGCCCCACTGTGCTTTCAGAAACCCAGGTGGGAAACTTATGGTGAAGTTTGGATGTGATTCTGTGTCTGAATTTTCACTGGACAGAATAATGCTGCAATTATTAAAGGATGAGTTACTATTTTTTTCCTTTATTTTACAATCCTTTGAATAGATAACATTTTTCTATCCCCTGCTTAGCACTGTGCTGTGTTGGAGTAATACAGCATGCAGAAGTGGTACAGTAGGTGTCAGGAGGAACTGTTTATAAGGAAAGATTACAAGAGTGGAACAGTGTGAGTGGGGCTTTCAAAGATACCCAGAGACATTCAGTTAACAGTCCCCTCAAGAAAATGGGGCTTAATACAGTTCACAGAGAGAGAGAACTCCCATCCCTGCCTGTCCATGACATTCTGCTCCACTGAAAATGCATTTGAAAATATTTCTGTCAGCACAGCTCCTGTGTCAGGGGGCTTTTGCTCTCACCCTGCATAAGATGACTAAACCCAAAGGTCTCAGTTCTGCAGTTAATCCCTGTGGTGGGGTTTTCATTAACTTTATCCAGTGCCTTTACGAGCATGGAGTCTGCATCATCATCTTGCATCACTGTATTGTCAGTTTAGATGGCTGCCAGAACTTGTGAGCTCAGACCAGGTAACAGCATCCTTCTGGGAGAGTTGACGACATTCCTGCTGAATTCAGTAGCCTGCATGTTCCTTGGCAAGTTCACAGTACAAATAAAATAGAGCTGTTGATTTAAGTATCTGTTGGGATATTTCAGGGATTTTTTTTTTTTTCATGAAGATAGCTGGTCTAGGTTAAAGTATAGTAGTGAAAGCTTAGTGTTCATAGCAGAAATAACGGGCTGTGCTGCAAGAGAGTTAATGTTTGCTGTCATGGAAACCTGTTGCCTTGGAACATGACTAATGAGACACAAGGCTAAGGGAAAGGAAGAAGCTATTCTTGAAATTATTGTTTAGCAAAGCCTAAGCAAGACCAACAGAAAATATTGTCATGAATTGTAGTTATTTCAAATTCTGTTGTCTAGTTCACTTAACTTGGTCTTTTTATTTACTTATTCAACAGCTCTTATAACCATGTTTTCATGCAGAGAAAATAGTTGAGCTAATCCTTTGACTGTCTGGAAATAAATAGCATCTTATTTGCATTCCTCTTTCCCAGTACACCACAAAATTTGTTCAACTGTTATGGAAGGGACACGCTGAATACAAACTTGTGGCTGGTCTGGAATGTCCCCCAGTAAGGCAGGGGACAGTAGCAGTTTGGTTTTTGCCTTTGATTGTAACTGTAGGTTTCAAAGACAGTCCAGGAATATGAGGTCAGGAACATTTCTGTGTACTTACCCATATGGAAAAATCTGGTAAAACTGCTGCTCTCTAATGCTGAAAGGAAACTTGGTGGGGGGAACAATCAGAAGGTATTTTAAAGTTGACTTCGGCATTCTGTCATCTCCTTTTAAAATTCCCACTGAGAATTCTCCTCTCTTCTGGAGTTCCTACTCCAAACCCAGTACCTGTCATTGCACACCAGGCTCTGCAGTGGAGAATAGAGTGCTGATGGTTTGTTTTTTTTTTCCTGCAGAGGGAAATTTTTCAAGTCTGTTGTGAAAAACAATGCTGAATGTAGAATCCCCAGTTACACGGGGTGACAAATTCATTAGAGCTTGCTGAGGGTTTCAGCTGCTCTCTGAACCGGGATCTTGCATGAATAAATTGTCAGCAGCTTTAAGTCTCCCTGCCTTGTGGAGATCACGCTTCAGGGTCCTTCTGCAAGCTCACAGTGAGGAGTCAGCCTTAGCTGAGCTGAGCCAACAAAGACAAGTCACAGAGGAACATCTCCACACAAGTTTCAGGTGAAAGAATCTGTTCTTTTTTGTTTCTCGAGAGGGCTTGGGACGTGGTCCTAGGTGAGTATTATGCTGAATAACAGCTCTGAAACATGACAATATGTGGCAAGAAGGAAATATTCTGGGAAAAACAAGAAAGAGTTGGCTAGGTTTGTAAGCTGACAGCTGCATTTGGGATGAAGGAGGGTTTTTTCTGGTGTCTTTTGTCAGGGACAAGGTGGTCCTTCCTTGTTCTCAGAGGGAAAACTGGCTTGGGTAATCAGTTCTTGTTTGGCAAGAGCTGACACAGAGTGTTATGTTGGCAATGACAAGAATGTTCTGCTGGCAAAGAGGTACTGCAGAGGGCAATGAAATATCATACATTATTTTTAAATATGATAAAACACTGATTCATTCTGGTTGGGTTAATATGAGGAAACAGCAACATTTAGCATGACAGTTCTGTGAATGATGATGAAAGTACTAAGTATACCCAAAAGGTTGTGTTGTAATGTGTACTCCAGCATTTATGTTTAAGTCTGGCACAAAAGTGGAAAGACTGGGACCTCAAGAAGTCTTGCTCATCCTTCAGTCCCAGGCAGGATCAGCTGCATTTAAATTGTGTCTGAGTGATGTTTTTCTAACAAATTCAAATCAGCCTGTGGTGGTAATTCCAAAACATTCTTGGACAGTCTGCCCCAAAACTAATCCCCCTTCAGTTGAAATGCTTTTCTTAATGCCAGCTCCCTTACTGTGAGATAAGCCCAGTAATATTTGTGATATCAAGCACAGATATAGAAAAGCCTCTGTTACATTTCCCTGTGCAGCAGCCCTTTAAGGGGTTCTCTATTTTGCTGTCCAACCCCCAGGTAGTGCTCAGGAGCAGTGAAGTACAAGGCTGGCTGTACCTTCACTGTGGAGTGCTAAGTGGTTTTAACCTTGATTCTCTTGTGTGAATCATTTCAGCTGGGGCTGATGAGTAGCTGGTCAGAAAATTCAAATAGCCAGCATTGATGAAAATCAGAAGCACAATTCCTTTTTCTTTCTCCTGTCTTCTTACACGCTGTAACTTCTTAAAACAGCTGTGCATGAGGCCTGGATTCAGCTTTAGGGTGTCCTTTGTTACATGTAAGAAAGCTCAGACTGCATTTTGGAGGTTTAAATTAACCCTTCTGCCTCGCTGGCTCAGCACTGGGGAAACAGGTATTTCTTTTCAGATGCAGGAAAAGGGGAGCTCTTTTCACTGTTACAGCTCTGGAGTCATGCTTTAAGATAACACTAATGAGAAATAAAGCTTGTTTAAATTCTAACAGGTTCTAACAGCAAGACTCTGCTTCAAAAAAAAAAAATCAGCTTAAAATGCTTTTACTCTAAATTGTGTTTTGCTGCATGGGAAAGGCCAAGAGCACGTGTGGGCAGCTGATCTCGGAGAGTGTGGTGGTCAGGTAAGTCCTGTTCAGCATGTAGGTGCCCAAACCGTGTCCCAAGATGTTGCACTGACCTCCAGAGGAAATGGGAAATTAAATGCTTTGGGACAGCAGGAAGAGTGGAAGGGCTGGCTGAGAGACACAAGGGTTTGCTATTGGTTGGCTTGTCCTGCCATGCATTAACAGGCAGAGCATCCTGTGCATCCTGTGTGAAAAAAGATATATCCTAAATATTATAGCCATGATGGAGCAGAATAATGGGGAAAATCTAAGACCCTAAATATTTGCAAATTACTCCAGTAAAAGGAAAAAGAGGTACTTAAAGAGGGATGAGAACCTCTGTTTTCCTTCTGTTCCTTAATGAAAATACCACATTTTCTTATAAGAGGGTACTGATGGCAAACATGGGGTTGTTAAGGGGTTTCTGTAATTTTTTTTAAGTAATGAGTTCCTGTAGCTGCCGAAGGCTGTGTGTGTGAGGCCAAGCAGAAATAGTGTGGCACAAGTAAACAGGAGTGAAAGTGCTTACTGCTCCCATTCTGCTCCAAGGTGATCCTTGCCAGGAGCAGGAGGGAGGTCCTCCAGGTCTCTGGCATGCCGCTTTCTCTTGGCACAGCCTGGGAAAGAAGGAGATCTCAGTCAGGGATGGCAGCCAAGAGCATTAGAGAAGTCCTTGGTGCCAGCTGGTGGCAGGAGGGAAGGCAGACTCCCCCCTTCCAGTGTCCCTGCAGGAGCAGGGAGCAGGGCAAAGAGGTGAGCCCTGCTCCAGAGGAGAGACTTTTGTAAGAAGGAGGAATGAGAAAGAGGATCTTCAGGTGCAGTCTCCACACCATTTGGAGAGGGATAGTTTTAGTGGTGTTATCCACAGCTTGCCCTCATTCTGCTTTCTATTTCTGGGTGGCTGCTGCCCCACACTCTCTTTACCACTTTTTTGCTAATCTTCCCAGTTTTCTCCAAACTTGTTTTTCTTCCTTTCTTTTCCCTGATGTCTGTTCTTGCATAAACTCCCCTTCATCTCCTGTCTCTTCCTTTCTCTGCTCACTTTTAACTGACTTTCTAGGGAGGGAAGGAAAAGCTCAGTCTCTCCAGGGAGGGCAGAGCAGTGGAGCCCAGAAGCTGCGTTCTGCCCAGCCCTCAGCTCCTGCTGGCAGCACTTCTGCAACTTTCTTCTCCTCTCTGTGTGTGCTTCTGCCAAGAATGCTAAATCTTTTGGAAAGCCTCGTGTGACGAATGACCACATTTTTGGTATTGTATTCCCTGTTTCTTGTCCTTAAGTAATTGCAGCCCTCAGTCCAGCTCAGGTGAACTTTGCAGTATGGGATGCTTTGCATAGGGTGTTATGGCAGCTGTCAGATGGCAGCTTGGTGCTTTTGCAAACTGAAACGTTATTTAGGGTCCAAATATGAGATTATGAGGCCTCTGCAAAATTCAAGTCCATTGGCACCTTTGTTGCTAATCAGTTCTGGAAAGATGAGCACTCCCATTTTAGTGTGCTCTGCTGTCCAGAGTTAACTTGGACACCCAGGGGACATTTTTGCTGTGAACTTTTCATCTTTTTGCTGCATATCTGTGTGAGGAAACTTCTGATTTGGACTGCAGATAGATGGAGACCCCACAGAAAAATAAGGAGTTAAATTGAATCAAGGCTAAGAATACGAACAGCCAAAGGGTCAGACAGGAAACCCATTTCACACCAGAATGACAGAAAGATGATGATGAATATTTTTAAATAAAAAGTGTGTGGGGCAGAGGCCGCTGTCATGGCAACTCTCAGCCTGTGTGTAACACTGTGTTTCCAGCACCTTCTCTGTGATGTGTGTGCTTGGTCAGTCATTTCAGTCATCCCTGGGCTTCCACACCACATCTGTGGCCTGCCCAGGTGAGAGGGGAAGGAGTGCAGGTGGGAGCCCAGCCCTACTCCAGCCGCATTCCCCATCTCTGGCACAAACCCCGCGTGTGTGGATGGCCCAACTCTGCCACACACGCCTCCCAAACCTCCACTCTGCTCCCTGATGGGCTGACTTTGGTGAAGAGACTGAGCCAGCAGCAGTGTCTCTGCTTCCAAGGCTGTGCTGGGGAAGTCAGGAGTCGAGAGCTGTAAGTGATGCTGCAGCCGGGACCGGAGCTAAATATATCTCCTGCCCTGCCCTGCTATTCCCAGCTGTTTGGGATGTGCTGCCACGGGAGCTGGGCTCGGAGGAGGCTGGGGCTTGGCTGTGCTGCCTGAAGGTAGCAGATAAAATAAGGTATCACAGGTATTAGTAATTAATCCCATTTAAGGCTAAAATCTCAAGTTACCCAGCTTGTTCCCCTCTCCATCACTGCAGGATTTCTGCAGGGTAAAATGTCGTGGTCCATGTGACAGGACTTGCAGCCTAGAGTAAAACCAAGAATTTTAACTATAAAGAAACAGCCCCTTTCTAGGTTACTACTTCTGGTTTTAACTCTGGCACTAGACCCAGGGTTTTTTCACAAATTCAGGGCTTTGTTCATGTATGAGGTTCTCATGTCTGCACGTTTCAGCACAACCTTAGCAAGGTACAGAGGACAGGGGGTCTGGAATTTGGCAGCACTGGACTTGTTGATGCTTCTCTAGGTGTCTGTTTGGGCAGCCTTATCGGCTGTTAATGGGCATTATTATTTGGGTAATCTCAAGGACTGATTTAACAGCCACTTTGGGTTGTGTCAACATCTTGTGAAGGTCCTGCCACCTCGCAGTGAGTGTAGGGAGAGCCAGGACAGGGTGTGCACTCACTGCCCTGCAGAGCCCACGGAGCAGGAAGCGTTCCTGCGGGATGCACGAGCAGGGTTTACCAGAAAGGCCTAGTGCTGGGGGTTTGTTTTGATTTTGGAGTCATTATCTAATAAGTCAGCTTGAAGAAGCATGTTTTATGGTTTTAGTATTCAACGGGAAAGTTTGCCCTTTTGAAGGAGCTGTTGGTGCATAATGCACAGTGTAGCTCTTCAGGCAGCAGCAGAGATGACCCCTGACCAAACCCCGTGTGTTTGGGAGGAAGTTCAGGCTGTTATGTTGATACCTTTTTTTATCTTTTTAATGAAACCTCCTTCCTGCCATTTCAGAGGAGAGGAGGGTTTGACGTCATGTGCTGATGAGTCACTGCTTTTAACAGGCCAGCAAGCAGGGACTGAGAGCGCTGTCTGGAGCAGCTGCTCTGTTAATCATTCACAAAAAGCCCAGAGAAAGCTCAAGGGGAATGCTTGTGAATAATTAAATTTCTGTTTTCATTATGAAGACGCAGTTGATTTACCTGGATCTGCTAGAGTCCAGGTATTGGGAAGTGAGGGAGAAGGACAGTGATCTCACTGGTTTGTTGATACCACTGTAAGTAGCTTTTGGATAGTCATAGGTGTCAGTCAAGCATACACATGATTTAACAACTTCATGCAAAGCTTACGTAATAGAGCTCCGACCACCAAGCTACATTTAACTTGTTGCAACCTCTTCATCCATACCCATGTTTTCCAGAAGAGAGTTCTTGGGGAAGCAAATGCCCTTGACAGAGCAAGACGTGGATTTCACTGGAAGGCTGGATTTCTGATGTGTCTCATAGCCTAAAGCTGTGTATTGTCAAAGGAAGCAGAGTTGTCTAGGTTGGTTCACTGATGGTTCTCCTGCTCATAAACCTTCTGGGGGTGACTTGGATCATTTTGAGTTAATGCTGAATCAGTATCTTGACAGAAGATGTTGCACTCATCGTTGTGATGAGCTTTAACTTCAGTTGCCAACATGCTGTGATCAAAGAGTTCATTAGATTCCACTTTGGATGACTAGGACTCTCATTTTAGACAAGGTCCAAGTGGATAAATACCTAAATGGTGAATTATTCACTGCTCAGCTCTTCCTCTCGAGGTTAGGTGTCTTAGACAAGAGCTGCTGCCTTTTACCCAGAGGTAGAATAAGATGGGCAGTTCTACTCCAAAGCAATCCCATCCCCTAATGATCAGTTGAAGCTGCCATAGAACAGAAAGATGCTGCTTGGCCTTGACAAAATGTTAGGTTTAGCTTTGCCTACACAGTTGGAGTGCTGGGACCGTGGGGGGTGTAGGATTGCTTACAAACACTGACTTTAATTACCTATACAATGTGAGTAGAAAGTTGTTATTCTGCCTGTCAGATGTATAATGAGAAAGAAAGTCCAAACTACGAAACCATTTGAGTCTTATAAACCTTTCTGTCTCTGGGCATTGTTTTCATGGACTTGTGAAATCCCACAGACATGTAGGCAGAACCTAATTAGCTGCAGCCATTGAAAGAGCAAAGTTTGAAACAATTTGTTGAAAACTGATTACGTTTTTCATCTTTTAGCACTGTGGCCAACTTACTGTGGATTTGCCTTCTTGAACTGATTAGTAGAAGAGTTTAATTCATCATATCAACTTCTCCATACACACATTAGCCCCAAATTCTAAAGCTTCTTATCAGAATAAAATGCACTTATTTAATGGGCTGCACTATTCTCGATAGATGAAAAAAATGTTGGCAGATGAAACCAGATAGTATCTCTGGGGAAGAGAGAGTCATCCTAGAACTGCAATAGCTGATGATCTGCCATTTCTGCAGTGAGATGATTTCCAAAGCCCACCTCTCAGGCTGCAGATATGATGGCTGGTCTGGACCCTTTCAGAAGAGCTGGCCTTGCTCCCTGGGCAGGTACAGGCCTCCTGGTGGGGAGGAGAGTACAGGAACTATTTAGATATTTAGGGGGCAGTGAAGGACTGGCAGAGATGGTATGGAAATCTTATGGTGGGGAGCAGAGGGGTTTGTTGGAATGGATTGAATCCTGGCATGCAAACAGAGTGACTGTCCTGAGCTGGGAAACCAGAGCCAGAAGGACGGGGAGAGTGATGGAATAAACTGGCAGCTGTGCTGAAGCTCTTCCAAAGAGCAGCAGAAGCAGAGGTAAATGGGAGGCCGGAGGAAAACTGGAAAGGCTTCTTTGTGGACCTGCAGAAATTGGTGTCAGTTGAGAAAGCGGGATGAACCTGCTGAGGAGTTCAGAGGCTGGGCTGGCTCTTTCCCAAGAGGACCAGAGGTGACCCTGAGAAGTGGTGGTTGCTGGGACTGGGATAGCTGATGTGTCAGTGTGGTGAGTTTGGGGTTGTTAAGGTTTGTGTGCTGTCTGTAAGTGAATGAGAGATGGCGAGTGTACCATCACACAGCACAGGAGACTGGCTAAGGAGAGACTGGGAACAAACTGGGACTAAAGTGGGAGAGCAGGATGGGAAAACCAATAATGCTGTGCCCTTTTCACAAAGGTGACCTGCTTTCTACTGGAACCATGAGAGGGAAATTTTTTTTACTTCACATAGCAGAGCAGCAGTGCTGATGAAATTTTAAGTGAGCAGGTTATTTCCAGCTTCTCAGATCACTGCTTGCCGTGGGGAGTGGGTAGCACTGTCCCTGCAAACCCATGGAAGGTGTGATCAGGAGGAAATGAGGTTTGCATTGATTTTGGCAATGATAGAGCTCAATTAACAGGTGTCAACATCAAGAGGTTCTGTATATACCCTGTCACAAGCGATCAGAGATCATGAACCAAGTGACTCTCTTCCCCATAGAATCACAGCCTGAGAAAAAGGATGTCCAAGGATGGATGATTTGTAACTTAGATCCTGTGGCACATCCTTCCTGGAGCTCTTCTTTCTTGCCTTCTGAGCCTTTGAGGTTCCTCTGTTCAAGTTCTTATTAATTTCAAGGCCTGGAGAAACCTCCAGATTGAAAGATGTGATTGTAATAAATTAGTGACATTATAAGAATACCTGGCTTTAGTAATAACTCCTGATATATGAGATTTGAATTCTTCAGCATCGTGAGCCACTGAGTCTGGGATGTGGGATAGAGCCCAGTTTGGATACCATAGCTTAGGCTGATTATTTATATTAGCAGGGGGAAAACTATCAGCAAAGCAAATCGTGTTGCTCACAGATGGAACATACACTGTATGGCACAGAATAATAATGAAGGTCATCTCTCAGGGCAGAATTGCTAGCAAAAATTCAGGAGTATTGAAAATAGGGGAAATCAAACAGGAGCTTACAAAGTATGGGAATAAAAATCAAAAGGAGGAAAGCAGTTAAAATCTGAAAAGAGCACTGGTTTTGAGGCCTCATGTCAAATGTTGATTCTACAAAGATGCTTTTTTTTTTAGCTGTTCATTAAAAAGGGAACCACTGAAGAGCTGTTGCTCCTTGAGAAATCAGATGCCTTGTGTAGTCATATATCGTATTAAAAAAGGATTTTTGAGAAGATGTGGATGCCAGAAAGCAATAAATCCTGAAGAGTTTGTTAAAAGCCACCCAGAGAAATTTGCCATGTGAGATGTGTTACAACACTGAGAAGCCATCAGCAACAAGAAATCTGGGACACCAAAGCCTGAGTCTGCAGGTGATCCTGAGCACCCAGGAGCCTCTGAGCTCCCTCTCCTGGAGTCCTTGCCATGTAGATGAGGACAGCTGTTGGCCTTTGCTCTGACATTTCTATGACTGGAAGCATTCTCTGTGGAAAAGGCTGGCAGGTTTAAAAAACAAGTTTGAAAATTTTCCATATTCTCCAGACACATTTTTTTCTCCTAATTGAAAAGCAAGTATAAGGGGTTTTTTTAAAAAAATAACCAACTCAGCCAGGCATTTTATCTTTTGCTGTCTGTACTCAGCAAAAATGTGAGTTTGTCTGGAAAAAATAATAATTGGAGAAAGATTAACACAAGGGACCAAAACAATCTATGATTAAACAGGAGTCTTTCCCCGGCCCAGGTCAACAGTAACCAGAAATTGTCCAGCAGATTTTGACATTAATCATGGTCTTGTTCCAGTGTCCAGGGGTAAGGACGAGCCCTGTGGCATTAAAGGGTGGATATTCCCTCCCTCAGGCACTCTCATCAGAGCACAGGCCTGTCTGCTTGCCTGCCTTGGTGCTCATTAGCAATCTCAGTGTTGTGGGGTGAGAAGAAGCACAACTGGTTGCTGGTCAAATCATTAGATTTCTTCTGACCTCTCAATTTGTGCTCAGGAGAGCTCGTCAAGGCTCCTGGAACCTGCCAGCTCCCCAGGGCTGCAGTCAATGTCTTACTCACACAGCAAAGCACTGGGGAGTTCTTGTAATGCCAGAGCTGGCTACGTTAGGTGTGTCATCATTAATTATTTACAGAGCGCTCTGAGATGGGGCTGTGATATTTCTGGTCTTTTTTTTTTTTCTTTTCTGAGAAAAAGAATAGCTTCTAAAGTTAAATTTTAAAAGTTTAGAAGTTTAAAGAGATGCCTGTTCTCCCGTGCCTGAGGGAATGCATTTGTTTTCTTCTAAGGTGAGAAATAAGTTTCTTTTCCAGCTTCCAACCTTGGGATTTCCCAAGGGCTCTGTGTCCCAGGTAAACCAGCACATCAGATGACTCCAGTGGATCAGCAACGAGCTGCTCTCACAGGTATGGTACTAAAGGCAGAAGAGTAGCTCTGGCTTTGGTGCAATTGTTAAGTGCTCCCTGCTTCTGCAAAGGGCTGGGCAGGCATCCTCAGAGTCTGTCATGGCTGGAGTTGATGCTCAAAAAGATGGAAATACCTGTTGCCACCCCCTGCTCTGGCAGCCTGATCTTGCCTATCTCATCCTTCCATTCTTTGTGGCACGGATTCTGACTGTCCCCATGAAGCTGTCCTGCATTCCAAGAACATGGCACCTTGTCTCCTCAGAGAGATAAAGACCTGCCTTTTTTTCTCTTAGCTCCAGGCCTGCTGGAAAACAAGGTCAACCCGATTGTTTTGGAACAGATGGCTTCCTTCCATGTAGTGGCATTTCCCTGGCTAAAAGGAGCCTGACTGCACATAAATATCAAATGTAGCTATATGTGGATCTGTAAGTATATTAATGAATTTCAGGTTAGGAGAATTTAGAGCTGCTGAAGAAATTACAATTTGTTTCCCAAAAAAATCAGTCAACTTCAAGTTACTAATTTTCTTTTTATCTTCAACAGTCATCCTTTAAGCTAAACTAAGCTAGCAGGTGACAGGTTACCCCAGTCCCTCCTGGAGAAGGTTTACAGTGGAAGATGGCTGGAAGCAACTGCACAAGGAGAGCTTGATATATTCTGAGCCATCCCCCCCCAGCAGAGCGAGGGGTTGTTGAGTTCTGTGGAAATGTGAGTTAAACCAGATCTGATCTGGATACTAAAATAGGAGATTGACAGGGAAGCGTGAATTATGAGGCTAGAAAAAAAATACAGGTTAATTAATGGCACACAGAAAGGCTACCTTGCTGTTTCTGAGTAAATGCATGCTGCTGACAGTTTTGCTTGATTTTTTTTTGTTTTTTTTTCAGAATACAGGGAATGATTGTGCCCCAATTTCTTGTCTGTCTGTATTACAACATGCTTGGAGGGGGGGAATAGGGGAGTGACCTACATGCTTTATGCAAGAGAGCATTACTTGAGATTTCCCCTTTTTCAGGATGTCTGTATGCTTTTCCTGGTCCCCCAAAAATTAACTCAGATAATAATAACTAATTTTTTTCAAATACTATTGTTCAGGAGGGCAGAAGACCACGTGACCTCCAGAGGCCCATTCCAGCTCTATTTTCATATCATCAAAAGAGCAGGCAGGCCCAGCAGTGAACATCCCTGCTTCAGGCTGTCTGCCCCTGTGTGAGAGAGTGGCCCTGGCAGTGTGTGGAGAGCCCTGCTTTTCCAAGGGGGGCATTCAGAGCTCTCCCCTCCAGCTTTATCTCATTGGCTCCTTTCAGAAAATGCAGCAGAAATATAATGTAATCACTTTGTCGTTCAGAGGCCCTGGCTCAGTGTAGGACACTCTGGCTCAGTAAAGAGAAATGCTGCTTCATGACTCACTTCCACTCCTCAGCCACTGAGTCACTGCCCACCCCTGTGGCTGGAACTACCTGAGAGAGTCTGACTGCATTCCTGGACACTCGGTATTTTACCTCATTTCAGATGTGTGAGGAGTAATTTAAAGACAAGGGAGCTTGTTGTCCCCTAAATCACCAAGATTTAGGAAGTGAGTTTGACAGCCTGGCTTAAAAGCAGACAGGTTTCCTTTGGCTGTTAGGTCATGTGCTGAGAAAAGGACCGACCCACAGACACAGGGGCTTCAAAGGGGTTCACATATCAGCTAGAGCTGAATTTCTCTTTTGCAGCTTGGACTTGTTTCCAGAGCAGAAAAGAACTTCCATATGCATTTTAAATACCATCAATCCTGCAAGTCAAGCACCAGGTTCAAGTGCACAGTGAAGTGAGGACCTTGACCGAGGTGTCTCTGTGGTGCCCAGCTGTAGTTTGCTCTCCTGCATCATAACCACCTCCACCCTGCCCCTTTGGCACACCCTCAGCTTTCCTCTGCCCAGGTTTCCTGACTCTGTGCTCTTCTTTCTAGCTGCTGGTTCTGCTTCCAGGAGTGCTGCCAGCTCCCCACAGTTTGTCTTTGATGTCAGATTTCCCAGTGCCTGGAGTGACTGCATCCCACGAGTCCTTTTTCTTGTGACTTGGTTGTCTAAGGCAACAATTACGTAGCAAAGTAATATGATGTAATACTCCTTCACATAGACCTTGTCTTCTAGTTCCAGCATTTCCAAAGGAGACCTCCCAGCCTGCTTGGAGCAACTTCCCAGAAGGCAAACTCCTTATTCAGAAACCTGCTTTACACAGATGCCCTTTCTGCTCCTGAGTAAAAGTGATCTTAGTCATGAGAGTTGTTGACTCTCTCTGTACACTTGCCAACATTCATCAGCCCAACTGTTAGTCCAGAACAGTTTGGGGTTTATTTTTTTTACTTTGTTAAGAGCTAGTGAACATTCAGAGTGACCAAAGGGGTGCCAGAGCAGCTCCAGAGCTGCTGGCTGCCTTCCCAATCCTGTGCTCCTGGTGATGGTGTTGAATTGCTGCACAGCTTCAGTGGCAGCAATCAGGAACTGGGGCTGGGATCTTTCTTGCCCCAGTAAGTTGATACATCCCCTGTAATAAGCACAGAGCAGAATATTACTATAAGTAGGTCTATTATATAAGACAGCTAAGAAATTAGCAGGAAACAAAGCAAAACCTGGCTCCATAAAATCTGATTAGTAGTTTTTGCTGGAAAACGCTGGCAGCACAAAGATTTTATTTGTGTTGTTTCACAGAGCTTGGCTGAGATGAAATGACTGAGGCTGGGCAAGGAGTGACGTATATGCTTGATTTACATGTGCTCTGTCTGAAACAATCTTGATGTTTGTGCGTGAGTTTAAATGTTCCCAGAGCCTTTGCAGAAGCAAATGCCTGAAATTAACTTTCAAAGCCTGGAAAGGTATTTCCCCAGGGCTCATGGATATTTAAATCCTTTCTGTTTGGCTTTGCTCATTATAGGATGCATCCTTCCCTCTAATTAGGGTGTTTATCGGATATGTACGGCCAGATAAGCACAAATAAATGAGACTGAATTTATGAATTGATGCAGTCTTGGTGTGGTTTGGGTTGCAGCTCCAATGCAGCTACTTGAAGCTGCCTGTACCTTCCTCAGGCTCTCTTTCCCTTCTGGGAGGGACAAGAGACAATTTCTGAAGCCTGAACCTGACTTCTGAATTTCTGCAGTCTTCCAAGTTTGCTTTTATTTGTTGTATTTGACACATCTCATGAAGTGACTTAGTAGTAGGGTATTGAATATTGCTGAATATTGGGCTTCTTTGGTTTTAGTTCTACAGCTGCATTTTAGTTAGTCCCCCCTTTTCCCATCATTTAAGTCATATTAAAATACAGTGTATGTTTTGGAACCGAAAATTAAATGTACTAAAGTAATTTGAAAACTTTACAGCTACCAGAAGCTCAATTTAAACCTGCAGCAGGGGTTTGCTGTTCTGTTTGTTTGCAGGCAGGTTTTCAGCAAACTCTCTGGATAAGATGCAGAAAGGTTGTATCATTGCCACAGCTCTGTCTGGCAAAACATGCCATAGGAGCAGAATATCGTTGCTTAGCAACTCGTGAGAGATGATTAACCCCTTCCCAGAACTGCCCAGTATTTCTGTGGACGCCCTCCTGAGGCATCTTTGTGGACCATAATCGAGTATGAAGAAACTAATATCTTTAGCTAGTACATGTATTGACTTATTCATCATTAATGTTAAATGAAGGACCATTAGTTACTGAAGGAGATTACTTAATCAAAAGTCATTCATCCATAGTATGGCATGCAATTATTGCAAAGGAAGGCTCATATAATTGCAGTAAGGATGGAGTAAGAAGTGATTAAAAATAATTTGGGAGTGATGGCGGTTAATGCTATGCTGCTATTTCTTTGTAGGAACTCAAGTATTTCTAAAATTTAAGCAGGATTTAAAGACTGAGCCCATGTGTTGACACTGCTCTTGCACGGGTACCTTGAAGCAGAGTTTACTGTAGCAACAGTAGTTAGGGAAGTTCCTCTCCTCCCATCTCTTTTCAGTGCAACAGGGACATTATAAAGGCTGTTCCAGTGTGAAAACATTAATTTTAATTAAAAATGTAATTAATCCTTGAGGTTGATGGGCTGAAAAATTTCAGTTTTCCTGTTTGAAAGGTGCCTGAAATTCAGCATGAGCTGATAAGCAGGAATGCGTGGGTGTGGCAGGCGGGTTTGGTTGTACCTGATGTTGTCTTTCTGCAGATACTACAGAGCAGAAATGTTATTAATGTGTTCCAGCATTTGGGCTGATGTGTTTTTCAAACGTGATCACTTTGGATGACGTTCACCTCATCCAGCCTGAGCTCTCTTAAAATGGGATGTGGAGCAATTCACTACACCCCTCCCAGATATCCCCTCTGCATGGGCTGAACTGCCCAGATCTGCCCTCTTTGGAAGCAGCTGGAAAGACCCTTGGGCTCCAGCCCACAGAGAGTTCTGGGTGAGAGGAGCCCAACCCTCTGGCTTGGGTGGTGCCCTGAGCAGTGTTTCTTTTCAAGGATGGCTTCCCAGTGTTCACTGTGCTGCTCAACAACAGCGACAGAGCAAGGTGGTGTTCAAGTGCAGCCGTGGAAAAATCCTCACATGGGAACAGAGGTTGAAGCATAGATAGAGGATTTTAAATTGCAATGGCTACTCTTTGTGGAATTAACTGGTAATAAAGGCAAGAATTCCCCTGGAGCAAGAAACAATCTTGGTTTCACCTCTCCCCCTCGAAGAGTTTCTGCAGCAGTAATAATTTTCTGTAACTATTGGGCCTCAGTTCTGGTAGCTTGAGAGCAGGTTGGGGCTGTTGGCCGTGAGAGCAGCTGTCACATGGACATGGGCCCGTGGGCAGCAGCATTCCCAACACTTGTGTATCTCTGCCATCATCAACAGGGAAAACTATCCGAGCTAGAAACATTTTCTACTAGGTAGTGTTGAAATTATGTTCTCTTGTCTGCAGGTGGGTTAACTCTGTGACCTTAACAGAAACTTGTGAGGTGTTAGAATGGATCCAGGTGACAACTTGCCACGAGGGTAACTTTTGCTGTGACATATCCCAGTTTGTCTTACTCGGTAATATTATGTGTGCTCCTATCAGGCAGAAACAGAAATTGCTGGAGGCCTTGTTTCCCAAATGTTTTATCCTGATGCATTTCAGGCTTTTGGCTCCAGAGAGCAGCCCATGTGACAAACAAGCTGACTGTGTGCCACGTGGGATTTTGCACTACTGCTTTTTGTACGAGTCCATGCCACTAAAAGATCTCCAGGGAGATTAATTCTGTAACAGAGGCACAAACCATTGCAGATATTTCTGAATTGTTACTGCTGTTTTGAACATGCCTTCTTAACTCGCCAACAGCAAAAAGAAACTTGTGTGACTGATACCTGAGCTGTTCTCTTTCACTGCCCTCAGTAAGGAGATGGAGCTTCCAAACGGGGGTGTTTTGGCATTTCGCTAGAATGGATGGATTTGACTTGCCTGAAATACGATTTCTGTTGGCACCTATGAGAGGAAACAGCCATTTGTCTTGCCCTGTGCTGGCTGGCATGTCATGCAGCAGGGACAGTGTGTATTATCAGCCCAGCTCTGTCCCTCTCCTGGCACGCGTTAATCACGCGAGCTGTGGTTGTGAGCAAGGAATCCTGTCCTTGGGCTTCCAGCTGTTGCTGGGCAGAGACCAGCCTGGGAAACTGGTCAGAGCCCTGAGCTCTCTGTTGAGCCACGGTGAGAGAGGGCAATGTTGGTCTGTCTGCTCCTGTCTCTGTGCCTGGTCACTGAGGTTGGGAATCAGACCCCTGATGGGCACAGTGGGAGGCAGCGAGTGCTCCCACCGTGGGCTCTGCCCTGGCTGGAAGCCTGAGTGTCTCTGTTCTCTCACATCAGTTTTTGGGTGGGGGTTTCACAGGGCTGAGATGCTGGAATTTCGTGATGTGCTTCTGGCAGAAACAAGCTGGGATCTGTGTGGGCAGTAGGGCCATAGCAAAGTAATATTGCGTGGATTAATCTGGTTGCCCTTGGGGAAATTCTTGGCATTTCTTGTACCTTTTCTGATTCAGATTTGGTGTGATTTCGTGGCGCTGTGTTGTTTTGTCTCTGTAGGAGAGCCATGGAAAGGCTGCAATGTGCTTTGACACTGAAATGTAAACGCAGCTGGAGTGTCTGGGGGGTATGTGGGTTACAGGGTGAAGGTTGGTGCAGGGGCTGAGATATTTCTGTGGGCTTGGGCAGCCTTGAATTGGCTCAGGGTCCCCCGCAGACATCCCACATGAGCACACTGGGTCCCCGGGGCTTGCACTCGCTGTGAAGCCACGGCTATTTGTAAAGGACCATCTTCTCCCCTCCCTGCCTTCTGAGCTGCACCAGGGACGGAGAACTGTGGCAGAGAGAAAGCTCAAATAGCCTGGTAGTGAGTGAGGGGGATATTGGCACCTGGGCATGTGCTGGGACCTGCCCCTGCCTGCCTGTGCACCCTGGTGGGGTGGACCCGGGTCAGCCCTGGCCCAGCTCCACACAGCTGTGTTAGTGCCAGGATGGATTTGCTGTCAGCAAATACACATGTACCTGCCTACAGGGAGCCAGTTCTCCATTTCCCCATCAATTCTTTAATTTAAGGGAAAGATCTGGATGTGTGGTTATTCATCAGCTCCAGGGGTGCTTCAGCCATGTGAATTGTAAATAGGAAAATGGCACGTGAAATTCTAGTCACTAGGATGGGGAAATAAAAGGCAGCTAATCTAGATATTAATGATTTTTTTTTTTAGTTGTTCTTGGTTAATATTTAGCCACCCCCAGCTGTGCTTGAATGCAGTTGTGAACACAAAATGTGAGACAGGCAATAAGGAGTGGCTGATCTCATTTTAACATCCTTTAATTAGTGCAGAAAATAGCCTGTCGCCCGTATCTGGAGTGGAAGGGCTGCACACTGAAGCGTTCCCTGGGATGAAATAATATGTGATTCCAGGTGAGGCTGTTTCTTACAGTGCTGTCAACAGTGAGCCCTGGGGAGTTTGTTCTTTCCAGATGGATGATAGCTAGTGACAGATTTCTTAATATTTGTTACAGTGTTGATGCCTTTGACTGCATGGCACATCAGGAGAAAAAGATGCACTGCTCTGAACAGCTGAACCTGGCCTTTTTGTTCACACCACTGGGGTTTAATGATATAGCTTAAAATGTAAAGCCTGTGATGTGAGATTATCAGAAGTTCTTTAGTTAGGCTGTAAACCACCATATTTTAAATCATATTAAATTCATTGTGCTTCAGAGTTAGAGTGCACCTTAATGCCACAATCCTACAGAACACAAATTTCTGCAGGTAACTTCTGTAAAAAACCATAGGAAGCTGTTCCTAAGCATAGTACAAGGGTCTATTATATCACATTTCTCTTGAGGTTTGTTTTGAGCAATTTTTCTACCCCTGTGAGTTGTTTTTCTTCCTACCCCCTCAAAATTTGCTGAAAATTCTATGACTTTTTATACTGAAGGGCCTCCTAGTCTTGACTGCTTAACGTTGTGATAGTCAGGGAAATCTGTCTGTTCTGCAGGGAAAGAAACCGGGAAAAAAGGCTACAGGAGCTGCTGAAGTTCCTGCAGGAAATCCATGGCAGATGAGGGAAGACATGCTCTTGCTTGCTCTGCTAACCCAACCTGCTGTTTGGACTCAGGTGTTATGCCAAAAGCATGGCGCTCTGTGCTGGGAACAAGCCCCACGTCCAAGAAAAGTGCAACAAACTCTGGAAAGAGAACCCCCACGACTTTGTGTGGGTGTGCCATCAGACACAAGTGCAAGAGTGACCAAGTGCCCTCTTTTCCACCCAGCTGGGGAGATCTTGGGGTGCCTGGGCAGGCTCTGCAGCCAGGGTGGGACACGGCAGCTACCACAGCTCAGAGCGAGCAAAAGAAGGAGCAAACCCTGCAACCCCGTCAGAGCCTCACTTTTGAAATATCCCATCATTGTGCCTGGAAAACTCCATCATCTGTTTTATTTTCAGTGACTAGGAAAACATGTTGTCACAGTTTGTGTTACAAAGGAGGACCTGGTTTCTGTCTCAGCTCTTCCTCTCGTGGGCTGCTGAGTATTGGTGGAGACCAAGCAAAAGCAGCTCGTGGCAGCGTTTCTTTCCGCTGGGATGGAGATAGTGGGGAAGGATGGCTGTAGGGGTTTGAGGCTGTTGGACCCTACACTCACAGACACTGTGTTCAGGCAGAAACCACCTCCATCTGGTCTGAGTCTCTTGGCTGGGATGTGGGTGAGTGTTGATGGACAACAACTCTGTGGTTTGCCTTCCAACATTAGAGGGAAGCTGCTAGTTGTCCTAGCAAGTGTTTCAGTGTTTTCTGGCCCAATAATCTTGGGTGGTGCTGCAGTGAAATGGCTGAAGATAGTGTTTTGCAAGCATTACTGGAAGTGTAAGTTAGGTAACTTTTCATGGATACTGAAGCCAGCTCCATTAAAATGGCTTCCCCCTCTGGCTCTGAGAAGTTCCTGGTAACAGAGGTAATAGTTGAATGTTTTGATTCTGCCTAAAAACTAATTTCCATACTGTCAGGAGGGAGAAAATGCTACAGAACCACATTGTTTTAGGAAAATAAACATACAAGAAATACCATATTTTGAGAAGAAGGCTCTAGTTCAGATAAAAGATATTATTGAGGAAAATCAGAAGACACCCACAAAATATGTGACTGAAAGTATATTTGATAGTAGCCAGAAATTATCATCAAACCCAAAAGTGTCCCAGTTACAGACATGCAGTGCATTTCTTGTGGTCTGGATCACCTATTTTTGTCTGAGAAATATCACCTTTATTTTGGGAATGCCTTCTCCCCCTGACCCATGTGAGCAATTTGATCTTCCTGGCCCATTTGCAGCAGCATGTAATAGCCAAGCATGTATCTTCAGATGTCACACAGAGTTTGATGCCCTGAGATCCTGGCTATAGGTCACAGCTCAGAGCATCAACAATATCCAATAATGAGGCAGAGTCATGTCAGATACAACTGGATGAGTTATTTGTAGCAAACAACTGATTTAATTTCTCTCCCTCAGTCCCCAAATGATCTAGTGTGAGGTTTTGACTGCCAGAGATCTGCGTGTGTGAAATGACAATGACTGTTTTATGCAAATGGGTTTCATGCTCTGGATGGTCTATCAGCTATTCAGAGACATTATTTCTCATTATTTGCTGTTTCGGCTGAATGGCAGTCCCTGCAAGTCATGGGGCGTTGAGTCTGATCCCTGAATGAACAGCTTCCAAACTCACATGGAGCTTCCAAGATGATATTTCAGCAGGCTCCGAGCATAAACCCTCAGGCAAACAGATTTGCTGTGCTTTCCTCGTGTTCTTGTACCGTGTTTATTGATGGCAAAGAATGGGAGTGTTGCCTGGTTGCCCTGCCTGACTTCGGATGAAGCTTTGTGAGTGAGTTTTGGCAGCATTTTCTTGGTTGTAAGTAGGTGACAGGCCAGTGCAGAGAGGCAGGATTGAACTGACAGCCACTGTGGCAGTGGGCAGTGGATGGCCTGGTTTGGGTTTGGCCACAGGTGGGTTGAGCCAGTCTGTGCCACTGGACTTGGCACTGTCTCTGCTCCTGCTCTCACAGACCAGGCTTTGTCTCTGCCCAGGAAGCAGTTGGTGTTTGCTCTGTTCCTTATGCAGTTTTTCAGCAAGAGGCTGTACATGAGAGAGCTACATCATTTGTGACAGTTGTAGCTCTAAATAGGAAGTGATTAATATTTCATGATTATTTTTCTGTAAGGCATGATTCTTGGGAGAAGGCATCAGTCTGACTTGGTGGAGAGAACGAGCCTGCCTTGCTCAGCTTCAAATGAAAATGTAGTCAAGCACTGCATGCTAATATTCCTACATTAGATGAAAGCTCTTTGGCTGTCTGACTAATGCTCTACTGCCAGTACGTCAATGCAAAAGCATACACTGCACTTTTAGAAACTTCTCTTTCACTCATCAGCCTTGCAAGTTATCTACCTTTCTTCCTTTGCCTTGTGCACCTTTAGTCTGGGTTTTAAGTAGTACAAGAGGTCGTGAATGTCAGCTGACTGCATCCACTGCAAAAGCTTTTATTCTGATATTTCCTTTTTTTTTTTTTTTATTTACTTATTTTTCCCTTTTTTGAGTCATGAGCAAATCACTTAAAACCATTTCAGGGCTGCACCAGAGAAGAGCAAACAATTGGTCAAGGAAACATTCTTGTTCTCTGTGACACAACTTTCCTGTGACAGCAACTGTTCAAAATGCCTCTAAACCAACATATATTGGTTTTATTCTTATAACATTACTTGAATGGTCACAGAGCTACTGTTAGTCAGCAGCAAGGCCACCAAGGCTTTAACTTATGCCCTGGACTGCTACAAGAAAGTCTGCAGGAAGGTCATGGAAAGCTTGGTAAGAGAAGTGCCACTCTTTTTTCTGTTCTGCTAGTTGTTCTGTAAAAGAAGTTACACCATATTGGAGAAGGATGCTGTTAAGTGCTGCAAAACAGGATGAAAGACTAGAAAAAAATGAAGCTGAAAGAGGCTGTGTGTATATGTGAGTATAATGACTTAATCTCTGCACAAACAGCTACACTGGAATCTGAACTATTCACAGCATATTCTGCTGGTCCCAGCCAGGGTTTCATTCTGTTAGACACAGTATAGAATACTCAGAAGCACGATGGAGGAGAATCAAGATTGCAGAAATAGGATGTGTTAGGATGTGTCAGCACTGAAGTGGTCTGTGAGATGTTGGTTTAACCATCCTCCACTCCTGTCTCCTGCAAGTACTGCATTTGCTCCTAATTACAGTCATGTCTACCTACTCTGTACAAAAGAGTGGATGCACTTGCTATCACCGAGCAAAACAAGGACTCCTGGTTCTTTCTAGGATGCTATTTTACAGTTGGATTTGGTTTCATATATATTTTGTTCCAGATTATTTTAAAGTATCTTGGTAGCCTCTAAATAAAGCAGAAAGGAGTGTGTAGGAACGGCAACTACTTTGCTAGACAGCCCTACATTCACAGGACACTTGAAAATAAGCTTTGTAGAGGAATAGTTTGCAGTACTAGAAGTACTTAGAGACCTCACTGAGGTACAGGGTCATCTCAGTTTTTATCTCTGCTATGTAAAGGCTCAGGGACTTAGAAAACTACATAGCTGAATTGCTTTGCTTTGCTTTTCTGCCTAAAAAACCTGATAAAACAACCCCTTTGAGGTGTGTATAATTTTCTGCACATGTGGTTATATAGTATGATATTTGGTGATCCATCTTTTTTAAGCTAATGCAGCTGATATGTCAGGCAAGACTTGCTCAGCATTATTAAAATTCATGTTGCTTTATGAATTTAGGACTTGCATCAGCACAATGCAAAGTCTGAATTCAACAGCTACTCCATAGGTTAATCTTCAGCTAATAGGCAATACAGCCACAGGAAGCTACCACATTTATCAGTGGATTGTAGGCATCTTTGTAGATGCTGATTCTGATGATTGACATAGCAAGCAAATTTGCAGGCTTGTTTTGTGATCTATTTGCCTGAAAATCGGTGCTTGCTTGCTTGGCTTTTGGGGTGGGTTTTTTTGATCTTTCCTCCTAAAGGGTCATTGTTTGGTAAAACGACTGGTTGGATTTGGTTTTAATGTTTACAAAAGGAGGTTTGGTTTGTTTTCATCTGATGCCACTGGCACGGAAAACCCTCTGCAGTTCTGTTTGGTTTCCAGGTTAACGCTGTCTGGGTGCTGCTGTGGATAGATGATCTCAGAGCCCTGGCTGTCTAAGCAGCTGTGAGAAGTAACAACATAAATTTAGGATTAGGAAGTTTGTCAATAGTAATTAAAAATCATGGTTAAGGGCTCTCATTCAGCAAACAGTGACTGCTGCTCAAAGCGCTTAGATATGTTTTTAATTTTGTGCATAGTCCAAATATATTTGGTCTAATTACAACTGAAGTATATACTTTGAATCCATATATGTACTTGGTGGGTAAAAATCAGGAAACATAACTGGAGTTTTTTAATGGATTTACTTTGGGGAGCAGGCTCTTTATTTCTGCTTCCCTGCAGGTTAATTGTGCTGGGATTTGCTCTGTTATGCTTCTCCCTTCAACTAATTTTTCCTAAGATTTCTCTTCTATTGTGAGCCTCATTTCATACGTTTAATGTCGTTGTTCATCAGCCTAATTACCCTTTGGTCCCACCTCCTTGGCACAGACCCTCAAAGAGAGACTCAACATTCCCTCCTCAGCTCCTGCACCATCTGGCCTTTCCAGCTCGGAGCCTCTTTCCATGGTTTCCAGAGGCGCGTCCGTCTCCGTGCTGTGCTGGCTCACACGCTGCAGCTGCATCCCTGACAGCTGGCTGCTTCCTCCACTTTAACAACTGAGGGGACAGAGCAAAAATGTTAAGTTCCTCCTTTCCGTTTCTTTCTGTCCTGTACAGAACACCTCCGTTCTTCAAACAGTGTAAGAAGGGATTGATGTCCCTCGTGGGACCCCAGGGAGGATTGCTCCTGCACAGGACCGAGCCCACATTCACCAGGCACTGCTGGGTCCTTGCAGAAGAGAGGATGAGGACTGAGAAAAGGGCCTTCAGGCCCCAGGGTGAGAACCAGCCACTGAGCCAGGACAGTTTCTGCAGGCGTGGTCAGAGAGGCACCAAGCAGCAGCAGGGTGCTGTGGGGAGCACCGTGCACACCCGCTGCAACAGCCAAGCAGCACACCAGGAGAAGCTGAGAAGATACCACCTCAACAACACATTGGTCGTGACACCCTGATCAAAAGCAAGCGTCAGCAACCCTGAAGAGAAGGGCTGTGTTTGGTTTTGTTTGTTTGTTTTTCATATAATAAGATCATGAAGCGGTTAGAATTGAGAACCTCATCAATATTACATCTGCAACAGATGGTGAAAACCTACCTGTGTGGACAAGTAATCCATTTAGCTCTTCAGACAAGATCTCCAGTGCCAGAGATGCTATCTGGCCTTTTGGTTCCTCCTGAGATACACTCTAGTGGAAAACCACAGCCAGCCAACAGCTCCCTGTGACCCCACGTCTGGGCAGGAGCGTATGCGAGCCACGCTCCCGGTGAGGCTGACAGTAATTCATCACAGGGCTTTGTGACCTGATTTGAGACAGCTGCAATGAATTGCCTTTGCCTTGAATTTAAAACAATTTATTCTGGGAGAGCAGAACGCTTCTGTGAGATGCAGCATCACGCTGAATGCTGTAGATACGGATGACAGGATACCTGGCATTTTTTGGAAGATGGCCACTGAGGCCTTGGGGGATGCAGGTTGGATTGGTGAGCAGCTCCTGGGCTTTGCTTTTCGCCATGTGCAGCCCCACTGCCGGTGGAATGGTCCCAGGGAGATGGTTTGCAGCACAGTGGCAGCAGCAGGGCTGGTTCAAAATAAAGTCACCAGCTAAAAGTGTGGTGGAAAATAAATCCTGCCAAACAGGAGCCTCAGGGCTGGAAAGGGCACTCAGCCCATCTCAGGCACTCACCAGTAAGGTGTGTCACACAGAAAGTATTTGCCTTAGGGGAAAATCGCAGCATTTTCTCATGATTATATGGATTTCACTTGCCAGTCAAGGCTCTGATAGCTGAGAGAGATGCAAGACCGCTATCTAAAACACTTTGGACTTCCAAGCAAATGTTCTTCCCAGCTTGCGGAAGTGTGAGTAGTTGTCCAGGAGATTGAAACCTGTTTGGGGACAAAATGTCACTGCTTGTATTTTGACTTTTGGTAGAGAAAGGAGCAGCCTTCCTATCACTTTTTTTCCACCCCCAGAGACCTCTTTATAACTGAGTGATAAGAAAAAGCAAATTATAGATGTTAACAGGGCTCCTAATCTTTCCAGTGGATGGATGCCATGGTGTGCCATGTACCCAGCTGTACCCACCCTGTGGCTCCCACCCCATCCACACTGGATGGAGCGCGGTGGCTTTCCATGTGTACTTGCACATCGTGGGATTGTGCTGCTCCCAGACCACGCTGCTTGATTTCCCTGTCTCCTGCTGTTCAGAATACACCTCCTGCATATCTGGGCGATGGCACTGAATCCTCACAACCCAGGATTTCCTCTGTCAGTAGGTCAGTGGGCTGTGCTGGTTCTGCTCTCATGCCTGACTGCAGCGAGGAAGGTCCAAGGTTAGGGGGTAAATGATTAAACCTGCATCTGCTCTGCTTTTTCCACCAGGTTTCTGGACTTGCCTGGATCTTACAACCACCAAGCTATTGAAGCTGCCATTGAAGCCAGCCAGCTCTCCCTGGCTCTGTATCCTGACATTCAAAGTCAGTACAGTTCAACCCTAAAACTACAAGATTTCTGCTTTGATGCTGATGTGACAAAAGCTAACACCACATGGATTTGTGCTCTCTTTTTCATTCTCACATGCTGCATTGCTAAAGCACCTGTTGCCCTAATGGCTTGGGGATAGAGGAGAATTTGCCCATATGCAGTAATGCCAGCATGGTAACCCATGCTTTGAGAATGGCTGGATTCTCAAAAAAAAAAAAAAAAAAAAAAAAAGGACTAAGAACAGAAGCGTTAATTTTAGAGTGGCAATTTTGCTACTCTTGAGCCCTATCCTGTGTTGTCAGACAAGGCAGCAGATAACAAAATGGGAACTTTCCTGCTAGAGACAGGGAGATCCAAAATCACCGAGCTTTTTCATGTTTCTGAGTGATTAATGTGAAAATTAATGAGGCTTTAATGTAAGTAAGGGATAGAAATGGCTTAGCCCCAAGATCATGAAGTTTCTGCAAAGCAGAATTGCTGAATGATTTAGCAGAAGACTAAATAATGGAACTAGCCTTATGCACAGCTGTGAAAGCACTTCTCTCTGTTTATTTAAAATGAAAACTCACATAAATGTGTGTACAGATCACTATTGTGCCAACTTTTTTCTCTCCCTTGTAAAATTTTTGTGTTCTCTTATGAAAAAAACGTCACTGAAAGCCAATTCTGGCCGACCCAAATACCCCAAAGTGACCAATACCCCAGCTCGGGCCCTCACACCAGCCGAGAAGCTTCACACAGAAAGGCAAAGGCAAACTGGTTTTGCTGTCTGCTGATGACTGTTTCCACAGCTGCTCTGAAAGGCTCAAGGTCTCAGTTACGTTATCTCCAATGATTTTGGGTGAATTTGTGCAGTTTCCCCAACTCCCAAGGCATGGTTTCTTTGTCTCTTTCCCCCATGAGCCAGCACCGGGGTGTGGCGCAGCTCCTCAAAGAGAAACAACCTGGTTATCAGCAGGCTTTTTTGACTCAACTTTAGCAAGGTTGGCTGAGGCTTTTGCATCCAAACAATGCTAAAAGTTGCCGGGTCAGGCAGTGTCCTGTGGGTGATGCATCATTAGAGCAAGCTGCGAGCAGCAAACCCTGCCTGAGCACAGCAAGCCCTGCTGAGCTCCTCGGAGTGTCAAGGGAAAGAGGAGCCTGCCCCATGCTAATTAAAACTCTTCTCTCAACTTCTCCTTGGCAAGGTGCAAAGAAATCCTCTTTTCATGCTCAACGACTAAATATAAATCCTATTTTGGGTTTCAGAAGCAGCCTCATGACTAAAATGAACCCTTCGATTTCATTCATGTTTGCTGTCTATTAATCTGTTCTCCTCACCCTCAGCAGGGTATGACTCAGGGTTTCACATTGTCTTCCTCCCTCAACTATCTGTGTTTTGACTTTGAATTCTGCCGTCTGACGCAAAGCAGTGCTGAAATCATGACAGTTTGATCCAGCCAGCTCCCAGGAGACTCTTGATCTTTACTGGCTGGTAAATGTAGCACTCAGAACAGCCGTGCAGAGAAGATACTGATATTTTTACACCAAATGTTGGTAAGCAGATGTCACAGGCTTGTGAAAAGCCTTGAAACTCCACGGAAGAAAATATGTGAGTACGTGTGTGTGGGAGGCCTGGGGATAAAAATAATTTGGTGTTTATATGAGAAGACATATACTCCCTAATCCGTTGGTGTTCTGCTATTCCTGTGCATTGTACTCAAACTGGAGGCTGCACTGGAACAAGTATAGCAGTAAACTCTTACCCTGTTGATTCATCTGCTGCTTTTGCAGCTCTTTCCAGTGCAGGCTTCTCTGCCCCTCTGGTCCTGGCTGAGCTGAGAGATCCCCTTCTCCTGCCCTGACCGGGGGGTTTCTGCTGTGGGGCGGACCCCGATTATCCCAAGCTTGAGGCATCAAGTGTAGGTCACTGGGCAGGGAGGTGGGAGCAGTGAGGCAGCAGGGCTGGGCTCCTCCAGCACTCACTGGAGAAAACAAGAGGCACTTGAGAGGTGACAAAGCCCCCGGGAAGGACTCTGAGCAGGCACAGCAGAGCTGAGCCTCAGGTGACCCCAGCCCTGGCGCAGGAGGGCTGAGCTGCTGTAGGTGCAGGGCCGTGATTCCCATGGCAGAACAGCGATTCCCATGGCAGAGCAGCGATTCCCATGGCAGAACAGCGATTCCCATGGCAGAACAGTGATTCCCATGGCAGAGCAGCGATTCCCATGGCAGAGCAGCGATTCCCATGGCAGACCAGTGATTCCCATGGCAGAGCAGTGATTCCCATGGCAGAGCAGTGATTCCCATGGCAGAGCAGTGATTCCCATGGCAGAGCAGCGATTCCCATGGTGGAGCAGCGATTCCCATGGCAGAGCACCGGTTCCTAGTGCACTTTAACTCTGCCCTAAGCAGCTGTGCTGGGCCAGAGTGGCTGCTGTGCAGGTTGCTGGCCATGCGAGGAGCGAGAGCCTGCCAGGTGCCCTCAGCCAAGCTGCCACCTGTCTTGCCACCTCCTCCCACTGTGGGCACCTGCACAGGCTCCCCGGGCACCAAGGCAGCCTCAGGCATATGGGTATGGAAACCCCACTGGTGGCACAACGGGCTGGTGCTGGAACAATGACACTGGTAAGGTGGTTGGCACGTCCACTCTGCAAAGATGTGCACACACCCATGTCTCAGGGGTGACAGCCAAGCCTAGCCTCTTCCTGGTTAATTTTTTTTTTTTTTTTAAGAAGCAGTCAGCCTGAAATCCTGAACGTGTAAATGTTGGGTAAAAAGTAAGGCTTTTGGTTTTTTCGTTTTTCCTTAGCAAAACCTGTTCTTGAAATGTCCCTTCAGGGAGGCGTGTCGGTCAGGCTGGTGTTAAACCTACTTAATCTCATTGCAGCATGGAATAAAGCCCAGTGATCTACAGCCAGCAGACCCTTGCCTTGACATCCCTATTTTTAAAGGACTGTGGTTACAGACTGCAAAGCCCTTACTTTTCCTTACAGTGCTGTATTTATCCCTCCCCTTATGGCTTGGGTAATGAAATTTGAGCCATTTTTTAAGCACTAAATTTAGGGAGGCCAAAAATATTTGCATACAAATATGATTGATCTTTCAAGCATGCAAAATGAGCAGAAAATAACAACTCTGATGTCGGACACAAGCAGAGTTCAAGTATTTTAAAATTAAAATAATTTAAAAGAATCTGTATCTATGATGGCAGATGAGCTTTTTCTGAGGAAAGAAAACCTTCTCTTTCTCATTATATGCAGACTAAATGTAGATATTCAAGCCAGATATGGACTGAATTTTAAATGTGACAATGGCACTTATTCTGCAGGAAAGGCCATGTCTGTAATGAATTGTAAATTATTTTTAGTTGCTACTGGAAACAGGGGAAGGGGGGGAAATAATCAATATTGACACAACCCTGCTTTATTTTTGAGCAGTGCTGATCTTCGGTGACACAAAGTAGAGGCAGAGAGAGCTAGAGCTGAAGCGAAGTGCACAAACTGCAAAACTATTTTGGTGTTCAGAAAAGGGCTACAGCAGCCCTTGCTTCCTCCTGAAGACAAGTTGCCTGACTTGTCTTTCTCCAGTAACTTTGGTGATGATGATCTTTCAGCTGGGTGTGACACAACAGAGTGGGCTGGAGTCCTGTTGCCTCTGTTTGCTGCAGTGAAGTACCCCCAAAACCCACCCCATGCCCTCTCTCTTACATGAAATGGAATAAAAGCTGTTTGAAGCAAGGTAGAGGTGTTATTGATTAACTTCTGTCTTCTCATGATGCACGGCTAGGTAAGGTAGAGCATGTGACAAGGCAAGCTGTTCAGAGAAATCATTG
Source organism: Pyrocephalus nanus (assembly GCA_038380795.1). Taxonomy (NCBI): domain Eukaryota; kingdom Metazoa; phylum Chordata; class Aves; order Passeriformes; family Tyrannidae; genus Pyrocephalus; species Pyrocephalus nanus. Next base: position 21,550,355 of record CM076270.1, on the reverse strand, counting down.
TGTATGTAGCTGGTGTGTTCCCAGGATCCACAAAAGGATGCAACATGGTCAAAAAACCAAGATCACTGAGCTCCTTTGCTTAAGCAGTTGATACTAAGCTAGTTCTAATGCAATATCCTAAAATCCAGAGATGCTGTGATATGATGTGATCATGGTCTTGTATAGAATGCCATGTTCTGATGACAGAACAGATCTGTCTGTTGCATGACTCATTCTGAGAAAAAGAATGCCATACATTCAGTATGAACAAAAAAAGTACATTCAGTAAGACCCTCCTTACAGGGCTGTGCAGATGCAGTAAGTGCAAAGTCCAGGCAACATTTTTTGATATGGAGTAAAATTGACAGCTGAATTGTAGATAGCCTTTGGTGAATTTTATCCACTGAACCCAGAATAGCCACAGCAGAGACCTAAGTCAAGTGTCTGCCTGACTTGACATGCTGTAAATCTCAGGTGAGTGGTTAAGGAGGATGGAATCTCGCTGATGTGCCAATTAATCTGGGTTGTCTGAAATATGCAGTAATCTAAAGAGCAGGGATTGATGTATGGGGTTCAGCAGGAGGATTTCATGGCAAAGAATTTGCTAGGTGCATTGGGCATTTGGTGGCAGAAAGCACAAAAGTCTGTTGGAAATACCTGCAGAGGCACAAGAAAATTCCTGAAAATCTGAATTGAGTAATTTTCTTCCGGTGTTTTTTGTTGTTGTTTTTTTGTTTGCTTTGATTGCACTGAGTATTTTCTCCATGGACTGAGGTGTATCAGCAACAGCAATGTCTGCAGTGCTGTGTTTTGTGGGTATTCAGAGCCTTGCTGAAGGGGATGTGGTGTTCAGCAATACAGTTCCCAGCTGCTCAGGGGGCACTTGGGCCTTTCCTTCTGCTACTGCAGCAGATGCCTTTCTTCTTCCCTTCTTCACAGTTGCCATCACGGGCCCTAATGCAATATTTCATTTGGGTCTTTCTTCCTGGGTCTGGTGAGGAAAAGTGAGTGTGTTGGATGGTATCTGGGGCCTTCAAAAAGCTGCTGCTGAAGAGTTTCGGCACAAAAAGTGATACTATATTTTACTCATAGAACTGCATGAAGTGAAATAGATCTCTATTTCCAGACCTCCATGTCAGCTGGAGCAGATGCAGCCAGGATAGTCTTTTTGTCCATGTTCATGGCTACAATAATTTCTACTTTTCTGTTCTTAGGACAATTTAATTTGGTACCATTTATTGGTTCGAAAGATACATTCATCCTAGGTTGTTTTTGTTTTTTTTTTTTTTTTTTTTGCATTTTGTGCTGTAAAAGGTCAAAATTGTCAGGAAAGATTTATTTTTGGATAAAAGGAATCCTTACTTAAAAGCCAAAGTAAAACAACCTCCCCAGAATAGAAAGGAAGCAGAGAGAAGAAGCTAAAGCCCAGAGCATCAGCTGAAGCAACGTGTTACATCTCGTGCTTCGTGATTTATGGCATAGTAGTATTAGTATCACCCCAGTGATCCAGGCATGCAAGCACTACTACCCTTTTTGCACTTGGAGAGCTGAGAATGGAGTTAAAACTGTGAGGGAATTGCCAGCAGTGCCTGGCAGTGGTGCCAGAGGTGGGTAGTCCCTCTCTGGCTCCATCCCCATCTAGGGGAGTGCCAGCCCGGTCCCAGTCCTATGTCACAGTCACTGGCATAGGCAGAGCCCTGCAGGAGTGGAGAGCTTTCCCCCTCCCACACTGCAGGCCAGGGCAGGGGGGCTACCAGGGCAGGGGAACCTTCTACCTTATCTTTCCCCAACATGCTTCAGTTTTCCCATCTATTTCAGGCACACAATAGAGGAGTGTCATTCCCCCCTGCTCAGCCCCCTCCCCCAGGGGCACCTTCCTGTAGTTGGTGCCGAGCTCCTGGGCCTCCCACACCTTTATGATGAGGCCACAGATGCCGTGGATTGTCCCTGCCCTGTGACAAAGCCAGAACTGTGCTACGATGGCTCAGTCAATGAACTAAAGAAAATAAATAAAAAAACCCCTTGCTGGCCATAGCTATTGAAAGGCCTGTTCCTGCCAAGGCATGGGCACAGCCAGGCACACTCACACACACACACACACATGTGCACACACACTCACACTGACCCTTGTGCACAGGGTTTTCCTCGTGCGTGGGCTCACACCCACCTCCAGCCCCATCTTCATTCCTGCCCCCCAGCCCCTGGAGTGTGTCAATGCTGCTGGCTTGGCTGGCACCCCCCCCTCGAGGTGTGGGTCGGCTTTACCCACCCACCCGAGGTGAGGGACATCTTCATCCACCCCCGAGGTGTAGGTCGAGTTCCTCAAGTCCCCCCTCCCCGCCCGTGGGAGCTGAGAAGCAGAAGGCAACGGCTGTATCACGTCTGCCTTTTTTTTTTTTCTTTTAATCCCTTTTTCCCTTCTTTTTTTTTCCTCGCCTCCCTTTTCCCTTCTCTCTTCTTTTTTTTTTTTTTTTTCTTCCTTGTTTTATTTCTTTCGTTTTCATTTTTTTCCTTCCCTTATTTTCCATTTCCCCCCCCCCCCCTTTTTTTTTTTTTTGCCGCTCCGGGTTTTACTCGCCCTGCAGGATGCCGGATGCCGGGCGGATGGATGGGGGGGTCCCTGCTGCCGTGGCGGGGAGGGTGGCGATGCTCGGCCGGGCGGGGCGGGGCGGGGCGGGGCCGTGACGTGCCGGGCGAGGGCGGTATAAGCGGGCGCTGTCCCGGTGCTGAAGGCGGCGGGAGCGGCGGGAGAGGCAGGAGCGGCAGGTAGGGATGCTCCGGCCGGGCATCGGGAGCAGCCCCGGTACCGCCGTCCCTCGGCTGCAGATGGGAGGGGAGCGGGGCGGGGGGGCTCGGCCGGTACCAGCGGGGAACCCACACCGATGAAAAATATCTCTTACCTTGTCATTTTGCACGTTCTATACGTTCTATACGTATATAATTCTCAGCATCGCTCGTGGCTGGAGGCGGGGGGCAGAGCGCTCCGGCCGGCGATGGCGTTCAGTCGTGCCGGGTCACCGACACGGCACTTCAGGCGCTCGGAGTGCGGGCAGAGAGGTTCCCCGGGGATGCAAACACCGCCCCGGCTCGCTGCCCAGATGTGCCCGTGTACAAACAGTCGTTCTGTTCGCTCAGAATCGTCGGGGATTTGGGTTGGTGCCCTTCTGCTCGCCTTGCTGTTGTTGCGTTCGTGTTTTCGGTCCCTTGCGCAGGGTAAAGGGTTAGAGATGCTTTTAAACAAGGCGAATTTATTGCAGTCGTGTTGTTTATGGCCAAAAAAACCCAACCAAACAAACAAAAAAAACCCCACAACGGGCAGAAGAGGGCATGATATATTTATTTACCTTATGGAAAACTGCTGTTAGATTTTTCCTTAGACTGTCAGGACAGGGAACACATCTATAGGAAAACCTATGAGTTTTTCACTGGAAACATTACAGTCACATCAGAGACAATTGCTGAGAGAGACTGAGAGCAAAAATTACTGCTACCATGGAAACATCCCAGAAAGGAGATGATTTTTTGTGTTTGTTTTTTTAGGGAACTTTTGTCAGTCTGTGTTGCCTTTGTATGTTTTAAATTGTGAACGTGATTACCTCATTTTGTAAAGAGGAACTTCTTCATCTTCGTTTGCTGGCTAAAAGATCATTTTCCTGTTTGTTAGGTGCTAATAGAGGAGAAAATCTGCTCTCCATCTAGACTAGCTTCAAAATTATCCATCTGGAGACAAAAGAGCTGTATTAATATATTGACCTCTGAGAGGCACAACGGAGAATGTTTACTATAGATCCTAAAGATAGTCTAAAATGTCCTCTATTAAAAAAAATAAAAAAGGACTTAAAGTCTGAAGGGCTGGGGAGGAGTCCTCTTACCTTAGAGTCATATTTAATGACAAGATTTATGACCGAAACTCAAAGCTTTTAAAATAATTCATTCCCAAATCCATTTGACAAGGCTTTCAAGTATTATCTACCAATAAATTAGAAGTGGAAATTGACCTAGAGGCAAATGCACAGAAAATATGAAGACAGGAGCCAATGATCTGTTATTCCTGCAAAGGAAATATCCAGTTGGGTAATGTCCTTGTGGAACACTAAACTAAACTTTGCCTGGCTGCACACATTTTGATTTTAATGGGATGGTAACAGCTTTTACAAAGGCTGTAACAATCCAAATTGTGTGCAGTGAAGAAGGAGGGTGAGTTCCTGGTCTTTTTTGAGTGGGAGGTGCTTGGTAAATGATTATGGAATAAATCTCCCTTCCCCCACCCTAAGGAAAGGACAGTTTCTCATGCACTAATCAAACTAGCTCTGTTAATAACCAGTCCCTTTGCTGGAAAAGAAAGCCTTAATTTAATTTATTTGCTACAGAAAGTAGCAAAATGCTTTTTTTTTTTTTTTTTTTTTTTTTTTTTCAGGGAGACACACAGTTTATGCACAGGGCTAATGCCTTTTCTGTGATAGAAAATTAAATGATCTGCGGGCTTTGTTTCAGGGCAAATTCAGATCAGGAGGGTGGGAACTTCTAATCAGCTGTTGAACTAATCCTGTTGTTTCATTTGAAACCAATTTGAAAGCAGTGCTCAAACATATCCAGGCTTGAAGCCAGAAATGTTTGGGGAAATTGTTTGCTATCATGATTGTTAGTTTTCCCAAGCACACTGAAGGGGAAAAAAAGCAGCTCTCTAAACTGATATTGCTTTAATTATTTAGTTAAGTCACATTATGTTAAAAACTAAGCAGAAAAATTTACAAGTGAGCTGAAATGAGCATATTCATGCTCATTTCCTACTTCCAGCAGTGGGTAAATAGTGGTATATGTAGCTCATTCAGTCTGTCATGAACCACCAGTGTCTCAACAGGATGCTTTTACCAAGCCAAAAACCAAAGGAACCAAAACAGGTCAATCAACCAAAGCAGTTTCTATCTTTACAATTCCTTGCTCGTTATTGTACTTTATTTGTTAGAGTAACTGGATCAGAAAAAAGTCTGATCTGTCTCATGGCCCCAGCGTATCAGTGCCTGAGCATCTCCTAAGAAATATGACTGATGGCAGTTTGTGCTGTGTGTAGGGTGCTCAGCTCCCTGCAAGGCTGGGCTTGTGCAGCTGTATCTCCATAAACAGTGGTGCTGTAATCGTCTCAGTTCAGTTGGAGGCATTTTTATCCCAATTCTGCTCCAGAGCTCGCTGTTGACTGGCGTAAGCTGGGCAGACGTGGGCTTCTACTGATCTATTCTAACTGAATTTGCCAATGGTCATGTTTCTGCCTGTCCTGGGACCTGATTCAATTTCTGCTGAAGTGAATGAATGAGCAAATGAATGAAATCACCACTCAGAACCTACCTCCTCGAGTTCATTTCCAAGATGGGTTTTAAGGGATTCAGTAAAATTATATTGTACCTTTTTAGGATAAATTATAGTTTGTCACTCACACAGGGGATCGTTGCCCATCGGAAAGTGACTCATGGAGTCATTAATTAAAATTCACCTGTAATACAAATAATGGGTTTTTTAAATGAAATAGCAAAAAAAGGAAGAAACAGCACTATCAGTAATGACAGGAATAAACTTGCAAGTAATTTTATATGCCATGTTCTCCACTTCATCACATTAATTTTACTGCAGTCTAGCAGCATTCAGCAGTATTATCCTGGCATGAAATTAGATGCCTTATGGAGCAATCTCACAAAATAATTCTGTCTGCAGTTTTAATATTAATATTTTGAGCAGCATTTAAATATATGGATATACTCATTTTACCATTTAGGAGCTTTGTTTTCATAACCAAAACGGCATCTAGATTCCTCTATGGGCATTTCATGAGCTATGTAGCTTTGGTATTTTGTATTTTTTTTGCTGCCATTGGAAAATAATTGTTCATAAAGTACATAGAGCTTAAAGGTAAGAAATTTCTAGCATAGCTCAGTTTCCCAAGTCTGTCTCCATGTGTTAACTGTTTCTTTTTTTCTTTTTCTTCTTTATTTAAAGGGAATATTTTAAATATGGCAGAAACTAAAACCTTCCAGCCTGGAGCAGCCTGCGCTCTCACCTTTTTCTTTGTCCTCATCTGTTGGGTTGATGCAGCCTCCTTCCAGCAGCATCAGCTGCTTCAGAAAGATCCAGACTATGTAATGAAAAACTTGCAAAGACTCCCAAATCCTGATATGATCAAAGCGCTGGAATACATAGAAGATCTTCGCAAGCAAACTAACAAGGGAGAAAGCAGCCCTGACTACAGCTCTTACCAAAGTGTCCCGTATCTCCTGCAGCAGAAGGAAAGCAAGGATCAGATTCACCTACCAGATAATGTAAGGGATTCTTTGACTGAAGACGAGTCCCAGTGGGTTAAGGTGATGTTGGAAGCCTTGCGGCAAGCCGAGAAAGAGTCAAAAGCTGGCCCAAAGGAGAATAAACCTTACGGTCTGAGTTCAGATAACAACTTTCCAGCTGGAGTAAGCGATGATTACGAGGCTTACAAGTGGCCTGAGAGGTGGCAAAAGTACCTCAAAATGCCACTTGGGCACTATGAAGACAGTTCAAGAGACAGCCCTTTCAAGCGTACGAATGAAATCGTGGAAGAACAATACACCCCCCAGAGCCTTGCTACGCTGGAGTCTGTGTTTCAGGAGCTGGGGAAGATGGCAGGACCCAGCAACCACAAGAAAGAAAGGCTGGATGAGGACCAGAAATTGTACACAGATGACGAAGATGATGTGTATAAAGCGAATAACATTGCCTATGAAGATGTGGTTGGAGGAGAAGATTGGAACCCCATAGAGGAAAAAGTGGAAAGCCAAACCCAGGAAGAGATAAAAGACAGCAAAGAGGAAATTGATAAACATGAAGAGGAGATTGATGATGAAATGAAAAGATCAGGGAAGCTGAACTTCCTTGAGGATGAAATAAGAAGAGACAACAAAGATCAAATGTCAGAGGATGTTTCAAAGCTAATGAATTATTACCTGAAGAGGCTGATGAGTAGTGCTGGGAATAGGAAATTAAGGACTGGAGAACTCGAGGAAAAAAGAGCATCAACGTTTTTGGATAAACAACTCGATCCTCAGTCTATAGCTCAGCTGATAGAAATCTCAAGGAATTTACAAATTCCTCCTGAGGATTTAATAGACATGTTGAAAGCTGGAGAAAAAAAGCAGCTTCAGAGTGAGAGGTTGGAAGCTGAGCAGGAAGTAGAATTCCCAGAAGACCTCGACGAGATAGCTGAAACCAATCTAGGACAGAGCGATATATTTAAAAATAATGTAAACTCTAAAAACGGGTACATGAAGCAACCTCTTATTCCAGAAAATCTACCTGAAGACCTCAATATTGAAGACATCATCAGTCTTCTGGGAAATGACAATTTAGCCAATCAGAATCCCTCCTACTTACTAAATCGTCTTAATCAAGACAACGATTTGCCGAGACTGTCTTACATCCCCAGAAGATTGAAAGGACACCTGTTCCCTAAGGCTGCCTGGATGAACGACTTGGAAAGGCGACAAATGGAGTACGAGAAACTGAATGAGAAGGACGAAGAACTGGCCGATTACTTGGCAAAGGTGTTGGCAAAATATCCTGAAGTGATCAACACGAACCAGATGAAGCGAGTCCCGGCTTCTGAAGGCAACCTGCAGGAAGACGATCACCTGGAGCAGGCCATCAGAGAGCACCTAAATCAGCTGGAACCACAGGAGGCTGCGAAGTTGGCTTCGCTCAGCAAAAGGCTTTCCATGGCCGGGGAAGCTGATGACACGCAGAACAGGCAGTATCTGGATGAGGATATGCTAGCAAAGGTGCTAGAGTATCTAAAACAGGAGAAATCAGAGCTCGAAAGAGATCACATTGCTAAGCGAGCGATGGAAAACATGTAATTGTTCCCCAAATACTATTTCTCTTCAATGTGTTGAGTTCTATCCCAATTCAGTTGTGATTTATTCCTGCTCTCCCACTAAACAACTATGGTAGACTATTTGCCATTGAACGGTCTGCATATCTTTCTCAGAGCTGTTATATTGTTTATTGATATATGTTATAAATTATGGGGCAAGCAACAAATTGCTTCAAGTGTTTTAAGAAAAAATTTAATTATATCAAGTAAAACTATAATATGTAAACAAATGACCTTTGCATTGTTAATAAAACATGATAAATGAAGAGTGACAATTATAATTTGAAATTTTTAAGATTAACTGGATTATTTTGTTACTGTCTGTAGTGTTTTTTGTGGAGTATCGAATAAAAAAATAAAGCATTATATATATATATAGTTTTATTTACAAGGCTTTTTCTATTCAGTGTTTTACTGTTGATGAATAAATTATTTCTGGACAATCGACTGTTGTTTCTTTGTGACAGTTGATAAAGTCAAACTAATTGGAAACATTTTTACTTCCACTGATGACTCTTCTGAAATACACTATTTTTCCCATAGAATATAGTTGGTAGCATAAACTTCCAATTTTCTGGGCTGTTAAGAATACCAGTTGGCATTATCCTTAAGGGCAGTGATGGGAACCACAAAGAGAGAGCCAGGCTCCAAGGAAAGGCAGGCAGGGAACTCTTCTGTAACGAACACCATGGGTTGGTTTGATGAAAATATTTTCATGAAATGTCTATTGAATGTATACATAAGTACACAAACAACCTTTGTTATTCAGTACACTGCTCTGGACACTCGAAACGTCTTTTGATCTCCTGTTATGACCTGCAGTAGATGGTCTGGAAAGGTTCTGGCTCTTTTACAGAAGGAAATGTGCTTGTGTAACTCTGTGACTCAGACGTGGTTTTCACTAGGACAGCTCATTTCCAGGATTATAGTTTAAAAGTGCTTTTCCCTGTGGTATTCTTCAGCAGCTCATCTCTGCTAAGTGGGGTGGGGATGATTTTTGGCGAGGCAGTGTCTAATCAAGCAAAGTACAAAGGCTGCAGAAATAAAGCTTCATCTTCAGTGCCACCATTACCATGAGCAGTCGCAGCCGATAGGAGCTCAGGCAGAACTCTTGCTCTGGGCCACACCAAAATCCTCCAGTTTCCTGTTATTTGGATGAGTCAAAACATTAAGCATTAAACTGAAAAATAACAGAGTTAATTTCATGTCTGTTTTCTAAAGAAAGACAAACCTGCTGAGATGCACTTGCTTGTGACACTGGGAACTTGGAATCACTGTATTTTACTCAAAACAAAACTGTACTTATAACAAATTATATGTTTTATCACCTTGATTCCTAATACTTTTAGTCTCCTTATTCCTGACATTGCTCCTACAATACTCATAGTCTAGAGAAATGTCTTTCAGTCAAATCAGTAACATTTAATACTTGAAAATGTAATATATAAAACTGGGGATGAGTAATAAAAACAGGAGTACTGAGACTTAGATAAATGTTTGCTGTTTCCAGTGAACAAGCTTCACAATTTCACATTTGCCTTCCAAGGTCATATTTAAACAGGAGACTGAACTTACTCCCCACAGTGACACCCTCAGACAGCATATCACAGCTGAACTCCATAGCCTTGGAGTTGACAGGCACTGTTTTTCCAGGGCTGTAGTTAAATGCTGGAAGGGGTTCTGCCCTCAGCATCACAGAGTTGGCTGTGCCTGTGCCTGGCTCTCCTGGGCGTAGTGAGGGCACCTTCCTATCGCTTCATCTCAGGCACTAAATGAGGAATGCTTTGTTAATCTCTGCAGAACATTTCTGGCTGAAGAAGATTTTTATTGGAAAGGCTGACTGCACTGGCTCTATTTGTGTCCAGGGAGCACAGTCTGCCATTCCGTGGCTCAGCTGGGTGAGAGTCCAAGGGCTCTGTGATGACCGCACAGAAGGATTCGTGCTCCTGCAGCCTCCTGGACGTGGGGATCTGGTCCCCTGGATGTGGTTTCAACCTGTGTGCTGCAGTGTGGGGCTGGCACTGCAGAGCAGCCCGAGGTGGGGCAGTGTCTCAGGAGCCACAGCTTCACTGGAGGTGTACGGTGGTGGCAAACACGCTGTTTGACACAGTAAACACCATCGTGATACTAGACTAAAAAATTAAAAATGTATTTAGCAGGGCTTGGGCAAAGCTCACTGAAGACAATAATCTTCTCCCTGACTCTTTCACAGAACCTGAAATGTCACATTTCTTCTGCCTCAAACAGCTCAGAGCATGAGAAGGGTATCAACAAGACACTGAATGTGTTCTCCTTTTTTATGTAGCCGTAGCCTTAAAGCATGTGAGTGTCTGTGTGCCCTCTGTCCCCAGCTCTAAGCAGATAAAGTCATCCATCAAAGCTAACACCTTGCACCACTCCTGCTACCACCATGCAGGCATGCTGCTGGGTTTGTGCTCGTGCCTAAAATACATACATTTTATTTTTTTTTTTCCAGTGAAAATTAAACCCACTTTTTTTTTTTTTCCTTTTATTGCCCTCCTTTCTTTCACTGGTGGCCTAAAATGTTGCTTATAAAAGGAGTTTTTCCATTTACCCTGTAGGGCTGAGCAGGATGTGGCTGTGGCAGTGGGAGGCAGCCCAACCACCACTCAGCAAGTGAGCAACTCGATCTGGTGGAAGCTGTTCCTGCCCATGTCAGGGGTGTTGGAACTCGGTGATGGTTAAGGTCCCTAATTCTAATTCTTTAGCTGATTTGATTTATTTCAAAAAAATTATTCAATTGAAGGGGCAGAGGTTCACAGGTCCATGTTCCAGCCATTCTTCCTTGAACATATATCAGACAATAATATTTCTGATTCTCAAGGTGTGTCAGACACTGAGTAGAAGAGCTTTGGAAAATTCAAATCTTGGCATGAGTAACTACACCACTTTTCAGAAGACCACTTAATTCACAGTATGTGCAAGCCAATAGGGACTTTATTGTTTGTGGTTCATCTTCATAAACAAGAAAAGGGACATTGTGCTTGAAATAATAGAATTACACATTGTATAACTGAACTACATGGAAGCTTCAAACTGATTTCAAGCTAAAAAGTGACATCAGTACCCTTTCCTCTTCAAACCACAGAAAGTTGACAACTCATCTCCCTGTGAAGTATTTTATTTCTAACAAACTCATTTCCAACTCCATACAGAAATTAAATGAAATGAGCAAATATTAAATAGGCAGCACCCTCTTGGTAGTTGTAGCTGCCTCTTGCTATTCAACCAAAGCTCCCGCAGAAGAGCAGAGAGTTATACCTGAATATGCAAGACAGCATTACCCAAATGTACATCCTACCATGAGATCTGCTCCATTAAACCACTCCATGGTTGCCCCCTGCAGAGAGGCTGTGTAGTGCTTAATTGCTCTTAATAGCCACGGCTGCTCCTGCTTTCATTTGTCTGTGGTTTATGTTTTCCTTATGGGTGTAGTGGGACAAACAGTCATGTTGTTAATAATGCACACAGAATGCATAATCCATAACAGATACGCTATCAAGCTTATTATTATAATTATATACAAAATAAAGTGACCACCCAGCAGTTTTTACTCAGGCAAAGTAAGGAGCAGATTTTTAATTCCTCTTGTGTGCTATGATTTGACAGCATCCCAGATGCAGCTGGCTTGTACTTTCCATCAGTGGCTTTTGTCCAGCAAACAAAATGTTTCTGCTCACATCTTTCTCTTAAAACTTGCACTAAGCTTCATTGTGTCCTCACATTTAAGGTCCTCCCCAACATGCAGATTGAACAGAAATTCTTCATTTTGGCTGAATATAACAAGCTACTGAACACCTTCCTCAAGGCATGAGGTAGTTTTTCTTTGTACATATGTTAAAATTCGTATGGGTACCCACAAGAGTTAATACCCTTTTGGTTTTCCATTAATTCACATGCTACTGCAAGTGCTTTGTTTACATCTGCATCTTGATGGCTCCATTATTTTGTCAGCCGGAGCTCTTAAATGAGAGCACTTGTTGATTCAAAAATTAATGTAATCAAATTGCCTCGTCTGGAGAAATGAGACTGTTGCAATTATTTTCTTCTAAAAGGGCATTTCCACATTGCAGTGGAAGGGGCTTGAATTGCACGTAAGAAGGCAGTTGCTAGTATTTCCTGAAGCACTTTACAAGACACCTCGTTTTGCAGTAGAAGAGACATAAGCCATCTATGATTTTCTTAACATGCTGAAGGGGGAGCCAAGGCTGGAGCACGGCTGGCCTGAGCTGTGCTTTGTCTCACGGCTTCATTGTTGCCATCCTCGCTGTTGCTAACTGATGAGAAGACTCACGCTTCAAAGCCTGCCTCTCCAGACACACCTTACACAGCCCCATCTTCCATTAGTTCAGGTCAAACCTGGCATTGTGGGAATGGAGGAGTTCTGTGGGAACGTTCCCTGAAGCATCCCGTACCTTCCCCCCAAGATGCACAACACCGATCAGTGGCCATTTACTCCACGGTGCATAAATCTATACAGACACAGCTGGATGCCAGCTGCACTTTGAATTTGTTCAGCTACCCAAGCGCCTCCAGAGAGGTTAATCTGAGCTGCAGGAACTCCAGTTAGCAGCAGCAGGCAGGTGCAGAGCCTCTAGTGCATAAAGTGGAAAGGAGAAGCCCTGAATCAGAGCTGATTAGCTAAAGAGCCACGTTATTCCTGACTTTTGGATCATTCAAAAACATTTGAGATCATTAATAATTCATTTGCAGATGTAGCAGAGCTCTAAATGTGGCTGATTAAATGCATTTGACGTTTCTCTTGAGAGAGGCTGTTATTCCAGGAAACCACTTGGTATCTGCAAATGTCTTGGAATTAGTGTACTCAAAATTACAGGTTCACTCACAGCATTTTCCCTTGTAAAGAAAGGAAAGTGACCTCTGATTCCAAATGTAATGTACCCTGGTGAATAACTATAGCACAATTATTTTAAGTTTCCCACAGCCTCAGCAGATCTGCTATGTAATGACATGATTCAACACAGAGAGCTCTGCCTTCCTCTGCTAAGACAAAAACATGCAGACCATGAGCCAGGCAGGTCCTACACACCCAGGGAAGGAGAGCTTAAAAAGTGGTTGTCTGGCAACTCACAGCCCCTACAATTGCTGCTCTGTGATATGCTTCCCAAAAGCCTTCCTGACACCTGCCTAAAAATAGAGCCCCATGTGTTATCCCAGCAGAGGAGCCAGCCTCTCACAGGGCACCTTGGTCCTCTGGGTCAGATGAGCAGGATCCAAAACAGCATCTAAAAGAAATAATGAGCTTTATACCACCTTTGTATTTCCCTGATTATGTGAGCCAAATCTGGCTTCATGCTTAAGTTAGAGTAAACCTCTTCTGCTGTAGTTGTGGGGGTGCATTTTGTGCCACTCCATTTAAATTGTTTAATGAGAACTAAGAATTTCACTTGAGCCCATTTTTCAAGTGGGTCACCCACATCGGGGCAGTTTTCCTACTACTCTGCTTGGTGCAGTCACCACCACCAGGGTATCCCATCTACTGGAGACGGTGGGATCCTTCCCTGACAGAACTTTGCTCAGCATCACTTTGGTAAAGCCTTTTTGGGTTATTTTCCTCTTGCCCTAAGTCCATTCCAACACACAGAAAGGAGGGGCACTGCATCTGTCTGTTGAGATCTCCAGGTGAAACATAAGATCATTCTTTTTTGTCTATTAAAACTCATTCCAAAACCATATATCCTTCAAGTGGACCTTTTTTTCTTAGCTCAAATTTCAGATTCCGTTTAGTTTCACACTGTGAATCTGTTGACCTTGAATGCAAAAAGAAAATTCCCATCCCTGCTTTTCTCTCTCCTCTTTGACCTAAGAGAAGGTGTGAGACTGTTGGATGAGATGTAACATATAATTTCTGCAAGGAACACATTTTCTACCATGGCTGCATGTTTTTCCACCTGCTAATAAATGTCATAGAGCACAACAAACCTCTCGGACATTACCAGCACTTGTACTCCTGTATTAAGTACGTAAGAGCCAGGCCAGGAACAGCATGTACAGAGACTCAAAAAGGTAAAAATAAAGATAGATCACTAAAGGGGATAAACCCCCAAAATTCCTTTCTTGTTATTTATGTAGCCTAACCACAGGAGATGTGTTAAATCCCTGCTAGTAAATTCTGGGATGTAAATGTAATCTGACAGGAAAACTGTTTTCTGCAAGGTTAAATTTATTCAGATCCAACACACTATCAATTGTTTTTTTTTCTTACAAACACGAATGCAACAAGGTGGAAACTTTCTGCTAATGACTAAAACAATGAAAGAGGCTTAGAAAAAAAATAAATCAGAAATTTTATTCTGTAAGTCTACAACTTACCACCATATTCCATGAGTTAATTTAGGCAACGTGAATGTTACTGTGCAAACTCACAAGCCCTGTAGTCTCACCCTTGGCCCCAGACTTTGCTTTCCTACAAGCAGTAGTCAGGTTGAACTTTGTTTACATGTATTTTTGGCTTTCTGATTTCTATTTAAAACATACCTGGCCCTCTCCTCACCAGAGTGCACGGTCTGAAGCTGGTGCAACCACAGCTGCATGAACCTTGAGGGATGGCTGGGGCACAGTGGTTGCTTTATTGCCAGGAGGATCTGCCTTCTGCACTCCTGAGCAGGAGCTGTTTCATCCAGGGGATCTTTCTCTGCTGGGAAAAGCTCATGGATATTTCTATTCTAGAAGAAATATTGTGGTTTAAAATGAAGCAACTTCACAGCTAAACATATAGCTTACTATGTAGGTAAAGAAACCCCTTTGCACGGGGAGCCACAGAGCAGGTCTGGTTTTCTTCGGCATTCCTGTGGCCGTGAAGTTCCTTTTCAGGTTAGTGCAAGATGCCCTCTGTGGAGCTGATCACTGCTCCATGCATAGATGGCCAAATCACACTCCAAATCTCTTGGCTCCAAACCAAGATGTTATTTATAGATCTCCCTCAGCCCTCTGTACCTGCCTTTCAAACAGGCTGAAGTATCAACTCAGAAAGTGCAAAACTCTGTTCAGGCACAGATATGAGAACAACGGGGATGTTAAGTAGTTTGGACATTAAAAATACGCTAAGATAAATTGTGGCAAGGCAGGTCAAGTCCCTGAGGAACAATATTTTGACAAAAACCTTCCAAGAAAATTCTGAAGTACAATCAGTAAAATCAATACTGTGCTCAAACACCTTTTCCCATCTATCCAAGCCACAAGTAGGCAGCCAGAAAATCAGATTAGCTTTATTTCATTAACCCTGCTAAAGGCAACATTTACATTTTTAACTTAATACTGGATGCTCACTGAGGTGCTCTCCAAAGCCAGGTGATGAATGAGGCTGGGGAGGCCTCCCATCCATGTCACTTGGCTTCCACCACGTACTACGGAGAAGATAAATGGTAATTGGGAGCCTGGCCATGCTGCAGACTGATGGAGCTGTCTGGGGAAAATGGGACTGGTGATTGCCTGCAGATCAGCATTCCCATGGGCAATCTTAGGCTTTGGGAGCCTTCTGTCTTTGAGCTGACACCTCGGTGGTTACTTTCTTGGCTAAGTCGTTTGTTAATCAGGTTGTGTAATTTCCTTTGCTTCCATTTACCATCCTCCTGACTTAGCTCAGTGCATGAGTCAGTAAGCCTGGCTTAATCATCTTCATTATAAATTCTGAGTCTATTTCATTGCTGATAAAGTTCTTGCTGACCAGCTTCTGTAGCTAAAACATCCAGAATGTAAAAAAAAGGTGGGTCTTCACCTTTGGCTTGTGGATATTTTTTAAAATTAACTCCTGTCCTACAGCACCTTTCCAAAGAAGCAGCCAAAGCAGCAGCAGACTGTTTTATAAATATAAAAAGGATGTGACCTTTTAAAAGTACATACTTTATATATCAAACTGCAAAGATAAAGTAGAATTTAGTTATCCTATGCCAAGACCACTGACAATTTGCCTTTTTCCTAAGGAAATGACTTTGCCTTGTAGCTCACCTTTTATAATGCACACTTTTCTGCCTGTGAAATTCATTATCCAGTACTTGATCTCCTCTATAGCCTAATGCTGATGTCCTTAGGAAATTACTTTTTTAATAGTCTTCTTGAAGAACATGTGTTTTGTGGCACCTGAAAATAGATGTACTGTAAATCTAGGCTAGATGCATATTTTACCTATTGAGCTGTACATTTCAGTAGCTGTGGCTTTCTATGTGTGGAGATGGAAATCATTTAAAGTCATTTGCTTGACAAGATATGCTTATTTGTCCTCCTACATATCCTATGAGTGCGAGGTTGGATTTATAGCTCGCCTGTTTTACTTTACATCTTTCAAAAGCCAAGGAACAAGGAATGCACTACTTTATTAATACCTGATGGGTGGGCACAGGAACTGTAGTGATACACCCCTCTTGCAACAAAGACTATTGGGTACAAAGTTCAGGTCAAAGACAGGACAAAGATGGAAAGTGAGAAAGCAAGCCCCTGCTTGACATTTTTAGGTTAGGAATGAGGTGCGAGGGACCTTTTCTGCCACTAGATCTGATTTGGGCAGCAGGAGATGGGTCTTCTCACAAGGATGTCACCACACCTGGCTCATCAGTGCTACTTATCCAGGTTTCTGGTGAAAGAAACTTTAGCCAGGGATGCTGTTTGTTTAAAAATACACGACCTTCGGAATTGCAGAATAATTTGGCTGCCTAAAACTGGGCATCCACGTTAAACCAGCTTGTCTTTCAAAGTTGCTATGCCTTGGCAAAGCTAAGAAAACATTGAAAACATCACATTTTGTTTTTTGTTATAAATGGACACATTGTGCACCGGGGTAACTTACTGCAGCTCTGCTGACTTCACTGAGTACAGAGGGCTTGGCCATCTTGACAAATGATCACACAGAGCCAAATTATCTCCATGTTTGTGTCCTGTTCGAGTGTGTGACAATTACATATGAGTCCAGCATCTCTGATGGGCATCAGTCCCTGCCCAGGGACTCCTCCTGGAGGTGCCCAGCTCACCTCCTCCCTGTGCCCCAGGAGGCAGCACATGACTGACACAGCATGGGAACGTGGTTGTGACAGGACCACCTTTCCTGACACAAAGAAGAGGACAGACAAAGGAGAAGATGTCTGAAGTCTCTGTGAAGACAAAGATGCAGCACTCTTTCACAGGGACACCCTGGGAACGCCCTCACATATCTCCTTGAAACCCACTCACTGAGTATTTATTTATACACCTTCTCCAAATGGGTAGGGCACAACTCTCCCATGGGCCCACAGGAGCTGGGATGCCTCAGGGCTAGCCTGGGATCTTGTCTGGGGAACCTCACCCTTGGGTGCTGTGCAGCTGGGGAGCCCTCCCAGGGGACAGGAGCTGTTCCCAGCTCTGGAGGGCAAAGCTCCCCCTGCCCTTCCCTGTCCCAGGCCACGGCCCTTGGGCAGGCTCTGGAAGGTTTCTTTCTTCATCAGCCTCATCAGCTTCCTCGCTACCCAGGTCTGGGGAACACAGAAGGTGGTGGCTGGGGCCACTTAAGGACAGATATGCTTATAAGTCTATCCACGTTACATTTTCTCCAACGCTTGTATGAATCAAAACATTAACAAACCCCAAACGCTTCATTTCACACAACACAAATTTTTATACAGCTCTTGTTTTTAAAGCTCTTCTATAAAATGAAGTACAAGCTGAAGATAAGGACCATCTGAACATAAACTAAACTATAGTCTCTTCTGAAAGTTCCCTTTCTGTTTAGCTTCTGAGGGTTTTTTACTGTTTCGGGAATCTGCACGCTGCTTTACTCAAATGAGACTGTCATTTTTCTGCAAAAGTAATATCTTGTTTCAAGAAAAGAAAATATTATCCTCCTCTTTTAACCTAGAAAGCAGAAAATAGGATCTTCTTTCTAGTGTTTCTATGGCTGCCAGCATCTGTAACAGGCTTTCTGCATTCCTTCTTGCAAGATAATTAGTGAAGAATTAAATAGCATATAAACATGTTGAGACAGACCTATAGCCCAATACAGAAAAATATTCTGCATAAAAAATAAAGCATCTTCCCGTCCAGGAAAGCACTGTGATTCCAGAAAACTCTGGCAGGCACCATTACTGATAACAGCACATAGCAGCCGTAGTTACGCTCCCCAGAAATAGTCAGTTTGCTTCCTTCACCTGTAATTTGAAATTTGATATAATTTTCAACTTTGAATGCTGGGAGAGCAATTCAATGGACTTTTAAAGTTAATTTCTGGAATCCAGTTCAATTTAGCAAGTAATTTGCAGAGCCCAGCTCTCTGATTGCAGCATATTTTTCTGCCCATTGCAGAAAGCACAAAGAGAAGAGGAAGGCAGACAGCAGCATTAGTGACCCCACATAATCCTCTCTAACACAAAAGGCAATTTTAAGTGAATATATTAAAGTGTTGAGATGCCAATTAGTGACTTTAATGCAAATCATTCTTTTATTTAGAGGGTGGCTCTTCCTTAAACCTGAAATTGCTGTAGCTCTGATGCTAACACCGAGTCATGAGATAAATGAATCACAGAGGTTATATCTGCAAAGAGTGTTCTTGAGTCTAACCTGATGCTACAGCAGTTGAAGGAGATCTGTGCCTGGATCTGTCAGATGAAACAAATCCCAAGGGACTTTCTAGTGCTCCCAGGGCTGGAGGGCAGGGGCCTGGGAAGGGCACTACAATGACACCCCAGTGTCCCCCAGGAATTCAAGCTCTTCTTGCCCAAGACTTGGCACCTCCAAGTGCTGCTCCCCCATTTCAGCACTGGCTTCCCATGCATCCCACCTGCACTGGCCATACCACTACCCCATCTGGCCCTGCTGGCAATTAGAAAATGGCATCTGGGAGTCTGGGGGCTACTGCAAAAAATCCACAGCACTCCAGGAGGGAAACAGGCCCATTGCTGGTCAGCTTGAACAGACAGTGCTGCAGCCCACACTGGCAGCAGGAAATATCTGAGAGACAGCAGACTGAGTGAGAGATGATGCTGTGCAATGTACACACAGGCAGAAATGGGCTGATCAGCTCTTGGCTGAGGTCACACAACACACACAGTAAATACAGAAATAGGATTGTAACTGCATCAGCTATGCCCTTTTTAGTTCAGATTCTAGGAGTGGAAATACTAAAAAGTTCCCACAAATATTCTGGCCAATTAGTTACCAAGTGTTCCTGCGATGTCTCAAGCAACTTCACAAGTCAGAGTATTTCCTGTTATTGGACAATTATTTAATTTTCTCACATTCTGGTTTCATCCTTTGCAGGGCTGTAGCAGAGTCCATTATCATGAGCCTAGCTACACCCTGTCAATAAATGCCTACAGAGAAATTTAAGGCAAAAAATATGATTGCACTGAGCTCAGTGGGAGTCCACCATTGCCATCAGCATCTCCCAGACTTTGTCCTGGTCTTTAGAGACCATGTCTGTGAAATATGCCCTGTCCCTAAGGCAAAGCTCTAAAGCTCCCTCCTGTTTCTAATCCTGTTTCTAAGCTTTTAAATCTTGTGTTAAAATCTGTCTTAACCGGGCATTAAGTTCCAAACTCTTTCCACAGATCTAGAAAGGATTTCATTATGTTCCTACATCTGAAACAGAAAAATCGCTCAAGTTTTCAGTAAAAACAGCATAGTTGTCACAGGACACTTTCAGCTACCAGGTGGGAGTTGATCAGAAGGCACAGTCATCCCCAGGAGCGGCTCCTGGGAATCTCTCCCTGCAGCTGGGGAGGTACTGCCTAAAGGGGGCTCATTGGAAAGCAACAGAACTGAAAGCACCAGGCCTATGTGGTCACCTCCAGGGACTCCCAGCAGCCATTTCCATGTCACGACGTTTCCCAGCATGTGCAGAGGCAGACTGGTGCTGCACCAGTCCTGATGAGATGTTGGCTCCTGTTGGCAGCAGCAGCTGCCTCTGCAATGTTAGTCATTCACGCAGGCACACGCAGAATAATTCGGGGAATTTAGGAGAGACAGCAGCATCAACTGGTCTTCAATTTCCTGTTTTGTTATCTCTGTACATTTGGTTTGCTTACTTGTCTCATGTCTCCCAGGCCTGATCTCAAGAGTGATTTTCCTGCCAGGGTGATTTCTTTCTGCAGGACTATCTGCCTTTCCCAGGCTGACTGGGCAAGTGGAAATGAAACAGATTCATTAAAACAAGATTAGCAAGATTAGTTGAACTATAGCTGGCTTGTGCCTTTGCTGAATGTAAAGAATTGTGCTACAAACAACAGAGCCAAGGGCCAGCCCTTCTCTATAAGCATCCAGCCTTGCTTCATCTATTCTGGCCCTATCAGCAGCTGCTTGCCAGTAAATGGATGATACCTGCTGTAAGACTCTGGTGCTATACACTCCCATGAACTCATAAAAAAGGACTTTTGTGCAAGTAAAAAAATTTTCAGTCATGCACAGTGATTGAAACTGCTTTGTTTTGTGAAGGTGGACTCGGGGTCACAGCTCTCACTGGCACAGCACACCAGCCAAAGGGGAGCTTCATTTGTAATGCACCCAAGCTGTAGAGTTGCCAGTGACTGTTTCATAGCATTAATTGAAAGACAGAGGTATTTGTAGCTTCCTGCAGGCTTTTAGAGCTGTTTTCCAAGAGTTCCTCATGCCACTCTCTGAATTGCTTTGGCAGTAGGTTTCCCATCCTGGGGCTCTCTGAGAGCTTTTGGGATTGCCTGTGGTGCTCAGCCAGGAACAATGCTGGGACCTGTGTCTTCTCCTCCACACACAAACCCATTAGCAGGAGTACTGAGCACCCTAAAAGGAACTAAGCATTTTCCCTGGCACCAGAGCTGGAGGAACATCCACACAGCTGGAACCAGGCAGAGGCAGTGTGATGTCTCGCAGCACTCTGAAACAAAGGCAGGCTTATCACATCCATCCTCCCCAGCACATCCCTGCCTCTCCAGACTGCTCCTGCTGCATCCAGCCAGCCTCGCTGCCATAGTAATTTCTGCCACTTTCTTGTCCCCAGCAGGAGAAGGACTGGCAGCAGATCCCCAAGCTCCATGACAGAAGAAGGGAACGGAGGAGGTTTCGGTATTTGGGGACTGGAAGAAGCCAGGCCTAACCAAAAGCTATGAATCTCACAAGAAAAAAAAAAAAATCCTCCTGACTGAATTGTGTTTGCCTCAATTACACAGGAAACCACTACCATGGTTGATGCTATACAGGCTTTATCTCTTTCTAGAAACAGCCTTTGCACTTTCTGCTGCCTGCTTTTGTTTCCATCCGAGGAACTTTAAAGAAAGAAAAAGAAAAAGAAGACAAACAACAGCAGAGAAAGAACAAGTCTGAAGCACAGCAGGTCAGGAAGAGCAGAGAGAAGGCAGATCAGGAGCTCCTGTGCTTCCCATCTCAGAGCACACGAGCAATCAATGACATTAAAAGCAGCAAACACAGAGCTGATGGAAGGAAGGACTGTTTCAAGTAACACCTAATTAGACAAAAGAACTCAGTGCTGTGGATAGACATGCAGGGTAAGGACATAGCAAAATCTGAACAATCATCTGTGTAACAGGAATAACAGTTTTAATAGCTAACAGTCTTGTGTGGAGATGATGTAACACAGCACATTTCCCAGTTTAAGCCAGTCAGGATTAGGAGGATCACTGTTAGAAATATCAGCTAGTCATAACAGCTGAGAGCAAGGCTGCCCAGGCCTGCTGGAAGGTGCCTGGAGTGCCCACTTGCTGAAGATCCACTTGACCAGAGGGACTGTGGGCCAGTTTGCTGTGGCAACACTGCCCTTCTCGCTGTTACATTCCCATTATCCCTGTGAGCACAACAGTGGCCATGAACCAGTCCTACTCTGCAGCTCACCTACCTGCACCACACTCCAGTGTCTCTGGCTGGCACCTGATCCCGTGTGCACCCACCTTTGGGAAGGAGAGCAAATCAGATTATTAAAACACTTAGGAGAGTGTTTAGGAAATAGATTTCATTACAGTGTATGCAAACTCCATTTGCAGCTTGAGCACACGAGGCTATTTATGAGAGGAATTTGCTGCTAGAGATAATGAGCCAGTTTTCAGCAAAGTGTAAATCTGCTGGCTGCTTGTAGAGGCTCATGGGCTGTCAGAGTACAGATCATTGCTACTGAGTGCTCTGCTAATACTGTAAACAGTGATGACATTTAGAGTATTGTTTAACTTAGGGAGGAGATTTAAGTCATTTCTACAGTAATATCTAATGGGGAGTAAACCTCTGCAGATCATACATCACAGCTCTGGCAGCAGTCTGTAACATCTTTAAGCTACATCTTTGAATTATGAATAATGCCTATTAAAAAATCATACCACTTAGTTGTGGTAAACATCTCTGGGTAAGATGCTGTCAGAAAGATTAGAGCCCAGATCATGAAGGCAGCATCTGTCCTCATCCCATGGAACAGTTTCTGAGATCGGCACACCATTATAATAGTTTATTGCACCTCTTAAAACCAACACAACTGCAAAGTGCTTCCCACCAACAATCTTTTCACTTAGGATTTGATTTAGGTCCCTTCCAAGTCTGAACATCTGAGAGCATGAAAAATCACTAGGATGTACAGTTTAAGGAAGTCTTTTCTAACTTTGAGAAAACTATTTCCTCTAAGCAAAGATTTACTTATCTTGTAGCAAGGTAACTTACTTTGAGGCAATGTGAGATGGGCATGACAGGTCTTTTCTGTCCCCATAGCAAAGAGGTCTTGTGTCCTTGGTCTGTGTCCCTGAAAACATGCTCAGGTCTGTGTGGTTGTTTCTGCAGCAGGGCAAGAGGTGTGTGAAAGAAAGCCTCTGGGCAGTGCCAGGATATGTGAAAATTTACTTAAAGACAACTACTTTAGCTTTAAATTGTATTTAGCTTTCAAGTTAAAGTGCAAACAATTCTTACACTGAGATCTCACACTGCTATGCTGAGAGACTTCTTCAGCACAGCAGTGTGAGATCTGAGCTGGGTGTGCAGTTTGGTGGTGACATCACTGGGGGAGTCACTGGAGGGATTCAGGCTTTTAAACCCAAAGGGGCAATCTGGCACCACAGGGCAGGGACACCTGCACGGTGGGGCAGGACCAGGGGCTCAACCACAGGGATATTTCTTATCACAGAGAGTGTGTGGGACTTGCAGGCACCGGTGGTGGGTAGGAAAAGCAATGTGGCTCTGCTCGCCCTTGCCTCCCTCCATGCTCCAGCTGGAAAGAGGTGGAAGGCAAGCACAGTGGCCAAGCCAATATTTCACTCATCACACGGACTAAAAATAGCTGCTGGCCTTAATGCAGCCTTCTTCTCTTCCCACTTTCTTCTTATAAGCTGCATAAAGGCCAGCCACTCTCTGTGCACCACAGAGCAAGACAGAAATGCTGAGCCCAACTGCCAGGTCACTCATTTACCCTCAAGATTTTAATTTTCTGTCTCTCTCCATGAACAAGGAGTGGAAAGGCCCTTGGCCAGGTTAATGCCATCAGTGAATTAGCAGCACCATCCATAGGCTTGTAGAAGGAAAGAAAACCAGAGCAGTACCACACAAGGAGAGGAACTTCTGGCAGCTTAGGAAAAGCTTTCTGGAAGAGCAGGCAGTCTGAAGGCAAGCAGAGCAGTCACAGGACATGGCAGATACATTTTTTTAATGCTTTTTTTTTTCCCCTGGCAAATTGAAATCTTGCTAAAGGTGGGAGACCAACAGCACTGAGAAATAACAGAAGAAGAAAAACTAGTTTCAGTAGCATGAGATTTCACATACCTCCTGTCAGGAAGTCTCCTTGTTCTCAAAAGCCCCACTCCAGTGACAAGCCGTAAGCAATGGTCCATTTACTCCTTCCATCTGTAAGGGAGATGAAAGCATGTTTCTAAAGCTGTAAAGGCATGAAAGCCTGTTTCTAAAGCTGTGCTCAGAAATGCCCATTTTCCATACATAACAGAATGCCTGATGAATAGATGCTCTGCTGGGCCTCAATCCAGCATGCTGATGTTGGTGGGGTACACCATGCTCATGGGGGCCAGAGGGACCAAACTCCAGGTGAACATCATGATCACCATCCTCTCAAGTGTCTTTTTGTTCTCTGTTAACCTTTTCCCAGTGACCTGCCACTACTGACAGCGCATGGCCCCTCATGCAGGAGCTCTGTGCCTCCCACATCACCTCCAACTGGAAGAAGGGTGAAATGCTTTTGAGAGGAGAAACTCGGTGTTCAAACCTGTGCAGGTGTGGCAGAGGCACTCTCCTGTGGAGGGCTCCAAACTCCAGACTGGCATGCCCAAAATCGTCACGGATGGTACCACCAGTACTTCAGAGCACTGGGAGGGAGATGTAAGTATGTCTGGGTTTCTGCAGCACACACAGAAGATAGACCAGCTCCCCTGTGGGACCATTCCAGGCTGCCAAGGCTCTCCATGGGTCTTAGGTATTAAGGATGCCAAAATTTTTTGATGTCTTGTGTGTAGAGTTCCACTTTGACTGCTGTATTTTTACTCAGGGGATTCAAGTCACGTTTGCCTCCCCACTCTCTGCTCCAGCTGATAGAGACATGCCTACAGGACAGCAAGAGTTTTTGAGGTGTGACTGAAGTTTGGAGCTCATCATCCTACAAGAATACTCCTATAATGAGAATATTTTACAACCAACATTTAATTTAGCAGTTTGCATTTACCACACACTACCAACATTAAAAGGAGATGAACTGACAAACAAACCAGCTGCACCTCCCACTCTGCACAGCATCCATGACAGCCAGTGTTCCTTTCCAGCAGATTATTTCCCCTGTAGAAGCCAGCTGCCAACAATATCAAGTTCATCTGTTTGGAACATTAACTCTCTCCAATTCCCACTTTCTTAGTGGGCCTTTGCCATAGAAACCTTCCTTAGCAACAGGGAGGCAGAGCAGCAGCAGCAGCTTCAGCCAGGGACACTCATGAGGCAGCCCTGGGCCCTCTGTGTGGCACCATGCCTTGTGCCCTGCCTCCCCAGCTTACCTTTTCCAGCAGAATCAGGGTGTGGGGCAGGTGGGAAATGGTTGCATTGGAAAACTGTTTGGGACCACTTAAAAATTACATTTTGTTTAAGTTCTTCTGGCCTGGTTTGTGACCCAGCTCACCCAAGGCAAGTGGTTTGCACCTGTACAGCACTGGTGTGCCAAGGGTGATTTCTGATGTTTGTGGCCATGGGCATAGGGGCTGACAAAAAGAATCAAGAGGAACGTGGGGAGGGGATTAGAACTGGAGCATCTCAACGTGGGCTCAGGAGCCACTCTGCCAAAGGGAGAGAGAAACAAGTGGAATGGCTCAGGGCATTGAAAACAGCACCACGAGCTTCATGGAAAAGGAATATCCTGAGCACAATCCTGTCTTGCACCATCATTTGTGATCCTCGCTGGCCAGGGGACAATGGTTTCTGGTGTGTCTAACCCTAGGGACAGCACTGCTGAGTGATGCTCAGATGCTTTACTGTTATTCCTGCCACCCATTTCTGCTGTATCTTGACTTGCTATTTCTTTTTCTGGTTAAAAAAAAAAAACAAATCAGTATTTGCCTCTCTGATGGAAGGGATGCTGCAAAGAGAAAAGCTGTGGCTGCATGAGTAAAGGGGCAATCCCTCAGCCCTGTACCCTCACGAGCAGATGTCATGCAGGAATGCAGGCAAGAAAAGCTGGCACTTCAATCTCCTAAGCAGGCAGCATTCAGACTGTAAAAGAAGTGGTGAAGGATCAGAGAAAACATTGTTACTGCTTCTACATCATCCTTCCTCCAGGCCTGTACCTTTCTGTTCCCAATAGCCTTATTTTGGCAGGCAGATGCATGATCCTCTGAATTTTCCCCTCCTTTCAGGGAAATAGCTGACTTGCTGCTCTGCAAGCAGGGTCAAGTTGGCTCTGCCTGTGTTGCAAATTTCTGAAGTGCAAATGTCTCACCAAGGGTAAACGTCTGAGCAAAGGTCCCGAGTCAAGCTAAAGCCGGTGATACCCACTTCCCTCCTAGAGCCTGCTTGTGTCCAGCCACCTGATAAAAAGCTTCCCCAGCTGCAGCCTCTCTGAGGGGCCAGCACAAACTCTCAAGTACAGGCACTTACCACCACTTCCAGTCTTAGGAACCTGTACCTTTATCCTTCCATTCTCTGACTCATCCTGTGACAGCCACACCACGCAAGCACCCTGCTGCTACCAGCATTATACCATGACTCACTGGTAAACCTGCACTGCTCTCACTTCCAATCCTCCCTGCCAGGTTTTTCATTATCTGCTCTGCTGCCTGGGGGACAATCATCTCCGGGGAGAGCCCGGGTGGTCTGCACCTCAAAACCCCTCTCCCCTGCTCAGCTGTCAGCACAGGGCACAATCTATTGCCAGCAGCTGACCTGAATTCATAGGCCTGGCTTGTATAGGACATATCTGGGACAATCCTGATTGTCCTATACAGTGGGAACAAATACTTTTGTCATTATGGGTCACAGAATTTGCAGAACTTTTATTATATATAAAGGAAAACGTTTTCTGTTGTTTTTTGTTTGCTGGTTTGTTTTCACGTTTTATTGTTTTCTAACTTTTATCCAGTGACAAACATTTCTGCTCTTAGATAAGGAAGCATTTGCTTGTGCTTCTGACTAAAACTCATGTCTTGAGGGGGTTTAGATTTAGCATATTCATTCAACACCCAACTGGGGAACTACAGCCTTGACTTACAGGATTTATTTGGCATGTTTGATCTCAAAGACATTTGAAAACTTGATTATATTAAAGGCTGCTATTTATAAAGTCTGTTCCTCATAATATAAAGACACAAATCTAAATTTTTAGATGAATGCTTACTTAATTAAATAGAAGAATTTAATGGCTTTCATTACACATGCAAGTATTCTCACACAGAGCTATGAGTAATTACACATAAAAAGTTCATGGGAAAAAATCAAACCTGCTAAAGGTTAACTGTAACATATCTTTCACCGTCAAAGAGAGAAAGTTTCAAGACTTAGAATATTCTTAACACAAAGTCAAAGGTGAACACTGTTCCTGAGAAACAGGCCACCACCTAAATAATAAGGACAAGGTGTCAAGACTGGGCATTGCCTAATTCCCAGGAACTGGTTACTGGCACATGCTCAGGTACCTTCATTCCAGTGCAAATAATTCAAGAAAATGGACCTGCCTTCAAATCTGGTTTACTCCCTGGGTCTCCATGTGCAGGGGGGGTAACCCCAGCAGACCTTTTCTTCTGCAGAGCCACATGTGCTGATGTCAGCACTTGCTCTTGCAGGGAGCCAGGCACAGACAGCAGAGAGCTTCCCTTTCTGCAGGCAGGAAAACTCCAAAGACCTGGCTTATCTACAGAATGAAAACACCTGGAAATATGATCCAGCATAATGCCTATCCTTAGTGCTTTATTCTGATCACAGCCTCCTGAAAATGCTGGGTTTGTTTGTTTGCTTGTTTTCGGTTTTGTTTTTTTTTTTTAATATTTTCCTCCCCCAAGAAACATAAACAACAAAAAAAGTGCCATTCTTTATGAGCGCATTTGGAAATAATTTCTACCATTTTAATTCTGATAAAAGAAAAACACATTATAACTTTAAACTTTTTTTTTTTGTTCAAAGAAGGAATAATTCCTGGTTTGCACATAAACTTCCAGGACAAAATCTTCCCCTCTATGAGTTCTAACTTTTCCTTTCATCTCTTTTTTTTCCTTCTCCATTACTACTAAGTTCTCTGAGCTTTCAGACACACAGGGTATTGGCAATGGCATTTCTCCTTTAGTATGGCAGCCAGAAGGAGCTGTATCTTCACAGGGGAAGGGAAACAAGGTTCCCATTTATCTTGCAGGTGCCCTGTTGGAGCTCTGCAGAGGACAAACTCTTGCAAGCAGATGGCTGAAAACCTCCACGCAAGACAGGAGAGATCCCCCACTGCCTCTTCAGACCTCACACACTTTTTAATCACAAAGTACGACGACCTTGGCTCTCTTCTTAGCACATTATTTTTCTGCCAAAATTATCAAATCAAATTAAGTTTCACAACTGGCTTCAAGCGCTCATCTCCATTTGGAGGGCTGGGAAAATTCACGGCAACCTACAGCTTCCATGCACATGGTTCACACTTTCTCCACAGGCTGAGTGTCAAATAATATAACCAGGATTCCAGGGGAAACCTGAGTAGCAGGAAGGAAGCAGAAAGCAAATGGGGTTCATGGATGCGCTATTTACCCCTGTTTATCTCTCAGTTTTAACCCTTTGGAAAAGAGAGATGCAAATCGCAGCTTGATTCCTGGTGGCACTGATGGGGCTACATGATGATTGGAGCACATTTCATGCTGGATGGTGCTTGCAGTGTCCTTTGTATGCACTAAACCCTCTGATAGATGGGAATCTCACTCCTTGGAGATTTTGATAACTAGGCAACCCCACTACATATTGGTACACACTGCATGAAGCAGAGCAGCAAAGCAATCGGGGCCCATGTACCGTGGCAATGGCATCAGTAGATGGGCATGGAAAGAAATCTGTCCTCTCCACAAGAATTACTTGCTCCAGCAAGTAATTACCAGCTCAGTCCAGTCTGCTGCTGTTCAGGACATTCAGAAAAGTCCATCAGCTTCTGCAACATGCTGAAAGGACACAGGTTTTCAGGGAGAGAGGTGGTAGACCTAGACCTGAGTCTCTGTATTGTAGCCAGTGGTTAATCAGGCAGTTAAACTGAGCAGTTTGCTTTGGAAGCATCAAACAAAGCCCAAAACTCCCCTAAAATGAAATGGATCTACTAAGTGCATTGGGAACAACCAATTTTCATATATCATCATTTTTAGAACCGGTATTAAAGACAGGAAAAACTTCAACAGCTACATTACTCCAAAATGCTCTGGAGCTCCTCCTAGGGATTGAGTTGCCAGCATAACTCTTCTCCAGCCTTCCCAGAGCACTAAAGAAGAGCAGATCCCCCTGTCACCCACCTGCCACGCCTCCTTAACCAGGCTATAGGCAGCTCTGAGACAGAAAATCTTCATGGCTGGCCAGGAGGTTTGCTGGAAGGTGAAAGTAAAACCTAAAGAAAAACTTCAAAATTGTCTGACTTCAAAGAGCCCTGCTGGGGGACCTGCACCTGAAGCTTTTCATATTTTTTTGCTATGTTTGACTGTTTATCATTAAACTATTAATTCAGCCAGATTGGCACAACAAGCCCTTTAATGGGTCTTAGGCTAAAAAGGGTTCAGCTTGCAAACATAAAAAGTAAAAACATAATCTTTCATGAAGAAAACTTTGATGCATCTTAAAATAACATCTTTTCAGAGGTAGTTACACAGTTACCTTTTTTCCTTCCTGTGGGCTTTTCGAGACTTAATGAATCCATGAGCTCTCATTGACCAGGCACAGCAGGTGGGCACATTGGAGCGTCTGGCTGGAAATCCAGGATGAGAAGGCTGGCTCTGAAGTCCTACTGGAGCACCGTGCTCAGGGTCACACAGGAAAGTCTTCTTCCTCTGCATCTGTGAGCCTAGGAAGCTTTAAGCCTAGAAACGCCTGCAAAATTTTCAACCAGCCTGATTCTCAGTGAATCAGAAAAACTCCGAATTTATATCACCAAGGACTTGTCTCGATCTCATTAGATTCCAAAAACTAAATTGAAGCATGTAGAAAGCTTCCTTGGCTATCTGCCCATCCTTGTAATGTGGCTTCCATTACCATGGTATTGGAGTGCTTCATGATTTTCAACATATTTATGCTCACAGTGCCCCACTGGGATGGAGACATGTAGGTTTTTCTTCCTTTTATGGACTGGAAGCTGAAATATAGAGAGACCAAAGAGTTTGATCCATTGAAGAATACAGGACCCATAAAGACTAGACTCCAAACTCGAGACCCTCAAACTCCAAGTGTTCAAAATCTACCCAATTCTTAAGCAAAAGTTTGTCTCAAATGCGTGGCATCATCGTCACACCTTTTTCATATCATATTTCCTGATGGAAAAATCACCCATCAGAAAGGCAATGCTCAGTATAGAAAAGAAATCAGATGCTCTGAAATTATGAAAGCAAATCAAGTCAGAGAGTCCTGGTCAGAGCAATGAGGCACATCAACATTATTTATCCTAACAAATCTGGACCATGCAGAAATCTCCAGGCTCTCTCCCTTGGCATCAGCAGCACTCAGGCCAGCATGAGTCTATTGGAATATTTTAAACTTGCCTTACCTTCTCAGACACTTAGTGGGAAAAAGTAGCAGAAAGTTATAGCTGAAAGGGATATTACGTGGCTATATGACTGTCACATAATGGAACACTCTTCTCTAAGTAATTGCGTAAAGAGCAATTCTGTGGGTTTTACTGAATAGCTCAAGAAAATTTAAACCTCCATAAAAGGATAGTGAAAATAAAAAATAACTCTGTTACAGGAAGACACGTCCTCACATAAAGAATGCTAGAGGTACAACATTTATGAAGGTATTTGAGTTTTTTTAATTTTTTCACAAAACATTTTAAAAGGAGTAGCTTTTGTTCAGATAGCCCAATTATTTAGTTCATAGCACACAAGTTCTGAATGTTGTACACTTACGATATGTAGCTGCATTCAGTGCTATACAAAACATAATGGAAAGAAAAAAACCCTGCTCTAAAAAATATTATCTGTCTCCTTGCAACTGTACCTATACCTACATCACCTACCTCCACTCATCACATACCTCCACTTACCACTTTGCAAATCAGACAGATTTTTGCTCAAGATACTCCTAACAGAGGTGCCACCTGAAGAGTGAAAAGATAAAAGTTACATACAGTTGTTGTTTTGGTTTGGGTTTTTTGTTTGTTTGTTTGTTACAACTCAGGATCAACTCGGCAGATCTGGGGAGCCGACCCTGGCCCTCCTGCCCCCCAGCCCTCTGTTTAGCAAAGAGCTAACAGAAGTTATTAAA
This sequence comes from Pyrocephalus nanus, assembly GCA_038380795.1. Classification (NCBI taxonomy): domain Eukaryota; kingdom Metazoa; phylum Chordata; class Aves; order Passeriformes; family Tyrannidae; genus Pyrocephalus; species Pyrocephalus nanus. Next base: position 21,519,619 of record CM076270.1, on the reverse strand, counting down.
CATGCCACCGAAGACAAAAGCACTGAAAACACACCCTGAGACACGGTGTCCAAATTTAGGGGCTGTTTGGTTCTCTAATTTCTTGTAGTTCCTCTCGTTTTCCCTTTTAAAGGAAACATCAGCGTCACAATCTTTCTCAAGGCAAGGATTTTGCGAGCAGGGCTGGGGAAAAGAACACCAAGCAAACAACGGCAAGCATAATTCAGTTCAGTTCTCACAAGAAAACATATACAGTGGCAGGGAGCCAGCTTCTGATCTCATTTACACTGGGGCAAAGCCATGGCAACGGCACTGCTGAAGCACCAGAGCCTCTCCTGCTGTAAGGGAGATGGGCAGCCAGCACAGCCTCCCTGGACAGGGGTTTGCAGCACGGTGCCTCTCTCAGAAAATGGGAAAGATCTAGGTTGGTGCTTGGAACGAGCATCAACATGTTTATGCATCACAAACATGCTTTTCCTGTCTCATTTAGGCATTTGGCTGTTAAGCTTTTCACATAAATTCTAGAAAACCCAGGTAATGGATTGAATTAGGCTTTGATTCTGTATTAGAAGGTTTCAGAAGTCTGTTTGCACTCTTCCTTAGGAAAGCAGGCCATGAGACACCAGGGTACTTAAACACTTGCTTCAGCCAGATGTCAGCAAGACTGTGCCAGGTGCTCGATGCAGAAGGAGGTCAGGGCCAGGCCCACTGCCCCCGCACTCCCCAGCACAGCTGCTTGGCTAAAGTCCCCACAGGGAGCCATCAGGGTGCCCTGCAGACTGAGCATGTTCTGCCTTGGGCAGCAGCTGGTGCCAGCTGGGAGATGTTCTGGGGAGTGCAGCAACACTCAGTGCTGAGTCAGACCGAGGGGGAATGACTCACCCAGAAACGTCAATGAAAGACAATATTTCTTCTCTCCAGGCTGCCCTTGTGCTGCCTTGTGCTGTTCATCCTAAAGGCCAGGGTCCTTTGCACCTTTCTAGACAGCAGCTGAGCAGTTTTTTCTCGATGTTTCTCTCATGGCAGATGCTTTGTTCTGTGCCTGTCACAAGACACTGTATACCATTGCAGCAGCAGAAAGTGCAGCAGGAACCACAAAGGAGGTTAGATGTAAACCAGCACCAGGCTTGGGAGGGTAGGCTGGCTGCTGGAAGAGCAGACAGACACAGGACAGCCTGGCTCCCACTTTTGCACAACAAATGGTTGCAACATTTGCCCTCCTCCATCCCTCTCCAAACCACCCAGTGTTTGTTCTAGGTCTGAAGTAGGAAGAGTTGGCAGGTCATTAAGTACATGCAGCCATTACAAAAACATGTCTAATAGAACAAATTTTTATTTTTCATACTTTGTGACTTCAAGAAATTTGGATTATTTCAAGAAGAAGATGCCTGTCATTAACAGGCTGTTTCCTGCCTTGTAGCCTCTCTGTAGTCAGTGATGGGCTTACCTTCCAGGCTCTTTGCTCCTGAGACCTCGCACATACTTCCCCGTGTTTCGAAAAATGGTGCCCACATTCATCTGGGTCCATCCTCTCAATTCAAGTCATCTTCCAGCCTTGTGAAGGTGGTAACTTTATTTTGGGCAGCAGCCTCATTCCATCACTGCACAGCATTTGTTCACGTGTGTTTCCACACACTCAAACAAGGGATACCATCTGCAGACACAGTAAGGACAGGAGAGCTACAAAAGAAATGGAAAGACCAAAACTGAAGGGGATATCTGGGTAACAAACAGGGCTGTAAATCATGGCTTCAGTCATAAGCTTACCAAAACAGCTGAAACGCCTCAGGCCCACACTAAGGTATTTATCTGGCATTGTTTCATTTTACTTGACAGGTCCGCAGAAAAATCTTTTATTTTTATTTTTATCAGCCAAGTGCAAATCAGGGACTGAAGAGTAGGTGACTACAAGTTGACTCTAATTTAGGACTGAACACTATTTAGGTTAGAGATGCCGAATGTCAAGGCTGATTTGAGGCAATCCTAAGAACTGGAAGCACATCCTACCTTTCTGATGATACTGGGAAGTTATTTTGCAGCAGATTTTAGAAGTGGTGCAAGGAGCAAGAAATTTGCTTGCATAATTTCATCCAGAAGAGAGAAAAGCACAAACCCCAGTATTCCAATTCAGGCTGTGGCCCTGACATGTACACAGGCTCTGCAGCACAAGAGACCTCCAATCTTTCCAGGCATTCAGGGAACATCCTCTTGGTCCTTGCACTGACACTGAGAGCTTACTCAAGCCTGGCCAGTCAGGGAAGGGAGGAGAGAGTGTGATATGCTCCTTACATCATCTTTTCTTTAGTCTGCTGTCCTTAATTTAGGTGGACTTGCAAGTGTTTGCTCACTGTGGGTCACACCTACCCACCAGCACGTCACTGGAATCCGAAGAGGTGCTAGTGAGTGTGTGTATTACAGCATTTTCCTTAGAGAAGGCACAAGTAGTTGACATTTTAATGGTATAATTAGCACCCATAAAAACTCTGCATTCTAAGAATAGTCACAAGAAACGGAAATATGGAGTGGGAGCTTATAAAATGTTATCAGTTTTGCCGTCTCTTTGGAGAAAAGCCTGCCAACTGGCCTCAATTCATCATTCAAGGGTATAGTAAATGCTGGAAAGTAGATTTTTAGAAGTTTTACCCCAGACTCCTCTGAAATCTAAGCAGTTTTCTATTGCTCTCTCTTTGAACAGCAAAGCTAAAGTGTGTCACCAGAGGCAAAAATTCTCAGGTTAATTAAAGAATTGGCTAATTGCACTTGGCTGCCATGCCTGAGCAGCAGTAATCAGTAATCCATAGAGCTGGCTGGAGTATGGCACGTGTACATTTGCATACGGGATCCAAGAAGCTGATGAGTAGTAATTGGCACTGGAATTTGCACAGGTTCATTAAATGCAAAGTTTTCTGCAGATGTGGGGCAGAATTCAGGGTAAAAGACAAATGCAAACTTGTATTAGTTTGAAGGCTGCTGGCCACAAAGAGCACCTTTTGCAACCAAGAGTCAAAATTCACTTGTCTCCAAAGCAGTATCCTTTTGCTGCTGCCATTTGGTTGCATGTCACGGGGCTGCCCCATTACCTGTCGGGCAAACTGATGCCTGTCAGGCAGCCCTGCAGAGGAAGGCCAGGCACCTGCACAGCATCCCAACACTGATGGCAACCAGTCTGCAGTCCTCTGCTTCACCAGTGCCTGCACAGGTCAGTCAAACCTGCCAGATTTCCTTGGTACCCCACTTTCATTATTGCAATGGGTCCGTAATCTTAATCACCCTTCTAATATTGTGCTGTTGATGTGGGATTTAGGTTTCTTTACCACTTTTGCTCTTATCTCTGCTGTTCAGAGTGGGTAAATACTTTTGGATTGATCCAAGTTGCTGTTCTTTTTCTATGCAGCCTAACACCTATCTTCATTCCGTGCATCTCTCTCAACAGAGAATTAGATGGTAGGTTTGCCTGGCTTTTGCACAACAGTTAGGTAAACATAAGAGAAGATGAAAGAGCTATTCAGCTGAAATGGCTTCTCCCTTCTTCCCAACACAATGTGCCTTTCTCTCAGGATTCTGTGTTTCTAACCTACAGGTCAACCCCTGGTCCAGGCCTATGCTGAAAATAAGGTGACCCCTACATCTGCATCTGCTCATTCTCTCAGCTGCAGAGGTAGACTCCCACAGAATAAGCAAAGCATAGGTCCACTCTGCTTTCCACCTGCATCTGTAAGTTAAGCAACATAGATCACCCTGAAACAAACCCAAACAAAATGGCAAAGGAATGAATTAATAAATCTATTTCGCTATAGTGGCATTGAATTTGCAGTAAGGGAAGAAAGCTTTTGGGAAAGAATTAATTTTTATAAGTAAAAGTCTTTGATTCCATTGGGAAGCCTGAAAGATCAGCTGCAAATTCCAGTTAAAGACATTGTAATGAAGATGAGCTAATATACAGCAAGGTGTGAGGATATGATGGTAAACCAGTAGACCATATTTTTAACAGAGTGCAAGGGACATTTCTGGAAGAATTTAAGAGCAGAGATTCAAGAGATTAGAAGATGCAGTTTAAGGCACTGAAAAAAAAAAAAAAGCAATAAGGAAAAAACAGTAGTTATTTTTAACTCTTTGCTGTGTTTATGAGTTTTGAATGCTGTATAGACAGTACTTTATAAAAGGGGCTTGGAAAGCTGCTTTGATTGCTGGAGTGGGAAAAATCACCTTAATTACTATCTTATCTCCAACTAGAGCTTAGACAGTTTCAGAGGAAAGGAAGTGCTCAGCCTATTCTGAGATATAAAACATCTCACCAAATCACCCTAAGTGGGACCATTTGAAGTTTTTATACATTCTTGCAGAGATTTCCCAAGATTAAGAACTTGCTCAGTGAGAAGAAAGACACCATGAATTTCCTGTCCTCTGAGACACAGGACAGCCCTGACAGCATTCCCTAGGATGGGGTTCTTAGGAAATATATTGAGTATTAAACACAGACCCTTCATGGAGGGCTGACCACACACTGCACACTTACCACAATATGCTATTTTGGTGAGCAAAACTGTGCTCCTACACTGGAACAAACCCAGCCAGGAAATTAGGAATTTAGTTGCTACCGGTAGATGTTCATCATTATTAACCTTTCCCTGAAACTACCTGATCATCTATTGTTATCTTAAATAATTTTGCATTTTGAAAGAAGTCCAAACATAGCTGAGGCAGTTAATTACCCACACAAAGTGAAGGAACACAGTGCTTCTATGTAGTTTCCCATAATTCTGAGGTGTTAAATAAAAAACTGGGATGGGAACTCATTGTCGGATTTCTAAAAAAATCCCGAAGCCTTCAGATGAGAGAGAAGAGAGTCTGAGAGGAAAAATGAAACACAGAGGAAAGCAATGTAAGAGTATTCTACTGAAATTCAAATATCACAGTTTCTGACTCTGCTTGAAGGCAGTCATGTTTAATGCACAGCTCATCAAGCACAACTGTCTCATTCTCTTTGGAGCACTGCATTTTCCTCCTTTTGTCAGTGTGGGGTTCTACCACTGCAGATCTCTGTGTTGCAAGATGGCCCTTTCTCTCAAGATGTTCCATCTTGAGAAACAAAACAAAAACCCCCTCTTGTTTCCTTTACAGAGCCATAATGTCACGCAGATTTTGAGGCAAACCAAAATGTGCAAACTTGCTCTAATTTAATAAATAAAATTATAATAATAAAAAAATATTAAAACCTAACAGTAGACATTCCTGCAAATTTTTAGGGGAGAAATAAGCTACACCTTTTCCACACTTGAGAATATAAGGAAAGACAGGCTCAAAATAGCGTATCCTTCAACAGCTCCAGATGTGAATATGTCCAGATTTCAAACAGCTTGGTAAGTGGGATTCTTGGCTAAGCTCACCAGAAACACAAGGGCAGGGCTTGAAGGCCCAGAGGAGAGGTAAGCTTCTTATAATTCTCTAGCCAGAAAATCATAGAATCACAGAATGATTTGGGTTGGAAGGGACCTTAAAAATCCTAACCCCTCTGCCATGAACAGGAAAAGGTATCAAAGTTGACATCTTATTAAGCAGGGCAAAGGAATAAATAGGAATATTACGTGACATGCTTCTGTTTTGTCTGCCACATAGATATTCTCTGCATCTCTCTAGGTAACCAAATTGCCAGATACCTTCCGCTCTGACGTGCCAAAAAGCGTTAAATTCCACAACACCACAGCTGTGGTCAACAGAATTAGAGCTCTTAATAATAGGAAATGGAACGTAAATGGCTTTTAGGCTTCCCTCAGATCCAAAAGCACAGATCCCTTACATTCATTGCAATAGGAATAGTATGACTTTTTCTTTCAGAAAGATGGTTTTGGGGTTTTTTTTGCATTATTACTACATAATAGTGTTGATATTTGTCCAAGTATTAAGTTTAAAGGCAAGTTATCTTCAGAGATATAGGCTATTAGTCCAGGAAAGATAGTGATTTAGAATTTAAAATATTTTTTTTCTCTCTCTCTTTATTGTTCCCTTTCCTTCCAATACAGTATTTGTCTGCAAAAGTGCACCTCCCAAGGGGTCATGTGAATATTAGAACAACACCTCAACTGGCCAACATTAGTTAATTTTAACACACACAGATCATTCCAGACCAGCTGGGAAACCTGTCTGTAATATGCCTCTACCCAGCTGACTAAAGCACAGTTTGACCATAAAGATACATATTCCTTCCTGTTACTAGAAATGTTGTGGCTCTGTAGGAAAGCAAACATCACAGGGTTATTAAATTTCTGCCTCAAGGTGCAACTGTGAAGAATGGGTACTCAGCAACCAGAAACAGAGGAGCACAAGATGTTCCACCCTAATGGCCCATTTTGCAAGGAACTACCAAAGCTCACATCAACCTGTAACACCCAGGCCAATGCAACTGATCTCCACAAACAGCTCCAAACTTGTATTGACAGGAAATGATCAGATTTAGAAGCCCAACATGTCTGACAAATATAACTCAGCCCCTCAACTTCCTTGACATTTTTTTGTCCCTACCATCACCATCTTTTCCAATTGGATTTAAATGAGTAATCTCAGTTTTGAAAGGTTGGTTCAATATTTATGTTGGCTATTAAGGTCGAGGAGTCAAGAGACGAGAACGCTAATTTCTGCAAGCAGATTGCCTGACATTTGAACAAGATTGAAAATTCCATCAATATGGCACATTTTTCTTCACAAAAAGTTCATGTAATTTCTCAGGCATTAATCAGCAGACATCAATCCTGAATGACAAAGACAAAGCAACAACCTGGATCCTCTACACCATGTCATCCAGTCTCACTGGAATGTTCATGCTAAGGGGAATACAGAGTATACAGCAGAAGGCAAATCCCACATAACCTGTACAGAACCTCTGATCTGACTGGGAAAACTGTATGGGAACTTGCTTAATGGAGGGGAAGAATTCAGGGGTGCAGCTGAAGGACAAGTCACATGAAGCCACCACACAGGCATAGGAGAAGGAGCAAATGGGTTGGGGCTGTGCCCATGATTTCACTAAGGCAACGTGAGGTATGGAAAAGGAAGAACTATTCTGGTCTGTGGACTCCGGAACACCACATGTCTAGTGAGAATTACGTGTCAGGGGCAGCAATGCTGTAAGAACAACCCAAGTTTCTGCCTGTTGCCAGAACAGGGCACATGAATTGGTCAAGGCATTGCCACATGAGAGGACTAGATGAACTTCAGCATTCTTGTAGCTGCAGCTTTTTCAAGCTTTGCTCAGCTCTCAGAACACCCACCCTCTCTTCCTTTGCTGCCAGCAGGTGTGAACTCTGCCTTCTTCCTTCCAATTTCGGGACCTTCAGCCACATCAAAATAAAGCACACTGAGAATCTTTTTGGCTTGGCAGGATATGGGGAAATACACCCCTAAGTGTATATAATTCAAATGGTCATTTAAAGTGATTCCACTTGTGTGGAAGCTGCAGGCAGAGGAAATAAAGGCTTTTAAGGCACTTTCCTGATTGCTCAATAAACAGACCTATAGCACCAAGATGGTTCCTTATTACAGCACGTTGGGGTAACATCATCATGCTGGGAATCCCACGTAAGCCAGCCAGCTCCTGAGCTGCACTGCAAAAAAGGAGCAAACTGGGAATGCCAGGGAGGGAAATACATCAGGCTCGTAGATGAGAATAATCTCAGGGTGAAGCTGATTAAAAACTTTTAGAGATTTAAGTGGAAAAAAGCAAGCCTTTGAAAATGCTCCAGAGTTTCATTAATACATGAAATGTTGAGGACTACTGCACTCTTTTCCTTGAAGAATATTTTTCCTTTCTAAGATCCCCCAAGAAATGTCTGTGGTGTTGGACAAACGTTCAGCTAACTTGCACATGAAAAAAAAAAAAAAAAAAAGGGGGAAGGAAAACAAATCCCCACAAACAGCAAAAAATCCCTCCAGTTTCGAACTGCTGATTAATTACCTGGAATTATTCCTTTCAGCATGCCAGCTGCACAGTCTCTCTCCGCTTTTTGGAAAGTTCTGTGCTTGTTTGTTGGGATGTTTTCTAAAATTTCTTATGGTGTGATTAAATAGTGGCTATAATGTACAGAAAATATATTAGCCTAGAGTCCCTTGGAGTGATGAAGTGTGGGATACACATAGACCTGAGGCCAGTCTATCACTTCCCCATTATAGGGAAAGAAAGGTTACATGCATATGCTAAGTGAGTCAAAGCTCAATTATTGGCCATGCTTGATGTTTCAGTATTTTCCAGGTGTGTTTTTGTTGTTGTTGTTGTTTTGTTTGTTTGTTTGTTTTGTTTTCTAGGACCAGAATTTGGTTAAATTTTAACCAGAATGCAGTAAACAGAATGATCACGAATGAAGCCTGAATATGGCTGCAGAAAACTTATGCATCTACCTGCAGAAAACTTATGGGAAAAAAAAAAAAAACAAACAAAAAAACCCAACAAATTACAACAACCAAACCTAAGAAAGGGCAAAAGAAGCCGTTCTGAATTAAGAAACAACCAGCGGTTTTCTAAGAACTGAATTTAAAGTACCTGTACTGGTCCATTTCCATACAGCCTTGTGGCATTCCCGGGATTTGTGAGCTCCCTCCCGTGGCCGCGTTAACAACTCCGGGCTGTTTTTTATCAGGCCAGCACTGGCTGTAGATTAATGCGGCACAAAAGGGCAGTTTGTCGTTCTCCGAGGCAGGAATTGATTTTAATCTCCTCGGTAGCTCAATGAGTCACCCGGGCTCCTGCTGAATCACCGTCACAGCCGGGGAGAGATGGACCTCTGGCGCATATGGGAGATGGGCAGGATACACAGACATTGCCTGCAGGAGGCAGGGATTGGGAAGCGCTCCAGGGTGGGCTCCTGCCATCCTTGGGTGGTATGGCAAGGGCTACCTCGGATGCCAAGGGCTGTGCTGCTTCCCAGGACGGCCCAAGGGCAGGGTGCCCTTCAAAAACCATTACAATATGTTGTTTCAAGGCTACTCCAGCAAAGATGTGCAGCACAGCACCAGTGAGGGCTGCAGGAAAACCCCTGGGCTGCTCACCCCGGCAGGCAGGAGAGCTTGGAGTGGCTGACAGGGGGGGGGAGCACCAGCCTGATTTCTGCAAGCCAATTAATGAGTAGAAAGTGAAATATCCAGCTACCACACCTGTCTGTAGAGTGGGCTGCAGGGAAGTAATGGGCCAAGAGAGCAGCAGAGAGATTTGCAAAACAGATCTTGCACATTTTTGAAACCAGAAGCTCCAGAGTTTGGAGGCTGAACTGAAAACTACCTTTTTAAAAATAAAAGGTCATATTGTGCAAGAGCATCATATGAGTTCTGGCAATGCATGCCTTTTAAGCTGTCGGAACACTATTTACAAACTTATGGTATCAATTTGCAGACAGTCATTAGAGGCATGACTGAGATTTCCCATCTATTTTTAACACAAGTAAAATGGAAAGACAAAAAGAAGAAAAGCTGTTGCTTTCACCCTAGATTTATTTTCCCCTCAAACCAAACACATTGTCTCAGAAGACTGATTGTCCTCTTACTATTAAAAGCTGGACTGCAGATTTAGTAACCTAACCCCAGACAGATTTGGGTGGTACACATGGCAATAAATGAGTTATAGCCATTGAAATCCTGCAGAATTGCTAATTTTGGAACCTTAGCACTAAGATTTATTGCAGGCACTGTGCCACAAGAAGAAACATAGTGTCCTGCAAGCATTACATAAATCCCCTATTACTACCTCTTAACACAAGAGTTCACCGAAGAAAAGTTCACTTATTAAAAAGAATTAATTAAAATTCATCAAGGCAATTAATTTTTCTTGTAGATCAATACTGTAGATCAGTAGTACCTAATAACAAGACTATCAATATCTGGTCAAGCCCTGGGCCACATGTACCATAAGAACCCACACATTCAGTTTGGGCAAAAATATGTGAATTTATTCTCAGATCATTTGCACCCGGTCAGTTACCACAGTGCCATGGGCAAATAAGATGCTAAAATTCACACACAGCTACAAGTCCTGCTTTTCTGTTTGAACTGGCACTTATCTAATTGTGATGCAAAATTGCTTTTTCTAAGCTTTTCTAAGCATCTGATCATGACAATAGTAGTTGTAATGGTTAGACCTCAGGCTTCTTAATTTTAAAAAGGGTACCCCCAAAATCTGCCCCCCTCCCCGTTCCTATCTGCTGCCCCCATCTCCCCCAGCTACCCCCAGGACTGTAAAGGGCTTCTCTCCTTGCATTGATCAGACTCTGGACCCAAGCTTTGAGACAAGCTCTTGGTCACAAGACTTGGTATCAAGCTGCTGCAGTAACATGAAGCTGGGGAAGGTAAATGCTTCACTTACAGAGATGTAATAGCAACAAAGCTGCCTCAAAAGGCCCCACAACACAAGCTGTTGTACACACTACAGTACAAGCTCAGTTCCTCCTGCAAGTAATTATTTCACACTGAACAGCATTTTTCTTTTTCAGAGGTCTCAAAGGAAGAAGAAATAAAAAAAAAAAAAACAAAAAAAAACCACCAAAAACCCACAACCCAGCAGAAAGCCCAGGCCTCTGAAAGGTGGACATCAGATGGAAGCCCCGAAAGACTCAGTACCTAAGGAGCTGCTGCTTGCAGAAAGGGTTTCAGCACCTCATCATGCCCATTTTCTGGCAGCTGAACATTGCATTTCACCACGGATCAGCTCCCCATCCCTGTGCCTGGCACATTCATTTGAATGTTGGATCACCTGCTTGTTGGACCAGCTCAGGAGCACAGGAAAGTCTTTAGGCTGTCCTCCTGGAGCTGTATCAGAGGGACAGGGCTGGACCTCTCACAGGGGTACCTGTGCCCCAGCACCACAGCTGTGCCCAGCCCTGCCTGAGGGAGCAAGGGGAGCTCGGCATCACCGCAGGCACCAAGGAACCTCTTGTAAAAGGCTTTCCACAGCTGCCTCATTCCTGCCTGGAGAACATCTGTTGATGCAAACAAAAATTGAAGGTTTCTCCCTTCACTCCCCCACCTTCCCCTCTCTGTATGCTGGCACTTGAGAGGGAAAACAGATTTTAGAGATTACTCCCACCACCAGATCCTAACAGAGATAACTCTACTAAAAGGTAAATTTTGAGCTGAAAGCTCACACAGCGGAGAAGTGTTTGATTCCAAGATAATTTTAAGGGAAAGGCAGATCCAAAACAGCATCTCCAAAGTACTCATTTCGCCAGACTGTTTGTCTAACTCTGTCCTTGCTGAGAACACAGTCTGCAGAACAGGCTCGGAGCAATGTGATGGCAGTGATAGCTAGCACTGAGCAGGGAATTATGGAGTGCAGATGCAAAGTTTGGCTAAGACTTTCCAATGCTAAAAGGCTACAGTTGGAATCTGGTTCTTGGAATTACCGGGGTTGTAAGCTCTTTGAAATGTAATCATTTTTGCACATTTTAACACTGCATATGTAGATTAAATATTTTTTCCCACATTCTCTCTCAGGCAGAAAGAAATTAGGCAGGCTAATAACGCACACATTTTAGAGATTATGCCTTTGGGGGAAAAAATAATATCCTATAGCTAATTTACTGAGGGAGATAAGTGATACTCATCTCCTTTACTACCTAGTATGATATTTAAAGATGCTACAAAAACCTAATTACTTTATTGATGTGAAGCAGATATAAGACTAAAACCTGTGTAATAGTTAAGCCTGTTGCTATAACAACCACACTTCAAGGACATGGATATACAAAAAACACGCAACAACATCTGCATTAACAAAATGTCTCTCTGCAATTGAACTCTATCTGGCAAAAGAACCAATTAAATGTGAAACTTCTTTGTTCAAAAGAGGAAAAAAAACAAAAGAACCCCATTATTTTGTTACTGTCAGTGGAATTCCATCTTTAAACACCAACAGCCTCTCCACAGGACATTTGCTATTTAATTCATCTAGTTTTCAATTCCTCCCCAGATGTTTCGCCTCCAAGGACAAGAAGTGAACCTCAGCGTTCCCACCTCAGTCAAGCAGACATTTAAGCATCTGGTTGTTTCCATTAAATATGAGGAAATATTGCTTTGGATGTGTATTGCACCAGATATGACTTGTTCCACACTTTGCTCACGAAATCAAGAGAATAAAGTGCAGAAACAAATGTTTCACTGTAATGTAACATAACAGGCCAGGCATGGAATCAGCAGAGTTTTTGTTTGTTTGTTTGTTTGACAAACTGAGTAATCATTTGGCACAACCTTTTCCCTGATTAGAGCCCAGGATAGAAAAAGGCTATAGAATAATTTTTTTTTTTTTTTTTTTAAAGGAAGAAGGTCAAGCTGAGGCCATTAGAGATGTGTTCAGTGATGTTCAAGAGCAGTACACGGTTTTTGCTTCTCTGAATAAATATGAACAATTTTTACAGGCTAGGGAAGTTCAGCTCTACTTGAACAAATAATGCACAGAGGACTGTTATGCACTAAACATACTAATAGCCACTGATTAGGATGCCAAGATTGTTACTTCAAGATGAAAAGTAAAGAGAATGCAAATTTCTGCATAATACTTTAAACCATCTTAAAGCCACCTAAATGGCTACAGTAGAAAGAAGTGGAGCTCATCCTTGCACAATGATTATTTCCATAGTTTCGGGAGATTTCTGTTTGCCCACAGAACATCCCACAGCTAGAAAGACCAAAAGTGATTTGGATCTAATTTAGGAAATAACTGTTTTCAGCATTACAACTATTCAACGTGCAAGCTTCAGCTACATAATAAGGGGTTCATAAACATATTGCTGCTTGCAAAAGGATGAATACAGCTTCCTCCTAGTTAAATCTGTGCTTTGAAATACCAGGCATGAAACACAGCAGTGGAGAGATAAGAGGCAGTAGCAATACTTGTACACCTCTGATTTACAAGTGTCTTGATGTTTCTGTACCCTGTTTCTCTGATCAGAGCATCTCAAGCAATATAACTCCAACAATAAACGCAAATTGCTTTGACTTTGGTCCATTCCCCTCTCCTTTTTTCAGTTTCCTGGATTTACATAATTACATATTCTAGGAAGACAGCGTCAGAAGCAAGATTAAATTCAGCACAAGTTTCACAAAGCTTTCCAGAACTGTGACCTTGTTAATAATAAACACAAAATAGAGGTTTCTCTACAACTATCTTTTAGTTCTCTCTTGAAAATAGCAGCTGTGGCTTCAAATTTACGTTATTGTTTTCATTTGACTGCACACCTGTTAAAGAAGCAATAAGAGCACTGGAAGCAGAAGTCAACAACTGCATTACATTCAAGGTTCAAGGTTTCTGGCCTCAACACAGATTGCATACTAGGAAGGCAGCCTGCCAAAGTCAGACCACAGAAAGAGATTTAGCAATAAAAATCACACTTTTTTTTTTTTTCTTTTTAAATATAAACAAAAACTCTGACATTTATTAGAGCAAAACAGTAGAAGGCAACAAGAACATCACGCCGTTGATGATGGAACAACACAAACTGCAAACTTAAACGAAACTATCCCCATCCTTTAGATGACCTTTTTGGCTGGATGAATTTGCAATCCCCATCTTGTACCTGTTTCTAAATTCACTTTTAACAATCGAGCACTTTCAGCAGTCTGCTTATCAATGACCAAACCTACTCAAGTCTTCCAATTCCGAGGTCTAACGGCAGGGGAAGGAAAGGGTAAATGTATCACACAACATGTTACAACAGCTGTTGAAGCCAAGGGCTGAAATCCAATCCACTAGTGCAAAAGAGACAGAGCTGATTTATTAAATCATAAGATGGAAGCAGAAGGTGCTGCTAACCAGGTGATCCTAACCACCATGATCAAACACTGCAAACTAGCAGCTCTTTGCTCAAAAATGTGTTAAGTAAGGTTAAAATCAGAAAAGCTAAATGTAAGTTATTAATTTGCAAATGAGATCAAATATAACCAGATAACCTCGCTCTTTCCTTCTGAAGTGTGAGAAGAGGTAAACTTTTACTCAAGCCAAATGGTAGAGCTGAAAAAAATACAAGCTATCAGGCATATCATCATTAGTTCAGATATTTTGCAGCCTTAAGCATCTGGAGGCCAGGGAAGAGCCACCTCCTCTTCAAAAGAGCAGTTTCTCCAAGAGGAACTCAGACACGGCTGAGGCACCAGAGCTCAGCAGCCTTGGAGTCCTTGCTAGACCCTGCACAAGCAGTGGCAGGCTCCCAGCTGGAGGACAAGCTGCCCCAGGGCTATTCCAACATCTGCTAGACACATTATTCTATCTTCTTCCATTTCAGAGAGCTGTATTAGTTTCCCCAGAGCTCATTTTCCTATTGCTCATCCCTTTTGGCCCCCAGCACAATTTCCAAATTACAAACAATGATAAGAACAATGTGCACAAAGTTACTGATGTTAAATATTGTCGTCTGTCTACACTAAAACCTCTCGGTTATTCAGCACAACAACTGGTGAGAAGACAGATGACATCCTTTATATATTTCAGCAAACTTGCTCTATTATCAATTATTTATGCCCACTTTTGCTTAGGGATGTGAGAGAGAGCCCATTTCTCATTTTTCAAATGGAGGCTTTCAGGACTGGATTCAATTACAGCGAAATTATGAGATAAGGTTAGGGATAAATGTTGCCACCCTCTGACAGTCTTCACAGACTCTGGTGAGGCTGAATGTTTGCTTGTACAACACAAGAACAGGGCAACCCTCAGCTTCAGCCCAGCAATGCCGTGGTGAGGGCTGCCTTGGGGCCACGCTGTGTAGAATAGCTGTCACTTCCACCCAGGATCACAAAGGATCCTTTCGTTCTGCCTGTACCATCAGCAACACCAGTAGGTGCTACATGTTTCTCATGGAGAAGGAAAATGCTCCATAAAGAGCTGTTTCACAGAAGCATTTGAGACGGTCGGAAATTTGTTCTATCTTAATAAAAATTTTAGGGCCTTGACTGACGAGAGAAGTGCACACCTAAAACATATATCCCAAATCATCACACTCCTGTTTCTAATGCAATGGGTGGTGAGAACTTAGCTTAGGTACATCCTGCCCTCCTTCCTGAGCAGCCTTTAGTCAAGATGCTCCTGAGGGTAGGAGACTGTTTCTCGTGGATGTGAAATGGCCAAAGAGCATCGTGGGCTACCACAGAAGGAATTTCATGCAGGGCAAGGAGAACATGAAGACTAATGAGGAATTACAGCTTTTGTAGTACGTTGCCCTAGAGCAGACAGCGGCAACATTTCACGTGGAAAAAAAATTCTGGGGAAAAGTCCCCATAAACCATCGGTAGATTAAACGCAAAATGCTTGCTCACATCTAGGTATTATCCTTCAGAAACCAACGAGAAACGTATCGAGATCGCAGCTGTGCTGCCATCGGCAGGTTCGCTGCCAGGACGCGTTGGATGGAGAAGCTCCCCCAGCACCGGGCTGGCTGCACCCACCCCAAGGTCTCCGCTACAGCCACTAGAGGTCAACACGATCACACGCTTCGGAGCACCCCAGCTCAGCCCGGCCAGGAGCCCGCGCTCGGATGTGGCTCCTCAGCATCTGCTGTTTGTGGCCCGCGGGGTCCGAGGTGGGCTGGGGACCTCTGGGAGTGACCCCAACCCACCTCGGACCCCGCGGAAAGCTTTAGGCTCCTCTGTATGACTGCGCTGTTGCAATCTGGACCTCCACCACCATCACCCTGGTAAATAAAGGGATGCAGGTGTGGAGAGAGAGCAGCAAAACAGGGCATGGTGCTCGACAGCAGGTGAGGACTAACGGGGCTCTCCTGAGCTGTGGCTGATGATCTGCTTAAACCCTGAATTTTGAAATACAGAACCAGGAAACTCTTTTGTAGAGAATAGTGCCAAATAACGCTTCTCGCATGTTCATATTCTCCATGATTTCCAGATACGACAACCAGTATTTAGTCCAGGAATCTTATTTATTTTGTCTGCCCTAGGAGCTTGTTTAACTATCCAGCATTTTGGATTCTGAGAAATTAGTGGGTAGAAAAGGCATGTACATTCAGTGGAAAACAGCTCTCCAACAATTCAACAACGTCCAAAATACCATTTTTTTTTCTGCAAGGACTAACACAACTGACCATTGTTATGAAATTATTTGTCTTTCCTTTCCTCAATTTTACTGCTGCAACTTGATAATTTCTTCCCCAACTCGATGTTTGCTTTTCATAACCTGTCACTAAAGTTCTCATTTTTACCAGTCTGTTATTCAAACATAGAAACATTAACAATGTCTTTCTCACTTTCTGTCCAACAGCATTTACATCTACACTGATTTCCCTCATCGCAGCTAATTGTCACCTTCTTGTATAGTCTTGGGCAATGTTCAGCCTCATTTTAACTTCCTTCATTTGCTGCCTCTGTTAGAGGAATGCCCTCTGCCTACCACTGTATCAAGGGAGGGAACCAAACGTGGTAAGTTTTAGCAAAAGACAAACATCACAAAGTTTGCCCACACCTTTATATTCTACCCACCTCGAGAAAAGAGCAAGTCTTCAACAGATTTTTCTCAATAAAGATAGTTTTGAAGTTCAGGTAACAGCAGATTCAAGTTATTGCTGACTTCTGAAAGCTTCCATACTAAAGGAAAAATATTATTATAAGTCTTTTTATGTTTTCTCCTTATTGACATGCAAGCATTATAGATGAACTGCTATCTGAATTGTGGCTTATTGTAGAATGCAAACGGAGACCTATGGTTATACTAATAGCTTTTCAAGGTCTTTTTATAACAGTAATTACATTTTCCTGGAGTAATTACATATATTTATTAAATGCTGCAAACCACTTTATAGTTTTAGTAATTTGCAGTTCCACAGTGCTTCAAAAAAATAACAGTCCCTATACACTTTTTAAGTCTAGAAATGTAGGATGGTTAATTATTAGAAATTTCATAAAGAGCCTTGATATTCTCCTACCTATTTGAGATTAAAAATACGAAATTATCCTATCGTGGAACAGGGAAGACTGTTTTTGAGCCCAGGGTTCACATGTATTTCAGGCATGGGTTTAGCCACTCTGAAGAGTTGGAAAAGTCTTCTCAGACCTCATGAATCATTCTCAGCTAATGAGAGCACAGTGTGGCTCAGCTATCAAATAAACACACGTTATCTGCTCTTAGCCCTGGCGGACGTGACTGTGGGGCTGAAAGTAATCAGCAGAGCCTCGGGCTGCCTGAACACGCAGGTAGGGATCAAGTTTCACTTTGCTTTCTTGCTGTTGTGTGCACTGATTTATTTGGTAACAGAAAGACCTCAGGGAAGACAGTGCCAAAAGCACTGCTGAGTTCCTGTAAGGTTAAATTCATTCTTTTGCCAGTAAGATTTTAGTATGTTATAAAAAGAAAACAATGTGGCCTTGCAAACCCCTCCAGGCTTCTCCCTACCCTGGTTTTGAGCTATTAGGTCCTTAAGGAAAGACAAACCAGAACACTACATATATATCCTGACCACAACTATATATCCAACTATATCACATTTGAAAAAAAAAAAAATTTGGAAAATACCCACCAAAGTTCTGCCATGTTAAACTTTTTCTTTCTCACTTTTTGTTGTTTTTCCTTTTCCCCACTGTGTTCATTTCTGCTTGCAGACAGACACTGAAGACTTAGAGAAGACATTTCAGAAAGTTGTGGCTGTGAAAGACATCAGTCAGTTTATCAGAACCTTAACACAGCCCTGGTAAGCTGTAGCATTCAAAAATGAGTTGAAGAGCTTCTGCAAAGATCCTCTAAACCAGGCAAAATTCCCACTGACGCCACCAAGACTGCTGCTTAGATAAAGGCTTATGTCTCACATCACTGGAAGGGAAAGCAGATTGGTGAGCAAATTTCATGCCATCAAAATACAATCTCAGTCATGATACTTGAAAATATTTAGATGCGTGGCTTTTGTTTGCTTATAATTTTAGCAAAGCTCCACAGTTCACACAAAATGAGATCTTATGCAAAACTTTTCAGGTTCACATGTAAACTGGGAGCAGGGTGGGCACTTTCCTAAATCAATAAATATTTTCCAACACTTCTGTATTCATAAAACATTAAATAAATGAACATGCATTATGTAAACACAACTCTCCTGGCTTGTAGTTGTGGGCAGACAAAATCAGCCAGTCCAATTATTTGCCTGGGAAAGCCAAAGAAATGAGTACTGTGTACATCCTAATACATCAAATATTACAAGGGGAAATGTTTGCCTCTCTTCTAAATGTAAATACAACTTCTGTTCTACAGATATGTGGAACTGTAACCAAGCAACTTGATAGATCATTATCAAATAAGGAAAACATGTTGAGGAGACTACCTTCCACTTTTAATTCATTTACAGAGAAATGAGTGATCCTACACTTGAGGCTGATTTGTGATAGCGTTTAGCATTTGTTATCTTTCTGGAGTGCAGGATTTGAATGTCTTGCATTCCATCATCACCAAACCCTCCAGGATCCAAGGCTCTGTCCTGGATCAGCCTTCCTGCTCAGATTGTGCTTGCAGTTTCACTGGCAGCAGTGTTAGGTCACAGCTGAGACAGAAGACCGTCCCTCTTTT
The DNA here is from genome assembly GCA_038380795.1 of Pyrocephalus nanus. NCBI lineage: Eukaryota > Metazoa > Chordata > Aves > Passeriformes > Tyrannidae > Pyrocephalus > Pyrocephalus nanus. The sequence goes on along the minus strand of CM076270.1, from coordinate 21,501,120 downwards.
CCGAGTTTCTCCTTCCTCCTGTTCCTGCTCCCAGCTCTGCAGCCCAGCCCCTTCCTGAGACCTGCCAGGTGCCAGCCTCAGTAGCCAATTGAATTTGTCTCAGCATAAAATTAGTGGGGCTTTCTAGTCAGCAATTTAAATCAGTTCCTACGTGGGTGAAGTGAGCAGCTAAAGAGTCAGAGGCAAAGCAGTGGGATGTATGGCTGGAGTGGAGCAGGTGAGGTGAGACAGAGGGTGAGAGAGACAAACACCTTCACCACAGGATCTTCAATGACCTGTGGACCCATAGCTTTTATCTCCCATGCTCTCCTATGGTCTTCTGCCCTGCTGAGCCACCTGGCAGTATCAATATTTTCCTACCAGCATTCACAGAGGAAACTCTTTTCCCTAGAGTGGGAGAGCCAGGTAGGACACAGGACTGGAAGCTGAAGCATCTGGAAGCTACTTAGGGCTTTATTATAATATTATCAAATCCTTTATCTATTAGTTTAGGTTTAGGCCCAAATTTTTGGCATTCAAGGCCAGAATGAAATGTCTTCATGCTATTTCAGTCAATATGTATCTGCCTGCAAGTCCACCAACTGACTTGGTTGTGTGAAAGGCTAACAGACTTTCACTTAAAGTAAAATTAAAACTTCTCACATCCTTTCTTACAAATGGCTTGGGAGCTGCTCTGCTATGACTAATGCTTTTTACACCAAACACAGCTCTCTCACCTTGTGCTCAGCTCATCATGGCCACCTGCTGTTCCCTACATTGTTCTGAGACTGCATAGGGAGCAACCATCATCTTCCACTTTGTATTTGTTTGTCTGCCTCAGGCCGGGCTCGGCTGGGCCATCAACATGATAAAAATATTTAATAACAGCACATAACTAGAACAGCTATCCAGAGGCAAATGTGTGGCCAGTAATTCTCAGACTGCAATGCATTGTGAAAACCAAACAAACAGGCTGGAAAAGGGTTACTTTATCCATGTAGTCGTTCTGGGGTAGCGAGGGTGAAACAACAAACGGTTCCATTTTTTTTCTTCTTACATTGGCAGCCTCTCCCTCAGCCACGTTTCAAAAAATTAAACAGGACAGGCAAGTGATGCCACTGCAGAGGTTTGCTTATTTGATTGATAGTACTGTAGCAATGACCCCAAGGAAGCATTCACAGATACGAATGAAACTGCTGATCTCTGTAAGGTGGTGAGAGCCTGCAGCAGTTGCAGCCTCCTCTCCTCCCTGGCAGGGAGGTTTGCATTCCACAAGCATGCAACTGATGCAGTGGATCAGGCGGCTTGCAGGCCACTTGTTTACAAAAACAGTATCAAAGTCTCACAGTCCTGTACCTGTATCTCTGGAGATGCACGTAGACAGATATACTATGACCTTAAAACTGTTTGCTGTCTGTCAAACCCTGAGCATTCAGGTAAAAACAGTGGGCTAAGATGTTTAATGCTTCATGTGCTTTCAGCAGGGTGATGTGTATAGCTCTAGCAAGAACATCCCTGGATGATGAAGCAAACTAAAATGTTCACATTAAAAAATAACAAAGGGAAGCTATTCTTGGAGCCATTTGGGCCACCAGATTCTTCCTAAATAGTGCAGAAATACCAACTTTGAATAATTAATGCCTGAAGTGGGTGATTCTCACTCAGGAAAGGAAGCAGCCTATGCTGGTCCTCCAGCAGTCCTTCCCACTAGAAGTGAAAGTCAGCTTTTGTCCTGTCATGGAGGAATACTCAGCCTCACAGATGGCAGCAGCAACAGGACACTGCCCTCCTTGCCTCCACAGATCTGGACAGGGAAATATTCAAGATCTGTCAGAGAGCCTACTGGAAAGAAGAGGGCTCAACCCTAAATATATAACACAGTCCTCCCATTTTAGGGCCTCAACTGCCCTACAACTTAACCAGGTCCCTTGGCACAGCTGAAAGGGTTGTGTCCTATCCACCCTCATGATCACCAACTATCACATGTCCAGGCAAGCAACATAAAAACATGCTTTTTCCTCAAAACACCAGAAGAGAGATTGGCAGCTTTAGATAAGATTTGGGGAAGAAATGCTTTACTGAGATGGTGGTGAGGCTCTGGAACAAGTTGCCCAGAGAAGCTGTGGATGCCCATCCCTGGAAGTGTTCAAGGCTGGGTTGGATGGGGCTCTGAGCCATCTGATCTAGTGAAAGGCATCCCATTCCAACCCAAACCATTCTGTGATTCTATAAAGGTGAGGTTTATGGTCCATTCCAGGCAAAAGGGGTAAGTTTGACAGATTCTCTCACCTGAAGGGAGATTACCTTCAGGTACCTCAAAGGTACCTCAGGAAAAATTGGCAGTTTTTCCTTGGCAAAGCAGGTCTGTTGAGCCCTGTCAGCTCCAGCCTGCTGTCCTGACTGGTCCAGCACTTTTAGACCAAGCAGAATCTTGCTCCGCAGAATTTCAGGTAGTTGTTGATGTGCAGCTATTTATGGGCTTTGCAGTAGCTGAGATTCCTCATGAACCAGGAAATAATGAGACAGTACCCATTTTACATCTCAGTAGCATGAAAAGGAAAAACCTATTCAGGTTGAGGAATAAAGTAGATAGATTCAGAAATTCTGCATATTCTTCATCTCTTCAAGGAGACTGAAGCTGATCAAATCCTCAAGGTTTTGCTTTTTAAAACACAATCTCATGCGACTCTGGGTGCAGGTCAGGACATGAACTCCAGCTTAGCTAAGTCTATTCAACTCAAAGGAAAGTTGAAATAGCAGGACACATGTCCTGGAAAGAACAGGGCTGGAAACAGGAAAATAACTTCACTGATGACTAAAGCCTTCAGGCAAAGCAAATGACCTTTATCCTTTGGAACCCAAACAAAAAAATAAATCTTGCTCCACATTAGTGGCATATAATGAATAAACTAAATAACAATGATGACCCTCTGTCATTTTTTGTAATTTTTTTTTACAGAATATTATTTCTGGCGTATCTCTGAACAAAAGAAAATAGTGGTTGGAAACAAAGGGCTGATATGAGAATGAAACACTTTCCTCCTCTCCTCTCTCCTTTTGGAACTGATTTAGGTCTCTTTTACACAGCTGGGACTTAGTACTTTGCTGTAACTAAGAGCAAGTGTAAGAAATGAGTCATATCAAAATTTCCACACTGATTGACTGTGAGTAGCCCACTTACTCAACCAGCCTATCACACTATTACTTTTAACAAGGCTGACAGGGGCAACTGCTGGACTCTGTTGGGATTTACCATGTTTATGTTGATAAAACCCCTCCAGCTAAGTCTAATACTTGGAATTTCTTGGTTCTTGCCAGTAGCGCTGTCAGCCCAATCATGCCCGGTCCCCTGCTCAGACAGCAGCCATAAACAGTGTCCTGGAGCAATCTGGAGTGTCAGAAGTCAGCCAAGGAGCAGGGGTCTGCTTGGTCTAAACACACAGTGTCAGGTTCATCTATATGGGAAACCACAAAGGGCTTCAGCTTCCAGACTCAGGGCTGCAACACAGGCATCTGCTCTTGCTGTCTTTCACCACAACCCCCCCAGACAGAGCATCAGATGGGGTCTGTGACAAAGGCACTGCCCATACTATGAGCCACTCTGCCCTACAATCCATCACCCTAAGTCCTGAGCCCTAGAGAAAACACAAGAGCTGTGGCACTCTCAGCTGAAAGAAGCTGTGCTACCAGAGCAAGGTCATCAGGGACATTAAACTACCTTGTATTAGCCAAAACACACGTGCCTATCATGACACCTCAGTGGTTAAGCCTTCATGATTTCAAGACAACGTGACAAATCTGCACTTATGGGCCCTTTTTAAAGGCTTCAAACTATGCCATAAAGAAAATGGTGAAAGGGTGGCCAAGTCATCCAGAATGGATGTACTCGCCCATGACACAGTCAGAGTAAATCAGGCTACTGCAGAGTGCTGGTGTGCTTGACAAGAAACAAAGAAAATTATTCAGGCAGTCCCAACAGCAACTCAATTAATTATTAACAGGGACTTGTTATAGCTGACATGTACTTCATTAGAGGAAATCCCACCGGTTTAGTGTATGGGTGAGATATTCACTTCTGGTTAAATGAGCCAATCTGGCCAATAAAGTTTGGCAGCTTTTCTTAGTTGGCCAAAAGCAGGGAGAAAATCAGGAGTCAGACATCAGGAATAAAATCACTCTATTTGAACTACTGACCTTATGACAAAAAGTCTAGACTTTCATTGTCTCCAATACTTAAAGTTCATTAAGCCAATTAATATAATCCAGTGGTTAAAAAGAAAAAGGGACAAGTCTTGAATACTTCTAGGAGAGTTCTAAGGGAGTATCTCCTGTTCCTTTCTTTTCTTTCACCTGCTTTGGGATTTTGATAAAGGGAGGTTAGCTTAGAGACTAGAATATGTATTTTTCTCTAGCTTTTTTCTCCAGTACCATGAACCTATTTGGAACTTGGCTGAAGATAAGCATCCTTATTCACAGACAAGAAGATTTAATTTGGTAGGCCAATTTCTGATATGGTAACAATTTCCAGTCACAGATATTCAGACTGTTTTTACAAAAACCTCTACAGATTCAAAAATTTTCATGCATTGTAACGTGGGAAATTATTCAGGAGAAAATGTTCAGCTGGAAGTTATCATAATTTATTCTCCTCTACACACAGCTTCAATGACTCCCATGAGAAATGGAAACAATAACTCAGGGAACAAGAAGTGGGGGACCAACACAGGTGATTAAAAATGACTTATCAATCAAAACAGGAATATGCAACAACAAAGTCTTTGGAAAGCAATACCTACAAATACACCAGCAAACAAGAGAGTGAGATCAGGAAAGGTGTGCTAAATGGAAAAGGAACTAAAAAGATACAGACTTCATAACCAATGTCTAAACAAGCTTCACCTGATCCTGGATGAAGTGCCACTGCACAGGCAGATATTTGCAGCCAGGTGACCGAATTTCCAAATGTTCTACCCCATAGAAGGGCTCCAAGCTTTGTTCTCTAGACGGTGTCTCCATCTCACAACTGTGGCCAAGAATATAAAACAGGACATGCCTAGAGAGAACAGATTTCTGTTTTAGGATGAGGTTTTCCTTCAGGTGGAGAATCCTTGCAATTCAAAAGCCCTCAAAGTGACAAACACAACTGAGGGCATAGTTAGCTGGAAGTGGCTTCCCGAGGGGTTTTGGTGCGGGGCAAACATTCTCCATCAGCTGCTCTTGTGAATGCTTACCCCTCTGGAGAGATGTAAAAGTTACTCCACTGATTTTACCTTTGCAAAACACCACATTCAGCTTTCCCAGTCAAATTTAAGGTCTTTCACACAACCTGTGAACTGGGCACCTTCTCTGTACCTGTGACCAGGCACGTGCAGTTTTGGTGTGGAGAAATGTGCAGGCACGTGCTTTCTTTCCTGCTGTCTTTTCCAAGTACCATCCTTAAGCCTTTCCTCAAGGCTAGGATAACTAAACATTTGCAGTTTCTTGAGGTTGAGATTAGGCTGGGGCAGGTGGCAGGCCTAATAATCACCTTTGTGATTAGATCTGTGACCCTTAAGGATTTCTTTTAATTACAAATGTAATCCCCTACTATTGCACCTGCAAGTAGTTCAGCTTCCCAGAACCTAGAAGTCTGGAGGAAGGAGACTCCAAAAGCATGCTTTCTTTGTGGGCACAGTTGGAAGTGCCTCTGACAAATAATCATGTTTTTCCTCAAATACTGAAGCTCTCAATGATTTCTGAATACCACAAATATTGGCATGCTGCCTACTGCTTCCAATTAGCTTCTAATTACACAGTGTAATGTATGGAATATAATGCAAGAGGCAAATTTGTCCATTAATATGAATGTGATGAGACCACAGAGAATGTGTCTGTATGAGCTGCTAAACTGACTTGAGAGTGATTGATTGTCTTCATTTCAGCTTTATTCCCAGTGTTCAGCGTTGCTTGGTTTGAGGTTTGGAATTTAATAAGATTTGCATCTAGAATATTAGACCTGAAAGCTTTCATCTCATCTGGATTTCCTGGAATTAGTTTAAGATTTTAAATAAAAAATGAGGAGGGGGAGGAAGGCAAGAAAGACTCCCAAACATCCAATGTTAGAGCCATACTATTTTGAAAGATTCTGAGAAATACGTGGGGAAGTCGGAAATGCAGACAGATAAGACATCTGCTAAAAAAAAAAAAAAAGTAAAAATACCTTGCCCAAGCTCATGGACACCCCTGAGAGTGAGAATGCATGAACAAAATGAAGCATGTTTTTAAGCAGAAAACAAGCTTCAGGAAGAATTAAATACAAGTAACCTTCCGGTGCTGTTATGTTGGTTTCCTATGGGAATCAAGGAAAGTCAATGTGCAATCCAGGGGCTGAGTCACAGGATCAAGCCTCTGTATTCTAACAAGTAATCACGTTCAGTGGGGTCAGCAATCAATGGATGCTCAATCCTAGGTCACTGTACACAGAGGAAACAGTAGGAATGCCAGAATTCCCTGAGTCACAAGTGATGGGAGCCTGGGAGAAGCATAGGAGAGATATTCCTGTGTGATTCTTCTCGTTCTGCAGGCACTGGCTGCAGGGCCAGCCCCCTGCCCCTGTAGAGCTCCACACACACTGTCCTGCACCCTGATGGCACAGCCAACGTGCTCACCAGCATGGAGGGTGGGCTGGAGAAGAGACCCCAGCGGAGCTGCCTGCAAGGCTGTCCCACAGCTGGACAGCCCTCCTGCATGCCTGCCCTCATCTGCCCAGCCAGAGCCCCCCAGCTGCACCCAGGGCCACATCCTCTGCCAGGTTCTCCATGAGGATCTGGTGAATCCTTGCTGGGATGGAGGTGGCTCAGTCCCCTTTGCCTCGCACCAGTGGTGTCGGCTCCTCTGCAGGGGTTGCCAGGCAGAGGGCTGGGAGCTGTGTGGCAGCTCTCCAGCCTGGTCACCCCAGCAGTTCTGAGCCTGGCTGAGTGCCCTGACTGCCTGGCTGGCACAGGAAAACAGGTCCCACTGGAGCTGAGGGAAGTCAGGCCCATCAGGAGAGGTGCTAGTGCCCATTTTGTCAGTGCTTGCTTCACGTGCCTTGGCAAGGGCAGGCTCCCCTTGGCTGGACACGCTGCAGAGTTGGCCCAGGTCAGTGTTGCCCCTGGCTGACATCTCTCCCCTAGGGCTGTGGCAGTGGTTGCCTTCAGCTTCCTCTCCTTTCCACACCGACTGGCCCCCAAACAGCCTGTAGAGCCTGCTCCAGCTCCCCCCTGTCCTCTCCCTCCATTAAAAGCATCCAGGGGGGCTCAAAGCTCCCTCCAGGGTTCTCCATGCTCTCCTGTCAGAGCCTGCCAGCCCAGGAGAAGCAGCTGGGCCCTCAGTGACCCAGTGTCCCCCCAGCAAGAGGCGTGCCCCACTCACCTTTGGAGACACTGCATGAGCCCGAGCTCCATCCTACACCATGCCCTGCTGAGCTGGGGGTCAGGAAGGACAACGCTGTCTCCTGCCTGGAACAGCTTTTGCAAGGAAATGGAGAAAATCTCTCTTAAACAATGTTTTCCGCCAGAAAAATCTTCTGCAGATGGCAAAGGTGGAGCAAAAAATGAAGTGACTTTATAAAAGTCACTGAAGAGGATCAGTCTGGAAATGATTCTGTGTGTTCAAACCCTCTATCTATAGACACAGCAATCAAGTCCTTAGGAGATTATGAATAGTAGGTGAGAGGGTGACATTTTTCTTTTAGAAAGAAAAACATATTTTTCCTTGGCCATGCTGCCCTTCATCAAGTTATGCTGAGAAAGATCAATTCAATAAATTTCTCCTGCTGCTTTCTTGGAAAAAAAGTTTGAACACACAGAGATGTTTGGGATTTTTTCCCCCCCTCTTCACCCGGTACTACTGAGTCTGTTGAAAAGACTGAAGCCTTTGTCAACATGCTCCAGGTTCAGACAGTAATAGATTTTATTTGGAATTAAATAGTTTCATTTTTACTTGAGCTGAGGTGCATGGTTATTTACCTACCTCTTGACTGCAGAGACCTGGTTTTATGTAGTCTAACTTTTATATTTGTTACAGCAGTGCACATAGACTCCTCTTGTTTGAGTTTCTCTTCCTAATTTTTTCTCTCCTCTCAAGCAAAGCAAATACTTTCAAGACAACACCTTTTATAACCTGTATTCCTGTAGCAGCAGGAAAGGTCCTGATGTTTTGGGTTAGGTTTTTTTTTGCGTCATTCACAGGTCACTACTGACACACTCCGTGCAATTTATTACGGCTCTAACACACCCACTGCAAGTCACACTGTGATTGCAGTCAGGTCACGTCCCTGAAGATCATTTACCCTCCAGTACTAATATCAAAAGGTGCTTTGGGAAATCTTTCCCACAAGCCCTTTTCCTTTGACCGCTGATATTACACTTGTACAGATGACTGATGTGACATTCCCATCTGTGCTTCCAGTACCCTCTCTTACCCCCAGAGGCATTAATTCTAAAAGATGTTGACACACAAAAGAGACTGTGCTCAGGAGTTAATGAATCTGAGTGCCTTGCTAGGGGTGCTTTGGAAAGAGGGCAGACACTGAGATGAAGGGGAGGGCAATCACTCTGCGAGGGCTGAGCGCCCACTGAGTGGAGGATACGAGACACACGGGCCCTTTTGGCAATCTCTGCAGCGTCTGTGCAGCCCAGCTTACACAGCTGGGCCCCGGTTATAATTGTGAAAGGATTTTTTTTTTTTTTTCCCTTGGTTGGTCGGCTGGTTGTTTTACTTTCAGATCACTTAACAAACAGGAAATGAAGAGGACATCAAACAAAACGCAAACAGAGCTCCACACATTACACTGCTCAGCTGGGAAGCTCAGTGTGAGTCTCACTGAGGGGTGGGAGTTCCAGGAGCTGTACATGCCTAGCTGTGACCCATTTCTTCTCAGCCCTTCCCTTTTATCCTGTGATTATGAAAGGGCTTTTTTATTTTGCCAGCATGGGGAATCCTTCGTTTCAGCTGACTAAAAGCCAGACCACTACTTAATTTAAAACACAAATGGAAAGAAAAGAGAGTAAGAGAGAGTTAATGAGAGCATTACAGCCTTCATTGCCTCTGTGGACCAAGACAGCAGGTGGTAGGATGCAACTTTCAGCATATTGTTACCATTACAATTAGCTGAGGTTTGCAGGAGCCCACACCAGCTGCAGATTTTTTAAAGCCCAAGACAGTGATCAGATTTAAGGACATGTGTTCATCCTTGGTTACTTTTAAAAGTATATTTCTCAAACAAACACCAGAAATCCATACAAGCCATTCATGCTTCCTCTGCACCTCTCCCACTCACCCAGCTTTCTAACAGTGCAGCTCAGGCAGACTTTGAAACCACTGAAGAGGAAAATCATACTCACACAACTCCCAGACCAAAGAGAAGCGCGATGGGTCATAATACTCGTGAACAATCTGCTCCCAGGAGGCCTCAGCAGTCCCACTAGTTCATACTGCTCAGATACATTTCAGACAGACAGCATGGAATATACAATAATGCTAATTAAAGGAGTTGGTACAAGTTCTTCCTGTCTGTGGTACCTTCAGGCATCTCCCTACCTTGCAGTACCACTGAGATTCCATGCTTGGAAATTGCTTTCCCTTCTCCAGTTCTGTTCTCCTGGCCTGAAACCACTGTCAGAGCACAAGCACATTTGTTAATGCAGGGAAAAGCAGAGTGCATGGAAATGTATTGTTACTTTTCAGACTCTGCCACATTTTTGAGTTAGCTTTAAACTTGAGGTTAACGCTAGCAATCAATAAACCAGTCCTATTACAAGTGCACCATCTTGGTATATTAAATTAATAAATCCATACTTAACGTTATTGTTTACTCATAGATCTATATTAATATTTTAAGCACATATAATATAATTCACCATGGAAGGAATTACTTAATATTCATCATAATCAGAGTGAAAGGCAGAGCAGGCTGTGATGCCAGGCTTTAGCCTTCTCTTCCACCTGAACCTGCACCACAGCATGTAGGGACAGAATTTGTGACAAGCTTTTCTAAATTTCTCCTGGGCAGTAAATATATTCACAGCCTCTCACTGGAAAGATCTGAGAACAGGGGCAAAATGTGAGCCCAGAGTAAACAGAGCACAAGATCACAGCAGGCAGGCAACACAATATTTGTAATCTTACCTGCTCTTATTAACAACACTAAAAAACTTTAGGGTGTCTCTAGGTTTGGTACATCCCAGGCTGCAAAGCTGGTACTTCCTTGGGCACACAGAGCTCTCACTCAGAACAATAATAAATTTAATAAATGGATCCCCAGTTTGTTCTAGGCTTAATGAGCTGTAACAGGCACTACAGAAAGCACTGAAGTTACACACCACAGAACACAGCACTGACCTCCCCAGTACGTTATATGTAATATTTAGAGGCCTAAAGATCTATAATCTAAGCTTACAGATCTGTATCATTATGAATGATTTCTTACAAGGTTTTGGTTAAGCACTCGAATTTGTCATCAGCACATATGATGGACAAAATCACATTATATCACAGCATTCCTTGCCTGTGAAGGGTATTTGCCTTCAACGTAGCCAAAATTGAACCTGAGCTCTGTTTTCTCACTGGTAGTGCAGTTTTAGGTTTAAATCTGATCAAGATTTCTTTACATGAGAAACCCTCTGGAAATCAATAGAGTTACTTCCAGGTAAAAAAAAAAACGGTACAGAAGGATGCTTAATTTGCTGAAACACTATGGATGGCAGGACTGGGGTGCACACTCTGTGAATATCCCCATCTTCACTGTTTTCCATTCACAGGTTCAATGTCAAGTGGAACAATTACAAGAATCTACAGGAAAATAAGGCCAGCTCTCCTGTATGAGCCCTTGCTGGTTTAGGTAAACTAATTAGGTATAACTGACATTTCTTTGGCAGACAAAGCCCAAAAGCACAGACTTTCAAAGTCCTTTTGCTGGCCTGGCTTATTTCACTCAACAGAACTGGTAAACTTTATTAGCAAATGCACTTTTCCTTCAGTAAAAGATGAGTCTACACAAGGACTGTTCTGTTAGCATAGCTATGCTGGCAAATCTCTTAAGCAGAGACCAATCCCAACAGAACTGCAGATGAAGGCCAAAGTTCAGATTCATAAATCAGAAATCACTGGGTACCAGCTGAGACCTAGTAGCTGCCTGTGAGCATGCTTTTGACTAGAGTCAATAGTTTTAACATCTTTTACTGTAGCTTTAATTGGCTTGCTGTGAACTAAGTAAAGGTTCACAGGCAACTTACTGCATTGTAACTTGTTAAACCAAAGTAAAGTGACCCAAGCACACACAGAGCAGTCAGGTGAAGGGAATACTGCTCTTCCCTCTTCTCAAACCTGACACAGAAACAAAAACAACCCAAAAAACAACACTAGCATGTACTGACACTGCCTGAAAATACACATTTCATTTTCCATCACTCAAATACTACTAAATCATCAGACCAAGATGGTTTCTTTTTTTATTTTGTTGGTGTTTTTAAGCCAGAGCTGTTGCAGCCTACATTTTGGTCTGATTTGTTCTGCTGAATCTGATTATAACTCTCAAGTGACAGAGACCAAGTCTTTCCCAATGTTTATGTTTTACCAAGCAGACTGTAGACAATAAATCAGAGATCATCTCAATAAAAGTTTGTATACATTTTATTAAGTCATTTAAGTGTGTGTGTAAGTAACTGCATGAACAGCCTCCAAGTGGAGCATTGTGAAACTCCATAGCAACACGAATGACATCAGGGAAAAGAAAGAGCCTTTGAAAAAACAGATAGCTGTAGAGGTCATGGCTTTCAGCCACACTCGATCCCTCAGCGTTCAGCATAAAACATACTGTTCATTCCCCCAGCTGGTGAAGAACTCGATAGACAGAAGACAATTTAAATGAGGGGTGATGCTCTCCTTCACATTGATGCCATTTTTAAACACACAGTTGCTTCCCTTGGGGTTCTTCACCTGTGGTAACTGTGGGAGAGATCCTGGGCAAGGCCTTGGCTGGCTGCTCTTAGAGGCAATGATTAGGACAGCCAGTAACAGTCAGAGAAAACCCAGTACATAATGTTGGAAACAAGTTCTTTTTCCAAAGAATCACTCTGTGCTCCAGTCGCCCCAGGAAAGGAAAAAAATAACTCAACCAGGAAAACACTGACTGAAAAACCCTTCAGACATTTTAAATAGTGCTTATTATTTTTCTTATCTGCATTTCGGCTTTTCCTGTGATTACTGTTATTATTATTCCTATCCCTTAAGAAGTAGAAAGGGACAAAGAAGAGCTAAGATATTTCCTGATCTATTTTGTTTCCCTTTAGATAAATAAACCTGCAAACATTTCAAAAGATACTCCGAGTTTTGTTTCCAATACACATCACCCATGTCATTTCCTCTCAGAAATATGTTTGTGGAATGCTCAACCAGTTCCCATATTGACATCCATAATAGACAACTTCTGATTTCAAATTAAAGCAGTCAGTGACCAGCTCTGCACATGACAGGGCCTTATTGACACATGGGAGATACTTCTTCCACTGCTATAAATTCATACACTTCTCTTCTGCAGGCTGTGATGCTTTTCTTATGCTAGGGGTGCCCCTTATAGACATTGTTTTGCCCTGATACAGAGCTCTGTCAATACAAAACCCACAGCAGAGGTTCAGCCATACTGGCAAAAGAATCTCTGATGGCTCATTTTGCCTCGGAACAAACCAGTGGTAGTAGCACAAGCAAGTCCTTGGGACTGATTTCACCTATCTGATGGGATAAGTACAACAGTAGCAGCAAACCCAAATAGCTGTTTTACCATCTGTCATCTGGATGCAAAGACTGAACTCCAGGATGTTCTGCACAGCAACACTTTCCAAATGGCTCGCATAGGATGCACACAGATGTCAGCCAGGGCAACACTCAGTCCATCTGCAAAGCTCTCACAAGAGCAGAGAGCCCAAAGATCACACAACTCAATGCACCAGCACACCCTGCTGCTGAAAGACTTAACCCTCCCTTCATCTTGCCCTCTACTGAGGTTAAAAAAGCAGTTATTGCCATGAAACGTGAGCATCAGAAAAGAGAGCCAGAGTGCTGGATTTGAGGTGCACAGCCTCAAGGTAAAAAGGCTATTGTTAAATTTGCAGACAGTTCAATGTTTCTATTTTTCCATGGCATGTCAAAGGAGGGGATACAAGGCCATAAGTCCATAATTTTTTAGCTATTGACAGATCTCTGACTGAAAAAAATCAGGTTATTTTGGCATGCTACCTGCTTTTGTTCAGTAGGATACTAAATTTATTATATATTGAGATCAGTTTCTTTGTAAGAGAAGGATTCCTTTGGGGGCGGGGGGGGGGGGGAAAAACAAACCAAACCAACCAAACAACAACCCAAAACCAAAAACCTCACTTCAGCTTTGAAGTTCCCGAGTGGTTTTGGTTGTTGGTTCTTTTTTTTTTTTTTTCCAAAGCCTTCTATAAAACAAAATCAGGGGAGGAAAGGTCTCCAGTGCTCATAAGATGTGAAGGTAACCTTCAAAACGTGAGTCAAATATAACCCATGCAGTAATGCCTACTCGAGTTGCCAAAGAGCTCAAAGCAATAACACCTTAACTGTCCAGTTCTGCTTCTATAACAATTATCCACACCAAGTATTTCATAGCTCAACAAATACTTGTAAAGAGGAACAGGGTAATTACTCCTGAGTCTGTAAAATGCAGTGTTGTCAACCTCAAATACTGAAAAATGTCCCACGTAAATTCCCCTTCCCCAAGAAGACAAAGGACCAGGTAAAAGAGATGAAATAAAATACTTGTGGGCGTTGCTTTTTATGCCTTTGTAATTTCAGATCTCTTGTGTACACTGAGGTCAAAGTTTCAGGCTTTTATCTACATTCAGAAAAGTAAGACAAAAAAATTAAAGTCATCTTGTTGCCATTTGGCTTTTAAGGGCAGAGAGAAATCCATCACTCTCAGGCTCACAGTTAACTTCTGAGAGAGATGACAAGATCAGCAGCCACATATGACCAGTATCTCTTTCCTGGTGCTGAGGACAGCAGATTCTTGGGTTGTAAATCAAGCTGACAGATCAGCATCACTTCAGCATACGTTAAACTGGTCCTGAAAGGTTAAATCCTACTGAAAGAAGGTGAGGATATTTTGATTGCACAAGTGCTCCATTTATTCATCATATTTATTCGCTTAGTCTGGTAAAGACTCACCCCTGAAGCCCAGCCTGCTAAAGATGAAATCGCTACTGTAAGTCATCACCTCTTCCTTCACATCGAAGGACCTCATTCTTGTTAGCATATATTTATGTCACTGAAACCAATGACAAATGTGTGCTGTGGGAACAAAGCCAAAATGCTGTCCTGATAATCAATGTAGGAAGAAATACAATCACCTCAACACAAAAGAGAACCAACCCATGAGGCCATAAGAGGAAACAAAGAAGAAGCCCATTTCCAAGCTTACTCTGGTGAAAAGTAAAAAAATCAAGAGTGTTAAAATACATATTGTACTTCTCAGCCTTTCAGCCCAAGGGAATGAATGCCAGAAGCAAACAGCAATGTCAGCAACAAGAGCCTGTGTTACAGCCCTGCTTCGAAGGGCAAGCTTTGATCCTGTGCTGACTGTGGGGAGATGAGAGGACAGGATGGTGTTCCCATTTTTGAAGCACAACATGGTCAGGCTTCCTTTGCACTAAGCAAGCTCTAGATTTGTGTCCAGCACAACACACTGCCATGCTCAGAACAAGGATCAGAACCATACAAGGTTCCCACCATCCTTACCTCAGAGAAGCTCTCGAATCCATAAGCATAAGCAAAGAAAAGGCAGTCCTTTTTGGCTCCTCTGCAAGATTTCCCCCAGGTCAGAGCCTGGTTTAATTTCCTTCGCAATAACATAATATGAGTTTCTGCCCCCAGTTACTATGGAGTGCAGGGAAGGGAGAGGCAGAAGTGCAAGTCTTCATACAAGCAATGCCCTGAGCAATGTTCCTCACTGCCCTTCTGTGGCACCAGGCATTCATTAAAAAAGTCTTGGCTGTGCTCTCTTGATTGTTAATAAAGTGTGCTGGATAGAGCCATGGAGTCCTGCTCCAGGCACAACCCCTACTACAGCTCGTCTTTATTGAATACAGTTCCATTGTACTTATTTTCTTTGTTTCAAAAGGACTTCTGCAATTTCAAAGAACAAAACTTGTGTAGCATTTGTAGCATGGTGGCTTTCTTTTTGCCCTCCTGAGTTATCCAAGTTCAAGCTGGACAGACTTGAGAGACAATCTATCTGGTTACAAATCATTGTGTTCCCCACTGGAACAGCTCCCAGTGGAAAAATTTTAGCTGGGATTCAACAGTCTGTTGTAATTGTTCCTTGATTTTATGGCCAAGAAGAGGAAGGAACCAAGCTCTTCTATTTTTCCACAAAGGCTTCTTACCACTGGGATTATCCTCACCATTACAACAATAACAGCAGCGTGGTAAAGAACTTTGAGGCTTACAGAAAGTCATTTTAGATTAACCAAGACTGGAGAAGTCTGGAGCAGAAAGCCTGCCACCACTGGCTTCCTGTCCCTGGCATTGAGCATTCCTCCTGCCAAACCTTTGCAGGATACCTTGAAGAGAAGGTAGAAAACGGCGAGATCTTGTCCTGCCTACTCTGTCCCACCCCAATCTTGGAGCAAAATGGAGATGCTGCCTTCTTGTCAGGCCCTCCCACCAATGCTACACGCCCAGCAAGAGCTGACTTTTGCCTCAAGCACCAGCCCTAGCTAAAAAGGAAAGCAAAGAGCATATTACCCTGCTGTTTCACAGAGAACCAAAGTTAACACACTGTGTCATCTCAAGATGAAATGTTTGCAGCCATGGGATCCGTCCATCCTCTCTGGGAACGGTCATTTTTTTTTTTTGCCAGTCTCACTTGTGTTGGTAAAAAGGGGCAGCAAAGAGGCTTTTATCTGAAAGCACGTTGCCCTGGAGATCAAAAGTATATTCTTTAGTTTTCAAATCTTCCCTCTTTATCCTCGCAGTTCCCATATACGGGAAAAAAATGGCAAAACGTTAGTGAGAGTGTATATAAATCACACCCACCACTGATCCTCTTATCCAGTAACCATAACACATCATACATTGAAAGTCTTTCTCGGAGAGAGTAAAATAAATTACATTTTGCTTGCCAGCACACAGAACCTTATGTTGGTTATTGTAAATTACTGAAAGCACAAAGGTATAGTCTTTGTGTGCTCTTCTTAGAACATGGAATATGAACATCAAAGGCAGCAGTTATCAGAAAGTGCTCTTTCTCTGCCTCTGCCTTTGACAATAGGCTGATCTCCTCCCATCCATTACCAAGTTAAAAGAAGCAGAATTAGACAAACCATTTGAAAAAAAAAACAAACACTTTTTAGCAAAGATAATAAATTATCTATGCTATAAATATCACCACAACCAAACAATTTGGCATTCAAATAATTAATTATAGGATAAAAGCTTGAATAGACCTAGTTTAAAAAAAAAAAGAAAAAAAGGTGAAGAAAATAATACAGTCTTTATAATTTTTTCCATATTCAAGTTTTTAAAAATTTTATCACCTGCAGTTAATGAAAAGAATCATTACTATCATCAAAATTTCCTTTTTCAACAATAAGAGATCATCAGTCTGAGCATAAGAACATCAGTCAATGTGAAATCATCCTACCTTAATACAATTTTCTTTTTGCCAGTCTGTTGTCAGAGTCAAGGTGACCTGGCTCTTACTCTAAAAATGGGATAACACACACCAAATCACAGTTTTTGTCAAGGGATTCTAGAATAAAACTGACCTTTTTTCATTCTTCATTGCAAAAAGACTTGAGAATTTTTTCTTAACAGGAAAAATGACACAAGCATCACCACCAGAAGTGTTTGTCCCAATCAAACTCACAAATCTATTTTAATTCTGGGGTTTTCAGGGAGTTGCTTACAGCTGTGCTTCCCCTGTAGTTCCTGGGTGGTCTCAGAAGAATTGCACAACTTAGGCTCAGGTAATAAAGCAAAGCAACCTGAAACTACTTCACAAATTAACTTGTATGGAGTGTTTTTCATCATTAGATTCAGTGCCAGCTGAGACTTTCCATTATGTTAAAACTGTAGCCTTTTTTCAAGCAACATGTAGGACTCATCAGTTCAGTGATTGCAACAAATAAACCAAACTTCTCATCTGTGTCGCTCTAATTAGAAAACACTTGGTATCAGTGCTTAAGACGCTGCTTTGAGCATGGTACAGAAGTTAGAGGATTGAGGAGTCACAAGCCACACTGACCTCTTGGTGTAGAGCAGGACTTTGCCCCTGCCCTCCCTGTGTACTCAGCAGAGAGAGGGCAGATAGGAAAGTCACTCAAATGAGAAAAGAATGTCTCCTCTCCTTGTCAAGAGAGTGAGTTAATTATGTTTCTCTGTTATAAAATGCACCAAGATGACTTTGATTTATAAATGCTATTGAGCCTGAGGCACACATTTGTGTTACAGCTGGGTGCTTTTATTGCATATTGTACTTTTAATTGTTCCTTAGAAGAGCAAGCATTTTTCCACTGAGAAATCTAATACATTATTATTATTTCTAATTCCACAATTATTTGCATCACTGTGGTGCATGTCAGCCACATGACTTGTGTGTATCTTTCTTTTTCTTCCTCTCTCAAAGGATTCTGTTGTTTGGATTATGCAATCATTTTGCTAATACCAGGACAGATGGCCACAATGAAAACACACAGGGTACTCTCTCTGATAGATGCTTGCCAATATCAACAGGAAAGAACAGAATTAAATTCATGAACTTCAGGGGGAAAGCACAAGCTTGTTCTTGAGCAGTGAACAGCTTCATGTACACAGTAATAGCCAGTGACAATCTATAGATGTTGCAGGTTGCAAGACTAGAATAATTCAAAATAGAGTCAGAAGTAATCTTTAGAGGTCATATCACAGAGGACTGCAAATGCCCTATTTGTCACAAATGGCAAAAGGTCAGATGTGGAGATGGTGAAGGGTAAGAATCCAGTGCTTTGCTATTCCAGTCACCCAAAAGGTTTCCTAACATCAGACTTAAAGTGCCACCCACCTGCAATTTAAACCCACTTTCTCTCACTCTGCCCACTATTCATTCACCTCATTTTTCAGCAGCCTGTTATGGTTTGGAAAACTGTTCCTTTACCTCCCTGCTGCCACCTCTAACCAGGATGAACCAAGCACACGGTGATTTAGCAACACACCATCAGTACCATTCCATGACCTGGGTGCTGAGCCCGTAAGTTGTGGGGGAGCTCCGGGGGCGCACAGCTCAGCACGCACCTCTCATGGCATGGTGGGAGCAGGGGAAGATGGTTTCCTACCCTGCAGAGAGACAATCCAGATTTCAGCTTGAAAACTTGCAGAGTTGGCTGCTAAACTCACCAGACCCCAGTTGCCAAAAGGAAGTCTAACACATCTGGAAAATTTCCATGCTCCTGATGGCTGCCTGTTCCCATGACGTCGCCGCTTGCTCTCAACCAAGAGAGGCTCTCAGATGTCCCTCAGTAACACCAGGAAATCCATCTCCATCACCACAGAAAGAACTTGTGGCACAAAAGGTCACTAAAGAACAGCAAGATTTAATAAGACAATCCCCTCTCAGTAAAAAGTATGAATTTTTTTTTTTTTTTAAAGACTGAAGAAAAAACCTGGAAAAGTTAAAATTTCCATCTGACACTTCTGTTACCAGCAAAATTACGATCTTGAAGGGGGTGTTACAGAGCAAGCTATATTTCTTTAAGAATGAGTCTCTGCAGCAGTGGGGGAAGATAATAGCAAATTCTTTTAACCTTAGCATTACAGTATTTAGCCCCTATATTTGTGGCTAATGCTTAGTTTTATACTATATAGTGCTTACTGCAAATGCCAGAGATTAGTGTGGCCTTGTGTTAACTCCCTGGATCTGTGACTAATAACTCTTGTTCAAGCTAATGCTTCCTTATTTACTTATATTAGTGATTAATCTGTCCGAGTAGATGTCTTAGTTGTAAGAACAAAGAGTGCCAGAGTAGAGAATGATTAGAGAGGTGCATCATGACTTGAACAAGTATTTGAGATTTTCTCAAGGAGAAAAGAATCATCAGAAGATCCAGGACCATAAAAAGGAATTTGGGGGAATGGGATGTTCCCAAATGACCACCAAGGACCCTCAAAACATCCCTACTCATATTCCAATAAATTCACTGAAATAATGAGCATATATGAATGTATTCCGGAAAGCTGATGAATATGTAATAGAAATGCAATGAATATATGTCAATTTAATGACTATAACCTGGTCTGTTAGGTTGCTGCTCATGCGTGCCTTGAGGAGTAATCCCCATACATCCAGAGCTGTTCATAAACTAATGTCAGATTTCTAACCTAGTTAGAGAGTTGATTTCCTGATTTTTGGTGACAGGGGCCCTGCTGATATGAGAAAGCTGAATGCATGATGAAATAAAAAGATAATCTTTGCTTTTTTAAACATGTGGTCTCTGACACCTGGTAAAATCTTGTCAGAGCTTGGTAAATCCAGAAATCTCAAAATAATAACTGGAGAAATGTGCAAGAAGAAAACTGGTCGTCATTGCTAGAGAACCCTGCATTTCTTTAAATCAAGTGACTAAGACCAGATCCTGCTCAGGCCAATATTCCTTGTCTTTACAATCAAAATGCAGGTGCATACAGTAAGCAGACACTCTACCAAAGCTTACACCTACATAATACGTGAACCTAAACCTCAAGATGAAGCGTGAGGTATTTCCAATACCTCAGAAATGGTGTTAAGCCCAGTGCTCACACGCCCTTGCAAGTGCACTGTGACAAAGTGATTGCTAATATGATTGTAATGCTCTCAAACAGAAATAGGCAATACAGATTTGGGCATAGTGGAAGTAAAGTGTCACTGTATAAATTTTCTGCTACCAGTCATTCAGGGAATTGTCTTTGAACTCATACACAAGTCTTAAGTTTCTTCTTATACTCATCAGCAGTTGAAGCAAAAAGCATTGATACAGAGGAGGCTCGTCCTCGATTTCTCTGTGAACAGAATGGATCAGAATGCATATACATTTTTCTGTGACTACATTTCAAGAAATAAATAGCATTTCAAGCTGTGAACAGCACAAAGCAAGTTGGGTATATCAGGGAAGTGGTGAGATTTAAAACAAGAACTCCTTTGCATACACGACTGTACTGCCCCACATACAAATTCAATACCTAGAATAAAAATTTGTCTCAATCTAAAGTAAGACAAGGGAGTACTTCTATGTTCATTAAAGTGGATCATATTAACTAATGTCAGCTTTTCATGAACCTGACCTTCTGCTGGAGAAATCTAACCACTGGTTTTTGCTATCCACAAAACAGGGTAGATTTTGAAGAGCAAGTATTTGCCAAACCCAGAGACCAACCTCTGGTAAGATACATGCAAAGATCAGGGTTGATCAAAACCTTTTCCCCAAGAAAGTGGGAATGACACGGCCTGTGTTCATCTCAGCAGACATCTTTCAGTACTGGACTATAGCTAATCCTGTGGTAAACACCTCGAGAGAATGGTAAAGTCCTGAATTCATATAGTGGGTTCTCAGAAGAGCTCAGGCAACCTTCCAATAGGATCTAAAGTACTCGTGCGGTGATGATTTATTGCTGACCGGGAATACTTTTTCCCAACTTGACATTTTAAAACAGATTTTTTTTATTGTATTCATTTCCACGCGAACCCAAAGAAAATGTCACAAACTAAACCAAACTAGAATCTCAAGAAAAATTGATTCTGGCTCCACATTTTGGTCCTTACATTCCTTCATTCACTTATTCCAGCTGTCATTCCATTGTTTGTCTCATTTTTCATTAAAAGTGGTTTTGATGAATGCACGTTTTATAATGAAAAAAGTTGCAAAAAATAATGCAGTGGTACTGTTATTCATATTACTTCTAAAAGATGTTGAGTAAAACAGAAGGATGACATGTCAGCTGAGTTTATTTTTTCCATCTGACTTAAAAGTTTTGTTTTATGTTAGAGCTCTTTAACGGAAGCACATGAGAAATCAAGACAACTGATATGAGTGAATACCTTCCCTAAATGGACCACTTCATCACAGCTGTTGAACACTGACAGAATCCCACTCATTTCATTCGAACAAGCAGCTCCAAAGATTTCAATCACATATATTGAATACAGCCATAAGGATTTACTATACACCTACAACACCAGTGCTGGCAGTAGAAGTGCAATTTCCTACAGATCACATAGTGTTAGTGTTTCTCCCCTAAATCTATCAAGAGAAGATTCCCATAAAGGTACTTGCTAGCACTGGGTCTCATCTCCCTTCAGCAAGTTATAAGTAGGGCAAAATGAAGATGTATTTCCCACGTAAATTAAAATTGTTTTTACATTTGCAATATTTGTGTCCCCTAGAGAAAAAGCCTGTTTGAGGTGGGTGGATAAACAAATATTCTAATCACATTCTTTTGAAAGCTGCAATTTGATTTCAACATCATTATGGTTTTTTTTCTTTTTAAATTTCTTCTCTTAGCTCAGTGGGAACTATAAAAAACCAACAATAACATGTCGTTGTAACTTACTGCTGTTCGATCTGTAATGATTTATTTCCATGTTTATTTTCCCTGTTGTAATGATTGTTTAATTTTTTATTTTTTTTTTTGTACTGTTTTCACAGTGCATTTCAGGGAATGGCGTTCACTTGATTTCTGGCTGATGAGTGATTAACCCGGGGCAGCCAATCTGCAAACCCTACAAGCCAATCATGCTTCTAGTCCCATTGGCTGTATTGTTACCACACTCCCGGTGTGTGTTCCAGCCATGCATCACACCAGTGGTGAGGAGGATGGTTTCAGATTCATGTGCCTCTGTGTGCTGGCCCAAGACCACACTGATACAGCACAGACCACAGGCTACAGCTGGTTTGGACCTACTGAGCCTGGATATGGCCCCACATCCTTGATACGAATCTGCCCCTGTGGCACCTTCATCTGGCTGGTGAAGGACAGACAAGCTGGCTTTCCAGAAAATACAAAACCTGTTATCTAAGGCTGGGCTGTGGGAAAGGTGAGAGGGCTGGATGTGGGCTTTGGACGTGGCATGCAGTCTACAAGCATCGTCAGGCCAGCTGCACGATGAAAAAGCCTTGAGGATGCTGCGAGACAACCACCTGCTCTCTGGCTTACCAAAGTAACGTAGGTATCTTCGTACTAAATGCAAAGGGATTCAGGAAAGAAGAAAGCTTTGGGAAAATTTAGGAAAAGATCTCAAAAGCAGTGTCAACTTGCATCTATTCTGGACACTGCATTTACAAGAGGGAAGTGCTCAGCAGGTTAACTTGGGAATGTTGAAGTCATGAAAACAGCACCTCTGGACTTGTCTTCCTATGTAGTGTAGCTACTTTAAATATCATTTATTTTGCATGGCCATATTGTCAGTTCCTGCAGTGGCATGTTAACAGAGCTTTTAGTGGCAGCAGAGATGATCTGCAGTTCTTTAACTAACATGACCATATTCATTTGTTAGATTTATGGCCTAACCCTGTGGTTGCTTTTTGCTTTATAAAAACTCATTACATTTTACCATCTACACAACCCACAAGGGTCTGATGCCTTCCTAATGCTTCCCTCTCTCAGTCAACAATAGAAAAAAAACAGAAAAGGACTTGAGTGGAGCTGGGTCCTGGATCTGAACTGAGAGAAGGCAGCAAAGAGACAGGAGGAACAGCAGAACACAGTGGGACTGTGAGACACAATAGGTTGTATTTCTGTAGTCTGATCAGAGGTGCCTACCTGTCTGGTCAGCAAAATCCACACCTGACAGCAGAGGAGAGCCCAAGGCAATTAAATCACCATGTTTTATGAATCTAGGTAGCTGGTGAGAGATGGAAAGCCAGATTAGTGCCCTGAGAGCGACACAGCCACCTCTTGAGCTTCAAAGGACGAACACCCGAGATACCATCCTGCCCTAGGTCTTTCAGAAAAAGCTTCAATTTAGTCCTTAAACAGAAACTGCATATTTTCAGAACAAAACTTTAGGAAGGTTCAAGCTGCTACACAGACTGAGAGCAACATTAAGCAGAAGAACAAGATTTACAATGTTTGGAAGTGAAGAAATCCTGAAAAAATGACCAGAGGGAACATGGGAATGTCAATAACGAGCACCAGACCAAGAACAGCAAGACCAAGGCTACAGAAATGGACTAAGATAAAGGCACTCAAATCATCACAGGCAAATGCACAGCAAGTAAGTAATAAGCAAGTCATGCTAGGGTGACTGTTCACTCTGCATATTTATATTTGTCTTCACTCTGTATTCACAGAGCTCTTTGAAATGCAAGAGTAAACTTCTGGGAGGCTTAAAGGATTTAGCCATCAAGCTAAAACAAACAAAACGCTCCCGTCTGAGGAGGAGCAATAGATAAGCCTAGTTACAAGAACTGCTTAAACTAGTTGTTACAAAAAGAAAAAAAAAAAACACAATAAAACAAACAAACAAAACCAAAAACCAACCACCCAAACCTCTATCCAAATCTCCATATCTTTTTCCTTGTTAATTTTGTGAATACTGCTGACATTCCACCTGTTCTGTCGGTGTCCTAAAGAGAAAATAAAGAATTGAAAGATAGAAACAAAACATGAACTGGGGAGAAAAAATTCAAAAGGGTCCTTCTGGTCATTCAAGCTGTCCCTTCCACTCCAGTCACTTTCTTTGTGCTCTTGCTCCTGGGAATTTTTAGCTACAGCTTTGAAACACACAGGAGTGCTCAACATCAAACAACCAGACCACATGGACACATCCCAGATATTACCACATCACTATATTACAAATACTCAAAGAAGTTTATTGCCCCTCCTCACTTTCACCATTATCTCTGCCCTCCATGCTTCCAAAAAAGGGCTGATGGAAAAGATAAACAGTGCCGAAAATATTGCTGAAAATAATCCCCATCCAGAAAAGATATAGGAGAGACTGAACTCAGACAATCCCTGCTTGATATTTTTGCTTGTTAGCAGCTGACAAGAACCCGAAATTTTAGATGACAAAAACAGACAAAAAAAAAAAAAAAAGAGAGATTTGTAAATTAATCAATACCATGAATTCTTCAGATGAGAAAGCTGAAGAAGAGGAGGGAAAATATATCCTAAATAAGCAGAACCAAGAGAATCATAACCTGGAGGCACGTAGAAGTCTCTCTTTTTATTCTGTGAACAGATTTTTTTTCAGCACTAACCATCTACAATACTGCCCAGTCTCTACCTAACAGAAGGAATGCATCCATTTTTTAAAATTGTACTTAGGAATATGGAGAAAAAAATCATAATGGGCAAGTCCCACATGATAGGGACTTTACATTCCAAAATATGGACAGTGCACAACCAGACTGCATTTTCTCTGCCCACATTTGAGTTGTGTGTAGTTAGCTCTATTGTGGTGGTGGGAACTTCACAAAAAAAAGAAAAAAAAAAAAAGACCATTTGAAACACACTAAGATTTGAAAACAGTGTCTCTGCCAAGTTTAAGGAGACACACAGAATAAAAACTGTATTCAAGCCTGTTTAAGAGTGGAAAAATTATTTTCCAATAAATTTCCTTTCCTTTCTAACACCTCACCTGAGCACTGCTTGAGCTGCTCTGTTTTCTTATCACATCTGAAAGCTCCAGTTGTTAAGAGACCTTTGACATCTTTCACACATCGTTTTTTGAAGGAGTGGAAGGAAAATTTATTTTTAAGACACAGTTATCTACTCTTCACTGTCCCAGAAGTGACCTAATAATTCCATTTTAACACGATGCATTTTGAATGTTGGTGTTATCTGATAGTTCTTCCCATGTGTTATAAGACCTGATTTCTCTGGTTACTGAAGACTGGCAAATGTCACATGAGTGACTGGGGAAAGCAGGCAGTGCAAAAAGCCAGGGCAGAGTGACATTCAAACTGGTCACATACCATCTCTTTTTTAAGGCAGGCACCCAAAATGCGCCCTCTTCTCAACTGTTTAC
Source organism: Pyrocephalus nanus (assembly GCA_038380795.1). Taxonomy (NCBI): domain Eukaryota; kingdom Metazoa; phylum Chordata; class Aves; order Passeriformes; family Tyrannidae; genus Pyrocephalus; species Pyrocephalus nanus. The sequence continues at coordinate 21,476,123 of CM076270.1, read as the reverse complement.
TAATCTCCATGAAGATCTGTTTCAAAAGCTCTAAAAGTAAAGAAATGCAGTTAAGTTCACATTTGCCAAAGCAGATCATAAGAATATATGGTGTTATTTTCTCCTCCAAATGGAAACTCTGGAAATTAATGTTATAGCCCATCAAAATGGTTTTGACAAAATATTTTCCATTAAATAAAATGTTATTTAACCATGTTTTGAGTTTAGTTAGGGTAGGTATTTTGGATCTCATGAGAAGTCATAAAGATCCCAAATTAAAAAAATAAAAGTCTAACATTGGGAATCTGAAAATGGATGTTTCAACAGCTCTACTTCACAGACAGTAAAAGGTTTGATCTTGTTCCAATGGAGAATTTCAAAACCTTAGAGGCTGTTGCAAGACAGAATTTCTTGTTCCTCAGCCAGCTCTTGTTAGCATAGTCATAATAACCATAATCAGAGATTTATGTAGTCTTTCATCCCCATAGAACTTAAAGCAGTTTGCAAGTGACTGTGATCATAAAAAGCATGTATGAAACAATCACACTCATACTCCTCGCTGAGCAAAAGAGCTTATCCTGCACTGAAGCATGCCAGCTGTTGAAGAAAGCACAGAATTAGGGTTTAAGAATAAGTGTGAGGAAGATACAGCAACGAATTGAACAGCAGGAGGGGCTTAGGTAGGCAACTTATATAACTGAATTTAGCTACAAGATGGCAGCAAACAAGCAAGAGGTCTTGACTGAGAGGGTGTGTAAAGATGTGCATCATGGGTTGTCTCAAGAATCTTCCCCCAGAAGCCAAATTTCAGTCCTTAAGATAACCACCACGGGCCTGGTTTCACCTGATGCAGCGAAACCTGAGTCAGACAGGTTTGGGCACACAGTTCATCAGTGTCTGGAGAAGTTACTACTTCAGCACAAACAGCTTCTCCAAGACCACCAAGGCAGAAGTGCAATGTCATCACGGATCATTTACATGCTACTGTTTTTTTTTTTTAAAGTACTGTAAATACCAATCTGTGCAGTTATTTACACAAAATTCGAGGCATAGGTATCGTATCTATATTTAAACAGCAAGAGAAGATGATGTCAGTTGAAATGATTCCCAACAGGTCGAAAAGGCATTTCTCATTCACTTGGCTTCAGAGGCTTCACATGCCAATCTCATATCATTTGGGGCTTAAATTCATAAAATACTCCTATGAGAGCATTATGCTTAAAGATTATTGTGTCAAAGAGCAAAGCAGAGACCTCTGACAAGGCAGACATTTCCAAGAACTAACTGAGACCAGCTTCAGCAGAACGCACAGCTGCTCAAGTAGAGCCTCTGCAGAGAGAAAAAGACACTGTGTCCTCCCGCACTGTGCTCTCACAGGAGGTTGGGAAGTTCCCAACAGCAATCGTGGAAGATGCCTTGAACCCAATTTCAAACCCTTTTGAGTCAGGAGGAATCCTGAGCTTCAAGTGTAGAAAGACAATAAAACTAGAACACCACTATTAAAGAAAGTCTCGTCATATACAGTGACTTCAGAGGGAACCTGTCTTGTGATTAAACTTTTGTTTTAAGTACATGAAAGAGGAAAGCACTACAAAACTCCAGACACTCCTACAGGGGTTTGGAAGAGATTAGAGTCCTCAAATGACACTGTGAAGCTAAAGGGCAGAAGCAGAGGAAGAAAATGGATGTACACATAAACAGCACAGTTACCAAGGTGGCACAAAACTTTTAGAAGATGATGGCAATTCTGAATTGCTTGGCAGAAAAATAAAAGAGACATAATAAAAATGGCATAAAGTTAAGCAACAAGCAGCAAGAGACGGTGAGAGATGAGATATCCAAGTTACAGATTCTGTGCTTGCTGTGTTACCCTCACCAGCCAAGGCCAGTACTGGTAAAAAATTCCAGACACCCAAGGGATGCCTCAGAATCTTTTAACATAGGAGTAGGGACTGGATGTCCACCAGTATTTGCTTCTCAGTGTGAGCAGTTGGGAGTTTTCAGTTTCTCCACCAGTACACCATCTTTTCTTTGCCTTTGAAACAGGAACAAATTCCTAGAGGTCAATGAAAAGTTTCACATATTCAGGGACACAGACCTTTGCCTTTGTCACTCTCAGTCACACATGCAGCCCTGGGTTACTGAGGGCTGGCTGGGCTGGCTCCAGCCCCCCGTGTGTCACACACTCCCAGCCCCTGCTGGTGCACCCCAGGTCCCTCAGGGGTGAGCAGTTCTGGCAACCCAGCAAAGGCAGTCAGCCTTGATTCACCTGCAATTCGTACAAGATTCCTCCAGTGACTGTGGGTTTAGGTTTTACTTCATTAGAGATTTTGCTATTCTAGAAAAAAAACCAAAACCCAACCCATAACCCTAATCTGCCCCTCAAAAATACCTAAAATAGGGAGTAAAAAGTAGTAACACCACCCCTTCAATCTAATTCTCATTTCAAGACTGCCTTCAGACTTTTTTTACATAGGTTGTATGATGCAGCATTAAACTTTATTTGGACAAGACTCCTATCCCTTCAACAATAAAGAACTGTGCACTAGACCCCAAATGCTCTTCCCCGTGGGAATATTAACACCCAGTAACACCCAGACAGTTTCATTCTGATCATTTGGTTTTCTTTCTGCTTTCCAATGTACCAGCACATTGTGAATGGCACACAGCAAACTGCCTCCTTGCCAGTAGCTGAATGAATTATAATCACAATCCTCAACAAATGAATTATAATCATAATCCTCAACAAATGCAGCAGCCCAGCTTTAGTTGCCTGAACACAAACTTGCAGTGAAGTAATTCACTTGCACATTACGCAGGATTAAACAACAAACAGAATACATGGAAATGACAATGATCCTTTAAAAGCTTAAAGAGGATTTGGGCTGAGTTGGAAACAACAGTGATTCTCATGTGAAAATCTTATTTATTTTGAAAAAGTGCCCTTATTTTGACTTGCTACAACCCAAGGATTTCTCGTAATGACTTTTTAAAACTAGAAACAATTAAGTGATAATCTTTTACAATGGTGTGGAAGATTTAGATGACTGTTCTACTGTATCTGCACACTTTTTGGCTGGATGAGTAGTTTTCCATCTCTGCATGATTTCTTTTTTTTTCCTGCTTATAAAAAGACCTCTCCCCAGTTGAAACAGGGCAGAAGAAATAAGTCTCCTGCAAGGCAACATATTTCAAGATTTTTTTTAAAAGTTGCATATTTTGATAAAATTATATCAGAATTATGAGCCTATTATCAGACTGGTTTCTTCCCCCTAGAGCTAAAAGTCAGGTACCACTGAAGAAAGTATATGGATATGCAAGTCTTCTTTATCATTTTTCCATGGTAACTAGATTTAGAACAGATGAAAGTCTTAATCCTAAAATGAGGCAATTAGGAGAGTCCAGGTGAATCATAGCTGATCTTCAGCTTGAAGGTTCAGGTGAGTCATTATTTTTTAAGAATTCCCTGATTACTGAGCTCCTCGAGGTACAGATCAGCATCCTGGATTATTTAGCAATAACAGCAGAAGCACAAAAGAAAAATCACCCACTTTTTTCTGAGCTAAAGTAAAAAATAAAGTTCCTGCCAAAATCATCCCCAGGTCAGTGCAGAATGGCCGGTGGTTCTTTAAAACATTATTGGATGTAACTGGAATTCAGATGAAAGTAGGAGAGGAAAAATAATCAAAATATTAAATAGCAAGCACTTTTCTTTACAAACTTATTCAATCTTGTGTATGCATATGGCTTTTTCTCTATCAGTCTTTTGTTACTGTCCTGTTCCTCACATTGCCTGGTTGGAATTCCATGCAAAAGGCTTTGAACCAAACACTGCCTATGAGTCAAAATTATTAAACCTTCTGTATTCTTGCTACTTATACTATATATGAGTACCATGTGTCTGCTAAAAGGAGTAGAAACATCTTTTCTTTGCACACAGTAAGTTCCTTATACAACATAACACCTCAGTGAATCAGAGACAAAGCCTGGGTTGTCCAAGCAATGACAAACCCTAAATTTCACATCACTGCTACACTTTAGCTGATACAGGCTGCAGCACTGTGTGTCAGATCTGCAGCTTATTCATATGAATCCCATGAAGCTAAACCAATTTATAAGCTGACAGTCTTGGTCAGTGTTATTTTTTCCTTTACATTAATACCACAATATGGAAACGTGACATGCTTTACTCAGTCAGTGGGGAGAGAGGCAGCTGTGCAGGGTGATGCAGACCTGAGTCACACCCTGGAGGTGCCTGCTCTCTCCATTAACTATATCTGGGACCTGGGAATCTCTGCTCCAAACTTTAGCACCTCCTTCAAGCCAGCTGAAGGAGTTCTCCTTCCCCACATGCAGGCACTGAAATGAACTTGTTCAGAGGCAGCTTCACTGCAGCTCTGCTGGTGCAAAGCTCTGTCCTGGCTGGTTCACTTCGCACTATGCAGATCCCAAAGACACCCGAGAAACCAAAATATAAGATTTTTAACACTTTCAACAACTCTGCCCAGGAATCCTGTACACAGAAACACTCAACCCTGCTCAGAGCAGTGTAGACAAACAGAACCCTTATCAGATACCTGCTAGCACAGATCCCTCACCCCCAGTACAAGGTAGGGGTGCAGAGCACTGTGCAGCAAAGCACCCACAGCAGGGGGGTGCAGTAATGAGACCCTCATCTTCCTGCCCAAAGAAAATGATAGATGTGGTTGCAGAGGATACAGATACTCTTATTAACCACAATAAGACCCCTCTCTAAATATATTCAAGCATCTCCTGTGCTTAGAGAAGGCAGCTTTGAATTTCTAAGCTGGCTGCTGGATGTACTCCAGGGAGAACTGTCACACAAATTTGCAGCAGCTGATTCTCAGCAGAATTTTCTGTCCAGGGAGACTAACCAGGTTAAACACAGTAAGGATGCAAGTGTGGAAAGGAGTACTTGTCCCCTAACAGGTGTCTTTCTGAAAGACATCTGATGGTATCTGTTAAGTGTTCTCTGCATAAACACACTGGAGATAATGGAGATGGGACACTGGGGAGGGGAAGAGAAAGCTGCAGCTTGTGATCAAGTCTTTGTGAATCACTGCTTCATGCTGAGAAAATAACTGAATGGACTATAACATGTCAATATTTTGTTGTAAGTGATCAGAGCAGCATAACATCAGAGCTCTGCTGCAAAGACACAGTCTTGTCTCTGAAATGCCTGTGCCTTCTCTTCCCCCATTTCTCACTTCCTTCTTATGTTCTTTCCAATGCATGAAACAACCCAGAGGCATTCACAGACAGCCTGCTTGCTACACAAACTGCTTATCTAAAAGCCTGAACGATACCAGAGCCCTACAGAAATCTCTGTGGCAGCTGTGGAACAGAACATCTAAAGGCATCAGCACAGGGAGGTGAATTGAGGTTGTATAGACCAAGTTATAAGAAATACGAGTATTCAGAAGTTGACAGTACTCAAGAATTGTGCCAATATTTAATAATAAAACTCCTGCCTAACTTCCAACCTATTTCCTACTTGCAAACTCACCACATTTTCGGAGAAGAGAAATAGAAAAAAAATCATGGAAAAAAAATCACAGCATATTCAAAGTTGGAAGGGACCCGCAATGATCATCAAGCCCAGCTCTTCAGTGAATGGCCCATATGGGAATCAAACCCACAACCTTGGTGTTATTAACACCATGCTCTAACCAACTGATACAACATTAATCCATTTTATTGTGGGAACACTGAGAAACAAAGCAATAAAAGGATTTTTCCATAATAATGACAGAAGTGGGCATCACCCTGAATCCAGGTTTGTCCTTTGGACATGAAGTCTAGACCAGCACCCTAATAATGCTCTGAATCTCTGGGTGCTGGTGCTCAGCCAGTGAATCACAACTCTGGGCCAGTGCAGGACCCCACAGTGTTCTCAACGCCCCCACAGAAGCAAGAGTGCAGTTCCTCAGGAGCTGCAGGGCAGCCATGTGGTGAAATCTCCAACATGACACACCCCAAGTATGCAAATATTGTCAATAATCCCCAGTTCAAAGACAGCAACAAAAACCTTACCCAGGGGGGTAAAAAAGTGATATTTTCCCCCACATGTTGCCAGCCAAGTGCTGCTGGTCACCCAGGTAAAAATATTACTTTTGTCTAAAGGGTGGTAGAAATATCCCTTATTATTAACAGCTGCTAAGAGGCAGCTGTGTAAACTTTCTACTGATTACTGGTGGTGGGTTGAGCAATAATTTGATTTACAACACTCAAATTCCCTTTTAGTTGTTCCCTCCATTATATATACACATCAGAGAACACCACAGAAAAATTCTGGCCCATCTTCAATTTAAATTATTAATGTAATACTTTGACTCATACATCTCTCACACTATAAATGTTTGGCTAATATGATACAGTGTTCAAGATGAGGATAAATTGTGGCTGTAAGAAGAATTTTCTTTCCACTTCCAGACCCACCCTTTGAGTACCCAGAAAGAATACTGACCTATGACACAAAGCAAGCCTAGTAAAAACTAATTTAATAAATGCAAATCTATTAATAAAAGCAGGCAAAATGTGGAATGAGGATGTTCACCTTCTCCTTAGTTTTTTCATTGTGCTAGGGACTGAAGAGAGGATTAAAGCTATGATTACTTTTCTGCTGTTCTGTATAGCAGTTCATTTCACACATGGGACACTGGGACTTTGAACACCCATGGAATACTAATCATCAACTGATATTAGTGATTTAAATACAAAATAGAAAGGGTAGCAAACCACTGAAAGCTCAAGCTACTATTTAAAGATCAATCTGAGTCCATTCTGAGCTGAACAAGAAAAGACTGCTGGTTCTGGGACCAATTCAGGATAGTCTGGCCCAAAATGGTGCTGGAAGCAGAAGCTGACTTGCTAACAAATCTTTTTTTCCACAGAAAGAATAAATTGCAGAAAATTTTCCAAAACTTCTGCCTGCATTGCTAGAATAACTGGATTGCTTTAAAACATTTCTACTATTAAAAAGCCTTCAACAATTTCAGAAAACAAGACACTTTCTAAAGAATTTAAAAACCAGATATATATATGAAAGAGGGAAAAATATTCCTCCCTACTTAGCTACTTACTATCCAATCATAATCTTAATTTTCCTCTCTGAGTAGTATAATTTTTCTGCAAGAAGGGAAAATACTGATGTCTGGTCACAACTTGGGATTTTGATAGCAACACAAGTCACCATTAAATCATCTGAAAGCATTTCAACTGCCCCAGATTCAACATATTCATTAAGGATTTATATAAAACCCCCTGCATCCAAAACTTGAGCCAAAGGTTCCATTAAACTGGATAGAACCAAAATGTAAGTTTGATGAGAGTTACTGCAGAAAAGCAAGTTGAATGATCACTTATGAACAGTGAATGTGGCTCCTTTTGGACTGAAGGGAACCACCCTGAACTAGGAGTACCTGCAGTATTTGCAGGCTACAGAAAATATGAAGAACCTGGCTTGGATTACAATTTAGGCATCTTGGACTAATTTTAAGAATATCTATATTCACACAAAATTATTACTACATGAACTTATTAAAAAACATTCACACATATAATTTTCCCAATTCAACATGTTGGTTTTTTAAGAAATCTGCAGTGTTTTTAGGTCTGTGGGAAAAATCAGCAGTGTGCTTCTGGCTGTGTTTTGCTTCAGGCTAACAAAGCATGTCCTGCAAATTCTCCAGCCCACAGTGGCTATGCTGAATCAATATCTTCCAAACTACCAAAGTCTGATTTTATCAGAGAGCCTTATTCCTGTAACAAGTTGATCTTACCAGCCTCAGAAGTTCTGAGAGAACTTTTCACCCCATAAATCAGGTCAAATTGTGTTTTCAACCATAGACTGAAAAGGAGCCTTTCCTCTAAGTAGGACAAAAGTAAACTTAATCCTATCCCTGGAAATTTTTCTAGTAATATTGGTTTCCTTCTGTTCCCTAAAAGGCAAAAGAACTTCATCTATGTTTAAAGAGTGCAGAGTACAGAAACAGTCTCTTGAGGCAGGTGCACTTTTAGACACACTAAATACCCACAGATGTAACCAAAGAGAAGCCCCATCTTTTTGTGACCCCGTGTTCTTTTGTCACTCCCGTGGCTTTGTACAGCTGTGTGCTTCTCCTTTAGGTAGGGTGTTTACCAGTAGGTTTTATTGTCACCATGGCTTGCAGCATGTTGTCTTCCTAACCAAGGTGTAAAGATGACACCCAGCATTCAGGTTGTTGATCTTTTGAGCTCAGAGCTTAAAATTGAATCAATTTCCTTGATGGACTCCATGCTACAAATGCTGAGTCTCTTAGGAAATCTGAGTACTGGTTTTGGCGCTCAAAGTAAATTCTTTAAATTATATTATTTGCCTATGTGACTTCTACAGAGGCAAAAAGTCAGTTTTAGCTCTCTCAGAATACAATCTTCTAAGTAGATGAGGCTCCAGTTACAGAAAGATACAAATCATTCATTCTGAATCTAAACATGCTTATACTTTGGGTGACTGATTGGAAATTATTGTGTCAGATTTATTTCTAATTAAATTAGGCTGACTAAATTCCACAGTTTAATGTGTTTATTCTTTCCAGCTCTACATACAGTGAGCAAACAGCTACTTAAAAATTACAAAGTAGCTGTGCTATATTTGTGATTGCCTACTGCTGCTGAGAACCGTAAAAGGTATACACACTTTTTTTTTCCTTTTTCCACTTCTCTCTCTCTCTCTCTTTTTTTTTTTTTTTTTTTTTTTTTTTTTTTTTTTTTTGGCACATGTCAGATAAAGGGATTTTATGTTGCTCATTTTTCAGATGCATCCCTCACTCCATCACAATTAACTAGATTGTTCTTCTGCCTCCACGCAGCACAAACAATAGGGCAGGCCCAACAGGAGGCACACGGAGGAATAAAACAGCATTAAGCAACAAACTATTCTAAGTGTGTGAAGGGGTAAGGTCTTACCTGCTGCAAAAGTCTTGTCTCAAGGGATGGCTTGTTGGAGAAGGGATGAAATCTTGCACCTCTAGAAGTTGCTCTCAGCAGATTCGGAACGAGCCATTGACTGCACTGCCTTGGACAGACCATGCCTCTTGCAAAGCCATCTCCACTGCAGATGCAACTTGAGGATCTCTCTTCACAGGATGGCACAAACTATCAACTTGCATTGCCTCCCTTGCCCAGAATGACAGGAGCAAAAGTTGGTCTCTCTGCTAAGTGTTTCCTTCCTTAATTTTATTCAGAGAGAGAATTCTTCGAAGATGAGGTTGTGTGTGTGGACCTCATCTGTCAACTTCATCTGCTGAAGAAAAGATGCCAAAGCTCACTAAATCACCCTAAACTTGCTACCTCACCTTAAGGCAAAAGGATTTTCTGTGGCTTAGCTGATTTCTAGGTAGGCAGCTGACATGGCCTGGAAAAGATCCTGTGCAAATCCTGCAGACCAGTGCAAAGGAAGGGACCACACTAGTTACACATGCAATCAAACAATATAACTCTACTTATTTTAAGGGAATTACTAATTTGTGAAAGTAAGGACGTGCATGACAAGTGTACAATTGCCTTCCCACAATTATAAGTCTGAGTTAATGGCTTATTTCACATCTACTATATCATAAAGGACAAGAGAGAAGGGCTGTATTTATTGCTACTCAAACACACACTGATTTATGACTCTACTTCTTCCAACAGCTTGAGCTGTGTTTTGGTCCAGGATAGACAGCCAGGAGAAACAGCAAGTCAAAATCTACCAAAGCTGAATGTAAACTCATGTTCACAAGTGCCTGATCAAATTTATGATTTTCATTAATGCACGCCTAGATTTACGTCTGTTTTACAAGAAAATCGCAAAGCAAATACTGAATTGTTTAAACTATTTTTATTTTCCATGACCTCTGATATTTCTGCACTGCAAAATAAGGTCTCAAAATTCACCATTTCATCACATAGGAATCTGAAAGATTTTTACCTCCTTTCCAGGTCCTATATTTAAGTGTCTATACACTGCATAATCTTTCCAAAGATAGACATCCTCATTATAAATGCCTTTAGCAATGATATTTGAATCTGTTTATTTTTTTATTATACAGAGAAAGCAGGAAAGTGAAATTGCTTATAAGTACAGATACAGAGAATAAATCCTATTCTGGAGGGATTTTGCAATGTGTTAAATCTTGGTTTCACTCTGACTGGAAATTCTCCAAAGGAATGTTTTTCCATAGGAAAATGCTGATTCATCAAAACCAAAGCATTTAGCAGTAGAAAAGGCCGACTACAGTGGAAACCTATCTTCTACTGGAAACATGCCCAGGCTTCTGCCAGTTTGCCCGAGCCTCTGTGCTGCCCAGATGGGAAAACAAAGCATCCTGAAACTAAAAATAAGAGGTTTGACATGGAGATAAGATCATGGAAGTCTCATGAGCTCCTGTTTCCAATGTCCTACATTTCCAGGGTTTCTCATTTGAAGACAATTCACCTGGAGGATTGCTGGGCTGGTAGAGAATGATCCAGTGTCATGAGAGAGTAATACTTATGATCTCCAGGGCCAGGAGATCCCACTGCTTCCTGCCTGCTCTCTCCCCATCTGCCAGTCAGGATGACAGAGCTCAGGAGCTTTGATTTATGAGAACACTGTAAAACTCACAAAGCTCATATGGAGTACAAAACTTATTACCACTGCTTCTGAAAAAAAAAAAAAAAAACAAACAAAAACAATCTCTCTAAACTTTCTTTTGCCCCCAAAGCCAATATCAGCTCTGTAAAGTCTCACATGAAAATATGTCCTCTATGATACTGCTATTTGGACACTCAGACCCATTCCCTTCACCATTAAATGTTTAAAAGAGCCACAGAGTGATTTTCTGCCCCAACTGGTATTTTTTTTTTAAGTGCTATGGAGGTAAGGGCTGTCAGGCAGTGCCCATGTGTGCTCTGCTCAGCAGACTGTTAAAAACAACCTTCTTTTTACCTCATCAGGTCTTCTGACAGCGTAAAGTACTTCTCAGGGCACCAGGCCACCACTGGCTGCTCTGTGGTCACTGCTCCCTGCTCCGTGGGGAAGGACCGAGTATTTCTCAGCATGCCAAGAAATCCAGCTCTATCTTCTAACTTTATTTAATTTGGACAATTCTATTCAGAGAAGGAGCCAGCAACAACAAGGGACTAAGGAGCGCCAAGTGGCTGATGCTCAACCTAAACAAGGCAGGGAATACAAACTCCTTCAGGAGGAGGGTTGCTATAATGGGCACAAGTGTTCTCAAATCAGTGGTGACTTTAGATGTCTCTATAAGACAGGCATTCAGGGCAGCTTTTGGAGAGTGGAGCTGACTGCTTGCTAAGCAAGTCATCTTGCAGGGAGCAGGTAACTGGTGCCCCAGAGTTCAGTCAGGCTGCCCATTAGCCTTGGTGAGACAGGAGGAGATTAAACTTTCAAATTAAAGCTTAAACTGAAATACCGACTAAGGACGGCATGCTATTGACTTAAATCATTGACATTTACTACAAAAATAGCTGTTCCTGGCTTTGTTTTGCAGTTAGATCATGTTTCATCACTTAAACGCACTAAGATATGTAATAATAGAAATTACTACAATGGAATTTCATATCGTTAATAATTCACTATCCTGCATTTGGGAAAGCATCCCACAAATATGCAACTCAGCATGCAGCTGGAATGTCAACTAGAAAATATTAGTAAGTCCATTATATATCTGAAAATTACCATATGGAGTATCAAACAACTTACTAATTGCTTGCCCTAGCAACAGGACCTACAACTTCTGATATGGCAATCAAAATACAGGGGCTTAATTGGCAGTTCCTCATTTTTTTATCTCTTTCTTGAGGCAGGATTTCATGCTTGCCTCTTTCCAGTATTCTGGATCCTTGCCTTTCCTCCCAGGCCTCAAAGACATTTGCTTATGGATGTCTCAGACAGCCTAGAGCAAAATATTTTGGAGCTTTTAAGACACTGTGAAATTTCAGACCCACAGGGTGACCACAACATGAAGAATCACAAAGAACTGACTATAACAAAGAATATACAAAATAAATATACAAAATACACAAAAATAACTGATTATAACAAAGAAAAGTACCACTACAATATCATGAATCCCTTCAAACCCAATTAGACTCCCCTTATGGCCACAAGGGATCCTCTAGAAGACCCTCCTCCTCTCCATTGTCACCATGCAGCCTAAAAAGAATGAATAAACCCCTGTATTTGCTCAGCTATAGTTATTCTTGGTCAAACTTATAGAAGAAAGGAACATTTCAAAGCTTCAGGGAATCTTAACAGTATTTTTTGCAGCCAGGACTATACGGTGAAAACCACAGATCTCCATTTTCAGAAGACTATAGGACCTTTCACGAGAGTTACTTGCCACTGAACTCCACTAAGAACACTGCTGAGCACAAAATTCTGGGAGATGAAAGGGACAGGAATCTAATAAAACCATAATGTAGGATTTCCACTGCTCTCTTCTAAACTGGTCTTATATCAGAAAACTTGACCTTTGGAGGATTGTTTCTTGGAACAACTTGTTCTGGAGCACACAGGGGAGAGGATGTTCTGACCCTTGTCCTGGAAACACATGAGCCTGGCTTGGCACGGCTCAAGAAGCAGCTCTAATGGAGCTGCTAGTGAGAGTTACCACCACTGAATCAAATGCAATGTCCTTGAGGAAGAAATAGCTGGGGAGGGGGGGAATATATCAAAGGGATTTTCAGTCTGGTAAAGTACACTGAAATCTAGAAAGAGGAATTTTTTCAAAACTCGATTTTGTTAAAGACACCCCGAAAATGTAAATATACAAATAGAGGTATTTATCAAAGATACTGCTCTTGATTTGTTTAAACCAAAAATCCATCCTTAGAAAAGAGAAATCCAACCCCAGCCGCTCAGTAACCTTAAGTAAACTAGGAACAAGAAATAAATTGACTGAAATTAAAGGCCAAAGTGTTCCACATGACTTACAGGCAGTGATCAGAAGGACGTGACTATGACAAAAATAAAGAATGAAATGAAGCTCCCTCTTTTCCCACAAAGTCACAAGTGCTAATATCTCCTTTTGCTTGTTCAGCTATGTTGTCCAGGGGCTTGGTTTTACCAGCTACAGAGTGACACAGAAAAGAATGGTCTAGCAGGTACTTTAAGGCATACACAAAATTAAAAATAACATAAAAATGAGATGGTTGTCAGTAAGTTAATGAACCTGACTCTCAGGTGCACAGTTTGAAAATACACAGTCTAAAGTATAAGAAAATAGTTCATTCTCTACAGCAATGAAATTTTGTGCAAAATGTAAAGGACAGGAAAGGAAATTGCTCAGTAAATAAAACTGTGTTATAGCTGTCTACTAGAGGGTTCATAGTGTCTTCCTTTGGAGATACTCAGAGGGTCCTATCATTTGAGTCAGGGAGCTAACTAGGTGTGACTACAACTACCAATGCATAGATGTGCCCGTAGCATGAGTTTTTACAAGAACAGCAGAAGGCCAAAAAACCCACACTGTCTTGTAAATTTATGCAGGATGTTATGGGACACAGTTCCAGATTTCTCAAGGCTCCAAGTATCTCTTTCTGTTGAAGATACACTGATACAAGACACACTGATGACTTGAGATGCCTTCATAATCGCCTTCCTCTATAATCTTTTTCTACAGCTTCTTTCCTTCTTTAAATGAACTTTAAAGGTTCATTTCCTTATGTCCAGAGGTTGCTCTAATAGCACACAGCTGTATAACCTTGAATCTATTCCACTAAAACAGGGAAGGTGTGAGAAGCAGAGTTGTGCTGTCCCATCTGCCTGTTCCACTCAGTCACTCTGCCCTTTGGATTGGGAGATGCATCTGGTTCTTCTCTGAAGTACATGATAAGTTCACTGCACCTGGTTGAACTCTGACTTTGCCCTGACTTCTTCTCTTCATTTTGGACCTGTTTTGTCACCAGACTCTTCTGGTGATCACTGAACTCTTCTCTGGACCTGGCTATTCGCACTGGACCTGCTGTGCCCTCATTCAGGTGCTGTTGGATCCTTGGCAGAGAAGCTGCTGTGTCCTTGCCACACTTGTCACCCCCAGCTCCCTCACACACATGACATTTCACCACAGGCATTCCAAGCACCTACTGAACAATATTTATGTACCAACTCATGTGAACAGCCCAGCACTGAACATCTGTTGGATCAATATTTCAAATTAACTGCATGAAGTGTCAGTGCTGTGATCAGTATTTTAAATTGACTGCTAAAAGTATCAGCGCAGTGGTTGCCTCATCTTGGGAAAACTAGGGAGAGCTGAACTGATGTTCATGTTGTGATGGAAAGTTCTTTGGCTGACTTTGTGGGGGGTGGTTTCCATCCCTTTGTGGAGCCATGGTTTATTTTGTTTCTTGTTTTGTTTCTTGATAGTTTGCCAGCATCCTCTGGGATAGATTATTCCTCAGCATTTTCTGAATCTCTGTCAGTGCAGTCCAATGCCTCCTCCTCCCAGCTCTCATACATGCAATGACTCAGCCCTGGCTCTCACTTTCCCTTTGTTGAACTTTGTGACAATTTTTTCAGCTTCATTGCTATGTGGCCAGAAGAAGTATGTATACACTGTGCCAAAAAGGAATTTCAAACAACAGAAAGAAAAAGCAAGACAACTATTTGTTTGCTTTGTATTAGAGTATCTCTGCATTTTAAATCTCAAATCTGTGTGCACAGGGACACTTATATTTATCTGTGCAGGACTGGTGTAACACATTAGATGCTCAACAATTGCTAACCCTGCAGAACATTTTACCTGGGAAATTTTTGGAATAAAATGCCTTTTTTTTGTTTCATGGGCCTCAAATCACATCATCATCAGAAGGCACTAACAAAACACATCTGAAACTTTAAAAAGTTAAGTGATGGAATGAGCTGCAGAGACGGAGCTGTGGACACACAAAGCTGGTTAAGACACAAAGTCTCTTTGAATTACAGGCCTGGAATGGGTTACAAGCAAAACAACCCACTCTTGTTACTAAATGCAAGGATGACTGAATTAATGACTGCGATTTCATAGGGAAACACCACAAGGAGCCAGTGATGTCCCCAGCCAAAAGAAAAGGAAAGGACAGCTAGAAAAATTGGGAGCCACTCTGAGGTAATTTTCAATTTGACTTCGAATGGACAGAAATGGATAATAAAGTTCTTATTCAGATAAGCTTGATGCTATTTCCACAATTCAATTCCAATTAAAAACATACAAGGAAGGAAAACTCTCGATGAACAAGGCATTGTGAGAGTCAGGGAAAGCAAAGAGGTATGGACTAAAAGAAATCTTTAATCCCTGTCACTACACGTGTGACATTCACATTAAGAACATTCACAGTGAACATTCAACATTCTCAGTGAACATTCACATTAAGAAAAAAAAAAAGAAGTCTGTATTGTACTCTGTCACTGCATAGTTATTGAAAGCCTGATGCACCAGTGTTTCCTAACTTAAGGAACAATTAATTCCTCTGTGAAAGGGGCCTGAAGCACAATTAAATTCCAAACTGAAGTCTTGTCTCTGGCTTACTAGAATAGCCTAAACTTTTTCCAAGTTTCAAAATTTAGGGAGAAACTCATCAATTAGGTAGAAGAATACAACAAGCCATGCACACATTTTCCTCCTTTTTCTCAGACTAATTTTGTTACAGTTGTGCTCTGCTACAATATTTTACTCCAGTTGTTGAAGAGCAATAACTTATATTGATCTCCCAGTCTAAGCTCTGTCTCTTTTGATTCTGTGTGAACTCTCAAACGCACAGATCGAGCCTTTGCCTTGGCATAAGAGCTGGAGGGGTTTTTGTTTATTTAAGAATTGTTTGTACCATTGCTGCTGGCCAAGGATGCACAAGGCCCCCACCTCTGCTGGATTCTTTCAGACTTAGTTCTCTTGTAAAACCTCACCAGTGTTCAGATTCCTAATTCAATGAAGATTTGTTGTAAACAACTCCCTCCTATCACCATCTTTTCTAGGTCACAGTTAGGCTTTCACAGACATCTTCCCCGAGAGGGATGTGTTGTTGCCATGGCCTTTCCTTAGGATATCACTTATATAACAGCACAGTCCCTGTGGTGACGCAAACCTCTAACATTCCTGGCCACGGCAGGACAGTGTGTGAAATGTGCACCCTCCAGGAAATAATGGTTCGAGTTATGATAATGCTCCACTTGGGATCTCAGTCTGGAGACGGGTCTGAGCTAAAACAGTGGTCAGATGTGTTCTCTGAAGATCATGCTTCTTTGTACGTACATAGAGAATTACCAGGGTTGCTGAAACTTTTTTTTTTTCTTTCCTACCTCCAAAACTATCTGCTCCCATTTTGACAGAATCCATTTCAGAGCTGTGGTTTAGGCTGCTGAGCCTTGAAAACAAGAACCTTTCCATTAGTTCAAATCTGTCCTTCAGGTTGGCTGTGGGGAAGGGCTGTAGTTGTGGAGGCAGAAGAGTCCCTCTAACATTATTTCACTGTCCAATTATTTATAAACCAACAAATAGGGCTTCTGTTCCTGAAGCTAACATTCAAAAAAGTTAAACTATTTAAAGTAAGTGAAAAAAAAAAAGGAGAAAAACAGAGGCAACTCCTTCCCATTCTAGCAGCTAGCTAGCAAACAAGCTCACATTACTGTGACTAAATGGTATGGTTTCTGTCTCCTTCATATAAACATTAATAGTCTCGAGTGGAACAAAAAAAAGAGGTTCAAGAAACTATAGTGTTTATAGCAAAATGCCTCGCTCTTGGTAAAGCATGTTGATTCTGATAGAGTCATTTCAATAAACTTCAATATCATATAGAAGCTTTTCTGGTGTTTTTTTCTTTTGTTGGCTTGTTTGTTTGTTTGTTTTTAAATTGCAATTTATAGCACTCACTCCATGAAGTCATATTATAACACTGTAAGCTATGGTTTAATAGTTCAAATTTAAGGAAGATAAGTTTGTGTTTATTAAGCTATGGATGGGCTCATCCACACTGGGCAAAATTCTCTAAACCTTGTCTGATTTTAGGAGTTTAATAATATTTGGCTGGGAGACTCCTAAAATCCTGA
This sequence comes from Pyrocephalus nanus, assembly GCA_038380795.1. Classification (NCBI taxonomy): domain Eukaryota; kingdom Metazoa; phylum Chordata; class Aves; order Passeriformes; family Tyrannidae; genus Pyrocephalus; species Pyrocephalus nanus. Next base: position 21,459,076 of record CM076270.1, on the reverse strand, counting down.
GTACCCCATGCACAAGGGAAGCAGCTGGCAAACATAAGATCACAGGAGTCAGATGAGCTGGTGAGGTCCACTCTGCCTCATGGCCAGTCCTGAGCTGATGGAGGAGGAGGCAGAGGGAGGAGGAGGACAGGGACCAAAGGAATGTGTTAATTATACAGAGTGCACAAAAAAAGGGATGTTTGTCGTGTGACATCAGAGGTGCTGAAAGGATACTTAACACTCAGTGTGGGAACTTCTTGACTTCACAGGAAGGATTAATTCAGATCTCCCAGTTTACTCATTAAGAGCATTTTTTGTATGTTATTATCTGCAGTTTTAAGGGAGCTGGTTTGCTTGCTTCTAAAAAATTCTGATGCATCCTTGCAGTTTCTATTACATGATATGAAGGGAAAGCAGAACATAAAAATATGAGAAACATATAAGACTAAGGGTAAAACACGGTGCTTTGTCAGGGAAATTATTTATCTTTATCTAGTGGAGTAAGTTGTTCCCATTTAACTTGAAGGTAATTTCCCCCACAGTTCTGCATAAAAGACCTAAACTACATTTTGGGTGACTGTTCCAAGGCAGATTGACATCATTTTTAGGCACAACAAAAAAGAGAAAGGCAATTGTGTTTCATTCAGGCACGAAAAAGTTAGAAAATGAAATCCACTAAAAATTTACAATTTGCTATGTAAGATGAATAAACCACCAAGCAAAGTAACATGAAAACAAATCTATTCTTCTTCTAAAGGAAAATTGAACCATCTTGACATTTTTACTGAGGAAAGGGGACCTTTTTGCAAAAGAGGGAGCCATTTCTATTCTACTCCACAGATTTCTGTAAGGAGTCAGTGAAACTGTAACAGGTTTTCTCCAGCACAATGGAGAGCAGAACCTGTTCTGACTGGTTTTGTTACTCTGATCGTTAGCTGTATTCTTACTATCTTTCAGAAGTGACAAACAGCCTTTAAGACTTTCACACAGGCAGTGCATCAGTGGTACATCATTCTACTTTGTAAGGGGGCACCTCAATTTTCCACATATTTATATTCGATTCTGTCCTGCTTACACACAGGCATTAGAGTTTTGAACACAATTCTTATCACATACAAGCCAGGAGGCCCTTTTCTGGGGTCTGCAATCTAGAGGAATTCAAAGAACATTTGAAAATCCGAATTCCAGTGTTTTTCTTCTGGTTCTGAAAGTGAGTTTTAAAAACTTGGCAGTACTGAGAACATTTGAGGGGCTGGTTTTCTCATCCCTTGCCAGATCACAAGAAGGAGTGTAATGCATCAAAGAAAGGTTTTCTCAAAGGCCTGCATGAAGACAAAGTGAGGTAGTGACTCCAGCTAATCTAGAGAGGCATCTTCCCATCTAAAGCTTATCATAACTAATGGAAAGGATTGCGTGGCCACAGAAACAAACAAAGGCATTTTACATTTATTTGTGAAGCCTCCCTCAAGAGAGACCTTTATGTGGTCCCTCTCATCACCTCCTTCTCCACAGCAGGATCACAGAGCTCCCCACTAGCAAACATTTGCTCTGAGGATGAGAATCCACCATCAGCTTTCCTACGATGAGTAACTTTGACGACTGACAAAGCCAGGAAAAACGGAATAAATCACTACAATGACTTGCCATCCTCCTTTAGTAAAAAAGAACAACAGATTTTTCTTTGTTGTGTAGCTAACATGAGAACTGGCAACCAGGCTGCAGAGGTTGCCCTTGAAACCTCTCTAGACACACAGGGCCCCCACAGTGACTGGCATGGTCGATAGGGAAGGCTGCAGAAACCACAACGAGAAACTCTTCTGGAAATTTCAAGTTACAGCAAATATGGGAGCCCCGGGAACTCTTACTCCATTGCCCAAGCTGTAATTTAATGTTCAGACTGAATTCACTGCACTGTGCATTGGGGAGACACTGTGGTCTGGAGGTTACAGAAGAGGGCTGGGAACCACAAGTATCCTCTTGGGATCCTGTCCAAAATGAGCTGCTCACTGCGTGACTTGAAGGAAGTCACTTAATCTGATTTCTGTATGCCTTAGTCAATTTAGATATGAAACTGGATAGAAAGCAGAACAAAGCTAAAATTTCCTGTTACTGCAGGCAGGCCTTATCTATGCAGAATAAATAAGTCCTTTTGGCATAATTTACTGTGGAAGGGAATATCAGAGAAGAAAGGTGACCCAGAAACAGTCTGGTTTCTTAACAAGAAGCAAACTCAGGCATAAAGAGAAGTATTTTCAAATATTGAAGAACTGTATACGAACAGCACAGCAAACACATCAATGCTCACAGTGCCTGCAGAGAGCGGATTTTGAATAGGAAAAAAAAAAAAATTAGAGAAATCTCAGTGTCATCCTATCATCCATTCATTAAAAAGATGAGACCTGAGCATTCAGGTTGGCTTTGCTGGTGCTGAGACGAGGGTACACATTTAGGAGTAATTTGATCAACAGTTTGCAGTATCCACTTGCGAGAAAGAAGCAGAGAACATCAAAGCTGTAAGTAGATGGAGTGGTACCCTGATGATCCATGGAAGCAGACAGAATAGTCCTACAGTATATGTATATATATATATATATATATATATATATATATATATATGCCTACTCAGTATCCAAAGCCACTTGCAGCTAAGGAAAGTGGATGTCTTTATACACTAATGCCAGTTTGAACATCCAGGATTTTCTTACTACAGCTGGAAACTGAGTATGAGAGATCTGGGCTTACCACCTTCAGGGCTTTCTAGAAGCTTTTAATCTGTTTAATCTCTGAACTTAGAAGATCATGAGAGAGAAGTGATCTCCCCTCAGGATGGAGACTTAGATAACTGTATGATTTTAAAGCAAACAAACAAAGCAACCAACACTGGCTACCCACAAAGTGGCCTGCATACTGAAACTTCACGTCCAGATCCATATCTCACAATATTCTGAAAGCTTAAGGGGTTTTGCATGGAAAAACCACTGAAAAAGAGGTATGGATGCATCACTTCAAAAACAAATTCAAGGAGAAAAGTCAAGTCAAGCAGAGGAATTTCATGCAGGTTCCTGTTTGATACAAGAAGCATTCTGAACACATCAAAGTATACCAACAGTTCATCAAAAGACAGAGATTTTAACCCGTAGGGTTTAATTTATGAAACTGTATTCTATATAACTATGTAGAATATATATCTATATTTTAGCCCCATTTTCTTTCTCCAGAGTAGAGGCTCCTCAGCAGAGTAACACATGCCTGTGAACAGAACATTACAGCAAGGCTGATGTCCAATTACAAAGGTGTGCAGGAGCCCAAGGCATATCTAAGGAAGTTTTACTCAAAGTATCCTGGACAGAGCTTGAAAAATGCCAAATCATTCAGTCCACCTAACCCAATATTATTCTCTGAAAGCTGCACCAGGATCCAATCAAATTAATTGACCATTCACTGAGCCAAAAAAAAAAAAAAAAGAAAGAAAGAAAACTCATAGCTACAGAAAGATTTTCCCCTGTCACTTTAACATACAACATATTGCCACCTAAAAAAAAAAAGTGTATAATATATTTTAATTACATTGTTACTATTTCTATGTTCATTGCACACTTTTTAATATTTCCTTTAAAAGTCATGGCAAATGACTACGATGGGAAAACATTCTGCATTAAGTATGTGCTCTCCCTCTGCTCACAAATGGCTTATAAAATTCAACAGTAACATTTTGGCAATCAGAATTATTTACATAGGAGACAGATGACTAGGCATGGGAAAGCAGCCTTTTGTTCACATCAAAGGACCACTTACAAATTCTCACGTGGTACTCTCATTTTTAAAAATTCTCATTTTATTTACAGAGAAGAAAGATTGAGCAACTTGATACAAGCATGAATGGTGAGAAGAACTGTATGTTGAAAGGGGGAGAATGCTGCTTTACTACCACAGCATAAGGAAAAGTTGTCTTGTTGCATCATATAGGAAAGTGTTGGCTCAGGGTTCAACCTGGGGACATGAAAGCATGGCTCCTGCACCCTCTGCACTCTTGGACATCCTACAACATAAAGGAAGTTGCTAAGTTATATTTCTTACTTTGACTACCTCAGAAATAGCTCCTACTACACAAATAAAGATTTCAGTACAAAAGAAAACACAGAAAGCAAACAACACATCAACCTTCAAAAAAATCCACAACAAACAACAAAACAAAAAAACAAATAAAACCCACAAACAAAAAACTAAAAACACTTCAAAAAAACAATGCACATAAAACCCTCAATAAACCAAAGAGCCTGAAACAGGAGACCAGCTACAGCTCTCTGCTATAACTGCTGCCTCACATCAATGACCCTCCTCATTACAAGAAAACCCCAGTTTATTCAAGAAACAAAAGTGGGCCTAGAATCTCACTTTTAAGTGTTTGGGGAAGAGTATCCCAACCAGGTATATTATGTTTTAGTCATGAATTCTGCAGCAGCATTGAGCACAAGCAGATACAAGCTTATACCATGGCAACCTCAGCCGTACTGAAGAACTTTTAGGAACCTGTTTTAAGTTCATGTTGTATTACACAAGTGCTTTTAGTGATAAATAAAATAGCCTATAACATACTATCGTATAATACAAATACTGTACATGGTACTCAACTTTACTACTACAACTTTATTTTTTTTAACCTCTGCCTGTTTTTTTTTCCTTCCCTCAATGTCTGCTGTTGTTTTTTTGAGTGAAGTTGGTCCTCTCAACTCCAACATGAATTGCATTAATTTCTGAACTGCTAAATAATTCTTTCATGACAACAGGATATAGTTTGTTGTTCACAAATTGTGAACCACTGAGGCATACTGGCAATTAGTGAGCAATCACATATCCATGGTATGCCAGCAGTAAGCTACCATTTCTGCAAGTGCATGCACATACATATTAGTGTGATGTTTAACTGACAAAAGTAAATTAAGGCTCTTATGGTCTCCACACTTTTCTTCACACTGCCCAAAGCTTATGACTAGGATGTCTAAAGGGCTATTTTGCTTGTGTAGGAAGGACTGTGGTCAACATATTCATTCCTTGGACATGGTGGGGCTCTCTACAGTAAGGAGTTCATCTTCTCTGGAGTCAGAATTCTGTCAGGGACAGTCAGAGACCATGGTGAAAATTCCCTCAGGAATGCAGGATCATCACAAGGCTCCCTCTTTCCTATTTTGACCACTTTTCTCATTATTTCTTTTTTAACACATTTTATGTATCTCTGTGTATTTAATAAGGACAAACACAACCAAGACACATCACAGAGGTTTCCCTTTAGGAAGATGAAAACAGACACACTTTCATCTGACAGATGGTAGTTATATCCTTTAACACACTCCTGGAAGACAAGATATTCCCACCTGTGGTAGGATAAGCTCCCTATGAAGGGAAGTGTTACCACCACATGAAAAGAAAGAGGCAGACACCACATTACTGCCCTCAAGACCATTCATTTTCCCCTCCCTAGATCTGTTGTAGTCCCATTTGCTCTTTTCTACTAACAAAGCAGCACACATCAGCCCCCAGAGAACTGATTTTAAGAGAGTGAAAACTCAGATTTCTTGCCCACTGAATTGGTAAATTCTCTATGGCCATTCTTTGCCTGAGTGGATCTTTCCCAGCTACTCAAGCATAGTCTGAGGCTACTGAACTCCAGACAGTTCACAGTCTGTCTGATGACAGCAGCTCTAATCACTGACCACCTGCTGCAAACAGACTATACACCTACAGCTTACTCACCAACTCATCAGCAATAGTCATTTTTACGCGTTATTTTACTTATTTTACCAACTGTAAGACACCTTCTCAAAATGAGGTTAAAAATAAGCTGTGGCTTTAAATTCCACCTAGACAATGCATTGCTATTGTTTCAGACAGTTTGACCTTCTCTGATCAGGGAGGAGTGACTTGTGGATTGGAGGAGCATTTCTAAAACTAAACATGTATTTAGAAGCAATTCACCCAAATTGTTTACTGACGGAAGAGATGTGTTTACTGTACAGTCAATGCTACTTGATCTTCTTGGAGGAGATTAAATGACTCACTGAAAGTTGTAATGTGCATTTTTTCTATTCCCAGGGAATACAAATTTCTCTTATTTTACAACTGAAACACAAAGTTCTAGACATGCATACTTCTTTGTTGCTAATTTTTTTCTTCTTCTTTAATGCAGGCTTCTTATCTGGGAAATAAACTTTCTGTCTTTACTGCATAGATATGTGTCTGGAAACAGTCAAACAGTATCTCAGTTCCTGATAAACAAAACCCTCAAAAGTAGAGCTTTTTTCCAGGTATGAATTGCAGTAACAAGGTACAAACGTTGTTACAGAATCACTTTCATCAGATAGAAAATGCTGCTTTATATGCAGGTCTCTTATTTGCTGAACAGTTTTGACTGGAAAAATGTTTAGAGAAGGTGGAATGCTAAACTTGCTTTTTACACATTGGTGATGTTAAGCAAGGATTAACTAGACCATTCTGTCACCATGTTTAACTTCTTCAGCAGACTGAGGGGATCTGAAAGTCAAAAAACATTCCCAAAACTTCAGTGACTGTTATCACACACAAGAATGTCCTTTGCCTGTTCGAGATTGTTCTGCTACTGGGGCAGAACGGGTGAACATTAAACAAAATTTTCTTAGCCTTTCCTCTAGACTTCCAGGAAACCTAAATTTGCTCCCCTCTTCACTTAGCCTGCAGGGTCAATACTGTTGTCTCCTAAGACCTGGATTTGAGAAGCCTCTTGGATTGAAAGTCTGGGCAAACTTGTAACAGTGAGGGGAGTTAGGCTGGTCAAACCAGCTGAAAGTTTGATGCTTTCTCTGTACTAGTAATTTAAATTGAGTTTAGGTGGTGAAGTTTGAGAAGCTTTAAGTCCAGAAATAACACCTGATGCAACGTGAAGCTGAGGAGTTATGACTCAGTGCATTATTGAAAAAAAAAAAAAAGATTTGGAGATGCATCCAGATTCTGTGTGAGAAGATGAATAGGTTCAAGAGTCTTGTTTTCCCTTAAAATGTCATAAACCTCTCAGCTTTTGGCATGGCACCCTTCAGTAGTGCAGTGCTTCAGCCTGCTTGCCCTCAGTAGTTCCATTGGCTTCCACACAGGTGGAACAAGGCACTTTTGGCAGCAGCAAATATTTTCCTGGCTGAGATAGATAAGTTTATGACAAAGTAAATGTCTCTTTACCTTTCGTTAAAGAGTTGGATGTAACAAATTACAATGCAAAAGTTCTCCTAAACAGAGAGAAAGGTTTCAAAATTTTGACAGTGAAAAATGGAATAATTTACTTTCTCGTCTCAGTGAAAACATTTTATGCAAGAAGCAATCAAAATACAATAACTACAGCCAGGAAAACAAGTGTTAAATCATGCTGCCAGTCTTGTCAATTTTACATATTTTCACTGAAAACAAAGACACGAGCTACTTATTTAATTCTACGTTAAAATATGTGAGCCTGCTAAATAAGAAGTGCAGCCTAAGATAAATAAAATATAAATAGAATTTCTAGGATAGCCTACCCATTTTTTTTGCATAATTTATTATTTTTATTGATTTATTTTTTTTCCCCTGCCAGCTATTTAGTTCTGTTGTTTCTTCAAGCACTTCTTTCTTGGTTTCTTCTTAAGAAAAACACTTCTTTCTTGGGTAATTGCAAACAGAGATTTGAAGAAATTTGCTGACAATCAGACACCAATAGAGCTTATTTATTTTTCTTATTTATCTTTACTCACTTGTGTCTTTAAAAAAAAGTTGTGAAAACATATATATACTTAGTTGATCAAGAAACATGGAAGTCAAACTCTGTTACTGATTCAGAGTTGGACAGAACTGCAGTGTTCTTGCCTCAACTGTATTTAAATAATAGTTTTAACCAAGCCTGAAAGCAGATAATGTGATTAAATAACTAGCACTGTTTCTGTAGTGTTACCCCATGTAACCGTTCCCCTCAGTTAAATTCTCTTTCACACATCCAAGCCCACGCTCTGTTGCCAAAGAAAATATTAAAAAATCAGCTGGAGTAATTTCTTAATGAAGGTAGTTTCCCTAACTGGCTGAGTCATGAAGTTCTTATATTCTTTCCTTAATTTTTTAGATATTGTCTCTCTATTATAAAAGAAAAAAAGATATTAAAAAAGTCTGTGTCACCCTAATTAGGTCCTCTGAATACAAAAAGACAATTAACTCATGTTAAATACTAGTTACGACAAAATCCATGAGTTAGTGGGTTGCATTCAAGGTAAGAGAAAGGCAGATTTTAAACACAGGAAATTAACTCCTCTGCTACTTTATCAAAGACTTTTTCCCCTGTGTAATGTGGATATCTGTTTTCATTCAGATTCCAAACCAGCAGAGAATACACAAATTATTCATTGTAGGCCAGCCTTTTTTGTTGTTGTTGTTGTTATTTTTGTTAATTTTTTTATTTTATTACTAATTAGGCTTAAAGTCTAGCCACAGACTATGACTCTGAGTGGGTCTTAGCTACCACTCACCAGAAAAAATAAGTCTATGCAAAGAGTTCCAAACTGATGAGCAAATCAAGATCCAACAGCAGGATCCAGAGAACCAAGCATGGAGCAGCAACAAAACAGCTTGGAAAGAACATCTACAGGCAATCCTAACACACTAAAAACAGAAGAGAAGGGTTGTGCAAACCAACTGGTTTCCAAGTCTACAGAATATATCGATTTCCTGCCATAGAAAAGTTTGATGACTAGTCTAATTCAAGATAACATAAAACTAATTCTGCTTTCCAGTTTCACCTTGAGCACGTGAACTTTAGGACTCCAGTCCTTCTAAACACGAATACAGCTGTACTTCTGAGAGCTCACAGTTTTGGAAAATACATCTCAGGGTTTTCCTCTATAGATTAAACAAAAGGAATCTGTTCCTCACATGAAGAATAATTAAGCTGAGGAACTCCAGTGTGGGATATAATGGATGCTAAAAGCTTACAGGTATTTAGGGGAAAACTGGATGTGTTCATGGGAGAAAGATTAATTGAATGTCACTAAATACATAAAAGCTCCACTGGCTCAGGACATATGAGCTGAAAATGGGAGCCTGGGAGAGTGTTCACAGGGAAACTGTGCACATTCATTCTGCTCCCACATTCTTCTCTACACAATCATCCATTTGTAGTCACCATCAGAGACAAGATGCTGGGCTGGGTAGGTCTTTAGAATGACATGAAGGCTCTTATGCTCCTGCTTCTTGTAGATTAGGATTTCATCACTTGCTGTTTTGTTAAGCTGTTGTTTACTGTTATTATGCACTGTTTCAAGAACTATATTCCTCACAGTTTCCCAAAACTGTATATGAGATTATCATTGGTTATATAATGACTATATATTATCAAACAGTTTTACAAACCTATACACAAGTCCTGACCAGGACATAATGAAAAGCAGGGCTAACAGATCTTACTCCCGAACTCTACTTCCCACAGCATACACAATACAAAATTATTCATGTGCCTTTCTAAGACTGCAGAAAATTCAGCTAGCTAATAATGAACAATTCAGCTGCACAATGTCTACCATAACAGCTACACACGTTGTTTTGCACAGCACTTCAGTTCATTATGCAATTTTCACTACTATCACTGTAATTCTGCCTGAGAAGAGCCAAAGTTCAGTCTAGCTATCCATGGCAAAATACACTGCTCCATTCATTTCCCAACAACAACTGTTTATTTTTTTCCTAATAGCATCAGCTGCTTTCAGCTCTGTTGAGTAATGTAAATTAGTTATTCTACACTAGAAAGTCAGCGATCCTTGCTCGCAACAGCCTCTCCAGCAGGAACCATTTGCCAGAGATCATAAGATGAGCGGCTAATTGTGGCTTTCTAAAATGCCTTTCACATTCTCCACCACAGAAGTACTATTTCTGCCTTATTTAGCTGACAAACTCAAGCAGAACTGTCCCTGCGGAGCTGGGCTGAGCTTCAGCGCATTGATCTGAGCTTTCTTAAAAGCTCAAGTGTTTTCCAGTCTTGGATTTAATTTTTTTTTTTTTCCTTTGCAGGCATTGAAGTCTGCTTCAAAACTTCTAACTTGATATGCAATATTTATCATATTTCAAGCAAAGCATTACATTTCTGAAGTATTTTGAGATACTGGAATATTAAGTGACAATAATGTTTTCTAAGGATGAAAACAAATCATCCTAATGGAGGAGGTCACAGTATATTTTAAACAGTTACAGAAATAACAGAAAATGGATGTTTGAAACACTATTCCTCTATAGATTTTGCCTTCAGTATCCACCTAAAGTACAGGTCAAACCCAGACACGATGATAAAAGTTACCACAAAATGGTGCTGAGGATTAGAGAGGCCACAAAGACTGACAAGATCAAGAAGCTTTGGTTACCTCTGTACTGACTGGATAAAACTCATAGTGGCATAAGCTTTAAATAAGCTTAGAAATAACCTCAGAAAACACATAAATAGTGATTCTCAAGCACAACATGCAGCTCAAGATGAATCACTGAGAAACTGCTGTTTGATGACCACATTATAGTCAATTCTAATAACACTAAAAGACAGAAAACACTTCACAATTCCACCACAGTAATCTTAAATTTTCTAAAGGAAATCACAGAAAAATGGGAATCATAGTTAAAAGAAAATTTCCAATAGCAACTACAAGAGTAGAGCAAATTGGATATAGCAGAGAGGCTGCTCAAAGTATTACATAAAGGCTCTCAGTTCACAGACATCTGAGAAAAAAATAGACTCCAAAAGTAGCAGTAAGAACAACAGTGTGGTTAAACATCTGAGTAAGGACTGTTATTAGAAGAAAAAAAAAATTCAAAGATGTGGAAGACATGGCTAGATGGAGAACACAGAAAAAGGAATTAATTCTGTCAAGTTAAAAGTAAAAGCACATTAAAAAAAAAAACCCTCATAATTGTTGGCATAAAGTACAACTTTCTATAGGTAGAAATACATGCTAATAAAAACCTTTTCAAAAATACGGGAAGCCAGAAGCCTGCCAGAAACTTTCTGAAACCAACAGATCATAAAGACATAAACACTTAAGAAGATAAGCCCATTTCAGAAACACCAACGAATTCTTTCCATTTGTGTGCAGCACAGGGAGGTCAGGCAGGTTCACCCACTAAGCCAGTCTGCCGAAGGAACGAGTCTGAGGAACTGCCTCAAAAAAAAAAAAAAAAAAAAAAAAAAAAAAAAAAAAAAAAAAAAAAAAAAAAAATCAAAGTGTTAAAAGAGCCAGCTTTTTCCCAGCTCTGTAAAGTGAACCGCCATAAATTGTCAAGACCAGGGAATATTCACCCAGGAGTTCTAAGGAACTCTAATACGAAATTTTGCCAAGCTGCTCTGGTGTGTAACTTGTCATGTAAATCCTCCTGACTTGCAGAGGGGCATAGCAGGCAGGCAGACATCTCCCAAATCCTGTAAAACGGATCAAGGGTGTTCTTGCAAACAACAAACCAAAGAATTTAACTTCTGCTTATGTAGGGGAGTAAAACATAGAGTAAGAGGTCAGAATCAATAGATCCTTAGATAAGTATCATTTAATGACGAATATTTGATGAGCTTTTCAAACACAAAGTGCTGCCCAGTAAATCTATCAGAATGCTTTGAAGTGTTTGTCAGTGTGTTAATAAAGGCAAACCCCAGCAGACAGTGTACCAGGATTTCCCCCCAAAGATACTGGCATAGGTTTCTGAATGGCTTTGATAGCCACTACTCTCCTGTGGGCTCTCTGACTGCACCAGAGGATAAAGCAGTGCCTTTCAAGAATTACTCGTCCAATGACAGACACAAAGGTTTAATTTTCAGATTGGAAGAAATTATAAGAGGATGCTCCAAGAATCTATGCTAGGACCTGTGCTACTAAACATTCTCTTAATCTGAAAAGGTCAAATGGGGAGAGAAACAGAACAAGAGAATTTGCCAATCATAAAAACAGAGAGGGGGAAAACACCCAATATGAAATCCCCATTCTGGACAGTTAAAACCTAAGCCTAACTATGAAGGTTCAGAAATTTCCCAGTGTTAGCTAATTAGGTCATTAAATGAAAATAGAATTTATTGTCAATAAAAAGAAAGTAATGCACATGGGGAAAAGCAGCTTAACTGTTCCTGTGCAGTGATGATCTAGTTTTGCCATTAGTATTCACATCTGTTATCCAAATTTTATTGCAGGTAACATCTAAAATAGCAGATAGATTGTCAGAAAGCAGCTAAAAATATCCAATCAAGTGATAGGAATTGTTTTGACATGAAGAGGTAGAAAATGTGTTCTATTCAAAACCCACTGTTCACATGTTATGCAATATATTTAATTCAGCATTTCCTTTTTAATCTCCTCTTTCTCAAAACACAACAGAAGAATATGAAAAGGAATTGGGTAGCATTTCAAGCACAGAATCACCTAATATATGCATTGGGAGATGGTGGTTTTGTTTTGGTATTGTTTTCTTTTTTTTGAAATTTTTTTTTTTGGTGGTGGTGGTGTGGTGTGTTTCCACAGACATTTATTCCTTGCAGTCACCAGAGGATATCAGGCACAGGTACTGGCAGTTCCTACACAGGTACAGCCAAGTCCACAGTCCTAGTTTGGCCAAATGCATCTTTCAGGGGGAGATGTGGAATGTAAAGAAAGGAATTCCTCCTTTTTTCCTTCTGTTAATGCAATTTTGCTATTTAACAGATTGCTAGTGTTAAGGGTGGCTGAGCAAACTGAAATATGAATTTCAGTACAAGGCCTCTCTCTGACTCAATGCATTTTCAAGGAAATAAACAAGTCTTATCTACTAAAATACTAACAGACTCTACTGGCATCGCATTTAAATAGGTACTCACTGCTTTTTCATATAATCTGGCAATTTGATTATTTTTAACAACAACAACAGCAAAAAAAACCAGATAAATTCTCTCGTCGTATATTAAGTTTGTACAGGTTCTAAAAGCCTCTTTTCACCATAGCAAAGTTTACTTGTAACTAGTACAGACAGCCAGAATCTGTAGCCTTTGGAAACATCCCTTAACATCTCTCTGTGTTGGCTGAACTGCAGCCTTCATCAGGACTCACAGGTTTTTTTTCATGAGGGAGGTGAGTGGGTAGATGTCTTTATAACTAAACAAAGATTTTTCTAAGGGGTCCTCACCAGTATCAAAACCAATGCATTTCATCATCTTTTATACACAAACTGCAACTCACAGAGCACGGTGCCAAAAGCAGTGAGCACCATCTCCAAACAAACCAGCTCCTGGAGCATTTTGGTGTAAATAAACAAAGCAGTGCATTATGCCAGCCAAAAAAAAAAAAAAAAAAAAAAAAAAACAAACAAAACCAAAACAAAAAAAATTAATAAATCTTAGAAACTGCAAGAACACAGCCTACAAAAGGTCTAGTTTCCTGAACTAGGTTAGTATTTCTAATTCATAAGCATCTTTGGACAAGGAACAAACAAGCAAATACTAAGCAGGGGAAAGGGAACTCAGTCTTAATTTTGGAAAACTGCAGCAGTACAACAGATAGCTTGCACTTCCCTCAAATAACTTGGCAGCAGGATTTCTAGCTGTACACAAGCAACTGCCCCTGAGCCACATCACACCCCAGCCTCACCAAATCCCACTTAGAGGAGTACCAATCCATGCAGTTCTTCCCAGCCCCAAGACAGCCATTTGACCACCACCAAATTTAGCTGAGAAAAATCAGGTTTATTATGGTCCTCAGAGGCAATTACAGCTTCGTTCCCAGCCTGTGAACTCTGTCATGCTGGAGCCAGAAGTGCCATGAAGTAGCAGCAACAACACGCCAGGGGCTGCAGCTCTTGAATTTAAGACACACAAACATAAAATGGGATTGCCTGACAAACAAAGGAGAGCACTGTCTTTTCCCTTTACCTGTCAATATGCAGCTTGAAGGCAGACACAAGGAAGAAGCAGCTGCCCATTTCCTCTCAAGGCACACTTTGTATGGAGATCACGTCTCAGTACAGCAGAAGTTTCATGCCATAAATACACCTTGCTAAGGAAAACAACCAGCAATGTAGATATCCTCTTAAAATAAGTAACATTCTTTAATAAATCCTGTCAAATAATTGGTGGGGAAATATATATTAAGATGCTGTATAAACAAAAAGTATAAAAAGTAGGAACTTCTAAAGTCTCTTTTGCTTCCAAAAGGAAACTGTGATATTTGTAATTTCAGATAGAAACCAGCAAGTAGAGCTTTTCCCTGCTGGGTCAATTAACTTCTGTGGTGGGGATACAGTCAGGCTGCCTTTGCAGGAAGACCAACTCAGCTTCCAGGCAAAAGCACCTGAAAGCTGGATCTGAAGGCAGTCACATACTGAGCTGGTCCACACAGCCAATCAAAAAGCTATTCTTTTACCAAAGAATATTACCTGATGGGAAAGTGGGGTATTTGCCCAGAGGAACTTCATAAAGAACAGCAGTACTACAGATTTCCTCAGCTCACCTCCAACCAAGGTATCAAATTGCTCCCAAATCTCCTGGAAGAGCTGCTACCAGCCTGGAAAGGTGGTACAGCCACCACACATTAAAATTCCTGCTCGTTCCCTTAGCTGTGTTCCCTTCAGCATCATGCTGAGCATTCAAAATGTACAGGACATTAAAACCATGTATTGGACTCTGTTCCCAAAGACAGCACAATCCAATTACTCCTGGTTTTTACTTCCACAGCTGTTCACCAAGTGTCTAACCAGAGCGCAGATTAATTTTTATCTACCAACCTAAACATTTTCCATATAGTATCCAATTATGTAGCTTAGATTCTTTTAGTTTGAAGCTTGAACATTTGAATATCATTAGTGCTTTTTAGGAATAGCACACAGGAAATAAAATTAATTTCATCAGAAGTCAGGACAAAAAGCAGTCTAACAGTCACCTGCCTCAGTGAATCTGCATAACCAATCATCAGTAGTGTATATGAAAACAGGAAAAGTCTTGGACTCTCAGAAGTCCCCTCTGTGTTACATGCTGCTATTAAATGCATAAAAACACTATATGAAGATCCCTGTGTTCACTGAGAATCAACTCTGTTCAAACAATTTTTTTCCTAAAATTTTCCATTTTTAGATACTGAGGTGGATTTTTTTTTTCTGAAAAGTCTGAGAAAACTTCTTTCAGCTGTTTCAGAAATATGTGGGAGTTAAATTCCCCTGCTATAAAAAAATCCAAATCCTGCCAAACAATCAAAAATCCTCACCAAAACAAAAAATCCCAAACTCACACTCACTCAACCACCCACAGAAATCCCCCTTTTAAATTACACTGGATAAAACAGCAACAACATCAGCAACTGAAATATTTTGCATACCCTTTAGTTAATACTCTCATTTTATTATTAAAACAGATGGCAAACTTTTGGCAAGTTTGTTTTTACTGGGCCTCACTCCTATGAAAATCCATAATTTGGGGATAAACAAATGGAAAATTCAGCTGGTAGGGTAAAACATGCTGCAGGAGCACGATGAGAAGTGAACAGGCTGGCTGTGCAGCCACTGGACTGACAGAAATCCCACCAAGCTTGGTTTGTTCATCGTACTAAGAAACCAAGAGGTGAGATGAGCTGCCTTCTTTTGTCCTGATGTGTGAGGAGACCTAGCAGAGGACACTGAAAATGGCTTTTATTGCCTTGACTGTATATACTCCTACAGGAGCCAGGCTTTCACAGGGCAGAAAGCTGGAGGAGGACAGAGGCTTCCTTGGAATATACCAGGGAGATTCCCCAGCAACACTGCATGTACAGGGTCAGGTCAAAGATCCATCCAGTCTGTTGGTTTTCCCCTGCAGCAGCTGGGATGCCTAGTGAAAGTAGCACAAGTATACAATAATATTTCCCTAGTGTATCCTCCCAGCTCTGAACTTCCTCAGCCAGAGACTGTATCTACTGTTCAGGAGCCCTTTGTGGATTGTTTCTTCCACTGATTTGTGTAATAATGGTTTGAAACATTTGGCCTTCAAAACATCCTGTGGCAAGGCTTGCCATCATTTAACCACGTTTCTATGGAAAAAGTAAGGGGGGTTTTGTTTGTCTTAAACTTGTCAGCTGTTTATTTCATTATGTACTTATAGTTCTCATGTCATGAGAAATATTGAATATGCCTTTACTAGTCACCTTTTCCATACCTCCTCTGATTTTATAAACTGCCATGATCTGCCTTTCCCACCCTCCAACTCACATCATATCTTCCAAGTTTAAGACTTGCATGTCACCACTTCCTACATCTTCACATCAACTTCTGAACACTCTGAGAGGTCCAAAACCACACAGACTAAGCAAGAGAAGAACAAACTATGACGATGCTGTCTCTTTTATTTTCCTAGTATTTTTCCCAATATTACTTTTCTGCCGTTTTTATTACTGCCAACCACTCCACTGTGAAAAACGAGTGCTTTATTCGCAACTAAATCTCTGTGAAGAATTTTGAGTGTGTGTTTGGGGGCTTTTTGCTTGTTTGGGGTTTGTTTTATGGTTTTGTTTGGTTGGGCTTTTTAAAGAAGTTTTAGTATTTTAACGTAAGCCAGATGGAGACTTAGTCCCCTCACTACTGAGAACTTACAAAAATATCATAGTTGTTAAGCATAGTTTGTGTAAAGGCTGTGTGAACCACCCCTCTTAAACATATGACTACTAATTCTATTGTTTATTATAATTGTTTAATAGTTTTCTCCTGTAGAAAGCCATCCTTCCCCAACCTAATCTTCCCTGATCCCCTTAAGAATGAGCATCAATTTCCTCTCTGTTATTCCTCTGGCATCGAGGCTAATTTAACTTGTATGTCATTCACCACAGTTAACAGCTCAGTAATTTCGTATCTGAATTCCTTCAAAACACCCAGGCTATACCATTTGGCCTTGACAATTTGTTATTACTCATTTTTATGGACTTGCTTCAAAAACTTCTACTGACATCACAAAACTTCTGTGTGAAATAGCCCAGGTCAGTAAGACCACGTCACACCAGCACAGACACACGAAAGAGTGGGGACGGTTCCACAGAAAAGGATGCACAAAGAGGGCTTGGTGCCATCATGATGTATTATGCAATTAAAAGACAACATTAACCTTAGAGGTGCAAATGCCAAATTTGGAAAGAGACAAAGATCTTTTCCTTCACCACACAAACATTAACGCTGACACCTTTCTAACTCACCACAGGAAATTTCCAAGCTGGCTGGTAAAACTTTTTGCTGGTCTTGTGCGCTATAAAAGTCTGAAGACTAAACATTACATTTAGCTGTGAGCAATATCCAGTAGGATCACATTACTTGAGGCCAGGGAGAGTACAGAAGGTCAAGACTGAATGCAATACCTTCCAAAGATAAGCAAACAAACAAACTGCTTTGTCCTGGGGCTCCTTTTGCTCTGTAAAAGGTTGCTAGGCTTAAAGGCCATGTCACCTAAAACAGCGTAGCAAAGTCAAAGGCCACACATTTTCAGGTCTAGGCTTATGTTGTAATATGAATGTCTTATAATATGGAAGCAAAGTTTCTTAACGTTATCTAATGAAGATTACCTGAGACCGGGAAAAAAAAAATAAATTGAGCTGTGTTCCCACAGGCATTCTTCTTTTTCTCATGCCTCATTTTTTCCACCTCCCTCTATTTTTCATTTAAGTTCCTTCTGCTTATAATCACACCTCAAGATGTTTTTTGTAGCTTAGTCATAGACCCTTACTAAAAGTGATGTTTTAGTTGTTTATTCTGGTAGCTATCAAGCCCCTCCTGGGCAAGCATGGCCCTTATCTCTGTAAGAAACTACAACAAAAACAATAAGGAGAACCCAACTAACAAATAATAGTTAATTATCTAGAAGCAAAAAAGAGCGGTGGATTTCCTCCCTTAACCTACATGTTTGGTTTCCAGATGTCATAGTATCCCTTCACAAAGCAAAACTACCTTCAAGCACTGCCCCTCTGCCCAACCCGAGTCATCAATGTTTTAGAGAAGGTGACAGGAAGGGCGGGAAAGAATGAGTTGCCAGCTCTGAATAATTCCTTCTCAATATATCACCTTAAGGATCACAAGCAGATCCATGTAAGAAAAGCAAAACAAACAAACAAACAAGAAAACTGCTACACAAACAAACCCCCAAACTATTTCCATATGCAGAAAACCACATAATTTCACTAACTTTAAAAGTCTCAATACCTGATGAGAACAACTTTTCACTCAGGTGAAATGACATTTGTTTGCTTGCAGCAGAAACTGGGAAAAGGGAGGATTTCACATCCTTTGACTTATTTTGTCAGGTTGAATTTGATCTTACCCACATCATCATTTCAGACAGTGAACACCAAGAGCTCCAGGGAAAGGGAACCAGACAGTTCATGAGAAGAAATAAGATCTTTTGAACATGAAGACCACTGAATATCCTATCTTACCAGGCATGTACATATGCTAAAGGTGTTTACCACCCTCAGCCTGATGTAGTTTCTATCTAAATTGCTGCTGCTTAAGGAGCACCATTCCTCCCCTAATTCATACACTCTCACTGTCCTCCCCAGTGGGTTTCTAAAACCTAGAGCTCCAAATAAATTGCTTCATATAAGGTTTTACAAAACCCAGAGCTAAAGCTACAGCAACTCAGCACTAGCCAAGATCCCATCTGCAAACAAACCCATTTCTTCCATCAGAAGGGCTGTAAAAGAAAACAACCAGGGATCAGAGAGTGCAACAAACCAACCAAACTTACTCCTCACTGCGCTCCTGTACCAGGCCTGGAGAGCAGAAGGCTCAAGTTTGATTCTGTGAGTGTTACAACAATATGAGAGCTGCCCTCTTACAGCTCTACAGGCAGCAAAGGGGTGATCAGGTCGTTGTTTGAGCAATGTGCATTCCCAGAACATGCAAAACGCACTTTCCTATCCCTCCCTTGGGAAATCCGTGGTCAGGTCAGGAAACGAGCAAGAAAGGGAAAATTTACAATACCTTTCCATTCCAACATGTAGATTAAAAAAAAAAAAAAAAAAAAAAAAGGCATCACCCAGCTCTTTTCTTTAGCAGTAATAGGCTTTCAAATATGTTAGTGTGCTCAATTCCTGTTGAATTCTTTACAGATTAGGCATTTAAACACCTGCAATCAAATCCTGATTGAATTAGGTGATCTGTAGGTTTTCTTAAGATATTTAACCAAATCTCTGAATTATAATACAATAGAATAAAGAAAGGAAAACATGTTTGCAGAGCCAGTTCAATGTTAAAATGCAGCAGGAGCTAGCAATCCTAAAAGCAGCATCCATGCCAATGAAATAAGGCAGCATCAACACAGTGCTCTTTTCCACCCTGAAAGATAAAGCTACTGGGTTTTTTGAGGCTTTTTTGCTCAGATTTTCTGTTCAACTAAGAAAAACTCAGGTATAAATAAGGAGAATCTTTAAATTCTAGCTACACCAGGTACAGCTTTGTCTCAGGACTCACAAATCACACTACACAGGTTGCCAGGATGGATATATACATATATATAGAGAGAGACATATACATACTCTGCGACTGCATGATTAGGCCATGTGAGTCATTATTAAGAATAAAATGAACTGAAGAATTTTGCATAGTCAGAGAAGAAATACAGAAATGTAAGCAGCTTTAAGAGACTGGCATTCTAGAGTGCACTGGGACTCAACCTGAGTTTTAAGATTAGAAATCGATTTGTAAGATCTGATAGTACTGAAGAAAATGCATCTTAGTGTTCCCTAGCACTGGAGAAATCAAAGCACCAGGAAACCAGAAGAGAGCCACTCTCTCAACATCATCCTTACTTTTAGCAGATGTGGTCTCTCAGTACCACTTATTTATAGGGAATACTGGAGACAAGAGGGAATGGGGTGTCCAGTGTCACGTCTGACAAGTTATAAAAGTCCTTTTCACTGCCTATGCAGCGAGCCCAGCGCACTCCAGGAGCCCTGGATGTCTGAAGTGCCTGCTCTGCTACTCATGTGCAGCGACCCCATCCCACAAGAACAGGGAAACTTGGTCTTTGTGAGAGGCACATAACCACTGGAGCTGCTCTCATCAGGCCCAGCAGATGGGGTTCTTCAGGACTGCTGCACATGAGCAGAGCAATTTCACAAATACTGGCTTTGGGGCAATTTTAGAAGTACTGAACCAGTACACCAGGGACCTACAGCTTAAGCCTGAAGTTACTATTAGTGAATACCAGTTTGAGTAGCCCTTCCCCAGTTCTGCCTTGTGCTTACACAACTCACAGCCAGTGCATTCTGCTTGTTTGACACCATTTATAACCACAGAACTATAAACTCTTGGAGTTATCCAGAGCTTGTAGAGGTCATGGACACTTAAATGCAGACCCTTTGCTCACCTGAGAGCCTTCTCAGGGGATCACACAGAGCCTGCCTCATCAAGCCATGGTTTGCAGTGGTGCCAGGACACACCAAGCAATTGGCAAGCAGATCCAGACACATGAAAGTTGTACCCAACGGCAGATTTTATCAGCACTCATTGCTATGGTAGTCTGAGCAAACCAACACCTACTAAAAATAATCTGAACAGCAATTTCAGAGCCTTTGTGAAGTCAGAGTTCTTTAAATTCTGTCTTTAAGTAGACCTGAAGGTTTTGACTGTAGTGATATAAACCTGCTTTATAGCAAAGATAGATATCCAAGCCCTGTATTTACATGCACAGGTGACAAACAAACCCAAACAATCCTTCTTCACTTTTAAACAAATTTTTCATCCACACTGAGTGCAATAAACTTCAGCTACTCCTTATGCCTTGCATCTCTAGGAACTGACCCGTTTCTGAAGGTGGCATATCACAAGGAATCACTTCTCATTTGGGAAAAAAGTGGCTAAAAAGGACCTTCACAGTTCAGGCCACCTTCACACTGCAGACAAGCTAAAAATCAGTTCTTAATTTGGACAGTACTCTTCCAGCTCTAGAGTTCTCTATCTGACAAATTCTTACCCACAGGCCTACTGGTGGGCTAAATTCCAGCAGTGTCCTGGACTGCCTGCTTTCACTACAAGGGTGACTAGCTTTTCTTACCCCCACGACTTCTTTTTCCTTGCACCTATTTCTGTATTCCTTTGAAAGGTCACACACTTTGAAAGTCATGGTTTACTCACAGAACCATTCATTTCCAAAGCCAGTAACAGCTTGCAGGTCCCTGGCTGATCCTCAGCAGTGTTTGCATAAGCTACTTTCTTCTCCTGGAGATAAAATTTTACAGTCTCACATCTGCTGAACCTGCAGCCTCTTTGAGAGTGACTCTAAAGGTCACCATTCTGTGTTTCTGTGCATAACAGCTCAAGGGTTTCAGCCCTCCAAGTTTTGCTCAGTTTAGCTGTACAACAGGAAGAATGAGTGCTTCCTTCCACTTTTGCAGAATAAAAGGATGCAAACTGCCTTAGCTGAGAATAATCCCTTTAAATTCTGACTATCACACTATGATTATCCAAGAAATTTTAGCAGCTTACAACATCAGTACCACCAAATCTTGGTGCGTTACTGTAAATATGTTAATAAGATTTTACTGTGTAAGTAGTTATTTTTCCCCTAGGTAAGGTATGGTTGTAAAGCTTAGGAAGATAATAATGGCTGTTACCTGATAGACAGTATCTCCAAGAATACCCTATAATGGATGCATACAGAAAGGGATAAAAGCAAGGGTAGCACAGAATAATGCTTGCACAGAATAGTCACTCAGCATCCTGCTAGATGTTACTCAGCACCTTTCTCAGCAAGACACCCCAGTGGTCAGTTTATTAAGTCCAAACCTTAAAAAAGCTCTGATTACAAGGCTAAAAACAGGGAATGTGCCTCTAAAAAAAAAAAAAAAAAAAAAAAAAAAAGTGGGATTACAGTCCCCAAAAATGATGCATTACCCAAAAATGAGAGAAAACCTATGAACGTGAGTCAGGAGGACCATCAGGACCTGCACAGTACCTGACCTTGGCAAGGATCTGCAAAGTCCTGATGGTGTATCCGACTTCAGAGAGAGAGAAAAAAACACCAGCCATGGCTATGCTGCCATTGCTCAGTGAAAGGGACAGAGGACAGGGAGGTGACCACAGCAGCAGACAATTTTACAAAATCATCTCTGGCACACCTTGATGCAGCTACACCTGCGTGAAGCAGCAGCTCCCCTCTCTGCAGGGACTCTGGGGCACGCAGGGCCACTGTGCTCACTCACAGAGACAAGGGCAGTGCAGAGTATTCCTTTTACCTCCACAGACTGCTCCAGTGCCATGGCAACGTGAGCAACAAATAAAAAGCGAGACAATATGAACTTTGAGCAGAATTTGCCATTGTCATCGCTTCTGATTAAAAAAAAAAAAAAAAAAACTTTGAGAATTTTTTTTAGTGTTTTTCCACATTTCCTTGAGTTTCTCCTGCCAGGAATTTACTAGATCCTGAGATCTGGTCTCTGCCTACACTTTTCATGGGCGGATCCCCAGGTAATAATTATGCTTCAGCCTTTTTTTTTTTCCAGGGAACTTTTCACGTATCTTTTATAAAAGCAGTGCCCAAAGGCCTAACAACTAATGATTGTTTGTTCATTCTTTGTAATTTCTCCCTCCAGTTCCAAGTGGCAACTGCTGCCCTGAGACAGGAGGTCACACAAAAGTTTGGAAAGAAAGGCAATAGAAAGGGCCCATTAATATGCTCCATAGCTTTCAAGCAACATATACTTAAAAATGAAAATAAGCATTCTTTCCACTTTGGTTTGCCATGCCTTGTTGGAAACAAAAGTCTTCTGGAGAACAACTGAGGTTCTCCAGAATACTTTTGCTTCCAACACCTCCCAAAGGCAGTGTGTACTAGAGGCTCAAAAAAACTTGTGCTCTGGCACAGAACCAGCATTCTCACAGACTCATGTTTCATGTGAAATATTAGAACAAAGCACCATACTAAAATTGCCACCTTGGTTCCCAAATCACCCTTCAGCTTTTTGATGCAGCCTTCCTTGCTTTCAGGGGTTTTGTTCTTGCACCACATGACCATACACACAAATTGATGTGCACACACACACACAAGTGCACAAATGTATACACTGCAAGTCTAATGAAGAATCTGAAATACAACTGTAACACCTCTCACTGACCTTTTTGCTTAGAACATTTAATTGCCTTTTAAAGACTATTGAAATATTTATTCACAAAGCCTCTGTCTAATGATGATAGCAGGAATGTCAGTGAAAGGGAACCCTTGTCAATGAGTTTGCAAACCTTCCTGGCCTCACAGCAAAAAAAAACCACATTAAAAAAACCCAAAATAAAAGCACACAAATATTCCACATTAAGATTCATTTTAGTTTTCTGGAAGCCAGACCTAGTGTAGCTGTGGCAGCAGGATTATTGTGTCTGTGCTGTGTTATCTGCAAGTCTGCCTCTTGCTCCCTCCTTCCCTACATTTCACTGCTCAGAGACTTCAATGCACCAGCATGGGAGGTCGTGGCCAAACCAAGGACTGAAGCAGTGAGCCACAAAACTCAAAAGCATGAGCTCTTTCCTGCTGAAACACCAGGCTCCCAGTGAGAAGCGTCCCATGTGCACACATCCTCTGTGAACTGGGCACAGCTGGGGACACGCTCCACGAAACCCACCCACACAGTGCTCCGGAGGTCACTCACCAAGTATGTGGGACCGACAACTGAACGCAACATTCGAATGTGGTGAGTCACGTCACAGCTTCCAGACCCTGGGTTTGCAGCAAAAAAGAACTCAATGCCATGTAAAAACACTGGAAACTTCCCGGCCAGCCCAGGCAAAGCAGCAGCAGCATTCAAGTTCCATGATCTCCTAGGTTTGACCCACCCTTAACAAGCTGCCACCCACCCATCCCTCCCACCCACTCTGAGCAGCTCAGGAGATGGAGGGGTCATTTTCCTGATTTGTCACAGGCCTTTACGGCCAAACCTCCCCAAATCTGAGCAGGACTGAGAATCTGAAAAGCTCTTTTCCTGCAGAGGTGGGTTGTTACCTGCTAAAGTACCATCACACTTACAAATTCCTCCACATGACTGCTTTCTTACCACCATAATATTCCAGGCCACATAAAATACAAATAAAATATCCCAAATATAAAATACAGGAAAGAATCAAACCCACACCTTTCAATCACAGAAGCAACATCTTCCTGTCTTTCATCTTCTGAGAGCACACAGGAGAGCTAGGAAGGAGGAACTTGATGCCCTCAGGGCACTAATAAGCCTTTATTACCCTGATAGATGTCACCCACACCTGTCTCCAAGACTCAGGAGCTCCTTTGCAGCCTAGGTTTGGTGCACCAGTCCCAGAGCACACAGCAATGACAAGCACCCCCAGCTGGTCTGAGATGATGTTTCAAAGTCTCAATCCAGGATGTCCAAACTGAGAAGTCCCCTTTTTGTCCTGATCCTGAGACCTCAAAACGAAGCAGCACAGTGTAAAATGCGAGCAGATTTCCTGACTACTTCTCACACGCTTCTGCTTTTGTTTTATGCCCCACTGCCAATTCACAGCCATGGGACACACGTCCTCTCAGGCCACAGGTGCAGTTTTGTTTTCAGATCTGGCAGCTCAGGCCAGTGCCTTCTTTTCTATCCCATTGATTGTCTTTGTCCTTCATGCAGGGATGCGGAGTACATGACCGACCATGTAGTGCCCTGTTTGCTTTGCCACCACATTCTGTCGTTTCTTCCCAGTATAATATTGTGCAGGCAGACCTTACAGGAATGCAACAGTCCTCTTAAAATCTGCTTGTGAAGTTTCCATTCAGTCTTTGCCACATCTGCCATGGGGCAACTTTTCAGCTGTTTGCTGCAGGGATCAGCTTGGACGGGAGAGAAAGGTACTAACGCTTCAAGCTGCTCCTGCAGCACTGTTAGCTAGCCATTAGCTAACTAGAAAAACCTGTAGAGGTGCAGCTGAAATTCAAGCTTTCTTATAGGTTATACCCAGTACTTTCATCCTTTCTGAGTGAAAGGAATTTTGTTTTCCCCAGTAAAAAGAGATGTATAAGAAAATTATGATTATAACAAGATGAATTAGCAAAATTAAAGAGACCATTGTGAGCTTTCCTGAAGTGATCCAAAAGCCTGTGCTTAACAGCTGGAGTTTTGTAGGATTTTTCCCCTGACATTCTGCCCACTGCACCTTCCCCAGTACTACAGCTACTAAAAAAAAGACAGGGCATATTCTCATCAAAACTCTAAGGTCTGTTTCCAGTTAAGGGTGCAGTAAAATAACATGTCATTTATAAAATCAGATGGAAAAACCCAAAGAACAATTTAAAGACAGGCTGGTTTCTTCTCAGAAAAAATAAATGTCAGCCTAGCCCCACTTTTTCTTCTGTGCTCAGGACAGACTGAGAAGAAAAGAGGTCAAATGGTCCTTTCTGTCTCATGAGCTGAGTATTTCCCACACCCTTGCACTAGAAAAGTTTGTTGTAGCACCTTGAACAAGTGCATTGAAGGAGCAAGTGAGATCCAATTATTGTTTTCAGGTTGTTTTTAAATATTAACACAGTTGACAAAAGACTAATACCTACCTACAATCCACTGCCTACCTGGCCCGGGTCATCCAAACAGCATAACAGGTTACTTGGTCTCATCTCTCTGTTTACCACTTCTCTTCTCAACTTTGGGAGTTGAACAGCTTTTTTTGGTATCCCTTCCTTCAGCAGCTGAGAGATGAGGCCCCACCTGGACAGATTCATGTGAGTAACTGCTTTTAGCCAAATACATGATTTACAAATTAAAGTAAGTTGGTGTTTCCTCACCAAAAACTAAACCAACTTGACTTGAAACACAGTTGTTTCAACAAAACATTCTATCCGTATAAACAATAAAAGAAAAGAAAGGGTAGGATATTTAATTCCCTGATTAAGTCCAAGAAGCAGTGGATGCAGACTGATTTCTACCCAGGACGTGAGGAAATCCATGCCTCTTATGGCTGCCACTATGGCTGCCAGGATACAGGATAGCCAAATCTCACAGTGTCTTGATGTTCTTGTACAATTTCATACAAGTTAGAGTCAGAACAGACTATACAACAGAAATCAAACATATTCTACAACAGAAATCAAATGTATTCTTGCCTCTGTATTTACTAATCACTGTGCTAGAGAATATTTGTAATCTCCTTTTCTCTGGCTCAAAAAATAGGTATTTTATACTGTAGGGACACAAGTCCAATGGGAGATACCATGGGTGTGCTGCCTTTTCTTTGTAAGATACTGAGAAGTGCTGGTAATTCAGTGGGAAAGGATTACCCAGCTCCACCCAAGCATAAACTGAAACTGTCTGAGGGATTCCCAGTTTCTGGGCAAATGCTTTAACCCCTGGGTTTAGTAAAAGCAAAAAATTACTGTGAACAAAAATCCACTCCCAGAAAAAAAAAAAAAAAAAAAAAAAGAAATCCCAGGAGTAAATAGTTAGAAAATTTGACCTGAATTCATAAATAGTTTTAGGATGACCTAAATACCGTTTTCCCAACAAGCTTACTGTTTTCACCAGAATTTTTTCTTCTGATTTTGCAGGCCAGTTGGTTCATTTCAGCTCCCTTGCTATAGACATTAAACAACAAACAATACAAGGTTTTCTTTGTATACATCTTAGATAGAAAGGAACTCATTATGGGATTCCCTAGTCCACACTTAGAAAGCTGCAGTCTGGTTTTCTAAAGTGGCCATCATCACAAAATTATCACTGTGAGGAACACAGCAGACAAAATGGCTACAATCATCCTCAAGAATGACATTCTCCCAAGTTAAAGGTCACAAATTGCCTGACAGAATTGCCCTTTTCATAAGTCACTGTAAATAATAAAGTTCCTGAGAAAAGCAGATGACACGGTATCATCCTCAGCTACAAAGCAAAATGAAAAGGTACCTAATTAGAAGTTTCACAAATAGCAACAAGGCAAAGCTAGAGCAGATCTCAGCCTGTGGGAAGGAATTTCCTTCTGATTACCCCATGATTAAGACCCCAGCTGTGGTCACCACTGCCACCACAGACTGACCAGATCCTTCCACCACCTCCATGGGCAAAGTCACCAGGCAGTTCAGCCTCAGGCACCGGGACAAGCGTTCACTGAACCTCTTTACACTCATTTTGAACCCTCGCAGAAGAGCTCTGTAAAGGACAAGGAGACATCAGAGCAGCTGGCATTAAAGATGCAGCAAGGGTAAAGCACCCATTGGATATGCTTGGCACATCTCTCACCAGGCTGATCAGCACTGGGAGGCAGATGCTGTCAGCTAATGGAGCCTGACAGGCTGAGCAACTGGAGACATTATTCAGACGGGGGATGTGTAATTAAATCATAAGGTGTACCCTGATGTGGCTGCTGGGGAATAATCACGGGCCTCAGGGGGGATGAAAAGGCATAAAGTTGTGAGCAGCAGCACTTAAGAGGTGCGATTATGGAGGAAATCATGGGGTTTGTTGTTCCTCTGGTTAGCCTAGCACTGGTGGAGCTGCTCAGTGCCCCTCACCACCACCTTGAGCCCAGCCCCATCCCCAGGCTCTGTCCTGGCAAATGGCCTTGGGTGGAGGTGTGGGGCTGATGTGGGACTCAGAAAGCACAGGCTCAGGCTGCACCCCACAGAAACCTCTGAGAGATCCCCCATGGGGACTGCGAGCCCTCTGCAGAGCTCGCAGCCCCTCACTGAGCTGCCCGCTGCCTGCTGCCCTTGCTCGAAGGCAGGAATTCTCATTTCATGGCTTTTATCACCTGACAGTTTCTTCTGGGAGTCTATCTGTGTAATTAAGAGTTTTTCAATAACTTCCAGTCACTCCACACACACAAACAAAACAGCTGGAGGGCTGCACTGATGTGCTGTGCAAAGGCAACTGCGTGGTCACAGCACGTCTGCCCCATCTCTGCTATGGTTTTCTCCACCCCTGGCAGATTCAATCCCCACAGCAGGTGGAAAGGGGTGTTTGGGCACCCCAGACCACCAACTCACCCTGTGTGGGGCAGGGCTCTGTGTCAGGGCAGCCTGTTCCCTGTCCTGCTGAGCCAGAGCTCAGTGGGGAGAAAAGTGAAAGAAAAAAAAAAAAAAAGGATCTATGAAAGGCAGGGTAAAACCAGGCTGCAGCTTAACCCACCCTCTGGGACATCTGTGACTGAAGGTGAGGAATCTGGTGTGAACTGGACACAAAACAACAGGTTCAGGGTGAGGGGACCCCACTGGTATGTCTGAAAGCCTACAGGGTCCAAGGCCACTGGAGCTTTTTTGGGGTCATTCAAAGTGGAATGCCTCTGGTGAGAGGAACCAAGAGCAAATCCTTTACTGGGTTGACAAGAAATATGCAAATCTAAAGAAACAGGATTAATTTTACCACGTCACTACTTTACTTTTACTTCTACTATTATATACAGAAAGAGACCCACGGTGGTGAGGACAGTGGAGCCCATGGAAACTGGAGTACTGGGGGAAGATGCTGGATTGAAGGTAGCGGAGCAAATGGTTACGTGTGGAGGATGAGCTGTCCTCACCAAATCTTCACAGCTTCTCTTTTAAAACTACTCCAAAGCAAGCTGTGGTGCTACAATTCTAGCAGTTATTGTTCAGCTCTATCTGAGGTTTAAAATGCAGGTCCCAGAGCAGCATGGGGAGATGGAGAACTTCAGCCAGTTTTCAATAACTAAGGGAACAGTGGCAGTAACTGTGCAGGTTGGCTGCACTGCTGACCCCACAACACTTGGGACATACACAAAGTCATTATTTCCACACACAAAATACATCACCAATAATGAAACTCATGAAAAAGATTAGGAGAGCAGGGGTTAAAAAGGCTGAGGTGGGCAGCTGACACTAGAGCAGGGTGCTGTTTTCACTGTCACAGCTCAGCTGATTGCTTGAAGCCTGGTCTTTCCCTGGGGCTTTGTAGCACTGTCACTTTTCTGGACTCATGCTTAAATGGAACAGTTTGGCCTTCAGATGCAACAATAGCTTACGTGCAGGACTCCCTAAAAGCGCAGATCCCTGGGGAGGAACATGAGGATGTCTACAGGAATGAGCTGGATGTGGCCCGAAACGGCAGAGCAGATTTGTGTAATCCCTTATAGACCAAAGAGAGGAGTTAATAATTTTCCAGGCAGTGCTTCAAATTGGATCACTGGGGATATCTGTGAGGATTCCAAAAGAAATGTTCCTGATGGTCATTAATGTGTTCCCATTGACGTACAAGACGCACACACACATGTGCACAAGCAAAGCAGGAGCTGGCCTGGAAAAAAACCCCAGCTTGTGTGCAAAGGTGCACTTACATTTAATCTCATCCTGAGGGACTCATTCATTTCCAGGACAAATAATGACTCCCACTGCCCTTCCACGTGTGCTCCCAACAAAGGGGTGTGGGAGCTGGATGCAGGGCATGTGTATAGCCCAGCTTCAACCCTTGAAAACTCCAAGGGGCCACGCTCTGTTTCCATAACACTTTTTGCATGCTTACTTTTATGGGTCTCTTGATGACAATCTAAATCCTGCCTGTTCTTCAATAAACCATTAATCTTCCAGATCGAGTTCAGGGAAGTTGCTGTGTAGCAATAAAGTGCGTGTTTCCAGAGCCCAGAGGGAACAAAAAGGGGGAAAAAAAAAGTGAAAGGGAGCAACATTGTTTCTGAAAGACAACTTCCTGGCTTGGAGGGGTTTGGGGCCATGTGGGGTTATCTCCCCAAATCTTACCTGTAGCCTCTCCCTCTGCTCACCAAACCTTGATGCCACCTTGGCTGTAACATTTGTGAAAAGGTCCACTCTCCAACAGCAGCATCAGCATAAGAAAGGGGGTGGTGGCCCTCTCTACCTTCCACCCTGATGGCCCAGGAGCCTTTTGTGAGTGGAGCCAGCTGGAACTCTGCTTTGATGAGCAGATACCAGCTGGGAAGGGTCAGTGATCATCCCCTAGCTCCTGCTAGGCCTGTCTTGGAGATCTGTGGGGAGAGGGCTCCACCATTTCCCCACCATCCAGCGCCTTCAGTATCTAGCTTCCATCACCCCATTTACAGGCTTGCTGCTGCTTTTGCAGGCTGAAGCATGAAATGTCTCCTCTTTATCTTCAAACTACTTCCTTTGGTGTGCTGAGGGAACCAGTCTCATGGAGCTGCTGGTGCAAAAGCCATCAAGTCCCCACACCAACCCTGTCCTGGGTTTGCATTTGAACTGGTGACCCACAGCCTAAGTTACAAGTTCTGTGCCCCACTTTATAACAGGAAAAAATTAACAGAATCCCATGTGCTTCTAGGCCCCTATAAAACTGATGGTAACCATATGTCAGTGCATGTAGCTCTTAGGAAAGCACGTACAACCCTACTCAAAAGAGAGGGTAGCAGTCAGTGTGAGAAAATGCAAAAAAAAATCGTGTTCAACCTGACTTCAGTGCCTTAAGCTATGTCTTTTATGCAGTAAAGAAAAAGAGGACCAGGATAGGCCTGAGAAAATAATCTCCCTGAGCTATAGTCCTGTAGAAAAATGGTAGTAAGGGGGGAAAATAGGCACATCAGGCATACACATTCGGATAGAAGTCCAATTATTGGGTTCTCCCTGTTCAAAATGACACAGCTCTCAACAGAAAAATGAGGGAAAATTCACTGTCTGTCTAGACATCATAAATAAATACAAGGACTCAAAGTGTCTAGTACAGTTACTATAAGCTCCTGTGTCTCTGATCCTTCCCTGGCACACATGTATCTCCCAAATATTCCTGTACAGGACACTTTTAATCCTGAAGCTCTGCCTATTCTACATGAATGTTATGTTCTCTTCTTTCCACATGAGTTTAATGTTCTTGTCGTTCCTGATGATAGTACTTCACAAAACAAACTAAAGGTCGTGGAAGAGAACATGACAAAAGGAATCCTGGGATATACTGAATGTTCTTCATGAGCTTTTTTACAAAAGTAATGCATAACTCAGTATGTAAATACACAAACACTAAGTACAGTATCTATAGATCACCTGAAGCAATAAAAGCCTTGTGCAACCAGCTCTAAGGCAGCATGATGAAGGTTAGCCCTGTCAGCAGCCATTTGCACCTCCCTGCTCAATTCTTTTAATCTGGTCCTGCATTCTTGATGAATGTAGGAGAAAAAAAAATCTTTACAGAGAGCATCCATCTGAGATACACATCCTGGACAAAGAGCAGCTAATGAGATATGACTGGAGTTAATTATGTTTAACACTAAGCAAACCCTGAGCAACAGAATGTGACATGGCTCTTGCTGCTTTTTCCTTTGATAGATACACAATGAGCAGTTGCTTGGTAAACATGGGTAGGTGCTACCATTACATCACCCATGGGCCTCACTGTCATTTCTTAGATAACACTCACCTTCTAACCAAAGTCAACAGTGTCCTTTGGTGTAAAATCCTGTACAGCTGATGAAAATTAACACCCATGCACACGACGTGTGCACATCCCCAGAATTTCCCCAGTGCTCTCATTCAGTGCTGTATGTGGAATGTCACATCTGGAGAAGTGTCCCAGTGGTGGCTGGGCTTTCAGCAGTCCCAGCACCACTCCATGCTTCTGCAAGTGTCAAGGGTGTTCCCTGCTTCCCAGTGTGTCTGCAGCACAGTGCTAGCAGGCTGGAAAGCAATTACTGACACTCAATGGCCTGACAGGATCAGCAATAGAAATGGGTCATTCTGTAGCATCAGGTATTTGTAAGGAAAATGATGGAATGGGTGTTCCATTAAGGCCTTGAAAGAGTCACCACTGGGGCTTGTCAATGTAATTTTCAAGGGCAGTCTGTCTGCTGCTGTGTCGTCCCATACCTACTGATAAAAAATAGCAGCAGCAGCAATTTGTCTCTTCCTCTCTTGTCTCCTGCAGGAAACCTTGCCTGATCAGTTTATCGTGTTCTGAGGAAAGAGAAGGGGCGTACACATCCTTAGAGGTGCACAGTTTACATTTTCTCCTGAAGAGAAGGAAAGGACTGGTCTTTTGTGGACTGTCTGGGGCAGAATTCAAAATCACTTTTGTGCCTCACATCCTCTTGCCTGCACTGTTCAGCTGATGTTTTCACTGCTGGGATGGGACACAGCTGTCCCAGGGAAGGCTAGGCTGGAAACCAGCCCCACAGCAGGCTCGCTCCAGGTGAGCTGCAGGGCCTGGAGGCATCACATGCTGGTCCCATCTAAACATCTGGAGTTCACACCGGAGGAAGTTCTTTATTATTGTGGTTCCTTCTCCAAGTATAAACAATTCATCTGCCTCTTCTCACTTTGCATGAGAGCTCAGCACTCCGAAATTCTCAGCGTGGTTATTCTCACGTTAGCCTTAAGCAGTGAAGACGTCATCTTTATAAATGGGAATCTTAGCCAAAGCAAGTAATTTTCCAGAGTGCCACAGTGAACCTGGAGCTGAAGGGGGAACCTGAATTTAGTCTCCCATATCCCAGAATGACTGCCCTACTCACCAGCTCTCAGCCAAGCAAAAAGGTCCTGTTACAGGGCTTCTGTTGACCTGAGGGGGGATGAGCTGAAATGTTCCAGCGCTAGCCAAGTGCTAGCAATTGGCATTTGTTACCAGTGGCTACTCTCACATCTAATAGCATTAAGGAGGGCAAAAAAATTTGTTGTTCCTAGGTGGGCAAATGCTTTGTATTTATACTATATCTTTCATCTGAGATTCACAGGCATTTCGTGTCTATCAGGGACACATCATATTCACACAGATAGCAATATATATATAACATCATCTGATAATCAAGTGAAACACAAGACAGTAAACCAGATTGCCAGGGGAGAGAGCTGAGAATATTGCCTATGATGAATGCACCATTCAATAGCCTTTATTATCCTTCTTTTAGTCACTTATTTAGGTGGGAAAAGCTTCAGTCTAACCTGGCCTAATACAAACTAGAACCTTACCCAAGCTAAAGCAAAACAAAATTAAGCTTTGAAAAACTCTGGTGCTCATTGATTTTCCATTATCTTCCATTTTCTTACCTTGCTGAGCTGGTTACAGAAGTGTCAATGCACTAAGAAGGCAGCTCATCTTGCATCTTTGTACTTTTGGCTGTGTGTAGTAGGAACTGCAGAGGCATGTGAAAACGGAAAGAATATAAAACCAAATCAACAAATACACAGAGGCAAAAATGATCCATGCATAGAAAAAAAATAGCCTGAACAATTTCATTAACTGTTATGCCTCTTAGATACAAGCCTGGTATTTTCAATCTATAATGCCACTGTGAACTCCTGAAGAAATCATCTTCCCACTAGAACAACAAGGTCCAAAAGGGTTATAATGTGACCATGGTAGGTCAACAACCACAGGAGAGCATGGTCCAGTTTTGGCACAGTTGCAGCTGTGCTGCACCCCACTTTGAGCATCTCTGAGAATGTTCATCTATCACGTGGTGAGGACCTAGAAACAGAAATGATTGTTAGAGTTTACATGTTTCCTTCTTTTCCAGCTCTCTGAGAACTGATTTGATTATTTGGGTAAGTGTGGGCGCTTTTCTGAGAAAGGGACAGATCCAGGGGAACCCACTGTGAGAGAGCCAAGCCAAGAGAAGTTTTGTGATGAATTGCAACCCATGAGACTCCTGGCCTTACTTACCACCATCTGTGCTCTGGTCCCAGGAAAGTGGATTCTCTCATTAACCTTCCTTCTCTGGTTAACTCTTTCCCTGGCAGAGCACAGCAGTCCTGGGAGAGTTTGGGAGATCCTGTGCCCGAGGGAGAGACAAGTTCTGCGTTTCCCCTTCAGTTATTCAGCAGGTTCAGCCTGCTGAATGAGGAACCTCACAGGTGCATCTGTACATGATCCACTGGGAGGATTTAGGACAGCAACTACCACAGATCCCAGTGCGGTTCGAGAGCTGGCACTTTTGTTTGCAGTAGGCCCTGGAGCCAGACCATGTGCACATGCCACATGTGACCTTCTGTTCCTCTTCTATCAAAGGGGGTATGTATTAACTATTCCAGCAAACATGTGAGGTATAGCACTGCCAAGAAATGGGAGCCTCACTGCTGTGTTCTTCTTGAGAAAGAATGCATTTGTAAAAAAAACCAAATCATCTCCATTCAGTCAAATTACAGTCAATTATCATTGCCTTCAAGCCAAGATATATTAGCTCTGAATCTGCTTTAACTCAGTTACTGAAGCACACTGGAAATGTCATTCAATTTGGAAAAAAAAATATTATTACCTTTTATTCCTTAGCAGTCAAAAAGATTTTGAAACAAGATTAATGGGGGCAATTTTCTTCCTTCTATCTGTAGCTTTTGAAAATTAACAATGCTTCTTTTATTTTGGAGTAATAGATACCTGACAATCTTCAGTCACTGGACTGTCTTCAAGGCATCATTGCATTCACTTCACATGCAATTAACTTTTACGACTAAAACATAGTTTTGCCTTTTTTTTTTTTTTTTCCCTTCTGCCGTCAAAGGGAAATTGGACAAAGACAAATGCAAGTATATACAAAACTATCCACATGCTTTCTCAAACCCCTCGGGCCAAGGATAGCTCCATCACAGTCTGCAAGAAAGTGGCCACGTTTTTGTGCTTGCTACCTCACTTCAACTGTAAACAGACCCCAAAACACACAGTGTTTCCCTCACAGCACCTCAATTTAATGCAAGAAACCAACGCAATAAGAGAGCTTTTTGATCCATAAAGCAGAGCTGTAATTTACATTTTGTTCTGTTTTTCCTTCTTATCACCAGCGCTGTCAGAAGTCTCTTGATTCATTATTGTGGCAATGGAAACACTGAAGCACTGAGACAGCGGCATGGGGAAATGTGGAAGATACAATTACGGACTGACCCGCTATTCCAGGACACCGAGGGTGTCCCAGGAGATTACATTGCTGGAGGGAAACACAGTCTTGCTGGTGGGTAGCTTTAGCTCCACAGGAGCTTGTGACCAGGCCCCGAAATTATTTAACAGAGAGTGAGGGAAGAGAGCAGAGCACAGAGCAGAGCAACTTTTGTGGGAAAGGCAGCAGATATAACTTTACAGCAATCTGTTTTTTGATACAACCTCAAATTACCCCACACAAGCAGGTCTTAGCTAGTGCTGGTGACCCCGTATGTAGCCTGAAAGATTTAGGGAAGTGCAAAGTTGCCTCTAAACATTCACCCTCTGCATTGGGAGCCAGAATCCCAAAACCTCCCCTACACGTAATGCTGGAAATGACAAAGCAGCAGTGAGACCCAGGGTCAAAGCTTGTGGCAAAGCCAGCTACATACCATGGCCAAGGAGTGGAAATCCAGTGGGACCAGAGATCTGTGCCAGATACTTGCCCGTAACCTCAACCCCAGCCCACACGATTTGCCACAATGCAAATCTAAACCCAAAACTCAAAATACGCTTTTCCAGAGGCTGAATAAGCAAGGCAGGTTTCCACAGCAGCTGGTCATCTTTGTCAGCCTCCCCAGTGGCTCACCAGCACCTCCAGCTCCTTGCAGGAGGATGTCCCTGCACACACGGGGGACCTGAGCGTGCTGCCCAGTGCCCCGACGAGCCAGCAGGTACTGAGGATGGATCTGGAGCACCTGGGTCAGCCCTGTGGGCAATGCTGCAGTACTATAAAACACAAGGAATCGTTTCAAAAAGAGGCTAAGAAAAGGATCCTGCAGAAATTGTGCCCAGTCTCGTTACTGGAAAACTACTTGACGTAGTGACCAAACATGGAGACTTTTCCAGGAAATGTGTTTCTTTATTTAAATAAAATTAGTGCCAGTAGAAACATAATAATAAAACTTTAAATACATGAGACAATTATATACAACTCAATGTCAGGAATTATATACATCAGCTCTTTACAGATACAAATACATTTATACCAAAAGTAAAGGACGAAGGAGAAAGCAATGGAAAATGTGACAACTCGCGCATGTCAGTCTCATTTGGAAAGTTTCAGGATTCAAGTGATTCCAGGCAAAGTGCCAAACTTAATTTGGCTTCTTTCAAACTTAAAACAGCCCCTTTTAGAGTAAATCTACCAAAAAGCTTTATATGGTCCGATCCAAAGTTCACTGAAGTAGATGGGAAAAACTCCCACCGCCTTCAGCCTGCTCCGAATCAGGGCCTTTCTGAGCACAATGGAGCCTTTGTTCTGCTGTGGGTAGAGAGAGA
This sequence comes from Pyrocephalus nanus, assembly GCA_038380795.1. Taxonomy (NCBI): domain Eukaryota; kingdom Metazoa; phylum Chordata; class Aves; order Passeriformes; family Tyrannidae; genus Pyrocephalus; species Pyrocephalus nanus. The sequence continues at coordinate 21,423,032 of CM076270.1, read as the reverse complement.
CAGCGATCCCTGATCCCTCGGCATCCTACATCACATTAACCCTCTGAGCCCAACCCAAGCTTGGCCCTCCCCAGCAGCAGGAGCACAGTAGATTCCAGCTTCAGTTCATTTCTGCCATTTTCCAAGCTGCCTCTCCAGCTCTAATGCCAGTGGATAAATCACAGAGCTATTTTAGTGCAGGAAATACGTGGAGACGTTTTGCAAATATTTTGCTGTGCAATGCTTTAGATTCAGGCTCTTCAGCCCTCATGCTTTAAAGCTAATCAAAACACTATAATAAGTTATTATAAAATATAAGGTATGATTGAAATATTAAATTTTTTATTTTTATTAATTTTTACTTCTTTTAAAAGTGCAATAATTTAGTAACAAATTTCATGAGCATTTGAAAAATGTCACAGTACCATTAAACTGGGAGAGGGGGGGAAGTTTGTGGTGGTATTAAAAACTAATTACTAATAGCTTTATAGAAATGCATGTGTCACATGCGAGCTGATTAAAAAACAAATATGTAATGCAATGTTTACCTACACTGGCTTAAATAGAGCAGAAAGTCTAGATTGTTTAATGATGCAAATGAGTACAGTTTTACTGACCTCAAATGGAGAATTTAACTCCAACAGAGAAGCACAAAATCTTGTGCCTGTCCCTGACTCAGCTGATGACTTCAGTGGGGCCAGGAATACACCCTTGCTAGGTTAAATTCCATTTGGAATTCCACCTATTTTTCAAGGGGGCGTAACAGAGCAGCATTTGTTCAAGCCTTTCTACATCTTACAGCCTGTAACAAAGACCTTTCATCATCTTCTTTAACTTACAGATCTTTGCCTTTAGTGACCAAATGTACATAGCTTTTAAAAAAACACAAAAGCAAAAAACAAAACCACTTTTCCTACTAGTAACTCAGTCACAGGCTGAATTGCAGCAGAAGGTGGTGAACCTGACCCACTCAGTACAGGTATAACTTAAGCAAAGACAGATATAAATGCCATGGATCTGAAACTGGGCTTTACAAACTGCCTAGAAATTTAGTGCCCTTTTTTTTTTTTCTCCTTTGTCTTTCACTCTTTCTGTGCCTAAAGTCAGTCTCCAGCCATGATGCAATCTCCCTTCAAGTACAGCATCAACAAGTCTTCAGCTCTGAGGCCTCATTGAGCAAATCTGCTGTTGGCTGTGGTTTGTCATAAGAAAAACACAGTAAAAGTACTTCTAGTCTATCACAGTTTTGTGTGAATGAGCATTATCCATAGCCTTTAAGAACCAGGCACTCGCATTAGGGTAACTTCCCTAAACATTTCCCAGATATTTACAGAAATCTGAAATATGCAGAGACATGCCAGCAACAATTACCTCGTTAGAAAAAACACGTACATTCTCCTTGCTTTTAGCTCTCATAGTAAAAAGTAATAATGGAAAAAATAAAATTAATCAACCCTATTATGTGCAAGTTGCACTTTGGGGTTGGGTACCACTGCTTCTTTGTCCTGCCAGCTCTCGGGAGCGCCTCGGGCCCAGAGGCACAGATAGATACCTGTTCAGGGTTCATTGGAGAGCAGAAAAGTAGAGCCACAAGTTCTTAGTGGGAGTTCCACTCGCGCTTTGGCAGCTGATCAAGGGAACCCTGCAAGTGCTAGGAGTTCTTATGGATGTTTTCCACAGACCCCTCGCTGCTCTCATTGAGGAGCGTTTCTGACGCTTCCCCGAGTTCAGTGTCCAGCACCTCCTCCTGGATGGTGAAGTGAACATCTGGGGAGGAGGATTCGGAGCTCACGCTGCTGCCTTCCATGGAGCAGATGGCACAGGACAGGGATGGCACCATGCTCTCCTGCAGCATGTTCAGCATCATGGGGATCTGGACAGATTTGAGCCCTGCCACGGTCGGTAGAGGCTTTACAGCTTCCCCCCATTCTCTCTCCTCATCTTTGTAGAGCAGAAGCAAGTTGGATGACTTGTCTTTTCTTTTGGATTTCATGTAGCCAAGCATTATCCCTATCAGGAAGATCCCATAGAAAGACATGACAATCAGAATGTAAAAGTACTCGTTGCCGTTGTTCTTCTCTGTGCTGCGGGATTCAGCATCAAGCATGGCTTGGGTCACATTTGCATTGTCCATCTTCAGCATGGAAAGTGTTTTACCACAGCTAAAGCCTGGAGGAGAACGTGCAGGGATATGTAAGATCAAACTTCAGAGCAGAGATGTAAAGGAAACAACTGAAAAAAAGATTCCCCTCAACTCTTCCCTGCTACTTGTAATTTGTAAGCTTGCAAACCCCATACCTGACTGAAGTTTCACAATCTATCATAGCTCTGCATTACTACTGTAAGTGAATGAACTCTTATTAAGATACAGAAAACATTAAAGGAAAGAAAACTCATAATAGTAAATTATCTTGAGTTCTAAGATAAATTATAAAACACCCGATCCAAGTAATTTAAAAAAGAAAACTATATAGAAATACTCTGTTAGGCACTTAAATATAGTTTTGTGCTACATGGTGGGAGAAAGTTAGAAGTATTATTTTGTTCAATGATGCAGGAAAAAAAAATAATCAAAAAGCAACTTACGTCGGAATGCAAATAATTCCTCCTTTTGCAAAGCTCAAGAGACCTTTCCTCTACCAAATGCCGGGTGTTCTGAAAACTTTCCTCTGCTGCAGTTGGAATAAATAGCTCTCAAGAAATGTTTCATCACGTGTTTTAGAGGCACAGTTTATAATAGTTTTGTGTTGGAGTCAACAGATGAACTTGAAGGATTGCAGTTCAACCCACTGAACTCTTAACAGCTGTGAAAAGAAAAAGAGTTGGGAATTCAGATTTTACTCTTTCCTAACCAGTTTAGCACTGGCTCTTTCAGCTTGTGAATCTTTTCCTTTCACATCCCAATTGCTAAATCTGACCTGTTACCCAGAGAACTGCTACACAGAATGGAAAACCTGCATACCATTACTCTATGTTTGTCAGAACATATAGTAAAATACACATGTGAATTTTGTAGTAGACACTACCAAGTTATTTACATGCCTGCTACACGTAGTCTTCACTGAAGAGATGGGAAACAGGTTATTTTCTTTGGTCAGGATTAGTGACAAGGCTTTACAAAGTGTGTGCAAAACAAAGTGGTAACTTTAAACTTGTGTTGCAGCTCCACTTTGCCACAAGGCGTGAGACTGAGGGGCACTGGCCCCTGGGTCTCGAGTGAGTTTTGGGTGGAAGGGTGTTGGTGCCATCTAACTTTGGCCATCAGAGCAGCAAATATGGGATCTGTGCTCCCCACATAATCAGTGGAATGGTGCAGACTCCTCCAGGAAGAGACTTGGAGCTCCTGAGGTTCATGGCCCCCTTCTCCCACTGTTTGTTACGTGCTGTCTGCGTGCTGTTTGTGCCTAAATAGACCAGGGCCACTGAGTCAACGCAGATTTTGGGATGAAGGGACATTAAGAACCAGGCAGAGGGACTGCTGGAGGCTGCTGTAATGGGCTGCTGGGCTGAGCAGGACACCTCCCAGATGGCTGGGGAGGGCAGAATTAGGATGCAGTCTGGGTCGCAGGGCCCACAGAGTTCCCAGCTCAGTGGTACAGGAGGCTCTGGGACCCCTTTTCAACACGTAAGCAACAGTACAGGCCATGGGAAGAAGGAGGCCCCGCTTGCACCTTAGGGATTTCATTTCCTTATCCTCTCCATCCCCGTTCTTCACACACAAAGCCCAATTAGTCAGGCCCCACATGTGAATGTCACCCCTTCTGCAAAGCTTCAAGGATGTTTATGTAACAGAACACTCCACTTCCAGAAAGCAGTAGACTGGTGCTGGAGTTTCCCAACGGTAGGTCTGGGTGGTTTTTTCCCCCTGCAGTCACTTGTGGATTGTTTGCATAGACAGCAAATTCTTTTCCAAACTCTGCCCTCACAATCCCTCTGAGGTAAAAGCAGATAGGATTAACTTCTCTTCACATGTAGGAAAAGGCAAGAGAGAAAAGTTAAGCAACTCAAGATACAGTGAAGAATTCAAGAAAAGACAGAATTGTATCTGTGTTTGGAACCAGCATTTTCCATCATTTCTCTGAACGACTACACAAAGAAAGGAAAAAGTTACATTAGCCAGATTCCCTTCTCTGCACCTTAAAATAGAGGATCCACCCTTTAGGATGTTGGTTTTATCTCCCTGCGCATTCCCATGTGATAGCTCAGGAGCTGTTGATGTTGGACTAAAGTCTACTGGGATTTCATCTGACAAAATCTGTCTGCAGCACCAGCCTGCCAAGTCTGAATTCCTCTTCCCTGTTCCCGACAAATTACTGAGCAGGCAACAAGAGCATATCAACTGGTAGGCTAAAGCATAACCCAGAGCAAGTGTCTGGATTTTCTAGTTAATTTGGGGGAATTTTCATTTCTCAGCTCCATGTGATATTTGCTCCCCCACTCAGCTCTGGAAATTTGGTGCTTGAAAAACCAAAGACAACGCATCAGGTTTTACCAACACCCGTTTATGCGGGGCTTCCACAGAACGGTGAGGAAGCGCCCAGCATTGTTGGGTCAACGCAAGTTGGCTCAAATCCTTTCACTGTGCCCATGAAACCAGCTCAGAAGTTGCTTAGTCCTGGGAACAAGACCACCTAAAGCCTGTCCTGCTGCCTCCTTTCGTCAGGGTCATACACAGGCCATCCCTCACCTCGGCACAAAGGCAGATCCAGAGGCACCGACAGCCCACAGCTCCCACCAGTGAGCCAGCAGAGCAGGGGCAGACCAGCTCTTCTGCTGCAAATAGAGTCTCTCATTTGCTCCAAAACCTCACATTCTCCCCGTGGGTGAAGCTCTGTCCAAAATTACCAAGACAAACTGAAACACCCGACAGGAGCACAGGAACACTTCTCAGGTACATCCATAGTTTTATACAGTTCTCCCAAAGTTTAACTGAAATTACACAATTTTGCATAGCTATTGCTGAAAACTCTTTGCAACTATGTTTACTTTGGCTAGCTGATGACAACATCTCTTCTCCATCTGTTAGCCCATGATTAGGAAAAACAGTTTAATTTTAAAAAGGCCTGGAAGGAATCCCTGAGCCTTCTACAGACATGAAGAGGAGGGATTGGAAGACACTGGGGAACAACCACCTGAAAAACATATGCCACTTGCTTACTGATGCTGTAAGTCAACTTTCTCAAGCTGTACCCTGTAGAAATTATACTTTTGTCTAAAAATAAGACTTTGAAAACTGGAGCTTTTAGTTTTGTGTTTCAAAATTATATTTCCTGCAAATTATATCGTAAAGCCATTGACTACAGAAAAAAGCTTGCTTCATTTGAAATAAATTATTTTTTTTTAGAGTTAAGCTTACTGGCTATTTCTTTTTTCATGCTTCTGTCTTCCTTTCGGATTAATTTTTTCCCCCCAAACTTCGGTGAATTTTCCCTGAAACTTCGCTTCGAAATTTTATCTGAAATGGCACCCTTATGCTTTCAGCAATTGCCTCTCATGTACTCCTCTTCACCTTCTTTGCACCAGTCCCAATCAAGGCTATGACATTCAAGAATAATCCTCATGCTGTTGTTACCACCTTCCACATTCCTCCTTTGGAAAATATTCTGACCAATAAATCAGAGCAACAGGCACTCCAGTGATGAAAAGGTCACAAAATAGTTGTTGATGCCAGATTTTTTTTTTTTTTCTCAAGGTCCCTGTCTCCTAGAGAGCCTTTTGTGGCAGCAACCTCCGTCACCGAAAGACGCAAACGTTGAGGCTTGAGGCCTCCCATGGGGCAGGAATTCTTCACAACATGGCTTAAGGGATCTTATAATGTGAGCCCTTTCTCCAAATAAAAATTTGAGGACAGTCAGAAAACTGAACAAAGACAGAATCCATTATGAAGACAACATGAAACCTCCTTAGAGACCCAGATGACTGTGCAGGCTGCCATGGAAAAATATATGCCTAACCCTTCATTATGGGCATAATCCATGGTCTGATGCTGCATTTATCTTTCTTTTCCCAGTTAGTGAGTTAATAAGACAAAAGACACAAGACAACTGTTAAAGGGCTAGCTCCTATGGGAAGCTGAGCCTGTTTGATAAGTGTCTGCTAACAGTATCACTCTAAAGAGTACCCAGATATGTGCACTCTTGGAGGCATAATTTGAAAATCTGAAAAAAAAAAAATTAAAAGAGAAACGGGAAGAACAGAGGAGTTGGGTTTTTTCTTCCTGCACACATGGACGTGTAATGGAAGCAATATTTGGGAATTTACCTCCAGGGAGAAAAAGGAGGGAGAGTTTTGCCATACCAATAAGGACTTAGTTATGATTTAGACCTTTAAGGCACAAGTTGGCAAAGGACAGCAAATATGATATTTTTTCACTCCCATATATTACTTCAATTAAATTAAAATTAGAGATCAAGACCTGGGTTTGACACCATTAAAGGAAGGCAATAAAATGGATATTTGTGCCCTTGATCTGGTCTTGCAGTTGAAGACCTGCCATGCTGAGATGTCTATACTGACCTTCAGTCCTGCTGCAAAACATTAACCTCACCCAGGACCTGATACAAAGCCCCTTAAAGTTAGTAGCAGTGTCTCCCCTAAAACAAACTTTAACACCTGCTCCTTACAAGTTCTGTGCAACTCAAAAACAGCTTTCAGTGAAGCTTGTGAATGTACTGGAATAAAAGCTAGTCCAAAAGCAGCAGGCAAGTCACACACTCATTCCCAGAGTAGGAATGAGTAGCAGCCCAATACAAGCCACGTGCCTCCTTGCTAGCAAACCTCCTCACAGTATGGAATTTAAGAGGTTTACTGTGTGCTCATAACCCTTCTGTGCCTCAGCAGTTCACCCACTTGTGAAATTATTCTGATAATACCTACAAATCACTTGTGCTGGGAGGGTACAGCAGAATAACTCACAGGCAGATCTCTACCTGAAGAGGTAACAACCACTGTGCCTGTGAGCACGATGGCTGGGCTGGCGTCTGAGCCATTCCCAGGCAGCTCTAGGTTCAGTGTCATTTTCCATCACTCCTCCTTATTTTTCACATTGCAGAAATAGATGACATTTTTTATAAACTTGACACAAGCAATTTCTAGAGGAAGGTGGTAATTTCCTTAGTGCCATCCATAATAAACTGTGTTACCTTCTGGATAGCAAGTGGAAGTAATGGTCTGACCTGTTATTAACTGTAAAAAACTTGGTAAAAGGCTACTGCTCTGCCTTGCTACCTTACAGTCTTCACTAGGGAAAACATGCAAATAAAAGTCTAGAAGATGAATGCATCAGCCTTCTCTCCAACTGCAGAGTTGAGTTAGCTTTAATTCAAATTTTAGTTAACCTTCACAGCAGATCCCCCTTCTTGAAACTTGAGGTTTCTCAAGCATTCCCTGCACCCAGAGCAGCAAATAATTATTTTAATCAATAGTAGCAAACACAGGGTTCAGAAGCATCTCACAGCTGAGGTGACCATCTGCACTCAGACTCTCAGCTCTAGCAGTGGCAAGAGATTTCCCAGAAGCCATATCTGGAGTGTGCAATTGCCCTCCAACCACATAAAAAAGAAATGTAAAGCAAATTGGTTTCTGATCCCGGAGATGACAAGCAACAGAAAACCTCAATGATATCTGTAATAACAGTTTACAATAAATTTAGTACTTACTGTAAGGCTTGTGTCGTGGGAGTCTTGGAGTTTCGGATAGGAATTTCTTTTCAACCTCTAAACTGAATTTTAGAAAGCTCAGAGTGACTGGAAACAAATAGAGTGGAAATAGGTAACTCATCATAGCAATACAAGAAATTACATTTAAAAAATATGGACTTTTCAGTGGCTGTTATGAGAATCTGAGTCCAAAATCATCACAGCCTCAATTCTCTTTCCTGTAGCTAAGATAGGTTACAAAGTTATTTTACCAATATATATTTCTATGCAATAATATGAAACCTGTACCTCATATTACCTTACCTTTTTCCTTGGATGTGACATAGAGGATATAGAGATGTTTGATTTGGAAATTTGTTTTCTTTTATTTTTCTTTTTGTTTTATTTTTTTTCCCAATATAAACTCTAAACTTGCTTTGCTCTTAGAGTCAAATGATAGATTCAGCTGCACTATATGCAATAAACTGTGTTCAACATTATTTGCTTCTATTTGGATTTAAAACAGTAAGCAACATATTAAATTTTAGATGCCCTCAAAAATAAATCAAGAACCTTTAAAGTTTATTAGCAGTGTTTAGAAGAAATTCACTGACAAATCCAAACACACAATTCTGTTTGTTCAGCAAAGAGACACACTTGTTCTCCCAGCTATGGAAAGGTGCCTTATGTAGATCTGTTCATCCTCTCTGAACTGCTTCTGACTCTCAGAATTAGCACTTTGATTTACATTAGTAAAGGCTTCTAACAAACAAATTGTAGATGAAAGGATATGAATCAATATTTAGAGGGGTTTTGAAAAATTCTTCTGCACACAGCAGGAACACCTCGGTTTCTTTTTTTTTTTTTCTAGTTAATTTTAAGATTTTTCATTACCTGAAAAATTCAGCATATGCCAGTAATTGAGAAGTGTAAGAAATAAAGGGGACAAAACATCTAAGTGATGGACTTGAACCCTCACCTGACTACAGATCATAAGATCACTGGGAAAGTTAAGGGATGCTTGCCCAACATTAGGCAGAGAGCTTACAGAGACACTGATGAACATCCAGCTATCCAGTTAAACATAACCAGAGATCAAATAGGAAAGTGTGCATTCATGCCTCATGCCAGGAAATATTTTGTTAGGATGGATTCATGTCAGCTGGGACTCTGCTGCCTTCTTCACTAGGAGCAGCTGCACACTACCTGCTGCCTCTTAAGCAAGTTCGTGCCTCACTCCAGTTGAACTCTTCCTGCTCCTCAGTTCAGGTGACTGCCTACAAGCCCAGCATGGTTCGGTCATTTTGCTTGGAACTTTTTAGAAAATATATTTGGAAGCCAAGGAGAACAGGGGAGCAGGATGCTTTCCCAGGAAATAATCAGGGCAAGGTTCACATACCCTGTGACTTCACTTGCCCGGGCTCAGAGGTGTAACAGTTCTCAAAGCTGACCACACTTGGAAGAATTTGAGAAGAAAAATGAACAGACAAAACTTTAAGCACTGGGGAAACCACAGACTCTGAAATCAAGGAGACAGCTGTTGCCTAGACCTACTAAAACCACAGTGTTGTGGTTTTAATTTTCATACATCAAGAAACAGTGAAGACACCAACATTTAGCAATACAAATTCTGCCTCAGACACATGCTCAGCACTCCCATTGAATCCAGCAGGATTTTAGGGAGCGTTAGGAATACAACCACTAATACAGAGCAAGGTACCAGTCTGCCTTCCTGCACAGTCAGTGTCTGGTTTTCTGCCTTGAGATTGAAGTACCTGCCAGGATATGAGGAGTTCTTCATATTAAGTTCTAACACCGCTCTTGAGGACACAGCGTTCAAAAGAGATTGAAAAAAGAGCGGGGAGATCATCCTGGCATTTACTACAAAAACAACTCACAACAGCACACAGTAAAGGCTACAACCCAAGTGTCACAGTGATCTCCCATCCTCCCATCACGTGCCGAGGGAGGTTCGTACACAAAAATAGGTGTAAAGCAGAGATGAAAGGGACAGAGGGTGTTATCACAGTGGCACACATCCAGCCCAGCTGAAGCAAAAGCATTTGCAAGGCCTCAGAGGAACAACAACGCACATTTCTCTTCATTATTACTTTTTCCAATCCTGCAAAATTTGTTCACAAAGTAAGAGGTAGCCCATCCTGCTTCACAGCCGTGTCAGCACAGCATCTTAGGTCACTGTGACCTTCAGCACATGCTGGATTTTCACTTTCACATGGATAACAGATGTTGAGCTCTCTTTCCCTCTGATGTTCAAGGCCCTCAGGCTTTTGTACATCAGGCACTCGGCACCATGTGCTTTTGTAACACTCCCTTTGAGTTTTGGTTGAGAAACCCTCACATTTACTGTAGCTGTTACAGCAAACATCACACTCCATTAATTTTGGCTCTCAACCCTGTTGACCTGAATCTTCACGGGATTGCAAACGCAGTTTAGATTTCATCACTGCAGCTTTCTACAGCACACCCCTTTCAAGCTGAAGCAACTAAGACAGCACTTCAGTTTGATCCATTACATCTTGGCATCTGTTGACTGTATTCACTTTTAGAGCACAAAATACTCAGAAGAGCTATTTGTATTCTTATTCCAAAAGTCTGCTTTGGAATCACAACATAAGGCGCAAAACAGCATCAATTGGATGAACCCCAGGTGCACAGAAAAGAAGATAAAGTACACAAAAGAGGCAGTAACAGCACATGCATCCTCTCCAGAGGGAGGGATTCTGCAAGGCAAAGGAGGGAAAGCGGGAAGCTGCGATTTCTGAAACCCGAGGCTGAACTCCCAGTCTCAAAATATGAACCTGTCTGCAATTTGCCTTTGGTTCCCGTAAGGTCTGGATTTCACTCTTAGTGCCTAGATGTAAGAACTTAAGATTATTCCTGAAAATGAGCTGAAATCTTTTCCCATATTTCTGCATTTTGGTGTTAGTCCTCAGAGCCACAGCTGTGAGCGTTCAGAGGAGGAACTCCTTAAATGCATAATGGAGAGAAGGGGTTGTAAGCAATGCAGGGTCACGTCAGCTTTAACAGGACAGGGTTTCTTTCTTCTCAGCTGTTAGAAAAACTTCATCTCTTTCATTAACACAAACACTCATAATCCAGCCTTGAGTGGACAGCTGATAGAGCCTGAATAATCTAATCCTCCATTACCAGGACCTTGGTTGATATAACAGCCCCCCGAACCCTCCCATGCTTCCTGCATTTAAAGGACATTTAAAAAGAGTTCCAAGAGACTTGGAGAAGCCCTTCTGGCATTTCCCTCATCAATGCTGTGAGTTGCACTGCAGATTAGGTGCATGTGGCATCAAACTGAGCAGGCAAGGTGTGCAGCCCTCTGGAAATGCCTGCCATGTTTCACTCCACCCCGTGGAAAACTGTCCCTGTACCATGTGTTGAACAGAAAGAGGGGAGAGGGCAGCATCAACAGTGCAATAAGGCTGATCAAAGGAATCAAAGTTAACTTCCTGAATTATTTTTTTTTAAACAATACAAAAAAAAAAAAAAAGAAACTGCGCAACACAGAAATGCCTACTCTAGGCAGGGGTGGCTTACTTGCAAATGATAAAAGAAACCAGGGAGGATATGTTTTTCAAATGCAGGCATTTATATCTCAGTGGGGAGACATCATCCCTTCTTGAACAAATTTTGTTAAGGCAAAGGCAACCATTGTTTTGATGCAATAATGCTTTTAGAACTTAAGGGAAAACACTCCTATCTTGGCTGCTCATAACATGTGAATAATCAGCCCAAAGTAAACAACATGTGGTCTTGTGTGGTCTTTTTTTCTCTTCATGTGAGGCTGGTATTTCACTCGAATTCAGGAAGTGACAGAAGTGGGGAGTTCTGTGCAGATAAAGGAGACTCTGTGTTTTCCTTACAATCTCTGGAAATTCAGTGTATTTGGAAAAAAAAATGTTGCTGTTGCACATGGGAAATACAAGAAATACATCTAAACACATAGAATGAATTAATAGTCCTTTAAGTCATATAACTAAAGAATTTTGTGTAGCCACATTCAAAATATTTCCTGACTCTTTCATGGCGTTTCAGTGCTCAGTCATCACTGAGTACGAATCGATTCTTAAACTGTAGCATTAAAGGAGTTCCTGAAAGCAACATAACCACGGTATTATTTGCAAATATGGTTCCTGTTGTGTGGTGGTTGCTCACATAAATCACCTGCTTAGGGAGGAGAAACAGTGCTCTGGCAGACAGAAGGGCTCAGCACAGCAGGGTCTGTGCTCCCCTTGCTGTTGCACTGCAGGCAAAGAATCCACTGGCTGCTTTCTTCAGCAGGGATCCTTAAGAATGATGACTATTTAACACACTGCTACCCCTTTTCAGATAAATACGGGTGTGGAACGTTTGTATTGGTTTTCTTAACTGTCACTTGCTCACCCAACCCCAGCATACCCCTCCTGCTCCCATCATGGTAGGGGATGCACACAAACCATCAACTCAGTGTGTTTTCCAGCTGCTTCCTCCCTTTCCCTACCACACAGCTTCTCTCCTACATGACCCATCCATGTATGATGTTGATCTGCAGCCCTCCAAGCCTTTCAGTCCAGCTCAGTGAAAACCCGGGAGAGGTTTGTCTCCTCCAGCCACCTCACGGGATATGATTGTCTCCCTCTGCCCCGCAGGGTCAGCCTCATGCTCTGTGTAGGGCGAAGGCAAGAGGACACAGACTAGTCTTACCATTCAAATACTTCAACTGTGAACTGAAAACGAAAACTGGAAGCTGTTGCTTTGAATACTGGGACTCACGTGGTCCTTTTATACTTTTCAAGGCTTACCTCCTTCTGAGTCACACCTCTGGACACCTTCTTCCATGACTCATCCCTCTCCCAGCTTATCTCATTTGCACCATCGATGTCCTTCAAAAAAACAGATTGCCAAAGCATCACCTTCAAACCCCACTAAAATACACCTGCTTGCCTATAGCGGTAGGGAGGTAGGGAGGGGAGGTAGAGATTTAAAAAGATTCTAAGTAACGCTAAAAGACAATGAAAAATACTTAGTGCACATACATTACTCGGCACCACACATCCATATTACTTGCCCACATCCTCTGTGTCTTTTCTCTGACATTTCTAGTTATAAACATAGCGTATCATATCAAACCACACTGCTGTGTTTGTAGTGGGGTGGGACTGTATCTGTAGTGAGACACCTCACGTTCTTCTGAGCCCTGAAATAGCAATCACAGCCCATACATTTGTGAAGTGTGATCGTTGGGACAGCTCTGCAAAGTTCCAAGTGTTTTCCCAATACCTCCCACCAAGAAAGAGCTGCCAAAATCAGTTCCTTCCTTCTCCCAAGAGAAAAACTCTCTTTGCCACATCTCCTTGGGGGTGCAGCTCAGCACCTTGCCCACCATGCCACCAGCCCTGGGCCTTGTGCAAGGCACATTCCAGGAATGCTTCCAGCCATAGCACCAGTGCTTCTAACCCTTAACTCTCCTCCTTTTCTTAAACTGTTCAGCCATGGTTAAGTCAGGGTTTTTTTTGTTTGGGTTTTGTGTTTTTTTTGTTTTGTTTTGTTTTTTTAAATAGTTGCTCATTCTCAAGCACTTATTCTGGAAGGTTCCCCTGCTCAGCTCCTCATCTTGGTACTAGTATTGGAGCAAAGGCCAAGAAAAAATTAATCTGAATTAATTTGCTTTTCTAAGTAACAGTTTTAAATCAAAAGTGGATGCAGATTTAATTGTTGTGGGTATAATAATCTCAGCATTAGGATTAGCTAGTAGCATGAGTAAAAAAAAAAACAACCACAAAACAACAGACCATCAAAACCAAACCTCAAAAAAAAATTCAGAAAACAGTTCTTTGGTATTAAGGAGTCTTGATGACTAAGCTTTATGATTTGCTGCTGAACCAACCAACACATCTAAACATGTCATTATTTTTTCCTAAATCCAAGAACTAACAAAATAAACCAAAATAAATTCCCATCAGTGTTTTACTCTATTGTAAAGTCTTTTTTTTTTTAAATTAAATATCAACCTGACTCTCTGAAGACTACTGCAGAATATAAGTAAAAAGTAAACAGCACAAAATTGCCATGAAACTTAGTGCTGAGCTGTGCCAGGGAACTAATTGGAGGCAACAAGGGCAGAATCAACTTGTTCTGGTCTTCTGCATGATGTGGGGGTGAATGAACCAACAATAATCTCTTCCAAGTTCTGTGAAGGATAAAAAGGAGCTGCAGAATCATTCAGAACAGGTCACCTCTTCGTTGTGCCCCAAAACACTGAGCTTGTGTTACTACAAATCTGTGCCCTTTGCAGCCATTGCTGTAGCATGTCCAGGTCTCACAGTTTAACGCTGCCTGGTCTCTGGTACATCTCTGCCATGAGCTCCTTCTCAAACACAGCTCACATGGACTCTCCCTTGAGTATTCGGCAAACCACAACAGGCTTCAATTCGGTGAACAGAGACAAGTTGTAATAGGTCCTGTTTAATCACTGGAAATCTGTGTGGGGAAGCTTAGGGCATCACTGAAACACAGAGCTGTGGTTTGAGGATTTTTGGTTTGTGTCATTTTTCCTTTCCCCTCATGACTGGTTTCAGAGTCTGATGGATCTCAAAAAGGAAAACATAAAATGAAATGCAGACATTAATTTGGGTATCCGGTGCTCAGACATCTTCAAGTAAATTGTCAAGTGCCTTGATGTAATTTGGCTCAGGAAAGCAGCCAACTTGCTAAATTAAAGATATTAAAATTCTTGTGAGTTAAGCTAGCCTAGGCTTTGCCCCTAATTTATTAGCACTTTCATTTCATTTCTCTTATCTTACTCAATCCTTCGTTTCAGAACCGGTCAAGTTACAGCCATGCAGGTTCCTTATCACATGGAAAAATCCACGTGCCAGACCAGTGCTGTCAGACTGCAGTAGCACCCTTAAAAACAATAACCACAGCAGGAGTTAGCTGCACATCCCCAGTGCAGGCTGGCATGGACTTCTGTCACCCTGCGTTGCCATGGCTACGAGCGATGCTCAGGGACCAGCGCTGCACGGAGAGGAGATTGCCATGACACCAGAGCAAACAGGGCAGGTAACACACTGAATTCTGGGTGTCATCATTTTAATTAATAGGGGAATATAATGCAGCCAATTACACACAGGCAATGCAGAATTCTGGGAGCATTTCTATCAGATTGAATTTAGGAGAGGATTTAATCTAGCCGTAAAAAAAAAGTGGCAAAAATGCAAGATCTTGTTAACAAAACAAATCACAGACAAAAGATATTGGGTTCCTGTTCTTATAACAATAAAGTGGGCACAATTAATATGCACTAAACATATGTAAAAGCAAAATTAGGATCCCTTATACCTACATTAACTACATACTACTTTCTAAGGATAAAAGGTAAAGGCTTCCTTCCCAGGGGGCAATTATAGTGCAAGGGAAACCGAACAAGCAGCAAACTCCTCTGTACCATGATTTTTAATACTGGAAATTTATCCATGACTGGGGGGTGCTCAAAGCTTAGTCTGTGTGACCCACAGGTGCCCTTAAGCAGGACCGGTATTATCAGCTTCTCCCATTTAAGTAGGTACCTTTCAGCACTGAGATGCTCATCTCACACTATCCCACTGTTGCCAGGACACCATTCACACTTCTGATTACCCGTTAGCATTAGCTAATAATCTGCTGCTGTTGGTTTTCAAAGCACTCCAGAAGGATTCAAGGCTGCTGTAAGAAAACAGGGCAAGAGAAAAAAAGCCGCTTGCTCTTGCAAGCAGTCAAATGAAATTTAGCCCGTGGCTTTTGTGTGCTTCAGATAACTAGGAAACCAGAAAAATAGAATCCTAAATCCATTACTTTAAATCTAATCATTCAGGGATCTCAGTTGCAATTTTTGAATTACAGCTTGCTCAGAGTTAGCAAGAGCAATAAAACTTTAAAAAACAGGCATGACCACAGGTTCCCCTGTTTCCACTTTCTTCTCCCTTGAGTGTTAAGCAAGCTCCCTCTCTGCTTACATCCACAGCTGGGTCCCTTCTCCTTCCCTAGAAGCCCACAGCACAGCCCCTACACTTCTCAGCTGCTTTCCCATTTTGCTCAAGGCACAGATGATTTGAGCAGAGGTTCAGACGGGGGCACAGGAACTGTTCATCCTGAGCAAAGTTTTGGGGAGCCTCATCCCAGGGCCGGAGCCGAGGGGAGCCCTGCTGCCAAGGCCAGCCAGAGCTGCTGCTCCTCGCATGGACAGGGTCAGAGAGACTGAAAAATTCCAGCCAGCCTGATCTCACCCCATTACTTTGCTCTGACTGAAACAGAAATGCTGTTATCTTTCACCCTACTCTCCTTCCAGGATGCAATCACAACACTTGTGAAATGCTGCTGCTTCTGCAACACTAAATCCACAGTGGGGAAATCAGTCCCACAGATCTCAGAGTCCGAGCAAAAGCTACAGTTATTTGGTAATCACCGTGCTCACAGGGCTGTATATTCTGGGCTTTGCACTGGTGTAGCACGCAATCTGTGTCTTTAGCCCTCAGCAGGAAGGTAATGGTGGCAGAGGGAGATGAATGCCAAGGCTAGAAGGAAGCCAGCAGCACAATAAATGTCTAACTGCCCAACCTTTACTGCAGCAACCTGACTATCCTTGCCCCCAGATTCGTTTCAGATCTTATTTCAGCTTAACTTGATAGCAGCCTTCAAAACAGTTAAAAGAAATGAACTCTTACATCTATAAAAACAATGCTGCAGGCAAATGAAAGAGGTATGAGAACTCCAAACCAATACCTTCTGTTGAAGTTGGTGAGATGACACCTGTGTGTGGGAAGTGGAGATTTCTGATTTACTCCCTTCATTTTGTCCCTGGACAAAACACTTGCTCCAGAACCAAGAGGAAAACACGCCTGGGTCACTGCCCGGGAGGAAGACAGCCTCGAGGGAGGTCAGGAACTCCCCCCTACAGTAGGAAAACTACAAGGATAAATTAATAACAAAGACTTCTTCACTTTGCTTTGCTATTGTGAAATAGTCCAAAAAATTTTCAAAACAAATTAATTAGGACTGGGAAGATAATTCCTTAGAGTAATTAAAGGTATTGCTTTTTTCTAGATCCAAAACGTGAGGGAACCGTGTCAGAACCATGGGTCTTTGCTCTTCTGCGAGCTTCCTAAAGTCACAGGAAAACAAATGTCACTCACTGCTGCTCAGCAAGTCATCTGTTGCACGCAAGTGCTATCATAACTGAGTCACTCACAACTTACAAACATTTCCCACCATTTATTAGTCCTGTAAGTTTGTGGGGGTTTTTGTCCTTTTTCTATAGTGACTGGAAAGAAAAAAAAAACAACCCTGAAGTCAGGTCCAACACAAAAATCCCAAAATTTAAAATATTTTAAAATATTACTTACATTATATTTAAATAGCATATATATCTATTGCCATCCTTCATACCTACCGACAGACAAATTTTCTTACACTGCAGTTTCAGGGTATGAACACAGTCAGATTGTGCCTGAAGATATTCATACAGCTCCCATTTAAGACACATGTACTAGTAAAGAAAAAATCAGTAGAGGTTTTTTTTTGCTTTCTAACTTTGAAACTACCAATACCAACACTTTGGTTCATTGGCCTAGGAAATGGAAAAAAAAAAAATCAAGTCAATTATCCAACCTCGTGTGGGCTGAGTTACTGATTCCCTCAGTGCTTCAGGAGCTTTCAGTCCTGGAGGAGCTGCAGTGACAAGGGGATCTGTGATGCTGATTTGCTCATGTCTCCTGCATCCCACACTGTTTGGGGACCCCATGACTAAGGTTGGTGGCCTTTGCAGGTGCAGAGGAGCTGGGCTGCTCCAGCCCACAGCTCCCACCTCTGCAACCACCTCCAGAAACGATGCTTGGTCACACCAAAAAACTCCCAGAGATAGCTTGAGGTATAAGCTCCATGATAAAACTGATGAAAAGAGGGGGTAATGAAGAGAACTGAAGTTTCAATATACTTTAGAAAAAATTTTTATGAGAGCTCTGTCTACTCAGTTAATACAGAAAGTCTTTTGCTGCAGC
Source organism: Pyrocephalus nanus (assembly GCA_038380795.1). NCBI lineage: Eukaryota > Metazoa > Chordata > Aves > Passeriformes > Tyrannidae > Pyrocephalus > Pyrocephalus nanus. Next base: position 21,405,370 of record CM076270.1, on the reverse strand, counting down.
TTACACGTGCTTCCTAAGTTTAAAAAGATCTATAAATTAAGAGTAAGATACCAGATGTGTAGATGCTATAAGCATTTGAGATGTCTCAGTCTTTAAAGCTATTTGTCTCTGAAAACTATGAGGAGAAAGGTCCTGGCATCAAAATCAAAAAGTCATAATAAGAAAAAAAATAGGGCAAACGATATATTAACTGTTCCTTAAGTGGAGCTGGGAAGAAAACCAAAGCTGGGCTGTGTAACAGTGGAAGCTGGGTATAATTTTCTGAAGCCTCTCCTAAGGGTTACCACAGCAGTGTCCTTCACTGCATAAAGGCACTGTTCACAAGTAATGAGCTTGATTCGAAGGCTCCTGATGTCAGGAGGAAAAGCTCCCTTCGCCTTGCTGGGCTTTGGCGCAAGCCCTGACTCAGCAGCCGCCTGCACGTGGTGACGTGGCCACAGGGATCCGATGGGAAAGCAGGCTCTGCTCTGCTCCCCGGACACAGGGACGGCGTCACCACAGGCCACGCTCCTGGTGGAGGGCAAACTCCTTGGAAAGATTGGGCTGGGAGTCCCTCCAGCAACAACGTGCCCAGCGACACCGCCAGCGCATCTGGCTCCGGTCAGATCAGGAAGGAGAAGGGAATACCTGGAGACACAGACAGATGCAAGGAGGAAAATAAGTGTGGAAGAGAAGCAACCAAAAGGTTTTTAAAACAATTCAACAAAAGCTGAAAGAGGCCAGGGAGCTGGCTGTAATCTCAGCACAAGGTGGGAAAGGAAACGTGAAATGGCGCCAGACTGTGGTCTCAAATTGACTTTCTAAGGCTTTGCTGCACTGAATCAGCACGGGAATCTGCAGATCACAATGGGCTAGAAATTTCTATCACAATAAAGCTGCTCTGAGTACTACTAGAGCTTTCTTGAAAAAGTAAACAAACAAAGACAGACAGATGGAAATAATTATAATCCAAATGCTTGGAATTGTTGGAGCGCAGTTTTCAATTATCCCAGATTGACCTGGGCCCTAAAACCCCCCCATCCAAACAGCTAAAGCTACAAAACAGAAAAAAAAACAAACCAAAACAAAACAACACTTCTGGTGCAAGCAGGTGGGAGGCTCCTGGGCTCTGGCCCTCTCCTGCTATCAGCAGCAAACCCCCCTGAGGGCACAGGCAGGGCTGCTGCACTGGCATCCCCACTGTGGAGCCCTGTTTGGCAGCCCAGAACCCCTGGCACACCCCCCCTTTGAGTAGGGCTGAGCCATGGAGCAGGACATTGCTCCCTGCATGGAGGGTAGAGCCCAACTCAGGTGGCTGCCCCAGGTACCTCAGGAGAAGCTCTGGCAGTCACCCTCTGGCTGGGGGCTCCCCAGAGCAGCTGCCCTCCTCCTGGTCATCCCTGGAGTAGGATGCACATGTTATCTACCTGTGCTTTCTTTAGCTGCATCAGATCTTACTTTAAAGATTGAAAATTAAAAATAAACAGCTCATAATAAAAGTTTTCAAAAAAACCCACCACAAACCCTCTCCCTATACGCAAAGAGAAATGCCCATTTTGCTGATTTCCCACCCAAACTGTTTGCCTCCACAGTGCCCATCGCTGTGGCTGCTGTTGCCAAGGGTACCAGTTCCAAAAGGCACCCGAGCCATGAGTGATTCTGTGTGGCATTTCCACTGTCACAGCTTTAGTCACGTGGCAAGTAACTCTGAGATAAATATGAAAACCAGAAGCCCACAAGCAGCACCAAATGAGCACAGCTATTCTGCTCTGGCTCCTCAGGCCCCCACGGGCCACCAGTGGCACCAGCCCCACAGCTGAGGCACGAGGTGTCTGGGAGGTCCTGGAAGGTTCAGCCCAAGCTCAGCGACCCCTTGGGGTGACCCCACACATGGTCAGGGCAGCCCTGACCCCAGTTCCCAGCCCAGTCCCCCGGTAAGGGCACAGTGGGGCTTCCAAGCCACAAGCCCAGAAGGCTGGATTGGACAGATTCTTCTAGGATTCAAAGTGTCTTCACTTCTTCCCTATGGGAAAGAGAGCTGATGTAATAAATACATTTCTTCTTGCATTTTGGCCGGCCCTTCTGCTTAAGGAGCTCTATCAGGGTGGGCTGCTGAAGCCTGGGTGAGCTTTTCTTCTTCTGCTAACACTCCACTTGCTTTGGAAATAGAAAAAATTTGTAGCTGACCTAATTATAAATATTGAAATATTTATTTAGGCATTTTTTCCATTGTGGAAAACACAAGGAAGCTCTGAAAGAAGGGGAGGGGGGTGGTGGTGTTTGGTCTGCTTTACCACTGTGTAGTGGCTACATACTACAACTGAAATTCCATCTCCCACTGAACCTGGCCTGCTGCAGGCCAGCAGCACTGGCTATTCACAGATGCTCAAAACACAGGCTGAGGACAGCAAGCTCCTGCTTTCATGGCAGGCATTTCTCAAATGGAGTTCTTTGTCTCCACCAAATTAGCCATGAGCTCACCCTTCCACAAGGACCAGCAAAGGCAGGGTGGTGGCCTGAGCACGGGCTGCTCCAGGTGGCACTTGGCAGCCACAGCCTCACTGTTCCAGCATTTTAGAAAAAGTTGTATCTAGAAATCTTTGCCAGTCAAGACTTAGTGAGCATCATGCCTCCTGTGCAAGCAACCCATTTTATCTGCATCTAATATAGTCCAAATTTTGTAAGATGATTAACAATGAATCAGTTACAGGGAAAAAAAAAACCCCAAACAAACAACAAACAAAACCCACAGCAGAAAGATCTAATCAGCACATGACATATGAAAAGTTACTGGGAGAAAATGAAACTGATAGAAGGAAATGGAAAAATTATTTAAAAACCAAGCATCCCTTAGTTTCCTTGGAAAAAACCTGGGGAAAGTCCCAAATCTCATCTATTTATGAAAACATTAGGAAAATTACTGCAAAACACATTGTCAACAGCATATCAATGAATACATACAGAAGCAAATACAAACCCAGCAGAATTGAGCACAGAGGGGCCTGCTAGGGCACAGAAAGTGGAAACATCAGCACTGAAAGGACCACTACCTTCGAGCAAGCCAAAGTTAGGCTGTCCAGAGCCCACAGTGGCTCCTGGGGCTTAGGGAAGGAAGCCAGCCCTGGGGACACACTCCCCATGGGACACCCCTCAACAACACCTGTCACCTGCCAGTCCTGGAAAACATCAGATTATCCCGTTTTGATATAAAAACTATTCTTGAAAAAAAAAAAAAAAAAAAGCACCTCAATTTTTTCTTTGCCCTATTGTTATACAGCTCTTACACAATTTTGACAAGAAAGGGAGGAAAGAGGATGTGCTGCTAGACAGGCCAGATTGCTCATTGGCCTTCTTACCCTTCCTGCTAATTTTATTACACTACTTTAGCTGGAACAGACCAAGTCTTGAATTACAACAAAATTAAGCAAAATCACTTCATTTCCAAGAAACCTTGCAGTAATAACCAGTAAATGTACGTGAGATCCAGAGAACTGATGAAAAAAAACTCTTACCAAGAGTTAGCAACTATTTTCCTTGCAGCTTGTTAAACATCCACAGCCCAACTTCCAACTACACTAAATAACAGACACTATGTTTTCCAAGACATTCTTAAATCTTGTAAGTTATATGCTTAAGATTGAGAAAAAACTAGGAAACGTATCAAAAATAGAGAGTTTGCAGTAAAACCCCTGATGCAAATCTTATTTAGAAAAAACTGAACTGTGCCTGATGAGCATCATTAAGATAAATTCCTAAATCAAAGCCTGCATTATTAGCTAAGCATCCAGGATGTTTTACCAGGTTGAGATAAAATGAATTTTATGGGAATTTGATGCAACAGACGGTCTCTTTTGCTATTAATATTTTTGTATTTCAAAATGACGCTGCTTTCTCCCCCACCCTCTCTAGGAGCCTGGAATTCAGTGGAAACGTAAGGATCTACGTCAAAATCTCGCCATTTCAGAGGAATTAAGGACACCAGCCACCAGGCCTGTTGCCAAACACGACTGCAATTGCTCATCAGTGGGAAGCCATATAAACTTTTCCATTGAAGTTTCATATGAACTTTTACATTCATAAAGTTATCTCTATTATCTGCAAATAATTGCCAAAACAAAAAAAAAAACAAACTACCGTAATCAACCCTGCCACCGACGGAAAGCATTACATCTTCAGAGAAAAAAAACAAAACAAACACGTCCTTGTGGTAAAGTGGGAATGAGCACACTGGGATACACGGGCATTCAGGGATTAGGGATTCAAATGTGGCACGTGGCTTTTTTCCTGCTGTTGCCCTGGGCAGTGCTGCATACCCCCTCAAGTCTGATACAAAACATCTTTTTGGCATTTCTTGCATGGAAGAATTGTCCCTGCAAACATAACTCACCCACCTCAGGAGGGAAACAGTGTTTGCTTTTCGACCAGCTGTCTTGTCCTGGAGACCAGGCAGCAGTTCAGGGATGCTGTCCAGGACCACACACAGATGGAAGTGGCCCAGTGCCCAGCTGTGTGAGAGGGCTGCAAGGTCTGTACGTTGGGTGGGTGGGCAGCCAAAGCTAAGCAGTGGTTTCCATGTAAAGCAGGAATGAAATGCTGACAAAAAAACTTGGTTTAAACCAATACGCAATTAAATTTGGGATTCCAATCTTACAGACATTACTTGCCGAAAGCTACAGGTGTGTCCATTTTAATACTTAGCAGCTTCAGCAGAGAAAATATTCATGTTCTCTGAAACTTTTAGCCACCTGCACGTACCTTCCCTCCAGCCACAGCAGCTGGATCTCTGCCGGACAGGTATGGGCAAGACACAGGGCACTGGCACCAGCTCTGGCCCTGAAGTTCAGCTGAGCTATCTACATGCTAAAGCCACTCCTTCCTGGGAGCATTTCCTGATTTTATTAATTTTCACTGGCACCTCAGAAGGAGAGTAAACACTATCCAGCCCTTTCATCCCAAAATAGAAATATTTCTCCGCTGGCTCCACGGCACAAAGAAAAGGCACACCTGCCATCAGTTCTGTGGGTTGCCAAGGGTGCAGAAATCCCTTTTGTAAGAATCATTTCTAGGGAAAGCCAGAGTTAGTTTTCCACACTGTTCACCTCAGGGCAGGCTGAGGGCCCCACCAGGTCACAGCCCCAGCTCAGCAACATTCCCAACATTTCCTTTGGGACAGCAGGGAAGGACAGGTCCTGCTCTGTGCACACAACACAGACCTGGGCTCTCTTTAACTTTCACTGCTAAGATAGAAACTGTACATACCCAGAAATAACACATTTTAAAAAGTTTTATTCCCAAGTATTAAAACTCTTAAAAAAAAAAAAAATAATTACTCACTTTTTCAGCTTCTTGGGTGCTCCCATTCCCTGCTGTCTCCCCTAGATTTTTTTGGTGTAGACAAGAATAGCAACTCAGGTCTAGAATGTTTTTTATTTTTATTGTATCTATTTTGGAGCCTATGCCTCTCTAATGACTTCCTTAACATTTTCTGAAAAATTATTATGTTTATCCTTTCTGAAATTAGTTGGTATAATAAATTACTTACTATAGTAGTTCTGAACTTGTTTACTTCTCTTTATTTTATTAAAGACATCCCTAATAGCATTTTAGCAGCTATAGGTGCTTAAGGAAAAAAAAAAAAAATCAATTAAGGTGTGTCATATTACCCTAAATCATTTGAAATAAGAAGTTTTCAGTCTTAAAAGAACTCTAGCATTTTTGAAAGGAAAAAAAAATACCCACAGACAAAAAAAAAATTAATCAGGAAAAAGCTGGAGCCTTCTCGTGGCTGATTAGAGGGATAAAATAAAGATCAGCTATGCAGCAGGGAAGGCTTGACATTTTGTCAGCACTACGACCCTGGGCATTTGGGGAATCTGTAAATAGAGACCCAAAACAACAAAGAAAAAGAGTCATCTATTGAGATGCCTCCAGGCTGGATGGTTACTGGCAATGCTTTGTGGGTTTGTAATTAATTCCAACTGCAAGCATCTAACATCACTTGGGGATCTGACCCTTCAACCCACAAACCTAGGGAAAATTACACACCAAATATAAGCCCTAGCACACCTGGATAGGAAAATAAGTCAGAAGGTGAGAGCTTTACATCAGGTATTTAACCACGGCTGGTGCTTTTAAACAGGGTAAATGGCACATCACATGCAAACAAAAATCGACCGAGCAGGATTAACTTTCCTGCAACGAAAATCCAGGCTAAACTGGTAACTCCTGTTCCTGCCTTCAGCCTGAAACAATCACATATATTTGAAATATTTGAGAATAACAAACACATCCCTATATTATCAATTCTGTGTTCAGCACAAATCCAAAATGCAGCCCCGTATTGGCCATCATAAAGAAAACAGACCATCTAAGCAAAAACCACAACACCCAGCAACCTCCTTAACAGCCATGTACCCAATTAACGTGATTTGAATCCACTAATTTACAACCATAAATTATCCAGACTCGGATAAAAATGAAGTACCGCTGAAAAAACTGGACATATGGGTCCCGATTTGTGAAATTAATTTTATTTTTGAAACATGATATCCAATTACAAATAAATAATTCATACAATATAACTCAATTAGGATATACAACGTTCAGGCAGTTCATAGTAACAACCAAGATCGCATTGAAAATGAGTTTACATTAAATAACCCATTACAGTAATATACAATTGGTCATTCAGTTAACATTTCAGCCTGGTCCAAGGTGTACACAAGTTGAAGATTGTTCCTCTTGCCAGTAAAGAAACAGATGTACACGATTTCATACTGAGTCCAAAGTAGTTAATACATCACATTAACAGAAATTAAAAATGCTGCATTGCATTGCCTAACTGTAATTTTAGTACAGAATTAAAAGTTTGAATTTTAGCAGAACAAAGGTTATTGTGAAGGAGTTTTATGTCCTATAGCAATTTCTGCATAAACTCACGAGCTTTACAGGGTGTTCCTAAGGTATGGTTTTGATTCCATACCCTTCTCTGCATCCTGCCTATAAACCAGTGGGATGTAGGTACGTTATGCCCTTAGCTCTGGTTGCACGTTGCTTTTTCCTTTCACTTCAGCACAATCTTTTACTGCTCAGCCACAGCTCCCACAGAGGTGCCTCTGAGTGACCTGCTGCAGCAGCAGCAAACTTGCACTGTCTTCTCTGACAAGTAACTTTTAATTTCCTACCTACCCCAGAAACACTATCCTCTGCAAAGAACACTTGTGACATCTAAAGTGAATTCAGCCTGAAGTCCTGAAAATTTTTTTAAATAATTGTGGAAATTTAAAGGAGATTCGCAGGATCCTTGGAATTTCTTAGGCAATCATTTCAATAATGACATAATGTAAATTTTCATAACAGCCTATGTAGTAACAATTCCAACAGTTCAAAGTCCTGGGAAGCTCATATTTACAAAAGTTTTGTTAAAAATCCCCCTCTTCTGGGGGCCCTTCGGGTGAGGTATATGCCCCTTGTTCTTAGTTTGAACTCAGAAAGATTGTATAAAGTTACAGCTCTTTCCATGACAAAATTCCCCCCGTGACCATTACTTCCAACCATGCACTACTCTACGTTACTGTACAGTTGTTGGCAGCCCTGGGGACACGTGCAGTACATTCCAGCAGGTTTTGTTCCTGTTACACTGGGCATGGGAAGACACACACCAGAGAAAAAAAAATTAAAATATTGAGAGAGTCTAGGCAAATTCCCAGCTGGCAAGCAGTGCATCTCTCTGCGGGGTTTCAACAAACTCCTCTAAAGTTGTCCTTCTGCTCAGCAGTGTTGAGAGCACGTGGTGGCAGCCAGAAGTACCTGGCAGGCTTGGCAGCCTGTAGAACCAGCGCCACCAGAGCAAGGAAGCCCCACACCTGAACTGCAACCTGATTTACCATCCCTTCCCAGCCCCAGTCACTTCCCAGGAAGCGAGAGCAGCCACGGGACAGGCAGCCTCAATGGGACATGGAAGTACTCGACCTAGCAGTACTGGAGTCTGTCTTCTGTTATAAATCAAAAGCAAACATGTACTCATCACAAGCATTTTTAGAAGTCTTTCTATCTCCAGCGCTGAGACTAGTCTTAATGAACTGCTTTAGTTTCACATTCTGTTGAAGAAATAACTGTGTTCACAATGAATTTGATGTTTAATAAAGGAGGAACTATATATATCACATCCATTTTAAACATAAACAGACCTGAACTAAAAAAATCAAATGCATAGTTAGACTGCAACCCCATCTTGTGACTGGATTAGAAGAAAAATTAAAACTACTATTTCCAAACAATTACAGAAGTTTTTTGCAATTTCTCCAAAATGCATTTAAACCCTTAGCAGAACAAAACACTACCTTCAGGTTTCTTTAACCAAAGCAGATTTGTTTTCTTACATCTGCTGCACAATGCACCAAGTGATATACATAGTACTTCAGCAATTTATTAATTTTCACTAAAAAAAAAAAAAAAATCACAAAAAAATACTTGAAAATGTACAGTTTGTGCCGAGTGTGAACTATTTAAGAAGCTGCCGATGGAGAACAGATACATATTTAATATTAACAATGTCTAACAAATGGTGTGACACTTCCCTACAGCCTTGGCAATTTTCCCACATTCAGATTCTTCATTCATTTTTCAACATTTCATTTATCATCTAGATATCTGAAGGCAGTAATCTCATAAATATGGTTCCAGTTTCTTTTTGATGCTTCTATATCCATTTGATTACTTACATCAAGATTCACCACGTTACCAGTTTTTCATGGACAGCAGCAGGGGAAATCCATGAATAGCACAAACTACCTTATCATTTCATCAAAACTGAAGTACAGGGGAACCTGCTTCATAAGTTTCAACTCCTATGAAACTGCTTTCTACAATCATTGGAAAGTATTAATTTAAAAATATACTTCAGAGGTTCTTTAAAATGATAATTTGCATATCTGATAGCTCCCACAACTCCACGTCACAAACACTAACAGCAGCAACTCCTTCCCCCAAACAAAGCTTATGCCCTTCAGCATTGCTATGTGCTACTGTAGCAGGGGACTAAGTGTGCATCAGGACCCTGATTTTTAGTACTACAAGTAAAGGATATACATGAGAGTACTCTCCAAATTAAAGCCATTTTAATATTTGCTCCATCACAAGGTTGACTGATGCATGCCTTTTCACATTCTCATGCAACCGTGAATATCCTTCCCAGAAATATTTTGAAAATAAAATTCACATTTGAAATAAATCCAAACACTCTCACTGAAAAAACGTTCCCACATATTTCTTCAAACAATATCCATGTATCTCTAGTGAAACAAAAATTGAGGCTCCTTCCCAAAATAAGAATTCTGTGTAACAAACCAAGCAACATAACTCTGGCTGACAAATGCTTCAAATACCTGTTTTTAAAGCAAAAAATACTAAACAAATAACACAGCATCCAAGGGAGATTTTTAATGGCACAAAGGGCAGCTAGGCACTGTGTGAGCTGAGAACATAACTGTCATTATGACTTTAAAAATCCCCCCCAAGGAAGATCTGGGTTGCAGCTAGGGCAGAGCAGGGGTCTTGCCAGACTTTCACAAACAAATAAAGAGCAAACCCAGTGTAATGTCCAAATCTAATGAGAAAAGAGAAAAGTTGTTACAGTCCCTCTGCTAAAAAGGACACTGTCCAACCTGTAAAGTGAAAATAATGCTGAGAGTTCATATTAGCACTACACTACTCTACTCTGGATGAAATGGTCATGAGCTATTTAAAAAAGGAGTTTCTGTGTCTGAGAGGTTATTCTTAGGTTTAACATCTGCTGTGTTAATAGCAATTTCTGTATTAAACAAGCTTTAGCTAACACCTGCCTTGATGCAGAGTTGTGCCATGACCATCTTCCCATTTTTGGATAAAAATAAAATAACCATTAGGCACATATTGAAGGTGTATTACACAAGCTGGAATGTCAAACAAGTTCTCCCTCAGATTTACACAGAAAAGTAGCACAGCAGCAAATAACCTGGTTCTCTGTTCAGCAATTATCTTGTTACAAGCATCTTCAATGTACATAATGTCACAACATCAATACCTTATCTTTAAATAATTAGGTAAAAAAAGGCCCCCAGTATAACCATTTCTTATATAGCCAAGTTCTCTCTATATACATCCAAATTTTAAAGATACAAATAAAACATTATACAGGATTTATAAATGTTTAAAAATTTGAGGCTTCAGAATCATGGTTTCCCAAAAAGACCTGGGAAAATCCACAGACTGACAAGGTAGCAGAGAAAACTGGAAAAAAAGGAGACAGACACAAGTTGGCTGCCGTAACAATTTACTAAACTTGCCAGTCATCATAGTGATGTCATCGGAAATAACAGTTTAAGCTGGAAATGAGGAATGGTGGTTTTGTGTGTGTGTTGATCTCAAGTGCTGAGTTGAGACAGGCAATTCAAGTATTTCCTATTTGATCCGAGCTCATCGTAGCAAAGTGGTGGAGAATTATTTTACATTTTTCCCGTACATTCGATCAATGTCCGTTTGATAGTACGCCGTGAGCTCTTTGCGTTTGAGCTTGAACGCATCTGTCACCAGACCAGTCTCTGGGGTCCAAGGATCAGGGCTCAAACGAATCTTCACTGGTATTTCAAACTTCTCCAGATTAGCTGTGAAGAGAAATATTTTGAATACAAACCGTAAACGTAACCATTTAGCTAAAATGAAGCGCAAAAGGAGAAATCATATTCTCACAGACAAAAGCACAACACATAAATGAAGCGCTCCTCTGAACCCCCATGGTTAGCTTTGATAACCTGTGGGGTCATGAGCAGTGACAGGGTCCACCAGTTTCCACAGAAATACTGGAATGAAGCCCAGCTGCTCAGGTATCTGTGCTGCTCCCTGACTTCAGAAAAGCATCAGTGCCTGGAAGTGACACCCTCAAAACACACACCACTGTACCAGCGTTATGGTGCTCAACATCTGGAAACAAAAAAATTTTAAAATGCATACTACTTAAGCTTGAAAAAATAGGGGAGGGGTGTTGTTCTTTCCCAATAGTCCTAAACTGATGAAGGAAATTAAGTTCATATGGCAGCAGGTCCCTGTCCTGAACAGTGCTCTGCGTGTTACACACTTAGCACAAAACACTATCAATTAGCAAGAGCTTCTGCTATGGTTTCAGATATAAGAGAAGAAAAACAAATAACTTAGAAAAGTGTTCAACAGATGAGCAGTAATCTTAAACACATCTGTTTTCAAGTTAAATTTCAAAAACATACACAAGTGCAGAGTTATTCTGTGCAATCTGCCACTTTTAGATTTCCCTGCACTTTTTTTTACTCCCCCTGGCATTAGATTACTGGGGTTTGCGGGTTTTTTTGTGTTTTGGTTTGGTTTTGGGGGGGTTTTGTTGTTGTTTTTTGTTTGTTTTCTCCAATTTAGCACTAAAAATCACAGTATTACTTTAAAAGTAACGCCTGTGTTACTCGAGTGAAAACCAAAAGCAAATATAAAATAACATCAGTATGTGTAAAAATGCCTCAGGATTAAATCAAATACTCTTTTTCATCAATTTTACAAACATGTTTAATTCTCTTTAGAATAGTTAATGCTACACAAGAAAGGAAAGCAACTTTCAACATGCTCTCCCATCACAGTAGCTTCTGAGAATAACTTTGCCCACATGCTCCAAGCAGTGAAAAAAAATGGACTACAGACACGGGGCAAGGCAAAAGTCTCCTGCAGTGCTGAGACAGCACTGATGGCAGGAGGATGATCCTCTTACAGATGCTGGCAAACACACTCATCAGAGATTAATATATTCACAAGAATATTTGAGTAGTTTTCAAGTGTGACATAAGAGTTAACGGAAGGAAAATCTACTAAAAGTTACTAACTGCAAAGATGCTTCTTTAGTTTTGGAAATCCTATAGATGCAAGTAGCTGGAAACCAGGAGAACCTCTGTCTCCACAGGTTTATTTCAGCTCTTCATCAGTACGTAGCATGTGAGACTGTGTGATACACAACACACTCTCCAATAACACACATTTTTTTTTGGACCATCAGCTAAGGCCAAAAAGATACTACAGGACATCTTCAAGAACACCAGACACACATAAACCCATTAATACAGGGAACTGAACTTGTTAAGTTTGTCCTGTTTTTATATTCTTTCCTCAGTAAAAGTATTGGCCACAGTAAGAGAAGTTCCACGAACCAAAATGATGCAAATCATGGTTTTGTTGTTGGGGGTCTTTTGGTGTGAAAACCTGACTTCATACAGGTTCTACGAAATATACACATTCCAGGAAATCTTTTTAGGGCCTATACTTATCTGTTTCACAGACACTGCAGTCCACAAGGTCGATACCATCTACCCAGCCACTCACCTGCCATGGCAGCCTCAGCTAGCACTTTCAGTACCTCTTTTTCCATCTCAGGACTGTTACAGATCTCTTCCCAGGTTCCTTTAAATCCTTTTTTTCGAGCTAGTTCTGCGAGCTCCTTTTGATTTGGCACGACAAATCCAATGACATAAGAATGGAAACTGAGAAGTACAATATACTTTAGTATTAATTTAGTAAAGTAAACAAGCCTTCAAAAATAACATTTCAAGTTGGGTGGGTTTGCACTTTCATACAGAGACATTGCTCTCAAAAAGCTGGCTTTTGTTCACCTGATAATATTTCTGAGATAGCACACAAAAGGTACCTTCACCTGCTTAAAAATAAGTAGAAAGAGAAGCTACTTACCTTACAGTAACTGGATTGCTTCAAGGTGTGCTGTCCATATGCATATTCCACTGTGTCTCATGCTCAAAGCTTTGGGAAGCAGTTCCCATACGGTGTCAATGCGCCCTGCCTCTCCTCATGTTTTGCATCCCGGTATGAAGACTGGTGTGCGGCTTCCCTACCTCAGTTTCCTCTCAACTGCAGAATCCCAGTTACTGTAGAGGAGTAGAGGACTGCAGTGAAGAGGGGTTGGAGAGCAGCTTGTGGAATGAGCATATGCACAACACATCTCAAAGAATGCCTGCTTCTGTAAGGGAAGTGACTTCTCTTTCTCTTTTTAAGTGATTGTCCATACGCTCACTCTACTGTTGGCAATCTTTGTCTGCTCCTGATATGCCCAGAACATGTGAAGCTGTGATCTCAAAGTCTTTGAAAAACACTGAAGCACAGTTCACCCTGAAGCAGGTATTCAAGATTTTTCAGATGGTGTATAGTTCAGGGACTATGTGAACAGAACCTCATACAGCAGCTCTACTCATTCTAACAAAGCCCTTCACGGAACCAGGGAGTTGAAAGCAATCTCAGAAGATCACCTAATTAGCTGACCTGCCCTGAAGCAGAGTCAGATAAATGTAACAGATGCTTGTCTAAATCGTTCTTAAACATGGGGCAAGCGCTACCACCACTGCTTCATGGCAGGCTGTTCCTGATGGCTATTCCTGACTCCTCCTCCCTGCAGCTTACTTCAGAATAGTCAGATGCTACTCTCTTTTCCACAGAAGCTATTTACTTATTCACAGACTGTTACTTTTTTCCTTCTCACCTTTCTAATCTTCTTACACACCCAGTTTTCTCCTGGACTCTTTTCAAGAGGTCCCCTGTCTCAGAAGCACTACATGTGAAAATCAGACTCTTTAATGCTTGGTAGAGCAAAAATATTATTGTGCATCTTGCAGGCAATACATCTGATTATTCCATACCTTCTTAGAACTGCATTGCACTTGTTGACTGATGCCAGCTCCAACAAAACTGCTACCAGCTGGTGCCTCTGATCCTGGCCTTTTGCAGTTGAGGTGTAAGTATAATTTATAATTCCCCTCTTTAACCTCACTGCTGTTCTCAAGCAAATCTCCTTCTAGCCAAGCTTGCTCTGAATTCTAATCCTATCCTCCACTATGGCTTTAGTTCTATCTCACCTTAGCTATCTACAGATTTATTAAATCTTTTCAACACTCATTCTCTCATCAGACAGATCATTAATGTAACATACAGAAACTTAACCCTGGTATGGAGATTACTGTAGCTTATCCTTTAAGGTCTCCAAGATAATTTTAAAATACTAACTCTAAATACCCTTTTGGTTCCTGTACATTACGATTTTCTCCTTTGTTACTGACATGAATTATAACAGGCCTCTGACAGCAGTTGTGAAGAGTCCATTACAAACACAGCCTTCTCTGTCAGCATCATCACAAGCTTTGCCTGCTGGCAGCCTTGAAACCGTTCCCATTTTGCTCTTACTAAGAATGTACCTAAAGAATGATTTCAGATTAGTCTCAGTATCATTACTGCTTGCATCTCACCCTCTGCTTTTGCCTTGGTGTGATTTCCTTCCCCATACACACTCATGCTCTGTTCTGTACTGAACCCTTGTAACTTGAGTTAGGCTCTACTCTCTAATGTGTAAGTATTGTGTATGAAGGCACTCAGAACAAATGACTCTGCCTCTTGCATCCCTGGTTCCTGTAGTCTTTTGACATGCTTAAGGTCAAGTCCAGCAGTATCACCAGTGTCTCCAGGAATAAACAGTATACAGAAACAATCAGTTGACTGGGTAAGCACTGAACTTTTGATTCACCTAAAATTCAGCCTCTTGAGTAGAAGTATACTTGTTCTGGACAAGCAGGTTCATCCAACTGTGCTTTTTCCTGGGAAGAACACCACAGCTCCTGGAACGTGCAGCTTTTCATTCTGTTTCAGGAAGTTAAATCTTCACTTGTTACAGTTCAAATGCTAAAGCACTGTTTTCTCTCGGGAAGTATCCTGAAGGGTACAACTTCCCTCTAGAGCAGTTACTTCCCTCTCCACCACTGTTCCTTCTGCAGATCTTTTGCATTTGGTAGCTTTGCCAGTCTTGGAAGTCGTCACAGCAGCATGAAGGAAGGTATTTTCAGACTTTGGTCCCCAGGACCACTTTAGCCATCCCCTCCATGCTAAAAGATTTTGCCAAAATGTCTGTCCTACTCTAGACATCCTGATTGCCTTGCTGTGCTTGAAATCCTACCCACAAACAGCTCTCAGACCTATGGTCAGAGATATTCAGTGGCACTACACATCTGGTCCTTATCTCGAGACTCCTGCTCAGAACTCCCTCGGGTGTTTTTTTACCACATTTGCTCATTTCTCAGGTAACTGAACTACTCATTTTCCTAAGGTGATGCTCAAGACCCACTTAATGCATCCTGGATTGGTGAAGTGTTGATAAGGCAGTAGGAATCTCCCCTGAAAGAACTCTAAATCATTATTCCTTTCAGCAAACATTTTATTCCTTATCATATTGAATATTTGTGAAGTCAATACAGCTTCTGAAGCAGCAATATCATGCAAACAATTTTGATTCCCTATTGCCATGTTCAGAGGAGCTTTGCACCCCAAGATCTAAAGCCAAATCACAGATTTAACTCATTTGTAAAAGTCTGCCCTCCTTGTCCTTTTGCATGGGGGAGGCAGAACAGCTACAAATGAAGGACTCCTCCTGCACTGGAGATCACCCAGGCAAAGTATAAGGAGAGACAGGATCTGAGAGGTCACAGGCACTGTTACAAAACACTCTGAGCTCAGACTGCTGAGGTGAGCATATACCCACAATGAAATGTGCATATGGACAATCAATCAGGGAATCTGTATGATGTGGCTACCTATGCCACAATAGCCTGGAGAAGAAATACAGCAGCAGCAAAACCAATCTAGAATGTCTTGTTTGTCCTTGATCTGGACTCTTGTTTGTAAATTACCTTGAAAAATTGCTCATAGGTTTTCCTGTTTTTAAATAAGTCAAGACAGTCTACCAGAGTCAAGTGTCTGTCTGACAAGTGCATTTTAGCTTTCAGTGTTATTTTGACCTGGCAAAATTAACACAAAATTTGATAGTACGAGTCCAGCAGTGAACTTCAGTCCTAGAAGAGCAGAAATCACCACCTGTAGGAAGCGCCTTCTCCACAGACTACAGATGGTGCTTGCAGAAAGCACATAACTTCAGGCAGTCAAAGCAATCAAAGAGACTCACTCAACAGGTCCAAACCACAAGTAAAGATTAATATAATGGAAATTTTCTCAGCAATGGCTTGCCCAATGCATGTCAGCTTACTGATCCCAAACTGTCAGAACTGAAGTTACAGGATGAACTACTATTAGTCAACACAAACCACCCAAGAATTACAGAGAACCAGGAGAACAAACCAAAAGTTACTTTTTTATTTATTATCACTGAGCAATTCTCTGGTATGCTTGTCTTGCCTTCTATCACAAGTGGGGTTTTTTTGGCCATATTGGAAATCAGAGTATTTCTGATCATTCAAAAGCTCCAAACATGGAAATGTCAAAGAAAACAAAGACAACCTGAAGTATATTTATATAGGTAAGTATATTTATATATGTAAGTCTCTATTATGCAGAGGCAAGAAATTGTAGAAATACAAACTTAAGACATGCTTGAGCCTTTATACGTCTCACTTATTAGTGCACATAGAAAGCAAACAGAAAGGTCATTTGATCATGATTTATTAATTGTGTGTTTGCATAGTATTTAGAGTGTTTAAGCTTCAAGGCTTCTGCTGGTGTATGAAAAGGGGTTAAAGAAAAGTAATTTTAACTCGCAAGTCAGTCAGGGATTTTTTTCTACCACCTTCCTCTGAAGTACAACTAAATACAGCAACAAACAAGGTGTCCTAGGGCTTCTATAGGTAATAACCTCTTAAGTGCTTGAGTGATGCCTGTTATTAATGCAGTCAGAACTCAGCTGCTTTTCAGATTGGGGAAGAGGGAATGAAAGAGACTCATTTTTTATTGGCGTTTTCCAACAAAGGATGAAAACAAAGGAGAAACAAAAAATAAAACCACAGATTTCAGATGTTTTAGTTTTGATAAAGTTATTCCATTGTATTATACGGAAAATCCTTTTTCAATTGATTAGAAAAATGCCACACAATGAGTGGCAAAAATTTTTCCTTATGGCTTCAATAGGACAGACAGAAAACAGAGCAGTAAAAAGTATCAGCTGCCTCTTACCTGCTTGCATACGCACAAATATTATCTACCAGGGGGAGATTCTTCAGAGCTGCTTCTACTTTGCCAAGAGAAACATATTCTCCTGCCTGCAGTTTTACAAGATCTTTTTTGCGATCTAATGAGGGGAAAAAAAGGAATTAAACGTTAATTACAGAACAGAAAACTTTTAGACAATGATTTTACATTTTTTCTGAGATGAATCTATAAATACCAAAAGATAAGCTGGGTTATGTTTGGTAAATGAACCAGAAACAGTTAAAATCAGGTTTCCAGACTCTGTATTTTATCAATCCATCGCTCACACCAAAACAAGGGACATTACAATTCCATGCATTTTCTGCCTTTAGAACAGCATTTCCTATATGACAGCACCATCATGTGCGTGGAAAACAACTAGGATTATGCAAAACCCAGTATTAGCTAGGAGCACACATTTCATGCTGGCTGGTGCAGACACTCAAGGCAGAAAATGCACAATTAGGTGACATTTTGTTATTTATTTCAGCCTAAATCCATACATAAAGAGCAACTGCACACTTGTTACTTGACAAACAACAACAGGAACCAAAACTTTAGCCCAAATAACTCAATCTTATTGTACATAGCCTGAAGGAGACAAAGGTGAGGAGGGGGCCTCATCCCCCTAAGGTGTGGTGGCAGCACCTCTCCTTCACCGTGTGCTGTTGTGCTGCTTTGTGCAACCAGGCCAGGGGGTCTGTAGCTCTCTGACCTATGTGACCAGTGCAAGACAGCTGCAATGGGACCTAAGATTTTTCTCCTATAATAAACCAAATAATCCTTGTTTTTCAGGATTAAAAGCTCCCTGAATCACCTACTGACTTTAAGAGACTCCTGGTCATTTATAAAGCACCTAATTTTGCACCTACAGCCTATCAGCAGCTTATGTAATAAAACATTTATCTCAGTATATTTTCCCCTAGCCCTACATGATAAAAGGATATTATAAAGAATGCCAAGATTAAAAAAAGGCTTATTTAATTCCTGAGCACATGTTACCCCAAGAACCTTTTCACTGATTAAATTCCACACCTACAAAACTATACAATCTAAGGCACCTTATCTACTGAATTAGCTTATAGTTGACTCTCTAATTACTACCCAAGTCTCAATAACATATGGAGTCAGTGTTAAGACTGTTTCAAAAGTAACCAAAAATCAACTTCTAAAACACACAAACAAGCTTCCAGTAATGTATCAGAACTTCCCTGGGCTAAATGGGAGGGCTTTACTACATGCCAAAATATGGAGATTTTTTTTTTGTTGTTAATTACTGAATTTAGCAGCCCTGAAAAATGTGTGTGTATATATATATATCCATATGTTCACCTGAACTTAACTCACCGATAATTTTTAGACACCCATCATGATGAAACTCTCCAATGTCTCCAGTATGGAGCCACCTCTGCCCATTCTCATCAACAGTGAAATCTTTTCTGGTTCGTGCTTCATTTTTGTAGTAGCCCGCAGTCACATTCTGCCCTCCAATAAGGATCTCACCTCTAGGATATGGTTTATCAGTGTTGTAATAGCCACCTAAAATGATGGGTTTATTAGTTAACAAGAATTAAAACATATTACAAAGCAAGAATTCCTACTATTTTCACTATCTAAATATAGCAATAGACACTGTAGGAAGTCCTTAGCCAAAGCTACCACTTTCCTAAATAGTTCATTAAGAGAAGAAATGGTCGCAATTCTTTTCAGCATCTAAACAGCTATTAAACAGGTATGTTTATCAAACAGTGACATTCACACACGTGCAGAGGCAAATGCCACCTCTGTGCAATCTTTCTGCCAGTACTAACACGTTCTGTCAGCTCCACACAGGCTCAAAAAAAAAAAAAAAATTGCCTCACATTCTAAAAAAGAAAAAAACCTGTAAGGTTTCCCTCTGGCCTAAAACAGCCTTAAGTATTACATATTTCTACTCTACAATACATAAAAGCCTACAGTGAAAGGAAATCACCTAAATGTACATCAAATCATTTACCCTTCTTCTTCCCAGGAGCAAAATGTATAGGCAAGAGTAGCATTTAAAATCTAAATAGCCAAGAAACAGTGTTCTAATTACTACTACTGAGCAAGACCCAGTATAGTGGATATATGTATATACACATATCTAAAATACAGTTCTTACAAACCCACTTCAATTTAATCAGAAACAGGAATTCTCACCTTCTTCCCAATTCATTAACTTTATTTCACAACAGACCAAAGGTGCTCCCACTCTTCCTGTAGTGTAGTCCCAAACTAGAATTTTAAAAAAGAGCATTTTTTCAGAAAAATATTTAACCAAAACCGATTAGAAAAAAAAAAATCTTTTGTTGTCATGCATCTTATTTAGTGAGAATTAACTGCTGTTTATTTTGGAACTTTAATGAGAACATTCATTTTATATGTAGGTCACCAGCTTTAGCACAACGTGCCAAAATTAGTGCTCCCGCTGTCTCATACATTTACGACAACAAGTAATTCCCAGGATTCCCCAGTTGTGCCTGGTGGCAGGCACACACCAGGGGGACAGGCCATCAAAGACAGCACACGCAGAACGCTCCACACGGATCAGAGTGCCCAGTGGGATCCATGGACACCAACCTTCCGTGATTGTTCCGGCTCCGGCCGACTCCGTCAGCCCGTAGCCCTGTCCCACCGGGCAGCAGAAACAAATGTTCATGAACCGCTGCGTTGCTGCCGACAGCGGAGCTCCTCCACAAAGCAGGATGCGGATCTTCCCGCCCAGCAGCATCCGGACTTTCCGGAAGATAAGGCTGAAATGCAAAGATAAGAATATACATATTTGTTGGTTAAAATCAAAGAGAGACAGTACCGACTTTTGTATCTGAACTGAAAGTTTCCACCACCTTCGAAAACACTCCTATGGCATTCAAGGAAAACCCTGAAGGAGCACAGTGAAGTTTTCAAAAAGCTTTCTAAGCTTGTTTCCTCATTCTAATATGAAGAGGGGTTAAATGTCTGAGAACGTAGATTTAATGAGACAGCAAAGTTCTGTAATTTTCTCCTAAAAATAATTCAAGTAAGTGGTATAAATTTTTCAACTACATTATCCTTTAGTCTCACTGAAGCTGGGAATTAGACTCAATGATACTTGTGGGTTCCTTCCAATTTGAGATATTCTGTGTCTCCCTTCTGTGAAAATGTGAAGTCTACAGTTTTCCATAGGAATAGAATTCTCATCTTACCCAGGAATTATATAAATCTATTATTAAATTCCTGATGAAAATAATGCAATAATGTAAATTTCCGATCAGTTTCAGGTTAAATAACACTCGTTTAAATTATATCAGTAAGTATTTAAATCCATCACAGATGGATTTGTTGCTTCAATTTACACTTATTTAGACTTGCTCACATTCAGAGTGTCAACAATAAAGTGAAGAAAAGCACCAAAAAAAAAAATCAGATCCTGCTCATGAGGTAAGACTGATAAGTGATTTTCTGGTGCCATTACAAATAACATAAACATTACCTATCGCAGAGTGGGGTAGTGTAACCTTTGGAAATCTGTTCCATTTTGTAATTGTAGGCCAATATAAATAGATTCCGCTGGAAACTCGTCATTTCATTCACTTTATTCATGACATTTTTGTAGATCCGATCCATAATTTCCTAGTTACATAAAAAGATTAACTTTAACTCAAAGAAACAGAATCCCTGAATTCAGTACAACAAAAAGAAAACATGATCTAGAAATCCAAGTACATTTCAGGTGACAACAGACTCCCAGGTTCCCTCCTCTTCCATTCCTAAGAGATACCAAGATGATGACAGAAAGGAGGAGAGCAAATGTCTGCACAGGAGCACTAATTAAACCCCAAGCTGCCTGCTGCCAACTCTCTTTATTCCACTCATTCACTATGATGATCAATAAATTACTAATTAAAGTGGGAATCTAATCCCTATAGCTACTCTAACTTTGAAAAATGTTGTCACCTCCAACATAGTTTTACCAGTGTTTACCTCCAACATAAAAATACAGAAATTATGATTTTAAGCTGTTTATCAAAGGATCTACCTTTTTTACTTAAACAGTCATTGCACTGATTTTGTTGTTAAAAACTGAATTATGCATTACATTTAAAAATAATTTTTAGAATTATTTATCCTTCAGTTACTTACCGGGACAGCTGCCATTAGAGTTGGCTTGAGTGTAGTCACGTCTCCTTTGCTTCCTTTCTTTATTTTAGAGGACTAAAGTGAAGAACAAATTTACTAGCAGACATACTCAAGATTTTTAACATGACAAACAAAATGACATAACACATCTTTCAAAACAGTAATTTTTATTTAAATTATATTCTGACAATTAAAGCTGGTCCAGAGTATCACTCAGAATCCCCAATACCCTGTTTCGTGAATTGCAGAAATGAAGATTTGTTGCACTATTTTTTTTTAAAGAAATATTATAGAGATCTGAGTAATTTCTTTTTTTTTTAATTTCCTTTTTTTTTTTAAATCTATATATTCTAAGGACTAACATCTACAACGTACCTGGTCAGCCAATGTCTGAGGTGAGGAGTAGCCGATGCGGCACCCGTGGGACAGACACACCAGCTCAGCACTCAGCTCCAGAACGTGGGCAAGAGGCAAGTAGCCAATATAGATGTCTTTTTCCCTGTGAAGAATTTGTGAAAGATAGGTTTATGTTGTACCAACTAGAATCCTCAGATGAACCATTAAGCAGGATTTTCTCAGAGTTTACCGCAGAACTAGAGAAAGCAGGAAAAAGCCTTTGAGCTTGAGAACATATTTCAGATGACAGGGGTTTTGTTTCAGAAGTTGTGTACTATGGACTGTAGGTTCAAGGCATGAACAAAGGGAGATGTTTAGTCATCCCAAGACAATTAACGGTGTGTTATGTGGACAAGATCAAAAACTGCACCAAACAGAAAGAAACCACAGAATTTAAACACTAACCAAGGGAAGTACTGCTTAGGGGAGCTTTCAACCACTCAAGAGCAAGGCAGCCTCACAGGCTTTTGTGTCCCAGTCTTACCCACATAGAGAAGATGAGAGAAAAAACAGCACATGAAGTAGTCATGTCATTTAGTGCAGTGATGGAAGATCCTCAGACATCAGTGCATAGTATGATGTGTCACAGACATAGCTAGGTTTATTTTTTCCACAGTAATTAATCTGAAATTATATGCAACTACATGACTTATTTATTTTCTGGTAAGCCATGGTTCATACATACCCCAGGTTTGGAATCCTCTCAGCCATTCCAGTTATCCCAGCAATTATGTTGCAATGGGAGATCATGACTCCTTTGGGAATTCCTGTGGATCCACTTGTGTACATGATCACTGCGATATCCGAGGGCACAGGCCTGGATGGCTGTTTGATTCCTGCAATTTGTGGTAAAAAAAAAAAAGAACATGTAACATCTAGAGAGGTTCTCAAGCTGGGAGATCTGATACACTAACACATTCCAGCAGTCACTGCAATACACCACCACATGACTCTTGCCATCACATTTTGTTTAAAAAGATTGTGGTCAAGCTTAAATGCCTTCACAAGGAGCAGGAACTTCGTATGAGCTGAGCACTACTTCGAGGGGCTGTCCTAGTCTGCCAGGACAACATTTATCCTATTACATTTCTGCTATTCCAGCAGCAGAAAGAAAACTGAGCAGAACTTTGGCTTCTCCAAAATGTCACTGAGCATTTTCCCCTAGGGAAGGTTTGCTGCCCTGGTTCCAGCTGCTGCAGGGTCCATCCCCTCCGTGCAGAGCTCCTTTCTCACGTGCTCCCTGGCAGGGAACAACGCTGCCTCATTTGCAACACCTGCAGCAAGGCACTGCTGAGCCAACGTGAGGTCCAATTCCTATAAATATTTAAAAGAAGTTCAACAGCTCTAATTGGATTAAAGTGCTTTTTAAATGCTTGCACTGAGGGCAAGAAAATACAAAAACAATTGTGTTCACTCAGAGGAAAAACTGCATAATGCACAATGCTTGTGGCACAACAGGCACAGTGAATGAGAAGTGTGAAAGCATATTTAATCATTTCCCACTCACTGAATCCTGCCTATCCTGCACAATGAACAACACACAGAGGAAGAAAATATAAGAAACAGCTCACATAGTTAATATTAATTGGACATGCTTGACCATAAACAATTCATGATAGTGTTTCAGAGTTTATGAATGGTTAACTTGACAAAGATAATGTTCCTTTATTGTAGTGCAGATCATGTGATATTAAAAAGACTGAAGAAAGAAGGATTAGATACTGTTTTTACACACACACCACATAGATTAACAGATCTCAAGGAGCTAATGAATTACCACAGACATAATTTTTCTGTTGGTATTGTATGAAACAGTACATAAAACTGGTACATCAACAACAGAAAACCATCTTTTAAGGAAATTGAGAGGTAATGATGCTGAGGGCAAACCTGCCATTCCCCTGAACATCAAGAGCAGATGGATTAACCACCCCCCTACTCCTAAAATACAATCCAACATTCAAGTGCCTTCAGTAGTTAAGAGATTCTGAAAACACAAAGGATAAGAGCAGAAGAAAGCAACTACTGAATATAATTAAATCTTGAGATACTAGGTCTGGCAGCTCTTCAGAGCCAAGAATAATATGGTAATATGGTAATAGTTAAAAAACCTTATGAAATTCAGAATTTTAGTTCTAAAAATGTGACAGATTAGAAATAGATTTCAATGAATTTACATAGTCAATTAATACTTTCAGAAATGTAGTAAGTGATCAAGTTCTATCAGATTCAAATGGCTATTTTACATTTTTCTATCTGTGAATGGTAACAAACCACTGACTTCTTTTGTCATAAAATGCACATTTGTGTGCCCTGAAAAATCTGGTTTTAATATGTCTGATCAGAAAAATGCTTTCCAAGTTTTTATCCTGGACTAAATGCTTATCCTAAAAATTTTCCTTCAACATGTGACACCTGACTATGGAGAAGGCATTTTCCTCAGTTGAAAAACAAAACCAAAAAACTACATGCCAAAAAACAACCACAACCATACAAAAAGAAAATCCCCCACATTTTATTCAAAGAAAAGGCAGATAAGAAAAGGTTAATCACTGCATAATTCTGAGATCTGCAATTTCCCCAAGTTTACTCAAAAGAGTCAGGGTAGGATAACAAATGAGATGGTCCAAACAAAGAGAAGAGAACCTACCAGCATCTGCCTTGGCCCCCATGGCTTGCACAGATGCCATTGTGTGAACAATGACACCCTTGGGAAACTCTGACCACATCGTTGGTTTGCCATCCACTGTAATAATGTGTCGCAGCAGTGGAACTTGAGATACGATTTCCTGGGGAAGTAAAAATGTGTTCAAAAACTAAAAATGAGGATTGTGCCAACAGGAAAAAAACCCAAAACAACCAAGAACCAAAACCCCCACAGTATCTATTGTACACTTTTTAAAAAGCATCTCAGAATTTTCAATAGCAGAGGATAAACTTTTTAAGCCCAAATAGCTGCAAAGGTTGAAATCTTCCACTTAAAAGTCTAGAAGCTTCTCCAATGATTTATTGGTTTGTGCTTTATTTCATGAAAGCCCACAAATAAGACTGCAATGACTTGTAGAGATAATTGACTTTTCTCATCTATAGAACACTGGGAAAAACTGATGATACTGAGCTCACAATAATTCTTAGGTTACCCCTTGGTAACTATGCTACTTAGAATAAGCAACAGCTAGCAAAAATATGGACAATTATTAATTAAGCATTTGAAGCAAAACATCAGTCCTAAAACATTTATCAGTGTTCTAGTGGAAGAAGAGATGATCATCACCTCTAGCAGAACAAATACATTCCCTTACTGCAAGTTGAAATAAATGTGCATTGTATATATATTGTCAATGTAGTAACTTTTTTTAAAGTTTGGGACATTCTCATTCAATTTCCAGCAACAGCACAGTTTTTCATCAATTTCCCTTATCTGAAAGGTCCTGTTTCCACCAAAACACAATGATGAAACTAATTCTGATTAATTGTTCTACTTGGGTATTCCACCTGGGTTAGCAAGCGACAAGTTTTTTGGCTGTTGTAATGTTTAGTAAGCTTTCCCCACACACAGAAAAACAGCTCTAACTCTTCAATCACCTATCCTTATATTTAAAAGCCATTCTCTGCTGGGAGAACACTCAACAACAATAAGCCAGGAGGATGATCACATTTAGCTCTCCGTACAGTTTATAAATTTTTCCGTTCTTCCCATTGTTGGATTTATAGGCACTAAATCCACTCAAACCATGGCAGTTTCTTGTAAAGGTGTTCCAGGCAGCACTGCAGGCCTTCTATACTGCAAATTGCTCATCCCATTCTCCAGGGTCACTGAGGAGCCTAAAACCATCGCTTTTTTTGTACATAAACCTTATTCCAAAAGCATCTGCCTTATAGAAAGGCAATAAATCATTGGAACAGTGGTACAGTGGAACCAGGCCATTTAATGATAATGAACAGACACACTGGAAAGAAATAGACAAAGAACAGTTTGCTGACCTTCAGTTTTGTTTGCATCAGTTCTTTACTGGTGATGATGGTGGTCACCTCCGTCTCGTTCAGCCCGTGCACGATTGCCGGGCCCCCCAGGGTAGCGTACAGAGTAACAACTGAAACACGGAACGGGGGGAAATGGTGAATCTCTACGCTACATTTTCAATTCCAGCTTACAATAAAGGACTCAGATTAACTCATTCCATGTTGCTTGACAGCAAAAATATTTGTCAGCTCAGAAAGGTGGGACAGTTTTGTACTTAAAATTTCTACCACATGGATTTAAATGCAGCCTGATTTTCAGCTACTCCCAGAACGAATAAAGAACGCCCACTGTCTATTTGACTGTTTACTATTTTTCAAGCACTAATTAGAGGCTCCAAAACCACATCACCCTATGCAATTCTCCTAGACCTACTCATACCTTCATTGCTTTACCATCTGAAAAGTAGGCAGATGTTCTCAGTTTAACCATTGCATAACAGTCCTTTTGCACCCAGGAAGGAAACAGCTTTCATTCATGTCATTTCTCTTTTCAGAATTCACATACTCTGTTACTAACCTTATACAATTGACTACTAATAAATTATGACAACATAGCAAAATGTGTCATGAGCAGATGAATTCTCACACTCAGTAATAAATCCATGCCTATCCTGTTCTCCCATCTATTTAAAACAACATCACATCAGAAAGGTTTAATCATCACCATCATTAGACATTAAACTGACATCATGAGAATCACACAGAATAGCAAAGAAAGAAAATATTTTAAGAGCTGACTATAAGAAACACTGTTTCTTGTATTTAAGGACAGTTTATTAATGATAAATGTGTTGAATTTTAAGAACATATTTAATTTCCTGTCATTTCTATGGGAACTGAACGAGAACAGAAGACAGTAGTGAAGAAAAAGGGAGCTCAAAAAGGAAGAGAGGTGTCGGTCTCAAAAAATAATTTCCTCTTTTCCAAGCAGAACACAAAACATGGGTATCTCAAAAAAGTTATAAGGTCAGCCAACACAACCAATAATTACAACATCCATGCTGGAAGTTTTGTCACATCAGGTATCTGAATCACTTTTTGTATTTTAGTCTGTATTTAGCTGAATAGTGAAACAATATAATTACAAAAACAAGACACCATACTGTACATTAGGACTGTAACTCAACTATGCTCACTGCAGCAAGGATAAAAAAATTAAAATTAAAGTTCTGTTATATCGAAGACTTGAAATGCAGGGAGTTACTAAACCAGTGCAGAATACCAAGGAAGAACTCAAAAGCAGTTTTCTTACACAGAAAAGTAAATAGTTGACCTCTACTTATTTTTTCCTTGTTAAAACAGTCCATCATAGTTCAGAACTGTTGCAGGGCAAATGCACATGCACTGTGTTTTCTTTAATTTGGTGGGAGCAAAGTCCAGAAGAGTGCCTCTACTAGTTCCCACGAGCTCTCTCCACTTACTGCAGTGACCCCTGTTATATAAACATCTCACAGAAATTCAGCTTCCCCGAGCCAACAAGCAGAACCGACACACTGCCCAGAAGGAAAAGGATCATCTCCGAAATAACCACGTATGTAGTTACTCATCCACAAAGAAGTACATTGAGACACTCAGAGCTCTATGACAGAGCCAAACAGAGAGAAACCATTTATATGATGGTGCACTTATGTCATGGAGAGAATAAAACTGAGCAATGACTCTGATCTCTGAAATTCTCATTTAGCCACACTGGCACCTGAAACTTTTTCTGGAAAATCTGAAAGTTTTGTTTTTTTTTTTTTTTTCTCCTTGTTCTCTTGAAAACATGTCAAGAAGGGATTATCTTGTGTTCACGTGCAGTAGTACAAGTGAGTCTTTGTTATCTGACCTGCTTCTAGGAACGCTGCTCTAAAAGTCTAAAAAGAGAAACTCCAACACTACTAACTTTGCCAGCTCATACACAAGGACAAAGCCTTGCCCTAAAGAAACAAATTGAACTTCTGCAATTCATTTCAGTGTAACTCAAATGTTAAACTGACTATTTCAGCATTTGTTGTACATTAAAAATAAAAAGCAAAATACATTGAAAGGCTTCAACCAAATAAATTCTGACAAAATCCCTTCTGCTCAAGCTTTAGGAAGGCATGACTGAAAAATAACCCCTCCTATTTCATTATTTGGTTATGCATTTGGGTGTTCTATCTGCCTACACTAGTGAAGAGCTGCTCACACAGATGGAGAGGAGGCACTCTGGAAGAAATCTGGTTTTGGGTGATACTACATTTTCCATTTTTGAACTAGCAATCCCACTCTACCTCCTCAAATACAAGACTTAGATAGCTTCAACCAATTCACATTTAAAAACAAGCAAGTATTTCTAATAAAACTACTTGCTTGTGCAAGTAATCCAAAACAGAAATTGCTTTCCTCCTTTTAATTCTGTAGTGCAAAAGGCATTCTTTCCAACACTATGCATGAAACAGATGAACCTGCTCCCTTGGCCTCAGTTCTGGGCCCATACCATCAGATTTCACACATTTCACATTCAGAAAGAATGTCACAACACTACCAGAGCAATTCTCTGTGAAACAAAAAAAAAAAAAAACAAGTCATTTAGCAATGTCTTGCCACACTACTACTTCAACACCATCTGAATGTTCTAATTCATTCAGCAAAACTGACCGTGGATACTGCACAACACTCTCATCGTCTGCCAACACACAAGTCAGCCAAGTTCACATCAGACGACGCACAGCTTAGATGTCGAATACCACGTCAGGCAGTGTGCTGCAGCACGTTGCAGTGAGGGGATTTAAAACACTAATCCAACAAAACCAAAAACATATGCATTCCATTCTGCTCACAACATCCATCCCCTATCTCGGATTTCACACCCCCCCCCCCAAAATTACGAAATCTCCCTAGGATTTCTAAGTGTACTTCACTACTGAAGGAAAAAATTATACAAGGCTTTGAATTTTATTTATTTACAAGCCTTTGAATGTTGTATAATAAATATAAGCCTATGAATTTTAAGCCTTTGAATTTTATTGAATTTATTCAAAGGCTTTTGTACAAGCCTTTGAATTTATTTAGTCACCAGGAATCTAATAGATCCCAAAAGTGATAAAAGGGAACTGGCATGGTGTATTACGAGACACATAATTTAAAAGCAACACAGGCATCTTATCAGAGAACAGCCTGTGCAGGTCTCTGCTCTGACAGGCAGGCCAGCAGCATTTACTCACTGAAGAAAGAATCAAAAACATCACCAAATTTAGGTTGGTGGCAGGCACCTGAGAAGGTCACCTGCACACAGCATTCATTAGAGCAGAGTGTTCAGAGCCATGGCCAGTTTGGTTTTTCCCTATCTCCAGGGACAGAGATTTCACAGTTATTTTAGGTTCCTGTTCTGACACTGAACCACCACCACATTGAAGAGGTTTGCCCTAATATCTAAAGTTTTCCTGCCATTCAACTAGAACCTGTCATCTCCAGTCTCATCAAAACACTCCTTTGAGCAGAGTCTGGCTTCACCTCCTCTGTGTGCTCATATGGGATAGTTCTAGATGGCAACAAGATCTGAACTCACTCCTCCTAATGCTGAACAGACCCCGCTCTATCAGCCTCTCCTCAAATGTCACGTTCTCCAGCCCCTTCAGCCTCTTGGCAGCCCTCCACTGGGCTTGCTCCAGTATGTCAATGAATTTTTTTCTACAAGGAAGCCCTAAAGCAGGCACAGTACTCCAGATGTGGTTTTACCAGTGTCCAAAAGGAGGAGAGGGATCATTTCCCTGGACACTAAGTGCTGCAGCCACGCTACCATCACCCAGGATGCTGCTGGCCCCCACTGCAAGAAGGCACTGGGAAATCTGATTGACCCATTGCCCACCAGAGCCCTCAGGTACTTCTCTGCAAAACTGCTCTCTCCAACTGTCCCCCAGCCTATACTGATACATGAGGTACTCCAGCACACACGGAGAAAATTTTAAGTGCCTTCACCCAACTCCATGAAGTTCCAGACAATACGGTTTTCAGCTGACAGGCTCCTCTCTACATCAGCCCTGTCCTTGAGTGTACTGGCTGCTGCCTACAACATGCTGTGACCTCCTGTGTTTGCATTCTGTCCCATCATCCAGGCCTTCAATGGAGAAATTAAACAGTATTGGAGTCAATATCAACCCCTGAGGGCCGGCAAGGAACTTTGCCCTACTTATCCAGGTTTTATCTGAACAGTTTGGCTGTACAGGTACTATAGGACATCCACTTCCCTCTTGTCTGCAGAGCCAGGTGTCATCAAGCATGCTGACTTTGAAATGTGTTAGGGCAGTGCACCTTGTCATCAACTCCACCCTTAAAACTAAGGGAACAGCACAGCAAAGGGCACACACAAAATAACCCGAGGGACGCAGTAAAGACTGCAAGTAAGTGAAAACTGCTATACACTCAACACATGATTTCTCAAACTGAAACAGATTCGTGCTCAGAGCAAAGAGAGGCCACTGAAGATATAATAATCTTGTTGGGCTTCCTTTGAAAACCTGAAAATGTCTATCTGACATCTTTGGGGTACATAGGTAGCAAATGAGGAATTTCTGCACATGTGGCTTTTATGGCCCATCTCTTATTGAAGGAGGGTAAACTCAGAAGGGAAGAGGCCAAAGACTGTGAGGAACAGCAGTTTCTGGCATGCCCTGTGGTACAAGGAGATATGCACCTCTGAGAGCATCACAGAACCCAGCCAGGCTGGGCTTACAGAAAGGTGAATGACATACTACGAGCGATGATGAAATAGGCATTTAAACAACTAGAGCAAGTTGAGATTAGCACTCAGTAGATTTCTTGGCAAGAAAAACAGGCCTAACCAAAATCAAAACCGAAGAACTGACAAAATATCCAGTTAAAGCAAAACTTACAGGCACAGATGAAAGGGTTTGACGTCAGCTCCTGAAACTGAGTTAATGAATTCATGTGTGATTTTTGTTTGTTTGCTTGTTTTTAGAAACTTGGGAATCTGTACTGATTTGAGATTAAAAGAAGATAAAACTACCCATGAATTCATTGAGCGAACTCAAAATCATACTCCATCTGCAAACATGCAGGTTTCTCTCTTCACTAACACAAAATGCTATAAAATGCAGTCTCTACCTTATGAAGCATTTCTTAATTTGTAAATTTTAACGCTCTAAATAAAACAAACATCAAGTTTTCTTAGTAGGTAAAGCAAAGAAAAGGTTTTATTTTCTGACTGTGTAGTAAGATCAAAACTTCAGGGAAGACACAGACTTACGCTGGTAGTTGCACATAAAGCAGGCCTGTGCTGCAATCATCCACTCAGCTCTGGTCTCACAGAAGATAGCGATGTTAGTCTTTGGTTGCTGACCCAACACTGCTAAGCCATTTCCAAAATTAACAGCTTTAATGTATACATCTTCATAAGAAAGCCAGGTGTACTTGCCAAGGATGACCTAATAAGAATAATAAGTTCATTTTAGAAAGCGAAAATCCTTAACACATGTCCTACTACATCTTCACCCACATGAAGAGACCACAGATGTCTGAAGTAACATGTGCTTGAATTATAACAGCAGTTTACTCAAGATAATGAATAATATTCATGCCAAAAGCTAAAGGACCTGTGGAATTTCCAACACAAATACTGCAGTATCTCCACGTACGTTACCATCTCAGGTTCTGTTTTCACATGAGGGAAGCACAGGATGCCCACACCACTTCAGAAGCCCTCTGAAAGGCTGCATGTGGTTACCTGGCCCACATGCCTTTACTTTTTAAAAAAGGTTTGTTTTATGCAAAGGGTGACAAGCACTAGGCTGATACAATTCATGAATACGATGCTTAGGCATTAATTAAGAAAAGGTAAACTGGAATCCAGAAAGCAGCATATCCATGGGTCCTCAGTCAGAAATTGTGAAATCCCTTTTCCCTTCACTCTGCAACAAATGTCAAGGGGAAAAGTAGCAATAATTTTGCCCTTTTTTTACTGTTAAACAAAAGTGGGACTGAAGACCAGACTGGAAATTACTGGCAAACCTCAGTTCTGAGAAGCCATGTGGAAAATATTAAGCAATCTCCCTTTTCTTCTATACAGGAAAGCTGGTGCACAGTAAAACTGGATTTAAATTTACAGGTCATATCACAGATTTCTACATGTGCACTTGCACCTTGCAGTACTAGTTTCTTACTGAGTGACAGAATATTTCTTTGAGGATATCCTAGATATTTTCATGTCTAGATGCAGTATGAAGATGTTTTACATTGAAAATCCAGACTCTAAAGCATTATACCTTAACCATCCAGTTATACAAGCACACTGACAATTTTGAAAAATATAATTTTTTTAGTCAAGTATTTCAGAAATATTCTTTAATTACAAAATATTAGTAATAAATGCAAGCAAACACTAAAAAAAGGCAGAAAAGCAAAACTTCTCCCTCCTTCCCCATTCTTTTATTCCACATTTCACTCATCAACTTGAACTAAATTTCAATCTTGTAGATTGTCAAATCTAACATCATTTTGGCATGTAATTATATTTCTAATGAGTATGTATTTCCACATCCACTTCCTTAATAAAATACATTTAAAAACCTCTTTCAACTTCTAATAAAAAATAAAATTTAGGAGATTGCTTTTATCTAAACACTTTTCCAAACTGCTGAAGTTACAATTAGGTAACTGAGCTGCACCTATCAGTCTCACTGCATATTGCTCATTAACCTACTTGTTCTCCAGGACAAACCTTTCTTTACTAAGGACTGGTAGAGGTGCAGCTGCTCAGAAATTCCACAGATGTTTTCACGGGAAAACACTGTTTAATGAACTCAAAAACCAATACTTGCAATATATAGCGATTTTGCCAGAAAATACATATTTCTCACACAACTATCTTCTCAGCTTTTCATGGTTTAGTTACAGAAACTCAGTTGCATTGGCAAACAGGCTGTTTCAGAGCCAAAAACCTTACTGGAGCAGAAAGACCAGGTTGGAAATCTTCATTGTAAGCAGTGAGAGAACCCCAAGGGGCAGGAGTTCACCCCAGGCTGGTGCTCACTGCCACAGCCCCCTAACAAGAGGGGGATTTTGGGGTCCCTTTCAACACACCAAGATATTTCTGGTGTGGAAAACTCCTACTGTTTCCAACAAAAATATTGCACCTCTTCCCGTCCATCCGAAGTTTGGTAATTTGGAAATTTAAATTCTAATTTGGGACATTTTTCCCCAAAGGCAGTATTTTTGGCACACTTGGAAATTCTTGACAAGCTCATCAGTTGAAAACAATTTATAGCAGTGAACTGGGTAACACCCTTGCCCCCATTATATTCTGCCTACAGCGTGGCCTCAGGAAAACTGTACACAATTAGGCCAGGAAATAAAAGCAGATTCTTATTACTGTTTCTGGTAAGTTTGTCAACCCATAAAAGATTTTAGTAATTTCCACCATTCACTACGTAACTCAATAAAGTTGGGGGAAAAAAAAATCATTAAAGGGCCAAAAATGAATCTTTCCAAGTAAGACTTAAGATTCTGGGTTTTTCCCTTTTTTAATTCTCTTACACAATTCATCCTCATTACTTAAACAAGTTTGATATGAAGTAGTGGAAGGAGGCCTTATTGGTGCTTTGTTTTCTTAAAAAGGAAAAATCCACAGAAAGGATGCATAGCACTGTTTAGTTATTTATATATATATAAAAATACATTTCTGAAGAACACTGACAAATGAAAACAGGTAAGACTATTTTCAATGCAGTTATTTTGAGTTTTACTTTCCTACTCCTTCCATATATTTAAATTCCAACGTTACTTTTCTCCCTATCCCAGCATTTTTTCTCTATTCCCTCCCTACATTATTTATACTATATACACCTTATTAAATAATAATATATATTCATATATACATCTATAAATATTAACATACTGCCTCTGTATGTCCCTTTCCTCTGCATTTTGCTATACACTTCTTTTGCAGGACACAGAGCAGGTTTTGGTCTCTCTCAACTTTCCTTAATTTTTTTTGTCTCCAAATCCATCTCCTTTCTTGGCCTTTCCCTTCAGTAGCTTCACTAATATTTTCCAGTGCACAGTCCAGGGAAGACAAGAAGCTACTGGAGAGGGTCCAGTGGAGGCCACAAAGATGATCTGAGGTCTGGAACACCTCTCTTATAAGGAGAGATTCAGAGCTGGGCATGTTCAGTCCAGAGAAAAGACTGAGGGGGATCTCATTCATGCACAGAAATATCTCAAAGGCAGGTGCCAAAAGGATGGTGCCAGGTTCTTTTCAGTGGTGCCCAGCGACAGCATGAGGAGCAATGGCTATAAACTAAAACACAAGAAGTTCCACCTCAACATGAGGAAGAACTTCCTTACACTGAGGGTAACAGAGCACTGGAACAGGCTGCCCAGGGAGGTCATGGAGTCTCCCTCTCCAGAGACATTCCAAACCCACCTGGAGGTGCTCCTGTGTCACCTGCTCCAGGTGACCCTGCCTTGGCAAGGGGGGTGGACTAGAGGATCCCCAGAGGTCCCTTCCAACCCTAACAATTCTGTGCTTCAGTCTCTGCTGTAAACAGCTGTTAAGGCTGACATTAAGTGCCACAATCCTTTAAACATTCGCTCACATTTAACTTCACAACTTTCAGAACTTTCTTTTGCTTGGTAACTACTTACACACGTAAAAAAAGCAACTGTCTAAGAGCTGGCAAAAGGGCCCAAGGAGTGGGGATTCACTGAACCAACCCCACAAACCTCAGCAGTGCCCAGCAGAGAACGCAGCGCTGGGGCTTTCCCTGGAAACACGACATTCCATAGGAAAACGCTGCCCTCTAGTGCTCCAGATTCTAAACTGCAGGATGAGTTACCGATGGAATGTACCATAAAATAGCAGGAACTATCAGGACCACATTATTATTTGGAAGTCCAGAAAAGTGTAGACACTAAACAGGCACTTAACGTTTCTTTTACCTGGATTTTAGGGAGGTATTGAAATTTTTACTGTGAAAATGTCATAAAATATTCTCCATAAAGCTGCTGGCACAAGTATAGCCTTTAAGCTACCTGACCTCAGGTACCTTTGAAGGTCTTCCTAAATGTACCTAATAAGGCTTAAAGAACCTTGACTACTACTTGGAAGCAAGTAATCATTAATTAAATAGATTTTCTTGCAGAAAGCATATTATAAATAATACACACGAGATTATTTGAAAGGTTTACTTTTGGCCTTTTTCAAATGAAAACATGGATTGCAGCTGAACACTTCTGAAAAAAAAACCACAACAAAACACTCTAAAATATTATTTTCATGGCACCCTATGGTTTTCAACATCATAAACTACTCTTTTACTGCTCAGTGACTTAGCATGGCAAGAACCTTCCTGGACCTTCACAATAAGTTTCAGTATCAACAATAATGAGTTCTGAATTCTCAAGTGCTTTCCCACATGCTTGCTGTTTCACCTGAATCTCTCAGGCTTCAGATGCATCACCTTCCCCTCTCAGAACTGTGTTTTCTTTTCCTCACTATTTCTTATTTATTATGTTTCCACTAACTCTGTTCTTGGTTACAAACCCTTTTTAAAACAGAACGAGACAAACAACCAATCTCCAAAACAAACAAACATTCCCCCAAAAAAATAAACCACCAAAAGAACACAAACACACAGAGCAAAATCCACATACCAACACAGATAAAAGCAAGCACCTGACAATATAACTAAGATGACATAAAACCAGCAGCCAGCAGAATAAAGCCCATCTTTTGGGCATCATAAAATTTAAGCTCTGCTTAAATTAATGATTTTTTTCAATTAATTATGTCTTAAACTCGGAGGTATTTTTTATCCTGACTTAAATACATATTTTATGAAATTAATATTAGGTATAGTCTCCACTGATGAGATTGGAGAAGAAAACTGGAGAAGTAGACTACGGAAGGAAACAGAAGAACTAACATATGAAATATTATAAAATGCAACAAAGCGAGCATGAACAAGTATTTATATTTTATTCACACCCATGAGTTTCTGCTACTTCAGCAACTGCACAGGAATAAATATTTTTGCAACAATAAAACATCACAAAAATTAAAGAAATTACACATTATCTGGGATATATCAAAATAAATTAATGCCATATCGGATCTTAAAGATGTTAATAAGCTTTAAATAATTTCAGCTATAAGTGTGAGCACATTTAACTCTCCCAAGAATCACAAGTTAAATATTTTATTTTTTTGAGATATATATTTACCCCATTAATGAATCATTAATTAGGCTAATCTAGCCCACTGCAATTTGCAGAGGGGCACATTTAATAGGTATTGCAACTCAGCCAGACCCATGATATGCATTCAGATCTACTCCTGACTTGCAGATGACCTCAGAAAAATGCATCAATCGCTCCAATCACTGTGTTCAATCGTGGAAAAGGAAAAGTAATTAACAAGTTTCGCAGCTTCTGTAAAGTATAGAAATTATATGCATTATACCTAAGAGCTAAACTTGTCATGCACCTCTTTGAAGAGCTGCACCGAGCAAATCTCAGCAAGTTGCCTTTGCTAAAGGAATCCAGGCAACAAAATGGTGTGTGGTATGAAAGACAGAAATCAAAGGAAAAGAACTCTGACATTTAGAACCAACAAGGTATCGTGTGAAATGGTCCAATTTTCCTCTCTTGCTAAAATGTGCTATGAGGTATTAAGGAACACTGTATTCCTTAATGGAAAAAAAATTAAAAGAAGATTTGTGCGATGATGGCACAGTTTGGAACAAACTAACACGAGGGCAAGTGTGGCAATCGACCATAATGAACCGTTGTGTCAAGCTTAGACAAAATTACCTAACTTGGGTAATTTCTAAGTCTACATACTTAGAAACAATTGATTTAAGTAGATCAACACAAACATTCTTCAGCTTTCCAATATTCAGAACACTCTGCTTGCATAATGGAAAAGGCTAAAACTCCTAAGTTCTTAAGTCTTACATTGCCAATTGCAATTGAAAATCAGGGCACATACCACAGGCAGCCAAAATTCTGATTTGTGCTCAGAAGCCTTTCTTTGTACAACTTTGTACAACATGAACTTTCTGTTTCTTTATAGGGTAATGAGGCAGCAAAATGTGCATCAGGAAAGACTACATGTAGCCATCCATCCCAGCATTTCCTTGATCCTAAAAAAAAACCCAACTAACTCCATAGCTGAGAGGAAGTTTCACTAACAATTTAAGCTTCTCTAAAGATTTAACAGAACTGAACTTTGCCATATATTCTGATATTAACCAAACTCTACTGTAAACGTATTTCTCGATCAGAATTAAAACTAGCGGTATTAAAGGATTTTATTTTATCTTTATTTTATTTAAGGAATATTAATTTTTATTATATGAAGAGATAATTTTTTCATCTGCAGGGAAACTAATCTTAGCTAAAAATTATCTTTATATCATGGATTTTAATAACTTCTAATACAGAAAAGCAGACCTTTAATATACTACACACAGATGCACAGAAATATGTATCCTGTTACAGCCTCACTTCTTCAGGCAAAAGTGGATTTTTAAATGCCTCTGAGCAAATACAGAGCAGCAAATGACAATACAGGCTTGAACATTAAACACTATAAAAAAAATCTGTCCCTTGAAACAGAGTTCATACTGCAATCACAGCTTACACACACACACCTGGATTACATATTAGCAGAAAAGCAGTTCACCTTAAAGGAGACAAAACAAAAAAATGACAAAAAAAGACTGTTCCAATAAAATCTGTGCAATCCTTTTCCAAACAAAAGCTTCATTTAAGTCCTGAATTCACAGGGCAGAACAGCAAATTATAACTGAGTTTACTGGAATGGCACATCTGAGTGTAGGCATCTAATAATTTTTCAATATTTATCTGATTATAGTTCAGAATAATACTGTCATAGGACAAATACAAAAGGAGACTTTTCTTAATTCGCCTAAAAAGCAACCTTTGAAGCTGCTTACATCATCAGCTGAATATTAAAAACAAACAATTAAAACATATTTGTGCTTTTTCTTTGGCTAAAACCATAAAAAAAGGATACCTACTCAAGAATGTAAAAAGAAGGTTTAGATTTTTTTTAAATGCCAAGTAATGAAAGATCAGGAATTAGATAATTTAACTCTTTTCAAAACTATTTAATCTAAGTACAAGAAAGCAAACACATTCTGAAAAAAAATTCTTAAAGGCAGACTGCAGAAAGTCTTACCTTTTTAAAAACTTTTCCCGATGGCTGGATTTCATCTTCCTCTTTCAGGATTTCACGCGTTCCCAAGAGTTTTTTGTCCTTATATTTAGTCTTTGCATATTTAAAAACTTTGTCAAGTGTATCACACCCAGGGTATAAAACTGAAGCTAAGCAGTGTAGGCTGTTAACAGATCTGTAAGCACCCCCAGCCTTGTTATTCACAGGTCTGGCTTTAACCTGCTTGGCTTTTTCAATAGCCTGCTTTGATCCCGAAAGTATGTACCATGGAAT
This sequence comes from Pyrocephalus nanus, assembly GCA_038380795.1. Lineage (NCBI taxonomy): Eukaryota > Metazoa > Chordata > Aves > Passeriformes > Tyrannidae > Pyrocephalus > Pyrocephalus nanus. The sequence continues at coordinate 21,367,365 of CM076270.1, read as the reverse complement.
GTATGTCACAAGGGTGTACACCAAAATTATAAAGTTTATCAACTGCAAAAGAACAGGGTTGATGTTATGCTTCAACTTCATTTTGGCTGCTTGTGAAGGTTCCGAGAGAGAGTTTGGAAACATGAATCAACTACACAGGGATCCAAAGAGATCTGAAAAGAGAAAAGAAAAGGTTAGTGGTAAACTATCACTGCAGGCAGAGGGTTATTTTCAAACATAATATTACAATCCATATCCCAAGTAGGTCTTGTTATGCAGAAATTATGCTACAAGTCTTAATCCCTAATGCAAATGAAACAAGACACTGATACATGAGGAAAAACTTTTCCGTTCCCATTTAGCAGACTGTAGTAGAATGCCATGCGAATGAGATGCATTTCTCTGAAAATATTATGTGATTGTACAGTTTAAAAGACTCCCTCCAGCCACATCAGCAAACCTACACGTGTATTTTCATTAGCAATCTTTACGTGACCGTACATCAGCCTCCAAACAAGCCCCAAGAACATGAGCAATGCCTCTGCTCTCTGTACAGGGGAAAACCAACCAGTGAGGATGCTGAAATGCTTTCGAAGCATTAGACACACTGGGACACCAACATAAGAGAAGGAAGGCCCTGTACATGACAGAACTTCGATGGCTCTTTTATTCCTAAAGACTTCCCATCAGTCCCATGACTTCAGTCTCAGAACCAATAGACAATGGGCACACCTGTTACATCAATAAACATGACAATGAGTTAACTTATATTTGGTAAATACCAGTAAAAGGCTTAGAAATACCCCCAAATTCCCAACAACAGCACTATGAAGAGACGTGTAACTTTTCACAGGGTCCCTAATGATGCCAGGATGTTCACTTTGACTTTTTTAAAAGCATCATTTGTCATATCCAATGACTACAATGATGATACTACTTTCTAATGTACTCTATTGTTGAGTCAAGAAATGATGCCATCTCTCTAAAAGATTAAAAAAAAAAAACAACAACAAATCAACAGAACAATTTAAAACCTTATGGAAAACCGGGACACTTGCCATAATGGCTGAGGATGAATTTATGCAACAGTGAATGAGACACCAGTTATTAAAATCAGTATTTTGTACATAAAATGAATTACATATGCATTTCACTCAGGTAACTTTTCAAGGGTATGGATAGAACTTATTACTACCACAAATCAAGCAACTAATAAAGATATATACATAAGATGCACAGCTTTTGACAATACTAAATGAAGTAAATTTTCATTTATAAGACACATTATTCTTTGCTGATGTCTTATGCTGATTCTTTGTCCACCAACTCTCCAAAAACTCTAATGAAATTTGAGCTGAAAAAGTAATGTTTAAGTCATGTAAGATCCTTCAGTAGTAATGAAAAGAAGCCTTGCTTCATTAATTTTAGATCTGTAGTTCCCTTTGGGAACAGATCAACCCAACACCCTTCCTTTGTAGGATGAGATTAATTCCACCTTTCCCTAAAAGATAAAATTTCTTAAAACTCCAAGCAAAAATATTTCACCAGCTTCTTCCCTAACAAGCTGCTGTAATCTCATTGTTCACATTGCATCATTACAGGCAGTTTGAAGGAACCAAGCAACATCAAAGCCTGCAGAGCACCCACAGATGCACCCCCAACCAACAGGAGCTCTTCACAGTAGGGACTTACTGCAACAAGCAGCAGGGGGAAAAAGAGATTTAAAAAAAAAAAAAAAAAAAAGGAAGTGTATATATTTTAATTTTCAGATCAAAGGCAAAAAACAATGACAAATAAAAAACCCTCAAACTTAAATAGGCTAAAGGGCAAACTCAGTAATCATTTGAAGAGACTTATGTTCTTAGTCGGTCACCAAAGGATACTTAAGGAAAATAATCATGAGCCAGCCAATAAGCTACTGCTACCCAGAAAAATTGTGTTGTTGTTGACAGCAAATAGAACAAGATGCTTTAAAGCTAATCTAAAGTTCACACAGCAAAAGTTTGTCCATTTTTCAAAAAATTGTATGTTGCCCTATAATTTTGTCTGGCCCAGTTCAGGAGGGGCACATCTTATTTCTCTTTAAAGCTGGAGAACTCTCTGCCTACAAAGCAGAAACAGAATTCAACCAAACACCGTTATAAACAAAACCCTAAAACAACTCATTTATTACCTTCATGAAAACTTTTCTCCAAAGAAATTCCTTGTCTGAGAAACAGTCGAGCCTGTCTTAAAATATTCTAAGTTTCATACCTTTCCTTGATTAGAGAGGCACTGAGCCCTTCTGGAATAGCAACCTGCCATTTGATTTTGCAGTTATCCTAACAGCTTTATTCCTGCCTCAGAAGGAGAGAGGAACCTTTCCCACCATTTCTAAAATAACCACATCAAGGTCTCACATCAAGCCCTCTCTTCTGGCTTTACCCGAGGCCTTGCACACAACCCCCAAAACTGGAAACGTTGGCTTTGAATTGCAAATATAAATGGTGCTCGGCCCACCATTTCATAAAAGGCTGCATTGCAAGAAAGGGTCTAAGGAACACTACAACAGGACAGAGTTGAGGGAAATGTTTTGAAATGTCACCCTGGCTCAGAAAAAAATAAGCATCCAGCTACAGAACTCTGCTCTGCTGTACATCTCTTACCCCAAATAAATTGCTAATTATTTCACCTCCTCCTTCAGAAAAGTGAGGCTATTACAAGTCATTTATTGCAAACAATTTCTTTTTAAAAATAACACTCACAAAAGTTTTTTCATTTAAAATACAGGTTTTTTAAGATTTAAAACCATCTTTTGCACATTTTCTTGCATTAAAGGCCATATAGGACTCCATTCTTCTTCCTTCAAAGTCTTATAATTAGGAGACAGCAAACTTAGAGAGCACTCCTGGCACCAGTGTTGACAATTTGGCAATGGATTTCAGACTACAATATTTACAGAGTATCTATGCTTGTAACTAATTGTAATTACCACTGTAATTGGAAGTTGGAAAAGTGCATTCCCTTTCTGAACAAGCAAGAAAAATATAATAGTCTCATCAGATGGATAAGCTCCAGTATCTTTGTAGGGTGATTGTTCTAAGGAGAGCTGAGCCATGATACAAAGGAAATTCCTTGGTGGCAGCAAAAAGGCTCCACCTCTTTCCTTGTATAACTTAAGAAGAAATTATGCATTTTAATTCATCATTTTGTTTCTTTGTTTAATATGTTGTTAAAGAGAAAAATACCAGGTAAGCAAAGGAAAACAGTTTAAAATGCCTTTATCCCCAACAGATTTTTCATTGCCATTCTCAGCAGCAGAAGACTGAAGTCAGCTAAATGGATCACTAAGCATGCAATAAAAGATTCATTTTGATGACAGTGTAGAAGCAAAACTCTACTTTAACATGAGAATGGAGTTCTAGCTGTAAGACAATTATATTTTACTGCAAGCAAAACCAATGCAGCTTAACATGACAGTACACTTTCTGTTGGTTTCTGTTTGTTTTGGTTTTTTTAAAATAAAAGGTCATTTAATCTTAAAACAACCCCCCCCCCCGTTTTTAATGATAATGCAAAAGAAAAAGATTATTTTCATTAAGATACAGAGAAATATGCGCAAGCAAACCCTTGTAACAAATTCTACTTCAAAACTTTACTGTATGGTAGTCTAAAAACTCAACATGAAAATATATTATTCATAATCAATTTGCAGAACTAATATGAAAATTAAGTTTCAGTAAATTTTCAAGGTTTTATCAGATTTGAAAGGCTTAAAAGACAGGCACTGTCTGCTGTTTAATATTCTGCCTTTAAAGAAAGTACCACCAAACAACAACAACAACAACAACTCTGGAAGGTTTAGTGAAATACTTTACAGGACTTTACAATTTCATTTAAGTACAACTTGTTGCCACCTTATTGATTTTGGAAGTGCATGACTGCTTTTGACCATAAAAAGAGGGTAAGTAAACCCAGCATTTTGGGGCAGGGAAATGAAAAGCAGAGGACATGAGCCTAAGCAATTTTTGAGAGTATTAGACTATGACAGTGAGAAAGTTCACTGCCTTTACAATGCATGAGTTCTGTTCTTAGTGATTTGTCCAACTTAATCACTGACAAATAAAAATACCTGACATGGCAATATTCTAACTAAGTGGTTCAGTCTGCAAATTAGCTGTAAACACTCAGGTGCTCACAGAACCATCCATCCTGGTTTCACATAATCCTGCTGGGGTTTTTGAGGAATCAGTGCTCAGACCCTGACTATTGATGCAGGAAAAGTTGGGAGGTTAAATACTGGAGGGAAGAGCTGCTAATTTATGCAAGAATACAACCTATAGAAAACCTATGCAAGCAAATGATTCCACAACAGCTGTTCAGTTACATGGAACTCTGTTTCATGAAGTTGTCACCAAATGGGAAAGACCAAGACTACAAGTTAAAATTTACACACTTTTTTCAAGAGCAAAGAGAAACAGCAATCAGCACACTCACGAATGAGAAGTAAACCAGCTCTTTTTAGGACTGATCCTGCTTAATACATAATCAGTGATTTGGCCCATATACTACTTATACTAATACTGTTATACCCTTTAGTTTTAGAAGCAAACTTTTGTTAGATGAGGAAAAAAAAAATCCTTAAAGGAATGTGTTTACTAATTAACCTGCTTATAACAACTACAATAAAAGCATGAATTAACAATAAAAAGAAACCTTATGCAACTTCTCATGGTGGCAGGTACAGGTACAACAGGCGATACAAGATGTTCCCGTCTCAGTTTACTCAACAGGAGCTGTCACAGGCAACTGCATGAAATTTAAAAATGGAAAATCTCCATTAAACATGACAATTATAAAACATATCCTCCATTCTTTCACTTGTATTATGTAATAAATAAAGCCTCTTGCTCATCTGATACTGCACTGTATCACCTCAGAGAGTGCAGACCCACCACATCCAAGTTAAGCAAAGCCAATTGTAACATAACCATGGCTCAGACTCAAGTTCTGTAAAATCAGGGTGGCTGGAAGAGCATTAGTTAAACTCAGTAGCTCATGGTACTTGCCTCCTCGACAAATTCTAATTCCCCAGTGGCTTTCAGTGTACACTGGTTCTACCATTAGGGGCAAAAAAAAAACCAAAACAAAACATAAATGTACCTATATTTGTTTATCTGTCTACACAGAGAACACATTTCAGCCTGAGTAACAAATATTCCTGAACACTTCATAAAAAGACTAAATAAAGTAGCAATCATTGCATTTATTGACTTTGCTCTACTAAACAAAGTTTTATTTATTGCTCTTTGCAGAAGGAAGTCTTAACCTGTGCCAGCAATTCACATTTTAAATATGCAGCAAATGTAAACATTTTGTACCTATTACCTTTGTGCAAACATTATTATTTACACAGCTATTCAGTTCATACAGAGATAGTATATCCACTGAAACTGAAAAATATTGTTTGCTGCTTGAGGTGAACACCAGTGTGCTCACTGCGTCACTTGACTTCCCTGACTTCACATACACTAATTAGACAAAACCAAACTCAAACCCAGAGACCCTAAGATTTTCTTGCAAAAAATATTTTGGTCAACAATTTACAGTTGTAGGAACACACATGAAATTTCTCTTATGAGTGAATCTTGCAAAAAGAAACTGATTTGTTAAGATGCACAGAAAATTTAAAAATGTTATTCACAAGGTTAGGCTTTAATGGACAAAATAACTGAGTATCTTCACATACTGCATGATCTCTTCACTATAAAATATAACAAGGCAATATAGCAAAGCCAGTAATATGATACAGGCTTTTAACTGTATCAAAAATTAGCCTCTAGTTTACATCTGGACTTAAAAAGTAATATTAACAATCCCTAAGGAAGCAGGTTTTTACTACACTTGGAATTCACTATTGGAGCAGCCATTCTTTGCCAGCATTCAGCAAAAGTGAGCTTTTCTTTTACAAAAAGAAGAGATCTAAAAGAAATCTCTATTATTCATTTATAAATTCTCATGTGGTCATCTATATAAAAATAGAAAAAAAAAAACAAAATGTACACAAGAGCAACAGCCTATGCTTCACAAGCAAATTCCCTGGACTATGAAGCAAGGTAAAGCCTGAGGGGATGAACAGTGCAGAGAAGAATCCTCAACATGGACCCATCTAAGCAGAAGATCTCTTTTGCAATATGGATTTAAGACAGTTATATCTGAAAACAGATGTTCCTCACAGCTACAGCAGAAGCGTCTTCACACATTTCTTGAAGTTGAGAGGATGGAAATCCCAACAAGCCCAACTGAATGGTGGAAATGGATGCCTTGGATCCCTGAAGAGGAGATGGTGCTCAGCAGCAGAGTGAGCACAAGGATACATCTCGGCTCCCCAACTACCCCTCCCTCAAGCCTCTCCTCCCACCACCTCCTGCACCCCAGAGAGCTGCTGCCCTGGACTGCTCACACGACCTGCGTTGATCCCCAGGGACCACTGCCCTCCAGGCTATCCTGGAAGTCCCCTCTCTTACGTGTCCTGTGGGTTCCACACAAACACACATGCTGCTGTCCTTGTTCCCTGCCTGCTGATTTTCCAACCTCCCCATCCCTCCATGTCACCCTTTTCCAGGCTGCTGCCTGGATCTCAGTATCACTTCTAGCACAAGGGAGACCTTCCACATCCTCTCAAACATCCACAAAACCCTTCACCAGGCAGACGTGAAACCCTGTTACAAAACAGACTGCCTCTCTGGAGTCAAGCTGGGAACAGATCCACGGCTCTGTCCCAAAGCACATCTGCTTTCAACAGGGTGCTCAGCAAAGCAGTGCTCACACCACCAAGCCCCCAGTGACCAACACCCACTGGAAACAAACCAGCAGGACCTTCCTCAACAGCTCCACATCACCACACAGGGTTTGTCACAGTTATTAAACAGACTGATCCACTCCCAAAGGTTTTTTTTGACACTGTTTCAAGCACGCAGACACAAAGGAATTATTCCCACATCACCTCCAGCCCTTGATTTCTCACTCCCAGTCCCCAACAAGAAATAACCTGTCTCTCCCTGGACTTTGCCCTCCCTGCTGCTACACACACACACACTGTGAATTGCCCTTAGGTTACACACATTTGATGGGAGATCAAAATTACTACTCTTCTCTCAAAAGAGGCAGATCTTCTGGACATGGTGAGAATAACTACCCTCTGCGAGCATATCTAGGGTAACTCTGAGCTACCTTGTTCAGATCACTTGTAGCCTCCACCTCTGACCCATCTCCTTCACAACCCTGGGTGAATCCTCAGGCTCTTTAAAAGCTTCCCGTTGCTCTTCTGGGGAAGGCAAACAGGCACTGGCAGATTGCTGGAGCCACCCTAGCACTGGAGCCACCTCCTGCTCCTGCAAGGTGTCAGCACAGGCAAATGCACAAATTAACTCTGTTCTCTGCACGAGTGTGTTTCTGGAAAGCACACCAAGGCACACACAGACCATCGAGAAAGAGGCATTGTGACCTGGAACGAGCCAATTCCCAAGGTAAGAGTTTAGAAGACCGCTGGGGCAGCAAAGGTTGGCCATGAACTGCACAGCCTGAGGGTGTGATTTCAGTTTGACTCAAGCAGGTTTAACTGGGCTGCTAATCAAAACAGACTGTTCGTCTCTAAATGTAATTCAGCTCTTTCCCCTCCATTGTACCAACACACAAGTGCCTATGTGCCTAGGAATGAGTCAGATTATCTTGCTGATCCAGTTTAAACCCTCTCCTTCTCAGGGCAGAACAGTGGATTTTCCTTTGTATCAACACTGGTACTTACTGGAGCCTAGGGTGAGTGACTCCAGGCACCTAAATCAACAGAAAATTAGCACTACAAAAGAAGTTATTCTTCTGTTATCTCGAAATGAGTAACCGTGAATAGGAGTTAATGCCTAGGCAAAACTAGAGGAGGAAGAGGGAAAGAGATTGGCAATCGCACTGCAAATCAAACCTCCACTGAGCCGTAGAAGACCAGAGATCAGCACAGACCAACAGCAGAACGCCTTGTGACTCGTCGTCAGCAGGGCGCTGCGGGATCAGAGAAGAGCTGCGGACTCGAGGATTAACCTGATGCTCTCCCTACTAATGATCTCTCTGCTGACTTTTCCTGGAGCTCACCCTTGGGGGTTGCAGCTAGTACAAACCCATATACCTTTAAATTCTGGATGTAGGGTAATAATCATTCCCATAAAGACAGACGGGTTTAATTTATGTTCTTCACATGTCGATGTTAGCAAAATGATACTCCTATTTCCTCAGGAGGCAGCCAGAAGGCATGGTGTCAGGATAAATAAATTGTTATGTAATTGTTAAACACCAAGATACAAGAACAGTAGAAATAATGTGAACCAAACATGTTCTTTACCCTAGGGAGATACTTTCTACTCTTTTAGCTAAATTTTGAAACAAAAAGCTTTATTATCTAGGAAAGTTTTTTTTTTTCTTCTTTTACTTTGGGGGAGGGAATCACACCCAGTGGCAGCAGGCAACAGGGAGGCAAATGTGGTAGCACAGAACTAAAGTAGGTAGAAGGAGCTGACATTTCTTGAGTGCAAAGACCTGCCCTTTCTCTCAAATGGATCCTTCGTATATCCAGTTATTTTTAAAAAGCTAATGGTAGGTGGGTGTTAAAAACTATCTGACATCAAGCTCTTTTACGTACTTCCAAGCCCCACTGTATGTAATATCACTACATGCTGCAGGACAGCAAGAGGCTCAGGTTTGTACATCTATCCTCTGCTTTCTAACAAAACAAAGTCAGGAATATTTCTGAGAACTTAAAAGCTAAAAGCTTTTTAAAAGCTAAAGTGAATTACAAAGCAGACAAACTTTTTATTAAAAATAAAACAAAAAACCAAAAACCAAACCAAAACCCAAACCAACAATAAAAACAAACAAACAAAAGCCTTACAGAACCTTCAATGCACAGTCTTACTGCACAGCCTACAAACTTAAGTTTAAACCTTTATTACAGCTGAAAAATAAAACTAAATCAAAATTAGGTCAGCACTAATGAGCTCCAAGAGCAACACTTAAACAGGCACTCCTAAAGCTACTTTCACCCACAACACAAATATCCTTTCAATAAAATCAACTGAAAATGAAAACCACATTGTAATCCTGCATCTTAGATTTTTTTTCTATTCAAAACATTTAAAAACTTATTTTTCTTAAGCAATTTTTTTTAGCTTATAAAAGACAGTTGAAATACTTCATTGATTTACAAGTACATCTTCTATTAATAAGAACAATAAACCACAGCTCTAAAGGTAACAACTGTTGTCAGCAAGCTTGAAAACACTTCCCAAGCTGAAAACAGTTTGCTGAAAACATTTACTCACAGTCATGGAACAAAGTAATGGCTATGCCAGAACATAATCCTGTGCTAGATTTTTAAACCAAATACTTAAATAAGAACACTAATATCACTGTACATCCAGTACGAAAAAAAATCTTTATTAAAAATAAGCCAGAAGCTTCACTATTGTTCCCAGCCTTAGGCTACTGAAGAAGGGGAGTAATGGCCTCTTTATCATTGCCAGTTTATTACTTCCAAATTCCTACAGTCACTTTCCACTCCTTTAAGTCAATCCTCCTGAGTACTTCCACTGGGAGGCAGACTCTGCTTTCCATCTGAATCGAAGGGACTGGCCAGAATGGTTTATATACTATTTTCTACTACAAAACAGCCTAAGATCAGTTCTCCGATTTCTGGGAAATCTGAAATGCTAAGGCATAAACAATTCTGGTTTGTTTATTTCTTAGAAAACAACAACAAAAAAATGTTCTTATGCCATACATTCAATGTGGTTTGTGCTGTATCCTAGTTATGTATTTGTCAGATCAGAACAAAAAAATCTAACATAACAATCCCACGAATTTTTAGAAGTGAGGCTGCTTCTGGTTTTTTTTCCTCCAGCAGAAACTGTACCTGCATAAAAGTGAACTCAATCTAAATGAGAACATGTAGTGTCACAGTAAAACTTACCCATTACCCTATATTAGTTTTTTAAAAAATATCACGTGGCCAGGTCCAAAATCTGGTAAGCATGTGTATTTATGTTTTCTTTGCCTTCTTTCTCTAACATTTCTTCTCTTTTTTTATGTGCTTTTGTTCAGGATAACTGTTGTCCCTAACACAGTTGTGCAGTCTTAATTCAAACCCCAAGATGAGGTATTTTATTTGTTCATTCTGGTTTGTGCAAAGTAGCGAGACTGGTGTAACACACAAAGTCAGCCAAACTGTACACTGGTTATACATTTCAAAGGCATCAGTTTTCATTGGTTCCAAATTACATAGCTTTTTTTCGATAGTTAGTACTCAAACCTCTATTTGCTAGTTGTATCTCTTGCTCGTGGTGCTAATTACTCTGCACATGCAGCCCTTCCCTCCTTGAGTCAGGGGTCTGTTTGGAGCAGTCGGTGCTCGTGATCTCCCCTGCCAGAATTACCTTTCCCCGAGCTCCTGCTCAGTCCTGCTCACTTCACTCCTGGTGGCTCTCGTCCAGACAGCCCGTTCATTTTGGGATTGTGTTCCCCTTTCCTGAAAGCAGAACGGAGCCAAGCCTACAAGTCTCTACAAGTTTCTCAATGCAATTGCTTCATCGTCATAACTGCCTACCTGTAACTACTGATTAACATCAAAAACCCTGCACAGTTTGGTTCAAATCTTGACAGACTAGATACCACAACCTTAAGCCAGAAGCTCTTAAAAGAACAAGAAGCAGATGAATACACTTGGGCAAACAAAGCAAAGCTGAGAGAACAAAATGGAGATGGAGACCTCACCAGAAAAAGTGTGAAAATTCCATGTTTTTTGAGAAGTTCCTTACGAGAAAAGCATCGGTCAGATGAACAATATGCACAACAGGAATTTTATATCTCAAAGGAAAATGGATATGCACAGCATGATCAAAGCTATCAAAGTGATAAAGTGGAATGTTTCACCATTTAATTTGAAAGGCCAAGCTGCTGACATTTACAATACACTTTCTCTTTTAAAGGATGAGTACATTTTCAGGTTTCGATTCCTTGGGGTTTTGGTGTGGGTTTTCTGGTTTTGGTGGGTTTTAGGGTGGTGGGTTTTTTGTTTGTTTGTGGGTTTTGTTTGTGGGTTTTGTTTGTTTGTGGGTTTTGTTTGTTTTTTGTTTTGGTTTGGGTTTTTTTCTCCATTAATTTCTGGGGTTTTGTTTGTGGGTTTTGTTTGTTTGTGGGTTTTGTTTGTTTTTTGTTTTGGTTTGGGTTTTTTTCTCCATTAATTTCTGGGGTTTTGTTTGTTTGGTTTAGGTTGGGGTTTTTTTGGGGGGTGGGGGTGGTGGTTTGTTTTTGTGATCCTATTAGTTATTGTTGTTTTTGGTTTTTTTTTAAAATACCATCATTGTGTCCAGTCACCTATGAATTTACTACAAAAAAAAAAAAAAAAGTTCCTACAAAAATATCTGCTTTTCTCACACCTCACTTTCTGCTGTGGTGACAACCTCTAGAACAGGAGCAACTCCTCTCCTCTGGCCTGTGATGGATCCTTCAGAAAGGACCACTACCTTTTTAAGGAGAGACTACTGCTCCCAAGCCCACATGCATGCTTCAGACTTATCTAATGTTCACTCTCAAAATCATGAAGAGTTCCCCCTGAAGCCACACAGCAGAAAGACCAAGAGGAATGTAATTTATAAAAATCACGCCCCCAGGAAGTGTTGCCTCAAGCCAGCACTCCCTGGGAGTTTCATACTTTCCAGACTGAACTCTCTACAAGGACTAAGCTAGACATATCGAAAGCAGTACTTCACTCCAGCAACCATGGAAATGCAGAAAATAACTCGTAGAGCCTTTCCTGAGCACAAACAGAAAGAGAGAAATGAAATTCACTCATTCAAAGTTTTGGGAATATGCCATTTTCACTTTTAGTAATCCCACCTTGGCCACAAATTATAAATCTATTCTCAAAAATATAGTTGTCTGTTTCTTTGACAGCTTACAGGAGTGTCTGTGAAACCCCATCTCCTAAACACCCAGGTTTACAGATGACTATGCCTGTCTCCTAAGCTGGTTTGAAGAAATACTTCCCTGAAGAGCAGTTGTATTTGAACATATACAACTGTACTGCAATGGCCAAAAACTGCCTCTCTCCTAATATTTTTCAGAATTTAATGCTAAAAAAAAAAAAAATAGAAGACACCAGATATGCTGCAAAATCTGTAAAAATAGAACTTCAACAAATGTTTCCTACGATACAAACATGACACTGTAAACACCAAGGTGCCAAAAGGAACATCACCTGGAAGCCATGGCAACACTGTTTCCCAGCTCAGCACTTGATGAAGGCTGGGGAAGGCTACCACAGAAGCAGGTTTCAGCTGTTAATGTTTCAACCTCATTCCTCCAGATATTTATGGGCAGACAGTGCTCTTTACACTCAACAAGTGGGGGCTGACCAATGGGAAGTCACACAAATTGCTGAGTTACAGAAAAACTGGCAGGCTGTTTCATTGCAAACCACTTTATAAACTTTTTATTTCTCTTGGCTGCTCTAAAATTCTAGGGACACTGGGGAATATGATATTAGAAAAGAAAGAAATGGCCAAGGAAAAAGAAAACATTTCAAATTCAGTGTTTTCCTAAAGAGTTACTTGATCTAAGTTTTATATCAATACCTCTTGGGGAAAAATTACTCCTTTGTTCAAAATCCAGCACTAGAATTTACTTAAGTGTGGCATCTGCTTATTTGAGTCATCATTCTGTTTTCTAGCCTCAGAAGTAAGTGTCAGGACAACCTCTCTCCTCCATGACACTGGAAAAAATATCCCTTTCTCTCTTTTTATTATTCTCTTTTGTAAGCAAAGAAAGGCAGGATCAGTTATGAACACGCTCAACAACTGCATAACACAAAACCAACATGAAACAAGATCTCATTAAATTAGAGGCCCTTTTATTCTATGTGAAGAAGCCTTACAGAAATGTGGTTCTCAGCTCCAAGTCCTTATGTGTCCTTAAAGCTTACAAACACAGGCGTTGGAAATCAAAGGACAATATCCAGTACCCACAGATATGGACTGGATGGGATGAAGGTGAGGAAGTAACTTAAGTTTGCACAGGAGATAATTCAAGTCAGTAGTTCAGAATCAGCAGACAAATACTGCGTAGGTAGGTGGAGGTTTTGGTAGAAGGGAATCCTGTTTTTCTGTTCAGGGAAAACAAACACGCCCTTAGACTCATTATGTAAACACGACCAGAACTGAGGCACCTGGCTGGGTAGAGCCTTCACTGCTTAGTTTCAAGAACATTGACCTCTTTTACAAAGTAAAGTGCCATATAGCACCAACAGCTCTTGTAGGAATTTTGTGAACATTCTCAGGCAAAATTATTTTATGTTATATAGATGTTCATACTAGATTAATATGAGTTGACAAGTTGGAAGACCAGAATAGACTATTAAATACTTTTGAAAGAATATAAATATTTCATCTGTTTCATGAGCCTCCAACATTTCAAACACCAAGAAAAATACAGCTTCCTTTAAAAAAAAAAAATCTCCAAAAGCATCATGAAATATTAAGCTAACGATATAATTAAAATGTAGGCAGTTTCAATCACCGTACTCAAACTCTTAGGTGTATAAACATCTACAGGTGCACAGAAAGAAGAAGTCAGGCTAGTAGATCTCTCAGTTCTTTCATACCCTGGACCTGGTCACTGCTGCATAACACAGGATTTGGGCAGAAGATTTCTTCTTATTAACTAAAACTTATTTTTCTGGTAAATCACAGATTTTTTTTTTTTTTTTTTTTAAACTGTCTATTTTAGTTAGCATTCCTAATCAAAAACCCTCACACCCACTAACAGCTCTGGCTTGGTGGCTGACACATCAGCTCACAGCCCTGCTGCACCTATTGGGAAGTGGACTTGTACATTACCAGGTCAAGCTATTTGTGCAGATTGCAAGAGAAGTACACAAAAATCTCTATAAGCAACTTCCCCCTCAAAGAGGAGCAAAAAATAAAATCCCCACAGTTTTCAGCACTGCTTAATTGGAAAATATTTTCTAAGCATCTCAAAGCTGTCCATTAGGAAAACCATTTCTCTATTCACAGTTTTCCTAGAACAATACAGTGCAGCAATATTTCATCAGGACAATCCAACAGCAGCAATGAAAGCCTGGAAAGTTCTATCAGCAGGGCCTGATGAGCCATTTGTGGACTTACTGCTGTGGAACAGACCAAACCCAGTTTGCCACACAGACTCCCTGAGACCACTGTCTCCCCCTCCATGCCAGCTGCCTCACCTCTTCAGCACCCATGAACATACAAATCCTTACAAAATCTGCAGACATAAAAAGCAGATGCATCTCTCCACATAACCACTGAAATCCTCCTGCAAAGCCATCACCTCCTGCTTCTCCTGTTCCCTTCTGTCCTTCTCTATACCTACGTGGTTAAAACTGACTACAGACACCTCTTTGCCAAACACAAATTACCAACACATCTAAATTCTAAAAGCTGACCTTAGATGTTCCTCTTCCCGCATTTTTCACAGGTTCTCACAGAACAAGCCCATAAACACAGACTTTAATCATGGTGTGGTGAAACAGCTGCGGATGACACAGTTTCACAAACCACCTTCTCATACTGCCTTAAAACTTCGGTTGATAGAAATCATTCCGTATGTCTGTTCCAATAAAGGTTGTGTCATCATGCACACTGATGTATGACACTGCACCAGTTGCTCAAGAAGCAAAGCACTCAGGAAAACCCTTCCTGAGGATGGTCCAGCTTTCCCGCATGTCTCAGCAGCCAACCTGAACAAAATGAGGCATGTTCCATTCCCTGTCCTGGAGAGCAGTAAGGAAAAGGCAGAAGTCTTGTCTCTAAAGATGCACAAGTGTTTTTACATAGTTTTCAGTTGAAAGTATGCTTAGGAGAGAATGTTCCACACAGACAGAAAAATAAAACAGTAAATAGGTGGGCAACTGGATCTGGCGGTGCAGGACTACTGCTATTCTGCTGCTTCATCTTCAGCCAGTCACTTCTAATATTTATTATTGATTTTCCCCTTCCAGGTCTCATACTGGTTTCATCTAGTAGATACAAGCATTCAGGGTAAGGATATTTACATAGTTCCTAAAAACCAAACAACTACATTTCCAATTTTATAGTGAAATGGGAGAAAGCTTGCAGTTTTTTATTGCTGTTTTCACTATCAGTGAAAATTTAAGTCAATAATTTCAATAATCTTATCTTCCTTGCTTCTCAGGAAACGCACAGAACTGAGAAGCCAGCTTGTCCCATTTCAGATACTGTAATTAACTAGCACATTTTCATAATTAACAAGACTCACGAACACTGAGGGACAGACAACTTCCCAATGCTCACGTGGTGACAAATTGCCACCTCCTCCTACTGGATTACAGACACCAAGTCAGCACCTTGAGTAATTCCTTCCCAAGGATCAGTAAAATACTCTTGCAAGTTTTGAATTAAGCTGATTTTAAAACCAGTTTGAATTTTGAACAACTTTTCTCTAATTCATTTAAAGGGTAATAGACAGTAAGGTTTGAGCTTCCTTCAGAGAGCTGCACTATTTATGCCCCTCCTGCCCATAGTCCTGTATTTCAGAATGGCCTTGTCCAAGGGATTTCCTTCAACGGACTCAGAATCATTAAATCCCAAACTGTATCTCAAAGCTGAGTACTGAATGCTCTGAAAGCCCTTCAGGCCTTACTACATGGCAAACACTGATGTAGACCAGGCCCTCAGGATGAAGAGCAGGTTCTTCCAACTCTTAACTGCATAATTAAACAAATAAAGTCCTGCCATTTGGGAACTGCTTAAGATTGGCTTGAGTGTTTGCTATACTCCTCCAAGTTTGATGTGTAAACCTGCACTGCCAGACCACACGCAGCCCTAAATAAGCTGGCTCAGAACCTTCCACCGAGACTGCTCTGTTGGCACAAACTTAACAGAGCCATGGGACAATTCAAGTGAGTAAGGACAGCAGGGGGACTCTGGTTCAACCTCAAGCTCAAAGTGAAATCATACCTGCTTTCTCAAGGCTTTATCCAGTTGGATTTTGAAAGCCTCCACGGAAGAAATCTGCACAAGCTCTCTGGACAGCAAGTCTCGCCACCTGACAGACCTCAGGGTGAAAAATGCCCTGTAGAGACAGACTCCTCACACCTGCTATCTCTTGTCCTCCTACCATACACCACTGTGAAGAACCTGGCTTCATTCTCTTGAAAACTTCCACACAGGTTCTGGAAGGGTTCCCCAGGCCTTCTCTTCTCCAGGCTCGACAGGCAGATTTCTTCTACTTCTCCTCACAAAGCAAAACCTCAGGACTCCAGACAATCTTGGCAGCAGTCCACTTAACTCCCTCCAGTTTATCAACACTTCCCCTGTCCCAGGGAGGGGAGCAAGACTGGATGCTGTATTCTGAATGCAGTCTAAAGATTGCCAGTGGAATGGGATAATTGCTTCCCTTCACCTACTGGCTGTGCTCCTGTTAACACAGGGCACGTGTTGGCCCATGCTCAGCTCGCTGTCCATCATGACCCCAAGAGCCCTCTCGGCAGAGCTAACCCCAGGCAGGCTGTACTGGTGCAGGGGGTCACTCCTGACAGGGAACAAGCCAGGAAGCCCCCACGCTCAAACAGCTGCTTAAATGGTAAATTTGCTTAGTAATCGGCAGCAGATGAAATGGATAGAAATTGAAGCCAAGGCTTCTTAGTGTTAATACACCTTACTTAGTAGTACTAAGTCGCATCTTAGGGCCATATTCAGATGGCCTAAATTCCACATAAATCCTTCTGCCTCCTATTTCTTATTAGCTGGCTTTCAGGCAGCTCCTGATTCAGTGTCATATGTAAATTCTCTGAATTGCTCTTAAAAACCACCTCGATTTCTCCACTAAAGAGAAAAGGTGCTTCAGTGGAATCCAGGCCACCTGAACCTAGTCTTTAGGGTCGGACAACATTGCAGCATCAGATTGCATTATTCCTTTGGATTTGCCATTGTGGTAGTAAGTAACAGTTCATTTGTCAAGACAGGTTTAGTTACTCTTCCACTGGAACATATATTTCAAAAGAAAATGTAGATCACTAAACAGTTCGGGACTCAGTTCTCCCTGATACTTTCTGCAAATTTACTCCATAGCTGGATCTCCTTGAACAAGAATGCTTTATCCACAGCTCTTCTGCATTCTGTCCCGAGACATGGATGATGCTTTGTTCCAGATGTCTCAACAATTCATTGAAAAAATCTGGGTCTTTAGTATGACTGTGGCTCAAACCATTCACTAGTCTACAGAAAAGAAGAATAAAAGCCCTACAATCAGCACTGAATGTGGGCTGGGGAAATCAATGGCTTAAATGCTCCAGTCCAGCAAAAACACACCACACTTTAAGTCAAGCATGAAGATATTTCTTCTAGTTCTTCAAAGATTATCAGTTTTCCAACAAATGCCATTCTGATTTTCCTAAGTTTCTGGCTGAATCAGAACTTTTGTTTTGAGAAATTATTTCTTACAGGCATTATGGTTTTATAACAGTGTCATAAATTGAGAAGTTACACATACCAGCATGCTCTACTCAGTGTTCTTACATAATCAGGATTCTCCAAGTAAGAGAGATGGAGCAGGGAAGGTGGGAACCACTCACAAACACTTCTGAAAAGAGGACCCAGATTCAACACACCACAGTCCTGACATCTCTTTTTAGGACATTAACAATGCTTTTGTCAAAACCCCAGAGAATTCCAGACGCACAGGTATCGAGAGTCTACCCCCTGTACACGGCTGTAACCCAAAGCTCCCTCTCAAAACATCCCAGTACTGTGACACACACAGAATAAAACTGAGGCTGAGATTTACTGTATTAATCCTTACTTTGAGTGGAACAGGACACTTGGAGATAGCACAACTTTCAGAACCAAGTGCCAGCTTACTGCAGATCAAACAGGCTATTTTAGAATTAAGTCAGTAAGTTTGCTTCTCTCTGAGGGATTCTGCATCCACTCGCAAGAAGTTTGCTTTCCTGATCAGCCAGAAGGGAGCAGATCCATACCACAGGCTGACTGTATTATGTGTTTCAGCAGTTTCCACCACAAAATCAGCAGCTCCATCAGAATGACTCAAGTCTGTCAGCCAGCCATCGCCACTGAACATACAAACATTAAATGTGAACCTACCTCTGGTTTCCAGGCACTAACAATAACAAACAAGCTGAACAACTACAAAGAAAATCAGGTCTGTAAGTTACAATGTTTAGTTTCAACGACTCCTGAAGCACAAATCCACAGGACAAGGAAGAATTACCAGACTTCATAATATCTTTCCTTAACTTTTCAAAGCACACAGGACAGTCAAATACTATGAAAAGTGCTTGCTCTCACAGTGGTGCAGATGGTTACGAGCATAAAGTCTTGAGAGTGCACCCAAATGATTACCTTCCTCTCAGGGAATAGTTAAGAGCTGATAACACATCTATTATTTCAGACTTCTTTACTTTTTAGCCCCAGGAAATAAAAAAGTCATATACCACAGTGAAATTCTGCACAATGAGACACCAGTCCACTCTGGAGAAAGACCATATCTACAGCAGAATGTAACCAGACAAAAATGTCATTAAGGCTTTTTTGTTTCATTTTATGCGTTTTCTTTACACGATGCTTAAACAACAACAAAAATTTCACGTCAGCTCAAATATTCCTTAACACTTGTATAATATTTCAAAGTATTTTGAGTAAAAATGACTGCCTTTACCCTTAACAGACTTTTAAAAGTACCCAAAATCATTTATCATTGGTATCGCTCATAAATATTGGCATTGCTCATTTCATATAAATTCTGTACTGAGAACTGAACAAGATAAAAAGATAGGCTATTTAAATACAAAGATTTCACATCTGGTGTTATCAAATCCATTTCACAGGCCAAAAAAAAGCCACGTTCCAGAATCTGGTACTTTTAAACAAAATGCAGGATTTCTGATTTTAAAAAATTAAATACTAGTTGATGTACATAATAATTAAACGTTTTGGGAAGCTTATTTCTTCAGCAAGCTAAAAAACAAATGTAGCAGTGCTTTTAAGCTACCTTACAACTATTTTTACTCTATTGCTGCCTTACTTTCTCTGAAGGCACTGTTTGCTTATTTCCCAGAGATTCTACACGGGTCCCAAACACTGAACTTCACCCTCTTAATGAAACTATCCGAAACAGCCTTTTAAGCTTTTCTTCCCTCCCCTCGAGCGAAGGGTGGTCAGTGCTACCCTTCCCGGGAGAGCTCAGGGACGGAACCAACCCAGGCACTAAATCCAGCACCAAAACCCCTGGAAACCTGAATGGCAACACTGGAACGGGGCTGCAAATCCCGGCCCTGCAGCTCTCACACCGCACGCGTTCGCGCACCACGAGCAGCGACTGGGCCGGGGACACGGCGGGGACAGCTCGGGGGTGTCACCGCCCGCACCGGGCACCTGCCGGGCGGCCCCGCCAGCTCCCGCCGCGCTCCCCGCACCCGAAACACAAAGCAAAGCCTAACGAAAACACCCCCTCGCTATCGCCTGTTATCTCGCTGATTACTCAGTGCGCACCCCCGCCCCGCCACGGCCCGCACGGCCGCCGCGCTCGCCCTGCGGAGGCGGAGAGAGGCCCGGCGGGGCCCCGCAGCGCGGCGCGGCCGGGCGCGTTCCCGGCGGGCGCAAGGCCCCGCGCTTCCCCCCTCCCTTCCGAACCCGCAGCCCCGCACTCACCGGCCCCGGCGCGGTGGACGCTCCGCGGCGGCTCCGCCCGCTCCGCTCGGCTCGGCCCGAGTGCGCGCCCCGCGCTCCGGCTCGGGCTCAGCCGCGGCCGGGCCGGCCCCCCCCGCCGCCGCCGCGCGCGCTCATCCCGTATGCACCGCGGCGCCTCCTGGTTGGCCCGCGCCGGGTGGCGCGCGGGGCCGGGCTCCCGCGCCGCGGGGTTACTACAGGTCACCCGCGGGAGGGGGGCGGAGCAAACCGGCTTGAGGGGGCGGGGTCGGGGAGGGGGGCGGAGCCCGGGGAAATCCTCCCTCCCCCCGCGCTCGCCGTGGCGGCCCCGCCGCGCTGCGCATGCGCGTCCGGTGGGGCGGCCGAGGGCGCTGAGGGGGGACCGCTGCTCGGAACGAGCGGGGTCTGTCCCTTCTTCCCCGGCACTCCCAGGGATGCTCCGCTCCATCACCGCGCCCGGGAATGGCTCCGGGCCCGTCTCTAACGCCGCCCCCTCCGACGGGCGCTCCAGTTGTGGTGCCGGTACCACCGCGGGCGGGCGATGCTCCGTGTGCCGCCGGCGCGCCTGTTTATTAATAAAGTCACCGCCGCAGAGCGCTGGACGTGCCTCGGGAGCTGCCCGGCCTGGGTCCAGCTTCCATGGAGTTGAGGTTTTAAGGGACGGTGTCACCCGGGGCATTCGCTGCAGAGCTCCGTGACCTGGATCTCTGCCGGCAGGACCGAGCCAAGATCGCTCCTTTCACATCAGAGCTGCCCTCACCTGGAGCGAGGTTTGGTCAGCCCTGCTCGAGGCTGGGTCCCCATTTAGCAATTACTGAGGAACCTCTTCTATCAGTGTTGACTTACCCGGGCCCTACAAATGTTCCTTCAGAATCGGAGGTTTTCGTTTAATCGCCCGTAATGCAGTGCTGAAAGATAAAAGAAATGAGCGCCTGCCAAAGATAAGCAAAGTAAAAACAACAAATGGGAGGAAGGTTCCAAAGCCCAGAGGAAAGATTTGGTTACGGCGGGTGCTGGGGTTGCCTTTGCAGTGGTGGCAGCCAGCACTGATACAAGGGGCAGGTTTGTTTGCAGCACTCTGTGCAGGTCAAGTGTCCCTGTCCCTGTCCCAGCCCTGGGAGCTGCGCGGCCCAGAGATCTGAGGAGAGGAAGATTGCAATGCTGGGGACAGGAGCCTGAACACAGAGGCATCCACAGGTTATCGGGCAGTGAGTTACTTTGTACCACCCATAAACTGTGCAGCTGACACTGTCCATGGCGTGTATCCCACCTCCTCGTCCCTCACTGACACCACGTTTCAGAGGAGGGAGCACTGTTGGCATCTACAGTCACCTGAGTGGCAGGGTATATACTCACTCTTGCTAAGAGCAGATTAACGGGGTATATACTCCTAATCCAAAGACCAACTAAGTCAGTCACCTCAGTGACTGGAAAAAGCGCTTCCAAGTGTTTAGAACTGGAACAGAAGAGGTGGCCACTGACTGCTTTAAAAAAGCAGGAAAACATCATCCACAGTTGTCTGAGCTATAAAAGTCATGAGCTGCTGAAGGTAGTGATGCTACCTGGATTGTGGGTAGGAGCATGGAGATGTTATATTTAAAAGAGTTTCTCACTCGCTGGAAAAAGTGGGAAAGGATAAGCAAACTTGGAAGGAGAAGAATCTCATTTCTCAAAGATGGAAAATGTGGCCATTTGTGCAGAAGAAGGGAATTCACAGGGCTTTCTGCCAAAATATTTACTTATACTGGTAGAGACGGGATAAAGTTAATAAATATAATATGAATATTAGCACAAGGAAAGGAGTCCTAGATTTGTGTCACAGAATCACACCATCTTTCACACATCATTCAAAGCAAGGAAGGTCAGAATAAAACCAAAAAAGTGATTTGATGTAAAGGAAGATGGGAGATAAAGCACTGGACATCACAGAGCTCATCTGCTCAGTGTCAGATCTCATGTTGAACCTCTGTTCTTGTTTGCTCCTGAGTAATCATCAGTGACTGACTGGTAAAACACCTCAGCAAAAGCCTCACTGTGAGAAATACATGGAGCCCACAACCTGAAATTAAATGTGATCCATATTAAACTGCTAGATCTGAATACTGTCAATTTTTATGAGGACACTCCAAAGAAATTTTAACTTCAAATACAGATTTGTTTTAAACTTTGTAATTCAGTCTTACCTTTATTACATCTGTGTGCATGGTTTAAGTTTGCCTGAACTTTTGAGTGATTTGAAATCCAAAATGCTGACTGTGTAACTAGCTGCATTTATTCCAAATAGACCCAGCTATTGGCTGTATCCCTAGCAGTCTTCAGGGTAAACAAGGAGTTGCTGGTGATGTACCATCCCAGCAGGATGTTTCTTGAAAAATTGTGAGAGTATCTCTTTTGTCCCAAAGAGCTGCCCAGTGCATTCCATATCTGCAGATAGTTTAGGCAGGAGTAAGACATTCAAATAACAACAAAAAT
This sequence comes from Pyrocephalus nanus, assembly GCA_038380795.1. NCBI lineage: Eukaryota > Metazoa > Chordata > Aves > Passeriformes > Tyrannidae > Pyrocephalus > Pyrocephalus nanus. The sequence continues at coordinate 21,345,169 of CM076270.1, read as the reverse complement.
ACTTTAACTATTAAACGCTAACAGGTTTTGAAACTTCCTTTTGTTAGCGTTTAAACTAATTTCTAAGGAGTTACAATTAAAAAGACAAAACCATGTTCAATCCAGTAGTCTACAATGACATTTCTTAAGCTTCTCCCTGTATCATTTGGTGCTGGTGGATGCTGGAGACAGCACTCCTGACTGCATAGCCTGGTCCCTGGCAATGCCTATGGCTCCTAATTCAGCTCAGCATCAGAAGTGAAACACAACTGCAACCTATACTGATAAAGCAACTACAATTTTACAGACCCCTAAGGCTTAAAAATGTACACACATATACAGAAACAACTTTGTTGTTAAATATTGATTTAAATGGATTCTTACATGTATTCACTATTTTCTTGAGGTTCTTCATAGATTCCTGATGTTTACATACAGGGTAGGCAAAGCTTTTCATGGTATCAGGAATTTTACCACACCTTTTGCTTAAATGTAGATTTTACAGAGCAGGGCTTTGGGAGATACTGGTGTAATGTGTCACACTAACAATTTTCTTGTACAAGTCTATGCTGGGTATCCCATAGGAAAACCAAAGAATTTGGGGATAGATAGTACACATAACAGTCACCAGTAAAATTATGTATAATGTATGTTTATAATTGGAAATTTAAACTGCACAAGACACATACTCTAGTGACTGTGGGACACAGTGACTTTTCCTACATGAGCTACGCATAGTGATAGGAAATTAAAACAGTAGCTGATTTATATTTTCATTAGAAAGTCAACTAACAGAATTAAAGGCAGGAAATAAGTACTTGTATAATCCTAGAGCATTCAGGAAGGGAAGGAGTATCAGTGAAAATATTCATGGCTCCTACTAACCACATTCATGTATTCACAAATGCTTGTTTGGTTTGGGGTTTTGATTCCCAGAAGGAGAAGCTCATTAACTATTCTCATTTTTCCCTTTTAAAAAGTTTCAGGCATGCATTCAAGGGGAAAAAAAAACCACTGCCATATGTTTTGTTCAATAGTGGAGAATGAGTAGCAAGCAGTAAATAGCAGGGAAGATTGCAAGTGATCTTATGAAAATACTGATTTCAAAGTGCGGTCCACTGACTCATTAGGAAAGAGAACACAAAGCCAATCTTATATTTGGCCAATTCTAACTAATTAATTTATTAATTCCAGGAGGAATTAATAAAAACAAAACTGTGAGCCACACGAAAAGAGGAGAGCCTGTGAATGGGTAAACATGTGCATGGCTGGCATTAATCCTTGGTGAGCAGGCTGCTGCTCACTGATTCTGGGGAAGAAGCTAGAGGGGAAAAACCCAACGGTGTCACAGATAGAACAGATGCAAGAGCTTTCAGCTAAAACTCCCTGGAGGGACACAAACAAAATTAAATAGTATAGGACAGTACATGTGGTTCAACTAAAATCAAATTGACTTCTTATGTGAAATAACAGACACCGTTAAATAAGGGTTTGGGTAGAACAAAGCTCATGGTCTTGATAGAATATATGTGAGTGAACACCTTCAAACCTGTGAAAAATGAATGACTCCATAATTAGCAGACTTTCTCCATGACTCATTAAATAATTGAATGCTACAAATTAATACAGTGCTAGTCTAATTTAAATTAATTATAACTGAAGAGAAGATAATATTTTTAAACCATTTGCTTAGAACTTATTTTGCTTTAGCTATGAACAATAACCAGTTCAACAAAGAGATGAGTATCCCTGGTAATTTTTAATTAAACAATCAAACTGACACTGTAATGTTTTATTTCTAGAGATATCCCAGTAGTGTGGCATTCTTAAATGCCCTCTTAAAAGGTAGAGAGTGCTGAGTTACTACAGAAGGGGCAGGGAGAGCCAGCTGGGATGCGGGTTCTGGCAGCAGAAACAGCTTGTGTTGCTGGAGTGATCCTTCTCACAACTGTTAATTTTGGGGTGTTGTTTTAAAAGATGGAAAAACATTTCTAGCACAAGCAGCATGAAGTTTCAATGCTAAATAATCTCCATGTACATATCAGTACATTTGACTCATTTTTATCCGTGAAGCTTTTTGTTTCCAAAGAAAGAAACGGATGAGTAAGTTGCTAAGATTAAATTGGAAAGCAGCAAACTCTGGCAACATGACCCAATGATAAATTATTTAGCAGAACATTTGGTCATATGGGCATGCCCAGAGCCACTTCTTACAGAGAGAGATTGATGACATTAATAACAAGGTGATCAAGGGCATAGCAGAAAATTTATCACCACTTGACACAGTTCAGCTTTGTTAATGCTGGAGTACTTCTTTAAATTCCTAGGTTGTATTTTCTCATCCCACAGATCTGTTGCCAACCCACTGCGATAAATCAAAGTGCCATTCAGGTATTAATAGTACAATAACCCCTCCAAACCTGAAATTTCCAACTAGAGGAAAGCATGTAAACAGGTTAGGATCTGTAAAAACAGGCTGCAAGGCAAGCTCTGTGACACCACCACACCCTGGAACTGCCGTGCCGTGAGAAATTGTGTCACGCACAGAAAATGAGAGGAAGGATTAAAAATAGAATTTATTTCTGCTCTTGAACTTTCTTGCTCAGAAAGCCGCCTGTCATCTTCTAGGCCAGCGAAACATTACAGTGGAGTTGACAGTGCCAAAGGCAGCCAGGAGGAATCAAATCATCAAACAATGAATGGTGACTCGAGCCCACAGAAAAAAGGTGATCCCTGTGGCCTCAAAAGACAGTGGTGTCCTGAGAATCTTACAATACAATTTAATCATCAAGTAGACCATAAAAACATCCAAGCCCAGGTCCAAATCCATGTCTGAGCCTCCCACACTGCTTGTGCCCCAGCGGCTGCCCCAGACTGGGCTCCCCCATGACTTGTCCTGTGCTCAGGTGTTATTCCATGGGCATGGATGCACTGGGCTTGCTGCAGCCCAGTGCACTGACACCCCTTCCAGCCTTAGCACAGCACAGATTTAAGATTTGCTTCTTTGTTAAAGCAGCACCGGGCACAGAGCCCTTTTGCTTTTTAGACCACCATAGTTAAAACTCATCAGGTTTTTCTGGAATACCCTGCATGCACCTGATATTTGAGAAGGATGGAAAAAAGACACTTCCCAGGACAGACTTGCTTTCTTCTGCAATTCTGAATAACCATGGCAAACAAGTACTGTTACAGATAAAGCCGGCAGTTATAAACCCTGAAATGTGACATCAAGTGGCCAAAACAATCCGAGTGCTTTCCTGCTGCAGCAGGGGAAGGCTGCAAAGGCTTCCAATAGTTTGCTTTTATTTAATGGGCTTTGTTTAGTCAACTACTGTGAAATGTTTTCATAAAACAAAACCATTTTACCTTCTCAAGACTTCAACCAAGAAACAAATGCGGCCAAGGGTTTCCGAAACAGAAGCTTAAATTTGGGCTCTCGTGTGAGTTGGATGTTTGGGGTTATTTGAGAAAATTGAGGTAAACAACCATATACTTGGCAACTTGAGAGATACATAACCCAAGTGGGTGCCCGAATTACCCAAGACAAATTCTGTGGAACTTCAAAAGAATGGCTTTCAGTTTATTTTCTAGAGGAGGGAACAGCATCCTCCCCCTGGCAGAGATATGGAAAGGAAGCCATCCCATCAATTTCCCTAAGCTGAACTAGCAAAGTCTTCAAAAAAATCAGGGATATAGCAGAGGTGTCTGATTTTGCAGGCTGAGCTGGTCACTGCCAGGCTGTTTGCTGGTTGGTACCTACAAGGCAATGCTTTGTGACTTGTTTGTTTAAGTTTTGACTGATGGACACACTCCTTTGCTTCATAGCAATTACTTAGGGATTGAAAACTGAGTATCAGACAATGAAATAGAACTTCTCTGGCAGCTAGGGCTTATATGCTTAAGAAAGTAATTGTGTGTTGAGTAAAGTAATTGCCAAATTCAATAGTTCAATAATAGTAATTGCAAAATTCAATACATTTCAAGGCTATCCCACTGTAATGCTAGAGAAAGAGATCACTGATTAAAAAAAAAAAAACCAAAGAAAAATAAAGTCTAAATTAAAAACTAATACACTTACATACATTAATGTTCATTCTATACCATAAAAACATCCTAAAAAACATATTAGAAAGCACAGAGAAGTGAGAACTTGCAGGAACACGTACAATCAGAAAAGAAAAAGAAAATATGCATAGCATAAAGGCAGAAGGATTTAGGAGTAAAGTGTCATTCAGGAATTCAGGGCAGAAGATGCAATAATGAAAGTATTTTATAATCCTCCTACGTCTTGGCATTATTCTGAAGTAAATCTATGAAGGCATAAATAACTGAAGACAATGTGATCTCTTTGATGATTAAAGTGATACAACACTGAGTTAAGAAATAGGGTGGTCTGGGTTTAGGGAAACTAGGCCAGTGGTAGCTGGGAGCACTTAGAGCATTCACCCTCACCTGACACAGGAAAGGTCTAAGGATTAGAAGGATTAAGATTAAGGAAGACAGTTCATGCTTCAGGAAGATTAAAACCACACTTGCTTAACAACACACCAAGAGAATGGCTACATCTCATGATCTGCAAAATGATTACTTATCAGCTAATAGAACATATGTGTGTTCTTCCAGACACTGCATTCTGTACCCTTGACTCCTCTGATATTTCAAAGACATGAGCGTTTCTAAGAAATGAAAGTAGAATATATGCAAATGTATGTAAAAATTTGAAACAACCAATACTTTTCATGTGCTGAGAATATTTTTAAGGAATAGCTCCCCTAAATCTTTCCCACAGGAGACTAAAACGCTATTACATTCACAGGAGAACACCATAATTCAAAGATCTCTTAAATCCCCAAAGGGTGGTCCATCCGGAACACAAGGAGCATTTGCTCCTGAATACTGTACGCTGGACCTTCCTGAGACAACCCATGCCGAGTTCTAACCCCAGTCCAAACAGAAATTACCTTTGGCAAGAAGGTGATGAACATGAATTAATCCTCTCAAGCTACAGATCACTTACAAAATACGTTTGGGGCTGGTCTTTGCCAGCTAGTTAAGTTACGGGGCCAATATGCTCAGTACCATGACCACTGCATTCCTGGGCAGCCCAAGTGTCACCTGACACCACCACACTACAGGTATTCACAGGGAGAACACCCACAAACACAAATTTTGTGGGTTTAGTACAAGTTTCCACACGTGCCAGCTTGGGAAAAACTGATCACCTAGTTACTAATTGTAATATTTTTTTAACTGTATCTACATGTTGTTTAGCACAATTTGTGCTGTTTTAAACTCATTTGTCTTGTTTAATTCTCTACTTGAGACAAAAGCCTGGAATTTTAAATCACAGTCATTAGCACAGCTCATCAAGGTCATGTTGTCACATAACCTGTTTTGCTCCTGGAAGACAGTTCTGAGAACTCGACTGCATGCACTGAATCAGCTCCATTTTCTTCCAGAATAGGATGTTAACACAGAAACAGCATTATTTTTTCTTGAAGCAAGGTATTACTGCTCACCAGGGGAGGATATGGCAATAATTGCTTCCTATGTAAACAAGTAGAAATGAATAATGTTTTCTGGAGACCTAGATATAAGTCTTGCTAATTACTTGGCGAGATGCATGGATGTAAAATCTCAGACCTGATAAATGTTAGGTCACTGTACACTTGAAGTTCTATTTCATCTCTTACATTACAGAAATAAGAGCAACAGTTTTGTAGTACATGGATGTGTTAGAAATGTCTGCAAACTATAGGGCTGACTTGGCATACAGTACTCTTATAATATATTAGAGCATGATTTTTTCAAGACTTTAAGTGTAACAGACAATTAAGATTACTCAGCTGACACTGTAATTACCATGATATAAAGGTAGTAGTGAATAATGAATGTTGCTACTGAATATATTGTGGAATAACTAATCAATGTGTGAAATCTGGGTGCCTTTAGGTGTCCTCAAGTGTCATTTTCTTTGTTCCATCTGAGGCAAAGAAAGCATGATACCAACCTTTAAGAACTAATATTTATCAATAAACTTATTTTAAAAGGCTTTAAATTATCCTTGTTACTTTCTTAAAAATAAGGAAGTGCATGGGATACCAGATTTTTTTTCAATATTAAGTTTCCTCTGATTAACTCAAAGGGTAAAACTCCTGGAAAAAAACCTGTTTAACTGATCCATCTTTATTTCTATCCTTAACAGTTTTCAACACCAATTCATGAAGGCTTTTATACCTTTTTATTACTCCCTTCATCCCCTCCTCAGTACCCAGCACTTAAGTTAACAATCAACATCACAGTCATTACACCATGAAAAGAGCAGATACTTTCTTAAGCAAGAGAAAAATCTAGCTTGGAGTTTGATTTTAGAAATTCATTGGTACAATTCTGCAAACAGATAATCATGCAGTGTGGAACAGATTACACCCCATCACACTTATTTAATGGTTTGATATTATATTTAGTGATATCTTTTGCCTGGAGGAATACTAAATAGCCACATTCTTAATGCTAAGGCACTCAGATCTCCCAACCTGCTGAAAGCACCACTCCCAAAGTACTTCTAGCCCTCATAGTCACTCTTGGGGAACCCATGGTTTTCTCACATTTCATTTACCAGGGACAAGTACAAAATAAAAACTAGTCTTTGCCTAAAAAAAAAAAAAAATCCCAGCAAATAAGACATCAATGTTTCTATAAACAAAGTCTGAAATCTTGGCAGGCTCTGAGTCCAGAGTGCAAAGGATGAATCTTAGATTTGCTATCAACATTTTTTGTGGTGCAAGATTTTTTTTTTTCATTTTTTTTTCAGATTGAGGCCTACAGTGTGGCTCTCAAGAGACACTTATCGCTTACAGAACCCAGTTCTTGGTTTAGAAAATATATATATGCTATGATATCATGGGAATTCGCTAACCCAAGTTCCAAAAAAGTCACATTTGAGGTGCCAGCTGCAGAGTAGCCCAGCTGTGGCCAGCTGGAAATGCAGGCAGGAGAACTGCTGGTGTTTAAGAGGAGGATGTTATATTTCAATGACAGCTCTTTTAAGAGGACAACAAAACTGGCACCAGGAAAGGGCAGGCCGATCCTCCTGTTGAATTAAATGCTTGGGTCCCATGAAAATTCTAAATTTTCCCTTTCTACAAGAACTGTAGCCATCATGTACAACTTCATCTGCAGCAGGCTGTTGCCAGCACAACTCACATACTCCAGCTCAGCTGCTGTGACCCCTGCTCTCCATCATCTTCATGTTGTGGTACCTGGAACACAGCCCCTGATCTTACAGCAGTTGTGCTAGACCAGGATCAAAGTCTAAAGGCTGGCAAATCAGCATGTGAGGCTCCAGCCACAAGGAAAAGGCCTTTTCATACCTGAAAAACAACATGCATACTTCTGCTGCCATGTAACTAAGAGCATAGTTATGGTTAGACACATGATGATGAGTAACAAGGATACAGATTACTTGAGTGCATGGAAATGTGTTCACATCATCCAAAATGCTGACAGTGCCAGGATTCATCACTTGCTGTTAGTGACACCTCCCCCCTACGTGCTTTTATTTTTCCACCATGAGCTAAAGTTTCAAAATGTGGCAGCACGAGCTAGTTATGGATGACCTGAACTGACAAGCAAGTGGTTATTCACAGAAAGCCAGATATATTTAAAAAAAAAATTGGGAAATTTATGCATCCCTATCCTATTTCGTCAGCACTTCTTGTGGTAACAGCCTCTCTACATGACAGGTTTAGTGATCACCTCTCACCAACTGCAGTGGCTGACAATTCCTGCTGAAATGAGACAGGGAGGGAAGGTAAAACTGAGCCAGGTTCTTCAGGCCTTGGTGGGCCAGAACAGCTCTTGATCTTGCTTTTCATTCAGTTCTTCATGGGTGATGAGGAAGGCAGGATGGCGGGCCTTTGATTTCATTTGCAGAGGTAATTCTGGGACCTGCAGCCAGTGCTGGGAGGATGACAATTCTCACTGGGATCAGTGGAGGCACTGCTGCTCCCCAAAGCCAGTTATTTTAAGTCACATCTAAACAAGGAATTACGAGCTTAAGATCAGCCTTTCTCCCCTCCAGGAGGTTCAATTAGATGCAAGACTTGATAACTAAAAAGCAAAATCCCATCCCTCTTGCTTGAGCCAGACTGCTGTTGGGTTAGGAGGGTGTTGGCTCCTGCTGAGCTGAAGAATTCACAGCCTGGCCGTAGGTAGGTGTGTGGGTAAGTACCAGTGAGGCTGACATGCCTGGTGTGCCTGTTTGTGTTGCTGGATACCAGCAAAGGGGGCAACAGCACCCTCATTTCAGACACTTCTCTGTGTGCTAATGACTGACATCCTTGCCTGCGGGAGGGCAGGTGACTCCACACCATTTCTTTTGCCACCTGCCCTGCACCACCTCACTTTCTGGTGGTTGTTAAATTTGAGTCCTCTCTTACTCATATCCTGAGCAAAAATAAACAAACACTCTACCAAAAACTACCACTGGACTCTACACTTCACAGCCTGCCCCATGCACGCTCCTCTCCCTTCTCCCCTCCACACTTTGCATTTTCAGTGGGTATTCCCTGCTCCAGCCACTGTGTATTTAGTGGCAGCATATCTGCACCAGCAATTTGCATCACTGTTATAATCCAAAGCAGAGACTAAAAGCCCATTTCAGACAAGGTCTTAGAAACATGAAGAAGCTTGCAATAAGGGAAACAAAACAACAGTGCTCTTAACACATCCGTGTTTTTTTCTATGAAACTATTTTATGATTTTTTTTTAAAATTCATTGCTAGTTCCCTATACAGTATTATTGCCCATTAAGGAAAAAGATTTACACACCAAAACAAAAAGACAACCAAATCCCAATCTCTTTATTTTTGCTCAGGAAACCTCTTGCTGGGCTGTAGGGCTGAGCACCAGCCAGGGCCACAACAGATATTTAAATTAGAGACACCCCTGGGCAGTGATGGCCAGTTCCAAAGAGTGAAGCTACTCCCTCCTTTTCTGACTGCTGACCTAAAAACAGCATGAGTAAATCCCCTTCCCCTAAGTCAGAGCATTTCTGTTAACACCTGCTAGATAAAAACTTCACTCTGTATCCAAATACCTCTGGTGTTCAGGCGGGTGCAGATCCAGGGATGACTCTCATGTCTTACTGGAATCCATGACACTGCTTCTCAGCTTCCTTGCAGCGTTACCAGCCCACATCTAAGGCTCAGGCTCCACCAGGCTTCTCCTCCAGCAAGGGGTGATCCCCTGGAGCCCCTCTCAGCTGCTTTGCCCTCAGCCCTGGTCAGTCCCTCAGCTCCTCCAGCTTCTCTGGCTATGGCTGTCTTCCCAGGCAGATTTCTGAAATGATTCAGTTTAGGGAATAAACAAATGGAGCTTCCTCCCTGGGGGAGAGGCATGAGCAGCAGATGAGCAGTGAGAATACCAGCAACCTGCTGTCACAGCCCAAGACTGTCATTACCTTACGTCGCATGTAATTAAGGCTGCGATTCAGCCACAGTGAATTAATTTGTTCAGTCCTCCTTCACTCGCTGCTGAAATCATGGCATGGGTCCCCTAACTACACTTGGACATCAGCTGTGAAGTCAGATTTGAAGTCTTCAGGCTTGAAACCAGAAAACCTCCATCCAGATCCCCCCTCTAGTTCTTTGTGCCTATTTCTTCGGTCGCAGGGTTTTGTTTGAAATTGTTGATGAATCAGGACATTTTTGAGGGATCTGAGCAGGACAGACATCCAGGTGAATTTTGTGCATATATACATTCTTAAAGGTTTCACCTAATTACATCAATATTGCTGTACTAAGTGCAATAATTTTGAGAATCCAGGCACGCACTTCATGTAAAAAGGTGGAACAAGCCTAGGACTGATGATGAGAGTGCTGATGGAATCAATGCACATTAAAAAAAAACCCACAAACAAAAAACCAAAACCAAACAATAAACAAACAACCCCCCCAAAAAACTAAACAAACAAACAAAAAAAGAAACCAATCAATATTGATTTGATCTGGGCTATTGTAGAGCAATGACAACTCTCAGATTGCTTCACATTCCAGTAAGTTAGACTTCAGTGCTTCATGAGAGAACTAAGAAAGCTTATGAAAAGCCATCATTCAAAATTTCTAACAGCTAATAAGAAATTAGCTACAGAAAGTTCTGCCATTTTATTATGTACATGCACACACATGCACGTAGAACTGCTTATTTACTTATTAATGAACTTTTTACATCTCACATCCATTGTAGTTCCTTTGCTGCAAGACCCTAGCCAAAATTTAGGGCTAGCTGCACAGCCCTTTTCATACATTAACATTATGTTCTAATTCTGGACATTATGTTCTAATTCTTTGTATTTCAAAGGGCTATAAATTATTGAAATAGAGAGATCTATTTCAATACAGAGATCTGGCTGACTGTGGTGTAGAAAAATCATGTTTTACCTAAGCTCAGACTGTTTTTTTTTAACAATACTATTTATTTCAATACCTGATAAATTCAAATATATTGCCAAACAAGGAAAAGCTATTTTTCTGTTGAAAATTGAATTGAAGGTTATCCCAAGTAATAATGAAAGCCCTTAGCAGCACTGGCATTACATCAAACATCTCTCCTGGTGCATTACAAAGGTACCTCTGTAGTACTCATGATCAGAGAAAAGATTAAGTGATACAGAAGGTCGGCTGGTGCTATTTTAATAAATTCTGGCAACAGAGTTACAACTCTGGACCCTGGCCAAGAGCACAGTTTTCCTGTGCAATCAAGGGTATAGCTTAAAAAAGAGAAGGAAACAAATCCTCCTCTGCAGCCAGGGCTGGAGAGGGGGACAAGCCAGCAGGTGGCCATGGTGGAGCCTCGGAACCACGGCTGGGGACAGTTGTACACTATATTCCAATTAATTTTCATATATTTTTTTAATGCAAGTGATTAAAAGCACAGCTGTCCATCTGCACTGCCCAATGACAGCTGGTTTTGCTTTCTCACGGATTAAGTAAAGACAATCAGTCTCTGCAGACCTCTGAGACCACTTCCCATTGATGTCAGAGCCTGGCTCAGCCCCATTCTCACCCCACCCTTTGACTGGGAGCAGCAGGTGACTCCAGTGGGACACCACCATGGCAAGGGCAATTTGATGCCTTTGTAGACAGGCCAAGCTAAGGAGGCTGTGCCTGACTGCTCCTCAACCACCACGGGGCAGAGCAGCCCTCCCCTTGCGTAGATGGGGTCAGGAGTGGCGTCAAGCTGAACAGGAATTGTGAATGAAACAGCAGACATTGTACCCCACAGCCTGGCCCTTGAGGAGCATCTTAAATCTCAGCACACAGCTGAAACGATGCTCTTTTACAAACACCACTTTGCCTTAAGCAAAAAAGTTGCATTTATATCAGAAGGTGTCACAGGGGCCCTGCAATACAAACCTTCATTGGGAGCAAAATCAGATTTTTTTGATGCAACTGTGTAAAACATGCAATTTTACATGGAAAGAGTCCATTTCATGCTCTTCTCTACTTTTTACTAGTTCTTACCATCTTGCAGTGTAAAATCTTAGACAGCAAACACAGGAATACAGTCAAGCAATTTTAGAAGAATATCTTTGCAATGCTGAAAAGGACCCATCACATGTGTTAGCAAAACTTGTAATAATGCCATATAAATATCAAGCACGTCAACATTATTATCCAGCTGCCACCATGAAGGACTGTAGACAAATAGTGTGATAAGCACTTTGAGAACTGGAGATTTCCATGCAGGTATCCAAACTGGTTACCTTTTTCCCAAAGGTTTAGAGTGCCAGGCTATCATCATCCCAAAATCAGGTGAAGAGATTCCTGTAGAAACAAGACATGGGGTTTAGGATTCCAGTTATAAAACAATTAATTTAACTTCAAAGTAATTTGATGTTATTAGATTCATACTTTTGGTTTTGTTAGTTCAAGTGTGGATTATTTTCTTATGTATTTTGTTTTTTACTAATGGATAAATAATAATAATAAATAATGTGTCCATTTAATTTTTTCCATCTCTTATAGAAAAGGTCAATTATGGAGTTTATACCAGCTTTCAAACCAAAACTTTTTGTCTGAGGAAGGCATCTAGGAGCATTCTCTTCTATCAAAGTAAACTTCAATGCTTAAAAAAGGTCCAAGTTGAAGACAATACCACTTATTAGTTTTACCTCCACTGACAGCGTGCTCAGACCTAGATAAGAATCACACCCATGGGTGGTTTCCATCAGAGGGGAATGAACTTCTCAAGATACTCCAGGTAGAGCTGCTCACCTTGCAGTGAGGGTCAGTGTTTCAGCACTGGACTTGGAGAGACAAGAAAAATCAGCATTTGCTGGGATCAGGCCCCTAAAACAGCTTCTCTCTTCGCTTTTTACACCAGTGTTTGTACAGACTGGTTATTACAAGTGGGGTCCCAGGTGCTGCAGGGGAAGCAGCCTGTCACACAGCCATACCTGCCAGTGAGTGCCAGCAGGTTTTGGGATCTAGCAACACTTCCAGCAGTTTGCAGCAGCAGATACCTGGGAAGCAGTAATCATGCTCTGGCCAAAGAGGTAAACCAAGGCACAGAGGATGAGGGCCCATTCTGAACCCCAAGGCAATCAGTTAATGGCCTCTGATTTGTTTATTACAAAGTGGTTAGTCCTTTGTGAACCTGTTCCCTGTTTGCCAATCCACTGTCCTGACTTCTGGACCACGTTTAGGCTACTGGACCAGACCCACTGTTACCTGGTTAAAAGGATTGAGAACAATTTTCCCTTTTGTATTTGCTTTTGCACAAGCAAGTTGTTGCACCATCATTACCTGTAAGTGAAACCCTCTTGAGCTGATTATCCACTGGTGTAACTTCTCCCAAGGTTACTGCAGGTTTTTAAGACTGAAATATCTCTCTGAAGTGCTTCATTCCCACAGGGTTTGTGGCTTTGCACTGAGGTCCATCATACCTAAGGGTTCTGTTTGCTTCAGCTGTTTGCACTTTCTCAGTGGCTCCCAAGACACCTGGACTGCTGTGGGACTATCAGGGTGATTAAAAACCTTTCAGTGCTTTGCTCTGAAATGTCCAAAGGCGATGCTTCCAGAAAGGCAAAAAGGTCTTGAGAACAAATTCCTGTGAGGCTTGTAAGAGGATGCTGAGTCTGAAAGTTAAACAAGAAAACCACACTTTCTGCGAGTCAGACTGGATCAAGACTTCTTCCTCAAGGTACAGAAATTTCAGCTGACCTGCTGGTGACTCCTCACTTTTGCCTCACGTAAAAATGAATCAAGCTTCACACATAAGACCCAGGATAACACGCTGTATAGTGGGGAAGTGAAATCTTCTCAAGTTTTCCTGCTGACTTTGAGACCTTTCCCCCTGGAGCCATATGTTTACAAAAAAAAAAGACATTGCTACAAGCAAATACATTTCAACCTTCCCTGCTGTTATTCCGAGTCAAAGCAGGTCTGAATACATTTAACAGTTGCCATGCACCACTGAAAAGTACATTGTTTTGGACTTATTTCTGTAGTGCTTCTTGGGATGTGCCCTTAAGTTTACAGACATTTGGGCACTGAGCAGAATTCAGCACATGAGGACAGTGGCTGAGGGAGTTTATTGACATACCTACGTTTTAGTTCAGCTTAGGGTGGCTCATTTGAACTAAATCTTCCAAGCACAGCAGAGAAGAATTAGTTGAAGGTATGATTTGTGATGACTGAACACTATAAAACTGAAGGAGTAAATTCATGGATACAGCTTCACTTCTCACCTGGGAGCAACATTTAACACAGGACTAGAAATAAAGCCCTTCCTTTCATGGTTGAGTGGATTCAGTGAGAGCTGTGGATACCAGTGCCCGTACTGCCTTTTCAACACACCTGGATGATACTCAGCACACCTTGACTCCTGAAAACAATGACAACAGCTATTTCAGCTTGACCCTGTGCTTTCCAGCTCCCTGTTGGCGGCTGGTATTTCAGCTTCTGCTTTCTTCTCCCCAACTTCCACCCCCTCCCCTCCCCTCCCCGTGCTGACCCCCAGCTTACAGAGGCTCGGCACCATGATATACAGGACACACTGCAATTCAAAGGCCAAAAGTTGCTAAAGCTCTTATGCAAGTTAATTACTGTGCCTGTTTAATCCTATGTAATGCAGATTAGCGCTGTCAGCCACTGCTCGGAGAGCACTTGATGTTCCAGGCTGGGCCATCAGCAGGGAAACCGCTCCCCTCAGGAGGAGCAGAGTCACTTGGAGTGAGGAGATGCTGACCAGCGCTAGGAACAGAAACCTCTCACACCGCTCCCTGGTTGCTATCAGGATGCAGGAGTCGGACACAAAAGCCACATATGAAAAACAGGCAGGTTTAAAGAGAGTACTGCACCCCTCGTTTCAAAAGAAAATTGTCAGCTTTGACCCCCGTGCCCCACTTCTGTACCTTCAGATGAAAAAGTCCAGAGAAGAGATCCACAAAAGAAAGACATCCTTACGCCAAGACACCAGCCATGGTGAAGTCAAGACACTAGACACCATTAATATATCAAACTAAAACTCCTAATGCACGTTTCCATCAAAATGAACACCAAGAGGTCACAGAAAGCTGCCCAGTTTGAAAGGGACATCACCCACCAGGCAGGAGAAGGCAGAAAGGTGGAGCACTTCCTGGGAACTTCTACTTTGCACAACTTGAGTCCAATCTAATAGGATTAATTTACAGTCATTACTCAGGTAAAATGTCCTTTGGCAGCAGTGTGTGTTTACATAGGGCCTGCTTATTCCCCGAAGGAGTGCAAATACCATGTGTTCAGACGGCTCATTTAAAAAATTACTGACATGTAATATTTCAGAATTCCCAGCACTGCTTTTCCTATTATAAAATGTTTAAAAATATGGGTTATCTTGATTTGTAAGTGGTAGCCAGGAGTATGGCTACAGCATTTCATATGACACCATTGGTAACCCAGCTGCAGTAATAATGCCAATTTCCTCTACCCACGCATTACTTAACAGTTAAACAAATATTTTCCACCTCAGCAGATTTTACGACCAAATTACAGACTTATCTCTCTCTGGTTCATGGCTGATACTGCTTTGATTGATAGAGGTAATAATGACAGAATATGTGATAAGGTTGTCTATCACTGGCTGAGACTCAAGGCATGGGACACTAAACTTCCTCACTGTTAAAAGCCCTTTTTATTCCATGTGACTTACAGATGCAGTAAAATTCAATCATTATTTTAGAAGGAGTATATTTAAATATAAATCACATCAATAGTTCTTTTACATTAGAAAACTAAGTCATTTGTATTCTAAAAAAATAGATTTTGCAAGCAAAAGAGATGAGAGATTAAAAGATGAAGGAAGTGTCTTGAGATGTTTAATACTGCAGTCAGCATGCTTCAGCCACGAGCCTCCATGCCCGAGCACGGACATTAAACTTGCAGCCACCTACCTCAAGATGAACCCAATTTCCTTAAAATCTGCCTGCCAGCACGGCCATGTGCAGCACCACAGTGATGGGGTGATGCTCACAGGTGAGTGCACTGAGCCTTGGCAACAGCCAGAGACATTCCTGCCCATACCTGCCTCTTCCTCGTGCCTCTGCCAGTCTGCCCGAGTTTCAACGAAGGGCTGAGGCAAGATGCCAGGCTGAGATGTGGACACGCATCTCGTCCTACCAGCTCTGCTTCCAGGAGTGCTGACGTCCATCAGGGAGATGGGGAAGGCAGCGGAGGTGACGTCTCAGCCACCACCGCAAGCCCTGCAGCATCTCAGGTACCAGACACCCCACTCCCCAAGGACAGTGGGCATCCAAAGAGCGGGGTTTACCTCTGACTACGCAGGAGGAGATGGCAGGCAAATCATCTTGGCCAATCATTAGCAAAGCCACTCGCTTCACACAGCAGTGGAACAAGATACTGCAAATGAGGAAGGCAAAAGCATCCCACAGGTAAACGTGGCAAGTACGGAAGAGCTGAGCGAGGAAGGGAAAGTCGCTCAAAAGGATGAACACACTGAAAAATAACCCCTGGTACAATGTAAACAGGCTTCCACCTTGAGAATATTAAACATTTTTTCATAGGGTCTTTTTTTCCTTTTGCTGAAGATCAAAAAGCAATGATGTATTTCAGTAGCTTCCAGAGCAGCAACAGTTGTGTTACCTTTTCTGTGCCTTTCTTCCTCCTTCCATCTTCGGGAATTAAAATGTCGAGCTGCAAAGTCATACGTAGAATTTATTTTTTTTTTTTCAGGTGAAACACTGAACCGGAAGGAAAACAGGCAGGGAACAAAGGCATTCCAGCAGCAGCACCTTCCTAAGCGCAAGACAAACACCCTAAATCTGGGCAGTCGGGAGGCAGAGTCCGCGTGTTTTAGCTCCATCAAGCTTGAGCAAACCACCAGCCCAACAGCTCCCGCAAGGCAGGCAGAAGACAAACTCATCTCATCCGCTGTTCCCTCTCATCCCACCTGCGTTGGCGTCCCGCTCTGGAAGCGAGGACAGGGAGACACGCACCGCGGAGCACACGCGTGCGGCGCGGCAGGGCACGCTTCCATCCATCCCTGCCGCTTTGGAAGCGTGAGAGAGAGCACATGCCTAAATCTTGGTATCCAGGGATAGAATTTCAAGGGCATCCCGCCCTCTCCCGTCCCTGGAGGTGAGGACGGGTTGTTGGTTCCTCTCCGCATCCCGGTCCCGCCGCTCGGGCGGTGCGGGAGCCGCTTCCCGCAACGGGCCGCGGGCGGCACCTGGCGGCGCTCCCTGAGCCCGCACGGCTCATCCCGGCCCAGCGCTTCCCACCTTCCCCAAACTCAGAAAAGGCAGTGCTGTGTCACTTACCGAAACGAGAAACGGCACTAATTTTAGCAGCAAATAAACCACCTGGCTTGTGTTTTAGCGTGGACTTCCAGTGCATTTTAAAGCATGTAGATGTCCATATTACTACGTGTAAGAATTAGTCCTAAGCAATTTCCCCAGGAAAACGCTGTAGTTCATGTCTCCAGAGGACAATCTGTGCTCTGCAAATAAAGAGAATGAGAGTTTTCCACTCAACACACCTGTTCTCTGTGATTAAATAACGCTTGCTGTCTGCAGAAGGGAAAGATGAGACCACTGTTGACTCATGTTAGACAAGAAAAGCTCCTGGTCTGTTCATTAAATTTCAGCACAGCTATTCCAAACGCAATGGGGCTCCATTCATGCCAGAAGGAAACTTAACTGAAAATAAATTGCACAAACAGAAGATACCCCTTGGCTAACAGTTGTAATTGTTCCAACTGCCCAAGGATCCAGGTTGGATGCCTGTCCATTTGGGTAACAAGTATCTCTTGACCCCAGCACGCTTTAAGGGAAGCTCTTCCTCTTTGGACCACAAATGCTTTTCCCAAGCTTGTGCTGTTTGTTAAACTTAGTGTATGGAAGGCAACCACAAAGGATATGGTTCCTCACCTTCTTTTAGCTACTTTTTAGATGCATCTATCTCTTCAGCATATGACTACATTAAGTACATTAATTTCCTCTCTTTTGTCGTCTTCTCTTCCTTTTCTGCAGCTCTATTCTGCCTGTTAAACTGGAAAAAAAAAAAACCACAAAAAAACCCCAAACCACAAACAAGGCTCTCCTGGGTTCTGCAATATGGGCACTGCTCCAGCAGTTCAGCTGACGTGAAATTGATACCAACCTTAAGAAACATCAGCTGAAAAAAACATCGACATCCCTCAGGCCACCCGATTCCCTTCAGAATCAACTGCTTGGGTAAGGAGGTAATATCACTGTATCACTTACCTATCACAAGCAGTTGTGATCAGGATTTGTGTTGTTGCAGCACCTTGAGAAGAATGAATGTCCAGTTCTCTCCATTCCTTTTCTCCATTTCTTGCTTCACAGGTATAACATGCTTCTTTTCAGTATTTCATCAAAACCAGGATGTGATGTTGATCCCTTGATGAACCATGAGACACCTCCAATTTACACATGCACACACATAATGGGACTACTTCAAAGCAATCCAAGGCCACTTTTTATCCATTTTTCCTCTTTATAGTATACTGAGATGCAAATTGGGATCATTGCACAGAGAAAGTATTAAAATGGTAACAAAATACAATTAGCCTTTTCTAGGCTTTGGAATTCACACTTGTCACTGCAGCTGTTAGTGCTGTGTAACACTGCCCTACTTAAAAAAACCCCAAACATTGAGTACATCACTGTTGTGAGTGGTTTTCCTCTTCCCAAAAGACAAATGCAACGCATTTTTTACTCCAAACAGCTATTTAGTTCTCCAGTTCCTAGAGTTAAGCAGAGCCTCTGCAGAACCTTTGTTCTTCTTTCTAGGGTTCAGTTACTAAGATTTGGACTTCTTGATGCAACTTTCATGGAAAATTCAAACTTGCCTTTAAACTGAAGTTGAAATCAACTTCAAAAACTATTATTTCACCAACTCCTCAAGGGATTGCCCACCCTCCCGTGCTCCAGCTTCCCTGTTGTGCCCTCTTGGCACTGAGCTCCTAGTTGTGGGCTGCTGCAGCCCAGCCCTTCCCTGCTGTGGGTCACTTGTTCCTCAGATCCTTTGGAACCCCAGCAGGAACCTGGTTTCCAGTGACCCTTTGGGAGACTGCAGCAAGCAATCCATCCACCTTCCCCGCCCCCTGATTTCTCAGCATGTTATGAGCACACATGACCCCTTGAGGAGCAGTGGAGCAAATCTGAATTCCAGTCAACACAAGTCCACTTTGATACAAACCTTTATTATCTCACATCTTGCCACAGCTATCACTGAAACAACTGACGTTCGTATTTCACAGGTACCATAAGAAGTTACAAAATGTAAAATATGCTTTGTAGTTCACAAAGTAAAAATACTTGAAAACTGGCTTTCTTTAAACAAAATTTGGCACAGAGATGTACACACACGAGGGAACAGGCAGGTACTGTTATTCTGAGCACGCTGGGGAGGGCAGTGTTTGCATGGTATAAAGGCAGAGCATCTTTGTCAGTGGGATTACCTGCGGCATTAAAATCCCTTTCCTGGAATTACCTATGGCATTAAAAGGCACAAAGAGAAACACAACCACGAAGCAGACCCCAGTCAGTGTGATCATCCCACCAGAAATCTGAGCACTACCCAATTCTTCTGGTCACAGCTGGGGAGGGGGTGTCACCATTCCTACTGGCTCTTGCTTTGTCACCATGAACCTCAACTGAAGACTGTGTCACTCCACCAATCATGGGCAGCCTCCTCATGGGGGCAGCAGTGGTGGGATTGGTGCCTTCACTGGCCAAAATGAGTCTGTGGCCTCCAGGACTCTGGCCTTTGAGCTCAGTATTGTGAGGCTGCTTTACAAATCCACACACTAACACAGAGGTAAATATTTCAGATGATGCCATGTCTACCAGGTTTCAGAGATGGAAATTCTATTTTAAAATAGTCCTAGATACACTAGACAACTGGTTAATAAAAGGTAGTTTGGAAGGATCATCATAAACTATAGTCAGCAGTTATTGAGCAATGATAAATATTTAAGTAGCTTGGAGATCTTGTTTTCTTTTTTTCTGCATCTCCCTCTATTACAAAGCAATGACAATATCAGTAGTCATAGTAACACAATCCCTACTTGTTCTGCCTGTGCCAGTTATGGATGGTACTCAGAGCCCACAGATAATTTTCTCATGGAATTCAGAGGTAAGCCTGTTTTTAAGGTACCCTCTGGATCAGATATTGACCCCAAATCAGTATCATAATAATAATAATAACAATAAATAATGCATATTCCCTAGAAGTTTTGGTTAATTTGGTCAACAAAAATCCATTGTTACTTCCCATCCTCAACATTAATATTTTTAAATTTACAGCCTGAGCTTCTATATCATAAGACAATGGAAAAAGAACAGACAGAGAATGAGAGGAAATATCTCATTACAGCAGATGATCTAGGAGAGAAAAATCAGCACTACTCATCAGGGCAGGCAGCAAAGAAACAGATCCAAAGGAAATTTCACACGGCTGGCTTAGCAAAAATGACTGCTCAGGGCTCATCACTTAGTAAAAAGCTTAGGACCCTACAAACCTCTGCCCAGCAAAAAACCTGCTGTGTTTGACCTCCCTAGAAACATGCCCTTCCAAGTGCTGAAACAATCCTGATCTTAAACTCGTGTCAGACATGCACAGTCACAGTGCTTCCTCTTCTCTCAAACCCTGCTCCTAAAACCCATTTGTGCTGAATGAGAAGACACCACTCAGTATTTTGCATGCACAGACAGTCCAGAGATCTCAACCCAGGGAAAGATGGACAGAGAGTGAGGAAGTAAGATGCCTACACCACAGTGATCATCAGGAAGCAAAGGCATGTGAAGAGAGGGCAAACACAAATGGCATCAAGCAAGCTCAAGTAGAGGTGAACTGTGGGCACGTTTACAGCAGTCTGTCAGGGAAGAGGGGCTTCTTCAGGCACTGCAAATTCCAGCCCTGGTTCCCAGAAAGACTCTACTGTCCAAGAGAAAATGAGAGCAGGATTCACAGGTTCAGTGTTGCCTACATCCATATGACAAACATGCAGTCAAAGGAAGAGCCCTTCTAAGGAAACCAACTTGTTGCTGCAGGGGTTTTGGAACACATACATCTGCTCTGTCTGGCAAATACTTGTTTGGCTTTGGAGCTTTGGTTCATTAGGAGTTCACTCTGTAAGAGTTGAAATCTTTCCACGCTTTTCTTTAAACACCTTCATCTTGCTAAGGTATTTTCTTTCCAGAGTTCTACCTTGTTCTCAAAGTCCTAACACTGTTTCTTCTAAGAAGCCTCCAGCCCAGCTAGCACATAGTGTGCCCAGTCCTGCTATTCCTGGAGCATCCCAGTGCTGAACTGAACCACCAGCAGATGCCCTAGGCTGACTGACAGCCCTGTGCACAACCTGCCAGAGCTCCTAATCGATGTAATATTCAGGCACCAAAACTGCCTAAAGCAACCTCTTCAGTAACATCAGATCTGCAAAGTCCACGTGCAGACAGAAAGCATGTACAAATACAAAAATTTATCTCATAAAAAATTCGGTAACATACTGCAGTTCTCTCCACACACCATAATCTCCAAGACCTAGGCATTTTAACTGAAAAAGAATTTGTCTCAGGTTTTTTTTTTTCCTTTTTTTCTGAAATTAATATCCACATTTAGGATACAACTTTAGGCACCTGGTTTATATACAAAGCACCCTACGGCTGTGCCCACACTGTCCTGGCACTGCAGCTGTGTCACACTGCAGCACAGCTGTACATGTGCTTCCCCACACCTGTCAGTGGGGAAGAAAAAGGCATTATCAAGTACCCTTTCCTTGGTGAAGCTTCAGAACCAGACTGAGCACCGTTCCTTCTGTGCAAGTGCTTGACCTGGGATCATTTCTGCTTTGCACAAGGTGTAAGGTTCACACGATTCCCTCACTTCTCCTGCACTGTCCCTGCCATCTCCTCTGGAGCTGGAACTGTCCAAGCTGCTTCGTCTTCCAAACTGAAGATTCAAAACAGAGGTTGTCCCACACATTCACTGTTACGTCGTTCAGTGCTTCCCACCACCCAGCACACACAAGAGCTCAACACACTGTTCTCCTCCAAACAGAAGGTTTGCTCTGCTTCACATCTTGGACAAAACACTTTTGCCAATATCCTATTCAAGGCTGAAAGCTCCTATTCATTCTTGAATTCTCATGTAAATGGTTTTCAATACCCATCTGCTGAAAACACACACACCGTCATCTCTCTGGAAGACCAGCAGGGGTTTCTGATGTTCAGAGAACAACCTGATGCCATGTTTGATAAATGCTGGAAAGTTTCTTAACTTCTAATCAAAGACTTCTTGGGTTTATACTTTTCCTGCTTGTGATCTCATGCTGGGGTCATTTCCTGTGCTCAAGCTATGGGTAGGTACCGTGGCAGTAAGAAAATCTATGTGGGGTCTCTTGCATTTCTGGTACAGATAAACCTAAAGGACAACTCAAAACAGCACTGGCTTCGAGGCTCACATCCCAAAGATTTCTCCCCCCCACCCAAGAGTAAGATAAAAATCAATAAATCATCTAATAATCCCTTCTTAAAAGTATTCCTTGCATAAGGATAATTACAGCTTGCAAAATATGGATTGCAACAAAGACATCTTTCAGCAGATACTGTTTCTTTCCATGAGATTTGGAATTTCAGCTTGTAATTTGCTACTCGAAGATGAGAGATTTATGCTCAGGGATCCCGTAATTTTTTTTGTGTTCTTCAAATAATTGCCTTAGTTTCTGTAGATACAATGCATGTAGGTCATCAATCTCTTCAGTGGTGGGGTTCAAGTTCTGTTTCACAGGGATGGGGCTTCCCACTGCAAAATCAAACACAACAGCAGCATTAGCTTCATTGACATCCCTTTTAAATTAGAATTGCTGTCCCTCCTGTAACAGGTGCTGCACAGCTCCCAGGGAGATGGCAGAATCACAGCACAACTCTCTTGCCGTGGGGCCTGATCCTGCCTCTCACAAACTTGAGTCCTGGGTCTGGTTTTTCACTTGCTTTTGCTCAAGTTCAGTTAAATTGAATTAACCCCCCCCCCCCACACCATTTCAGTTTGGCAGCAAAAGAGCAAGTGAGAAGGGGATTAAGTTCTAACTTGAAGGAGTTGTTTACAGTTCAAGATACAATCCCATGCATTATGTGCTGTCCACAAGTTCAACACAGTATTTAGAAAAATGTACTTTCTCACAGTCTTCTGTTCTGATTGGAATACTAAGGCTGCTCAATGTGAGGGACATGCCTATGAGAACAGCGGTGCCCTCAGCCACACAGTCACAAAACAGGACTGAAGGAAACACAGTTACCTGCCAGGTTTTTTTCAGAATGGGTGTCACTGCACCAGAAATGTTGTCAGTGACCTCAGCCTAGGGTAGCATGTAAACTCCCAGACCCTCTGAAGTGCCTCTGAACCCACAAATGTCATTGCAACCAAAATGTTCTCCAGGCTCTGCAAAGCCTGCTGCTTGCTCCATCGGGGTGAGAACAAGAGGGAACATGGATGACTGGAGGGCAGTCTCCTCCTCTACAGAGAGCTATGGTTAAAAAGCCTGAGATGTGCTAGGAGAAGCTTCCCATGGTCTCAGTCTTCCCTGTGCTGTTCAATCACTGCAGATTTTTACAGCTGTTCTTGCACTGGAGGCACCAAGACTTTAACAGACCCAAACTGGGATTACAGAGAAAATCTGTAGAAAAGCAGAGAGTTAAAAGCACCCCTAGGAGCTTTTACAAAGGCACCTGAAAATCCCTTTCAACAGATGTTGCCACTTCAAATTGGATGGTGTTGACTATAGGGAAGCCTAGCCAGAACCACAAAGAGGCTGAGTCTGCATTTTCCTGCTGCTGCTTCAGATGCCAAGAGCTCTGGGGCCCTGTGTGGTGCTGAAATTCAGACTTTACGGGGATAGGGCTGAGAACCCAGCCCTGGATTGAGCAACACCTTAGGGGGTATGAAATCAATATACATACAATACAGGATTTCCAGAAGCAGGACTGGAAACAGCAAACAAACCCCAAGCCCTTCTGCAACAGCCTCTTCTCCCAAGAGTGGAGATTTCTTGTAGAATTAGAAACTACACTCATCTCCCTGATTTTATGGGCAGCTTTAAGAAACCTGCTTAATTTGATATTTGAGAGTTGTTTCTATTTCTGAAAAGCAGTAGAATTTCCAGGAAAAAAAAAAAAAAAAAGTACCTCACTGATCAAGCCCAAAACACTCAGACTGCACAAACCTTGGTTAGCTGAATGGATTTAGGATCCATGACTTCTGAACCACAAGTAAAACGCTGTCAACACAGCTAACTGATGGTCCTTGTGGGTCCCTTCCGACTCAGGATACTCTGAAATCTGTGAAACTGGCTCAGGTGGAGCTCACTGTGACTCTGCAGCTCTCAGGAGCAGAGCCAATGCTTTCCAAGCCATGTTGAGCCATACCAAGAATATCCCCCACACACCTCCAAGGACACAAGGACATCGTGATAGTTCTCAAACATGAGGAAAGATAAAGGTGAAGGATTTCATCAGATCTTACAAGTTCTGTTGCAAGACTCTGGTCTTGCTGATATACAGCACTCCTGTGCTCTTGCCAGGGGCCACCTCTGCACTTGCAGCAAATATTACAATGATGATTTGACTCAGAGTAAGACATTTTAAGCTTCAGAACAGTACCAATGTCATCAGCCAAAGGAAAAATTGCAGAAAATACATCTCATGTCATCCAATACATCTCATTTCAATTCTTTCATAACTCTCTGCCTTTAAATTAGGTAGCATTTTTAGCCTACCTGTGAACAACGTGGGCTTTAAAAATGAAATATTTTCAAAATATTTAACTGCATGAAGTGATATGCAGTGAAACTGAACATAAAAAGAGCTTCATTTTTGTGTTAAACATTTTTAATTTGCTTTCTACTAAAATCAGATCATTCCTCCATTAAAGGGAGGGCCACCTTAAATGTCCCTTGTGGAACACCAGAAAAGCTTGACTTACTTTTCTTTAGAAAAAGGCTTCATTAGTTCACTCCAGTCAGAATCCAGCAAAAAATTATTTGTCAAAAAGTATACAGACAGAGAACTGTTGCTTTTGCACGATGCCCAAGATCACTTTTTTTTTAAAAGGCGTGGTTGTCAATAGCACCAGTTAAAGCCATTGAAATATATCCAGTTCCACACGCTAGTGAGAGTAGATGACCAATAATGAAAACTTCTGGGGAAAAACACTCTTCCAAACTGCCTGTTTTGGCATGAACACTCACAATTAAACATGACTGGATCTTTCCATGGGGAAAAAACCAAAAGGGAAGGAAACACCCTAAAGACCTGCAGAGCCATGTAAGTGGCAGCTGTTGGCAGAGGTGCTGCAAGGTGCCCTCTCCCTTTCCTCCTCCATCTTTCCCTCTGTCCTGATGAACACCAGGTCAGGACTACACAAGCTCCTTCCAGTGGCTTTGCTCCAGAGCACTGCAGTGGTGGCTGTGCATCACCCAGCTGCTACTTCTCTGCAGAGCTAAGAAATGAAGGTTCTGGGCTTCTAACATAACAACTGCAGCATCCAGAATCCACAGCAACAGCTGCAGAGCCGTGGCATCCCTCTGGTATGGACTGGACAACCCTTGCATTTCTTTGTAGATTGCTAAGCCTGTGAGTAACTGAGAATGAAGGGTAAGATATGGCCTAGGACAGAAGGGGGAAAGGGAGACAAAAACTCCCCCTTTTAACTGGGAAGGACAGCAATTAAAAAAAAAATAATAGTTTAAACCTGACATACTGGTTTTAGATGCACAATAATCAATTCTTTTTGTTATAACAAATTTATAAAGCAGCACAGTGATGAATTTCTAAAAATTTGTAAAAGCATTAGAAAAGGCACTTACCAACAGTATGAATGGGTTGCCTGTAAGGTATTAAGCCAAAACTGTATTGAAATACTCCTCTAGCATGAAACAGGGGTAAAGCAAAGCCCATTATCTTTTGCATCTTTTCCTGTACGTTTCTGAGCCACGAGCCTTTGGGGTTTGCCACTTGTTTGAATAGTTCATTTTCCCCAAAGGAGAACACCGGGACCAGATGAGCCCTGTAAAACAAAGAGGGCACTGAGAACCCCACATCAGCTTGCACTGCAGTTCACATCAGCAGCATGGAAACAGTTTCACAATAACCAGCACAGAAAGCTTCAGCAGCTTTAGGTTTCATCAGCAACAGGCATTCAACTCTTCTGATGTGCAGCTGCTTTTTGGATGCCTTGGGTGCTTTGTGTTTAAAAAAAAAAAAAAAAAAAGTGATAGGCATGCAACTAGCAACTAGCTTTTGGCAGTGTTTAGTTGGTACCTATTGCAACTTGTTTTGACTGTGTGTAATCATAAAAGTGAGTATATATCATAAATACGAGTTTATCCACTTCTATTTCAGCAAGTCCACCCTTGTTGAACTACATTTTCTCCACTGGGAAGCAAAGAAGCCTCATTCCTAACCCTATAAAGGTCCCAGCTGGGTGGCATCAAAACCAGATCTTGGCTTGCCTTTGTCTTTTGACCAGAGTAATGCATGCCCTTGATTTCAGCATAAAAACCATGATAAAAACCAGATATCCTCACAGACATGACTGCAATGCCAAATTTCTCCTCTGCTGTCCAATTCCCAGTGAAATCCTGCTTCCTCGAAAACACCAGCCTTAATCCATTATTATCAGAGGTCAAATCCTACCCACAGAAATTACATGAACTCGCTTTGGCTCTTGTACAGCCTAATGAATTCTCATTCAGTTCATGAATTGGCTTGGGAGAAAGGCACTGACTCCTGGACAAACTACTTGGGTAGATGGAATCAGTGCAGTTGTCTCCAGCAGGTAAACCCACCATTATACTGAAAACCTTGACTGCAGTATGCTTTTTGAATAATGCTTAGTTTCATTAAATATTCTAAAGAGTTTATTGAAAAAAAGAGCAGTGTGATCTTAAGCAGTCTCTGAAGGATTCATAGATGTTTTACTTGATTTACTTAAGTCTTAGCTTCTACATTTTAGCTCCATGCAGCCCACGCTATCTTTGAGGAAAACCTTACTGTAAAATAGCAGCATTGCCATTGTCAGGATGAATTTCTGCGTGGCTCTGAATGCTGAGGAGGATGGAGGATGCATTGAGGACAGAGCTGGCAGGAAAATACTGTGGACAATTAAAACCCACCAGTACAGAAAAAAACCCAACTGCTTCAACAGCTTCTTGAGCCTGAGGACTCACACAGACTATCACTCCCACCTACTATTCTGACTGGTGTCTGCTCAGAGTTTCTTTCTCCAGTGGAGCACATATTACCAGCCACCTGTAAAGGAAATATTATAAAGCCTGGTACTTACTGTGGCCGTGTAAAAACTCCACTTTTTACTACAACACTAAAGCAAACAGGAATATCATGTGGTGCAACAGTACCCTGACACTGTGGGATTTGTTTTAATCTGGTGAAGGCTTTTGCAAGATGCTATGTAGGAGGTTGAGACAGGGAAATCAGTAACTTATGATTATGAAACTGAAGATAAGTCAGCTGATTCGCCGTTTGTTTTGTGTGTTTAGGATTTCTTCACTTCATATCAGATATTTGTGCTACCTTGGACCAAAATGTCTTTTGCAGAAGTGCAGAGGACTTTTGCTGACATACTCAGTCCACTTTTGACAAGTTCCTGCCCGAGGAACACAGCTTCTCTGTGCTGGCAGCACAGGAGCCAAGGGCAGAGAGGACAGCTTCCTGCATTGCCCCTTCCTCTCTCGGCATTTGATGCTGCAGTTCATGAGCACCAGGAATGTGTGCAGGCACTGATGGCAGGTGGCTCTTCTCATCTGTGTCACACAAGCCCCCCTTTCATTGCCATGTGAGTTGGAAGCTTTCTTCACATTTTTTTACTTTTTAGAAACAAAGCATTAAAACCCAAAAGAATTAATGGATGCAGAATCTTTGGGCAAGAGCTCTGTTAGAGTCCTGTTGTCCCACAACAGCCATTTCTGTGTTTTGTAAGTGTCCTGATCTTCTTGTTGTGTGTTGGAGATGCTTTTGAAATCAAGGCCATGACAGGCACAGGTGTATCTGATTTCTCAATCCAAATCAATTTAGATGAGAGATAATGACCAACCTTGGTGATCTGACAGACCAGATATTTATCAATATGCTCAAAAAAAAAAAAAAAAAAAAGGCACCTAACTATTCTTCTAACCTTTATGATTAAAACAAGCAAAAGCTACAAGAATGTTGAGGGTCCCACTGAATTAATCAGCAGCTGAGCAGAAACTGAGTAAAGACTCATTTAGGCACTAAAGTTCTAATTCAAATACACAAGAGGTGTTTCTGGGTGCAAATTAGACTAAAATGTTACTTTCTACTGGCAAACAGGTCCTTTATGAATCTCCCAGTGATATGTATGAGAAACCCTCTTGGAATTTTGACACAGAACAGCTTCTAGAACAGACCTTAGCATCCTGTGGGAAAACAGAGAGCTCTTCTTGTAGACCACCTTTTTCCAGTTAATAGCTTAAAAAGCTGTTAGAGATTCCTCAAGACCAGTATTTTTTTCCTCATTGTTTCACATGTTGATTTATAATCCTGGAAGCTTTTCAGAAAGCTTCTCAGGTACAAGCCATTGGTTTCAATATTTCTAATTTACAAGGCATCTATACCAGTCCAGAACAAACACAGTAGCTTATACTACGTAAATCACTCAAAAGATAATACCATCTTTGTTTACTTACACACTGATGGCTGCTTGATAATAAAAGGTAAGCTAGTTTTTCACAAAAAATTCCCAGGAACTTGCTTTTGCAAAATAACAATCCTCAAAAGAAAGTCTTTAGAATAATGGTGAAAGTAGATCTTCCTAGACCACAAATTTTCAGTGATTTAATAAAACAGGTCCTGGCCTTCCAATTTGTTTGTTTGCTTAAACTGATAAGAAAATTCTATCTTAATATAACTTCAATTTACAGACCAGACAATAGAATGTTTGTTCTACTCAGCAAAACCAGCCAAGGTTTACTAATATTGTTTCATAATTCTTACCCTTTGCTAGTGCAAGAAACAAATGAAACAAAACAAGATATGCTAATAACACCTACTGCTTACAAATTATGAAAGTCAAAGGGAGTTTTCCTTGCAGATAGGATCTAGGTGGACAGGCTTGCTCCTGTGCCAGATATCTGCATGTTCTTAGACAAGTAACTCTTTCAAAATCTCTGAGTTTATACAATATGAACTATATTTAAGGATCAATCTGCATTCAAAGCACGCTTACTACAGCAGCCTAAATGGGAAACCTACCCATGTTTCAGGGCCATTTTAATAAAGCCCTTCCTCTTGAGGATGTTCAGTGTTAGACTTCCAGGATGTGCATTCAGAGATTCCTCTGCTCCTCCGATCACAATGATGGATGCATGGCCACCTCCTTTTTTATTCAGCACATACGAGACACTCTCCTTGGATGCAGAAACCATTCCTTCAGGAGAAAACATGTTAGGAGTGACCACTGGATCTTCATGTACAAGTACAATGGAATTTAGGAAATATTTTTAAATATCTAGACTGTGTTTCAAAATTATAATAGCACGAGATAGAGTTCAAAGATTTGGGTTCAACTCCTCCCTCTGCAACAAATTTGGTCTTAGGCAAGTCCTTTGATTTACACTCATGAGCTAAATGCTGATGACTATTGCAAGAGTATTGGGTTCTTCAGTGTGCTCCTCTGCCAAGTCAACTCCCCCTCAGAGAGACTGTGCCTGGGAACAGAGGAGTTCAGTGGCAGCAGATACTGTCAAGAGGCAGCAGCTAAAGCCATACAGCAGGTGCATATAAACTCAGGCACAGAGGGGTTAAAATAATGAATAGAGGACTTGTTAACTCAAACACCGAGCTACAGTGCCAAGCTGATCCCCTTCATTCTTTTCAAAGCTATAAAGCAGCAGCTCCATTTAAGGCAATGGCCTGACAGCATTAGAAGAAGCAGAAAAGATTCACTTGTACCATTCCCAGTGGCTGCAAGGGCTCATTCTCTAGTAACCAGGCCCTGGCACTCACCAACCTATTTAGGCTAAAATAGCAGACTACATGAAGCTTTTGTGGTACTCCCACTCAGAAGGACACTGCTGTACAAGCCTTTATCAATGATTTAGATCTTGGTGCTTTGAAAAATCCCCTTTCTAACAGATACTCACCTAACCTTTCCAGAGTTCCTTTGCACCCTAATTTTTACTTCAAAGGCTCATAGTAGTACCATTTACTGAGAAGCCATGTTTAAATACACTGTGTTGAATTAATATAATCCAAATGACAATTTACAGATCAAGTCTAATTGATGTTGTGGTTGGTTTTCCAGAGCTGGTATCAAAATGCACTCTTTTGGATGTCCTGTTACTCTCTTGAGTGTTTTTCTACCAGGGACATTACAATGTGGATTATAAAAATTTCATAAAAAAGGAAAAATCACTGTAACCTAGTTCTGAGAGCTGGCCACGAAGAAGAGTAGCCTAGGAAGTTGAACAGGGTTTAAAAGACAATATTTAAGCAGACAATATTTAAAAGTGTCATATTCTACCACTGCCAATCCTTCACTTTGCAAGCCTCAGAGAATCTCCTCAGAAATAACATTTGTCTGGAAAGGCATTCTCTGCTATGTTGATCTATATGCAGATATGTAATTTTGATATTAATCTGAACAACACCCTAGGCCTGTTTCTACGAATGGAGCAGCTTTTTGAGATCACATCACTTGTGTTACAGTCAGGAATAAAGTTAGATCTCTGTCTTCCAAACCTAGTCCTGTGCATCAGACCATACACAAATGCTTTAGTTGAGTGAATTTAAGTAAAATAATTCCTGTATTAAACCACTGTGGGGGAACACTAGTTCTGATTTCATGACTTATTCTTCTGTTCCCCCAACTTTAGTACTTATTTTTTATTACTGCAGTACCAGTCATGACTATCACCCCATTATGATAAGTGCTGCTCAGAACAGAGAAAAAAATGTTCCTATCTTTAGAGTTTACATCTCAATTAAAACTACACAAATTTGCAATATGGGACCTCAGTCAGAAGCAAGTAGTAAAGATTTGACTAGAAAGATATTTCTGATGAGTAAGACTTTAAGCCCTTCAGGTAAGAGATTAGCCTGAAATTGTTTCACAAGTGCCTGCTCAATGACTAAATAACATTATAAATTATTCTGCCCTTGTCTTCTTGCATATAATGGGTACTCAGTCTCACAGTTCAAGAGATATAACCAGCAAATTTTTTTCAGAAAGGAAGAAAAGCTCAGTGGTATTATTTAACAAAACTATTACTAAAACCTTCCAAATTGTTTTGCCACAACATTTCGCCATAAAATACAGCTGAAATTTATCATCAACACTGGTCCTTCTGAAGTGGAATTACTTACCTTTATAAGTAGAGGAACAGACCCTACATTTGAAGCAGAAGCTACAACACGGAGGAACAGCTGAGAGGTTCTGCTTTTACCTACCAGCACTCATTACGTATTCTCTGAAGAAGGGACAGCCAAACCAGATGGGCATGATATGAAGATATGGAGTAAGCCCAGGAAATAAATTTTTGAAACTTGGACCGGTGCAAAAGTTTCCGAAGGCTCCAGCTACCAGGACCCCATGAGGGTGAAAGCCAAGTAAGTAGTTGTGATTTGGGTTCAGATCTGAAGTTTTTATCAGCTGAAAAATAGAGTCAGTGGAGGACATTATAATACTTACCTCAAAAACAACAAGTACGGAGATTGCACATTGACAGGACTCAGAACCGATTCATCTCCTTCTGAGCACTTTAAACTATTGTCCCATTTTACAGATGAATGAAATTTAAATAGATGTGTCTCAATATATCATAACTAGCATTTACTGTGCTGAGGCACTACCTCGTAACCCAACAGTCCAAGCAGAAAACTGGGCCCTGTCCCTTTTTGTCACTAAATCTCAGATTTCCCACGTTTTAAAAAGAAGTTAAGTTCACCCTGGAGTAAGTATTAGAATTTTAC
Organism: Pyrocephalus nanus; assembly: GCA_038380795.1. NCBI lineage: Eukaryota > Metazoa > Chordata > Aves > Passeriformes > Tyrannidae > Pyrocephalus > Pyrocephalus nanus. Next base: position 21,313,659 of record CM076270.1, on the reverse strand, counting down.
CAAAGATGACTCTTAGATGGTTGTCCATGCTCATGGCTATTCAAGCTGCCTCTGTTCCAATATTCACAGTTCCGTGAGAAACCTCTTACTCACATGAATGGGAAAGTATTCCCTGAAGTACTTCCAAACAGTCCAGCTTCTGACCCACTGGGACCGTCTGCCCCCGGCACATGGTGTTTCCCAGTCGAGGTAGAGCCACAGCAGATACAGCACAGCAAGGAACCAGAAGTTGCCCAGAATCAGGATCACGAAGAATCCACAGCAAAACTGTCCTGCAAGATACAGAAAGGGAAAGGAAACCACAGCAAGCATTAATCACACCTGTCTCCTTTTAAGACCCTGAATGTCCTGCCCTGATTTTTTTATTATGGATGTTACTCGTAATGTAAACAAACTGAACTCAACTTACTCCACACTGCATTGTTACCCTGATGGTGAAACATCTCATAGGTACACCACCTCAGTCTATTGTTCCTCCTTCTACTGCACAACTGGATATTGGGTAACTAATGTTTGGTAGAGAGCATCTGGTTTACATAAGGCAGGAAAAAAAGGACATAGCAAGAGCTAACAGGGATGTGAAGCTCCAGGGAGTGAGAGTAAAGGAGAGCTGTGGAAGGAAAGAACAGAAAGGGGACCACAGCACCATCTCTTTTCTAATGAGAGCAGTGTTGGGCAATTATTTTTCCATTCTGTTTCTTAGTCTCTCTAACATCGGAAAGGTAGTTCTAATCCCAGTCAAAAGTGCTGTCAGTGGTCAAGAAGATGCACTAGGCAAGACCAAAACATCAAGAGGTTCCACTTCAGACACTAAACACATTACTCTTAAGTGGAAGTCAACCATTGCTATGGGAACACAACAGCAGTTTTAAGTCCTGATACATTTGTAAGAACATCCTGCTACAATAATGATACATAAGAATTGTACTATGCACAAATCAAAGAGCAAGAAAAAGCTGTTCGATTAAACACAATGTGTTACTTTAGGACTCAGTTCTCAAATAATTATTCAGGGAAACACTAGGGAAACTTTATCTTTGTAGAACTTGCAGAATTTTACACTCTCGAAGCAACTTGAGCAGCCTTGGGCAGAGCTGGCTGAAGAGCAGTACAGAGGTACCTGCTGCTCTCTGCCCTGTGGTACTCCCTGCAGCAGCCTGCTTGCTCTGACACCTCCTGAAAATCCCATCAGGCTCATGGATCAGATGCTGCATTCGAGGTTTGAAAGGAGCCAGGGCTTTAGCATCATGTATTTATAGAATGGCAAGCAAAACAGGACCCAGTCCTCACTGGAAAACTCAACAGGCAGAGTTGTAGGAAACAGGCATTTTACAGAGTAGAAGTAGCACTTTATGTCTCCCAACTGACTGGCTTTCATGGGGGAAATTATGTCCTAAAAGAAATTATACTAGTGAAATATACTGAGCTAAATATGCCCATAAATAGAGCAGAATTAAAACAAACAACAGAAGTACTTCAGGCAATAATTTGGCTAACACAGGGTAAATATCACCAGAACTGAAAACTTTGAAATAAACAAATGGACCAACAGTAAAAAGCACTCATCCTAGTTTAGATCACCTTCATTCAATTGCTTGGGCATTGAAAACTCACAGCAGACTTCCCAGATTAAGTAGGTTTTGAGAGGCTGAAATTCAGAGCTTAACTTGGCCTAATGACACCCTTGCACTTCCTCCAACCTGAATACTCACTTTTTCTGAACTTCAGCCAACTCCTTCTTGTGCCTGGTTTGACTGTGCCTTCAGAACAGACATGAATATCTTGTCATGGGGTAACTGAGAACTACCACAGAATCCAGAAGCAGACCGAGAAAGCAAAGTTGCTGGTTAGACTGAGTAGGAAAGACATGAACATTCTAATAGGAAAGGGATGAACATTCACATTTATGGCAGGAATATGAGCACAAAAATAAGGAATTTCATTTGCTCTGAGGAAGGGAGAGAAAACAACCATAAACAAAACCAAGAGCAGGATCAAACCTACCACTTTGAAGGATACTCCATTCCTCAGTACAGAAATTCACTGCTTCCTGCTCAAACAGGCAATCCGAATTTTGCACAGAAGAGCACTTCGGTGAGAGCTCTTGAAAAATGCAACAGCTAACTGAGACCCACAGACCTCCAAAGTCAATGAGGAAAACTCACAGGAGTTGCAACAAGTTCTAAGGAACATAACTAATGCAGGACAAGTAACACAGGTGGAAGATGACACTCAATTCCACTGCTCCAGGTGGAGAAATCACTGGGAATCCCACACCAGCATCACTTCAAAATAGGGTACAGAAATCTTTTGAGGAAAAGATGTTCTCTGAAGAAGAGATTCTGAAACTATAGGAATTTCTACGAATGCTAATCTGGACAGGATGCTGAATTTCACAGTTAAAGTTTGAATAAGTATGAGACGTTTTTTAAGTCCCCACAAATCTATTAGTTTCAAGTTGGTACGCAAAAATTGTTAAGTATTTATATTTGCTAGCCTTCCTCGCAGAAGCACATTTGGCTCAGGGCAGCATCACGTGGGGTTTTGCTATCAGTTTCCAAGCCAAATAGCTGAAAGGTGTTTTTAATCAAAGCATCCTTGCTGCGAGACCTAATTACATCAGCAGGGAGAAGGCCCAGATAGCAACACTTAATCCTATGCAGACAAACATACTCGAGATCAACGAGTTCAATGCTTTGCTTTAGCTAGAACACATTCCTGAGCGCAAGCAAGGTATGGGGAGATAAGTGTGCTGTTAGCACTTCCTAAGGAGAGCTCAGCATCTTGTAGGACAAAGTCGATTACTGCATTCCCTATGAGACATGTGGCAAATTCCTTTTACCATACCTCCTCATTATTTCAATGCATTAGGAGCCTGAAAGGTGAGTTAAACAGTGATGACTCAAACCCAGTAAGCCTATAAACACAAACCGGGTGTTTTCTCCTTCAGACGAGACAATGAGTAAACAAATGGCAATCATTTTACCCAAATTCACAAACAAATTCCAGGCAAAAGGTGAATAACTTGGAATTCACCACTCTACTATATCATTACATCCTTGGATGTAATCTTGTGTATGCTGTAAGCATAATTTTTTGGTAGAACTTGAATTAAAGCTTTGAAAAATATCTCTCTGGTGCATTGCAATAGTCTGGGGGAAAAGAAATATGGATTAAAAGAAATATCACTGCCATGGGAGTCTGAAAATCAGGTTTTCCAGCCAATGTTGGTGAATCTCTTTTCCTCCATTTCCCCATTTATAACATGTGGATACTCATCTGTTGCAACGAATAGATGTAGTGTTAGCAGCACTGGAAGCCATCCTGCCCCATGATGTCTGAACACCTGATGCTTCAATCATTGAACAGGCTCTGAGTTTGCAGCTGTGGGCACCAAATTCATAAAATAGTTAAAATACCCCAGAGGCAGGAAGTAGGAAAACAGCATATTGGGTGACAAAATACAGGTGATGGCCACAACTGGAAGATACAAATGTATCTGTAGTTATTAAGGAGTCAAAAATGTTTGAGTAACATCTAATGTGAGGGCCACCAAATGTAAGATTGCCCACCAGAAGAAAAGCCTCCCATTACTCTCAGACAGGGCAGGTGTGTCCTAGGTGCCAAGGGGGCTGGTCTCAATCCAACCAGCACTACCGGCTCTCTGTAGTGCCCCAAAAACCTATGCAAAGCAGCTCACTCCAAAACCTCCACACTGCCTGACAGCTCTGAACTAGGAGCCAGCCCCTGGCATTTCCCACATGCCATCAGCTAAGTATTCTCTAAACACATTATGTTGCTGTGCTTTAAATGAGATGGAGACTTTCAGAGTTCAGCAATTTGAACCCCATCCCACCAACGACATGATAAATAAAGCATCTTTGTTTCCCTGGCATTCTCCTGAATACACAGGCAGAGATGTGATTTTTAATATTGTACTTCTCTGGGCTTTACAAGTACATGTGCATACCAATAGACAAAGCAAGGTGAAAAGTTCATTTCTTACACCTGTGGACACAGAGGGAAAAAAAAAAAAAACACCTACAAAACAAAATATGGCATATCCTTCAACAACCATGTTGATGTACCTTTAACAGAACACCTTTAGTTTTCAGAGCAATGACTCTGAGCTGGGTTAGGAACAGAACATTGGAGGGAACACACAAGGAGAATTGCACAGTGATGTTTTCATCCCTAATGAACATTTGCTCTTCTCTGTTATCCCTCAAGATGCCACCAATAAGTTAATTTTGGCATTAAAAAATAAATTACTTTCCCCGCTTAGTGGATTCTTTCATGCTGGAAAAGAAAAAAAAATTAAGCCTTAATTTATGGAGATACTTTCTGTATTACCTACAAATCATAAAGAAAGTGACTGAAATTTTAAATGAAGTAACAAATACGACAAAGGGACTCCAAGAGTCCCACTGAAGTAAGACCTGAGACAATAAGCAACACCTGAAAGGAGGCAACACCTGAGAGAAGGCAACCTGGCAGGGCAACAGTAAATGAGTTCCTGCATCTGCAGCCTTTATACAGAAAGTCTCTTTTTAAAAAAATGGAGTCACAATGTTAGTACTATCCTGTTTAAAGCCTACCAGTCTGTGCAATTCCATCAATTTAGAAATTTCCACCAGGAAGGAGCACAGGAACTTGCTGTCACTTTTTACCCATGGCACATATGGACTCCTCAGCAAAGAAAAAGCTGGGAACTTCTATAAACTAACTGCACTGGGAAGTTGTTGAAGCCCACAGGAATTTGGTATCCATCTGAGGTGGTCAGGTGGCCAGCATTTGTTGAATATGTGTCATTGTCCTGTAGTGGAGGGCCCTTGTTAGGTTATTGGTTACAACTGGGAGTCCCAGTCTCAAGGATATTTGAGCATTCCTACCAAGGGAGCTGTATCTCAACAGGGCTGTGATAACAAATACAAACCATCCTAAGATGCAGGGTTTGGAGGTTTGTTTATGCTGAAATTTGGTTGCAGTTCCCAAGACCTTGCACTGACAAATACTGATAAACTACAGATATGGAGCATTAAGCACTACTGACTTGCAGATAGAGTGGTCTGGATACCATAAATCCCTCAGTTACTAATTACCAAATCCCAAAACAGCATGCCAAATTTAGTCTACGTATTCCCTGTTTCTTTTATTTCTCCGTAGGCATCCACTATCAGTTATGTTCACACACAGGTTGCCAGGCCAGGGTCTCTGGCCTGACACAGCACAGCCATTTTCTCTTCTTATTCTCGAGAAATCCAAACAAATATACACAGATATATGGTGAAATCCCCTCCCTAAAACGAAGGTAACAGAAGCAGTATTCCTAGAAATACTAGTCAGTCAGGCATCAGTAAGTACCCTGTTATTCTCTCTGATCACACTTCTGTCCCTACCCATGGGCCAGCAATAAATTTTATGGATAGATGATTACAGACTGGCACAAACATGTAGCAATACCAGCCAGCTTGCTAGGATAGGCTCATGGAGCTCATCTGAGTTTTTTTAATTATCAAGAGGTTTTTTTTAAAAAAAAGGATTTGAGGAAGAACACGACCCTATTAGCCAGCTATTGCTGATGAATTAAATCAACACCAGATAACAACCAACCACCGCATGTTTGGGGAAAAAGTTATTATTTGCTTTAGCACATTACCTGCTTTCTCAACACAGAAATCACTTATTATTTCAGCAGCAATATCTCACCCTGTGGCAAATGTTCCATCATTTCTATTCTTTTGGGGAAGCCGGATCCACAGCCCCAAACTGTCTCCAGCAAGTTCAATTAACAGACTGTTTCATCCTACATGCATGGAAGTTTAATCACTAGAAAACAGGATGTACTCTAATATATAACAACGTCTTCAGCATATTATTTTGTGGCTTCATGCAGATTAAAGTATACCTTATATTACATACTGATTTTGTATGTATTTTGCTAGTAAACACAGGCTTGCCTGCACAACAGTCACTTCCTAAATCCCCAGTGAGGAGAAGATCAGCTGGACCTTAAAAGTGAGCCTTAGAAGATACATTTTTCTCCCCTACCACCACCTTGTCTCAGAGCAAAACACTGATACCCCTGTCATAGCATTAAACTCTCATTTTCCTCTCATCATCTGATTCAAGACATCACCACTCCATCCAAGTTACCTAGTTATGAATTTGATTTTGTACAGACTCAAACTCCACTGTCCCTTTTCACGTCGGTCGCAGAGAAGTTAGCAGGAGAGAGGCTCACCAACCCACCTTCTAGCTTTATTTTCTCCAAAATGCTGTGATTTGATTTGTGCACATAAGAAAGAAAGGAAAACAAAAGGCTAAAGCATCTGCCAAGCAGCACTTTAACCAACTCCAAGTGGTTTGTCGTTTTTGTTTGTTTAGGTTTTTGTTTGTTTTGGCTTTTTATTTTGGTTTTTTTTTTGTTGTTTCAAGTTTTTGTTTAAATGGTTTTGTCTTTAAATGAACCCTTTGATTTACCTCCTGCCTAGCTACTGCTCACCTCCCTGACAGATGTGCAGTGCTGAGGCTCACAGCTCACACACCAAGGATAAATCACTGCCCAGTTACCGTGCAAGAAGCAGAAAACTTGTTCCTAATAGGAGGATATCAGACATAGTGATAAACACATAAAATTAATTCAAAGTTCTCGAGAAAAATATTTCCAAGCTTAAAAACAAAGATTCCGTGTTAAACACCAGGAACATCCATTGTATTCATTGACAGTGACAACTCCTTTTGTGTGTGTACCATGAAACCTACAGTACAAAAACGTAAGGGATGTAACTTCTTTGCTTTGTTGGTCCAGTAGCACTTACAGGCTCGGAGATTTCATTTCTCCAGGTGACTTTCTGCCTGGGGTTGGGCTGGACGATGGCACAGAGTGATCAACAACTTCACAGTGAGACATGATATAGGTGCTGCACGAGCTTGGAAGGGGCCAGACCAGCCCCGGGACTGTCAGTCCCTAGCCAAGACGATGAATCTCTAACGACAATAATTACAGCCATAAAAACTACCAATCAAAATGGCTTGTTTCGGCTTTTTTCCAAAGTAGGTACTATGAAATTGCAAAACTTCATATATTTGCTGTTTCAGCAGTATAACACTAATGGCTTGACATTATCCTTCAGCCTGAAGCTCTTTTGGATACCTGCCTAATACTGCAAGTACCAGTATCATTTCAGCATATTTCCTCATTTTTAGTTTTCATAGCTTTAGCTTTCTGGACTCCAGACGAGTAACACTTTTCTTTTAAAAGAGGGAAGCCCATTTAAAACACCTTTTCATGGAACTTATAACTAAACCTTTTTGGCCTGCTGCACTTAGAGAATGTAAGATAGGAAACGATACCGCAGTTTCCACCAGCATACGGTGGGAATCTGTTAATGGGCATTTCTCTCATCTAATCCAGTATTTCAGAACTTATTTTTGCTTCTGGTGTCATGCCCTTGGATAACAAACAGACAAATCCCTGTTACAGTGAAAACTTGTCTTTCCCCTTTGAGGGTGAACTTTGGCAGCTTGCAGCACAGAACAAGGAAGCACAGGAACTTACAGCCAGAATTTTAAAGAGGCTCCTTTTGTATGTAATGAAATTCTGTGCACATCTGTACAGCTTTTTTTTTGAGGCAGGGGCATGTTTACTCTGCCTACGCTGTACAGCAGAAGCGATGTATCTGTAGTGCAGACCCAGCCTAAGTTTGTATGCTGCATGAAGAAGCAGAACTTTGCTTGTATCATTCTGCTGCAGCTGTTTTCTCAGTATTTTTTGACTGATTGGCTCTTTCTACAGTGGAGATAAGATTCAGTCTTCACCAACTATTGCATGTCTGTATTTCAGGCCAGCTTCTGCATAGCCTTTAGTCACCCAAGCAAGAGGGCAGTTTTAGTCATCAGTTCCACAGTCTCAGAAAACCATGCAGCATGACAAGAAAGCAAGTCTGGAGAGAAAGGGATTTTTACATTTCTCAGCCAGGAAGATAAAACCAATGCTTAATTTTCTGAGTCTTCTATCCAAGTCACATTACAAATTGCAAGTTGTAATAGGCTCACATTCCCCTCACAGCCTATTCAGTGTGCCAAATCCCATTTTCTCATGTCACTCAGATTTAAAAGGTATCATCAGCCAACTGAGCTTTTGTGATTCAGGGCACTAATTTCTCGAGTTATCTTACTTTATCTGTTAGTCCTATAATTTCTTTTACTAAGTTATGGCATGTCACCACATACCTAGACGGACAACTTCAGGAGCTAGGCCAGTAGCCTGGTTATTCACTGCTCTAAACATAATACCTCTATCTATAATATGAATCATTAGTTATCACGGGGCATTATCTGTTCATGTTTTCACATGTAGATATTTAACACAAGACAGACTGATCTCCATAAGATCTTGCTTGCCATAAACTAGTTGCAGCCACATGCAAACCCCCAAACAGCACCTAAATCTCAAACATCTCCTGCAATCAACTCACACAGTATTTCAGTTGTGCTGGGACATCCCCTCCATGATTTGAAAGCATCACTTTTTCAAGAGCTTACAAACAGGTGTTTCCCTATTTTATCTGCACAGCAGGGGAAGGGGGGCAAAGACAAAAAATCCAGACATAGAAACAATCCAGAACTTGAGAAACCAGCCTTTTTTTTCACTGCTTTAAGTCATTCAGAATTCGGCCACCTGAATTTTCCTGCAGCTAAATGAAACTTTTTGGCCAGATCACTATGACTGCCCCATGACTGAAAGCTTACGCCTATGAAATTAAAAGGTCACCTTGGATAGCTCTAAAGATAAACATCCCCATGAAGCACAGGCAGATAATCATTATTAAAACCTATTTGTTCACCAAAATTCAAACATTCTTGCAAACTGATTTTTTCATGGTCGCATGTACTCACTACACCCAACATAACCAGCCATAAGACCACTTCCTTGCTGATTTTCCTTGACATTTATTCCCAGACAGCACCAGCTGCAGATGGCAGCTGCCTACTTCTCCTGCTGAACTACAGTAAGAATGCATTTTCTGCATCCCAAGCACTTCTAGTAAGCTCAGAAGGATGTGTTTTTCTGCAGCAGCATTGCTAGGATAAAAAAAAAAATTGCTTTCTTCAACTGCCACTGAACTTCCCCTGCATTATGAGATTGGAAAAAGGGCAGATGCCAAGATCTAATTCAATAACAGAAAATTAGAAGTACGGACTATTTACCATGCAGACAAAAATACAAACAGCTCATACTCCAACTACATATAATTTAGAGGTAACAAAAGAGCCAGATGCTAAGGATAAATAAATCTATGAAGATGCTTCATATCCTCCATGCTTCTCCCACATACACAAATCTTTCATGTGTGGGCTAACAGCCTAAAAAAAGAAATCATCTGAAAGACATCACACCATATGAAGGATAATATATTTGTAAAACAAGGAAGACATGCACAGATTCCTTTTCCCCTTGTAAGTCCTAAGGCACAGACGATCGTGAAGCGTTCCAACATCTCCACTAAGGCACAGGTAGTCAGTTGCTCTGTACCTCGGAACAGATTATTCGATAATCAGTTCCCAGTTTACACAATCCATGGCTTTACTCTGAGAGAGTTAAGGCTTCTCTTACCTTATCAAGTGACCCATTCCATCGAGTTCAAGATAACTACCCACGTGAATAAGATTTGCTGCTGTGAATAGGTGTTTAGTGAGAGATGTCTATTAAGATATTAGAAGCATTAATTATAGAGGAATAATCAGTGGAAAAAGTTTATCAAGTAGAATTGTTATAAACACTTTCTTAAAGCAAGTGAGGACATTTTTCATATGTTTACAGAAATGGCTGCGTTTGAGCCATGTTCCTTGACAATCCCCTATTAATTTTCATCACCTAGTTAAATGAAAATTTATTGAACTACAGTATATTAAGTTATTTTACAAAGTTACTAATGAAAACAGCATTAGTCATGTACCAGACTTTATGCTCATGTCCAGTAAAAAGTTGCTGTCAGAAACCTAGACGGCGCCTCAACGTGAAGACACAGTCACTAGCTTTTTAGGATTATATTTGAAAAAGAACCCACAGAAAGAAATAGACCCAAAAAAAAAAGAGTTAAAGCCATCCAGAGCTTTAAGAGAAGAACGAAGTGCGACGCTCTTGCCCGCCCGGGGATCGCCGGATCGCTGCTCGCCTCCGGCCGCCGCCTCTGCACCCACGTGGAGCCACGGGGTGGCACAGAGCGATGCACACAGGTAACGCCGGCCACGGGAAAAGCCGATTCTAAGCCTTTTTCCCCTCTGGGGCAAGTGTAGGAAGGAGGAAGGCTGTTTACCAAGCAGGAGGAAGGAGAAGATCCACTGCAGCACGGCGACTGTCTGGATCCTCCTCTTTAGGGGGATGTTGATGGGGGCAAACTCGACCTTCATGCTGACGGGCGAACAGCAGCGCGGGGAGGCGCGGACCCGCCGGCTCCAGGCTCAGCCCCAGCCCGCCGCACCTGCCCGCTCCGCTCCGCTCTGCCGCGGCCCCGGTGGAGGACGCGCCCCTCCTGCCGCCGGCGCTGCCCACGGCCGGGCCCCGGCGGGCGGGGACGGGGAGGCGGCACCGCCCGCCCAGACCGTCGGAAACACGATCCTGGAGCGGGACAGAGCCCGGGCGCGGCTGCGGGGGCTGGTCCTGCTACACCCCCGTCCTCAGAGACGGCTCGGGATGCGGCGGCTGCCCGTGATCCTGAGCGGCACCAGGGCGGAGGCACCCGCGGCTTTATCGGGGCGAGCCCGCACTGGCGGAGCCAGCTGTGTCCGCACCCCCCGCACCGGCGGAGCCAGGTGTGTTCACTCCTCGCACCCGCGGAGCCAGCTGTGTCCGCAGCCGCGGAGCCAGGTGTGTTCACCCCCCGCACCCGCGGAGCCAGCTGTGTCCGCACCCGCGGAGCCAGGTGTGACCGCACCTGACTCTCCGGGCCGGCGTTCCCTCTCGCAGCGTCCCGGAGCGCCGGCGCTCCCGGACGCGCTTAAGGCTCTTACACCATTAAAGAGCTTATGGAGCTGACCCAGAACTTAAAAGGGTTCCTGCCGCGTTCGGGGTCAAGTCTTTCGTTTCTAATTAAAACCAGCACACGCACAGCCTCCTCCCGCTGCCGGGGTGTCCGTCACAGGGATCGCACCCCCCCCCAAAAAAAAACAAACAAAAACCCCCAAAACAAACAAACAAAAAGTGAAAAAGAAAACACAATCCTGAAAATTGCACAGAGCTGCTACGGTTGAACCCGCTTCCCCGCGGGGACGGCGGCAGCGCCCGGGACTGGCGGTCCCATACGGGAACGGGGACAGGGACAGCGCCGGGAGTGGCGGTGCCATGTGGGTACGGGGACAGGGACAGCGCCGGGAGTGGCGGTCCCGAACGGGGACAGGGACAGCGCCGGGACTGGCGGTGCCACGTGGGTACGGGGACAGGGACAGCGGCAATACCGGGATGCCCCGTCCCCAGCGGACCGTGCCCCCTCTCCCCGCCGGCCCCTCCCGCCGCCAGGGCGAGTCCCGTCCGGCGGGCTGATGTCACGGCCGTAGCTGCCCGCCGCGCTGCCAGGACCCGGCGCGCCTCCCTCCCCGTCCCCGTGCAGAGGGCACGGGTGGACCCTCCCCCCAGCCGCCCGTTCCCGCCGTGTCCCCGCCGTGTCCCCGCCGTGCCCGCCCCGGGGGCCGCGGGGGGCGAGCTGCGGGCAGCGCGGCGGGGCCTGACGGGCGGGCAGCGCAGGCGCGGTACGAGCGGCCGCCATGCCGACCGTGAGCGTGAAGCGGGAGCTGCTGTTCCAGGCGCTGGGCAGGGCCTACAGTGAGTGTTCCCGGGATCCGCGGGACCCGCCGGCACCGCGGGGATGCGTCCCGCTATCCCCCAGCCCAGCACCGCGGCTGCCGGGCTGCGATCGGCCCGGGCCGGCGAGCCCCTGAGCGGGCACGGCCGCGCCCTCCGCGTGGTGTGTCCCGCGTGGGACAGCTCGGACCCCCCGGGCGATCCCGGTGGCGCATCGCGGGTGCCCCCCCGAGCCCACCCGCCAGCCCCTCGGCAGCCACCGGCACGCCGGGCACAGCCATGGGCTGGCCCTGCCCCTTTAGCCCACGGCGCACATGGGCGCTGTCCGAGCCCGGATCTCTTTGGGAATCAGAACCAGGCCCTTCCAAATCGCTTCTTCTGTTTTAGGGACTGGTTAAGTCAGAAAGGAGAGGGAAGAGGTGGGAGCAGGCACAGCAAGCGGTGGACACCGTGGTTTTATTCGGTTCTCTTTTCCCGGCTCTTTAGAATCGTGGCTCTTGGGCTGAAGGAGCGTTCGGGGCCATCCAGCAGTTTATCCCACGTAGGGGCTGTGGCTCCTCGGACCACGGATCCACTGTGGATCCACGGATCTCCATGGCCAGATCAGGGCTGTGTTACTGACACGCTTCGACGCAGCTGATGCAACCTCTGTATAACAACCTGACTTATAACAGGAGCAGTTGACAGAAGCTGCCCAATTATTCCCTCCTGTTTTCATTATCTGTTCAGGCCAGAGTTGCTCTGACAAGCTTGGCTAAGCTCCAAAGCTCAGAAGCCCTTGCTGTGACTGTAAGAATACCATGTCAGTAAATGTACAAATACTTAAGTAGCTGCTACTCAGATGCAAATACAAGCAAAATTCTTTAAATTATCACTACCCATTTGTTTTCAAAATATCCTTTGTTACCTTGTTTGAAAACATTCAAAACAAACACACAAAAAAATTAAGTCTGAGATCTGCTTATTAACCAAAGTTCACCTTCTTCCTTCACAGCGGATGAAGAATTTGATGAGCTTTGCTTTGAGTTTGGTCTGGAGCTCGATGAAATTGTAAGTAATGTTTTTATTTGTTGCAACATCCACAATAAATGTATTTTTCCTGTACATTGTTACCCAAGTTGTAATTAATTAATATTTAAAGTTTTGATTTAGATTCTGCACTTCTGAAAATTTACTAGCCTTGGTAACTGTATCCATGTGAATCTTTTTCAAGTAGACCTGATTTGGTTTTGATTTTTAATTTTAAGTTATGCATCTTTTAGTAACATTTATCAAACACATCCAAACATCATGTGTTATGCTTTATTTCAGAATGGACTTGATTATCATAAGTCATTTGCCGATCTATTGCCAAAAATGTGTCAGTTATGTACTGGGATCTGACAGCCTGGAGACTCTTGCTACTAAAATCTCTATTTTTAAAATAAAATTTTAACACTGCTTTACAGTCCCTTAGTCTGAGAAAGGTGGTATGTAAGTTCTTGAATTTGGTGTGTCCATTTGTTGTATAAATCCAAATTACACTGCTGAACTTCTAATGAATACAGTTTTTTCTTATTGTGTTATGTCACTATCATACTCCTATCAGTGGTAAGTTATTTCAGGTTCAAAACACATTTTTGCTTCATTTCAGACATCTGAGAAAGACATTATAAGTAAAGAAAAAGGCAAGGAAAAGGCAAAGGGTGCATCTGATGTTGTTCTCTACAAAATCGATGTTCCTGCCAACCGTTATGATCTTCTTTGCCTGGAAGGGCTGGTCCGAGGACTGCAGGTCTTTAAAGAAAGGTAAGGCAGAGTTGTGAGATTTTTGTGTGGTTGGTTATTTGTTGAAACACAAGTCCATTTCTGGTCAGTAAATAAACTTTCGACTTGCTTGGGTTATGAATATGATTTCGTGTGGAGATCAGATTCATCAGATGTTCCTCTGGACAGGATCTACTGTATAACTTAAAAAGACTAGTCTAGGCTGTTAACTGCGTTTTGGATCTGTTCTAAAAATTTTTAACTGCTGTTCTATTGAGAGTTATCCTCTGTAAAGAACTCCTGTAGCAAAACTTCCTTGTGATCCGTTGTAATAAATACCAAAACAAATAAATTATTTCACTTTACTGCTACGACTTTATCTTCTTGAGTTCTTCCTTTCTAGTTCAGTAATCTGTTTACCTTCCCATAGAAAAGAAGTTTTGAACAGTTAGCTAATGACATATCAAGAAATGTTACAAAGGAAGCTTTGCACATATCGTTGCTGCTACATTACTAAAGTTTTCTGCACTTGGGGAGCTTTTTGCTTTTTCGGTTACAGACTTACTTCTGGTTTTGTTTTAGGATAAATGTCCCTAGATATGAAAAGATAATACCAGCTGAGGGTGAAGGTCAGAAGCTGATTATCACTGAACAGGTAAAAGTGTTTACTGCACCTTTGTAAATGTATTGAGAGCTGCTGAAGCAGCAAGATCTGTATCAGAGCCTATTTTGTAAGAGCAGTGAGACTGGAAATCTTTTTTGCAGAACAAGAGCTAAAAAAATTTAAATATCTCTACTCATTGCAATTTATTTTTAGTGAAGTGGACAGGGAGGAACAATAGACAAATTATTTGGGTGAACCTAATAGCAGATCAGATCAAAGTTTCAGGTGCTCACATTCCATTGACCTTCTGGGTATATTGCAAACCTCCTGGTCTCTACCGACCTGGATTGTGTTTATTTGGGTTTTTCCCCTTTGGGATTTAAATGTCTTTCCATGAGTTTTCCTGCTTTACAAAAGAGGACTTTATGAAGAAGAGTGCCCATTTAATCAGTTGGAATTTTGTATTTCCCGTGTACTTGAAATGTACATGTTGCCGCTGTGAATTGCAGACTGTCCAAATCCGTCCTCACGCTGTAGCTGCCGTCCTCCATAATATAACTTTTACCAAGGAGCGCTATGAGAGCTTCATTGACCTCCAAGAAAAGCTACACCAAAACATTTGCAGGTTAGTGCTTAAATTTAAAGTAGTGTACAGTGTTTATGTATATGATTTTATCACACGTTAAGACTCTGCATCCTTATTGCAGAGAGGCATTATAGTTACACCAAGAGAAATCTTTTATACCAGCTGTCTATATCCTTCTAATTTCTTTGCCTGTTTCTGCCCTCTTTCAGTAATGTTCAACAGAAATAGCTGTTACAGCTCATGTAACAGTTGAGGGAAGAGTGTTTTACAACATTCCCACTGGATTTACCTACTGTTGTGTTGTTAACATTTGATAAAATTAAATAATTTCTGGGCTTCTCAAAATTATCCTCCTTTTTCAGTAAGTTCTGTGAATGCATAGAAGTATAGAGCATCATTAGATACTATCTCTAAGAAACTCCAATTATTAGTAGTAAAAAGGTGATTTTGTCTTCTTTTTCTTTCTAGGAAAAGATCATTAGTAGCAATAGGTACCCATGACTTGGACACCATCTCTGGTCCATTTACTTATACAGCCAAAGCACCTTCAGAAATTAAATTCAAGCCCTTGAATCAATCTCAGGAGTACACAGCCTCACAAATTATGGATTTGTATAGGGTAAGTGAGATT
Source organism: Pyrocephalus nanus (assembly GCA_038380795.1). Taxonomy (NCBI): domain Eukaryota; kingdom Metazoa; phylum Chordata; class Aves; order Passeriformes; family Tyrannidae; genus Pyrocephalus; species Pyrocephalus nanus. The sequence goes on along the minus strand of CM076270.1, from coordinate 21,298,289 downwards.
TTTTCAGACTTTTTGCGCTAAATGCAGGAAGATAAATTTCCAAGGCATAACATCTTTCATGTACTTGTTATTGAAAGTTGGTCTTACAAATAAAACACAGTTATTTTTTGTAGCTTCACAGACAGTGAACAGTCCACTTTTTGCTTATTTGTGAGAAATGCATGGTAATACTTTATTTTTATTGTCCATGAGAGATACATCGTGGTGTTTTGTGGCTAAGCACAGCTCTAAGAACAGTGGGTTTGATAGTAACCCTCTGATTTGTCAACACAAAGGCTGCTTTTTATGATGCTGTTAGTGATACTGTAAAAGGGTTCTGTATTTATCTGTCTACACTGGTAAAATACTCAGTGTAAAAAGCTGGGAAAAGTTTAGGGTAAATATTATTCTTTTAATGTTACTTTCATTTGGCCAGTTTATTTGTGGAAGATGTTGGTTTATTTATCCAGCTGCATATCAGGCAAGCATAAGCTGTGTGAAAGGCTCAAGTTAACTCTGGCACTGCTCTTGGCCCAGCACCTTAAGAAACCAGGTAAATGCTAGGAAAAGATTCTTTATGAAGCCTGTGTGTCCACTTTCAATGCCAGCATTTGAAAATAATACTGTTATTCTTTCATTTACAATATACAGCTGTGCTGGAGCACACGTACTGGCCATAAAGACAAATCCTCAAATACCTCTGACTAAAGATGTGTAAGAGCTAGGAAACAAGGGTTATCAGAGAGACTAAAAGGAAATTGGTTTTGGCACAGCATATGCCTATGTCATTGAAACAAATGTAAATTTTGAATCAAATTCGAGTGTGCCAGTATGCAGCAATTTATAATTAAGAGAATTACAGTGCTAATTTTTATCACTTTTAAGGACAGTTCCTATAAATTAAGGACGTTTGGCAATGTTTGCTGTGGTGAACAGGGGCATCATCTGGATAGCATGGCCTGTGCATGTTTGAGAGAATCCTGAAAGTAATAGTTTTTAACACTTCTGAAGAAAACTAAAAATGCAGTTCTCTCATTTCAAACTTCTCCTGCTGCTGAGAGCAAACAGCCTTTGCTAGTAGAAGTATGTAGCTCTAAGACCAATCCTTCCTCCTTTCGAAATTCCCCTTAATCTCTTAGCAAAGGTTTGTGGCACTGTGGAAGTTCACACATGAGCTGAAGTGAAACTTAGGCTGTGCTTTGTTTCTCCAGAATGACAGCCACCTTCGGCACTATTTACCCCTGATTGAAAACAAGCCACGTTATCCTGTCATTTACGACAGCAACGGTGTCGTTCTGTCCATGCCACCCATCATCAACGGTAAGATTAATTTGTGACTGGCTCGTGCTGTCACTGCTGTTTTGTTGTGTGAGTTTGTCTGACAGAAACACTGATGTGTAATAGGGATTATTGTGCTTTCTTAACATTGTTTTACTTAAAATTTCGTATTATCTTCTTTCCTTCTTTCAATTTAAATGCAGCCAAACCTTTTGCTCCCTGCCTAGGCTGCGAGTGTTCCTTCTTCTCATCCTCATCAAGAGGATTTAAAAGTCCCACTGCAGACCTCTGCATTTAGCTTCTCATACCCTTCTACAGCTCAACAAAGTTCCTTGTGACGGGAATCTTTGTTAGGAAAGCATTTGTTTAGCTAAAAGGAGCATGCAAGAAATTATTTTGTAAACTGACAATTGTAACTAATAACTGTAACTTTGTACTCCGTTTTACATGGTCACAGTAGGGAATGTTTCACCTCTGTCTTAAGATCAGTGTATTTATCAGCAGTGTGAATTAGTTTTTATGGATTCCTGTTGTTATCACACAAGTGATTTCAGGAGACTTTGATGGCTAAAAAAAAATAAATTGGTCTCAACTTTCTTTGCATTGTTTCTAAACATGGGTTCCTCTGGATGCAAAAGAAATGGGTAATTTTTGAGAACCACTCTTACTGAAGCCATTTAATGGCATGACAAGAATTACTCCTTTAAGAAAGATATTTCAGTATGCCTCTATCCATACCTATATACTGAAATGCAGGTCAAGAATCAGTAACTTTCCCTACACTGACCAATAAATCTGCAGTGATAATCTCTTTGGATGTATTTTTCCTAATTGACCTTATCCAGCTAACCCAAATCTTCTTAAAAGGCAGCTCAAACTCTGTGGCAGGGACTGAAAGGAACAACTGTTGTGAACTGAAGCTGGTGTCAACCACTGTGTCTGATCCTTCTTTGCTGGGCTCCTTCCAGCTTGGGTGTGTTCCATGTATAAGCATTACATATTGTTTATATTTTGTCAATTAAAAATATTGAACAGTATCTGAGAGAGGTTTCCAGGTTAAAGGTGCCTTTTCAATGCAGTGTAAACATCTGTATTGGTTGTTTGGGTTATCTGCAAGCACTGAAGGGAAGGGTTATGTTTGCTTTGAAGTGGGTCCAGAAATGCCAAATACATTCCATCTGCAAGGAGATGCAGCCCAGCATTGAAGGGAATACAAGATCCCTCAGTCCTGGGATCTTCAGTGCACCAAACTTTCAGTCTAGCTGTGACTTATTTTCTTAAGTAGGAAGCTAAAAACAGAGAAGCTGAATGACTTGCCCAGGGTCAGAGGAAGCAGGAATGCCCATGTGTATCCAAGTGCTTTCCTTTGCCTCCAGTGGGATGCATCTGCATTAGTTAATGGTGCAGTGAAAGTAAAGAAGGAGAAGGAGGTTGGATTTGGCATGATCCAATACAATTCTAGGACTCTGTATGCCCATGGTGCATGGTTACCAGCCGTGGAATTCACTCAAGGTATGCACTGCCCGTCTGTACCTAACAGGCAGTACCAGGATTGCTCGTGGCTTACTAACAGAACCCCAGTTCTGAACCAGCTACTGGGGGAGTTTGCATCTAGTTTGCAAGAGAGACACTTTAGGTGCTTCTTCCAGACAAGAAGCAGTTTTGAGGGCATCAGGGATGTGCTTCAGTGCACACCCCGTGGCCCCCAGCACAGAGAAAGCAAATTCGTGCCTAGAAGGGATCCATACTAGGATGTAAATTACTAATGTAGAGCAACCTATAGTGTGTCAGCAGACAATGTCTAGGGATCTTGATTATTCACAGAATTAGCTATTGATAGTCATTAGTCTAAAGCACTTTTTAAAAGCCATTTCATTCATTTGTGCCTGAGGAAATTATGCAGTTCACACATCTGATGCAAGTGTCAGACTAAATCCAGGGAAGATGGGATGCTGTGGCAGTGCAGAACCCCTTTGCTAACAGCAGATGGCCACTGTCCTGCTAGTTGGCTTTTTCAGCTGGGTACTGAGATACCTGTAGATTTGTGTATCCTTTAGTGAAAGTCACGGCCCAGTCAGCGTGTATGGTCTCTCTTTTTCCTTTCTTTGATTCATAAATTAAAAAATAAAAAGAGCTGCTATTCTGCCAACAGTTGTGAAAGCTGGTGCAGTAGACAGTGGGTTTTTTAAGGTGCAGAAGATGACAATGATCTATCTGAATCACAGAATGAGTCAGTATCAGTGTTATTGCAATAAAAGTAATATTTCTTAACATGTTTTTGTCTTCACATGTTTTAGGAGATCATACAAAAATAAGCCTAAACACCAGAAATGTGTTTATTGAATGTACAGGCACAGATATTACAAAGGTAAACTAATCTTTCCTGCTTTTGATATATATTAATATCATTGTTTTCCCTATGGGTGATAGGGTTCCTATACAGAGACCTTTAGTAACCAGGCATATGGAGCCAACCTTCCAGTTCAGAAGTTGTAGGACTGTGGAACTCCCTCAACACAGTTTTAGGCTTGCTCAATAGACAGCTCTGGGTTTTCACTGAATTTTAATTTTCCTGTATCTTTATTTGGACAGTAAGCGTTCAGCTTGTATGAGAAAGTAATTTAAGTAAATTAGGGACTGTTTGTTCTTGTTGTTGTTCAGCACTTTTTCTAAATCTGAAAGGCTTTGAAAAGAGTAAAATTCACTAAGACTGCCTTTTTTTGGCAGAATACTCTTTGTGAATAATCATTTTGTCTCCTACTGAAAATTTGGGCTGAGGGAAGGAAGGCAGCAATTTTCCTTCATAGTTATCTTTTTCAAGCAGGGACGCTGTGCAAATAGTTGCCAGATTCAGGTCTTTCCATATGCAAATTCTGTAACTCAAAGCTGAAGCATGAAAGCCTAGCAGTTATAATTGCCTATTCTTGAATATAGGTTGTGCATTCATTGAGTTTCCCTGAAGTGTGTAACTTGATCCTTAAGAGCAAAACTGCTTTTAACTTACCCTACTACACAATGATATGTTAACAACACAAATAAATCTGCACCCTGGGAGTGGCTTCTAAGCAAACTAATAAATAACTGCTTCTTGCTGCTGCTTGCCTTGACAGGAAAAATAAAAATAGTGCTATTACACTTACATGAAGGAAATTATACTGTCAGGCATCAAAAAAACCCCTTTGTAGATGGAGAAGTTCATCTGAACCTCATGATTATGTTCTGCTGTACTAATCTCTTAAAATATTAACTGTAAAACAAAAACAAAAAAATTGCAGACAAGGTTTTTTGATAATGTATCACTAAGCAATGCACAGTCCTTCAGCCTCTACATTCTCACTTGAACTTCAATGAAATGACTAATTAGACTGAAGGTTAGGAAGACCCAGCTCCAAATGGTCATCAAGACCCTGTGTATCTTCAGAACAGAGTTAATAAAAGATAAACCAGTACTTCAGAACCTTGAAAACCAAAGATTTCAAGTTTTTGCACAAACATCTTAACATCAGAAGAAAAACATCCATTAAAATTGAATCTGGTTTTCTAGACTTGGTAGGATTTTAGTTGAGTTATTAGAATAGAATGAAAAGAGCGTAACACAGGATGTCCCCTCCCATTTTTTGTTAAGATATTTTGTCTCCTTCAACGCAAGCAGCTGAGAGATTTCAGTGGGATTATTTTCTTTATTTTGTAGGCAAAAATTGTTCTTGATATTATAGTCACGATGTTTAGTGAATATTGTGAGAAGCCGTTCACGTGAGTATAAATCTCCAGTTGGAGAGACATTTGGGCCATGTGTTAAAAACGCTTTTACTTCCTTTTTTTTTTTTGTCTCTCTCAGTGTTGAAGCAGTAGAAGTAGTTTATCCCAATGGGAAGACCCACATCTATCCGGTAAGCGTTGCATTATGGTATCTCTGTGTCCTTGGGGAAAGGATTTTATTTACACAGAGTCTGGTAAGGGTGACATTGTTTTCTTCTTGTGCAGTGGCAGCATATGCTGGTTCTGAGGTGCAGAGCTTGGCACTGTCTGTGTATTAGTGAGTCAGAGCCTTCTCTAACCCCACAGAAAATAACTCGCTTCCTCTTACCTAGGAAACTCATCCTGAAGCTCCATTAATTTATGAAAAGGCTAAAAATACAGACTCACTGACATAGCCTTGTACTCCAGAAAAAAGGGGTAGGGTTTAAAGTTGCAAATGGTAACTACTAAGATGTTTTAGAATGCATGTGATAGGAACTTTTTCAGGAAAAAATAAAAATTGCAATCAAAGGTCATAATCTAAGTCTAAAGCCTTAAAACCTATGTGTTCAAAATCAGGAAAAATTAATGCAGGAAGAGGTTCTGCAGCCTTAAGCCCATGGACAGCTGAAATCAGCCTCAGCATAACTTACTTATCAGATCTGGAAGCTTTAATGCCCTTCAGTTAAAATAACCTTGTAGAACACTGCATTTTTCAGTCTTTCACTTCATAGACACCAACTATATAAAGGCCTGTAAGGCAGGATGTTGACTTCAAGTGCAGGTTGCCTGCATTCAGAGTCCCAGACAGACCTCTTTGCAGTAATGGAGTCTTACATTTTTGTTCTCTTAATAAGTATAAAGAAAGCAATTCCTTGTGTTTCCTGAAAGTAACTAAAGACAGATCTGGTTGAGTTCCTAAAATCAGATATATTAAGCAAGTACAAACTGTTTAGAGGGAAAGTTATTTTTGTTGAGAGGCTTTCTAGTGGTATTTTAGCTTTTTCTTTTTTTGCAATGTCAGCTTTAATCAACAGAGGAAAGACCTTGAATCCTGAAGAGATATCCAACAAAACAGAAACCTCTGCAGTTACCAAAGTAGCTTCCCTAGATAAAACAGCAAAAAAAATCCCCAGAGTTTTGGATGCTATGTTTTTCAAGGATATGTATATCAAGAACTTTAGAAACACATAAAATACATAAATACATACAAAGTAGCTTTCTAAACTAGGGTGCAAACTTGCTGAGTAAGATACTGGTAGATATTTTTGTGCCAACATGGAAATAGAAAATATTCTTTCCTTTTCATCCTAAGAGTCACTTGATCTGTACTAGACCCTGAGATCTCATGCATGGCCATTCAGTGCTTTAGGGCTTTGATTTAGGATGAACTGGTGACCAGATACTTTCAGTGACTCTGCTACTTGCATAGGCCAGAAATTATCAGAAGATTCAATAACAGGGATTTCATGCTGCATTCAACCTTCTAGCATAACCAAGAAACAGCTTTTGCATCACGTACTACAGTATGTTTTCAAGAATCCTGTTACCTTTAAAATGCTAGGTTTAGCCTAATATTCCATATTTTCTTCTGTAGATGTAACTTTAATGTGTCAGTTAGAAACTGGATTACTAAGATGTCAGTGTTGAATCCTCTTCTGTGGAAATGGCAGGCACTGTGTATGCTTAAAAGCTTTCTCTTTTTAGGAACTGGCTTATCGAAAAGAGAAGGTGAAATCTGAAGTCATTAACAAGAAAATAGGAATCAGGTGTGTTATTGCCAATGCAAACAATTTCCATTAATCATGAAAGAGGTACTAGAAGATACTGATTATTGCATTGTTTTAAAAATGTTTAGATTATGTGATTTTTTTTTTTTTAGTTTATCAAAAATTCAGGGGTAATTTGAATGACTCTCTAAGACTTCTTCCCCTGTTCTCAACGAAAGGGAATTCTTTATGGTCCCACACAACTGTTATGAAGTAAAGAAAAATGACCATCTCAAGAGTCAGAATCTGAGCTGGTTCTGATTGAATGCTAAGTCTGTGTGCAGTCCATAAAGCATTTGGAGATTCTTTGGGACATAAGGCAATGCAGCAGAAACATTGATTACTTTTAAAAAAACAGTCGATATAGTGCAAAATCCATAAATTACTACTCTCTCGTTTTGTTTCAGTGAAACTCCATCAAGCCTCGCAAAGCTCCTGACCAGGATGTGTTTGAAGTCGCACATCATAGGGAATGGGAGCCTTCTAGAGGTTGAAATCCCTCCTACCAGGGCAGACATTATCCATGCATGTGATATCATAGAAGATGCAGCAATAGCTTATGGTTATAACAACATTCAGATGGTTATTCCGAAAACGTACACCATAGCTAATCAAGTAAGATTGCCCCTTCAAATGAACGCTCTGTTGTCAGTAAATGACTAGTGCATGCCAGAAGGGCTTTGGGGAAAACAGAACCTAGGAATTAAATATTTTGACATGCTTTGCCTTGAGAAGTATTTACCATGGATGGGATACAAAACAGATGCCCCGCTGATTTGACTAAGTCCAAGACCAGTGGTTGCTGGTACTTGAAAAAAGACTGGGTTTAAGTAGGGAGCCTGCATTAAATCTCTAATTGGGAGATTCATTTCCTCAGGCAAGCCTAAAGGCAGCTGGCTGATGCTTTCAAATATTTTAAGCACACAAGCATAGTCCTTCCCTAGTGAATTTACCGTCGTGTAACAAGCAGAATCACCTCGGGAAAAAAATAGCAGAATGCTTTTAGATGGAAGCTGAAAACTGTTTTGTTTCATTTTAGCTCCCTCTCAATAAGCTCTCAGAACTTCTGAGACTGGACCTGGCAGCTGCTGGATTCACTGAAGCACTCACTTTTGCCCTGGTATATTATATTGATTTCATACTTTTCTTAGCTGCATGTTGGAACAGCAGTGCAGTCAGAATTGCAGAGGATAGTGTGAAGATATGTTGTTGTATAAATGTACCAGTATCATCCAGTACTGTTTTGGCAGCTGATTGTTTACTAGTGCTTTGGATTTAGAGTATAATATTTTGCGAGTTTGTAGGTCAGAGAATTGAATGAATCACTGTTAATGTGGCATGGAGTTTTAAGTATAGAGGGGGAAATAGCTGCTGAGTTTAACTTGATAGGATGAAATTGTAAGACAGCAAGTCTCTCTTGAGACTTTGGTCACCAGTGAAATTCATCACAGTTCTATCATCTGGAAAGCAAACATTTGTACATTCTGGTGGATACTACTACAGTTCAGAGATTACCCTATTTCTATATTTCCCTTTAGTGTTGTCACTTGCCCATGATTCCTTGCATTAGATACCAAGCTGGTATGTAATTATTCAGTCAGCAAAGAGTATATTTTAAGAATATCCTTAAAAATGTTACCATGCACACTAAGGGGACACAAAATCCCCTGTAAATTTCATCACAGATAGAGGGTTTTTTTTGTATGGAAGAAGAAATAAAAATGCAGCAATTGTTACCACTGGCTGTAGGTATTATTCATATCATTTTGCTACAAGCCATGCCAGTAGTCTTTTACCAAGAATTAGGACTCTGCAACAGCAAGATGCACCAATGCAGGCTCCTAAAATGCTTCCAGTATTTGAAAAATTCAGGTATTGCAGCCAAATTTGGTAATTTGAACGTATTAAATAAAATTTTAACACCTTCAGATTTCACAGAGTTTCAAAGGCAAAATCTAGCCTGAATCTGAAAAACACATTCCAGTTTTAATATTTGTTATTAACTCATTTAAGTAACCAGAACAATAATTATTATTACTTCCTGCAGTGCTAGTATCTGACAAAGGTATTCAGACCTGTAGCAGTACCATGTTGGGGAAACACTACATATTACATGGTCAAGCTTTTATAGCTTTTCTTATTTATTAATAAATATAGTTAATTTTTTTCAGCATTGAATAGGTAAGGTGTTTAAAACATTTAATGTATTACGTCGCTACAACAGAGAACCTTTTATGAACTGCAACAGCAGAATTTTTGAAGGTCATGCAGTATATCATGTTATCACATTACATATTTGCATTTCTGCTGTGGCAGGATGAAACCCACAGCCTGCTGTGTCACCAACACTATTAAAACACCAATGTGAGGCCCATGACCATGAAAACTGTAATTTATGCTATAACATTCTGTAGCCCAGTGTTATATGATAAACAGTGTTTATGTATTTGTGCACTCAGTCTGTTCCCTTGGTTAGAGAGAGCCCAAAATTATACTTTTACACAATAACATTGCCTTCTGTGAGAGGCTCCAATTTAGCCAGAATGCATTTGGTTAAATCACAGTAACATGCTGTAGTTTAGATACACATCTGAAAACTGTTTAACACAGTTTTCTCCTCCTGAGTTCAGCTTGAGGTTTTTTATTATTCAATAATCCACTTTTTCAGATGGTATCATCTGCTCATTTTTCTCACATTTGGTCTATCAATGCACTTTCCAGAGTGCTGCCAGTGCAAAGGGAGCACTTCTGGGAGACAAGCAAATCCTCAATTACATGCCTAGTGTGCTACTGGTTTCTCTAATACATTAATAAAGCTATAAATTCTGGAAATCTGAAGTGGGAATCTTATCAGTAGCATCTATTGCTGTATGTGCACAGACAGTGTCTGAGCCTGATAACGTGAATGTGTATTGTGTTACCAACCAGCATAAAAATGCACCTCTAGAATAAGGGCATTAAAAACACTCCAACTCACAAAAATTGGAAAGAACAAACTACAGGAGTCCTATGGAGCTCTGAGAATTGAAGTCTTGGCCATAGAACCTGTTTTTCATAGGCAGTGCTTTACTTGCTCCAAGTTTCCCCCATAGGATTGTTCTCACGAGAAAGCTCAGGCACAGTCCCTTTACAAGTGTTATTTTCAGAATAAAATACTTCACCTGCTGCAAGTCAGGGGGCACAATCTGAGCCTCTCTTTTTAAAACAGATGACAGCAATTCATGACAGAAGCTTAAACAAACATCTGTGTTTTTTTTTAAACCAGCCTTATTTTGCTTAGTAATTAACATTTGTAAATAAACCAAGTTTGCCTATTTAGTGCTAGGACTAGGGCTAAATTTTTATTTTGAGTAGGTGTTGCACATGAGAGCATTTCTTATGGGGCCTCAGAGGCAGTGCTGTAACTGTATTGTTCATTCTTGATATCAAATTCCATCACTGGCTTGCTGTCTGTTTTAACCACTTGACCCTGGTGGGGTTTTGTCTCGTTTTCAGTGTTCTCAAGAAGATATAGCAGATAAACTTGGCATGGATATCTCTGCAACAAATGCTGTGCGCATAGGAAACCCCAAAACCGCAGAATTTCAGGTGAGATTATTCACACTGAGAGCAATATTGTCACAGATTCTGTATTCAAAGAGAGAGAAAGTAAAATTTATAAACTAGAGCTACTTTTCCTGCACTGAAGAGGTTGTGTTTATTTACGTGCTGAACTTGCTAGCAGCCATCTTTTCTTAATCCTTCACTGAGAAACACCTTTTCTGGTGAAAAATACTATTGGCTTTTCAGTAAAGTAAAATACCGTGCTCTTTGTGACAGAATATGGCAAAAATGTTCAGTCTTACTGCAGAAAATCCCAGATGGTTGATCAGCTCCCCCCTTTAGAAAAACGTATAAAAGGACATAAAATGAACTACTACACCTGACAGTCTCTGAGCTTCCTCAGGTCTGGATAGGAAACATTTGTGTTTTTTTAAATTATTAATAATTTTTACTGCTGTGTTGGGGTTTTTTTATAAATTCAGAACAGTGCTCTTGAAGTACTTTAACACCCCTTTCTAGCTCTTTGCTAGAGCAGAGAGTGAGAGCTCAAGTATGGTATTCCCAACAATTCTGAAAATGCCTAAGAGTGTACCCGTAGTTTTTTTATTTCTTTTGGAGAGTGTTGTTTATTTTTTAAAAAGATGCTTTCTTTAGTTTACAGAGAAGGTAAATTTAGAGTCCTTTTCTTCTTTCTAACATAAGAAGTACAAAGGTAAACTCACTTTAGAAATATTTTGAAAAGTTTTAGGATTCTGTAGGGTATTAATGTTTTGTTTTTAACAAAAATGAAAACATTTTCCCTTAAGATCTTCAGTAAGTCCAATTTCTCTGAGTGTCTAAAATACCTTCCTAGATCTTATTTCTGGTCCTGAAAACAGTCTCCTTGCTGCTCTGAGATTCAAGGACAGAATTTTTGCCTGCAATTATTTGTCTCCTGTGTCTCCTTTTAAAATCTGTAGGCCTTCCTGAAAATTGGGAAGGGTTACTCTTTGTGATAAACTATAAACTTGCAGCTTTAGATGGGAGCTGTGATGAGATGCTCAGGATAGTTTCCCCCATCCCCTGTCCTCTGCCAGCAAGACAAGGGCAGGAGGATGCCAGGGACTGTATTCCAACTGAGTGTGCAGCCAGAACTCCTCATTGGTTATGGAAAGTAGGATAAATAGGCAGAAATACTGCAGACCAAAGGTAAGTAACTGTGGCTGAGCACATAATAACTTCTGACCTGCAGTCAAGGAGCAGACAGTCACTCCCATCCCTCTTCTGTTAGATTTACTGAATTAGACTCTTCTGGTTTGGCAAATAAAAATGAAAAAGCTGCACTTTTAAAGAAGTATTTGAATGGAGAACACAGGAAATGTTACTGTTCCTACAGATAAATTCACAGGTATGATTGTCTCTTGGTTGGTTCTTTGCATACCTTTTCCATGGATTTCAGGTTGCCCCTGACTGAATATATCCATTTCTATTACTTAGCTTATTCCTATCATTGATTGGTATCAGGAGGTATAAATACAGTATTTTAGATAGCACTTAATATTTCTAAAATAACATTCAGGATTTGCCTTTTGCATAGGTGGCAGTAAATTTCTGGGAATTTTTTGCACTTTCTATGGGGTTTTTTTCTACCCTGCACTGCAGCTCAAGCACCTGTAAAATGGGACCTGTTCTTTAGCTCACATATAGGTCCTTTGAAAAAATGCAATAAAAAGAACATGCAGAGAAGGTACATTTTCAAGTTCAGTCATTCTAAATCAAAGATGCTTAAGAGATAAGTCCAGTATTTGCACCTGACTACTTTTAAACTCTTGTTACAAATGAGAAAAAAAAAAAAAAAAAAAGTGAAGAAAACGAACATGAGCTACTTTGGAAGGTATTTGACTTGCAGCATCACGTTTGTCCTGCAGGTGGCACGTACAACCCTCCTTCCTGGGCTGCTGAAAACTATTGCTGCCAACAGAAAGATGCCCTTGCCTCTGAAACTCTTTGAGATTTCTGACATTGTAGTAAAAGATCCTAATACAGGTAAGAGAAGGTTCCTCAGAATCTTTGATAGTGGAAATACATCTATATGCCAAAAGGCAATAGTAAGTAAATCTGTATTTCCTTAAAAGTGTTAATTTCAATGAGAAGAGTTGTTTACATACTACATGGGGATTCTATTTATGTGCACAGGACAAGAGAGCTTGGTGGATTTTAGAGTGGCTAGAAACATGGCTCATTTTAGATGTTCTCTCAAAAGTACAAGTTAAGTGGATTGTAAATTTATAGGTCTCTAAATATCATTTAAAATCTGTCAAGAAAACAGAAAGAGTGCAAGGATAAACACAAGGCAATTTTGCACCAAGAAAGAACCTGCTCTAAAGTGCATGTGTTGATGCACCTATTTTTACTTGCTCTTAATCAAGGGCTCCTTTGGATTCTTATCAGGTATGTAATTGATATTCTTATCAGAGATGTAACTCAGAAGCTGCCTGCTGGTAATGTTTTCAAGTGGCATAAATGATGTAAAATAGTAAATACTGAAGCCATGGTGCTTTTGGAGTCCTGGAGCCCTGAACCACTGCAGGATGTGCCAGCTCTGCCAGCTGTGAAACAGAATTGTTGTAAGCCTGGGAATAACAGGTTGTATTTGCAGACAGATTCTATCCTGGAGAGTGATAATTCAGTGGAAAATTTTAGGGTCAGTGTGTCTCAACATGAATCCCTTTTCCATCATCTTTAAACAGGATTGCTTGCATTTGTTTTCCAAAATTACCTTCTGGGAATCTGACAACAGATAGGAAGAATGAGATGGGTAGAAGAGATACAAGATAGAGAGTCTTTGTATACAAGTGTATCAAAAATAAATAAATAAAAAAGCTCCACAGTACAAAACTTCCTCTCTCATCAATAAAAATATTTTCCTTATCTTTCCACTTCTTCCAACTATGCAAAGAAAGCATGGCTGCCTTGCAACTGTTCTGTGACCTTAATTGTTTTATGTGAAACAGCCAAAGCATCTAGTCCACTTTTCAAAAGTTTCAATAAAATCCTTCCTGTGTTTTGGGGCCTCTTTGCACTGATTTCACTGTACATGATCAAAATTTCAAATTACCTTTGTCTGGAAAAACGTATCACAGGAAAATGAACTGTAAAAATAGATTTTTAAATGTTAAAAATTTTACTGATTCATTCCTTCCTGTATGGTATATTGAGGGAAAAGGAGTGCACAAGCTACAGCTCTTGGGAAGAGTTACAAGTCTGAATGGAGTTTTACCTCTCAGTGAAAAAGGCTGACATTACTTTAAATTCAGCAGTAGAAATGGTTCTGTTGTTTCATTATCTGGTTTCAGATTTTAGTGATTGTGTTTAAAGTATCTGGGATCTGCAAAACAAAGGTTTATATAAGGCATAAACAAAATGGCAAGTAAATTGCTTTGGTGATGAATTTAATTTGTAGATTACCTTTTTCTTTTTTTTTTAAGGAAAAAAAGGAGCTTTGCCAAGCAAAATAAGCAGTTTTAGCAAGCCATGTAGACTTTTTTTTTATTAAATACAGACAGTTTGGTGGTGCAGCTCATTCCTTGTTGGGCATGCAGTTAGCTACAATGCAAAAAATGTGGTACAGATGGCAGAATAGCATCAGCATTCTTCAGAACTAAGAGTGGGGCTGTTTATCTTGGACTAAGGAGCACATTTACTCTGGCATTACAACATTTGCAAGTTCAATTGTTACTTTTATTTCGTGTGTGTCAAGTGTAGCTCTTGAAGAGTTTCATTTAGGTGGACGGCTGTTTAACAGTTCTATGAAGACTGATTTTGTGGTGTGCTTCATTTTGATGGGAATCATTGCAACAGATAAAAGACTTTTGAGGCAGCAGCTTTGTGCTCTTGGGCAGCTCTCTCATGGACTGAGCTCTTACAGACTCTGAACAGCGTCTGAAATTGGTTTTAAAGTTTTGTTTAGAATAACTACTGTCCCCAAATTTACTTCCAAAATTAAAGTTGCTTAATAAACAGTTTGAAGGGGGGGGGGAAGAAAGGTAACTCTACAAACACTGAAAAATATAGGGTTGTCCTCTCACATATGGAATGAGATTTCCTTCACAAGGCTTATGTCATCAGACTGAGTAATTTAATTTTATTATTTCATGATTTTGGCATGCAGAATTTCCAATTAATAATTTCAAAAGAATGGGTCAAAAGAGTACTGACATTAACTGTATTTGAAATGGCATCTTGTAGTCATTCATGTGTGAATGAACCAGTCTCTTTTAAACACACTGGTTTTTAATAAAATACCGTCTTACACAGAACTCATGCTTACCAAGGTGAACCAAACACATTTCTCTTCAGACGTATCTGGAAGACAGGTTTGATGTATTAAATTAGCAAAATGTGTGCCAGATTTAATGTAACTAAATGGAACCAAATCTGAGCAAAAATCTTTCTTCTCGGGGCAGGAGGAAATGTTCTGATTTTGAATATGTTGCACAATATTTATGTGGTTAACTTGTAACACCAGACAGTCTCTTCTGGTAGGAGAGTTACCCAAGTTCAGGGAATAAATCACCATTTTTACTACCTAGCCTAACAGAGAATACCCTTTCACCACAACAAAAGAAATTAATCCATTAGAAAATCACCTCTCACTAGTGATCTTGGAGAATCTGGCAAGCTTATGGTAGCACACATTTAGCACAATTTACATCATTTGTGAGTACAGCTGCTGCCACATTTTGAAGCATTTTTCCAAACTGCCTGGAAGTGTTAGTTATATGCAGAAAATAGTTTGGAAGGTGAAAAGACAGGTTTAAATGAGCAGGTGTCTCAGATCACCAGGTCATTTTTCTGAAGCATCTCTAATTTGGTAGTGAAACAGCACACAACACTGCTCTATCTTTCTCTGCACTCTTTTGGCTCACATATTCCTGAGCAGCTGCCCATCCTTTAGATTGTTTTTCAGCAGCATCCCCAGGAAGTGCTTTGAAGTCTCAGAAATATATACATATATATATATATGTATTTATAATTTAGGTTGACATACTTGGCAGGCTCATTTGAAAAATAGCAGTGTTTCATGGCATGACACAAGAGATCCCTTAAGTGAGTTATAGAGAACTGAAGCATTTCTAACATCTGCCAGCTTTTGCCTGTAATTCCTAAAACTTTCTTTTTTCTTCCTATTGCCCGTAAAGAACTTCCTGTGTTGTATTATAACTCTGTAAAGCAGTAAGTTTTATAACACAGCTTTTTTGAATACTTGAAAAAGCATCCTTTCCTTTACCAAAGGTTTCTTAAGTTGAAAACATAAGGCATAAAAAACTGTTCTGTGTGTTTATTTCTGATGCTTTAATTAAGAATTCTGATGTGAAGACACCACTGACTATCTTAATCATAATGAAATTAAAATTCAGATAGTTGTCACAAAATCTGCTAGCATAATGACTCACAGGAAAAAAAAAAAAGGAAATAATTTTACTGAATGTCTAGCCCAAAGAGTGTGCTGTCTTAGGGAAGGAAAAAACATTTTCTTCTGTTGTTCAGTGCAACATGAAAATAAATTATTGACCATCCAATACTGCATTACTGATTGGTATCTTAGTAGAGCTGGGAAAAAGAGGCACATGTTATGGGACCGAACAGCCTGTGTGCTCAGAGCCAAAATCAGATGCTGCATTTATTGATAATTTATCTGTAGCCTTTACTGTTCTGTGTTGCCATTTTAACTTCAGGACTGGATTCTCCAGCATTATTTAACACTGCACATTATTATAACAACAGGAAAAATATCCTGAGTGACAAAATACAGTCACAGTAAGTTCAGCTTTCAGTGACTGATGAGAGAAGTTGCAGCTGTGTTACCAAGTTGCTGCACTGGGAGCTTTGAATGACTTGTGGCTCAAAGAGGCTGAGCTTTCATCTTGTATGGAGGCTCTGCTCCTATGTTTTCCTGTACTTTTTAACCTGCATTTCTAGTCATTTGGTAAATGTTTTCCTGTTTACTTTCTGACAGATTTTTCGTTATTAAATGTTTAGTTGGAGCAAATAAACATGGTGTAAATTTCATTTAATCTCTGATTTCCTATGCAGTAGGTAATAACAGTTCAGGAAGCACTCATGAGTGCAGAAGTTTCTGCTGGTATTTAAGCTCACCCTGTGTCATGCAGGAAGATTGGCTGTGGGGAGTCAGACCAAAGCTCCTTTAGCCCAGTGCCCTGACTGTAACTCCAGCTAAAAGTGCTTTGCCAGGGGAGAAGCACGAGAGCAAGGACACAGAAATAATTCTTTCAGAGAGCTCCCTGTTGTCTGGCCACGAACAGCTCAGGGACTTCCCAAATAACACGGTTCTTTGTTTGTACTAAGAAGTAGTAGATTTATCTGCTATGAACTTCATCTGCCTCCTCAGAGCTGTGTAAACTGGCACCCACAAAATCCTGTTGCAAAGAAGTTTCACTCCTTCACTCTGTGCTGCCTGAAGAACCCACTCCTTCTCTTGTTTCTTGCTTTAAGCTTGGTTCCTCTTGACCTTAATGAAAATGCTGAAACCCCCTCAAAAGTAGGCCACAGTAGTCCTAAAGAGTGTGTAGTGCAGTGAAGTAGGCTAAAGGTGCAAGTATAACAACATGCTACCACATACTAATTTTGAAAGTTAAAAAAAAGAGAAACCTATTTTGCTGAAATCAATAATGTAAGAAGGGATTGGGCAAGGTTTTGGCTTAAGGAGTTGTCAAAAGTGGGAGATACTCGTGTCACTGTCTGGAGTTTGTGCAGTGTAGCACATTTTTCATAATCACTTGGTTTCAGGCATATCCAAGATGATCACAAAAACCCATCAGTTGTGATTTAAAACCTTCTGTGAATTTAGATTTTTTTCCACAGATCACCATGCTAATGTTATTACTCATTTCAGGTTGTGGGCTGGTTTTTTTGGAGTAGTAGTTGCTCTGCAGCAGAGTTCTACAAATATTTAGCTTTCCCTCCAGCATCACAGGTTTTTTCTCCATGCTTACTGAGTATTTGCATTTTGGTTAGTCCATTTTAAATGTCTTTAACACTTAACTACGTGCTCAGTACCTGTCAATGCATAGAAGATACTCCTGTGTAACAACCCTCTTTCCTGCCTAACAAATAGGGGTACATTAAATCTTTCCTCTTATTTCTGACTCTGAGAGTCCAGTGGGTTAAAGAAATCCCATTATTTCCTCATATTACATGCCCAGTAAGGTCATTTTACATATTTATTTCTCCTTTCAGCCACGAGTGCCTCACAGTGCAGCAGAAGAAAACAGATGCAAAAGGCAAGGTTGAAAGTGTGATAAAGTTCCCAGATAACATAATTGTTTCCTCCTTCTTCAGATGTCGGTGCAAGAAACTACAGACATTTATGTGCAATTTACTACAACAAGAGCCCTGGGTTTGAGATTATCCATGGTTTGCTGGACAGGATCATGCAGGTTCTGGAAGTACCACCAAATGAAGAGAATGGCTACACAATCAAGGCAGCTGAAGGTAAGGAAGACAGAACTAGGGTGTACAGCAGAGGTTCTTCTGGATCTCAAATATTCCTCTACAATCTGAGGTGAATTTTTGGTTGCTCTCAGCAGTAGACACTAAAGATTAATATCATTATATATGCTGTCATATTGAGTCATGATGAAATGACAGTGAAAAGGCATTAACTGCATTCACTGATTGTAAGATGGGATTGCTGTCTTTCTGTGAGCTATTCTGAGTAGTTTTATGTAGTTTGTGAGTTGACAGCCTTTTAAGGAGACTTATAGTAAAGCAAATGCCATGAGCTTCGTGGACTGTTTATAACAAATTAATCTGCTGATGGCAAGGGTAGGTAGGAATTCACTGAACTGATGAATATGCCAGACACCCACTGTATTCTCCTTGGATAACAGAGGCTGGAAAAGGCAACTTCTTACACCTTATCTTTTAGTTTATAGCTTTATCTATAGCTTTTTTTCATACAGGTACGTTTTATTTACGCACTCATGTGAAGGTATATACCATATATATCTTTTATTCTTTATATATCTTTTAATCAGTCTTTGAGAACTGACCTTCTGCTTAGACAGTTTTATAACAGCCCTCTTCCTTCTCCATACAGAGTGAGCTGCACATGAATTAAAAATAACATCCTTAAGTGCAGAATCTCCTCTGTGTATGTGCCTGTGCATGTAAGAGAGAAAGCAAGCAGGCTGACCTGATTACTTCATTGAGAGAGCATAGGTTGATGGAAGAGAACAAGCACCAGCACTCATCTATTCTGCTGCCTAAAATAACAGCATAGAAAATACAAAATAGAAAAGCAAGACTGCGGGGATGGCAACTGTGATTCTTCTTATATGTCAAGCACTGGTGTCCAGAGATGGGAGTCACTGACTCAGCTTGCAGAAGTGCCTGTGTTCTGCACTTCCTGGAGCAGAGGCACAGGGTCCCTGACAGCCTGACCAAGCTCTCCTGCTCCTGTTTAGTACAATTATATTTCTTATTCTAATTCTGCCAAGCGCAGAGTGGGTAATAGCAAAGCTTCCTATTTGGAAAGGGGGTGTGGTAGTGGGGAGTCAGAAGAGCCTCTGGGAACTGGTTACTCAGCTGTCACTGAAGTTAAATCAAACTGCTGTATGCCTATTCAAAAAACTCTTCTGTAGCTGCTTTTTGAGTAGACATATCAGGAGTTTGCTTTAATACTGAAAAATATTTGCAAGTGTTTTATATTCTGTATTGTAACATTTCAACTGGCTGCAAGAAACTGGAAAAAGATCTCAAAAATAATCCTAACACAGGGAAGAAGTTATTTCTAGATATTAGCGCTGCTCAGTATTCCTGATGCTGTGAGATTTGTAATGCTCACTGAAAATCCCTGCATTCCCATGACATTACTCCACAATGCATTTAGTGTAAAGGGTGGATTATGCCTTGTCATGTGCAATATATTACAAGCAGTTTGTGGCTTTTGGCTATAGCCAAAAAAAAAAAAAAAAAAAAAAGTGTCTGCTACTTTCTGTTTCATCAGTGATTCAGAAACTCTCCTGGGATGGCACAGAGATTCCTTGCAGTTCTCCTGACTTTGGAATTTAACCTTGGTAACAATGCAGATGGCTGATACTCCAATGCCAGATCAAATGCAGTGTCACTGCACCAACTTATCTTCTAAGACCTTCACTGCAGAGATGGTTGGAAGTCAAAGTAGTTGGAGAATTTTGTTTGGGGCTTTTTGTTGTTGGTTTGTTGGTTATTTTTGGGTTTTATTAAACTTGCTTCACAGTCTGTCAATTGAGCATGTGCCAGAGAGAAAATGTCAGCAGATGATGGAGTAAGGTCAATTGCTGAGTGAAAAAAAGATATCCTGTAACATCTTAAAGAGACTGCAGAATACTGAAATAATTCATGAGAACACTGCAAGTTACTTCAGAGGTTTTAAATCAGGACATTACACATGGCAGGGATTTTTAGATGAATCTCTACGGAGCCTGCTTTTTTATTGCCTGTGCCAAATTTAAAATTTATACAGTGAGAAATAGGTTTATCCTGTGACTGGTTTATCCTCTGATTTAGAGAGATTTAGAGGTACTTTCTCTGTATGTAATTTTAAATAAAACTTGAGCCTAGTAAGCAACAGTGTAAAAAGTAGGGTTTTAGTCCAGTTGTTTTTATTCCTTGTGTAACTGATTAAAATAGTTCCAGTGATTATTGAAAAACATTACAGAGAATAAAATACTGCTTTGAACGAACAACTGAGAGTAGATAGAGATGTACTGGGGACATGTTTGCCACTTTTCCAAATTCACTTTGAAAAATAAAATGCCTGTGCTATGGTCCTGTTTGGTCCATATGTGCAAATCATGGTTATTTAAGCTCCTTCTGTTCCACCAACACCTAAGTGCCCTGTGATTTGACCTTAAGGTCAGAGCATTTTTGCCTTCGTAGCAACACCTGTGAAAAAAGTGCAGATGCTAGAAAATATGGGTGAAATTGTGATGTTCCCCTGGCCTTTGCACTAGGGTTTGGTGTAATCTGAGCTAGGTAATAAATGGAGAAGAGCTGTTTAGAGCAGCCCTAAGGAAGAAGGGGTTTTGAGTGACTGAATTTCGAGAATTTCAACATACATTTGGCGCTCAGTGCTTTTTAGTTTCTTAAAAGTTACTAATGAAACCTTTTGGTTTTCTTCTTATTACAGCTAAACATACAACATTATAGTCAGAATTCTGACATCCTGCCCATTGTTTTAAAATGCACAGAAATAACTTTTTTGATATGTCAGTGAACCCTACTGGCCTAGAAAAACATTTTGGTTTTTAATCTTTGTTTTATGGAATAGGCATCCATAATCAAACACAGATTGAAAAAGAGTACAATCATTGCATTGATCCTCAAATTTGTATGTGCTCCATAATAAAAAAATTTGCATAAAATCTGTGAGATTTTAGCCAGTTCCATACCAGTAATAAAATGTAAAGCTCAGGGTGAATGTGTATGATTTAGGAGGTAAACAAATAAACCCAAACGTTTTAAAGTATAAAAATCTTGGTAGAAAAAGACAACAAATTTGGTCGTGGATGACCATCTGAGATGACTATTTTCTTCCAGAAGTCAGGACAATGATCACAGGAGGTGATGTTAATCATGGGATTTGGGTCCACAGAAAAGTCTTACTTAGGCTAAGAAGAATAAAGAAGGGCTTAGTAAATACTGACAGCGGATTATATATCACAGCCTTCAAAGGACTGGTGTGAAGTCTAAGGTGTCATTATCCTCACTCTTAATGTAACATTTAGAATGGCTGTCCCTTATTTCAGGAAGAAACCCCTCATTTTACAGTACCTTTGAAGGGTCTCCATACTTTGCAAGTGGAATGTAATTGGGCACAAACTGCTTTAAAAGGGAAAAGAATATCCCTTTTTTATAAAAAAGAAGCAATATGACAGGATCACAAGAAGTGAAAAATCTATATATAAAGAAAAAACCTATCTATATGCACGGGTACCACTTCACTGTCTCCCCCTCTGCCTTCCATGATAAAACTGAAGCAGCATTCATTCATGTGAAAACAAGCAACCCCTGAATAGTGTCAGCTTGTGACATGAGCTACTTTTTTGTAAATGATTGATTCATATGGAACTCAGCTAACTCTCTTGGATTTATTAATATTTTTTGAACTAAATGTTCATGCCATTCATTCTTTTAGGGTAATCATCAGCTTAGGAAAGCTGGGAGGTCATCAGTCTCTTTGTGTTCAGCATAAACACGTGCATAATAAATGCATACTAACTCTTGTTTCATTCAGTAACTGACAATTGTGTTTAAAAAAAAAAAAAGAGAAACTGCACACTCCCTTCTTTTTACTGCCCTTATTTAATTAAATGAAAGGTGTGGTAAAGTGTAGAAAATTTTAATTCCACAGTAAATCATAGTAATAGCTTCTCATTTGGTAAGGTTTAGCTGTGAAATTAGAGGTGTAATAGTTATCTCCATAGCTAAGGACATCAGTAAACATTTGCTTTTATAATAATAATTATACAATAAACAACTTTAGGAGAAGATTTAGACCGTGAACCTCAATTCACAAGACAAGAGGAGGGAAATCTGGGACTAATTCCAAGTTAGGTAAATAGAATTAAACCACAGAATCTATCTCTGGTGATCAGTTTAAGCTGGGAGACTACAATCTGTACAGGTATTTAATGCCCATGTTGAACTTGGCATTATTGATGCCTGGTTTATTTTAAGAAATCAGAGCTTGATGGCTTTTAATGGCAATTCTGGCCTTTCAGCTGCCTGTCTTGGCAGCCACTGCATTGGTCACAGATGTCAACAATTGTCTATTTACTCATAGATAACTAAAGGAAATGTGCCAATTTTACTATGAAGCCTCCAGATATCATTTCTGTCATGCTAGGAGATGTCAGACAATTCTTAATCCATTTAACTAGCATTCAGAAAAAGATACTTAATAGGTGCTATTGCGTCCTTGTACTTGTATTTATAGTATTTCAGATTACAAGTTTGGTAGATGATCAGGTTTGTTTGAAAACATCTGTTCTCAACAAAAACATATCAGCTGGTAATTCAATGTATTCAAGTCCTCTTCATTTCACATTTGCCAGTTCCCAAGATTTTCTTTTTTGGTCACCCAGCATCAATCCCCCAAAGTTGTATCAGTTAGAGGAAAAATGCATTATTTTAGCACAGCGTGGGATAATAAAAGGTTTGACAGGCTTAGACTTCTTTGTCTTTTTAACTTTCATCACCAAATTATGTTTGAGACCCTTTTTCCTCCACATATGAAATAAAATAAATTAGAGAACAAAGAAAGTGCTTGTTTCTCAAACCCAGATTATTTCAGAAGAGAAACTCCTTCGAATTGACTAATTCAGAACTCTGTGTCCTGTAGTATAATCCCCCTGTAGTGGGAGGGGTGTGGGGGGAATAAATCTGTAGCAAATCTATGCAAAAATACTGCAAGGAGAAGTGTCAAGTCAATTTGAAAAGACACACAAGCTACCTTATACCTTCCTCTTTCTGCAGGTACTAAAAGAGATTACAGTTGTGTTCTTCCCACTGCAATTTATTCTGACAGATTAGGGATGCTTCAAGAAGTAGTAGCATTTGTCCTGACAGTTAAAACTTTTCATTTTCTGCTATTTTTTGTCAACTTCCTGAACCATCTAAATAAACTCTTCAGAGTTTAATTCTTCTTTTTCCGCCCCAAAGGCAACTTTTTTAATCACATGCCATAACAAGTCTAACCCATGAAAATCTTCCTTGCATCAAGAGTTTTAAATGTCTGGCACAGCTTTACATTATATAATTATAGATTTAGGTCATTTCCATGTTTTCTGTTTCCTTACATTTTTAAATAGAAAATTACTTCTTAATCATAAACTGTATTTTTAATGTTGCAAAGCCTTCTCTAGAAAAGAAATGATTCATCCAAGCCAGTAGCAGAAATAGCAGCAATAGCACATCCCCTTTCCCAGGGAACAAGGGCACTGAGGGTTAAAGTGTTTCACCCTTCAATTCCATTTTCACCTGCACAGCCTGCTATAGCTAGAGGCAAACCAAGTGTGCATATGCTTTCATTTTCACTACCATATTAATATTAATGCTAACAAATGTGAGCATGTCAATTTTATGCTTTATAGTAAAGCAGTTCTCCAGTCTGGTGTGATTTTTCAATCGTGATATTGGGGCAGAGAAGCAATGCTTCAAATTTAATCTTACCTTTTTTTTTTTTTTTTTTTTTTTTAAATGTCTGCAATTACATTTTAAACAGGAATTTGCAAGATATTGGCACAAAGTTTTAGATCAATGTGAATGCAGGTTGACTGACTTAATGCTGCTTCTCGTTACTCTCTAATGCTTGTATGAAAGCAGAGCCTAAAAGCTAAAACTGCTGCTTACTGCGAGTACACAGAGTAAGTTCTACCCCCTACCATAAAGAATATGGTTTATTGTTTCCTAGTTTCTGACTGACTGTGATGTTTGCAAGGGTGAATTATTCCTTTAGATATCCAAAGAGAGATAAAAAACAGGCACGGAACAGAAAGAAATTAAGTTTTTAATATTGAAAGCTTTGTGTTCTCTGACTCAAGTGAAATAGCAAAACATCTTAAAAAAAAAAACACCAAAAACCAAAAAACAAAGTGAGTTTAAGTAGGGATTAGGAATTCCCTAGTTTTATCAATACAATAGCTGTGACACAATACCAGCTTAGATTTGTGCCTTTTAGAAAAGGCAAAGTATAATATTTCAGATAAATCTGGATAAATCAGATAAAACAGGCCTAAAAGCAAAGATAATTGTGTAACAGTAACTCTGCAGTGCAACTAAAACCTAGTGTAGAATTGTTGTTTCTGACAACTGTCCCACAAATGCAAAGTTTTTGAGCTTTATACACAAATACTGATTTCTATAAAAACACTTGGAATTTGATAGATTTCTTTCTAGGTTTCCTACTGTAGTTTTTCTGTATGCAGTATTAAACAACCTGGTGCTCCAGCACTGAATAAGAGAAATGTTGTTACCTGTATCAATGACCCAGAATATCTGTGTTCCTTCAGCCTCAGCATTCACCCAAATACTGCTCTCCATTAGGAAAGGCAGGAACACAGTGATTTTACCCAGATCACCTTAAGTATCTGCTGTAATCCTGAGGATAACATGGGCCAATAAAGAGGTTCTCCAAACCTATTGCATTCTTGAACCACTTCCTGACACCCAGCAACACCAAACACCCTCTGTTTCTAGAGCAATAATGAAAAATAAGCCAGGCTTATAGGGTTGTAGTATGATATGGAAGAGTTAATTTTTCTCACACCTCCCCTGAGGTACAAATTAATAAAAACACAGCCATTGACTTAGTTGTAATACGAGAAGATGATTAATTGACTGACCACTGCAGATTTGTGGATGATTCTCCATGTTCCCTAGTCTCATTGTCTGCACAAGGACTCTTAATATTCAGCTCTATTTTTGGATATCCAGTGTACCAGGCCAGGTAAATAATTGACTGTCACTTGAGCCTCTTCTGTTACACCCTGTATGAGGAGGCTTTTGAAAAAGGAGGATATCAGAATGAAAAATGTCCTTTAAACAAGGACATATTCATTTCCATCATATATTTCTTCTGTCATTTTTGTCAAGTGTTAATTATTTTCTTGAGGGGGGGGGGGAATTAAGGCACATACCTGAAATTTGATTGTACTAATTTGGATTCCCTGATGTGTCATTAAGTTAGATGTGCTCTGGGGAGTGGCGGTTGTTGGGGCACAGCTTTAGTTAGGATTTACAAAACAAAAGACCACAGTTAATAAATATCCCACTGTTCCCAAAGTGTGGTTTTCCTGGGCATGAGAATATAAGGGGGAAGAACTGCTGACAATGTGCAACTTAGAAGAACAGTTGGTCTTGATGTGTTCCAAAAGTTATGCGAGATTTGAAATGTCTGTGATTTTAAAAAATTAGCTGAAGGTGAATTATCCCACAAAGAGATATGATTTTGAGGTTGCTGTTGTTTTGCATAAGGTTCTGGGAGTTTTGTTGCACTGTGTACACGGGCAAAAAAAGGTCCTTTTAAAACACTGCCTGGTCTGATCGCGTCCTCTGACTCTGCATTTGATCTGTATTATCTGCCAAAAGAAAGAATTCGCCAAAAGTGTGAAGAACCTGATCCTGAAACCAGCATCTAACCTCACCAAACTAAATTCCATCCAGTGCAGCAGAGGCAAAATACTTTACCAGGTGAGGCAGGATGAGGTAGTGAAAGGGCAGCTGGAGCAACTAAAGGGGAGGAGAATTAAGATGAAAGACTACTGGGGCCAGATGAGCTCTGCTCTGTTACCTTCTTAAGCTTCAGCTTCCAGTGTTCCTTCAAATTACAGGAACAAACTGTAGGCCTATACTACTACTTTAATCTATTTCTTTTCGAAAGGAAGGGAGAGTAAGGTAGAGAAAAGAAACTGTGCAAGGTGTTTGACAACAGAGAGTGCAGGGAACTCAGGGCTCTTTGAGGGTCAATTAGCCAGAAAATGTGCTAAAGACTACATGCTCTGTTGGATTATTGGCCAAAGAATTACCCCAGAGCAATCAAAGTGGCCCTGTTGCCTGAATACAGAAAGGCAATTACGGATTTTGAGGACATGCTACAGAAGCTTTAATTAAAGGTATTATTTCTACATCACTGAACATTGGAAATTAAATTCTTACTTGCAGCCATGAGAAGTAGCTTTTGTCTTCTGCTGGCGTGTAGTATGTCAGCATAAGACACGGCTGGCTTTGGCATCTCTTCTTTAGGAACACATATTGTGTTTCACCCCACCCCTTCTCCCAACTACCAATTATAGACCTGACATATTAAGAGGTGGATTTCCACTGCCAGACCTTCGGGCTTCCTCTGGCATTGTCTGGGTCTCAATCAGCAAGGACAATACAACCTGACCAGATTTCAAGGTGAAGTTTATGAAGTACAATTTCCGTGCACAGCAGAGAGGATTTACATACCAAGAATGATAAAATCTGTTACCCTTAAAAACAGAAAGTCTAATAAACTGCAATTTTTAAATTAATTTTGACTCCATAACCAGCCAGCCAGACCTACAAGAGCAGCCTTTCAGACTAACTGCACCAGCAGCAAACACAGTGCCTTCCTTGCACATCCACCAAGAGTGGGGCCTCCAGGTGTGCTTTACTGACTCTTCAGGAAGACCATACTCTTCACAACCATACTGTTCTTGGTGACACCGTGTAGACAGATAAGACAAACCTCTATGGTGAGCTCCTGCTGAAAAGCTGCAGGTCACAGCTGCTAATGATTCTAGGAAGGCTCCTTTTGGCATAAGTGTTTTACTGAAGCCTCACAGCACTGGGTTTCACCTTATGGTGTGATTTATTCAAACAAGGTAACACTGTGTGCAGTTTTTTGCTGACTCCCCATATGTGCAAGTAGCATAAGCACCTGTCTTTCATACAGCCTGGACTCTCACTCTATAATAAAGTTTTTAGTTTAGCTCAGGAGTTGAAGTCACGTAACACTGTCTAGCACAAAACACAAGCTTTGCTAGAAATCCAAACCACTGCTGCTATTTACTTGATAACACAAGAAACACACAAATTAGTAGAAAAAAAATGTAGTCCTTACCTTTGTTTCCTGGTTATTTTGATGAGCCCTCAGGTTTGCTGCCCTGCTCCATTGGTTGCTCAAGCCCTCCTGCAACCTGTCCTCAGCTCAGCAAGGTTCCTCCAGCTCAGGTCTCCTTTTGTGGTAGTGGTTGGTCCCTCAGTCAAAGCCCTCCCTCCAGCTGCAAAATCCTTGTTTCTTTTGCCCCCCTGCTTTTTGCTCTGGTTTTTCATGTTTCTTCTGAGATTTTTTTTTTCCTTCTTTATGTTCTTCCGTTTCACTGTCTGATTTTTTTTAATCTGAAAGTTACATTTGCTCCAAATTCTGGTGCCCTGGCAACCAACATTACCCAGTCCGGTGCATGAGACACAACCTCCCTCCCTTACCACCTGTGTGGTCAGAGGAAGAGTCCCTAAGATGAGGAAGGCTTTAGATTCCCCCATGTGGGATGCAGTCTGGAGGCCCTTTTGGCAGGCAGGAATATACTTTGAAGCATTCTGTAGTGCAGCCAATTATCATAATAATAGTTCCATTATTAACCAGAGTTCATAAACTCTCTGTAAACCTGTTCCTCAGCTCATGTTTCTTTGGTGCAAGAGCCAAGTGCTAGCTGGACAGATGGGGGCTCTAAAGCTTTTAACAGGTTCTTTCATTTTTATTTGCTCACTGTCTGATCTTTTCCAGTCACAGAATTATGCCCTGCAACTGCCACGTCTTCACTTCATGCCATAATCACTAAGCCATTTCATAGTTTCTGATATAATGGCATGAATTGCTTTCAGGTTTCAGAATTTATCACAAATGCATGTTATTTAGTTAAATGCAAGGAAACTTGTCCTGAAGTTAACCTTCTAGGGAAGGTCAGCAGTGGTGGATGTGAGGGTGGGATAAGGCTCCAAGTCCCCCCACCACTTGTTCAGCTTCTGCCTGACTTCTGACTGGGAGACCAACAACTGGTGATGCCTGGATAGCAGAGCATTTCTTGTGCCTGGAAACATAACATTGTTTCACACAATGGGAAGTGGCACAGATCTGGGAAATTGCCCTTGACAAATTGACTGAGTGCATGATTATTTTAGACCCCATCAGATGTCTACAAGCTTAAAAACACTTAAGTCTCATGATATAGTTGGGTCTAGATGTGCAAGAAGATAAAATAACTTTCCCAAGACTACAGACAAGGCAGCTCAGAAGATCAGACAAGTCAGACCCAGAGCTTTTTAACTGACCATGTTGTCAGAGCCCTTTTTTCCTATAAATTTATAGTGGGGTACCATGCCAACACTATTAACTTCTGCTTGGTTCTTGCTCTTGTGCCAGTTTAATCTTACAGTCCAGTTTCTAAAAGAATGTCACTGTGTGCTGCTCACATCTTTGGGACAACACCAGCTTTATTCACAAATAGGAAAGCCTTTACCACTGACTACAAGGGGACTTTATTTTTAGGTTGTGTTTTCACCCACAATCTGCTGAGTGATCTATATGTGTGGCATTTGCCTCTTTTCTATATTTATTTCATCAAGTTTTATTTCAACACTTGTTTTGAATAGTGCAGTTTGGCAGTTCAAGTGTCTGTTTGGCTGGAGTCACATGCCAGTAACATCCAGGGTGAGAGAGTTTCACTGTTGTATGTCCAGTGTAAGTGGTTGGTATGTGATTGTAGCTAAGCCTGGAACTGGATCATTTGAAAGATCAATATTTTTTTAAAACAGCCTTTAAGTAACGTTATTGTGGTCATTTACCACTGTTGCCAGATTTCACAAGGTAGCCAAAACTGAAGTAGACATTTAAATTAATTTGCACTTGCAGCAGCTTGGGCAAGAAAAAGACCTAATTGCTCTTCTTGTAACTGCAGGTTACAACTACAAACCTCATAGGAGATACTTCTTAAATGAATTATTTCCACTGGAGAGCTAACAGAGGATGTATCTCTAGACTTGACCACTAGTGATCAGAGTGTCGTGAAAATGTTCCTGAGGTTTGAGGTTCATTTGGACCTTTATTGGCTTTTAATTAGCTCCTTGATCACACAGTAAAGTGTCCTGGGCAGCAGTACTAAAAACATGGTGGAGGCAGCTTTCTGAGGAGGATGTGTAGGATGCAGTGGCCTTGTTTTCATCCTCCCCCCGTTCCTCCTTTGAGATCACAGCATCAGCTGCAGCACTGCTCACTGGATATCCCACACCCTGTGCCTCGCTTCCACACACTTCATTTGAAAGAGGTGGTTTCAGAAGGAGCTGGTTTGGTTTGGGTTTGTCTTTTGAAGGGCTATCAGGTAAAAATGCCACTCAGCTCAGACTGAAAATGCAAGTACAGCTGCTCTAGACAAGCTTGAACGTATTGCTGGTATAGCCACCACACGCAGGGAAGTTCCCATGTAGGAAGGCTTTCCATGAAAAAGTCTGCACAGCTCCTCGGAGTTCTTCATGGCAAGCTCAAGTACTACTTTTTTTAAACTTTTAAAAAACATTTTAAACCTGGGACTTGGTTTGAGGTAAGAGGAAGATGATCTTTGACTTCCTTTGAGTTGTTCATTGTTTCACAGTTTTACAGTGTATAGGAAACTGCCTAAAAGCTTTTCTCCAGATGAGGAATGTAGGTTGTTTCTAATTATGTGACATATAATCAAGGGTGACATGCCTACTTACCCTTTAGATGACAGCAAGCTTTATTTCCTTAAACAGACTAAGGTGGGAAACATTCAGGTGTTAAATAGCCTAAAGGCTGCAAAAGTTCCTTATTTCAGTAGCCCTCTGACTCGACTTAACTGTGCTAATTTCTATTGCAGGAGCAACTTAGCCAAAACAACTGGAGTGTGAAAAATGCCCACGCTTTGGGCTTCACATTTTATTTTTAACTCAGTGTTTTCTCATTCTCTGTCAATCATGACAACTGTTAATGCAAGAAAGTGAGAGCCCCTTCTTAGCATCTCAGCACAGAGAATGGTTTAATACTGAGAGCTTTGTTCTGCACGTTAAATGCCTATTGACTTTTCTGGCCCAAAGAAACATTGATTTTTCTCTCACTTTCTTTACAGGCTCTGCTTTCTTTCCTGGTCGCTGTGCTGAGGTCTTTGCCAAAGGTCAAAGCATTGGGAAACTTGGAGTTCTACACCCTGATGTTATCACCAAGTTTGAGCTCACCATGCCATGCTCTGCCCTGGAGATCAATATTGAGCCCTTCGTGTGAAGACAAGACTTTCATCCTCTGACAGCCGTCCACTGTCACATGCAGCACCCTCTGCTCTTTTGTCTCCCTCCCGGGGGGACATTGGCTTGTGCTTTTATGTTCCAATAAACTAGAAAAACAGACCCTGTCTCCCTGAGTAAATGTGTTCCTTACAGTCAATCTGGCTGGCTTCTGCAGGGAAAGAATGTGGCATCTCAGGCTAGGCTGTGCCATCAATGTTTTTTAAGGGCAGGGGGGAAGGAACAAGTTGGGTCAAAGCCCAGTGTTTTACAAGGGAAATGTAATGGCAGAGCACATGATTAGTTTTCAAAATCAGAAATGTTCCACAGACACAGCTTCATACTGTAACTGATTATGGCTGCATAACAGGAATCTCATTCTTTTCTTATTGCATGAAATAAGATAATTGATTAGAGCAAATGTTGAGTGAATGTGAGCAGAACTAAGGAGTTGAGCTTTTATTCTGTACGGTTGTCATGTGCTCATCAATGGCTGGGGGAGGAAAATAAACTTGTTTCATGAAAACCAGAGCTATTTTGTAAGCAAGATGTGTGTAATATCTGCTCCCCTACTCCAGATATAACTGTTGATCCTTTATCATTCTAAATTCAGAAAGGAGAGGGGGTGGAATGAAATTTTTTCATGGTTGATGTAAGCCTAGCAGTTTTTTGAAGCTCCAAACCAAACTGGGGAAGTGCATTTAAGAGCATATGCCAGCGTTCTTCTGCAGGAGGATCAGAGCACTATCAAAGCCTCTGTCCTTCTGGGGCTGGCATGTTTGCCTGCAGAAGTCAGCGTGGGCTCGCTGCACTCACAGCCCACCAGTGGCTTTCTGGACCCCAGCTGCGCAGGGACCACGCAGCTTTGGGATAGGATTACTTCTCTTGAAGTTTTGCCCCTGCCAAGACATGAGAACCTCTCTCATGGGGTCAGGCTTTTCCTTCTAGGTGGCTTTCTGGCAGCAGTTATGCCACAGCCTGGCGCATTGTGCCTCGGCTCTCTGGGAAAAACGAGAAGCTCCATCCAGCAGGGTGATGCCCGATCCAGCCTTTCTGTGGGAATGTCACCAAGTGGGTGGTCAGCTCGGTATGTTGAAGCAGCTCTTTACTGGCTGGCTTGTGGAGTTGGCTGTCCCTCCTGTGCAATATTATAACCATTGCTAATGTTGCAGGCTGACAATAGCCAGTATTTTATGTTAGGTCTGTCCGCTGTGGGTCATTTCCGTTGTGAGAGCCAGATAGCCCCTGATCCCAGGAGGGGACTGTCCAAGAGTGGGCACCTGGGAGATGCTGGAGGAGGGTGTTACAGTGACTGCCTCACTGAGCAGAGGGATGTGCAATGCTGAGGGTGAGGTAAGCTCACAGTTTTACGAGCTGCATGTCTGCACAGAGCCATATCACTGGACTCAAGAGGGCTTTTCAATGGCAGCCCCGTCAGTAATCTTAACAGGTGGGAGGGCAACAGGCAAGGCTTTTTGGTGCAAGTGTTAATCCAGTATGAAAAATACACTACAGTTACCCATCTGGAAACCCTACAGTTCCCCTCAGATGGAAGTGTAGATTTTAATTATCTCTGCATGACAGACGTGAAATGAGAATATAGCTATTGCCATACGTTGCTCGACTGACTCCAGTGCCCACGGAGAGTGAGAAAACTGCAGCTCACATTTAAAATCTCCCCAGGGATTAGCCAGCTTGCCGTTTGCAGGATATATCTCTCTCTCCGTGGTGCCTACACAACTGTAACCAAGCAAGCTCGCAGTGTGGGAAGCAATCTGTAACGCAGATGGTAAGTATTAACCCCCCCTGTTTATTGGTGTGTCATGCACGGGGATTAGGACGACAATAAGGCAGATTTGCATTGCAGCAGAGCGCAGGCATATTTGCGTGCACTAAATATATTTCTCTACACAGGATTTTCTGACTCTTTGGGTGTCCCAATTCTGCCGTGAATTTACTGTCCTTTGAGTTTAAAGACCAGATTAGGCTGGGACTAAGGGCTTGAGCTGCAGTGGCATGTGGTCCGAGGCTTTCAGGGATAGCTTCTCTTTCATACCATTTGCCCATGAGTTGGCAGCTGAATGCACCACAAACGGGGCACTAACTCTGTCCCAGGTAAGTACCATTACTTGCTAAAAGTGGAGGATGAGAATAAAGATAAAGGTTAAAAAAGACATTTGGAGCCCCTGCACCCTCCCAGATAAGTGTGGTGGTGCCAGCAGCCTTGCAGGGGCTGCTGTAGCAATGAAATTCAAGCTTTTCTGTAGTGCTGTGCTCAGGATTAACTGTGATTCCTGATGAGTGGGGCACTTCATGTAAGTCTGGCGTATTTATTGCAAGGCTTTGTCTTTCATAGCTCCAAACCAATTAACTGGTATTTACAGCCTGCTCGTAGCTGTATGCAGAACTCGAGGTAGCTATCACCCAGCTTCATGCAAGAGCGAGCCACTGTGAGCACTGAAATTTTGCTTTTACCCTTTGTTGTAGCCATAGTCTCTTGTCAAAGGAGGTATCTGCCACTCGTGGTGGCTTCTGTGCGACTTTTTGATGTCTTTTGAGCTTGGATTTTCTTTTTAAAGAAGAGCTGGAAGTGGGATTTTTCACTGCTGGTCCCCAATTACGGATTGCTTTTGGCCTGCTCCTGCTGCCTGTGTGTACTGGGTCATCTCTGGGGATCAGAACATGAGCACAAAAAGCTGGACAGCTGGTGACAGAGAGGTCAAAGGTGGTTTAGGGTGCTATCTAGGTGACTGCTGAGTTCCCTTCTGCTGGACACAAGCACCTCTGGGTTTGCCCTTGCTTTGCTTGGAGCTGGAAAGCTGATTTTCCAAAGGAGCAGAACCCTGAGACAGCCCGGCTGCAGCTCCCAGCACAGGCCCCTGCGCTCACAGGTCACCCTCGCTATTGCACAGGAGTGTTTATGTAAAGGTGACACTCGGGACTGTTTCCATCTCCGTGCTGGCACCGTGCTTGCTTGCAATTCAAATCATTCTCAGTTTGGCAGGTGAGTATGGAATAGGCTGAGCAAAAGCACCGGGCGCTGCCAGGAGGCTGCTGGGGGGTCACGGCCTCTCACACACAACACCTCTGACCGCCCAGCGACCTCGAAACCGAGCCTGGTGCGAGGGCAGCGGGGTGAGCAAGGCAGCAGAGGGACAGTGGGCAGGCTGGCCATCACTGCCAGCCTACTGCCAGCCCCAACAGATGACAGGGGAACCAATGTGCTCTGGCAGGAGCTGGAGCTGGAGCTGGAGCTGGAGCTGGAGCTGGAGCTGGAGCTGGAGCTGGAGCTGGAGCTGGAGCTGGCTGGCAGTGAGCAAGGGCCTTGCTTTACACAGGTTTTAGCAAATGTGCAAGATCCCACACGCTACCGAGCTGCACTTCCACCCTGTTCAGAGAGGTACTCGCATTTCCTGACTTAGACTTGTAGCACAGATTAGAAGGGTCAAAACTGAAACTCAGGCCGTTGTATTCCAGCCCCTAAATTACATCACCTGTTTCCAGAAAAGCAAGGTGCCAGCTTGCTGGTGATTTTGCATAGAAATTTGGGTGGATTGGGAGACTGGGGTCATGACCAAGTTACTGCTGAAAAATTTAAGCAGGAAAATTCAGTGCTTGCTGCTTTGGGTTTTAATCCCTGCCAAAACGTGCAAGGCCATTTGGCTGCTGGCAGAGTAGCTGGTTCTGCACCAGGGGACCATCAGACAGAGATGCTCGATGACAGGGTTACAGGGGGAAGGCTGTGTTGGCACCACACGCCCGGAAAGTGATTTGCAAAGTGAGCATTTCAGCAGGCAGCCTAAGGCAGGACAGAGTGGACTAAGCTAAGGGTGAGGTGCCAGCTACATCCCTCTTGACAGAATAACAAAGGAAACTTAGATTGCCTTGCACCACCCCTGCAGCTGTAGGCAGCCACAGGATGGAAACCTGTAGCACTGGACCAGGACAGACAGAAGTCAACAGCCCAGGCTCCAAGGCTGATGCTCTGGAAGTTACCTCCTCCCCCATTCACATCAAACACAGTGTTTTATTCTAAAATCTGAGCATGCCTAGTCAAGAGGATTAAGCTGGTGACTCCATGTTGCTGAGAACAGAACATGACCAGCAAACCCGCCACAAAACTCGCTTTCTGCCACCACACTGGAAATGCAGAGGCGCCCACACTGCAGGGATGAAGGGGTGGGAGCATTTCCACAGACAGCAAAGACACACACGAGTTTTCTGCGAGGACCTGGTGCTTCAGGTTAATGAAATACAGAAAGGGTGAAGTCTCTTACCTTGTTAAAGGACTTGCCTCTCCGAGCCTGGCCCTGTGGGAACGGCTGTGGTCCCATGAGCATCCCACAAGCACAGAGCCCAGCTGAAAGCTCTGCCTGACCCAGGTGGCCCAGGGATGTTGCAGCAATTGGGCTCACCCCAATCAGCTGTGGGAGCTTGGGGCCCAGGGCCATACCACTTCCAGGCAGGGCATGATGCTGGTAGGACAATATGGCCCTACCTGGTTTCAAATACACATCCCTGGCCACAAAACTTTGTTGGGCTGCTCAATGAATGCAAAAATTCAGCTAGACTGAGCAGGAGACAAGGGGCCACAAATGGGACAGCTTGGGAGGAGAGGTGCATGGTTGCACTTGGGAATCTGTATAAACTGGGACTTGTTCCCCTCACATCAGTCATTTACAAGTAGCAATAGAGGACACAAAATGAACAGACAAACACCAAACTCTGCAAAATAGGTATATTTTAAAATTTGAACCAAATACAGTCTGCATTTATTGCATGAATCACATGCAGGTTAATACTATAAAAATACTTGTGCAGCATTTATATATAATTTATAAAATCTTTGTAGCACAAAATAGATGTGAATCAGAACAGAAATTTTACATATAAAGCTGCATGAATGTCCCTGTCAAACTGTGCCTTTCTTGGGACTGATTCACCCCCCAGCTTAAACACTCATCTTGCTGCCAAGTTTTTTCCCAGTTTTGGTCCCATCCACTGGGATGTGGCCCCTCCATGGGGCTCCAGCTCTGCGCTGCAGCTGTACATCATACAGCGCTCTTAACACAGGGGTTTTAAAGGTGTTTTGAAGCCTGATGGCAGCGCTTCTGTGGTGTGTGGGAGGGAGAGAGGCTGAGGATGGAACCCCAAGGCTTTGGTGGCCGGAGTCCAGCACTCACCCAAGGGCAAGTGTGACTGGGCATGAGCCCTGCTGAGGGGCAGGCTGAAGCTGTTGGCATGCACATGTGAAGTCCTCACAACCTGATATAAAACAGTTTATCCACAGACTGAACAAATCTAAAAGTGGTTAAAATTTCTGCCTGCATTTCTTCTGGAGACCGACACGCTGGGTTTTAAAGCGGCACGGCCCTTTCACACATGTGCCTCCCACTCCTAAGAGGAACTCCCAGGTACCATTTTGGAACTTGATTATATCATTTATCCAAGCAGCCAACTGATGGCAAAGAACCTCCTTTACATTCTTCAGGTTCATTTTCCTTGCAGCCAGGAAGATAAGCGTGCATGGTTAAAAAGCTGGCTCTCACTGTACATTCTGCCAGGAAAGGCACGGGGGCCATGCTTGGAGCTCTGCAGCAATAGCATGGTAACATTTATTTCCAGCCAAGCAGACCACATTCACCACTGTATCTCTCAACAGCTCATTGGTCTAACAGCTGATATATATTTTTTTAAAATAAGCAGCCTGAGATATAGGGATGACCCTCCCATGAACACTCCTTATTTGCTATTCTACAAGTGTACACACAGTATTGTAGGACGCATGGAAGACCAACTGTGATGCTGTGCAGCACCAGAAAATGATGGCATCTTATCATTGCCACATGTTGCAGTCACCAGAGTCACTACTCAGCTCCCTCCACAACGCAGTTTGTGGACACCACTTGTCATCCCTGCATGACAGGAAGGACTTTCCCCTGTCCCTCAGACAGAGGAGATTAATCTGAGTTAACCAGTTTGAATACAAACATCAGTGTTGTGGTAATAACTCTGCTCAGCTGTACGTGGGCAAATGATCTCTTAGTGGAGGCTTTCTTACTAATATCCAAGATAAACTCGTTACAAATCACATAGAATGTCCTGTGTTACATTTTCCTTGTGTTTTGTTTGGAGGGATTTTTTTGAACTGTAATGGATAAAACTATCCACACAGAACCAGCCAGCTCTGGCAGTGCCATCAGAAACTGTGAGCTCTGCCCAGTGATGGCACTTTACTCTTGGATGGTTGTTTCTTCCCCCACACCACCAGCCACTTGCTCTCCCATGCCCCAAACCTGAGCCCTTCCTTGGATTGCTCCACTGCTTCAGCAGGAGCAGGACCACAGCTGGGCAGGGAGGTCACAGCCACACTCCCTGGCACCCCCAGCCCCATAGCAAAACAGCCACTCTGGGAGGAATTTTGGCTCTGTGCTTGTCATCTTTAGACACCTGGACCAAGGGTCTCTAGTTACAGCACACAGTGGGGGCAGCGATTTCTAACCCAAAGTTATCTGTGCCCAGCAATTCCTGTGACCCCCCCAAGTCAGCCAGTTGGGGTTTGTGTGGCAAGGTCACGGTAGTGAGGGGTGGCTTCTCTAAGAAGTTGCCAGAAGCTTCCCCTGTGCCAGCCAGCTCCAAGACAGATCCGCTGCTGGACAAGGCTGAGCCCCTCAGCAACAGTGGCAACACCTCTGGGACAACACAGTTAAGAAGGGGGGAAAAAACCCCGTACAACTGCAGCCAGAGAGAGGAGTGAAGATGTGGGAAAGGAAAAACTCTGCAGACACCAAGACCACTGAAGAAGGAAGAGTAAGAGGCACTCTGGGTGCCAGAACAGAGATTTCACTGCAGCTTGTAGTGCAGACCACGTGAGGCAGCTGTACCCCTGCAGCTCATGGAAGTCCTTAGTAGAGCAGAGACCCACCTGCAGTTTGTGGAGAGGGGGATGAGGCTGCAACCCTGTGGGAAGCCTATACTGGAGCAGGCTCCTAGCAGGATTTGTGACCCCCCCCCAGGGGACACATGCTTGAGCAGTTAATGAAGAACTGTAGCCCACGGGAAGAACTCACACTGGAGAAGTTTTTGGAGAGGTGTCTTCTATGGGAAGGACCCTATACTGGAGCAGAGGAGGAGTGTAAGGAATCCTACTCCCAAGGAGGGAGGAGCAGCAGAAACAACATGTGATGAACTGACTCCATTCCCCATCCCCTGTGATGGTGGGTGGGAGGAGGTAGAGAATTCAGGAGTGAAGTTGAGCCTGGGAAGAAGGGAAGGGTAGGTGGAAGGTGTTCTTAATATTTGTTTTTATTTCTCATTTTCCTACTCTGATTAGCTTGGTAATAAATTAAACTAATTTCCCCAAGTTGAGTCTGTTTTGCCTGTGACTGTAAGTGCTGGGAGATCTCTCCCCGTCCTTATCTCAACCGATGACCCTCTCTTTTTATTTTCTCTCCCCTGCCCAGCTGAGGAGTGACAGAGAGGCTTTAGTGAGCCCCTGGCATCCAGCCACAGTCGACCCACCACATCGGTGCACAGAAAGGCACAAAACACTTTTTGGTCAAGCCACCAGCCGTGATGGAGTTCTCGTGTCTCTGAGGTGGTGGTGCTGCCCATGGCTCGGTGAGGAAGGCGCTGAGCTCACTGCAGCCCCAACAGCTCGTGCAGCAGCGGCACAATCACGGTAGCCGTGAAGCCAACTGAGGAGTACGTGATGAACTTATAGGGCACTTCAACTTCCAGTCGTCTCCGGGCCTCCAGGTCACGGATGGGAAACTTGTACCGATAACCCAGCACACCAAGGACCGCGTTCTTCATCAGCCAGCGCGTCAGCAGAACAACTAAGATGCCTACAAGGAACCTGGCCAGCACAACCACCACTTTAGTGGTGATCAGAGGATATCCAAACTGAAAACTTTCGCTGGCATGGACTGGTGCAGCGTAGTGGTTGTTTAACCAAAATCCCACAGTTGCTCCGGCTGCTGCTCCTAAGATAGTAGTGGTGTCTCCCCTAGTAGGGCTGTAATAGTCTAGTTTGGGGTAGTTGTAACATAAGACAAGAGGCACAACTATGGAAACCAGTGGGCAGAAGGGACTAGTTAACAGCAAGTGATCTATCATGTCCCACGCAGGATACAAGAGCACGAGCAGCACGGCCGAAATCAGTGCTCCGCCGATCACATCCTGCAAAGAAATCATGTTTAAGAACTTGGTGAGACCTGGAAGGTAAACAAGGTGATGATAGAAGACCAGTATCTGCATTGGTGGGTGCCCAGTGGTGGAGGAACACACTGAATTCACAGTGATGGCACTATTCATATGCAGGGACAACCTGTAGCCTGTGCTAAACAAAACCCAACCCAGATACATAGAGATATGCATGTATCTGTGGACACATATATTTCACCTGAACAAGTGAAATTCTCCTCCCCACCCCCTCTCATGTTTTAAGGGCACTCTTCACCTACGACCTCGGTGGAAAAGGCACACACAGAGCTCCACCTCAGGGACAGCCTCGCGGTAAGCTGCCTTCACACAAACCCTTCCCCTCCCATTATCCTACAAGTAATTTCATCACATCAGTAGGATTATCACTTGCTTGCTTTGCATAACCGGGAAGATGCTGTTCTTTGTCAGAGGCAAGCTCCCATCCCGGTAACACGAGCTCCAGGGATGAAAAGTGCAGAGCTGTGGGACGTGGTGTGTGTGTGCCATGATTTCTGCCAGCCTTGGCAAGAGGCAGGCACCGCCGGGCAGGAAAACATCAGGAGGGAATTTGTTGCCCAAGCCACCGAAGTCCAGCTTTCAGTACAGCGCCTGGAGCAAGCGTGTAGTTAAACCCTAATTTATTAACAGAGGCAAATAAGGTGTTTTGAGAACTCGATTGTTGCCAGCTACAAAGCTGGGAAAGAAGACAAAAGCCATGTGTGTATGAGAGCAGCCAGGTAAAAAGCAATAAAACAAGTCTCCCTGCTCTGCTCTCAGAGGCAGCAGTTAGTACTCTAGCCACAAAACACAACCCAAAAGCTGAAGTTAGTCACAGACAG
The DNA here is from genome assembly GCA_038380795.1 of Pyrocephalus nanus. Lineage (NCBI taxonomy): Eukaryota > Metazoa > Chordata > Aves > Passeriformes > Tyrannidae > Pyrocephalus > Pyrocephalus nanus. Next base: position 21,259,138 of record CM076270.1, on the reverse strand, counting down.
CAGTGTCCTCTTCTCAGGATTGCATCTTTTTCACCAAGTCATGCCAGTTGAATTCTACCATGCTTGGTCACAGTCTGAAAATGAATTATTTAGGCAAACTTCACTTTTAGATAGGCAGGAATGAGGGGACTTTTTCACAAGAGAAATATTTAATGATATTCTGGTAAGTGCATTACTCCAGTGTGGCTGAACTTCAGCTGTTTACAACTTCCAGGCAATAGATTCACAGCATGTTTGGTTTTAAGCAACTCCAAGAGCCATTTTGCATATTCCTAATACAAATTTCCACTCACATTTATTCCCTCATCCATAACATGAGGATAGCCATGGAAAAACACAAAGCTGTTCACAGATGTCTAGTATATAAAATATTATTAGGTGTCCATTTTTCATAACAATTCATCTTTTTTACATCAATTTTTAGATGATAGCTTTACATGCAAAACATGTTTTGTCCCAACATTAAGTAACTACCTCAACACAAAAGAGCTGAGGACTGCTTCCAGGACTGATGTTCAGAAATCCCATCCCCACTTTGTACCTCTATTTGCCACCCTGCTATTTGTCCACCTCATATTAGAAGAAAAAGTCCTTCTAAACACCCCTCTGTGGGTGATCAAGGAGTGAACTCAAAAGCTGTTCATGTGCTTTTCTTTTCCGGTTAAAGAGATGTAACCAAACATTATCATTCTCTAACAAAGGCTTTGCTCAGATTTACCCAGCTGACTCCAGCGGTTCCCAACCCAGTTGCAAACAGTCTCTATTTACAAACCTGATTAAAGTTTTCTGAATTTTATTATCCTTCCCATTCAGCCCCAGTACAGAAACATAGCTCCTGTAGTTTTCAAGCAGGACCCAGACAACCAACTCTACCTCAACCAGTGGTCTCCAAACTGGGTGCACAAAGCAACCAGTGAGGCTGGGGGAAGAACATACCTTTTGCACCACTAATAATTAAATAAAATATAAGTATTTTTTCAAAGCAGTGTTTATTTTATCCTTCTCTTACACGTTTAAAGTCTATTTTGTACATGTTTTATAACATATGTATCAGTACAGTAGTACATGGATATACAAATCCTAAGTAAATATATATGGATGTATAGGGGATGTATGTTCAAAATTTTTTACTGAACAAACAAGTTTGGAGGCCAGTGGTTTATTCTGTTTTTAACCCTTATCCACTGATATATGGGCTTCTCATATATTAGAAGCTTACAAGCTCACTAGAAGCTCCTGGAGAGCTCAGGACACACCCAGCCACAACCGTCTGTGGTGACTCCCTTCTATCCTGGTGTGCTTGGACAGCTTTGATTTTTTTGGACACACAGAGGAGGCAGATGAGTTCCAGACCAACACTTTATAAAGGCATTTAGCAGTGAATTAATTATTTCCCCCTCTGACTGTTAAACTAAGGAGAAGATGGGAAGAGGAGGGTTGGCTCCGATTTCTGCGAGAAACACTGCTGTTCTGGACTCTCCCTGCTGTGCCCCCTGGAGCAGGACCCGAGTTTTTCCCGGGGGTGGAGCTGCTGTTAGCACTCCCAGGAAGCACATTCTTTCCTGTACGCCTGTGTAAACAGATTAGCCTCTCGCCAAGCCCACAATTATAAAGGAATTTTTAAATAAGGGCAGGCACGAATTTTGCTCAAGGTGCAGTACTACCGGCAAAGCTTAAAACCTCCTGTTCACCTGCTGGGATGCTCCAGCTTCCTCAGCACAGACAAGTCCTCCACAGGTTTCATCTACCTCCCCAAAAGGCCCCCCAGTGCTCTGCAGTTTGGCCCTGCTCCCACACAGCACCAAACATCTGCCCCTTTTCAGCACCAGCGAGGCCTCATTCCCATCGATTTGAGATGGAGAGCTGCCAGTTTGCTTTGCTGCCCTAAGAACAGGCCACTGTGGGGTTTTGAACTCAGCACTCCTTCAGATTGTTTTGCTGTGCTCCAGGTACATACAGAGAAACAACAGAGGCAAACCCTCAGTTGCAGGTGATGCCTGGGATGCAGGACTGGGGGCGTCAAGATGCTCCCTGCCTGTCATCAGGGTCCATGGGTACCGTCACCAGCTGCCATTCTTGCACTGGTCTGCCTTTTTATTTTGCTAAGTCATAGAGCACAGTTTGGTTTAGGATTGCAAAAGCTTTCTGAAGATGAGACCCTCCTATGCTCTTCCCACTGAATCTACAGTTGGAATTGCAAACACTCACAAAATCCCTCAGGATACCAAAGCAGCACAAACCACCAAACATGGTGGCACTCAAGAACCTTCCCTGATATTTCCAATCAAAGCAAAAATCACACTTTTCCCATTCTGTCTTGTACGTGGTCACCTGTTGCCTGAGTTACCTTGGTGTTTTCATTTAGTGTGAAACACCACCCAGTCTCCTAAACATAAATATCTCATTTGGTTTCCATTCCTAAAGGTTACTTTATTTCACCCCCCCCCCCAAGGACTGTACTACACAGAGTGTAAAGTAATGTGAATACATTGTTTGTTTATCAGCTTTAAAATATTGAAGATAATTTCAGGATTAATGGTACTATTAAAAAAACTGCCATACAGCACAGGAAAGGGGCAAGGTAGAGGCTCATGAACACCCCCTCCTGAGCGGGCTGTAATCAGTAATAAATGCACCAACACTGAACTGGTGTATCTCGGAGGGAAAACCATTGACTTTGTTTACAGAAACAACCTGCACGTTTATTTTTGGTCATAAAAAATGACCTTTTGACTCCTCCCTATACCCTGCCCACAGTGCTGACCAGCACAGGGAATTATTGCTTGTAACTCAAGGTAGCTGCAGTACCAGTGAGCTTCTCAGCACATCAGCTGTGGCTCTGGAGGGACTGGCTTCATCAGCTGAGACAGGAAAGCTTGTTCACTGCACCGAGGCAGGCACCAAAAATTGGGCCAATGTTTTAAGATGCCACGCAAAGGGATATTTTCTAAGATACAGTTCTCTGATGAAAAAGGCAAATGAAACAACCTCCAGTCTTATTGTCTCCAATTGCTTTTTGTTCCATAAAAATAACCCCTAGAACGTTACAGACTCGCTGTTCCAAAATGTGTCCAAATTTTTGCTTTGGCCTTTCCAGGTAATTCCAGATTCCCTCTTTGCCAGGCCTTCATATTCCATCATTTAAAGACCTAAAAGAAATGGCCCTTCCTTCACCCTGTTTTTCCACACGTGGGACATTCTGGTGTTGAGGTGGTGAAGGTGGGTTGTTGCAACTAATTTGCAGTGCAAGTGCATTGCTGCCACCCCATTCTCTGGCTGGGTGATGTTATCCCAGTAACAGCCCAGGCAATGAGTGTTTATTCCCTTTTCCCTCAGCATAGTATTCATTCTGGCACAGCTGTAATGATGCAGATAGCTCTCATACCAGCTTACTGCCTCTCCAGAAGGTCTTTAATGGTAACATCTCTTCTACTGACACAACTGTGCTTTCTGAGACCACTCCTGATTCAAAAGCAAGACCATTGGTGCTGAAATACAAACTGATTTGCAGGGCTGAGACTACAGAAGACAAGCTTCTACACCTGGGCTCCAGCTGCAGCAAAGCACAATGCAACCCTCCTTGTCACTCCTCTTCTGGTTCCTCAAACAGGAAAAGTTCACTTCCACCAGGTTGGTGGATATATGTCCATTTACTTTACTAAAATATGATGGTTAATACATAATTATATCCTTTGTATTAAGACCTCAGTTAAAAATCCCTCAAAGTGTGGGAAATGGCTCTGAACTGCACTTGTTCCCCCAGAGAACCACTCACTGCAGGTGGGACACCAGAACCAGTCACTGTGGGTGGCACAATGTGCTGCAGAGAGAGAGGATGAATTTGTGCTGCGATCTTTGGGCCTTTCCCCAGCTCCATTCCCACCATGGCACGTACAGGAAGAAGAACCCAGCAAAGAATATTTGCCCTTTCGAAAGGCAGCACTGCTCACATGTCAACTAAGGAGCTTCTTTTTTTTTGGTTATTTTAAAGCCCTTTTTTACCATGTCAAAAGCACAAAGGACTTTTTCTTCTTTACCCTAAAATCCATCTAAATATAGAGGGGTCTTTCACTATAATGGACCAGCAAGAGAAGTATGCAAAGAATTTTTACTGATTGACTTAAGGTCACTAGCCAAGAAAGGATATCTCCAGCTTCGATGTAAGTTATTGTTTTGATCCACTAGGCCTGAAAGGGAAGGTCAAGCTATATTTTATAGCTAACCCTAATCTCATAAGGGCTCCCTTTCTTTCAGTCACCAAGTCTCATTGCAAACATAATTACTACTTTATAAAAAAGATTAAATTATTTATGCACATGCAACCAACAATGCACATCAAACTCCTGCAGGGAAGTAGCCAGGATTTTCTATCCATACTTGGGAAGCTGAACCACCACCCTGACCACTATATATAATGGATAAATAGTGCTTGCTGTTTTCAGGAAGGAACCAGTTACTGTGTTATCACAGGTACACTGAAATCTGTTCCTAAAACAGGACTGATGTCTCTAAGCAACTGTGCCCAACCAATCTGTCATATAAAGTCACAGATATTTTATGATTATTTTCAGACAAAGTATTTGTGCATCTTAGTCCTTTAAGAATTATTTTCCTTCCAGCTGAAAACATGAAACTTGTCATAATATTTTTATAATTGCCCCTTGTATGGTAACAGGAGACCTGCTGTCCCCTGGGCCCCCAAGGGCAGCTCACTTGCCATGGTTTACCCTCATGACTCACCAACCTGCTATTCCTGCCTCGACACTCCCAGGCTAAACCAGCCCAGGGTATTTCTCGCTGAAAACAGTGATACTGTTGCACAAAAGGCTTAGCTAAGGAGCAGCGTCAGTTGCCCAAGTGCATTCCTCACAAATAAAATTTCAAAACAGAGAACTACAATTGAGATGCCACCCCGACCTCACCCGGCTCCTCAACCTCCGCACGCTTCTGCCTCCCAAACACTGTAAATCATTCCCCTGTGCACTCAAATAGCAATAGCCTGAGGGTTTCCTCACAGCTTTTCTGAATGTACAGCCTGAAATTCAGTGGCACAACTTTTATATCCCTTGTGGTGGCACGGCCAAGGCAGGTCACACGTTGTTTGAAGAGTGGGAGATGGGAATTGCTGTAGGAAAGCAGAGCTGGAGGCACAGCCTTACCAGGACCGTGTGCATCCCCGTGTAGAGCCTGCTCAGACACACCAGGGTCGAAAACACGAACGCTGCTACCAGGCCGAGTTCAAATGGATACTGTGAAAAGGGAAAAAAATAAAAATAAAATAAATACACCCATTACACCAAGCAGCTGGACTGACCTAAGGATCTCGTGCTGGGAGGTGGCTCCTGAGCTGTACTTTCCCAAAGAGATTAATGTGACCTGAGAAGACCCCACATCAGCTAACATGCAATCCTGCTAGAAGGTAATTTCATTACCTATCGTGCTGCTTCTGCAAAAATCTAGTCTCAGTGTGGGGAATCCTGGGAAACAGATGGCATTTGCAGAATTGTTCCCTTGCAGTATCTACCTTTAGCATGTTAGTGCTAAAGACCTAAAGGAAAAGGCACAGCCTGTACAAGTGATGTCCAACGTTGCACTGCAGCCTCAGCTCAGCCAAGGGGATTGTGACAGCCCCAGAGCCTGAGCAAAAGTGTGATCAATAGTCCTCGAGCAGTGGGCTGAGAGGGGAGAATCAATGTCTGGGCTGAAACCACAATCCGGCTATTAGAGCAGCCAGGACCTCTCTTCCCCGTGACACTTAAAGGTTTAATCATCTTCTTATGAAGCTGTTTTTGATTAATTCCCTCTCCAAGTTGCCTGCAAAGATGGAAAGAAGCATTTGAATAAATCAACATTTAAAAAGGAAAAATAAACCTCCTACATTTGGTAAAGAATAAGCTTAGCATATTAGCCCTTAATCTACTCATTCAAATCCTGAAACCGAGTGGGCTGCTGGGTTCCTTTCAGTCCAAAGAGGAGATTTTTCCGTAAAAAATAAACCAACCCAAAATACAAAAAAAAATGAAATTAATTCACCCAATTTGACACAGTCTCCATCTTCTGCCAGAGGCTGCCAACTGACCAGGGTGGCCACAGGTCAGAGCAAAAATGCATCTGCAGAAATTTTAAGCATAACAACTCTTTTCTGACCCTTTCACCCAGCATATTCCAGCCACCAAACAGAGAGCCCAGATCCAGCTGCAGATGTCACTCCCAGTTCACAAAACACTCCTTTTCCTCACTTCCCTAAGCCTTCAGAGGATTTACACCCACTCCACTCCCCCCTCAGCAGGCAGCCTGGGAGCTAGTCCAGATCAGTAACTGATGATTAGGGCAGCTTGAGAAGATAGCAACATAATGTTCTGGAAGATTTTTCTGTCCTAATAGAGGCAATTAAATAATTTAATTATTTGACAGCAGTTTTATTGTTCCGTGGCAGCTTCCAAGAAGCACAAGGCACCCTGTGAAGAGCTGTGTGTCCCACTGGTCACTTGCTGATTTAGGAGGAGGAGAAGGTGCTGCTGACCAGGTCTTCTTGGCAGCTCTGACACATGGGATGGATCTGGTCTTCCAAGGATGACAAATATCCCATTTTATGGCTTCCTGTCCCCATCCTACTGTCAAGTTGCTCTGAGCAGTTACCACACAGCGACCAGGGAGCAGGGGACTGGCAGCACAGCTTTGGGCACGACTGACCTGCTCACTTGTCCCTGTGCTGTGGGCAGGAGAAAAGCCTGCTGCTTCACAGCTGGGACCAGAGGGGTTTGGAAGTTAAATCATCCCAGAGATAGTGTAACCCAGAGATCCCCATTGCTATGAGTTGCAGTCCCAGGACACAGCACCGTTCACTGAACAGTGGCCACCTTCCTCCCTGCACAGGGGACACTGCACTGCAGGGGGGACACCCAGGGACACTGAGACAGCAAGACTCCCCTGGCTGTACTGCAAGCCCTCCTGGCTACATGGATTTATCCCTGAAATACACTTGAGAGGGCTGAGAAACACACTTAAGTACAATGCAGCCAGGAAGTTATTATTGCTAGAGTACAGGAAATGCATGCTTGGATTCATAAAATGAAATGAAAATAATCATCATGGAGAAATGAGTTTTCAGGAAATAAACCTTTCAGAAAGATAATGAGGGAAAATAATGACGAAACATCCCCAAGCAGCCTACAGCTCCAGTGCAGTGAAATTGCTGTTACTCCTCTGGCAAACAGGCTCTCAAATCATGTTGTATGCTGTTAGTCTAACACATGTTAGAGCCAGGGGATTTCCAAGGATGCTCTTCCTTTCATACAAAAGTCAGGTGACACAGAGCTCCTTGGTTTCCCTGGGGGCTGGCCTGTCCTGACGTACAGCAGTGACTTGCTGGGCAAGGAATGAGCACAAAATGCTGGCCCTGGGCACCTTCCCTCCATGGTCACCCCACGTGAGAAAGTACAGTGAACTCAACAAACCATAGCAGGGCAGTGCAGCCTGCCCACACTTCATGCTAAAGAAAGGAGATTTCCACTAAATTTCTTTTTGTGTCTATTAGTGGCCAGCTACAGGCAACTGTGAAAATAAATACGGAGCTCCTCTGAAAGGGGCAATAGCTTTGGATTTGCCAGCTTTGTGTAGCTCGCTGGAAGCAGACACGTGCTTTTTTTCAGATATGCATTTTGTTTCTCTTCTCCTCTTCTTTTTGTACCCCCTACCTTGTACTGGTTCATGGTTGCAATGAAAAAGGAGAAGGAGATGGCTGTGGCTGCCATGGCGTGGGTGGAAGGCATCCCATACTCCGCATTCGTCCTCATTTCCAGCTTGACCACAGGTGGTGAGAGGGGCCGAGGCCACTTGAGGATGTCCTTGGAGACCTGGCCTATGTACATCACAATCTGGGGACAGGAAAGGCCACAGGGCAGTCAGTCAGCACAGCCAACCCCCATGCAGCCCACCCAAGAACCACCTGTATCTCTATGCTTTTTCCTGCAAAATCCACCCCTCCAAGCGCAGAATTTGCCTGCTGAATTATTAAAGGGGTTTCCATTAGCTCAGCCAGGGAAGGAAGCGGTGGTTTTACTGCACGGTGTGGTAACCTGATCAGAAGTGGGACCAAAAGGAGGGTTGGCTGACGAGATGCAGCAATACAGGACAGTGAGGCAGACAGCTGGCTCCCACCCCATGCCAGAGAAGTTTAAGTTTCCTCCCTATCCCTCACACCCACTCTCCTTCAAAGAAAATAGCTATAAGAGAAATTTTCCCACCACCATCTTCGAATTGCTGCCTTGCCCAGCCGTGTCCCTCCCAGCCGTGTGCGGCACCAGCTCCCCCATTCCCAGCAGCTCCCACTCCACCCACTGCACGAGGTGCTGCAGGAAACCCTCTGGGATGCACCACCCCTGTGGTTATTAAATAACAACCTCAGCATCCTCAGAGAGGCAGCAGAGGGAGAACTGGACAAGCAACATGAAGTACCAGTTCTCCTGCCTAACTCCCCAGTAAAAGGCTTTTGTTCCCTGCTTGGGACACCAGAGGTTTAAGCAAAGGCTCCATTTATTAGCTCCCAAGCAGAGCAACACTATTTCTGGGGGGAAATATTGCATTCTCAGCTCAGCAACAGAAGCAGAGGCAAGAGGCAAAGCTGGCCAGCATCCCTAAGAGGTGCAGCCCATCCAGCCATGCCCAGGGCACCCACTGTGTCGACATCCTCTGCTCCTTAGCACCCTCTTTCCTGCAGCAGGCTCTCAGCATCCAGCGAGGACTGAGAAAAATCAGCTGGGCTGTCCCTGAAGGATGCATTTCCTTTCTATTTCCAGCCTCCTCCCTTCAGATAGTGTAGCCAGACACAGGCAAAGAAGGCTCTTCAAAACAAAGCAAGCCTTTTTTTCCTTTTTTTTTTTTTTTTTTAATACAAAAATCAGGTTAACTGATGTCTACCATGAAGGCTCAGTTGCTGTGTGAGACGGCTCGCTGTTCTGCTTCTCACACTTCCACTAGCAAAGGAGGGGTCTTAAAATAACATCCTTCCCATGCTGGTGTTAGCCATATGCTACAACAGCAACACCATCATCCACTGCCACATTTGTCAGCAGCCACATTGCATCCCTCTCTTTCCCACCAACCATTTAAAAATGGCTTCACACTGAAAGGAAGACGTCAGGATTTGGGATTCACATGTCAGGACCAGGAAAAAGCCAGAAGTCATATCCTTTTCTCTACAGCAAAGCACATGCTGCAGGGAGTGCCAGACTTACATCCAGCACCAGAGCCTGGAAAAGTGACTGCTGGTGCCTTTGCAGCCTTTATCCCTCATCATGTGAATCACGTTACTGTCTGATTATCAGCACCAGCTGTGACACTCCTGGCTGCTCCTACAGACACACAGGGGAGACAGCAAACACCCTGCCCCAGACCGTTCACGGTAAACAAAGGCTCAAGGAACAAATGTCTTTTAGAAAACACTGTATGGGTTTATTTGGTTAATGCTACCAAGTTTCCAAATGGATGCAGGCACATCTTTGGAAGTTAATTAAATTCTGGGGTAGAAAGCAAAATTACTCTCTCCAGCCAGCAGAACATAAAACATTGAGGCTGCCACTTGTGATACCATCTGAGAGGCAAGGTAGGATGAGCCAGTTTATCAGCAGTCCTCTGTAATAATGACTTCCACTTGTGGAAGTATTATTAGCCCTGGTACGTAAGAGCATTACAGGAGAGGAAATGAGTCATCTCTAAAATGAAGGCTATGCTAGGACTCCTCTGATGGTGACAAACAGGCTGAATGCTGGAGGTGGTGTGGGTAAGCAAAAATACCAGGCTTCCTCACAACACCCTCCTTTCTGGCATTCCAGATTAAATTCTGACCCTTCTACTTTTTAAAAACACATATTGTATAGCCAGTAGGGAGAGGTGAGACAACATCCATAAAAACATGAAGAGGAATCCAGAGCATGCTCAGACTAAGCGTTGATCTCTGACACACCAGACCTTTGCCTTTAGCTTATCTGGGTACCCTGCACGTGCCTTTACACACAGTGACCTGGATTATTTGGCAGAAGCAGCAGTTGTGGGTGCAGTAAAACATCCCCCACCAGCTGAACTGGCAGGCTTCTCCGAGAGGTGAAAGATGGCAAAGGCCAGCCAGCACAGGGGCTGCTCTGCTTTGCCTGCACCCCACGTGCTGCTCACACTGGCTGGAGGAGCCAGACTCAAACCACGCTCATCTCAAGTAAAACCCATTCCAAAAGTTCTTCTGTACCTGTGTACATTTCCACCCAAGGGGTCTCCAAGCCCAAAGCTGAACACTGAAGAGAAGAGGCAACAGGCTCTCAACCACAGAGCAAGCAGGTGCTGTTCGCTCTCTTGCAGGCATGGCAAAGAGCAAAACCTTGAAGCTAATAACGTCTCCATGCTTAATTGTTCTGTTTGCTTCTTCCTTGCATTGCTGACATTTTTTGCCTACCTAGAGTGCTGTGGCACAGACTGTGCCTGAGCTGCCATCCCTCCCAAGGGTCCCACATCTGTAACCACACAGGCTGAACATATGGGCCAGATCAGCAAGCTGGATACACCAGTGTTTTTGTCTAAATCCAAGCCCATAGACACTATTATTCAGTTTTGGATCCTGTGAATTTCCTGCTCTTTTCTCATACACATCCACGCCTTCTAAATGCTATGAAAATGACTCTGAAGTCTTCCAAGTTAAATCCTTACAAAGAATGTAAGTAGCAATTAAAAAAAAAAAAACCTGGGAAAAGACTTCTTACTTGTTCCCCTCTCAAAATTATTTTTTATTAATACTGCAAGCAACTTAAAATCAAGACTTTCCTCCCTGGTGCCTACCAGTACAGCTGGGGTGGCCTGTGCTGTGCAAGGGCGGTAGCAATCATTTACAGTAAGCCAGGACATCAGGTGAAGGAAAGGCAAAGATTTATTGCCACTTTGGGTCAAGAGCATTACATTTTACTACACAAAGGCAATTGGCAGTTGCTATAGCAGCACAACAGCCTCTGTAGTCTTTTTCTGAGAGCTTCCTCTTAATTTGCTCTCAGTCGTACATATGGTCTATCTCCAAAAATATTTCCTCACCTGGGCCTTTACATCAGGGTAAACAAGGTGAATCTATCTTTGTCATTTTAACAGATCTTGCTTTACTGAACAATCATAGAATTAAACTTGAGGCATTAGCATCCACACAGATCCTGATGCCAATTCACTTGTTCCAACACCTGCAGGAGTTCCCTCTGGAGTGAGAGGCTGCTCCCTTCCCTCTGAGCATCTTAGTCCCATAATGTGACCTGTCTCCTTGACATTTGCATGCCTCTGGTATTGAGTCAATCATCTAAGAAAAGGTTTTTCTCACCTGCAGGTGCTGTCTGGCATTTGCAGTGGTTTTCCCTCCCTCCTCTCTCAGTTGCTGCAGGCAGCACTCCCGTGGCAGGAGGCAAGAGCGCTGCGAGCAGATTTACCGCCACAGTGCAGATGCACAAGAGGGCAGACAGACACACAGCCGAGCCAGTTCTGCATGCAGAGGCATGGCACCAGAGCCTCAGGGCACGATTTCCCCTGTGGAACATTCCTATGGCAGCTGCCCAGACCCCGGGTCTGGCAGGATTTAGGAAACGGGCTGAGTGCTGCAGGTGTGCTGTGTGTCAGCATCCTCCATCATCCCTCCCCTGCCACAGCCTCCACACAGCGGGGGACACACCTGACTCTCCCACAGGCACCTGAAGGTCAGGAGGAGCAACTCTTTTGGTATTCTGTAATATTTCAGCTAACAAAGAGAAACCAGAACATGTTTATTTTCAACTTCTGATTTTACAGCTCTCCTATCTATGCTATTGATCTACTAAAAGGACAAGATGAAATTCAAGAGGAGAGGGGGTCAAAAAGCATTGGCGGCTTCTTCCTCGAGACTCACAGTGTGGCAGCCTGGCTTTGAATCTGCTGTTTTGGCTCCAAAACAGAAACTCTATAACCTGGCTCTAGAAACCCTGGCCTGCAGTAGCATATGTCATCTTCTCAGAAAGGAAACTCACAGTTTGAAAACGATGTTGCTTTGGGTTTTTTTCCATAACACTGTGCACTGATAAGAGTGACCAAGAACATCAGGGGGAAAAAAAAAGAAGGATGCGCTATTAATAAACTGGCATTTGCAGATTAGTCAAGCAGAAGCAAAATTGTATGTGGTTGCCGAGGCAGGCGTGACTTTCATTTACCATACAGGAATTAAACCAAGCATCCAGCCTGCACCATTCACAGTTTCTGTTCTCAGCATCCCCCAGAGAAAGCTCAAGTGGCCAGAGAAACACAGCAGCACAAAATAGCTGTGGCTGTGTCCCTTGAGCATCACTTGGTTCATGGGGAAAGAGGAGCAGGGCAAGGAAGAGAACGTTCTTGTGGAGATACTCCTCCCACCCCCAAGTCAATGCCAAGAACTGAGGTCTGGCATCAGGAAAATACACCATGAAAGTCACTGAGCAGCACTGTTGGCCTTTTGCCCTGGCAGCAACCCGTGTGGAGGAAGCTCTGTAGAGCAGAGGAGCTCCAGGCACCCCCAGCCTGGGGGGTGCCTAAGCCACCCCCTGATTCTATCCTGCTCCCCATCCCTCCCTGAACCACCTGGCTGCTCCCTGCATGCAGATATGCCAATGGCACACATGCCTCATGGGAGAGGGCGTGCGGCTGTGGAAACTCAAGGATCTGCCATTTCCAGCATGGTTATTGTTTTCCAGGAAATACATCAACCTTGAGCTGGCTCCACATGTGGAACTTCACATGTTTTCCAAGGGCTTAGTCGGGTTCAATGGGACATTCAAGGTCACACTGAGCTGGTGGGATGCTCAAACACTCAGGTTGTCCCAGGTCCACGATGGGAGCAGCAAATCTAGGAGGCAGGTCTCCAGCCCACCACAAGCATCACAGCACACATATCATGGCAAGGGTCAGTAGGAGATAGGGAGAGGGAAGAGACAACATGGACAGCTCCCTAGAAAAAGTTATATGTATATATAAGGAGGGAGGGCTCCATCTCAATTCAGGCTTCAGAAACATAAAACCAGAACAAGATCTCGTGCTTCCAGAAGTACAACCAACCAACACCCTAGCACATTCACTCTGCCTTTAAAAGAAGCCTTTGGACAAAAACTGCAAGGGAGTTGACTGTCTTATAATGGGCTCAAAGAAGGAAATTTGGGGCCAGTCTCCTGGTAGCAGGAAAAAAAGTACTGTCACATTGACCTGGTTTGTCACTAACACCTAAAATTGGGAAACGGTTATACCTGGTAGATCTAGTGAAATACAAAAGGTTGCCAATTTAAACTTCACCTTAAATGATTCACAGCTGGTCTCAGTTGTGAAAGCCTCACTGGCACTCTTTCTTCAAGGGTGGAGTACAGCTACCAGCTCTTACAAAATTCCATTACAATTCAACATTTTATCAACTTGCACACGGGACCAATTTAGGGTCCAATTTTAGGGACCAATTACTTTTGTATTCTGACATTATGTAGTTACTTATGTGCCTGAATAGTTTTACATGCTCTTGTGCAGTGTAATATATGGCACTTTCAAGAGCTTGACTTTCAAGTGACTATGTTTATCAGCTGTTCCAGGATTGTTTAGGTGAAATGTAGCAAAAGCAGTAAAACTAACAAACACATAAGAATTGTTAAACCCAAAGTTTGCCTAAAAGTGTTTTTTTCACAGCACTGTCTGGGGATCCAACCACCTCACAGTAATGTCAGTGGCATCCCAATTGCAGGTAAACTCCTGCTGGTCAGGAAACTCCAGGTTACCCAGAGAGATGAAGTTGAGAGCTCATCATTCCTGAGTAACTACGTGGTGACAGAAAACTGCTCCTCTGGAAAGCAAGATGCTAAATGGCCATAGACCCAGACCCAGGACCATCTCAGACTTGCTGGAGATGTCCACACCCAGTGCTGCTCAAGGAGCCCAGAGGGGCTCACACAGCCTGGCAAACCAGGCACCCAAACCTGGCATCACCTGGCACCCAAACCTGGCATCACCTGGCACCCAAACTGGCATCACCAGGCACCCAAACCTGGCATCACCTGGCACCCAAACCTGGCATCACCTGGCACCCAAACCTGGCATCACCTGGCACCCAAACCCCGCCTTCCTTCAGAGCTGCCGCCTACCCCTGAGTCAGCAGCTTATCGCTGTCACATGCCAACAGCTTCCACACCTGCCCCAACAAAGTCCACGCTGGCCAGCTCTTATTTATATTGCATCAATTAAAGTTTTATAGGCTTATAAAAAGAAGTGTGGATACCCTAGGAAAAAAAAAAAAAAAAAAAGGAACCAGAAAAAAAAATATTTCCAGGCATGCTGAACAGCAAACTGAAACTGTAACTATTTTTATCCCCAAGTCTCTAGCTCTGAAATTCCACACCAAAATAAAACTTTCAGACCTGAAAGAACTGCAGAAAATAAGAAACAAACAAACAAACAAACCAAACCAAAGTGAGCTTTCACCTCTTGACCTGAGATGTGCAGTGAATTTAAAGTACATTTGGGACCTGGTTTGTGTGAAGCTATTTTTCATCTCTGTACTTCCTGGTTGAAGCCACAACAGTCACAGGCTTCAAAGCTTTGTCTGTGGAGGTTCAAGAGCTTTTACTTCAAATTTCTGGAGAAGAGAAGCAAAGACACCAGAGTCCCTTCAGCACTGACCCAGCATCTTGCTCAGAAGTTTCAGTTATTTCCTCCCTCTATCCAGAAAGGTAAAGCCTGCACATGTACTGTGAATCCTCAGAGGAAAGACACTGATGGAAGCCCAGCGTGGTGTTTGAAGATTCCACAACCAGCATTTCCCAGAGCCATTCACCTAAACAGGAAAGCACAAGTACCCAGGGCTGGGGAAGATATCCCAAGGCACTAAGTCCACTCCTGTGCTGCTGCTGAAATAAACCCTCTTCATACTTTTTCTTACTGCCCTCCATCCTTCTAGGGCTATTTCACAATCTTTGGCTTCAACTTAAGTTATTTATGACTGCCTTATGCATGTTTCTTCCTGTGACTGTACTTTCATTTTAAGAAACTCCTTTCCCGTAGTGTTTGCAGCCAGCCCCATTCTCTCTCCAACTTAATTTTGTTAGGGATTTATCTAAGTTTTCAGTCTTTGCTCAGAAAATAGTCTGTTCCTTAATCATCCGTGGCCCTGCTCCAGTTTGAAATTATCTTTCTCTAATGGGGGTGACTGGCTCTGCATAAAATATTACAGATAAGATGGCAGGAAAGCTTTGTAAACAGCATTAATACTGCTTTAATTTTTAAGTGAAGAAGCTCCCCTGATTCATCCTGGGAAACTGCCACTCTTTCCAACTTGCAGCAGAAACTCATAGGTTTAAGTTGGAAACAGCACAAGCCAAAGTACCACCCTCAGCACCCTCCTGTTTCTCCACTGCTCACAGGTAGCCCCACTTCTCCTGGCAGAAGATCTCACCCTCTTTGTCGTCACCATCCCTGCCTGCTGTATTCCCAACGTACCTGGCTCACAAAAAAAGTCATTGCTGGTCCACTCTCCCTGCTGAAGATCTTCTCCTCATACTGAACATCCCCTTTAAAGGGAACTACTAATACCTTTCCCTTAGGGCTGTCCCTTCGATACCAACTCCTTTCCCCTGATGGGTAAGATCCTTCTGCAGAACATGCCTGGGTGCTGCACTTGCCCCTTCATGCTTTTCCCAGACTTTAAGTGGCAGCTGTTGACAGAGATATCAGGCTAGCTGGATTTTTACTTTTATCTGACACAGCTCTTCTTAGCCCCCCATCATCATCATCCATTCGGAAGCATTCCTTCAGAACTCCAGATTGCAGAGAGCCTGCAGATCTGCCCTTCTGCTCACCACCACGTCCCCAGGCAGATGTCCTTCCACTGCTGTCACCAAAAACCTCCCAGTTAGCTAAAAGCACAGCTTTGCCATGCAGCTAAGCCAATTGTGCTGTCACATATGTGACTAAGACCAGGTTGGATGGGGCTTTGAGGAACCTGGTCTAGTGGCAGGTATCCCTGCCCACAGCTGGGAAGATGAAAGTAGATGGTCTTTAAGATCCCTTCCAACCCAAGCCATTCTATGATTCTATAAGACAGACCAGCACTACTTATAGCACTGTTAATGCCAGTTCCTGCTCACAGCAAGAAACCCAGCTGAGCTTGCCATAATATTAACACACGGCCTGCACAGACATCTTTAGTCGTTTCACAATTACATATAATTAACGTATTTTAAAAATACAGATTGTCATAACCCCATGTATTTAAAACAATTTCCCCTTTTCATTATAAAGTGCAACTCCACAACTCCCTCAGTAACTGGAAAAATAATATTAATAATCCTAATATCACATACTGTAATTACAGAGTCACAGAATATGCTGAACTGGAAGGGACCCACAAGGATCATCAAGTCCAACTCCTGGCCCTGTACAGGACCATCCCCAAGAATCACATCATGTGCCTGAGGGTGTTATCCAAATGCTTCTTGAACTCTGTAAGGCTTGGTGCTGTGACCCCTTCCCTGGGGAGCCTGTTCAGTGCCCAGCCACCCTCTGGGTGAAGAACCTTTTCCTAATATCCAACCTAAACCTCCCCTGACACAACTTCAGGCCATTTGCACAGGTCCTGTCACTGGTCACCACAGAGAAGAGATCAGTGCCAGTCCCTCCTCTTCCCCTCACGAGGAAGTTATGGACTTGATGAGGTCTTAAACCAGACTAGATCTGGCCAGTACTCAGACAAACTCCTTGCAAGAAAAAGGCAAGGTAAGTCTGCATAAAGGAATGTGAAGAGCTCTAAAGAGTCATTTTCTGAGCAATATGCAAATGCAGAAGGCAGTGACTACCAATTTTCATCTTCTGTGGCATGTTTCCAGAAGCAGTAGGTGTACTCTTGGCCAAAACCCAGCTCTAATTATACAGTGTCCACCTACTTCTACATTTCACTTGCAAGTTATTTTTCATGTTCTCTCCATAAAATGTATTGACTAGGGTTGTTGGCACAGAGCAATTCTCTCCAAGACTGTGTGTATTTGAAGCTTATTAGGAATTCAAGTAGTTTTTATTATTTCTTATCATATTATTCGGTCAAAAGACAGAATATTATTAAAAAACCTGACTAAATCACAGAGAAGCTTCATTGTAAAGAAAAAAAGCTAGCTATCAAACCCAAGTTTTTACCCAACTTCAATTTCTTAAATCAATTGACAGCCAAACCTCCAGGGTCTGCCATCTGCCAGAGGTGCTCACTTACCTCCCTTCTTTGTTCTAAAATAGTTGCATTTGGGCGGCAAAGATCTGATCAATACCAAGATGAGCAATGCCAGTGACAAAACAGCCAATTTCAGCCTGAAGTGCCTGATTATCTGCTGGTTTTTTCAGTGCCAGAATGGAAATACATTATTCTGGATACCCACAGACCACACTTGTGAGGGCTGAAGAGATGGAGAAACCAGTTAATTTGGGAATGCTCTCATATTAACAAAAAAATCAATGCTTTTAAGTATTAGCTTTCAACAGATAATCTGATTTCCCCTCCTGCCCCTCAAATTACTGCTTATCCTACTGCAGCCTGCACATCCCCTTACTATCAGGTATCAGTAATTTCAACCAAGCAAGAACTATATGAAGAAGTTATGCAGAAGAAATTAGAATAAGAGAAAGATTTCCCAAAGTGATGAAAAATTATCTTAAAATACTATGACACATTGGGAAGGAAGTGTTTTCCCAACTGTTCTATGTAAACCTTATTAAAAGCAGCTGAATCTGTTATTGGGCTGGAAAAAAATAAGTCAGTCCAAGATGTGGCAGAGATGAACAGACACATCAGCTCCTCTCTTAGCATCACAATGCCTCTGATTCCTGAACATATGAGTTATGTATAAATAGTGTCAGTGCTTTTCTTTTAAGGGATTTTGTTTGTTTGAAGGGTTATTCTTAAATATTCATTTGCTATGGATACAGAATCAACATTTAAAGTAATCATAGAAATACTTACAGACCAAACAATTATCATTCTTCTAGATACGGAGTGGTCAATATTCCAGTAGGTAAATGGAAGGAAAGTGATATAAAAAATCTCTTCACCCAAAGCAGCTGAAAACCTGAACAAGTAGTAGTAGAAGTAGTTCTTCACAATATACTTCTGTGTGCAGCCCTGGAAATAGAGAATTTTGCAAAGTTTTATTGAATTGGAAAATCACAGCAAACATTTAAGATACTGTAACTGTCACAGTTCCCAGTCCTTAAACCAAACAACTTGTTATAACAAGTGTCAAGAAATGAAGTTCAGCTTTTATAGTAAAATGAATAGTGATAGCTCAACTATGTTTCCTGCAGAGCAGAAATCTATTCAGGCTAATTAAGCTGACAAAAACTTTCAAGAGATCAGATCAGCCCTTCCTCCAGGGTAATAAAGAGTATTTCATAAAAGGGTGCTAAGTTTCTACATCTGTAGACAAAGCCAGCATTGTTTTCACTGGAAATGTGTTGAGATGAAAAATATAAACTGCAATTAGCAAACCACTTAATTTAGATTTTGCAGGCAAAGTTGACCCTGCTAGGATGAGAAATTTGCTGCCAGGTCCACTGAGGGCAGCATTCCCAGCACTGCCCTCAACACCGGGCTCTCCCATTGTTTTCCTCCCCTGGATCTGCTCGGTTTCCAGGGGAAAACAAGGCTGCAGAGAGGAGCTGCCCCTGTCACCACCAGATTTTCACCTCAGTATCTTTAAGTAACAACCACCAGGTCGTCTCTTTAAACATTACCAGCAGATACTCTGCAATCAGTGACACTTTAGCACTTTATTTATTCATTTTATTAAGCTAGATATTTCATTCAGCCTCTGGATTTGGCAGCTGGATGATATTATGAGATGTACCCCACCTAACATGTTCATATTCTCTCTTCTAAAAGTTGACACCCAGTCCTCCAGGGCTGAGAAGCCACAGAGCAGCACTCGTTGCTAAGTTCATGACTTTGTTCACTTGGCCAAAGTGCCTAGAAAATGTTTGCTGCTGCTGCTGCCGCTTTTTGGGACCAAGACACCACTAAGAATCCTCACACCCCGTCAGCAAGAGCAACATGCAAGTCAATCACGTTGTATAGGAGCACCTGTACACTCAAGGAAAATAAAGGATATGTATATATACACACACATATAAATGTATATTAAGAGAATTTTTGATTTGGGGAAGGAGCAAAGGAGCCAATCTAGTCTCACTCCATCTATCCCCCCAAAAATTAATATAGAGGTTCTCTATGTAAATATGAGATGAGGGAACTTCCTAAAGATGAGAACTGAGAAAGGATCACAGAGGTTTCAGTATGGACACACTAAGGTAAGATATAGCTTTGACATAAGCTAGCAAAACTCTTCTAATAGGAACACTGTTATGCTCAGAGTGGTCTGTGTAACTCACCAGAGAGAAACTCTCATCCTACGTGCTAGTGAGAAAATGTAAAAATTGTCTTAGGAGTCTAGACATGCAAATGTGACTCACTGTAAAAGCCATTAGAAGTTCCAGTCCCTGCATCTGCTTTTAATGCAGAGATGAGGCAAAATGCACGGACACAACAAAAGCAAGATGGAAAGAAGTTGCATCCATTCACCTGTCCCAGAAAAAACACAACTTAAATTGATTTTTGTGTCAATAAACAGAAAAGATGAGTCAATGCTTCTGAAATGCTGGGGTCAGGGGAGTGTCCCCCCATCTATCAGTAGCAGAGGTCACAGAGGAGTTCCTGGCATCCCTCTAGGATAGCACAGCAGCACGCTGGGGTTGGCCAAATGACTGAACAATCAGTCTGAGTGTCTCTAGTCTCATCTGCCACTTAGAAAACACTCCCAGTGCAATTAGCACTCCGATGCTGCTTCTGCCTGAGATTCTGAAACCCTATTTTGTGACACTTAACACGGCCCCACAGAAAGCCCTCTTCTGGCACCGCTAACTCCTCAATTAAGCATCAGTCCTCTAAGGTATTAGGAATGATCTGCTTGTGTGCTTTAGCTCAAGATGATCAGACATATCCCTAACGTGATGCTTGTACACTTGGAACCTCATGAGATGAGGTATAAAGTTTTCCAGTTCCAATAGCTGTTTTGTGGGGAATAGTTTTTCAGGTTCTAAAAAAAAAAAAAAAAATAAAAAAATCAGGAGTTAAAAAATATTTCCAAGTAGAAGGCAGGGCCAAGTCCTTCCACAAGATTTTAAAACCTTCCTTTTTCTTTCTCCTTTTCTATCAAAAATCATCCACTACATGTTCTTGTTTGATGTTTGGTAGTGCATGGTAATAAAAAGTTGATGTTTGCACTCATTGTGATCCTAAAGCCTTGTTAAGTACATCAAGCCTGCTCCATGACCTCCAGACAGCACTTATCTCATGTTTACTACTAATACACACCATTCCTGCAGAAAGCAAAGACTGCTGTGCCTTGTGAAGTGTCTTCCCTTTTTATTCTCACTCTAACCCCAGCGCAGAAAAAGTGATCACAGTTATTCGTGTGAACATTTAGCATATTCCAACATTCTCAGAAGTTTATTCAATCTCTAATTTTAAGTAACTCTGATCTTTAGACCTGGTTATTCTTAATGTACTGAAGTGACCTGATGCCTTTCACAATCCCTGAAGCCCTTTCAGTGAGTCAGCCCTCCCATGCATCTCCATTGCTGCTTGGTCTGGACCAGAGAGGTTTTAATGGGCAGTAATTAAGGCTGTAGATAAATTCAGAACTTCTAGAGCATTTCAGAAGCAAGATGCTATAAGCCATGACATTTACAGATGCAGAAGACACATAAATGACTCTTCTCATCAACTCTGAAGTATCTATTTTTGAAAAACCTTGACTGCTTAGGATGTAAGTAACTCTCATGAATGTGTGACTCTGTAAATTAACTACTCACCTGAAGTATTGACATGGAAAATGGCTACTGTAGGTCATCCCACTTTGGCAGGCTCTGCACATGGGTGGGTCACCCACAGCAGGTGCTGCCCCATGCTCAGGGATCCTGAGTGCAAACCCTGTGCCACAGCACCCACCCAACCTCCCTGGAGCATGGGAGCATCCCCAAAGCATTCCTACAGAGCAGTAATGACAGGGCCAGCAGAGCAGGGCAAACCAACACCGTGGTGAGTCTGGGGATACAATAACACACGATGACACAGCACAGGAGGAATCCATTTCAAAAGGATGTGCATATGTAACTTTTAGCCTTTAAAGCTGAAGTGAAGGAACAGCAGCTGAACCACTAACACAACAGATTTAAAATGTGTTTTTAGGCAGAGGTATAACCCCCACAAGACAAAAAAAAAAAAAAAATAGTAGCTGTGTAAAGATACTACTCCTTGCAATTCCTGTGGGATATCTCTTGTCAGAGATCTAAACAGGCCCTGGCTTTTCCTGCTCAGAAATCTTGTCTAGAGACAAGATTTGCAGCATTGGACTTCTAGGGCTCAGAGCCTGACCCAGAGATACCATTAACCAACACTCTGTTCTCAACTCCCAATTACTTTGGATCTTTTCTAAAAAATGTACATGTTTAATTAAAGTTCTTCCAACAGAATTGCCTTGCAGAAGATCAGGAATTTCCCTCCCAAAGCCCCTAGTTAATGCATTGCAATACTTATAATTTAAGGGATTTTTTTAATGTACTAAAAAAAAAGGTATAAGATTTAGAGAAGCCACCAGAAACCAGGAACAAGGGGAAAAGCCAAAAATTCTAATCTAGATGTTGCTGCTCACAGAGAAAGTGTAAATCAGACAATTCAGCCCCACAGGGCAGTGCTGTGTGGAGTATAAGCAGCGGGAAAAAAATCTCCTGTACTGCAGCCTTCTGTAGAAACAGTCAGTCCGACATCACCTTCTATATTTACTAACAGTTAATAAAAGAACCTATCAAGACACACAAAAAAAAGTAGATATTGGCTATGAGAAAATAAGAAAAATAAGAAAATAAGGAAAATAAGAAAAAGCAAAAACCATGATGGAAGGAATTGCAAAGATGTCAGGAAGACAGAGGTGGGGAGGGCAATAGCGCAGGGAGCCCCAAGGCATGAAAAACACACCTAACCAAACTCATACATATGTGCAGCTTCCCACTCTGCTCAACCACTTTTAAACAAGTAATAATTTTTTACCTTCTACAGAACATGAGGCAGCCAGTTAGGAATAGTTGTCTGGTCTACATAGCGTTCTTGTTGAAGGAGGGAGACCTAAAGTAATGAAACCTCAGAAACTGGAGATGGAGACAAACAGAAATCACAAGAAAATGCTAAAAAGTTCAGTCCAGCCCTGCTGTTTGCAGCAAGTGCTTGCTGACTACATCACAGGGAGGAAACCTCCAGCTCCCAGACACTGCAGAGACGTGGTCTGGGACCATCAGCTGATGCAGAAGCAAAGACAATCACTGCACAAGAAGTAACAATGCATGAGCTTCAAACCAGAGAGTCACAGCACTTCCAGTCGTCTCAGGCAAGGAACAAGTGGGGAGCCTAAAAACCAGGCAGAATCCCAGTAGCATTTCATTAATCTCTTAATTCCTTCAAAGCACTAAAAAAGGCCATTAACTAAAGCTCTCAGCAAAGGTACCATAACAGAGCAGTGCTGCAAAGCCAATGGCACCAGGGATGGCTGGAAGCTGTCAGGCTGAAAGGGGCCACCCTTTACCAGAGCAAAGCCTGAGACCAGTCAAGCAGTAAGGAGGAAATGAGCATCCAGGTCTCCCCATAACACTGTCCCACTAGGCACAGCGCTCACCCAATCAATCTCTCACACCATTCACCACATCTTACATCAATGCATCTTCATCTGAAGTTTCCCCTTCAGTCTGTAAAGGATGGTGTAGCTGAGACAGCTACACACACCTGCACAATCAATACACACCCAGCACACTGAAGCTGGAATGGGTCCAGCACACAGTTAAAACACCTCAGTTTGTGTGTGAAGATTTAATTTTTTGAACCGCAGATTATAGCTCCCTTCCACTCTGAATAGTACTTGGGACGTAGACTAGAATAATAGGTTTTATTTCTGTATCATGCTTTTGAGGTAACACTATCAGCCTCCTTCTTTCAGTTGGAAGAACACACACAGAGGTAACAGAATCTGCCAAGTCATTTAAATATAAAGTGGAATAACTTAAGACTAAAGTTGACAGAGCATTTGTTTAGGCAATTAATAGTAAGAATCAATGAAGGAAAAAATTGATTATGTTATTTTTCTAAAAGAAAGCCTTCTTAAAGAAACAAAGAAAACCCCAAAAGTCTCTTTCAGATGCATAGGGGCATGGTTACAGGAGTGAGATTGCTTGTGAAGGACCATGCCTACAATCACTGGAAGGACAGCCTCGGGCTTCCTAAAAGACAACCTAAACTAAGCCTAGTCCAGCTTGTCCACCAAGGATGGGCAGCTTGCACTCCCATCACTCTGATGGAAGTTTGTCTAAAATGTGTCTAACCTGTCCTTACTGACACCAGTGGTGGAGGCTCCAAGCAACCTCCAAGTGGTTTGCTCTCCTGCCACCTAACCTGAAACGTTTTTACTGAAATTTAAACCTATTTAGACTATTTAATAATCTACTGCAGACAAGGAAGAAATTGTTTCCTCTCTCTTAAGGCTTACACAGGAGAAGGTTGCACAAGCATTCAGAAAGCTCATAACTGTCCTCTCTTCCACTGCTTAATCACCTGGTAATTCTTCCAGAAGATACTTAGCATTTTCCAGACACAGCACTTAATGTGCCTGTCTTGAATTTCAGAGCCCAAAGATCAGACATGGTGCAGTAATGCTGAAGAAACATTCCTGCACAATTCCATTCATTTTGAGGGTGGTTTTCAGAGGCACGCCACCTTTGAACCACGCCCCACCTGTGATCTCCTCCACTCACTTCTTTTCCTCCATTAAATCACTACCAAGTCTATTGTTTTCCATTCTGCAGTTGAGTATTTATTACACCTGCTCCTTCAATAAATATCTGCACCTGTGGAACACAAGTCAATTTTCAACCATACCTTCAGCTTGATAAGACTATTTGACTTCTGTTCTCATCCTCCAGCCTGACTGCAGTTTCCCCTAAATTCATCTCACAAGCATCATGTCTCTCACAATCAGATTTCCAAATAATCATTTCCACAGAGCTATGAAACCTACTCTGAAGACACTCTCATCGTTTTCCATCAGAAGGTGTCCACTGTGGCACTCAAACTCGCAGGCCATGCAACTTCATATATTCCTTTCTTGGCAGATGCCTGGAGAGTTGACAACCATGATTCAGAGAATCACAGAATAGTTTGGGTTGGAAGGGACCTTTAAAGGTCATCTAGTCCAACCCTCAAACCTGCTAGTTCATATACTTTGGAGCTTTTGCTAATTGCTAATAAAAAGGCGAGATGTTCTGATCTCCACACAGCGGCCCCATGAGATCAGAATCATGCTTCCCTCCTTTTCTTCTGGTATAATTTTGAGGAACCCAAACAGGTCTGCCTTCCACCACGATCTTCAGAGTTTTAAGCATTGCTTCCCTGCCTGCTCTTTATGGTAAGTTGTTCCTCTCACAGCCATTTCAGCTGCTCGAGCGACTCCCCCGATGTCCAGTTCTTACTCTTATGTTTTGAATCACTGATGTGTGTTGGCACAGCAGTTTCCTGCTGAGAAAGCTGCACAACAACAATGTGGGTAGGGCTGTGTGCCTCTCCTCCTCGATGAGCTCACCTCCTTCATCCTCTCAGCCCTGCTTTGCCAGCCAGAGGTTGGGCAGATTGGACACGGCTGTTTCAAGTGCCATGACAGAAGTGGTGGGTGAGCTTCCCATGCACTTCAGCATCCTCCCACATTCCAGGAAGAACTGGCCAATTTGTGCAATAACAAAACAACAGGGCAAAATAGCGAGGCAGGTGAGGGAAGGGCAGAAGGAAAAGGCTTCCTTCCTCCCAGTTTTACAGTGGAAAAACAGGTTTATTTAATTGCATTTTAATTTACGAGAATTAGACTGCAATTTTGTGAGGTGCAACATAGGGCCCGCACCTGGAAATGTCTGAGGAAGTTATTTTAAGGGTTAGGTAGCATTTGTGTCTGTGGACAGAGGGAGGAAAACACATGAGTTAAAAACCAGAGAAAGAAAATTACAGGCAGTTCAGAAAGATGGGAATTCCAGCTTCAAAGCAGATATCAAGTTCCTCTGAAACATAACTGTACTTCATCTCTCTTAAGGCAAAATGTTACTAAAAGTGGTTTTGGATAGAAAAAGGATGTGTCACAAAACAGCAGTTTTCAATCTGCATAGCATTAGATGGCCACCCTGCCTCCACACAAGCTCCCTGCAAGCACCACCACCTCTTAGTTTTGACTTCCTGCCAAAAACACATGAGTCAGAGAATTACTAGGACCTGCATGGCTGCTAGGTACCCAGGGTGTTCTCAGAGATGTAGGAGAGGAGGAATGGGAAGCCCCTCACTCACTTTTCTCCCAGCACACCAGGTTAGATGAGCTCCCAGCTGATGGGAGCTCCTCAGCAGAAGCTTAACATGACCTAACCCAACAGAAACGTGTGGGAATGGCCAGTGACTATGGAGAACCAGGACTCCAATGTTATGTTTCTTCTCAGAGCAAAAAAGCTTGTTCTCATCTTAAGATTTTATTTTAGAAATTAAACATATCCTGGAAGTTCGACACCACCGATTAGTCACATATTTCTACCCAGCAGCATCAAGAATCTACTCAGTTACTTTTGTACAAAGACTGGTTCCACAGCAGAGGTCTGTCCTGAGGAGCACAGAGCAGCCAGGCTTCTGGAAGACAAATGGGCAGATAAACAATTTTCAGAAAACTAAACTATTATTTTTTTAATCTCTTATGATCAGACACCACAGGGTGAATGAAGTGGTTGCTTCCCCCGCACACAGCTCCAGGTTTCAAGTCAAAGAGCAGTTTCCTAAGGTAGTGCTTAATAGTATCATCACAAATTTGCAAGTCCCAGCCAGATACACTCAGACCACTGTAAAGGGGAAGGACCATGAGTTCAAATTGCAGCTGTGGAGAGGTGTATTGGAGGACATCTCAGCAGCCAGCCCTCCCCTGGGGAGGAGAGCTGTAGATAAGGTGTTTTCAATTCACTTGCTGCCTCATTATTAGTTGCAATTAGCGCAGACCATGCCAATGTCAGCTGTGTTTCTGATGGAGAAACACACAAGGAGACCAACATGTAACCTGATGTTGCCAACAAGTGCAGTTTCAAGGATCTCTTCTGCTGCTTCAAGGCCTGGATCTTCTACCTGCTGAACAAGTGACTCTGGCTGAAGCCCCCTCAGCACTCCAGCATCTTCCAGGAGCCAGCAGTGCCCAGCACAGCGCTGTTGGCACTACTTGGCAGGGGTTTGCAAGGCTTAATACTTCAATCTGCACCAGTTCAGTATTCACCCTGGCACCTCACAGGTGCAGGGGACATGGGCATCACAGCTGCCTTTCTGTAAGGACCCCCCCTTCCTCCCTAGACCCTTCCTATGGTCTTTTGTTTACTCTGTCCCTTGATTACTCTGTCCCTTTCTTCATGCCATGCATCCTGGTGGATGGGCCTTATAATTTTCAGAGGACAGGCTCCTCACTGCTAATTCCTCTGAGCCCCTTCGCTGCAAACACTCAGTCTGCTCTTGTGGCACAGCTGAGGTGTCTGACACTGTCTTCTGCAAAACAAAGTACCCCAATGCTCTCCCTTTGCACAGGGAAACAGCAATGGGAAATACTGAAGGCAATACATCTAATTAAATTGGCTGACATAAGTAAGTATTTATAATCCTGTCCAGTGGAGCGAGCTGCAAGGGGGATAACAACCTGGCCTGGGGTTATAGAGTGACCACTCAGCTTCCTGTGTGCCAGAATCCAGTTTGCAACTGCAAATTGTCTTCAAAGGGAAGAATTAAACATTTTTATTTTTACATTTAGTAATAAATATTTCCAAATAAAGTAGCAATAAATCAGCAATGCAGCTCTGTGTTAAAGCATTTACATGCCTCTACATCTAGACCAATAGCGGTTTACCTTGAGGAAAAATAAGTAGCAGATGCTAATTAAACTGAACTGATATGAAGCCCTATAAAGCAGGAAATTGAATAGTCATTTAAAATAAATTCTCATGGTTTAGACAATTCTACCTCTACATTCTAGACCTCAGATTTACTTGCCATGACAGTCAATAGTCACGTTGCACTGTTCAGATGACCCACAGACATTCCCTGCAGAGCATTGCACAAGGTAAAGTGAAAGAACTGGCTGTTCAAAGGAATTTTCCAGAGACAACAGATTTTTCTCTGGCTTCTTATCTGCTAAACCTACTCCTGTTCTCCAGAGCTCTAAAGGAGAACAACGACAGTAGATGAGCTTTTATTCTTCTGGTTGATATCTGAACTAATGGCCTAAGACATTCAGCAGAATTATAGAGCAGTAAGTGGCTCACCTCCAAGCACTGGAATTAATCCTGAGATCCTGACAGCTCCTCATTATGAGGTCCAGTGGCCTCCAAAAAGATAACTGAGGCCGTGAGCCAGGAAGCACTGAGTCATGAAGCACATCATCATGGGTGTAAGGACTCGGGCTGCTGGTGCAACCCCTCACATGCCCCCTGCACCAGCAGCAGCTCTCTCAGCAGCAGCTCTCTCACACAGCCCCCACACAGGATACCTACTGCAATCAGTGAAGCTCCACAAACTTCTGTCAGCATCAGGCGTTTCTGCAGCAAGATCTTGAAGATGAGATGGTAACAAATGACACGTGTCTGGCTTTGCTTCTCACTGAGTGGTGGCAAACCCAGGGCTAACAGATTTTCACGGGGTTGCCACACACTAGTTGAATCTTGGATGGGACTGTACTGTCATCTTCTGAAGGACTGTCACTCACAAGGCTCCCCCAAAACCATCCAATGAAACCATCTCACGCATACAAACATCATCTCTTAGAGGCTGCTTAAACCCTAAACCAAAAATCAGACACAGGAAAGACGGGCAAGCTCCATCAGCAGCCACACCAGGTAGGGGAGATTGAACATGGAGTACCAGAGCATGGGAACAGTGCTGGGGAACGTGAGCCTCGTGCTCACTGAAATAAGAAACTGGATCTCATGTTTCTCCAGCTGCAGCTCCAAACTCAGCAACTTCCAAAAGTTCAGCTGCATCCTCTAGGAGGACAAAGTGCTAGCACTTGAGGCAGGACTGCCTTGCTGCCAGTTCTCCTAAAAGTGCTCCTAACAGGGCATTTTTCACAAGGGTTTGTCTCATCTGCTGCACCTACCCCAGCTAACACCAACTTACTGCGGCGTGGAATGGGAAACAACTTTGAAACCAAGTAAGCCTACATGACAATTTAAAAAGAAAAGCAAGACTCTGAGGCTGATGTAAAAATCTATTGCAAGGGAACACCAGGGAAGAGAGAGCTTGACTCTAGCCCCAGAACAAGCATGCTCCAAATTACCAGCCATACCATCACAGCAAAAGCAGCGTTGTCATCTACATCTTGTGAATAATCGACTACAATCTTTGGGGACTGCGACACATCTGAGATGGATGTGCAGTTTTTACCCACATTTGCCATTTCTGTTACCATCACCTTGCTGTTATCCTGGTTATTATCCTCCTCACCTACGGCATGAGCAAGAACCCTACAATCACTAAACATCATCAGGCAGTTTGTAAACATTGTGCCAGTTGGGAGCAGTTCTGACAGTTAAGGTATAACTACAGAGTAAACATGAACTGTACTCTTTCAGAGGCAGAAAGAAAGATCTCAAGAGACGATAAAGCATCTGGGAAAGGAAGAGTGAAGAAAGACAAACAAATCCCTACAGAGAACTTTGAATAGATGATTATTTTTTTTTCCTTTGCTCCCTTTCATTCAGGCTATCAATTTCAGGAGCAAAAGTCCATCAGGAGATTAGAGATAAGAAGAGCTCCACTTTATAAACATTTCTAGCATTTCTTTGGCCACTCACAGAACACCAGAGAAATCCTCAGAAAGTAAGTCAGTGTTTTTAAGTACACAACTCGAGGATTTTATACAGAGCATCAGGAAAAGATACCTTTTAAGCAGTTTTAGAAATAAATTTCTTGTGAAACAAGCTAATAATAGAAAGGAGTACAGAAAAGAAAGTATTATTAGCCAGAGACAGGGTAATTACAAGAAATTACTGTCTTGTCTTCAGTTACAATAAAACCAGACAGTTTCTCCACTAAAAGCCCATGGGTTCAATATTCAGTCCAAACCAGGGCATAAATCCAGTTAGCATGTTGGACTTAGCACCATCCTGTATCATCTACAAATACCAGAGTTTTCATTTGAGGTGTTAAAAAGTGTTTCTAAATGATCTTGTAACCAAGGAACATCAAGAACATGGGCTAGGCAACTAATTCAATATTTAAGTAATTCAGCTAATTCAATAATTAATATGCAGCCATGGCTGTCACATCTAAGCATTTCATTCTTTGTCTCATCATCTTGTGGCAACTCCTGTGGGGCAGACAGGACTGACTTCCAAAGATTCAGGAATACAGCCACTGTAATCAAGCCTTGCTGGTTTTTTTTTTTTGTTTTTTTTTTTTTTTTTTTTTTTTGTTTTTTTTTTTTTTTTTTTTTTTTTTTTTGTTTTTTTTTTTTTTAACAGTTTATACATAAAAGAAGACACTCATGAATCGTGAGCAGCCCTCCTGGCAACAAATGTACGCAGGTAATTAAAGGCTTCCTTCTCCCAGGTGAAGAGCTGTCCTGTCTCTTTACCCTCCTGAGGGATTCTCTCTTCTCTCCATGCAGTACAACATCCATCCCTACCAGGTGTGCCCATCCCCTCCCAAACCACCACCAGCTGCAAGCCCTCAACTTCCCTTCCCCAGAGACCCTGGCACACAGTCCAGCCCATGTCAGATGCAGGGGCCTGAGAGCTGGCACTGAAGAAAGAGGGAATGCCCTGGAGAGATGGAGCTGTGGCAACTCCAGCATCCATTCAGCCATTCACATCTTCTTCACTGCATGCAATATACTCTGTTCACAGGTATAACCCACTGATTGTGCAAGAACTTACACAGGAGAACCTGAAAACCTTCAACTACTGCATTGTGGCAGCAAGGACAAAGCAGTTTGAGAGTTACTATCTCACAGAAACCACTTGTCCTGATGACTTGGATTTTGAAGTTTTGGGAAGGGATGGATGAGCACAGAGCCACTCCATCAGGTGGAGATGCAGCTGCAGCACTTAAGCACCTTTCTGCAAACAGCTGCAGCTAACAGCAAGAAAATACCACTGTCCATAGAGAATTTGTGGCCAAAGAATTTGCTATGTGTATGAAACTCCTAAACCTAATTATTTGCAGATACGTCAGGGCAACCCCAGTTCATTTAGCAACAGAGCAGTGGGTCTGGGATTTGGCATAAGGGAGGTCCAAATTCACTTTTTTCATCTCCTGGCCAAGACCCTCCTTGTAAAAAAGGATTTGCCAGTTTCACAATAAGGAGCAGAGAGAGTCTGTCTTTATAATTCTAGCACCTCATTGAAAGAAACACTATTCAAACCATTACTCCCATCCCCATTTTTGGGGGCTTTGAACCCAACTTTCACATGTTTCAGCACTTAGTGTCCTAATTCTGTGGAAACAAACCCTTCTAACTCCAAGTTTCATGTAGTCTCGCTCAGGACACGTTCACCCTTCATATACAGGTAGTTGTGCCTTACTTTGTGAAACCCAAAACAATTGCTCAAGGTGAACAGCTGCATTCATGAAGCATTAACTTGGACAGTATTTTAGTATCAACACTGCTACATTAACTACGTCACTGTTCAAAAGAAAGCAGCAACAAAAAAACTTTTAGTGAATTATCTGCATATTTTACCCAAAATAGATCTTACTCTAGTTCAGAAAGAACAGACTGAAGAACTACATCTTCTAATTGAGAAAGAGTCAAGCAGCAGCTGATGAAGAGTTTTAGATACTTGAAATGGGAATCTGGGCACTGGATGTGTAACAGGGAAGGAGTGGTAGAGTTGCAGCATTCACGGCTGGTCCGTGTTTATTTTGCAGGTACAGTTTGGAAGCCCATTATCACATCTGCTTTCCAAAAGGCACCACAAAGTGATCTACTAATGAATTCAAGTCATTACAGTAAGAGAAAAAGCAGGTCGTCCGACCTGTACACATGGGTTGCATCACGCCCTTCCCTGCTCCCTCCTGATACGCAAGGGAATTACAGACCATGCCGGGAAACGCCGCGACCTGCCCGGCCAGCGGGAAGCGCAGGGAGCTCAGCCTGCCTTCACGGGCACTGCGATGAGCAGAGATGAGCGCTCAGCGCCCAGGCCCGGGCGGCAGCGGGGCCGGCTGCGGGCACCCTGTGCGGGGACAGCGCAGCACCGCGGCAGGTGCGCCCCGGACGGAGAGAGACCCGCGGGCAACAGAACTACTCCTTCCCAGCCGCTACCCGCGGGGAAACCCGCATCCCGGGGTGAGGGGACAGGGCTCCTCCAGGCCCCTCTGCAGGCAGGTCCTGCTCGCACAGACCGCCTTTCATTTCGGGGATGGGGTTGAGCGCCAGCGACGGGGATGAGCGGAAAGCCCAAAGCCGGCTCCCCGGCGGGACCGGGATGCAGCCGGGCTGCGGCACCGCACAGCGCTCACCGGAGCCCGCTCGCAGCCCGGCCCCTCCATCCCTCCTCTCCATCCCCAGTCCGGGCAGGCGGCGGGATGCGGGAAGACCCTCCCGGGGTGCCCCTGCACCCACAGCTGTGCTGAGTCACGGCCGGGCCCCCCCGCACTCACCTGCGGGCCGCGGCCGCTCCGCACCCCGCCGGGGGGTGCTCGGCAGCGCAGCGCGGCCGCCCCATTGCAGGCACCCCGGTCCCGGGACCCGTCCGCGGGGTCGCTGCTGCTGCTGCCGCCGCCGCCCTCCTCGCCGGCGGGGAAGAGCCCGCAGGAGCGCTGGAAGCGCGCCACGGGCTGGGAGCTGCGCAGGGTGCCCAGCAGTCGGGCCATGCTGCCGGCAGGCTCCGCGCAGCGCGGCCCCAGCGCGCCCCGCCGGCCCGGGGCCGCGGACAGGTGGGCCCGCCCCGCCCCGCACAGGTGAGCCCGCCCCGCCCCGCCCCGCCCCGCACAGGTGCGGGGCCCCGCCCGGGAGCGCCCCTTGCCGGCCGGGCCCAGCGCTCCCCTGCCCATCCAGGTCCCCACCCGGCAGGGGCAGGAAATTCAGTGCCTTCCTCTTTTTTGGAGTTTTTCCCTGCCGTGATGGCCCTGGTAAAAAAAAAAACCCAAAACCAACAAGCCACCAAAATCCAAAAGAACGTAATCTACCTCGAGATAAGAACTCCTGCTTTCTTAGCCTAAAGATAGAACGCCCTGAATCACATCGAGATCTTTGGGAAATGTGGATGCCGGGCCACGTGAGCTCATTTCCTGTCAATTCACCCCCTGGGGTATAAAATGTACCCTCGCCTGTCCCTGGCTTCATTTTGTCCTGTATTGGAGTCGGCTTTTATTTCTTCTCCCAAATATTTGCACATCTATATTGTATACATCACATGTACACATACACACCTATAAGGATACATCTCTAAGTATTTCCTCCCTTAAATAAAGCTATGGAGTTTCCCACGGAAAGAAAGGGCTTATTACTTGCAAGATGCTTCTCAAACTCTGGGGCTGCAAACCTTGCCACAGGTGATAATTGCTAATTCCTGCAGTTGAAACCTTAAGAACCTTAGTTCTGTCAGTGCTTTTTTTTTTTTTTTTTTTTACAACAGCTCATTTCTATTCCCATAAATTATTTTGTACAAGGATTTCACAATCATCATTTGCTCAATGTAGACTCGTTTCAAGTTTGTTACCTTTTTTTTTTTTTTGCTCTCAAATACACCGAATTATCCAAGATTGCATCAAGGCTTTTCTTTCCAGAGCCCTTGGAAACCAAAGGAATGCTCTTTTATTTTATAGCAAGTCAGTTTGCCCCTGTGCCACTGTCTGGGCTGCCTGTGGGAGATGCTCACCCAGGCCCTGTGAGTGCCTGTGCTCTGAAAAGGCAGAGTCATCTCACCACCCAGCCTGGGCTGGGGCCAGGCCAGCCCACGGCCGTGGGCCACGTGGCCTCTGTGAGGAATCCCAGGGACAGCTCTCCATCACCACCATCCAGACTCCAGGGCAGACTCCATAGATCTCATCTAATTGTTTGTGTGATTCATTTTCTTTTATCTTCTCACAATGCAATCTCCTATCATTAGGGGTTTGCCCAACAGCAGCTCCAGGTGCCATCACGTTTCAAGTGCTTTCCTCATTGCTGTGCGTGCAGACACTCCTCCCTGGCCCTGATGACAGGGCTGCAGCTCAGCTGTCTGCAGAACCAGTTCACACAGACCGAGGGGGGAGGCTGCCCACTCCCTCTGGGTTGTATGTTTGTACTGTTTGCTTGAGGGAATTATTCATTATTTGCTTCTGGCTTTGTTTTTTTAATGCTTGTATTATTTCCTAGGTGCACACATAAGTATCTGGGAAACTTTTCTTTTCCCCGTGTCTTGGATCTGTGAGAATTCCACAAGCATAGAATTTCAATTAAAAATTGCATTCATATTGCTTGATTCCTTCTACGTAGACTGATTTCAATAGAGCCTGATGTATTCAATTCATGGTCCCTTCATGGTTGTTTTCACTCTGTTACAAAAACTGTCCTCATAACTATTCCATTCTTACTTTGTCCACCTCTATGACAACATGTAAGAGGGTTTTAACATGTTAATTTGAAGAGTAAAATTACAGCCCTGCTGGTGCCACCTGCAGCTGATGCCAGTGGGATAAGACATCATCCAGAAACATGATGGAAAGCAGGAAAGCAGGAATGAAAGTGCATAACCAGGGCCAGCACTCAATAGGTATTTTAAAACATCTCTTTGTCAACCACAAGTCAATATTTATCTGATCTGCCTACATACTTATGTCATTATAATACTTCCCAAGTATTAAAATAGAACTAACCATTTGCAGCCAGCTTCTCCCTAATTCCTCTTCAGGCACACACTTAGGCTAGTGGGAGTGTGTCCCAAAGAGCATTAATAAAAATTCAGGATGACTGAGGTTTTTTAAATCAAACTTGCTCTAAACTTAATAAAGAGGAAAAAAAAAAAAGGAGGGGGGGATTTCTACTTATTGTTAATTTTAATATGCCTTGTCCATGTCTTGGAA
The DNA here is from genome assembly GCA_038380795.1 of Pyrocephalus nanus. Lineage (NCBI taxonomy): Eukaryota > Metazoa > Chordata > Aves > Passeriformes > Tyrannidae > Pyrocephalus > Pyrocephalus nanus. The sequence goes on along the minus strand of CM076270.1, from coordinate 21,224,946 downwards.
TCAACGTGAGCAATTATAAGTGCTATGTGAGCTGATAATGGAAGTCTGTGACCTGGTTTTTTTCTGTGAAAAGTGAAAGAATTTGTGGGAGTTATGTTCCTAATATAGACTGATTTCTGCAATCAAAGAAACATTTCAGGTTCATAGAACCAGAGAACATGCTGAGTTGGAAGGGAGCCACAAGGATCATCAAGTTCAACTCCTGTCCCTGCACAGGACAGCCCCAAAATCACACCATGTGCCTGAGAACACCATCTAAACACTTCTTGAACTGTCTTATGCTTGGTGCTGTGACCACTTCTGTGGGGATCCTGTTCCAGTATTCAATTATACTTTGGATGAGCATTTTCTTATATCCAGCCCAAACTTTCCCTGGCACAGCCTCATGCCACTCCCTTGGGTCCTTTTGCTGGTCACCAGAGAGTAGAGATCAGTGTCTGACCCTTCATTTCTGGTCATGAGGATGTTGAAGACCAAGAGGTCTCCCCTCAGTCTCCTCTTCTGCAGGCTGTACAGACCAAGTGATCTCAACTACTCACAGGGCTTCCCTACCAGACCCCTCATCATCTTTGTCATCTTTGTAGGTTTAGGACTCAAAGAAAGCTCACTAATGGCTTTTGGATATTTTTTTAGGAAGATAATGATCAGTCTAACCAAACTGCCTTTACCACCTCTCCTCAACTAATTTTTGAACCAACTGGCAAATTCAAACTACATTCATCATGGGAGCAGAGGTTTCCCCAGACTTGCAGTCCTGCAAGGAGAAATGGCAGTGGAATAACAGACAGAGACACAACTTGAGCTTCCTGATGATCCCACTCAGCACACACTTATTTCCAGGTGTGCTGCTGGCAGTTCTGCCTCTTGTCTGTCCAGTACCAAACAGATATGGGCACAGCTGCAGGGTACAGTAGCTTATGGGGGACCAGGAAGAGAAAAACAGATACTTCCAGGATGAAATAGAGGATTGTAGGATGGCATCACATCACAGGGAGGTGTTTGGACCAGAGAGAAGATGGAGGGTTTGAGGAGAGAGCCAAGGGCAGAAGACTGACTATTGCAGAGGAAAATTCCTAGTAATGTGAAAACGTAAAAATCTATAGAAACCTTGTTTTATCATTTCTACTGCTCACAGAACAACTTGTTTACACTTGCTCAAAGCAAGAGTATGAATCATCCCTCTTCTATTCCCTTTGTGGAACAATATTCTAATCTCTTTTTCCTGAGACCTACCTCCTATTACTTCTGATGGGCAAAAAAAGATACTCAGGATTTGTCTCCTTGAAAGATTTGCTTTAGAAAACAACCTCAAAATATAACAACAAAAAAAAAAAAATCAAGAACTGTCCCACACTTCATGTGGCCCATAGAAATTTCCTGACATTCAGAAAGACAGCTTTCTTTAAAACCAGTGGAATCAATGTCACTCCAAAAGAGCAGACAAGCAGCATTCTGAGAGTGTTTAAAACAAGCTATTTGCAAACTGTTCAGTTCCAAAAAAAAAAAAAAAAAAAAGGTTTTAAAAGCTTTATCTAGTGAAACTGCCTCATCCAGGGCCAGAATATCTCACTAATAGCTGGTCAGCATTCAGCTACATTTTCACAAGGGAAGAAAATCACCCCTGGGCTGAGGATAAGCGTGAAAGATGAGAATATAAAGGATAACTTTTGAGAAAGCTGAAAATAGTGCCTTGTGCTGAAAGCATTTCCTTTAACAACAACGGGTGTCACTGTCATGATGGTGGATAATTTTGCCTCCAGCATCAACACAGCTAAGAGCGAAGTACAAATTCCACGACTGGGGGTGGATGATGATGCTGGGAGAACACAGCACAGTTTTCAGATGTCAGCCTGAGTTTGCGATCCTGACAGGCCAGACAGGCCTTGTTTTGACTCGTAAGCTGAGGGAATGGGCTTGGAGGAGCAAAACACAAGCACAGCTTTTGCCATCGCTCTGCAGACAGCAACCACATTTCACCCAGGAAAATCATGCTTGGAGTGACTTCGGCCCAGAGCCCTTTGAGGCAACTATGGGTTATTAGTTATAAATACAAATGTCAGAACTGCAGTTTTCCAAGCAAAAAAAAAAAACCATTGAAATGACATGAACATGAACAAATTGAAGACTTTGATGAAACTGCTGTAGAGCAGGCAGAGAGCCACTGCACAATAAGATATCTGTGCTACCAGGGGAGAGGCCTTGCTAGTAATAACTGGAGGGATGATGAAAGTTTGGCAGGGCAGAGTTGCAAACACCAGCAGGCTGTGACCTGGGACCACCAAGCTTGGCAGTAGGATGTGGGCTGTGCCAAAGGCAGGGGTGGGACTCAACTCACAGTTTCCTGAGAGTCCTCTTCTTCCCCATCTGAAGATGCTTAATGCTAGACACAGAAACCCTTTGGCCCCATGGTGAAGACAGAAATCTCAGCAACTCATTAAGTGCCACAGCACATTTTACTTAAAAAGATTTGAAGAAATTTTCTTTTCAATTTCATCCCATGTGTTTTCTTTATTCTCAACATACCTAGAGCCGAACTCTTACTTTCATATTTGCCATTTTTTGGCAATTTGCGATTTTTTACTGTTTATACTGGGAAAGAAATTACTGAAAGTTGTATGCTTTAATAACTCAAGTTACAAGTACTCTTTTTATGAGTCTTTTGCTTCTTCATTATATTTAGTTGACAAGCTATTGAACATGTTAGTTTGGATCCGAGCCTTTCAGTACTGAATGTCAGACCCAACCACCCACTAACCTCACAGGCAACAAAATGGAGCTTTCTCAGCTCAGCTGGAAGAACTGAAGTTTTTAAATATGGTGAAAAGATAAAGAAGTTCTGTAGAAAGTGCCCTTAGAAACCAACACATGAGAGACTATGGTTTTCACAGCACTTGAATTTTTTGCTTTTGATTTAATGCGTATCACAGCTCAAACAAAATTCAATTTGAAGAACTGTTTTTAGAAGATAAATGTTTGCAACAAAGGTCAATAAAGAAAGAATCACAGAGTTTCACCAGGCTCTGCTTTGCAGCAGAAGGAACCTGTGTCTGCAATGTAAGGCCATCATAAACAGGTACAATCCCCACGGCATCTCCCCCAAGTTTGATCTCCATTAGAGACATAACAATGTAAACTCAGCTTGATTTGGCACAGCAGGAGTCCCTTTGGGATCCAAGCTGCTCATCAAGTCCCATAACTCCAGGCATGGAGGAAAATGGAGTTTTAGACCCAGTCTTGAATAATTCTGTCATAATTTTATTACAAAATCTCTATTATAAATAGTCATATCTTCAATTTGAGGGAATGCAAATACAAAAGAAAAGTGAATTTTAGAACTTGGACAGATGAATGCTTCTCTAAAAATTGCAAGAAAGAGAATGTGCTGAAGCTGCAGCGCTGTCTTGGGTAGGGATAATTAACTTTTCTGTTTGCAGTGTAAGTAACCAGATAATTCTATGTAATTGTTTATGATTTGAATTGCTTGAAATGGTATTGCTAATTTCCAGAGACGATTAGCATGTCATTTAAATAATTATTCTGCACCATATCACTTGGACACTTCAATTGCACGCACATCTACTGTGAAATTCCTAGAGGTGTTCTCAACACTTCTGATTATTTGTAGGCTATACCATACCTTTGCTATTTCAGTGTTTCAGGAAGCAACAACAGAAGAGAAATTCATGAAGTTGTGTTTAAATATCAAACTTAACTCCCAAAAAATATTTAAAAACTTAACTATTATAAGAGTTGACCTGTCTGATTATCTTATTTACAGCACCATATACCAGCCCTCTGAAAAAAAGTTCTGATTGTCTCAACAGCACTCTAGGCTTAAAATGGTGAAAACTTTCCTTTCTCTGGGCTGAGTTTTGCCTTGATGTACTTGGAACCACGGGAAGGGTTTCTAGCATTTTTTACAGTGGCTCCCATGAGGCTGTCTGGTGCATCTCTGCTTACATCAGGCAGTGCCAGGACTGAAGGGATGACACAAAGAAAAGGAAATTCAGCAGGTTCTGTAATTCACCCCTGTGAAGGTGCCTGGGAGGGTCTTTGCTAACGGTGACCAGCTCCAGATCCTTGTAACCAGCTACCCTGAAAACAGTCAGACTGACAGTACACCTTTGCCAAAGAGATGAGGGCACTGCTGGAAGGGCACAGCTGAACAATCCTCCTTTCTCTTTGCTTGCTTCACTCCAAAACATCTCCTGGCCTCTTTTACTCATTTAGCATTTATAAAAACGACAACAAGGTTATAGCTCTCGAGTAGTTATGATCGACTGCAGCACCACAATACCCCACGTTTTACAACTGCCTTTTCTTTCAAGAAATCTGTTATTCTAGAAAAGTCAGTTCTGCTCTGAGCCCATGTGCACAGCAGGAAGCCTGAACACAGTGTGCTGTTTCCAAGCAGTCAGCTGCTAATGGGCAGCTCCCAGCCAGTATTCACAAAGCTAAGCAGAAATTGTGGGAAAGGAGCTGCTGATTTTAATCATGTACCTGTTCTGTGGCAAAAGTAATTGATACCAGTGCTGGGCAGCAGCAGTTTATCTTTCCCCGGCAGAGACCACTTCCAAATGCCCTCTGTGCACTGCACGCCCTCCATGGTTATTCATCTTGTTCAGAGCAAGGATGGATTTAAAAGCCAGGTACCGCTCCATCCTGCCCCTTGAGAGCTTCTCCTTAGTGACACCTCGCACACATCAAACGTCCTGCCATCATTTCTGAAGCTGCAGCCCTGCATCTTCTAAATGATTCTCCCTGCATTACGGCAGCATGAGTCACTGCTGCCCAACACTTGTTTGCAGTGCAACAGACTGAGGGTACTTTTCTTTCCTCTGAAATCTATTTGCAGTATGGAGCTGGGCATTGCCAGGGCAGGTCAACTTGGCCATCAGGATTGTTCAGTCCCTGAAGACACTCGGACAACAAAAAGTATCCTGACAAGGGCAAGAGTGGCTTTTTTGCTGGGAGCTGCTGTCCTCTTATTTTTTTTTTTTCAGGCAATTTATGAGTGAACAATCCAGAGAGGAAAGGGTGGGAGTGGAAAATGAGCAATGAAATGGATGGATGGAGATTTGTGCAGCCAGTTCATAGATTTATTTTATCCTTAGTTCATATATTTATTTTGGTTTTATGCGTGAACTTTGGGTAGCTAATGCTTTTTAAACCACTAAAAAATATATGCCCAGTCAATTCATTCAACTATGAACAGTTTTGAAATTCTCTACTTTTTCATTCTACTGCCACCCACATTACAGATGTCACCCTAAAACCATAAATAGCTCTTGGGTTTTTTGCTTTATTTCTACTATTTACATGACAAACCTTAATGTCATTGATCCTATTTTAAAGAGAGAAAAAAATCCCACATCCATATGTCAATGTTTTAGCATTGCTTGACTGGGCAGTAAACCAAGAAGAATACATATGTACATTTTTTAAGGTGTAGTAGATAGGAACAATCGTCAGGAGGTCTGACAGCATTCGCCTTGATTCATTTAAAAATAATATGAGCCATCCACTTCAAACAGTGGAAGCTGTGAAATTAACTGCATAGGGCAGTAAGAAAAAAACTTACATAATCTGGGAATTAGCCCTGATTTTAGCAATTAATACTCAGCCACTGATGAAGTAAGGGCACTGCTATTCTTACATGTGGATAAGTGATGTTGGGATGACTGTTTCTTTCAGGTGTGACCGGTGTGTTTCCAGAGCCTGAGGCTGCCCTGCCCTTGCTTTCTGAAGCGGTTTGCAACCCTAAAAAATGCGACCATCTTCAGATGAGAGGAAGGAAGAAAGGAAAAGGGATTCATAAGGAAGACAGAAATATAGGGCTACCCTGCACTTACAAAACTCCTTGTGCAGACATCACTGAATTCAGAGGCAGACAGACTGAGGAGGTGGCTTGCCTAGGTGGCTCCCTCCTCCCTCTTCAGAATGGAGTCATAATTGATCCCTCACCTCTAGTAACTCACAGTAGGAGTGATTTTCTACTATGCCTCATTCTCAGAGCAAACGTTTTGCTGTTGAAATGCATTTAAATATCACCAAATGGCAGGCATTTTCAGTATCTTTTTGCAGGAGGGAAACATGGCCATACATGGGCAGCATTTACAGTGCTACAGCCCCTGTGTCTCTTGCACGCACGCTGTGCAGGTCGACAAGACATGAGACATCCATTGATTATTTTGGAGAAGACATCCATGCTGATCCTGTTACCCCTCTTTATTTGTGCTCATTTGGGGAATATTCACATTGGAAAAACAATGGCAGCATCTACAGAGCTTTTAACTGTGACTGTTGACCTTCCACCATGGATCACCCATCTGGTTGGCAGATCTCCTGTCAATGGCTGAAGAGAAAATCATGTTTTAACTCCCTTTCTTAGTGGTTATGAGGTCTCCAGTAGTGCAAGAGTTGAGAGAAGTTGTATTCCTTGGGTGCTTTCTTGCATGAGCATCGACAAATCCGAACCACAACTCTAACTCAATGTCCATGCTTCTAGCAAAATTAGCACAGAAACTTGGGATGAGCTTCTAAAATCTTATTTGAAGCCTCAGACAGTCAAAGAGACAAGACTAGAGAAGTAAATAAAACAAAAATATTGATCTAATTACACAGGGTAAAAATGTTTCTAAGAGATTGTAAGAGAAGTTTTTTTGAGGGCAGAAGTGTTTACAGAGACCTGAAGTGGCCCTGTGACAACTTCTCCCAAATAGGGTATTTTTCTCTCAATACAAAAAAAACCCCTAGTCAGTATAGATCACATCTCCTAAAATCAGATATATGATGATTTCTAGTATGAAGAATGAATTGCCTCTTCTGGTGTTGATAAAATCACCCAAAGGTCTCTTTCAAAGTAACTGCCAAGTCAAACTTATTTTTTACTGATTTTGTAATCTGCATATGAAAGACTTGATCTGGAATAGGATCTCAGCTTGGTTCCCAATTATATTCCCTCAGGTCTAAAAGTGGAAAACTTATGCACACAGGGCCCAGTTCTGTACTCACTAAGGAAGGTGCAACTACAGCAAACGCAATGAACCCAGCGAAATTCTTCCAAATTGGCATTTCCTACTAGGAGTACAAATTTAGTCCACATTTTTGGTAGGGAAAAAAATTGTGAACAAAAAAAAACCCAACAATTTAATCAGTTTTTAGTTATTCTTACTCATAAACCTCAGGAACCATGTACTCTTCAATGAATGTAATTTAGGTTTTTAATTGGGATGAAGGAATCTCTGTCTTGACTCAGCTAGAATTGCATTTTTAGCTAAGTGAAGTTTTCTCTCCAAATGTAGCACCCTGAGTTTTCACCCCCACCAGAAAGTTGTGAGTTGTTTTTGTTACAAAATATTTAATATCTAATCAACCCATTAGACTCAAGCTTCTCATCTTGCTTTCCAATATTGTGAAAGTGAGTGGGCCAGCAGCACAGAGCATACAGCAGGAATATGCCAAGTAACAAATCAGATATCCTTTTCCTTCTAGAGTTACGGTCACCCCTGGCAAGTGGAGTTTGAAGCTGGCAGCATCCCTTTTGGCAGTCTCCATCCCCTTGTAATTCTGGAGATCTGTTCACTGGGTCTGAGTCACTTGGATTGTGCAGCAGAGACAATTACTCTGCTATTGTATCCCCTCTAAGCTACCTCTTCCAGAGGCTGTGGAGTCATGGTCTGTTGAGTTTCCTTCAGAAGGAAGATCTTCCCAATCTCCTTGCTGAACATTTTCCTTCCCAGACAAGAGGCACCAGAAGCACACACAGGGCTCAATACGTGGTTGATACAGTGACAAAATGCAGTTTTCTCTTTTCATCTATAATTGCTCCTAATTCACCTCTAACACTTAGTTTGCTTTTCTGACTGATGCTTTTTTTGTAAAAGCAGAGGCTGGGGTCCTCCAGGGTTGCAGAGATCCAGATAGGTGTTAGGTTCATGTCAAGTGATGTTTAAATTCCCTATTTCTTCTGAGAAGATGTTATAGTTTGTTAAAAAAAAAGAAGGAAAACAAACAAACAAACAAACAAACAAGAACCCCCCATGTGCTCACTTCAACTCAAAACCAACAAAAATTTATGATTTTAATATCTGAATATACACAATAGGATGAATGTAAAAATTCCCAAGCTCTTCCTCTGTTCCTCATTCTGAATTGATTCAAGCACATATACATAATATTGTGGTCTGAGCAATAGTAGTTGTTTCCAAGCTGTCTTAAAAAAATATGTCCCTGTCATTATCAAGGACAAAAACTGGGCCACTTTGAAGCTGATGACAAAAAACTCTTGACGAGCTTCACTAGATCAGGATTTCAGTTCAGAGATAGCCATCCCTATTTTAACTCAAGGTTACCACTGATATCCTGTAATAAAATCAGTAAATGAAATGTGCACTATGTATTTTAAACTGAGTTCTCAAAGGACTAAGTAATCTTTTACAGAGATTTCATATACTGTCTCAGTATGATGCAAGGACAATTTGGGTAGCAGAAAGTAACTGCCCAAGATTAAATAGCCATGCTGGCATTCACTAATTACTCTAATCACCATTAATAGTAATTATTAATTTTGGCTACATTTTCCCCATGAGCTGCTTTACTGTGGCAAATATAACCATGACATTTAGCTAACTTTAAGCTCTAAGGTGCCACGAGACACAGCAGTGCCTCATCCCGAAATGCCCTGCTCCGCAGAGATCTCTCTCCTTGCCGAGGCTGCTGTGCCAGCACTCTGCACCAAGCGAGCCCAAACAGGCTCTGCCAGCCCCACACTGCCACCTAAATCAGCATCCAGTGTTGGATTCAATTTTCACTATTACTCTGACGTGCAGAAAACACAGTGCTGGCCAAGACAAATGACTTCTCTGAGGTTTTCCCCCTTTTTCTCCTTTTAGCTTCTTGAAAAAAAACCCAACTGTTAAATCCAAGAATCTAATTCCTGGATTCTTGACTTAGTTCTATCATCAGGAAAGGGTTTGAAGAAGTGCCATTTGCTTAGGAGAAGGTAAAATTTATAAAAATACATTTGTTCCTAAAGCCACAACCAACCCAGAAGACTGCATCAATTTAAATACTGTTCTGTATGAGATTAATTAAATCCCTGCAAACACCCAGGGCAGATCTGCCCTAACACAGAAACACAGTTCCTGATCCAAGGAGCTGTAATAAAGCACCATTCTACGAGAAATGCAGACTCCTTTGGCTGTGTATCACTGCTCTGTGCAGCCCAAGGGACTCAAGGAAAGAACAGCTCTGGAGCCCAAATGATCAATCTTAATTCTCCCATCAACTGGAGTAAATGTAGGTCTGCATGGGGAATACCAGTCACCTCTGCTCAAACTGTAGAGTCAGCCCATTTCTGCCACCATCTTAAACAACATTTCTGAAATGGGTTTCCTCTGGATGGCAAGTCTGTGGTGATCTCCTCGTTGCTGTTAAACCTGAGCTATTTGATAAGTAGATTGCACTTAATGGTCATGCTCTCAAAATTTCAAATGGTTCCTCATTTTTTCTTAACAAAAGCTCCTAATGCAGTTACCTCTTTGGGATCTGCTGAAAACACAGGGTTATGGAAAATAAATGGATGGGAATAACCAGAAATTATTCCCCTCAGAAATTAGGTATCATCCCCAGCCTTAAGCCCACGTCCCTTGCTCTCTTATTGCCAATAATCCTGTTGCACAATTTGGCATCAGACTGATGCCAACGAGGGTGTGTCTGTGCTTGGGGCTGCAGGTCAACACTGGGTGAGGAAGTGAAGCTTAAAGCTTAACCTAGAAGAAAAGAGAAAGCCCAGACCTCACTGGCAAAGGTGAGTGGTTAGTGAAGCCCTGCCTTTCACACATTCCTCACTGCCTGAGGCAGCTGAAATAGGACTGTATTTATAAGCTACAACACAAGAAAGGGGTTTTTTTTTAGGGAGAGTAGTGTCAAACATTATATTAGTCTGCTTCTACCTCTGCATCTTTCCTGTTATATACATTAAGAGATTAACATATTTTTATATGGCTGTGACTGACAAAGAATTGCTCATAACTGTAATCCTTTTTCTCTCCTTTTTCAGCTCCCTGAAATAGCTTGCAAGTATTATTGAAAATGAACACTCCTCTCTGTACTGAACACAATAGACCACACATGCCGTAGCTTTTATAGTAGTTCCAATAAAGAAAAGGTAAAAAAGCACTTTAATTGTAAATTATTCAGAAATACTTTATGTAAAATAAAATGTTAATGTGAAGAAAGCAGAAGATGTTGCAGTTTCCTACTATGCAATGAAAGTGCATAAAAATAAGGCACATCTTCTGCCAGCCCTGAAAAGTGAGTGGAATTGGGGTTGGAGAATGAATCTTGTGCAAATGAATTTGAGTGGAAGAATGGGCTCATCAGTGAGTTCATTTTACACTGTTACAGCTCTTCTTAGACCAAGTCCTGCACCAGCATCAAACTGGCACAGTGCACTGGATAAATCCGGCCCAGTATTTAAAACACTAAAAATCAATTCTTACCAGCTACAGAATGACTATTTTTGAAGTGGAAAAAAAATATTTTGTAGGGATTGTTTGCCACTTTTGCTCCAAATTTGTAACACAGCTTCTGCTGAATAACATTCAAAGTCTCCAATAATGGTTCATCCAAAAGTCAGCCCTCAGAATCAACTCAGCTGCATTTGGCATTATTTTTACAATAACTAATACATCTTTCCCACTAAAGAACAGTCTCTACAAGCCGACAATCCAAAAAATAAATGCTCATTGTAATTAAAGTGACTAAAAGAGAGAATACATCTGGATTCGGAAATACAGCAGGTGTTCAGAAACCTGACAAAATTTTTCTTTACTGTCTACTTAGGAAGCCTTTAAATTCATCATGGAGATGTTTTTCAGTACTCATGGTCCAGCTCCTCTGCTTGTGAAGAACCACAGGTTTGGTTGCCAGAGAAATGCAGCTAAGAAGCCACCTTTAACTCCAGGTTGGACACCCTCCCTGTTCGAGTGACCGAGGAGGCAGGGCAGCACCACGTTGCAGAGAGTAGGAGTGTGTGTTGCACAAACACCCTGCCTGGTGAACCCACAAACCCCTGGAGAGCTACAGCTGGACATTATCCTACTTATCCTATAAGGCTGCCAGGGGATACAAGAGCACAGCTTACTCCTCAGGTTGTCACAGCAGCCCTTTAAGCCTGGCTCTGGACTATGACATCCCATGGCATGACTAAAACATACACATGGCATGATGCTGGACCAAGACAGAAGGGCTGAGCTCGTTAATGGCCCTGTTCCACAGTAAGGGAAGTGCATGTAAATCACTGTCGCTGCTGTCCCAGCCTCGGCTTCTCTCCTGACCTCACAGCCACCAGTGTTTTCCCTCCACTGGCCTCAGACTTCGTGCACCCAGGGAGCAACCTGCTGCGCTGAGTTGTTCCAGCAGAAAAACTGATGAAAAAGGGCTCAGTTTGATTGTCTCCAAGAACCGACTTGCCATTTTATACACGAGTTCCTGCGCTAGCAGAAGGATAAGGATGGAACCTGCAAATGCCACTAGAGACACAAAGGGGTAAACAGGAGTTGCACCCTTCCACAGAACAAAAGCAGCATCTCACCAGGAGAGAGGACCACATGCTCTGCATGTTCTGCTAAACAATGTTCTCTAGGGGCTGCGTGGCACAGGATAACCTTGCTTGTGTGGGACTGAGTTGTACAGCATTGTGTTCATGGGGGTAATTATGAACAAGTAAGTTTCTGTGACTACATACCAGTTTTTCTCATTCTTAGTTTTATTAAAAAAAAAAAAAAAAAAAAAGTACATTTCATCCTAATTTTGCATTTAGGTTTTTAGAATTATTACTATTTTTCAGTTATGCTCAACTTCCCCATCTGTGTAGTTTTCATGCTAGAATTACAGGAAGCTTTCCCAATTCTGACTTCCATATACTTATTAGACGGAGTTTCAGTTGACCTCAAGGCAGATACACATCAGATAAGAAAATTCAGAACAAAAACGACAGGGGAAAAGCAGTTTGAACCAGAAATGCAGTGGATATATCTGGACTTTATTAAAGCATTTGATACAGTGCCTCAAAAAAATTTACTTGAAAAAGGGATTCATATTTGCTTGGATCTAAGGACTTTCACATGTTTTAAAAATTAATTGGAAGTTGTAGGGTTGTGAAAGTGGCACTAATATTAAAGGGAAGGGCGGTGCCTGGGATAATTTGACATATATCTTTTAACAATGAGCTAATTAAATAGGAACATGATGCTATTTGGAAACAGTAGCAAGCAAAAAAACCCCAACAAAAATAAAACAAAAGGCAAACCAAACCAAACAAACCACCAGAAACATACATTTTAGAATATAAGAATGCCTGAGTAAATACGACGAGATTTCATTTAAAAAATTGAAGTTACCAGAGTTAGATGAAAACATTCCAAATTTATCAGGCAGATTAGCTCTGAGGTCGCAAACCAGTGTGGGTTTTAAAAAGGGGCAATTTTTGACTTTACATGCTGAGTAGCTGTGCACTATAGTGACAGCAAAAGTTATCTTCTTTCTTTTTTTTAGAGACACAACCAAGATTTTTAAAAGACTTTAAATCATCTTCAAGGCTAAAGTATAAAAAGGACATGTCTCTCTGTACAGAGAATGTTCCTACTTTTCTCTGTTTGGCTTTATCCCATTATTTTGGTTTATGCTCAGCTAACTTTAAGTTCCCTCTTTTGCTAGTTTTATTTTTTCAAGGACAATTTTCAGATCTGCCATCATAATGTACCACTTTGTGCTTTTCGTCTTATCAACAAGCCAGTCTTCCTAAACAATGGGGTTTTTTCCATTTTGTCTTTTCAACAATGCTCAGAGCTCAAGAACAAAGTAAGTCCTGGCTCAGAGAGAAGGGTCTAGCACTGAGGAGAGGGAGCTTTCCCTAGCTTTTGTCATGAAGCACTCCTGAGAACATGGCAGAGGAGAGGGTAAGGTGTCCAAGCTGAAACAGCTCTCAGTCCATGAGTCAACATGTCCAAGATGCAGCTTTAGCAAGACAGCAGGGCAGTGCAGGGTGCCTGAATCATGGCCCCTACCTGCCTAGAGCTATCCTCATGTAGTATTTCAGAACTACAAAGAAAAATAATCAGTTATGGCCTGTGCTACACCTATGGATAAAGGAGTTACTCCACACTTCCCTGACAAGACAGTGTAGATTTTGATTTAGTGAAATCTATCAAATCGTTCAACATATGACATCACCATCTATGGATGTTTCACTGTTTGGATTCTTTTTCATTAAACTGGGCAAAAGCGATGTCAGGATGTAAATAACAACATCACCAGCTCCTTCCGCCTCCTGTTTCCGGAATAAAATGCCTTTTATTTTCACTGTGCAAAATGAAAGAGAATCGTAGCACAAAAGGTTCCTCCCAAAAAGCAGCAAAATATCAGTTAGCCTGTGAACTGCGGTGTATGGAAGAGATGTCACCCTGTCTTCCCATGTTAACCCTTCACCAGCGGCGTCCGTGCCTAACGAGCGTCTTGTCATCGTAACCGCTGGTCCCAGCGCATAATGACGGTGGGGAGTCCTCATCAACTGTTAAAATGAACAAAAGCGCACCGCACCGCACCGCCGCACAGCCCCGCACCGCTCGCCAGGCGGGCAGGGCAGAGGCCCCTCCGCGCACCGCCGGCCGCTCCCGGGGGCGGGCGGCGCCGATCCCGCCCCCCGCCCGCGGCAGCCGCCAGCAGCCCCCGGCAGCCGCCAGCGCGGCGGGCGGCGCAGGCAGGCGGCCGCCAGCCCTTCCTCCCTCCATCCTTCCCTCGCTCCATCCCCCCCGCCCTCCCCGCCGGGCCGCGCCGCAGCCCGCGGGCGCAGCCAGGAGGCGGCGGGGCCGCGGCTCCCCCGGCTCCCCGCCCGCCTGCCAGGCGTGGGGCGGCCCGGGACTCCCCGCCTTTCCGCGGCTCTCCGTCCCCCTCCGGCGAGATGTTATGGCCGAGCCGGCGCAGACGGGCGGCGTAGGGCAGGGCGGGCAGCGGGAGGATGAGGCGGCGGCGGCGGCGGCGGCCGCCGCCCCCAGCTCCGAGGACTACGAGTGCAAGATCTGCTACAACTACTTCGACCTGGAGCGGCGGGCGCCCAAGCTGCTGGAGTGCCTGCACACCTTCTGCCAGGAGTGCCTGAGCCAGCTGCACCTGCGCGCCGCGCAGCATCCCCCCGCCGCCGGCGCCGAGCCGGGGCCGGGCCGCTCCCCCGGCGGCTCCCTGGCCTGCCCGCTCTGCCGCCACCGCACGGCGCTGCCCGACCACCGCGTCCACGGCCTCCCGGTCAACACCAAACTGGCCGCCGCCTGCCCGCCGCAGCTGCGGGCCCGCGACCCGGTGCCGCAGGACCGGCTGCCGCCGCTGCCGCCGCGCCGCCCGCCCCGCGCCCGGGAGGCGGCGGCCGCGCTCGCCCCGCCGCCCCCCGCCCCCGCCGGGCCGCGCTCCTCGGGCGGCGGCTACGAGAGCTGCCAGAGCTGCAAGCGGGCGGCGCTGAGCGCCGGCTGCGTGTGCGTCGTCGTCTCCTTCCTCTCCATGGTGGTGCTGCTCTTCACCGGCCTCATCTTCGTCAACCAGTACGGCGGGGACGCCGCCCCGGGCGCCGCGGCATCGCCGTCGCCGGTGGGGCCCATCTGCCTGTCGGTGGCCAGCATCCTCGCCCTCTTCTCCGTCGTCGTCACATGGCTCATCTGCTGGCTCAAGTACCGGCCCGAGGCGGCGACCGGCGGGGCCACCGCCAACGGCACGGCGCGGGGCCGGGCCCGCAGGAGCGACACGTAGCCCCGGCGGAGCCGAGCGGGGCCGGGCCGGGCCGGGCCGGGCTGCGCGGGGCGGGCTGAGCGGCGGGGCCGGCGGTGCGGGGACAGCGCGGACCCTGCGCGCAGATGCCCCGCGCTGGGTGCGGGGAGCCCCGAGCGGGGCGGGCCCGCCCTGGTGACAGGTGCCAGCCCTGCCGCGGTGGCCGGTGCCAGGCCAGACCCGATGTCACGGTGAGCCCTGCGGCCAGGCCGGCCCCCTGGCACCGGCGCAGCCCGCGGCGGTGGGGATGGGCTGGAGGGTGACCCGGCGAGGGGTCACGGAGGGTCCGGACGCTCAGGAGGGAGGGCAGGGCGCGCCTTTCCAGCTGAGATGCCTGGAAGGGCCTCCCTGGGGAGCTGGAGGTGGGGGGCTGACGCGCCTCCGCCTCTGCGGGAGCGCACCCGGCGTTCTGAGCTCCTGATGCAGAAGGACACAATCGAGATTAAAGAAAACTGGCTTACTGTTGCCCCCACCTGGAAGATAATTGGAGAGATTCACTGTGGTTAGGAGCAGAACAGGATCACGATGTTTAATGCGCTTTGTTTTTTCCCTTTTATGAAGTTAACAAGTACATGTAGAAGAAGCTGCAACAGAAATGTATTATCTTAAAAGAGACTGAGCCAAAGTTTCCTACAATGTATTGAGTACGGTTTTATTATAATTTTATTAGAAGGCCGTTGAGCCCTCTGATGGTTGCTTAAAATAAGCTGTGTTATTTAATTCTTTGAAATTCTAATTTAATGTGGGAGACTGAAACACTACACTGAACACTTACAACAATTTATGGAATATTATTTAATTAATGAAGCTCTAAAATAGAGCAAAGAGACTCCTGTGGCAGGGAGTAATATTTCACTGGCCATTGATTTCAATTTTTACGCAGTGAGAGAAGCCCACATTAAAGTACAAATTTTCAGCATCACTGTAAAAGTGGAATGCAGTAGCATAATTTGCGATTAAACGTTTGCCTCTGGTCGAGGTAGCTATAACAAGACAGTGGTTTTCCCTCTTGGTAAGTTTCTCTTCTGTGTTGGGAGTTTCTGAAGCGGCCAGTAGAAAACGTTTTTATTCTGAGTTTGGAATATCAAAGATGTCTGTGAAATGTGACAAGATGCTCATAATTTGAAATGGAAAAACGTTGCCATACAGCTGGTTTTGTAGTATATTAAGGAGAACACTCTCTATATAGATACTGTTCTATGTTGCAGGATAATTCATTTGGTGCCTGAATTTTTTTAACTTAATTAGTTGTTATAATCTATTCTATTGGGAATAAGATAATGCTGCTTATTCCATGTTTCTACACAGTACTGTAATGGAATGAAGTAATTATTTTCGTGCTTAACAATTCAAGAATTTTAAAAGTGATCTTTTAGTATGTGTATTTTGCAAGCTGTCTGCATGATATTCTGACAAGTATCCTCTTAATAGACCTTTACTTGACCACTTATATTTATCACAAGTGCAAAGGAATTTACTATGTAGAAATGTAAAGACAGCAGGTGAAGATGTGTGATGTGTTTTATGACTGCACAAGTGATGTGTACTGTGCATTGTTCTGATTATCACAAATCTGTGAAAAACAACCCCCTGACGCCCAAGAAACCCCACAAACCCAAGTGATGTTTATACAAACTCTGTGACGATGGACACAGTTTATGGAAGCAGCATATGATCTTTGTGTCACGTCTATTTGAAAAGATCCACACCAGCCTTTTAAAGTCGTATATCATATTATAAAGGCCCCGAGGAGATAAATTACTGGGATCAGCTGTGGCTCTGACCATGATCCGTGTATTTAGACCAATGTTTTTCCAACTTGGAGTTGCTCGTTTGCTGTCTAAAAGGTTATGCCTCCTAAAATCTGGCCTGACCGTTAGCCCCTGTTGACTTCAGCAGTAGTTGTGAATGTTCTGCACCAAAGAAAATCATGAGACTTTTATTTCAGCATCTAATTGAGAGTTTAGATGCTTGACTTCAGGTACAAATGTTTGAAGATTTGGGCCTTAAACCTCTCTGTTCTTCAGTTAATGCATCTGTAAAGTTTGATAATAGCATTGACCTACCTCACAGGCAAGATGTGAGGCTTTATTTATTAAAGTTTTTAAGCAATTGGAGATCCTTGAAGAGGAGGTGCTATAGAAGCGAAAGTATTATTATAAATGATACTGTAGTAGGAATAAATATATGTAAATTAATGGACATAAACAGCAGCAATGTTTTCTAAGAAAAAATAAATATATAAAATATGTACATGTGTACATCATATGCACCGATACATGATTTACCTGTTTGTGCTTCTACTGCATATCCGCATTTCTGTCCAACCAGGTGAGCTCCAGTCCCTCGCAGTTCAGGTGAGCCCAGCCAGCTGTCGCTGCTCCAACTCCATCTCTTGCAGACGTGCCAGAGGTAGCTCTGAGTGCTCTTGGAGCTCATCTGGAGCTCTCTCTGTGTAGTTCTTTGCTTTGGTTGCTCTGAGCTGCTCAGGTGTCACAGGTGTGCTCCGGTGAGCTCCCACCGACGTGCAGTGTGTGCAGGAGCTGCCGGCCCACGGAAGCTGTTCCTTTGCTGAAATACTGATTACAGTAAGAAATGGATACTCCCACCCAGTTCTTTCCACATCATAGTTTTATCCTTGCCTTTTCTCTGTAAACAGTATTTGCCATTTTGACTAAAACAGTGGTTTCAACTGGGATCCATGGACTACTAAAGGAGCTGCGAAAGGTAAGTTAAGAAAAATCGATAATCAGAAGCTTAAATCTGTTACTTAAACTTTAAGGTGTTTAGAGGTTGGCACATTACAAACAGTTGAAGATCACAGGCCTAAACAGGATTTTCAGGCTTATTCACATTGAATGATCACGTTACATATCAGATTCCTACCCATATATTTGAAAATACATCAGAGCCAAATTAAAATGGACCGTCTTACAATATGCCAAATCTTTCTCTCTGCTTCTGCAAATTTTGGGAAACTCCACTGGTTTCAGGAGCGTTAGTCTGGATCCACATCACAGTATCAGTCAGAAAAAAATCATGCATTGTATACATCTCTGGCTACTGTAGAATCCCAGTATTATATTTGTATTTTGGGTTCCTTTGAGTGTACAGATTGCTTGTCCAAAGCCAACCCTTGCTCAAGTTTCAGTAAAAAAAGGTTATACAAAAAGAGAAAAATCTGTGTGGCTGGTGGTTTATTATTGTAACTTTTTCAGTCATGACACTTGTATATTCTGGTTGTTTAAAAATGCACAGAGATTTGCAGGGGAAGGGATGTGCAGCAGGTACAGTATTGACACATCTTGCAGAAAACAGTGGTGCTTTGGGGCACTCCGTTGGAAAGCAGAGAGGACAGGGTATGCCACAACACCATGGGGAAAATCGTGAGAAATAAAAACTACTGGCTCTTTTTTTTTTTTTTCTGTGCAATATTTTCCTGTTGTTCTCAGTCTGGGGCACAAGGAATGGAAGTACCAGGAAAGTAAACAGTTGCCTGAATCTTCCTCAGGAATTTTTTTTACCTCTCCACTATCACAGTCTGTGTGAAAGATCTGTACTTTCCAGTTGTGCCAAAAGATCTCAACATTTTTGTGGCAGTAATCCCCAATTCCTCTACCTGAATGGAGCATAGTGAACTCCAGGCAGGAAGATTAGATGAAATGCTAAGTGCAGGATTTGGAATAGACTGCCAGACATCGGTGATATTAGACCAGGAGAGGGAGAGAAAAGCAAATAGGAGGGCAGAGCCCACCCAACCAACACAGAACCTGGGGGGGTAGTCACATGCTGCAAACTGCATTTCCAGGTCACCTGGGACAGGTGACTACCATCACTGCTGGAGGAAAGTTCTCACTGAAGATAACTGTAGCCACAGGAGGAGACTCAGTCTATGGTTTTTGTATAACCTGTGCTCAAGAATTCAAATTTTTAAAGCACAATTACATTTTTTTATATTTACCGCGTACCCTCAGTGCCATAGTGTAAAAATGTTGTTTCTGGTCTCTCCTTTGAAAGTGCCTCTAGTAAATACTGAAGTTGCAGAGAAGAAATTATAGCCCTTTTTGCATCACTAACCCATAAGAAGTAAAGAATCATACAGTGTTCCTTTATATAATGGCAGGTATTCATCTTTTGAAAGGTAGACTTGACAGTAAACAACTTAACTATTTCATAAATGCATTGAAGGAATAAACCCTAGCTGATTGGTTAAAAGGCCTGCATCTCAAGAGACTTAGATATTTTATCATGCAAAAAGCAACATAGGAGTAATTGTCTTGTTTATGATAATTTGAAATTTAGCAAATAATGAAAAAAGTAGCTAACAGAGTGGGGACTGAGTTGTACATCCCTACAAGTTGAAGCAATGACTTGCATTTCCTGAAGTGACTGGTAGTTTGCATCCCATCTATTTTTGGCCGAGTGGAGACAGCATTTTGGAAGCACGTTTTGAAAATCGGACTTAATCATAGTACTGTGGGCTGAGAACCTCAAAAGAACATCTTAGTCTGAAAAGAGAGTTTCTGTCTGCATTTATACTTTATAGAACAGAAAAAAAATCTTTTTTTTTTTTTTTTTTTTTTGGTTTGGTTTGGTTTTTTTTTTTGTTTTTGTTTTTGTGGGGTTTTTTGTTTGTTTGTTTGGGGTTTTTTTGTTTTGTTTTATTTTGTTTTCCTGGCGCTGTAAAAATAAATTTTTATAATATGGCGGGTCACAGGTGCAATGAAAATCCTGTTGCTTCTTATCTTAATACTCTTTCTTTGTAGATCAAATTACAACTCACAGGGATTTGAGTTTGTTTTCAAGGCTTATGTCCCAAAGTAGCTTTCTGTGTGTAACGCTTTGTATAAAATGCCTTCTGCACATGATGGAAGAGTGAGTTTCCTGCAGGCAGTTACCACAGGCTAGGGAGTACAGGTGTTGTTATAGGGTTAATGTGCATTTTCAATTCAAATCCTACTCTGATGAACAGTTTCCCTGGTGTGGGAGAACTGTTCCATCCGGTTGTCCTGGTTGTGCAAACAGACAAGATCCCACTGTGTGTGTGGACTACAGGTTCACTGTACGTGGGCTATGTGCATTCAGAGCTGGGGCTGAAAAACTTTGCTCAGGGCAATGGTCTTTGTGAATCCCAAGGAAAGGTGCTGTTGCAGCTTCTTACTGAAGAAGAAGCCAGTATTTAAACATAATCTAGAGAATATGCTTTTCTCACTGGAGTTTAGTTGATTTTGTTAGTGTGTTATATTGCCAAAGAAAACTTTCATCTTTGCTTGTCTTAACCTCTGCTCATTTAAACCTCATCAGAGGTGGCTCGCTCTCATTTGCCCATTGGTGCAAGATCTTCACACAAACAGTACGAATGTTCCCTTCATGTTATGGGTTGGTCCAGGAGGCAGTGGGCTTTTCATGACTATGATTCCTAATGTTGCTGAAGGATATTTAGATTTGGTGGCACGCTTTTATTAAAGCTAGAAAATCCTGCAACTTATCCTGCTTTTACATTTTATCTGAGCGCATGTAGAAATTGAGATAGTCGGGGAAAAAATGCCAAAGTTGCATTAGCAAAGTGTGATTTATGTCATGGGATGTGCATGCATTCATACTGCACATATTCAACTACGTTGATCTTTAATCAATGCAGCATAAAATAGTTTTGCTTGTGCTTGGGGAAGGAGCAATACTGGCCCTTTGCCTGTATCTCCTCTTACTGAAAACACCTGGGTCTGAAACTGGCCTCGAAGCTCAGGGTCTGAGCTGCTCGCAGGCGTGCTGTTCACATGTCATGCAGATTCAGAGATTTTGCATGAAGGTGATTGTAATCTCTTACACATAGTTTCGGTTGAGAAATATTTCAGCTGTTTTAAGAAGATTTTTACTGTAATCAAATATCATGCAGTTGATTTGTTTCATTGGGTTATGAAATTTGTGGAGAATAGCTTGAAAGATTTTTACTTCTTTTTTTTTTTTTTTTTAATTATTTTTATTCCTCTTCTTGATTCCTCCTACTCTTGATTTGTCAGGGAAACTAAAACTTCGACTTCAGCTCATTACAGATCCAGATATAAGCTATGCTTCCATATCCTACTTTTAAGTTGTTTAAACATGTAGAAAAATCTAACAAATCAATTTTGATTATTATTTTGTGATATTTTGATTAATAATCAATACCAGTAACAGCATTTGGGCTTTGGTTGGTTGATTGGTTGGCTGTGTTTTTATTTCATGACTGAAATTTGAGGAATATGCTTGAGATACAAATCAAAATTTGCTTTATTTTAAAATGGGAAAAATCAAACTTTTTATGACTTAGAAAAAGTGATGATGAGCTTGATTTCCACGTGGAAAATAAGAGCTTATTAGTTGGATGGTTGATATTAGGAGACAGAAAGTATTCCTCTGCGAAAAAAAATAAATCTGTACCTATTGAAAACTTCTAAGTAAATTAAATGAAACCGTAAAACTAAAATATAAAACACTTTCATCTAGTCAAGAAGCAAACCTTTCTCTGTGAGAATAAATTTATCTCTCCCTGCGTTATTTAAGTATCAACATCATTTGGAAAATAGGTGACATTCTAGTTATTCTGGAAGTTACTTCTGCTTTCTTTCTGAAGGAGGAGTCCGTCTTTGGTAATGATCACTAAAAGTATTCGTCTAGATATTAACTGCGTCAAGTTGCGCCCGAAAAAAAACACCAAACCTCACTCTAATGTCTTTATTTTCTGTGGGCAGTTGTTTAATTTTTGTTCGAGGCAGACCCGTCGGGTCCAACAGCAGCTCTCCCCCGCGCCGGGAGCTGTGTGGCCGAGACCTGGGCAGCTGCCCTCTCGGGAAGGTGGCCAGGGGCTGGTGCTGAGAGAGCCCCGAACCCCACACATTTTGCGCTGTGTTTGTTCCCGCTGTGTTTTACTTCACCCGGTGATGCTCTGCCGTTGCAAATGAGCGCCCGGCACTGACAGGAGCAGCGCTCTGCGGCTGGGGAGAGGGATCCCTGTGTTCCGGGGAGGGATGGATGGTGGGAAAGGACGCGGCAGGAGAGCAGCGGCATCAGCCGGCTCCCGGCCCCGCTCGGGGATGGGCAGTACTCACTGCAGGGAGTGGGGGATGGAGCCGGCCCTGCTGTGCTGCCCCGGGCCAGGGCTTCGCCCGTTCGGGTGGCCGAGGACAGTCCCGCACGGCCGCAGCCCTGGCACCGGCGGGATCCCTCTCCGGTCCTTCCCTTCTTTCTTTCTTTCTTTCTCTTTCTTTCTTCCAGTCTTTCTCATTTTTTGTCTTTTTCACTCTCTTTCTCCTTGTCCTTTCCCAAATTTTAATCCAGTTCATCTTTAAAAGAACATGCGATGAAATCATACAGCTGCAGGCGAAATACCGATTAATGAATTCAATGTCTGTGCTAGTAGGGCCGCTTCCCCCTTAATATCGTTAATTCCTGGCTCCATCGTATTGGATAGAGGGCGAGGAGGGAGGGAGGGAGGCAGGAATGTCCCAGGAGACGGTTGCGACCGTGGGGATGGAGGGCTGGATGCCTGCTGGTGCCCTGGTACCTGTTGACAAACCTGGTCATGGGTGTTCCCCTTTTCTCCCCACCGTCGTGCAAATCCCTTGTTCCACAGCCAGACGTACCTGATGGTCCGAGCCTCGGGTCCCTAAATCCTCATGGTCTCTCTGCTGCAGTAAAAACTCCCGGTGGAAATCTATTGTGATGCTGCTGGAATTAATAACCTCTGGTGGTTTTACGAGTAATTAACGAGGATTAGACGCTTCGTTTTGACATGGGGCTGGTAACTAGTAAGGAGGTCGGGAAGGGAGATGCGGGTTTCCCGAGGGTGACTCGCAGGTGGACGCGGCCCTGCCCTTCCGTCAGGGACACGGCGGGGTCTTGCCGCCCGTCTCTGAGATGCACCCGAAATTCGATGGTAATCTTTAAAATCATAAATAAATTAGTAACACCATCTTTTCCTCTCGTCTCTTTACAGGGAAGGACCGTCCCGTCCCGTCCCAGCCACCGTGGCCCGCTGGAAGGAGTCTCCGGGCCCTGCGGGCCAGGGCCTGTAGCCCACACCCATCGCTCCTGCCTGCCCTCAGCCCCAGGACTGCAGGCACATCCCTGTCCTCGTTCGGCGGGCACGTGTCAGTGCGGAGTGGCAGCTGTAGTATCGCTTACTGCAGGATCTGGTAGTAATCAGAAAGGTGAGGAGTTAGTGAAATACATGTTGTATTTATTGCCAGTTTACAGGGAGAGAGAGGGCGGCCGCTGCCGCAAAGGGAGCCATTTGTAGGGTTAAGTGTTTCAGCTTTCTCCCACAGGCAGCCTCGCCGGGTTACAAGGAGATGGATTTCGGCCCTTCCCGGAGATCAGCTCCCACCCCTCGGGAGTTTGTTCCCTCTCATGGCTCCCTTCAGGAACCTCGGTGGCGAGAGCTACCTCGTATATTCCCACTGCGGAGGCGCTTTGCCGTTACCCTCCGGATTTCTCTTTCCTCCGTGGTGATGGCACAGGCGATCCCCGAGGACATAACGCTCGGAAAACTCTTCCTAAATGGCAGGGGCAAGGTGCTCCCCTTTCCCCTCGTCCCGGACAGCGGGGCTCGAGAGTGGTCCCCGGGCTCGGCTCGGGGGATCTGGGATGTCCTGTTCCCTATCTCTGCCCTTCCTCAGAGCCTCCTCCGGTACCGAGCCGTCCCTTCTCCAGCTACCAGTCGCGCTGAGCTGTAAATTAATGAAAACGTAACAATTCAAAACGGGAAAAAAAAATGGTGCTGAAACGTGCGGATAGGACATAAAAGCAATGGAAAAAAGGTTCAAAGCTTTCAGTGATGACTTTTCAACCTTTATTTATGTGCCTATTAATGCAATATCCATCATGGAGATACGCATCTTTATCCTTTCAACTGATATGCTGGGAATCAATTGGATATGCAGATTACATTTCATAAGTTTCCAAACGTTAATCTCCCTGGCCCTTTGCTGGTAATTTTTTTTTTTTAACCAAATAGTATTACATTTCTGCTACCAAAAAAAAAAAAAAAAAAAAAAAAAAAAAAAAAAAAAGGAAAAAAAGGAAAAAAAAGCGCCTTAAAATAATTAATCTTAAGGCTACTTGTCTCGAAGTATTGCTAAGGCTTGGTTGGGGCCCAGGAGCCGGGCGGAGGGCACACTTCTCTCCCCTCCACTGCCAGCCCGGATCTTTTCGGGGCACCGGCCCCTGGCCCGGGCTCCTCCGGGGCGGAGGCGTCTGAGGGCTCGGGCGGCGAGGTGTTCGGTGGGCCGGGGGAGGTGTCCGAGCCAGTACTTTCCCCTCTAATCCCGGCGGTGGGATCCTGTTCCCCTCGAGCCTCCCAGCCTGGCGGCTGGGGAAGGGCCCGGCCGGGATCCGGGTGAGCCCCGCACGTCCCGCAGCCGGGGCGGTGCTTCCCGGCCGGCAGCCCCGGGGCTCCCTCACAATCCCCGGCTCGATGGGTAAAGTCCCCGAACACCTCTGGGGCCATAAATGGGGAGGGAGCGATATGCGAAAACACGACCCGGAGCGAATTTCCTGGGAGGGCTCATTCGCGGAGCTTATTTCTGAGGAGGTGACCTGGCTGTACAGTCCCTGTCGCTATAACCGGTCACTTCTCCCGTGTGGCCGCCGGCGGGGTACCGCGGGATGCCACCACCTACTGCCACCCTCCCTATCCCTCTCCATCACCCCCCCGCGTCCCCGCGCCACATGTCTCATGGCGTCCTCTCTCGAAGCAGGGGATTTAATAACCTTTCAAATAACACTAATCTCAAATTACTCTAACAGTATTGAAGTTTCTGTTCTGTGGCATTTTACAAATCGCCGTCCTGCGCCGGTTACTCTCGTCCGAACACGGCCAGGCCAGTTTGGCGTAACATGCCTCTGGTCCGCGGCAGCGCTCTCGTCCCTCCACGCCTGTCTTG
Source organism: Pyrocephalus nanus (assembly GCA_038380795.1). Taxonomy (NCBI): domain Eukaryota; kingdom Metazoa; phylum Chordata; class Aves; order Passeriformes; family Tyrannidae; genus Pyrocephalus; species Pyrocephalus nanus. The sequence goes on along the minus strand of CM076270.1, from coordinate 21,200,203 downwards.
TGGCAGGGACAGACCCTCCTAACTCGGAGGACACGGTCGGGGCGGGACAGCGGTTACTGGAACCCCGCAGCCCCAGCCCTGCAACCACAGGCCCCCATCCCGCCGGGCACACGCTCCTCCGCCCCTCACCGGCGGGCAGCGGCTCTCGGCGGTGATCGGGTGGGACCGGGTGCCCCAAAATCACAAACCCGCTCGCTCAGGGGGAGAAGGAGGGAAACCTGTGTGAAGCGAGAGCTGTCAGGGAGGGGGCGAAGCTGAACCCGGCAGCCCCAAGGGAACCCAAGGCCGGAGACCCAAACACAGAGATTGTATTTTAAGGTGTTTATGGCGAGGACAGCGTGAAGCACAAATCAGAAGTTACAGGCGCCCATACACACTAGTTATGTCACTCTTGTTTTTCTTTTGTTCGTTCTTTCGGTTTTCTTTTCTTTCGTTCGTTCGCTCTTTCGGGTTTTCTTGTCTTAATTCCTCCCCCTTTCCCTTTCCTTTCCACCTTTCTATATACCAGACTGTACGCTCCTCTCCACCTCCCTTGGAAATAGCCGGGGAATTCGCTCCGAAATCCTAATCAGAAATGAATTTGTGTGCGAAAAGCCGGAAACAGTTGTAATTGATTTATATCTAATAGAGGGAAGACCAACACTGTTTATCATTCCGAAATGATTGCCTGTGTTCTTAATAGCTCTAATTTTCACTGTCCATTTGATGTGCTGCAGGTTTAATATAGAGCACTTACTAATCCAATTAAAAGTGCACCTGGCCTGGAAGAGCTCTGTAATTAGCAGAAGCGTTTTTAGCTATTTCCACTGGAAAACCGTGAAATCATCTCTGCTGGCCTAAAGGACTGTAATATGGGGGTGGGGGCGCGGAGGGGAGGGAGGAGCAGGGCCAGGCATTCGTGCCTAATCTTTTTGCCTTGAATTTTTCACAGTTCCCGTGCGGGAAGATGAGGCTGTTTCATCGCGGGCCACTCGGTGTCTGGTAGCACAGGACCGCGAGGGCGAGACTAGGTGGGTTTCAGCATCGCTTTCCCTTCCCTTCCAAACGACCCCGGCCCGGGAGCTTGTCCTGGGGGAGCGGAGCTGGGCTTTGGGGCTTCGGGGAGGAGCTGGGACAACGGGATCCACGGCAGCCCCACGGGGCCGGGAGCGGAGCGGGAACCGGAGCTGCTGCGGGAGCCGCCAGCCGTGTCCCCTGCCCCAGGACCTCTGGTGGCTACGGAGCTCCCGAAACGGTTCCTGGCATCGGAATGGGCCTGCCAGGGCTGCCCCGGGCGCGACTCTTGGCCCATGCAAACATACACGGCACGCACACGAAGGCGCGTCTTTAAAGGAGGGAGGAAAGCAGCTCAGAGACACTGCCCAGGCCGGCTCTCCTGCGGGGTGAAGGGGTCTGCTCCTCCTCCTCCTCTGCGGGTGAGGGGTCAGGGCAGTCCCCGTTCGCGCCCCTCCTCGCATGGAAGAGGGTTACGGCCCGAGCATCACGATGGAAGGGTTTCTGCTCCCACTCTCGGGACCATAGTACCGATGGGGAGAGGGGCGGCCACGGGGATGCTGTTGGCACCTAGTGCACTTCGTGCTGCCCTGCTCCCCTCCGCAGGGTTCCCAAGCGCATATTAAACCCCAAGTAGTTTCGTCCCTTTTTCTAATAACGCTTCTACCGCCTTCCCTTCTCCGGTAAGAGACGTGTGGCGAGTGGCGCGGCGCCGCTGGACGGTCTGTGGAGCGGCGGAGAGTGCCCACGGCTCCGGCTGCCACGCCGCAGGCGCTCCCCGGCGCTCCCCCGGCCGCCGCCGGCTCTCCGCCACCCGTTTCGGCACGGGTCTCACGGGGCCGGGCTTCCACAGGGCTGGCTAACAGGTTTCTCAAAGCTCCGGCCATCGAGTCGTTTGTAGAACACAAACGCTTTATGGAACACTCTCTGGTTTTCACTGCGTGAGAAGTTTTCCTGCCAGCCTGTTCCTTGGGGTGCGGGAGCGTTCCCGGGCAGCACCCGGCATTAGGGATTATTTGTGTGCGTTTAAAAAGTGAGGAAAACCTCTCGGTTTGGTGGCCGGGGAGTGGGGCTGGAGAGAGCGGGGCTACGGGCCAGAGGCCTCCCCGGCGTGCGGTGAGTGCCGGTTGTTCTGCGGGCCCCTCGCCCCCCTTTGCGGAGCGGAGCCTGACCAAACCCCGAGTTTCCCCGGGGGCCGCTGTCCCCGCCGTGCTGCTGCCGGTCCCTCGGCGGCCGGTTCTTTTACTACTGCGCCTCTGGATTTCTGCCTAAATAACGCGAACCCCCGCCCTCCCTGGGACCAGCACCGGCCCCGCAACGATCGCTCGGCTCGTTAAGGGAACGCGGACTGGGAGCACAGAAAACATTTTTTTCCCCTCATTTCAAAGGAGGAAACCTGAGCGATTCTCATCCTTTTGATTGATTAAGGTCTTGAATAACTTGAAGCTCGGGAGTGACAGTTCCTGAATAGACGATTGCAAATAAAGAGCCCTGTGGAAAGCCGGGCTGGCACTTCGGAGTGTAAAGGAGGCGAGTTTGCTGGCACTTACCAAGTTATAAATAAAAGACCGTGCACAATGGTACCTTCTCTAAGGACAGACAGTCTTTACAACACTCCTGGCGTCATATCCTGCTGTGGGCACTCCAGCTCCGAGGCAGACTTTACCTCTTTTATTTTTCCAGCAGTTTAGTTTGAATACTACAATAAATTCCTGGGAACAAACGCTTGTTAGTAAGACTTTAACGCGCACCGCCTCGCACCCATACACTCCCGCATATAAGCGCTCACGCACACGCGTGAAACGCAGAGACATTCTTGTCCCATCGGTTTTTAAAAGCAGATATTCTCCCAGACATCTCACTCGCAGCTCTCTCTTTCAAAACCATGAGCACTGTCTGTTCCAGAGGTGATGCTTCTGGACGGCAAGAGATGTCGGTTCAAAGTAAATGAGTAGAAAGAAAGAATGAAGGAAGAAGCATTTTTTTTTCCTTAAAATGAAAAAAAAAAAAAAAAAAAAAAACCAAAAAAACCCAGGGAGGTTGTTACCCCCCACGCCGCCACTGGTGCTCCGGGAGCGGAGCCAGGAGAAAAAGCGTTTCGTGGCAGCGGGGCCAGCGCTGTCCCTGCGGGAATTCCGCAGTGACACGGGGTCCTGAGAGATGCGATGTCCGGGCCGCCCCGGCTGGTGCTTCTCTCTGCGATCCGAGGCGGCCGTCGGGGGCACCGAGTAGATCCCCCCTTCGCCAGCCGCGCTCTGCTTGCGGGGAGAGGGTCCAGCACGGCTCTGGCAGCAGGATCAGCGCGGGGTGTGTCGTGTCGTGCCGTGCCGAACGGAACCGACCCGTGCCGGTCCGAGCGGTGCCGGTGCCGAACCGAGCCGGGCCGGGCCGTGCGGTGCCGGTGCGGGGGAGCCGCGGGCCGGGGCGATGCGGGAGAGCCGCCCCGCTCGCCCAATCAGCGGGGGCGGCGCGGCCGGGCCGGGCCAATCGCGGCGGCGCCGCGGCGGAGCCGCGCCGGGCACGGAGCCGATAAATGGTCCCGGCCCCGCGCCCGCCGCTCCCGCCGCACCGGGCACCGCACCGGGCATCGCGCCGCCGCCCCCCGCTCCGCCAGCCCGCCCTCCCCTCGCCCAGCCGCGCCGCCAAGCGGGGCTCCGGCCCGACCCCTGCCCTCCCGGTGCGGGGCAGCGCGGGTCACTGACAAAGGGGCAGTGGCGGAGCTGCCTCCTCCCCGCCCCTCGGCGGCATCCCCCACCCCCTCCGGGACCGCTCCTGATTCGGCGGGGCCCGCTGACAGCGCGGGTCTCCCCTAGATCAGCCCTCACCTGGATATAACCCTGCCGGCCGCTACCGCCGCGATGACAACTCTGGCCGGAGCTGTCCCCAGGATGATGCGCCCCGGGGCCGGGCAGAACTACCCCCGCAGCGGGTTCCCGCTGGAAGGTAAGGCCGCGCCCGGGCTGCTCCCGTTCGGGAAAGGGACAATCGCTCCGTGCCGGGACACCGGGACAAAGCAGACCCCCCGGCCCTCCAGAAACGGCGCACGGAGGACTCGAGAACAGCCGCCCGGTTTCCCTTGAGTTGTCAGGGCAGGGATTTTTCCGGGATGGGCACGGCTTGGGCTGTTGCTGGCCGGCGGCTTCATCCTCTCTCACTGAGAGCGACTCATCCCGGGAGCGGGAGGGACCGACAGGGAGGTCGTCAGCGCAGCGGGCCCCGGGTCCGCTCTTCAGCGGAGTGAAAGGGCGGTAGTCTGGGGGGCCCAAAACTTGGGAAAAAGTTAGGACGAAGTTAGAAAAAAACGATTTAACTCAAATAAAAGCCATGTGAACGAAATCGAAAGGAACTTTAGAACCGTGGACTTGTCCTGGGCAGGCCAGGCAGCCCTTCCCCACGGCAGTGACGGTGCGAGGGCCGCTCGGTGCCGCGGACCCCCAGGCCGTGCCCGAGGGAGGACGGGCGGCGCGGCGGCTCCCACCGCGCCGCCGGGGACAGACACCGCGGCCTTCCCGCATCTCTTTCCCCTTTTCCGCTGAAGTCGGGTGGGCCCTGAGAGCCGGCTCGGGCACGAGTGCAACAGGTGAAGCCCGTGCCCACCACCCTCCCCTGCCCGCCGGGGCGGCGGCGGGGGCTCCGCCGGGGCTGCGGGCCCCGGGCGCGCTGTGGGACGCGGGGGCGGGCGGGAGAGAGTTGCTTTATAGAAAAGCAACCTCAAAAATCAGTAACAACAGCAACAACAACAACAACAAAAAAAAGACGCAGCAGGATCCGAAGGAGACGTTAACGCCATTTACTCCCCTGCCTCCCCTCCCTCCTTTTCTAGTCTCTACCCCTCTAGGCCAGGGCAGAGTCAATCAGCTCGGAGGAGTGTTTATCAATGGCAGGCCTTTACCCAACCATATCCGGCACAAGATAGTGGAGATGGCCCACCATGGCATAAGGCCCTGTGTCATCTCCCGCCAGCTGCGAGTGTCCCACGGCTGCGTCTCCAAAATTCTCTGCAGGTACCAGGAGACGGGCTCCATCCGACCGGGGGCCATCGGCGGCAGCAAGCCCAAGGTGAGCCCCTCCTGCCCGCCCAGAGCCGGGCAAATCTCGGCCGCGGTGGCGGGGAGCGAGGCCTGACTGGGACATGGCCCAGACCGGCCGGCACTGGGGTTTGCAGACCGGAGGGCAGCACTCGGGAGGGCCGGGGGGAACGTGCGAGGCCAGGGGTGGGCATAGACACGCATGGGGCACAGCACTTTCTCCGTGTCCCTGCCTGTTGCTCCTAAAGTTCCTGAGGCTTTAGAAAATATTGTTGGAGTTCTTGGAAATTAGATACTTTAATTAAGAGAACGCTATTAAAAAAAAAAAAAAAAAACCACCTCAAACGAAACTAGGGCGAAAAGGGTGGTTTTTTTAGCACTTGGCTGCCCAGAGCCCCGCATGCCCTACGCTCATCTCCTCCGGAGCACTGGAGCGCTCGGCACTGCGGGACGGACCGGGACGCGATCGGCCCGGTGTCAGGGCTGGCACAGCGCGGCGGGATCAGGCCCTCGCTGCTTTCTCTACAAAACGCAGCCAAACGACCTGTATTTCTGTCTATCTCCCTACTGCTCCTTCTCCTGCTCTATTTATTTTTTTCACCCCGCTCTAAAGCTGAGTGTATTTATAGCCACACCGCCAAAAAGTTTGCGCTCACAATAATGCAGACGAATTCTTGTTCCAAGATTAGCCTTCTCCTTTAGCTTTTCATTCCCATTAAAGAAAAGTAAAAGCTTGTGTTTCTGCTGGAAATTGTTGCTAGATTTCTTCCCCCGTTTTTTCTTCTAAAATAGGAATGCCCGAACTTTTCCTTTCGGTGTTGGCAGTAAGATGTAATTTTTTATAAGTGTGTTATCTGAACATAAGGCTGTTTCCAGACCGGAGACCGTTCTTTTGTTTGATTTTAGCTTTATCTTAAAACCACGAGGCCACCGAAGGAACCTCCCGGTGCTCGAACTTCTCCGAATTTTTTATTACGCTGTTTTTTTCGTTCGGCACTGCAAATTTTGTTGAGCAGAAACTTTACTAATCTGGAGCTTCGCTGCCTGGAGTCCTCCACTAATCGCGACCCAGAATTTCCCCGGGACTTTCAGCTCGGACGCACGGCAGCCCGTGCTGCCTAATTCGGGGTTTTGCTTGCCGAGGGCTCGGTCCCACCTTCCCTGTAGCCTCGGAAGATTTTCTGCGACATTTAGTTTAACGCGGGGGGTGTTTGTCGCGGGCAAAGTGTCCCCTCTGATTTTACCTTGCCCGTCCTCGGGTGTTTTATAACGGGGTTTCTGAGCGGAGCCGGTGTCGGCGTTCGCTGTCGGTGGCGCGGGAGGCCCCGGCCGCACAGGGGGTCCCGGCAGGGCAGACCGGACTCCCCCGACCGCCCCCGGCCCTACAGACTGTGCCCGCTCGCCTTGTCTTTACTGAAGCAGGTGACGACGCCGGATGTTGAGAAGAAAATCGAGGAATACAAGCGGGAAAACGCGGGCATGTTCAGCTGGGAGATCCGGGACAAGCTGCTGAAGGACGGGGTGTGTGACCGCAACACGGTGCCGTCAGGTACGGGGGCGGGGGGCTCGGGCGCGTCCCGGAGGGTCGAGGGCAGTTCGGGGGTGGGGGAGTAGCCCGATACCCGGGTGAACCCCTACTCCCCGGGTGGGAGCCCCGGGCCGGTGCCCACGGAGTGGCTGGCATGTCCCGGGAGGATTCCTGTGCTCGGCGGGGTGTTTTCAATTAAACTGTAATTTCATCCTCCTCCCCTCCTCCTCCCGTCGCTTCCCCGCCGTCCCCGCCGGGCTGCTGCCGCAGGAGGGCTCGGGGCTTGCTGGAGTCCGGGAGCTGGGAAGCGGGAGATGGGGAGCAGCTCCCTGTGCCAGTGGATTATTTGCGGGATGAGGCGGGGGACCACACAGAACCGGAGCGATATTTGTGCGGGTGTCCGTGGCCTTTTCTTATCATCCACTACCCGGGCTCGAGAAAAAAAAAAAAAAAACAAAAAAAAAAAACCAAAAAACTTTGGAGCCGCTGTGCCTGCCCTGGAATCCAGTGCGGGACGGGACGATTCCCCGTGAAACCTTGCGGGGAGGGGAGAGGACGGCTGCCTCCCCAACGCCCTGACTGGCTGAGGCTGTGGGGTGCGGGAAGCGGCTCTGATGGGGGGCTCGGCTCGACCGCCTCGGAAGGGCTGCTGGGGATGAGCCGCTCACAGCTCTGCACTCCCCCCCGAAGTGAGCTCCATCAGCCGCATCCTGCGGAGCAAGTTTGGGAAAGGAGAGGAAGAGGAGGCTGAGCTGGAAAGGAAGGAGGTGGAGGAAGGCGACAAGAAGGCCAAGCACAGCATTGATGGCATCCTCAGTGAAAGAGGTAAAGTCCCATTTCCCCCAGCTCTCCGTAAGGCCCTGGGACCGGGCAGTGCCAGTCCCAGGTGCTGGTGGGTATCACTCCCCTTCTCCTAGAGGTTGTCCTGGGGCCAGTGCAGAGGGAGGTGTAGGGCCAGGGGCTAGCTCTAATGGCATGGCTACCGCATCCTATCGCATCCCTTTCCCCCGGTGGAACGACCCGGCAGTGTGCAGTAATGGCGCGGAGGTGGGAAAGAAGATGGGAGTCAATGTGAGTTTGGCTTTCAGGGAGCAGGGAATGTTGGAGCCTCCACAGCCACTCAGGGACTCCTTTCCCAGGCCAAGCAAAAGGCCACAGCTGCATAGAAGGGGCAGTTGTAGCCAAAGACCGTGGAGCCTCAAGTCTCTGCAGTCTTGAACAGGGCAGGGAGCCACACGTTTTGTTTTTTTCTGCTGCTAAAACTGCTGGGAAGAGCATGTGCTGGTGCTTGGCCAGGGGCTGTGAGGAGGTTGCAACCTGAACAAGGCGGAGGTGAAGGGCTGCTCCGGGGGGACAGCTGCTGCCCCCGCCGCGGCCGTGCCCGGCTCCCGGCTGGGCCAGGGTGCAGGGGCAGGCCAGGGCCCGGCCGGCCGCCTGTGTGTGTGTGGAAGTCGCTGCCCAGCACATGCACAGGCGCTGGAGAAGGCGAGACAAAAGTACCAAATGAGCTGGTCAAACATTTGTACAACTTTTCCAGCTTTTACAAAGAAGGCCTTCTATACACAATCTACACTTGGAGATGAACTTGGAAAACAAAGAGGGGGGAGTCCATTGAAACTCACACTTTGGCTTTGCACAGACAAAGCTTCAGCTAGCAGCAGCTTGATGTGAACAAAAGAAGGCAACCTTTTTATAATTCAAGGAGAAAAGAAGAGAAAACAGCCCCACAAAAGGCTGAGAAAAGACATTATGGGCTTGCAATGAGGGATGAATTATTCAATGAGCCCCTAATAGCTGATGCTCCACGAAGTTTTATGGACTCTCCATGGTGGAAAAAAATAGCTCTTTTTAGACAGAAAGTGTTTCTAGCATTTCTAGGCATCTGAGATGCTGGTGCCATTCGAGGACAACTGGAACCCATTCTTGAACAGTAGGAAATGTCCTTGTTTTTTAGGAACAAACTCTTAAACACTCCCAAAACACAGTTTTCAACTGTTATTAAAATTCTTAGGAAACTTCATCTTCTGTGTGTCCGTGTTTGCGTGGATATGTGTAATACAAACATGCAAAAGATGAAAACTAAACAAGAGATTTTAAGGCCAGAAGACACAATTTGATTGCCTGGTCTAGCTGCCCCCATACGATGGGTCCAGAGTTTCCCTCAGCGTCTCCTTCAACAGAGGATTGCTCCAAGAGCGGTGTGCATCAAGGGAAAAATAGTTAAATTCAGTGTCCTACTTGTTAGATAACTAGTTTTGCTGCCTTCCTGAATTTCTTGACAGAGATTAGAAACAGAAGATAGTGAGCTTTGATAATATCATTACTTTATGGAACAAAGAGTAATTAATGGAGACAGCAAGGGAAAAAATTTTGCTATCAGTATAACCCATCCCTGCTTGTCTTTGAAACAATCTTCCTTTTCTTTTGCTCTCTGCACTTTAAAGGGGGGCTCCTGATCTATTATAAATCAGTATATTGGTGCATGGCTGCCTCTTGCCAGCCCAGGGGAATCCCAAAATATTTTATTGCAGGAAAGCCAGTGATGCTTTGCTGTGAACAGGGGCTCACTCTTGCCTCCCAGTTGTATCAGAAGGCTGCATTCTCTCCCTGAATATATCTTCTCCTTCACTATCTGTGGATGTGAATGTCTTTGCCTCTTTTGAGTTCGATCAGTAGCAAATTTCCCCTTGATGAAAAGGGGTAGTGTAGCCCTATCCTGCCCTGGGCAAGGAGGTTTCTGCTGCGTGAACGTGACCGGACAGTTCCGTGGAAACAGCAGCTTTGATAATCCTGCCTGTTCTGTGACAGTGGCTGGGAAGGCTTGGAAGTTGGAGGGAGGGTGTGCTCTTTCCCACAGCCATGCTTGCTCCCCCTCCCTGACTAGCAAGCTGTTGCTTAATCTCATTACTGGAGTGGCCAGGATGCTGCTGCTTCAGAAGGGATGTGTTGCCATACTTGTGCCTTAAATGTAGTGTAATACTATAGGGACAGCACACCAGTGAGATCATTACAAGAAAAACATAAACCATAAAAGAAGTCTGCCACTGCTTTCTGTATCCAATCAACAAAAAAAGGTTCTGCTTCAATTCCCACTGCCAGCTGAGGAGCTTCGATTTCACTCCATCTATAAAAATCATCCTGCCCTCTTACTGAAATACCTGGCAGCACTCCTGAGGATTTTGATGCTGCAGGATCATATTTGCCAGTGCCCACCAGCCTGGTTATGAGGCCTGATGTGGCCGAGGGTGCCCGCTGGCAGCACATCTCGGATGCCCTTTCCAATACTCGGGTTGCTTGCGGTGTGTCCAAAGGTTATCCATGTGCTGTGCAGCAAAACCCTCGCCTGGCAGCTCAGCACCGAGTGCTCCATGTTATGGAGGGGAAAAAAAATGTGAGTCTTTTGCAGTATGTGGAGTTTTTATAGCTCTGGTCTCAGGGGCTTGAGGTATCCCAGAGTGTGGGTGCAAGGGAAGGCTGTGGGATAGGTCAGAAAGCAAGTCCTGAGGCTGAGCACAGAGCAAAGTATCACTCACTCTTATGCTCGGGAGCACACATAAGTGCTGGATGTTTGCTGACACTGACCGAAATCCCCTCCTCACCGTGGGCATTTGGGTGGCTCAAGGAGTGGAATTTTTTTCTGAGGGCAAGTATAACAATTGTCATTTTAAGGTAGCTAATTCAAGATTCAGGGAGAATTTACGGCAGAGTGGGATTAGAGAGAGTAGAAACACGATATCTTTTTAGAAAGTGCGTTAGAAACAGTATATCATGTGGCTTGGGATTTCTCCCACCACATATACGGGTAGGTAAACTATAGCCCTGTGTGATTCTGTTCCAGCCTTTTTGCAGACACTTAAATATGATTCTCTCACTAGTGTTTACAGATGCCACACTTGCAGCCCTGTGTGTGTTGTATTTCAGCATCTCTGTTTGCATCACTCTCAAGCCTGTTTTAGAGTATATATTTAGAGAAAACCTTGACTGTCACAGTGTGTATCAGAAAGCTGCTAGTTCTACAATAGCACATCTGTATTTCTGCATGCGTGATAATTTTCTCTTAAAGGCACAAACCATAAATAAAAAAACATGAGAGAGAGAGTTTTGTGCCTTTATGTGGCACATCAGGGCTTATTTTTAGCATAACCGCTACAGAAGAGGGAGCTGCTTGTACCTTTGGTGGGAGTTATGTGTGGTTTGGTTTGCTGACTAATCTGATAACTCCCCCCCTTCATAAAATAGCTGTTGTTTTCTGGCAGAAACCAGTGGCTTTCAGCACTCCAGTGATGGGGTGTAGAGCTGGTCCTTGGGCCGCTGCGAGCGGGGCTGGGGCCGGGACCCCCCCACCCGGCCTCAAAGGGGGCCTCTGTTCCCAGCCAGTGGAATTGGCCCCCGGGCCCTGTCCTGGCGGATCCTCCCCCAGTCATGCGCACCCGTCCAAAAAGGGCCCTACTCATCCCAAGCCTCTACCCTTGGCTGTACTGAGAGCAATTCAGGCTACAGCAGACTAAATTGCCTCCTTTATTTTCTTCTTACTTTCATCTTGGACCAAACCCTTCCCCCCTCTCCCTCCCCTTCCTCTTTTCTTTTTTTTTCTGTGTGCCTGAGGCTCACATTAATACAATTTCAGCACCACCCCTATTTTAGTGTGTGTATGTGGGGAGTTTGAAGGGGGAGAAAGAAAAAGGACCTTAGCACAAAAGCCCTGCTCAGCAGCTCTAAAGTTCAAGCTGCTGCTGCCTCTCTAGCTGTGTGATGCTTTTCCTGTTTGTGAGTTTTGGGAAACATTTTTGCTTTGTACTGTAATGGAATTAGAGGACAGATGCTGACTGTAAATGGGACACGCGACTACCAGCCCCTAGCTTAAATATTTAGATGCAATGTTACAATTACTGACTTGATGCACAGGCTTTGAAGTGGTGGCACATGATCTAAAGGGTAGCTCAGGCTAGATGGGCTGGCAGATGTTTTGATTAGAGTTGGTCACTATCATGCAGCCAGTTATTTTTAGATTGTTAAACGAATAAAGGCAGTTTATTAAGGGAGGGGATTAAATGCAGGCACCAGATATCAGTTTTAGTTATCCCATTCATTTCTGCATTGTAAACTGTTGGGTTAGTGGCTGCAGCATGGGACAAGGCAGACGGTGAGTTAGATTTTGGTTGCGATTTTCTAATGCAGGTCTTGTCCTGATTTTGCTACTGTGTCCTGTCCCAGGGCGCAGTGGTGAGAGGACTTACTTGCTGTGTGCAGTGCTGTTGTGGGCTGAGAAGCACAGTGTGTTCCCCTGCTCAGTGTTCCCGGTAAAGATTCACTTATTGAATGAAATGTGAGGACTGTGGCTGCAGGCAATTATCTTCCTGAGTCTGGAATTTCATGCAGTACTTTATATATTTGGCCACTAGCAGGTCTAAGAAATCGACTCGTGTAACTCGAACATTGCTGTTTCTGAGGCTCTCAGAGCTGACAAGAAAATAGTGCTTAATTAAGAAAAACTCCTTAGTGAGCCCAGAATTGGGCTCAAGGCAAATATTGCCAACAATATTTTTTCTGTCTGTCTTTTCCCCTTTTCTTTCCTCATATCTAAATTGTGAGAGTCCAAGCCCGGGTAGAAAAGCCAGGTGTTGCACGAGTGTAAACTGATGTAGGTGATGCCACGCAAATCCAGGACAGCTTTGTTTCCTTTGCCTGCCCCATCATCACTGTGGGGCTCTGAGCCAGGCTTCCACTTTCAAATCATTATTCTAAGCTAATAATAATAATAGTAATAACTGATGACCTCAGGGATCAATAATGACCTCACCATCAAGCGTGATGTCCCAACCTGATGAGCATTTTTAGAAAGGTGCTAAATGTTTGCTTTTAGAGTGACTCTAATTTGGAGTTTGCTGTTCCAGAGCTGCCTGGAGCAGCCCATACCCTCCTGTCTTGGAGGGAGCTGGTGGGGGGGGATTTTGAGGAGAGTGTTAATTGTCAGACTAACTGCAGGCTAATCGCCTGACATAAGCACTAGTAATACTTTCCGGAGTGGGTACAAAGGGTGTTAATCTAGCAGCGACTCTCTGAAATAATATATAGATATATCATATCCCTTCCTTGAAATCATGATTTTATTAATGGCTTTGCATGTTTTGCAATCTTAGGGACACTTTCTTCAACTTAAGAATCAGTGCCTCTTTAAAGAAAATTGCTGTGGGCTTCTTTTCCAGTTTTTCTAATTGCATATATCCAGAACAAAGCCAAATGTTATTTTAGCAAATGTCAGATTGCTTCACACACAGCAGTTCATTAACTTGAATTTGTACCCAAGTTAACATCTTATTTGGTTGCTTAGAAAATCCTAATCTATTAGACTTACACAGTGGCATTCTGAAAAGGCTGTGGCAAGAAATGTGGTTGGTTGATTTCGGCTGGAATTTGCTCTGAAAATGCGATTTGTATCTTCGGCTTTCTGGATCCTCCTATAACTGCAGAATCCTTGACATCAGCAGGAGTTTACCATAGTAGAGATCAGGCTTTTCTTGAAACCAGCTCTGTAATGTGCCTGAGCAACTGCATTCTCTGAGAGAAATCCCCAGGTTTAGTACGTAAAATGGGTTTGGTGGCTTTGGGTATCAGACCTCCAGCTCTGCAAATGCTATCATAGGCGAGTAACAGCGAGGAGTCCCACTCAAAGGGCCTATTCATGTGTGTAACGTTACTCACGTGGGTTGGGGCAGGCAGGAATGGGGCCCAAATTTGTTCTATTCTGTTGGTATAAAGTACCCGCTGCACAAGAGTGTGACTCTAATCCTGAGTGAAACGCTTGCAAAACTCTTACTGAGGGCTAGGATCTTTGTGTCCGTGTTTACAGAGGTAGCGATGGAATCAGCAGACAGACAGAGGTTTAATTACATAAAAAGAAGCTAATTAGCAATTATTGCTGAAAGTAAAAGTCAATACTGATAAAATCCTTAAAACAAATAATTTCCCATGTCTGATTCTGAATAGCGATTCTCTGCTGTATCAGTCAAAGACAACACTTTTACCTAACACTTATTTGGGGATGGTTTAGTTTAGTATTGGGATTACTTATTGATAAGGTTTGGAACAGGGTTTAGAAGAGGGAGGCCAATAAAGCTGATAGTGATGAATTATCATGAGTCCCCAGAGCTGTGTAATAAAACTGCATTGGGAAATGAAGCAGAACTACAAAGTGCTCTCTGGTTAATTTAAGAAGAAATTGAGTGAAACACAAAGCAATAAATCAGAGCAAGGCAGTCAATGCGAATTTCTCCGTGTAAATGTCACTTTAAACCCTATGTAGGAAATATGTGTGGCCAGAGAAAGAACAAAATATAGAAATAAAAACGCAGGATGCTTCCAAGTGTTCCCCAAACACTGAGCTCTCTGGCTCATAAAAATTATGTACAGTAACATAATTCACCACAAGACCTTGTTTAGTGTAGTGTGACTGTGGCATTTTACTTTACTTGCCCTGGAGTACTCCTGCCCCATGCTGTTAAGCTAATTCAGTTTAAATCACTCTGCCTAGAAAAAAACGTGAAGCGTAATGAAATTAAAACTCACTGAGGACACATTAGAGTTAAAGTGTGTCATGGGCTGAGATTATTTAGTTAGTGGAGTTTGATGTAATTGTTGACAGGTCATCTATTCATCCTAGTAAATAAAGATTCACGAACTATTAAGAATGTGCATATATAACTAGTAAGACAGTAAAAGGCAATTAAGCAGTCAGTTTAATGTCTTATCTTGCTGGTTGCCCTACAGTTGTTTTACAACTAGGAATTAAAATTTGAAAAGAAAGTTTTCAGTGTCCCTGGCCAAATATTGATTAAGTAGTTGTTTGCTGATGCCATTGTGGCACATAAAAAGGCCATTGGTTCTGCCCCTTGTTGTTCATCTTCCATTGTTGCTGATTCTTAGCCTCGGAGATCAAAGGAGGATCATTTCAGTTTATCTGTCTTGAAAAATCCTTCTTTGCTCCTAAACCCGTATGGATTAATGGCCAAATTGTCTTTAATGAGATGTGAAATTTGAATGGAATCCTTATTTTGCATGGTCTGTTGTATGCATGCACTGTATGCTCTTACAGTTTTGCTGAGGATTTTTCTTTAGCATTATTGGATTTGATTTTGTTTTAGTCACTTTATTTTTAGTATACAGAGAATTGAAATGTTCCTATTGCAGCAAGTAAGATATGATGGGTTTAACGGAATTTTACTAAAACTCATTTTGTTGCATGTAATTTTTTTGATGAGTGTAGCCTAAAGGGAAAAAAAAAAAAAACCACCAAAAAAGGCTTGTCTTTGTATACCAAATCATATAGAAGACAAATAATTGAGGGCTGCAATAAAAGAAAGGGAGCTCTAGAAGGCAGACCATTCTCCAGATTGAGCCCTCAGTATAAAGGGGGCACAAACAAGCTTGCCACATTTCTTTGTGCATTTTCTTCACTTTGGATTTTATGGACCCTTCTTGCCTCAGTGAGGATAGTTGTACTGTCCCTTCTCAAAAAGGGGAAAGTTGGATCAACCAGGCTGTGCAAAAACTGAGACTCCTTGAGTATAATCAGTTCCCTCTTGCAAGGCAGAACACTACACTTATTTCAGAGATAGTAAAATATATCGCACAACATCCTCTGTAGAAGAGACTGTGCAATCTGGATGTGTTATGTTGTCTTGTAATGATGATATGAAGTTTCACCTGAATTGTAGGTTGTGCATGTGTTAAATCCAGCTCCCTCTGCATCCACTGCACACAGAAATTTAGCTTCAAAAACTGTAGGAAAAAGCCTGGTAAAGCCAGAAATCCTCTCCTGGTTTTTGCATTGATTTTTAGGTGGGTGATCCTCCTCTGCTGTTGTGACAAACAGCAGAGTAAAGGTCTAAGATAGATTTTTTTTTTTTCTAATCATAATTTTCTCATTCAGTTTCTTAAATACCCTCTGTTTCTGTTTTGTTTGGTTATCTCTCATTAAAATATCAATCTGTGCATACTTTATAAGTACTCAGCTACTTAAGGAGGCAGTTTGTCCTAGAGTAAGAGGTAACATTTCTTGAAATCGTTTTTGATACAAATTTCCCTTTAGTCTGTGAACTTCCCTTTTTTGTTCCCATGGAGAGCTGTGGTGAGCACAGTGTTATCCCTGCTACCTTTTGATTTATTTATTTTTTTTAAATGGATATGTGCCTGAATGTACACTTTCTGCCAGACTTGATCAATGTTTGTATCATGCACAAGCCCGTATAAGGACCTGTCTTAAGGATTTTTATATTTGTGATATGCCTCATGTTGGATGTCCGATCCAAAAATGACTATGTAGTAATTTCTTTATCAGATATAACGCTGGACAGATCACTGTGGTTTGAATAGTATGAGGAATAAACTGTCTGTGGCTGACATTTCTGCAAGCAGACAGCTTATTCAGCTCCTGTCAAATCTTATTCACCTTATATAATTAGTAGGACTGTTCACGCCAATATAATTGGAATCTCTTCCATGTACCAGGCCAGAGAAGCAAAATCAACCACAGTTCTTTTGGCAAAATTACACTACTTTGTTAAAATTGTAAGCAATATATAACCCATATACCCCCTGTGAGGCAGTAGCACACAAACCATACTCAGTGTAACCAAACTGGACTTAAAACTACTTTCTGTCTCTGTGTCTTTGGCTGGCTCACTGAAGATGGAGATGAATATAGACAGGTTTTACAGAAACGAGGCTTAAGGAGTAGCAGGGAATGTTTCCACAGAAAATCCCTTTTTACAGGCGATGGTGTGGCGGGACTTCCTTTTCATTTTGACCTAAGGGCTGGTTGTTTGATCTGGTGTGAAGTGCTGACGGGTCAAATGGATCGTGAGGTGTGGGGGGGAATCAGTGTCCCAGTAAATACTCTGACACCTATCCAGACCCTCCTGTCAGGCTGAGTGGTGAAAAAAAACCTGCACAGAACTATCTGGAAGTCAGGTTTCAGCTGGTTTCATGAACAGCAAAATAAGTGGTTTTTATAAAGAAAGCGTTTTGACAGAAAAAACGGAAGTGGAAAATATTAAGCTAAAGGAATTTGAAAATGGAAAGCTAAATACACTGTTTCGCCATTTTCACAATGAAATCCTGAATAGTATAGATTTTTGAAAAAAAAAAAAATCTCTGGAATTCCATTTACCAAAATATAAATCAAGATTAACTCCACCGTAGTGGTAAACTGATGCTGGTGTGTGAGCAAACACTGAATTAGATAATCAGTATTTACATATAAGAAGGGATTTTTCCAAACAACTACTAGTTAAGGAGTGGTGTTTTAAGTGAGTAGACATCAGATCTTTATGGTGCAGTATTTTGGAGGCAGTCTACGAATTTTTTTCTGGACATTTTAAATTCATGTGTTGCAGAGAAAGGCATTGTATGTGCTGACCTCCTTTGCTGCCCGTGGTAGATATTCCCTGTATGTTATACCAATTAACTATGTTCTGTGCCGCTGTCTGTGGAACTGGAAAATAATAGAAGAAAACACTTAGAAACCTATTTAGAAGATTGTTCAACAGATGTCACAGTCAGGAAAAAGCCCTCTGGGTTCATCCCTGGTTTAGCACAGTTGATTTGACCTGCTCTCTTTTGAATCAACAGGCTCAAGCAAAAATGCTCAAATATTTGGCAGCTCTACAGAAAACCACACAAGCCTCTGTTGCTTTAGTACCCACAACTTGTTTTCCAACAAATACAGTGTTTCCTTTTGAAAAAGTTTTGAAACTAACTGCTTGTCTACCTATTCTGAACAGCACTGAGATTGTCGTGAGTTGCATGTTGTGTGCACCAGGGCAGGTGACCCGGGCCAGCCTGCACAGAGCTGGTGCCCTGAAGGGACTGAAGCAGCCAAAAGTATTGCAGGCTCCTGGGATGCTCACAAAATGCAAAATGGCTGCATACAGCAGACATTTTGTTTATCCTTTCGTTATTTCCTTCTTCATCTGTGTTTAAAAATTTCTTGATACCAAATTGTATTGTCATTTACATCCGAGCAGTCCTGTGCTCTCAGTTAGGGCTGTGCAGGTTACTTATATCACTGAATTTGAACCTGTGTGAAAGTTTAATTATATTCCACATTTGAGGGAACACTTTCACTTTCTCAGACTTGGCAACACCTTATAGTGCTAAGTGTGTGTTTTTGTTGGTAAAGAAGAGATCTGACACAGCAAGTAAGCATTGTTAAAATGATACAAGCAGAGCAAATTGAAAAGAGCTGCTTTAGAAAATGGCATTAACATTTTTTTTTAACACATGATTTAGCAAAAAAGCCAAACAAAACCCCCTGTCTCTCTGCTGTGAGGAACTCTGTAACCAATCTGCTCCATCAGTCCTGGTGGGGCGAGTGGCAGTGCTGCTTGCTGCCTCTGATTTCTGGCTCCTCCCCGGCCAGAAGAGGAGGCATGCTCTGTCTCCCTATACAGCATTCCTCCCCTCAACCTTTGATCCTAATCAACATAGCAAATGAAAATTTCAGAAAGATACCAGCCCCATAATTTGAATGGTTGTCGAAACCTACACTGTGATGGCTGTAAACAGGATTTGTCTCTAAGCTGTTAGAGATCACTTGGCCAAGGAAGAATTTAAAACAAACCAGAATTCAAAGTTACTGTACTTCTCTTGCGCTGGCAGTCAAAAAGATGGAGTGATGATTGATTACATAAATACTTCTCTTAAACTGACATCAGGAACAGACTTGTCAGTCCTGGAAGAAGAAATCAGATACAAAAATTTTGAGTGAGTATTAAAAGAATCCTAGCTATATCCAGTATCTGAATCCTGATAATGGTAGCTATAAAAAAAAATAAAACACCCCAGAAAAATGCTGTGAGGGGAAAAAATGATTTTCCAGGTGATCACAGAGTGGATGAGGGACTCATCTGTTCTTAATCTTGAGTGTTACCATGCAGAAAAGTCACTCTATTAAAGAAACAGGCCACCTGGTGCTTATTTTTTGGCCACTGGCTAGCATAGGGAGGGCATGTAGAATGGTGGGTTTCCCAGGACGGCAAAGATGGAACTTCTTTGGATGCACTTCTGTGTTGTTCCTCCTGTTTTAGCCTCAGGGTTTTTTGGAGTGATGTGAGTTCCCTTGGGGCTCATCGGGCCCCTTTTGTAGGGCTGGATCCTTAGATTAAAAGACCCATTGTGCTTCTCTGAGTGTGAGCTGGAAGCAGTGGAGTCAGCCCTGGCGATTCAGGGCTGGGTGCTGAGGTGTCTCCCTGCACAGGTGGGAGCTGGTGCTGCCCTATTTCCAACCCAGGGAGCTCCTTGCTCTGCCTTTTCCTTCTGAGAGACTTGCAAGTGCTTTTCTTTATGTTTAATGGGAAGTTTAAAGCTTATACAGGACTGCTGTGTTCTCTAGGTGGAGATGTGGTCACAGCTGTGCTTTGTAGGTGGTGTTTTGCACTTGGTGGCATTCAGCTCTTTAAGTGGATCCCTCAGGTCCCAGTGATTTGGGCTAAAGGGTTTTCCCCCACTCTGGACAGCTGGTGCTGGTTTGCTGCTGCAGAAAAGGGGCTGCCCTAGGCATCTTTCCTTAGACTTTAACAGTCCTCTGACTGGGCTGTGAAGAGTGTGGTTCTGCATCTTTGAATTGGGAAAATGGATCTTTTTTTAATGTCCCTTTTGAGTAGCAAAGAGCAATCCTGGTGACTTATGAGTAAGTGATACCCCTAAATACAAACAAACATGAAACAAGTGGTTATGGCAGAATTGGTGCTGGAAGAGTTGGCTTTGGTTTGAAGGAGAACTGGCTGGAATTGGTATAATTTGCTCTGCATTTCTTTCAGCGACTTTCTGCATTGCTTATGCCTGGAGACAGCTGAGATAGGATTGCTCACTCCTCCCCTCAGTTACTTGTCTCTGCCCTTGCTTGGCCATGCTCCCTCTGAGCAGGAAGAATCTGCTGTTTCCTGATTTCTATGCTTTCCCTGATTTCCTCCCCCCTGCATGCCCCTCTCTTGCTGTGCGTCCTGGCAGTGCATGCAGTGGAGAAGGGGCTGGGAATGCAGGAGATGTTTCTCTGTCAGATGATCCTGTCAGGTTAAATTTTTTTCTTTGCAACTGTGTGAGGTTTTTTTGTTTGCTTGTTTTGGATTGTTTGTGGATTTTTTTTCCCCTGGCATTTTTTTGAGTCTTTTTTTGTTTTGTTTATTTTGGTGGGGGATTTTTTTTTTTTTTGTTTTGTTTTAGGGTTTTTGCTCGTTTGGCGTTTCTGTTTGTTTGGTTTTGTTTGTTTTTCTGTTAAAAAGGGGACCAGTGATATCTTCCTCCCTCAGTGTTATCTCCAAATGTCTGGGGTCCAGGAATCAAAAATGTTTTAAGGTTCAGATGCCACAATTCATCTGCCGAAACTGCAGATCTAGATGGAAAAACGCCTTAGAATTAAGGCTTTGTGGGTAGGAAGGGTTGCAGACAGTCCTTGGAAGAGTGGTTGGGCCTCCAGCCTTTGGGGTTGCAGGTTTGGGGAACACCAGGGGGTGTTTGTGGCCCATGGTGTGCAGCCCTTAACTGAGCAGAGAAACGCTGCAAGCCCTGGCACAGAGCAGCAGGTGGGTGTGTTTTGACAAAATGTTCAAGACTCTACACCTTTATTTTTAATACTTTTATTACTGTTGTTTACAGCGAAAGCAGATCAATAGCTAGTGAGGTCTGGGATTAAGATCATGAATTCAGAGGTGTTGCCTCAATTTATTCTGAGGCTCTGAGCCACAGTGTGCTTACTGGAATACAGCAGTTATTGATACATATCTTTTGCTGGTTTTGCTGGGTCTCACATGAATACCCTGCAATTTTCTCAAATATGTGGTGTGGAAAATCTATTCAATAATACAAATAATGACTGGTTTTAAGAGAGTATTCGATGCTTGAAATTTATGTGGTTGTGACTGGGCACGCAAGCCTTGTGCTCGTTTCTCTTCTACGACTTGGTGTTGCTGTTGCATTCACTAAAAACTTTTATTTTCTGGATAGCTGCTGAAAGCATTTCATTTCTTTTAAAATTAGATTTATTTTTTACTAGTGTATTTGTTAAAACAGAAACATGGCCTGAGCAGAAAAAGGAGATAAAAATCATGCTTTTAGCATTCTTTTGTTGTATACTGCCAGTATTTACAGTTTAAAACTATAGCTCTCAATCTTTATGCAAGAGAACGCATTTCTCAGTGGTGGGATTTCGTGCCGCACAGGCTGATTAGAGGTGAACTATTTTGGTTTGGTTTTAAACTTTCACTGAATGAAATCTGAAATTTCTTCTATAAACATTCTTCCTGACAAGGAGAAATAGTACATCAACTTGGGCATCAGCTTATGAGCCAAAAAACTGAGGAGCCAGTTGCAGTGGATACACTGGCTTGAACTTGTCTATAGGTCTTAAAGAAAAAAGTT
This sequence comes from Pyrocephalus nanus, assembly GCA_038380795.1. NCBI lineage: Eukaryota > Metazoa > Chordata > Aves > Passeriformes > Tyrannidae > Pyrocephalus > Pyrocephalus nanus. The sequence goes on along the minus strand of CM076270.1, from coordinate 21,179,239 downwards.
TTTAGATGTGAAACTGCAGTAAAACTTGCAGTAAGGCTCAATCTGATTTCCAGAGCTCTTGAAACAAAAAATTTTTACTGACTTCTTGAGTTTCAAGGAAAATGGTATTAATGAAGTATTATTTAAACAGTAAATTTAGGTTTTGTTTTTTTTTTTTTTTTTTTTAATCTATTTTATTTTGGTTTTTTAACATCCTTGATTCCTCTAATCAGTAGTGTTAAATATGTGAGATTCTTCATAAATCTCAAAAAAGGCCTATTGAATGTAATAGCAAGACTTGCATTGTCTTCAATGAAATTTAGTCAGACCTTAAACAGAAAGGTTTTTCAAGGTTTTTCTCTTTTTTTTTTTTTTTTTTTTTTTTTTTCCCTTCTTTCCTCTCCTTTCCTTGAGGGAGAAAAAGTTTTGAGTTTTTCTGAGGAAATAGAGGAATTCTAGCATTCCTGGGCGTGAGAGGAGAATACTGATTTGAATCAGGCAGAGAGCAAGCAGGTGCTGAGCATGTTCATTGCTTAACCCCCTGCCCTGCTCCTGCATCCCGGCCTGACCCAGCGAGCAGACCCCGCAAATAGCAGCGAGTTGCCAGATGTTGGAGATGTTTTCAGTGGAGTGATTATTCACCAGGTCTCGTCTAAAACCGGGAAGTGCCTACAATGGTTGTGTTTCATGTTTAAAGCCCGGTTGGATAAGCCACTGGGGACAGTGTTGGGGGGAAAATACTGTATTTCTGAGGACAAGGGCTGTTTGTTTTGTTGCTGACTGCTGTGCATCTTTGCAAAAAGCAAAACAAAAATATAACAACTAGAGCAGATTGAAGGGGGAAAAATGTCTATGTTTTTTTAAAATGAACAGAAAAGATTTTATGGCTTAGAAAGAGTACACCCTAAAGAGAGGTGTGCTTAAAAGTTAAGACTCAAAAGCTTTTGTCTGGAGAATAATACGCTTGGTGTAAAGAGCAGCACAATGGAAGTCTTTTCTTCCAGTTATGTATGGACGAGCATCAGTCAGCCAAGGAAGAACTTCAAAGGCCAAAGTGAAAACTTGCTAGATTCTTTCTTTCCTGATAGGTTCTTCTTGAGGTAAGATGGGGAGAGCTGTTTGAGCTGGGATTCTCCTTCTGGAGCAGAGGAGGTAATAAATCCTGTGGAAACTGAGGTACCCAGCTTCAGCTATCTCTGCCTCCAGCTGATTTGCCTTTTTGGATGTTACTAAACTATCCCATCTCATGAGACTATTGCTTATTCATAAAGAGGTCTCAGATTCCACTTCTTCCTTGCTGGGAAGGCACCATGCCAGAGGGATGGAGAAGATGATCTATTTCTCTGCCTCCAAAAAAATACTCGTTATTCATATGCCATAATTTGCTTCTAAGGTGAAAAAATAGCCCCAGTGTGTTTTAGTATAAATAGTCCAAGGATATAACTGCTGTTATAAAAAAGCAACCAAACTTCATGTCTGCAAGTATGTATGCAGTGTCAGGGTTTGTAAAGGGGATGCTCATGTGATAGGAAATAGAAACTCCAAATAGCATCCATCTTCAACCTTACCATTTCCTTTTATGAATTTTAAAACCTTTTCCTTTTTGCCTAGGAGTTTATTTAAAGCATGCTACATGCTTCAGCCTAGAGTCATTTATCTAGTTTTAAAATGGATTTAAGCAGCAGTTTTAGTGTTACCTCTGAAGCTGCATTTTGGGGGCATGTGAAAAAGTGACTGCTACTTCAGTGGACTCTGAGTGTCACACCAGGCTTTGTTAAAGGCAGGGACACAACAGAGAAACCAGAGGATGTCTGATGGAGAAAGCAGCTCCTCTGATTCCCTAAGACCACAAAGCAGAGCAGTCTGTACCACAGCCCTGAACTATGCTGGCACTCCAGCTGATGCACACAGGGCTATTCACTTTCTGGTGAGCGGGGTAGGGAAAGCAGAGTGTCATTTGGAACCAGTGACCAAACAAAGCTGTGGGAGGACAGCTCTGGGTCACCTGTCTCATGAACCATGATGCAGTTTGTCTGAGGTTCAGGTAGACTCTTCTAAAAGCACATTTGGTAGGAGCCTGTATTAGGACTGAAGTGCTGCACAGAGGAGACTCTGAGGTTTTGTGTTTCCTCTCTGTTCCTATTCTGATCATCCAGCTGTGCCAGGCTTAAACTTTGAGTCCCTTTCCGTGACACCCCTTGTTCAGTTGGCTGTGCATTAGGCAGGGAAGAGGAACCAGTAATTATGAACAAGCTGGCAACATCATGTTCCAGTAACTGTTTCATGGTGTGTTTCAGTTGATGGCTTCAAGAATGGAAAATATGTCTTTGGGATGATGTGGAAGATCTCTGTTTGCATGCTCTGTCTCTTGGCTCAAGCCTGTTGTACGTGTTCAGGCATCCTTGACTTCAGTCAGGCTGTTTTAGAGGAAACAAGGTTTCTGTGAGGGCTAGGTTGGAAATAAATGATTTGCCCACAAAAGTAGCAGTTGTGCTGTATGACTTAACCTGGACAGAGTCTGTGGGCTGCTTTGAAGCCACCAGTTGAAGATAACAGAAAAAGCAGCTTAGGGCTGGGTGGTTTAAATTTCCTGTAAAAGGATTTGCACACCTATTGAGGAAAGCTTCTAAGGAAACACTCAGGAAGTGGGAAAAAAAAGGTGAGTGACCACTTAATTAATGATTTCAGGTGAGTTGAGCTTCATTGCTGAGAGAGTTTCAGTTAGCAAAGCAAAGGGGTGTTTCACAGAACAGATATGTGCAGCTGTGGAAAATGGTAATTTGAAATGATGATACTTTATAAAAAGTTTCAAATGTGCAAAACGGAGTCTCTGCAACTGATTTTTTTGGTCTTTATTTTTTTTTTACTTTCAGCAGAGTCCAATGCCATCTAACTCTCTGAAAATCAAGTATATGAACAAACACAATTAATTTTATCTTTTATTTTGGGGAAAGGGCAAAAGAATAATTAGGATTTAGAGCTAAAAATAAGACAGCAGACTTGGATTTGTCATAGTTGTCTGCAGGATTTTAGTTTTCAAAAGTAAAGGAAAAGAAGAGCATTTTGGATTCTGGTTCTGTTGTGAACTGACAGTCTTAGACCTTTAGTGGGAATTGTATAATAGTCCTTGTTTTGCATGAACTGTACAGAGCTTAAAACATATTTGGGAAGTGAGAGAATTTGTTTCCTACTTGTATGGAACGTTTTTAGACTCTTGCAATATGAATATAACATTTTTGACCACAGTAATGGCTCTATATTCTCATCTACAAAGTACTTATTTTTATAAAATAATAAATGTCCTTTGACTTCCCTTGTGGAAAAGTACTAGGTGGATTCAGGGTATTATTTTTACCCTATTCCCTCTCCAAATTTAAACCACACTCTATTTGCTAGAGATGGATGTAGGGGGAAGTTGACAACCAGGAGGGATTTCTTATTTTACTGCAACTTTTCATCAGATGTTCATCACTCCTGGAGTGCCGCAGGCACTTGCAGAAAGAGCCTTTACAGGTATCAAAATAGAATAAAACCCTGAATATTCATCAGAAAAGTTTCTGTCCTTGATTGTGTGGGAAGAGAGCTCGGTAAAGACCTCAGTAGCAGGTTCAGCACACTTGTGTTCAGCTGCCATCATCTCCTTTTCCCTGTATGTGTCTGTAGTTGCTGTGTATCCCTGATTCAAATTTTAGTAAAAGAACAATTTTAATCTCCTTTTCTGTATGTTTTGATAGGTTGCAAAGAGGAAACCACCATAATAATCTGAGATATTGACTTAATCTAATTACACTTGTGGAACAATAAATAACAGACTGAGGCATTACAAATTTGTACTTTCACATTGATTTCCCAGTAAACTGTTAGGAAATAGTGCCACAGAATAGAATATGTTTTTAGATCAGATTCTGGACCTGGCATCAAATTTGATGCCTGCTGGCATCAAATCAGAGTGGTTCCTTTGTCTAACTCCCTTGATTTCCAGCAGTGTAACAGATCTCAATCTGGCTTTATGGATAATTCTGTAGTTTCAACAACAGAGGACTTTTTCCTGAGCAAGGGCATGTAAGATGTACTGCCAGGTATCGAATTATCTCTGTTAAAAGGTCAAGTTATTTTCCTAATTTTTCTTTGGGGCTATTAGTTGCTGTTTAGAGAGAATCTTGTTCTATTTAATAATATAAGTTATGGAACAAATAATACCATGGTTGGGGAAACTTTGAAAGATTTCTTGTTGCTTTTGATGCAGCTCCTGTAATAAGGTGGTATAGCACACTTCAGTCTGATGTATGTGTCTATGGATATTAGTTTCTTAAATGTATTGTTAAGAAATATTGCAGATCTTAAGGAGTGATGCTCTGTAACTTCTGCTTGTGTTTGTCACTTTTCACATGCACAAGTGTACAGATGTGCCCTGCAGACACATGTGAACTGTGGAGCTGGGGCAGAGCTAGGCCTGACCAGCCACAGTGGTTGTGCAGCCATAAAAAAAATCATCTGCTTGGTACAAAAGATGAGTTTGTAACTATTTAAGCAAAGCTGTACCTGCTTTTATTAGTCAAGGGTGCAAATGGAGTATTTTATGCACATTAAGGAATGTTTCTTTTGCTGCTCAGTGGTCTTGCTGTCAGCAAAGTCGCCAAATTAAAATAAAAATAAAACAACCTACAACCCCCCCCCCCAACCTCTGAGTTTCAAACAAAACCCAGTCCTATGAATATGCTCTGTGTGGTGGACAACTTAGTAAACTAGGCTATAACCTCGAGACACTCCTCTGGCACCCCTCCATGTGAACATGGATAATGTCCTTTGAATTATTTCATGAGATTGTCTTTCTAAACAGTCTCTGGAGGTTGTGCTGGTCTGGACATCTCAAAACTATTTTGTGCTGGGAAGATACAAGTCCACTGAACGTGAAAATCAAATAATGACAATTATGGCAGCATTTTGTTCTGAAGAAAACAAAAGCCAGAATCTAGGCTACATAAAATCATTTATTTCAGCATTTTGCAGAACTAAATATTTTTGTTTGTTTATTTTTAATTTTTTGTTTCTAATTTTAAACTTTTTGCTCTTAGAAAATGAAGGTTAAAGACCTGACTCTTCTGTTATTGCTTTTGAGACAAAGTGAATGTATTTAAAAAGGATTTTTCCCTCAAGTTTTCTCCTGTTGTGACATATTCAGATTTCTGTTAACCAGAAGGAACACAAATGTTGAGATATCTTCTCTGGGGGCCAGGGTTTCTCACTCCAAAAAGTGAGAAGAGTCAGTCCTTTAGAGGGCTGACCAAGAAGAAATGTCAGAAGCAATATTTTCACTTTATCCCCCCCTGCCAGACACTAGTTTACACAGGTCAGTTATTCTGTGGGAGGTGCAGAAGTTGGCAGCCTCTTTGAGGATGGACAGAAGCAATTTTTGTGGTGGCTGTTTCCCGCAGCGATAGCAGGCACCAAAGCTGGCAGGAAGGACCTGGAGTATCAGCTCTGAATCCATCGGCTGGGACAGTCCCTCAGAGTCAAAGAGGCTGTCCCAGCAAACAGTAGAGTACTCATTTGTGTTAGAGCAACATATTTTGCCTGCCAGTGAAGTGTTAGTATTGAGCAAATTTGGGCTGTCACTCAGCTTAAAAAGAAGTGATTTATGCAGTAACTTTAATGCTTTTTTTTTTTTTTTTCAGTTGGTTTTGCAGACTTTTGTTAATTTAAAAATCATAGGAGTTGTTCAGGGAAAATAGCAGGGAGCTTAGCAGCAAAGCAGTTAATTATAGCTGAGCAGTGGTTTGAAATAGAGACATGAATATTAATTCTTTTGAAGCTGCTTGACGTATAAGCTGAGTTTGATTGGGGCTGCTTCTTTCTGTCTCTGCTTTTAGCATTCTTTCATTTTTTCATTCTTTTGTCCACTTGACACACAGTGTCTCTAAAGTGGTTTTGCAGAAACTGTTGGCATGGTCCCTGAATGGTTTTTCCGTGGAGTAAGTCGCTCCCCCAATGTACAGCCTGACTTTTAAATAAAATATTTATCTACACTGTTTCAAACAGATGAAGAAACAGCTGTTGGTGTGAAGGTATGCGTGGAAAGATGGTCTTTGGTGCTGACAGTGCTGAGCACCTCTGTGGCTTTTGGATATCAGGGATAAAACAGGTTTCTGGGAAGAAGGAGGTGCTGTTTTTTGCATTAGCAGGATTTCTGGGGCTGCCAGAAGTTTTCAGTGCGGTTATATTCAGTGCCATTGAAATTTAAACACAGGTTGAGAAAACAGTTTTGTTTATTAACTCAAATTATGGGTTCTGTCAGTCTTCTGCAGGAGTGGGGGCGGGGAGAGGAGGAAAGAAAGGTGTAACTTTAAGCACACACTGATTTGTTCTTATTACATAACAAAAGTCTATTTCTTTATCATGTTATCATTCAGTTAATAAAAATTAGCTACAATAACAGCATCAACTGAGAAACCCCTCAAAGTCCAGGGGATTTTCTTTCACAATGAACATGAATACTGTTCAGAAATACAAACAGTCAAAGGATAACTTTAGGTCTGAAAGAGAAACCTGGCAAGGGTAATTGAATAAGCCTGGATCTGCTGAATATGTCATGGTGAGTGCAGTCAACATGTCATAATTAGGTTTATTGAGGGCCATTCCAACAATCTGCTTCTATTCTTCCTGCCTTATTGTCCACAGCTAGGCAAATAGCCAGGGGACAAAAGGAATCAAGTGCTGACAAAACATGAAAGACGAAAAAGATTTAGCTGCTTTTATCAAAGAAACTGAGAAGGACTTTGTGTAAATAAAGTAAGTAACTGGCCATCCTGCATTTAGGCAATGCCGTTTTCATTAGAATTAATTCTTGACATATTGGAAAGGTTCCAAGGGAAGGATTTCTACTTCTGACAAGTTTAATTTGTAAATTAAAAACAGTTGGTTAAACATGAGCTGCCATCAACAAAACTTAACTAAATCCATACATGGTCAAGTCCTAAGCAGGTGAAAAAGAGAATTACTTTGAAAACAAAGTATTCCCCAAAATTATGCAAATTCTTATTACTTCATAACAAATGTTTTCTATTGAGACCTTCAGCAGGATAGCTGCTTGGAAATTTTCTTTGGATCCTGTTTATTTTGCTCTTTAAATCCTGTTAGCTTGCACAGAACTCCCTGCTTGCTATTTATAGTGGATCAGAAAAAGTGGCCTTAAGGTTTTGGGATCTTCTGGGAGCTAAAAAGGGCGGAGGAGGGGGGGGAAGTAGGGCTTATTTATAGGCCTGTGCTTTGAGTACTAAGTGGAGAAGAGCAGTTCCAGGTGAGTTCCTCCTGCCTCTCCTTTAACTCTTGAAATGATGGTGAAGTTTTGTGGGAGCACAGGGACAAATGGAATATTTTCTGCCATTCACAGCTGGTAGTTTGATTAAGACCAGCTCAGCATTGCAGTCCTGGGAGCTGCTCGTGGAGCTTCTGTTGAAGTCACTGGAAGCTTCTTGCTGGCTTAATGAGACTAGAACTGGGCCCTCTGGGCTGAGAGCCTGGGATAGATCACATCATGGCATGTGCTTTGGGGTGACACCAACAGTCTTTTAAGATTAAAGAATTAACATATGGCCATATTTTCATTCTCTTGTACAGCTTCTAATTTTCTTTTGAAGATGGTTGTATTGTATGTGTGAAAATTAGACGCCCCTGTTCTGTAACTGTCTGAAGTGTTTTTTGATAAGTTTGTCACTGAACATTTACAGACCAAAAATCCTCAAACCCTTCTGTCAATTTGGACTTAAGGTTAAGCAGATGTACTAAGGAAAATTGTAGGCGGGGAAAAGAAGGATTTTTTTTTAAACACACATAAATCCTTTTCTGAAGAACTTTAGAATGTCTTAAAATCCAATAGGAAGGCTGAAATTTATAAAATAAAGTTCAGTACAGAAAACTCTGTAAAATGTATCAAAAGTCTTTGGGTGCTTCCTGGGACTTTGTTCAGTAGAAGCTAGAGGCTTTGGGAGAGTGGCTGTCCGGCAGAAGAGCTGGAATGATGACAGCACAGTTCAGTTTATCTGGGTGCTTTCCCATAAATTTCAGCTTTGCTGGAAATTCAGCCTTTGAGTTTTCTAAGATCTGATTTGCTCTTCAGTTTCAGGAATTCGGTGATCTTTTAAGTTTTGTTTTGTTTTTCTTAAAAAAAAAAAAAAAAAAAAAAAAAAGTGGCTCAGTTTCATTCATCTTCCATCCAGAAACTTCCTGGGCTCTGAAAGAAGACCTAAAGGTTTTGATAAAATGTCCCAGCAGCAGGTAGGTTGGGCAGGGGATGAATGAGGATGTTCCCAGCTGCATCAGTCCCTGCATACATGCCAGAAATGGTGCTCTCATGGACATGATGTCCTGGAGAATAGGTTGGCTAAACAATAATATTTATTTGTATTAGGAACTCTGCATTAAGTTGAGTAGGGTATGGGGAATGTGTTGATACAGGTTTAACAACTGGGTTTCAATTAATTATTGAAATGGGCAGTAGATCACTCTTGGTAGCAAAGATCAGATGCTCAGTTTTGGGACACTGTATTTTTGTACGTAATACATGGATGGTAGGGGAATGCTGTTCTTCCTAGTTTTAGTTGGCTCCTTTCATGCAATTCCCTGAAGGTAAAATTAGATGGTGATTATTGAACTCTACAGTATTTTGATTTTTTTTAAAATATATGCATTTTATTTTTCCTTTTTTTTTTTAATAGTAATAAACCAACTGTCAGTAATGAATTACTTTGTGTAGGATTTAGTACTGAAGTTGTAGATTCAAAAAACTGAACAATTAGACTCTGAAGTGTGCTGGTTAAGCTCTTTAAATGACATCTAAACCCAGAAATTATATTGAAAAATTACAAAAAGCAGAGAATAGTTGGATCCAGTTATTACAAAATAGTCTTGTGGGGTTTGACACAACTTCCAGGGAAATATTGTCCAGGAACACACATGCCTTAGGCAGTACTGGATGGACAGCTAATTGTAGAGAAGTAGTGGTGGTTGTGTTCATGTCCCTCTCCTGTGTGAAGTGGCTTGTATCTATGAAGGCCTCTGTTCTGCTTTATATCAGTAAAGAACGTATGTAGTACAAAACATGAAGAAATCCATTTTACTTATGTTTTAAATTTTATGGTGATTCTTGATAATTCAATAATGATAATCACAATAATAAAGGGTCCCTTTGGTTCACAAAATATAGTGATTTAGCTATTTATATGGTAGTGAATATTTAAGATGACTATTATTCTGGTTTGCCCATGATTAGGCTGTTATGGAACAGTTATTATCATAACACTAAAGATGTTTTATGTACTGCTAGAAGCAGGAGTGACAGATCAGACAAAATAGGGACTAAATTTAATAGTGAAATCAATTTGAAATAACTTTTTTCCCCTTTTTAATGTTTTGTTAGGTTTTAATACGTAACAGTAAAGCAGTTTTATCTAAATTTTGAAAGATGGAAAGCATCTAAGCTGTTTGTTTCATTAGGCTGATTCTCAACAGGTTCCAAGTGGAAAGCCTAGATGTCCTTGTTGGAGACTCATGCATCTAGCTTGGCATATAAATTTATACATTATAGTCAGGAATTATAATTGTGACACTTTGCTGTATTATTAGACTGCATGCTGATGAGTAAGAGCAGTTGAAGATCTTTACAAACTGTAAACACCATTGCACTGCAAGTCAAGGGAGGACAGCCCACATGTCTGGTGTTTGTTTCAGTAATGTAATAATTATGGCAGTTGGTGTGTGGGAAGGTTTGACTTGTTAGCTTTGCCCTCATGGGGGGTCAAAATGTAGGTCTCAGCTCCTGTAATGGTACCGTAGTGCCTGTCGTGGGTGAGACTGGGTGGTGGAGATGGGGCTGTGCCAGCTTTGGGACTCCCTGTGTGTATCTGAGCCTCATCTTTGGCTTGTGAAGCAAACAGACCTGGTGGCACCAGGCTGGACCTGCTTGTCTGTTTTTTTCTGAGGCTGTGGCATGGAGGAGGCTGCTCTGTGAGCTGGCCAAGCAGCCAGTCTTCAGCTTGGAGCAAACTGTCAGGACTGACTTTGCCATCTCCAGCCCTAAGCTCCTACTGTGTGCTTTATGTTGCCAGCTAATAGTGTAAACTAACCTAATGTACAGAGCTGCCTGTATTTGAAGAAGGGTGAAATTAATAATCTGAAATATGGAAGATAGAAGGGAAAATAAATTAACTAATTTTTTAAAAAATTTGATAGGAAATACAACACTTCTAAAACAGAAGAGCGTCAGGAGATAGAGGAATAGTACAACTTTGGTGGTGTTTGATGATTAATGAAATAAATCTCAGGGTTAATCCAGTGTTTCAAGGGACTTGACTAGTGTTAAAGCAGTATTGCAAATCGGGCTAGCTCAAAAAAACCCGCTCAAATTTCAGTAGTATGGTTAAATTAAGACAGTACAGTTGAGCAGTTTCCTAGCAGGCTGCTTGACATATGGCTTTATGTTCTGAAAAACAAGCAATTTCACTGTGCTGCTGTTGGCACTGAAACTTCCAAGTCTTTCCTGTCCCTCTTGTGCAGCTGGACACCTTTTTGCTCTTCTCTTGCTTATTTTTCATTACTGTGCTCCCTCCCTCTGCTTCACAAACGCACGATGCTTTTCCAGCGTTTGTCAGTACCGAGTTTCCAGCTGGATGTTTTGAGGTCAAAGTTCTTCACGTTCTGGTGAGTAATAAAGATTCCGATCCGGGACTGCGGTGAGGAGTGCTCTTGCTGAGCATGTCAGGGGTAGGGAAGCAGTGGAGGAGTAAAAAAAAAAAAAGAGAAATCCCAGGAAGTGTTGGTAAGGGAAAGTCTTGTGACGGGGTTGCACATGGAGTTAGGCTCGAGTGGATGCAATATAACGAGAGGACCTTTTTGTAGGAGCGGGGCTAAAAATGTGGTCTGTCGTTTTCTGTGCTGTTTCTACCTCTACAGCCTCCTTATTTATGGGAGATACCAGCACAATTCTTGGCGTGAATGCACTTATAAGGCACTTTTACACTGTTATGACTATAGCTAATCCGCTTTCATGGGGGGATAACTCTTCTGCAAGAAAACAACCTTGTATTTGTTAAGCAAGTTATTATTTCTGTGCAAAGAGAAGCCTGAGTCTATAAATAATAAGTCAGAATTTATAAAGAGGACACCTGTGAACTTCTTGTTTCTGTACACTTGCATTGTGGCTGTAATTGCATTACAATATATGTTCAAGCTCCTCATTTCAATTTTATATTCTTGCTGTTTTAAAGAGAAAATAGAAGACTCCGTAGGCAGGATTAAGAAGCTGAGTAAGTTTTCTTAGTGCAGCTTCATAGGTTTCAAATAAGCAAAACTAGCCAGTCAACCAAACAAAATCCCCAAGTACTGGAATTTAAAATAAAATATTGGAGACCTTTAGGCAATTAAGAAATTTGAACACCCACACATTTTAACACAGTACTGAATGCATTAGGAAAATGTAAATCAGTAATAATTTAAGTATAGAGTTTTTTACTCCATGAGCTCTAAAATGCGAACTACTGAACATGCTCTGTCTCAGAAAAAAAATAAGCAAAGTTAACTTGCCGATTCCTTTTCTTTACTATTGCAAAATTAGAGAGACTTATTTTTCTTTATTACCTTCTGGAAAGAACTGCATTAAAACAATTTCTGTCTTTATTCTAAGGGTGAAAGTTTAAACCCCAAAGTTTTTTTTTTATGGAAGGAGCAAGGAGGCTGGAGCAGAGGCTGGACCTCAGCATTTTGCAAAGGGTTAAGGGCCTTATGAACACAATAGGATGTTGGTGCTTTTTTTTAACAACACATTCAGACATACTAACTTATTTTCTGTTGTGGGATGTTTGCGTTGTTTTTTATTTGTTTACTCTTGTTTGTTTGAACTAATCACCACTTAAGTAAAAGCCTCTCTGGCTGCCCTGCCTCCTCTTCACCCAGCATTTAGCCATGGTGACCAGTCAGGCATAAAAACGTGCTTATCTGCAAATGAATGGCAGCTCTTTGCTTCATTAAAGCCTCTTTCTCTTTTGGCACTCGCATTGTGACCCTTTGATATTAATTCAAAGGGCAATTAAAGAATGCGGCCCATCTTTGAAGTAAAGCATTCAGGGCAAGGAATGGGATGAACCTGGGACTCTGATGGACTGTGCACATTCAACAGGCCTTTTCAAGGCAGTTTGAAGTGACTCAAAGAAAATGGGCAGGAGAAGGTCAAAGAGAAAAAAGGGGCTAAAGAAACAGTCTGTATTTGTTCGAAGTATTAGCCAAGCAAACTGCAAATAGCAACAAAATGAAACAGTTAATAGAGCAGCCAGACAGAGGCATGTCAATCACTTAACTTGAACAGCATTGGGCTAACCAAGGCTTCAGTCCACTGTGTTATCTAATTATCTTGGGAAAGCCAGTAGCTGGAAGTAATAGTATTGTATTTCTTTCTGCTTACTGCTCAAAAAAGGTGATAAATACTCACAGCTTCATAATTATTCAACATATATACATAAAGAGTGGTGGGTTGGTGGATTGTAGGCAAGCTGCTAGTAGAAAACCAACAAAAAACCCTTCTCGATTAACCTGAGATGCAGAATGTGAGCATTAGCATGTTTAAAAATCGTGTAGGGGTTTGCATATGGAGTGAGCTAAGGCATGCATGGTTTCCTCTGGAACAAACCTTAAAGACAAACACACTTATGAACCTAGGAGACTTGTGCTTGCTCTTTCCTCCAAATATAGTTTTAAACCACATATAATGTTAAGGGTCAGACTTTAAACTGCAATAAACAATGAGATTAAGAGCCAAGGCTGCAACTCTCCTTACTTAACATATGCTGTTGTACCTAAGTAATATAGCACACGTGGTATGATATTCCTGCCTTATTTTGCCCTAACAGGGTAAATTAAGGACAAAGTTTCACATTTGCCTTACAATTTTCTTTGTATTGTTAGTTAAATCATCCCCACGGGGCTTAATTTTCTACTGGCCTGAATTTGCACGTTCAAAACAAATACATGATTTTATTTGCCCAAATAAATGTGCCCATAAACAGGCATATTTTAAGGTCCTGGCATAAGAAAAGATCCCTAAGCTTATCTTCACAATTACATTAAACTGCCAAATTACTGAAACAAGGAAATAATGAATTTTCAGTGTGAGAAGTTCTCTGGCCTTGATCCAACTGATGCAGAGAATTACGTAATAAGGCAAAACGTGAACAGAAGCGTGTGGCAATAACCACCAAGAAATAAGTGAAGTTTTACCACTACTGAACTACTTGCATCTTGCTGGTGCTTTTTTTGTTTGTCTGGGGCTTTTTGTCTGTTTGTTTTTAACGTGAATGGATTTTAATTTGAAAGGGTGGCTGTTGCTTTGTAAGTGCAGAATCTTCTGCAAAGGTTTGCGTTTGTTTGAAGGTGCTGCTGCGATCACCTTTGTGTAAATGTAACTTCAGCCCCATCCTGTTCGGTGAGATCCCATCTGTGTTAATAAGCCCCAAGCTGTGTAACAAGATTGGGTGGTACTTTTGGGTTTCTTGGTATTACATGGTAAAAAATTTGTAGCAAAAAACGCTCTGCACACATGAAATGGACAATATACAATATGACTTAACGCATGTTAAAAAAATACCCCATCAACAGCTGGTAATGGTTTACTGTGGAGGAGAAGGAAGAAATAATTTTTTGTTGCTGTTATTGAGAAAACAAAAGCATTGGCACAGTAAAAAAAAAATCACTTTTGTTGAGATCTTCCATGCTAAATTTTAAACAGAGGGACTTTTTTTTTTTTTTTTTCCTGGCTACATTGCACCCTCCTTTGAACTTCAGTCTAACAAATAATCTAAAAGACTATTCAGTGTGGTTGTGCTTGTATGAAGGGTTCTGCCATCATACAGGAAAAAAAAATATCATCTTTTCTTTTATAGTGGCCACTATATTTTCTCTTTTAGGAGCAGAAAAGAAGAAGAATTCTTGTACATGCTAGGCATAGAATAGTTTCAAAGCTACGTGGTAATAGAGAAAATGGCACTATGTGAACACTTCACTGTCTAAGAATTCCATCTGGAATAACTGTACAGAACCAAGGACCTTTGTTTTGTATGGGTCCTTCCATAGGGTTTTATCTACAGTCTGTTGGAGTCAAAGCCATAAATGATATTTGCTTGGCTTTAAAAGGTTCTCCCCTTACAGGAGGGATAAGGCTTTATAAGGATCCCTCTGAGTATATAAAGACTGCATATATATATAAAGTCTCATTGCAATGGCTGAAAATAGAGAGGATTTCTAGAGGGAGCATAGAACCGTAGCTAGTGCAAGGTGCCTTGCCCATGTCTCCAGCTGGACTTGGACCATGATCCACAGCAATGATAGTCCTGATTGGTGTAGTTCACTAGCTGGCCTGTTTTCATTGTCTCTCTCTATTGATTTTAAGCTGTTTCAAATATTATCTAAACTTCTTTCTTCTGCTGCAAAAGAAAAGTGCTCTGTTCTCACTCCCTTGGTAGATGCATTTGCCCGGAGCAAGGAAGGTTAGTGCGTGTCCCAGAGGGGTGGTTCATTCTGTTGCTGGATAGCATACCAGTTTAATAGGCTCTGCCAATTTAAAATTCGGAGCACAGGACTGCAAAAGAAAGCAATAGTCCTCATGTTGCAAATGGAGCAAAGGAAGGATGGCTGGATGGAGTCAGCTGAGCTAGGAAAAGAAAACAGAAAGCACTGAAGTCCCATGATGTGCATTATCTATTATCTCAATGTACAGTAAACAACTTGGGTTTTGAACACCCTGTTCTGTGGAGACTTGGAGAGTTTGGATATCTGCCCCAGTCTTGTTCGCAAGAATTTCAGGGAGCTCGGCTGCCTCCTTAGATTTTGGTTTCAAACCAAGTGAGCCCTGGCTGCAGCATGCATTGGTGGGACAGAAGCTGCAGCCAGGGCCTTGCCTGGAGCAGATCTTGTTTCTTTGCTGCAGTTGTCTCGACTGGTTCAGTCCTACTGCCCAGTTGCCATCAGGCCCCAAGCCCTGAGAAGACCAGTCCAAAACCCGCATTGTTTGGGGTGTGTTCTGTCCCAGAAGAGGGAAAGAGCATTTTAGGTCTTTTCAGACACACATAGGGATTTAATAAAAATCCCAACCCTTGATTACTGCTGCTTGCCTGGTAGGGTTTCCTGGATGCTGTGTGTGTGACCGAGTCCCCCATGCCTGTGAGACGAGTGTGCTTTTAGGCTGGATGGGCCCCTCTGGATTGTCGGCCAAGAGACCTGAGATGCATCCCATCCAAACGCTTGGGATGCACCCCTCAGGGGTCAGTGGGATGCTTGGACTCACAAAATTTTTCATCTGGCTATTCCACCACCCCAAACTGGAGCCAGTTTATCTGTGGCAGCAAGAAGTGGAACCTGAGTGTGTTTTCTGTGACACTGGCTTCTGTTTATCCTTGTTGGTGCATGTCCCAGATGTGTTCCTGGCCTTCGATTTCTTCAGTGAGTGCTGGTTGGTGCTGAAGGGGGTTTTGCTTTTTAAATGCAAAAATGAATTTTAAACTGCATTTTCTTGGCGTTTTTGGGAAATACTTTTGCCTAGCAAGAAAACAAACCCAGCTCTAAGAATATAACATTGTAATTGTTGAGTATGTTCTGCATTTTATGAAAAAAAAAAAAAAAAAAAGTCACTTGGCTTTGTTAACCCCCCTCATTTGCTGTGTCCCAGTGCCTCTCCTTGAGACTGGAGGTCTTTTATTTGGTGGTGGTCCTTACCAGGCACTGAGTGCTGTAGTGCTACGTGTGCAATGTACACTTGATACATCATCTAAGCACTGGAAAGCGTTCACTCTCCTTGTGCAATCTCTAAGTCCTGATGTAAAACAGGCAGAAGCGCAGAAATTCCTGCCACAATGTAACATGATTCCAGGAATTAGAAATTTCCATCTTGGAATGTACCAGGAAGCAGCAGCATTCCTCAGCCGGTGGGGATGGGCTGGTAGTGGGATCTTCACTGTGCTTTAGTGCACTGTGGGTGTGTGTGGCTGCCAGAACAGAGGGAACAGAGTGTAGGAATATATGCAAATATCTATTTTTTTTTGGTTTTCCTATAGACAGTGAAACTTCTTTCAAGTAGATTTAAAAATGTCAAGTGTTGGCTAGAAAGTGGCACTGAGCACCACGACCCAGAGGCTGGATGCTGCTGACCTGGGAATTAGTGGAAGTTTTGCCTTTGGCTTTTATGGCTGCAGGACTGTATCTGAAAAATGCTGTAAAGTGATCTAAGAAAAGTTGTGAAGCTGCAGAAATGCACAGATAAATCTGAAAAGCAGTGCATGGAAGGAGGCATTTTAGAATATATTGTCGTTCATGGGGAGTGGTTCTTTTTTTTTTTTTTTTTTTTTTTTTTTTTTGTAATGTCAAGAACTTGAGTGTTACTGGGAGTTTTACTAAGCGTGAAAACAAAAGATTAAAGGAGTACATTTTAGAGGTTTTTTTCTTTTTTTTTTTTTTTTGTAATCTGGAAACCCACTAAATGAAGTAAACATTCTTTATATTTAAAATTCAAATAACAATTTAAAAAGAAGGGAGAATGCTTAATAAAACACGAGTAAAATTAATTATTACTAGAAAATAAGTTTTTTCCACTTGCAAACAATTGACAGGGTTTAGGAATCAAGTCTGGGGTCAAAAGGTCTTGATGGCCAAGTCAAAGGGCACCCAGAGATGTATATTAATGCATGTCAGCTTCTAGATCCTAGAGTCAAGCAGTAGTTCATAAAAGAAACAAGGGATCTTAAGAAGAAGTGTTATTAGCAAACATCAGGTCAAAGTTTATCTTTGGGTCAATGTGTATGGGAGGGTCATCCATTCACACTTCTAACACAGGCGTTACCCTTAAAGCTGCCTCAGCGCAAGGTGTTGAGGGAAAACAGAAATATGAAGCTTTAACTGGGGAATCTTGATAATTTATCAGAACCCTTTGCAAGGTTGAGACTTAAATTGTGGCATCCTTAATGGATCAAAGGAAAATGGGGAAAGTATTTAAATTACTTTACTCATTTATTTTATATTATTTCTTTTTAAACCCAAAGCTAAAACATACTTTTGTATGGACATACAGGATTCTCAGAAATGTCTTTGCACTCTTTCCATCAGAGCTGATGCTATAGGGGACAGACAAGTCTTTTTTGAAAGAACTCGTATAGCCAATGTCAAACCCTTTGATGTGGAGGTATTGTAAATCTTTCCACGTGATTCCTTCCTGGAAGCCATGGATTTCCCGAGAAGCGTGTTGACCAGTTCATCCCATTTACAACGCCACTTCTGCGGCTCTGCTTTCCCCTCTTCCCACCGCCTTGGGTGTGGGAACCCCGGCGCCCAGGGCAGCCGCGGCCGGGGGCGCTCCGCCGCTCAGACCTGCGGGAATGCTCCCGCTGTGCCGGGGCACACAAAGGCTGCCTACTCGCTTTGACAAGCCCATGCTGCAGAAAATCCTTGCAACCTTTTGTGCTTCGTGGTGTTGACTTACTTTTAGTTCCACGCTAAGATGCTCCCCGTTGAAACAAGCCGGAAAAAAAAAAATGGAATACGGTTCTTTTAAATGCTGTTATTTCGGTGCCTTTAGGAGCCACTTTGCTTGAGTTTCTAAAGAGATAGGTTTGAATGGTGCAACTTTGGTTATGTTTTGGAGGGGAAGAGAAGAGCATAGTTGTAGGAATAATAAATATGACTATTCACTAAAGCCCATTATGTTTGCACTGAATGGCGATTAAAATATAATGTGCAAAGACAAATGGGTATTTCTGAGAATCAACCTCAAAAGAAAAGAGATTATCTGTTAGATTTTCACCTGCCTAGTATGATTATTGTAGACTTGAATTGTGCATTTAGTACATAACATTGTGCACTGGAAAGACCCAAGTTCCAGAGACATCAGTTAGCATAATGGAAAACTATGGCATGATCATGAAACCAGTCATGTGCTTGCTGTTCTTCTGTGCACTTATAGCAGAATAGTTCCAGCCTCTTAATGAAGTCTTTTGGTAAACCCTTCTGAATTTTGTTTTGGTAAAATGTATGAGAAAAGTCATAAGAAAAAACCCTGAGCTGTAACAGTCACACTTTAATACTTTTTAGACAAAATGCCTTTCCTGTTGGCCCCTGGCAGTGGGACAAAAGTGACTTTTCTTTGGAGCACATCGTATTTGCTAGGAGAAGTTTCCTGACTCCAGATGGAGGAATTCCTGTTTGGGAGCATGGGGAGAAAGTGCCTGTCCTTTCTGCTGTGAGCAGGGAATGTCCCTGCCTTAGGGAAGGAATGTGCTTCCCTGGCACTGAGGTGAAAGCTGTAATCAGACCTCTCTAGGTCCTCTGAGTTCCTCCACTTCATCTGTGGGCATTATACCATCTCTTGGACATTAGGGTGCTTATTGGACTGTGGGAGAGCCAAACTCAAGTGCTTGGGGCTTATTTTGGAGGTGTGTTGGGGTTTTGTTTGGTTGGGGTTTTATTTGTCTTTTTTTTTTACATACCCACTGGACCTTTTGAAGAGTAGAAATAGAGAGGGAGCTACTGGTCTCAGATTGGCCAGCTGGTCTCCACTGTAAAGAATGCTGAGTGAGTGCCGTGACCACATCATGCCTCTCCCTCTAGAAGACAGATGATTCCTTCTCTTTTTCCATTTTTCACAAAAGATTTTAACTCGATTTTGTTTTTCTGCTAGCGCAGAATCAGGAAGGCGGGGGAGAAAGCTTGGAAGGAGAAATGTGAAATGAGGAGAAGGGCAAATATTTGCCTCCTCACCAAGTTGCAACCATGGTCTGAAAGCATGAAATGGCATCAATTGGAAACATACCCAAACGGCAGAGCAGCCGAACCATTGCTGGTGTAATCTGTCATGGCTCCAATGAAGTTAATTTGAAAGTCTGTCTGCTCCTAAATAGGTGCAAAGGCCTTCCAGTGAATTGTGTGTTACCATAGGAAATCATATTAAAGGGAAAGGCCTTTTAGGAGTCTGTAAGTCGTCACTTCTAATGGTTGCTGCATTGAGTTTGATATAAGTGCTCAGAAAAATTTGCGGCGTTGACTTCAACTTCGTGAGAATATCTGTACTGCTAAACTGAGAGTTCAAACTCTGTAAAATGCTTTGTGCTAGAGCCTGGTCCTGACAGAGCTCTGCTAAAAAGTGGGAGCTGAGTGCTCTCACTGTGTCATGGGAACAGACTCCTGAGACCATACTGGACGTGGGGTGCAGAATTCAGAGAGCCAAAAGTTTGTGCAATGTGCTGGTGAACTTGGAGGCTAAGGGAGAGTGTGGGAATCTTGGTTCCTTCTGTGGCTCAGCAGGATCAAATTTACTTCTAATTCTTTCTCCCTAATTCTGGTCGCAAAAAGTAACCAAATAAGAACTTGGATTTATTAGACGGATTTAGGAGTTTATCTTGTTCCTAATGAAGCTGACGGCAACATTAGTTTACTACAAGATGGTGCCCACTAACATAATAAACAATTACTTTAAAAGAGGAGAACAACTGAATGCCAATTAAGACAAGCATCAGAATGACAATGTTCCGTTTTTCCACTGTACAGAGAATGATTTGTGGCCAAGGGATTACTTTTGAAATTGTTTTGAATTCTGCCCTTTAATTTATTAAATGAATCCTTCTTAAGAACTTGATTACTAATTCACTCTAATTTAGAAAAGCCCCACTGTCCTTGGATGTAGGCAGAGCCCTCAGGGGTCTATAAAACTGTCAATATGGCTGTTAATTTGGCTTTTCTTTTTTTCCTTATGGCTTAAAGCTTAATTGTGGGAGCTGGGAAGATGCCATGGTTTTGGTTTGCAGAGACTCAAACTGTGTCTTATGGGTTTCAGATCCCATCAGAAGTCATAGGAACCCTCCTGCTTCTGCTGACATGCCAAGCTGGAAAAGCTGTAAAAATCTGGGGAGGAGTGGGGATTTGCTGAAAGTGAGTCCCACCTGGTTTTCATGCTGGAATCAGAGATGGACAAGAACCAAGTCACTTAATCTAAATGTCCCTCAGCTTTGGGCGGGTCTGGATCCTGATCAGGATCTGAACTTTTTGTGCCTCAGGCTTGTCTCTAATTGAATCCATGCAAAACCAGACATTTCGCATGACTTTGATGCAAAACCATAAATAGACCCATTTTTTATTCAAAACGAAGTCCAGGTTTGCTTAGAAAGATCACAAACCTTCTACTGAATCTTGATGATCCCAGATTATAATGAAAATTGAAGTCTCCAATGCAATAACATTCCTGAAGGGAATGATGCTTGATTTTTGTCTTTCTAGTTAAATGTGTAACCTTTCTGAGAGAGGCAATGACGTCCCACTTGCTTCAAATTTGGCAGAAGATGGTCTACACTCTTGCTTACACAAAACCTGATTGTAATTAAATTTCTTGGGTTAGATACAGATCCAAAAAATCCCAATGGCACTTATATTGGTTTTGTGTCTTGTAAAGAACAGTATAGAAATAATTCCAAGTGATATGGGATTAAAAAAGCAAGGAGATAAGGTGCAGAAACTTGGATGAGATTTGGTTTGGACTGAAACACTTTTTGCGAACTCTTTTCCTAAGGAGTCAAACTGGGGGAAAAAAAAAACCTGGACATTTGAATTTTGCAAAGCAATTCTCATGTTTTGAAGGAGACTTTCACAGTGCAAGGATTTTGGCAATACAAATTCTGGTACCTGGGCAGAACAGCGTGACTGTAACTTAATTTTAATGACAGATGCAGGCTCTTCTTTGAAGATCCCCGTCTCAGCATTCACTGTGAAGTTATCCACTGCACATGCTGGTTAATCCATTTATATGTGATGATATATGTTAGAATTAAGTGAATGTTCACCAGAGCACAGCCCGGGTCAAAGTTTGTTTGTAAGATGTTGTTTGGTAACTGCCCTTAGACTCTGATTTGGAAAGTCTAAGTGGAGTGTCTGAATAGGTAATTGTCACCGAAAACATCAGAAATGTTTCCAGGCCATCTGTCACTCAGCCACTTGTTGTTATTTGTATTGCTATGGTAAACAGGAGCCCTGCTTGTGGACTGCCACTGTGCTGGGAGCTGTACCAACACACATCTTGCAATGTCCCTGTGAAAAGGACCTGATGATGCAAGCTTATGATGCTTGCACAGACATGTTTAGACTTTAAAGTAGTGATGGAGGCTCTTGAGCCCTGTGATGAGCAGTGGTCTCAGCCCACTGGTACCTGACCTGCAGCAGATGATAGCAAGCTGTCACAGCAGTGAAACCCCTCTGGAATTAATGTCTAGTTTGATGTCTGCTGCGAGCCCAAAGGCACAACAGCTACGAGGGACAGAGGAACACATTACTTGGCCAACAGTAGATGAAGGCAAAAAGTCTACTGCACTCACAAGGTAGCTCTTGCTTTGGTTTCTGTGGTTTGTGATCTCCTAGGGAAGTATTAAACCTGGGACCCTGGTTCTCCTCACCCTGCTTCTCTAACAATAAAAAGGAAGCCACTTAGAAAAGCTGCAAAGATCCTGTTTCTCAGTTGATCCCTGCTTCCCTCTGTGGACACAGGAGGCTGGCTGGCAGCATGCAGCTTTTATTCTCTTCTGTCTCTCTGCTATTGTGCAGAGTTCACTCTGGCAGCCTCCCCCTTACGCATCTGGGGCATCTGTCAGGCCCCATCGCCGGGCTCTGTCCGGCTGGGTTGCAGGCCAAGTTTTGACTTCCTAATCTGTATTTAACTCTTTGATGTGGCTCTCAGCAGGATTTGACCTAAAGCAGACAGAGGATTGCATCTCACAATCCATAGAGTATGAATTGAAGGAAAAAAAAAATTAGCATTATAAAAATTTGCTGTCACATAAAAAGAAAGAAAATGATTTTTGCTGAAATTCAGTGGGTTTTGAATGCTTGTCTTTTCTAAGCTTCCTGGAAAAGCCCACCAAAATATGTACTGCTTGTCTGCATAGGCAAGGAAGGCAGCCTGTGTGTTAGTGGTTGCAGTTCTTCCAGTACTCATCATGGGGGTAATTTCTCTTTCAGAATGGATTTAGAAGATGAGATTAACGAGCTTGCATGCAGCCATACTCAAGCTCCCATTTTAGGACTTGTTATGTTTTCACACGGTGGCAGGTAAATGCCAAGCACCCCAGAGAGTCTGCTTTCAAGAAACCCTCTTGCTTTTAAAATGTGGTATAATATTAAGAGGATTTAAGTGTTTGCAGGAGAAATTATAAACAAGCATTATTTTTTTTTCTACCCAAGGAAGCTCTCTCATTGCATGTTTTATGATGGAGCTATTAGGACTCTCATTTATGAGGTTACTGGGCACCCAGCATCACATGGATGAGTCTTTGCAGGCTGTGGTGCTCTTAGTTGTGTTCAAGCAGAACAAACAAGGACTCAGCTGAGTGGTGCCATAGCACTGGAAGACAAGATGAAGCAGGAGCCAGGGTTTTTATAGCTGACAAAGCTTCTCCCTGACTCCCTCCTCCCTCCTGGAAATGCTGAGGACCTCTGGGAAAACAGAGAACCTTTAAATAGATGCTATCAATTAACCCTAAAGCCTAACAATTTAAGATAGATGGTTTTACAGAGATGAAAGATTATAGCTAAGAAACCAGGCATTTTAACTTTTCTGAATTCATCTTTTTGCATTTTGGCTATTTTTTTTTTTTTTCTGGTTTTAAACTCTGGAAAATCTGTCTGGGACCAGTTCCACTGCTATTTTTGAGAATGTGCCCTATTTCTGGAGGGTAAAATCATCACTTTTAATGAAGTCACTGATTTTCGGTGTGTGGGAGGTGATTCAAAAATGAGCTCCTCTTCATGCTCCAAAAAAAAAAAAAAAAAAAGCACAGGCAGTTTCATTGGGATCCCCATTGGGTAAAAGGAGCTAAATCAAAGGCCATCTACCTTGTCTCTTCTGAACATGGAGGTTCCTAGAGCCTGAGGGTGATTGAGGGCTGCATCTGACCCTAGAGGCTGGATCCAAAGACCACTGAAACAATGTGATTTGCATGTAATACTGGGGTTGTAGAACTAGATTCTTCAGAGCCTCTTCCTTTGGGAATGGAAAGGAACAAATGAGGGATAGTAGCTGTGGGTTTGTACCTTATGTATCACTTAAATACTCTCTGTTTAGACAATCAGGTCACTTTAAGTAATTTAAACTCAGGTGCTTATGTTGTAGGGACACTGTGGGAGTGGGATAAAGAGAAACAAGAGTGAAAATGTGTTGTAATGTTACTGTCCAAGCAAAGCCTACAGGTCTTACCAACAGGCATCCTGCAGCCTCTGCTATATGTGTCCCAGCCAACAGTTAAGAGAAGCCAGTGTGTTTATCTCACAAAATTTGGTGCAGAGTTACTTTTTCAGTTTCTGGGGCTGCTAATAATTCAAAGAGACAGGTATAAATTGGTTAATGTGTGTAGAGGTTTCAAAGCAGATGATATTAAGTATGTGTATGTTTAGTCAAACAATTTTTGACATCTCTACCGTTAAGCGTTCACCAGCAACCATCGTTCTTGTAGGTTTTCTAGAACATTTATCAGCATCTGTCAACAAGTAGTAAATGAGAGCAAATGTATGGGAATTACATATGTCTGTGGAGTAGAGAATGGATCAAGAGTGACTCCCAGCTGGCACATTTTCCATGCTGTAAAGGTGCTATGGGCCTGGCTGCAGCCCAGCACAGCACATCACTCTCTTTCATTGACTGCTCAGAAGTCAGCTGGTGCTGGGCTTTGTTCTGATTTTCTAATTGAACTGAAGAATTTTAAGTTTCTCTTTGGAATTTAAGCTCCCCATGTTTCTTTCTAACAGATGTGTGTGATGTATTTTCTCATATTTGTTTAGTATCTGTATCATGGCAATGCAGTGGTCAGGTGGTATCTGCAAGCTCTCATAGCTTTTGCCAGGTTTGTTTGCTTACCCACGACTCAAACTGCTCTGCTTTAAGTGCTGCACCCTGAGCTCTCAGTAGACAGTCCCTGGGAAAGGCAGTTGAAGGATGATGCCCAGGAGCTCATGGCATGTAGACCTCACAGGGTAAGGAACAAGAAGCATCTGTAGGTGACTGGTTCTTGGATGGAATTCAGGTAATTACTGTAACAGCATCACAGGGACTGTAATGAGTGAAACAGCACTGTGTGCTTTAGGGAGTCTTGGGCACAGAGTGCTGCACCCCCAATGCTGGCACCCAAGGCAGGAGCTGGAATGAAAAACCCCAGGCAAAGTAACACAAAGAGGTGCTGAGCACCCTGCTGCTTTCCCGCTGTGGGATCCTTTCATCCCAAATGCTAGAACAACCTTAAAGGCAGGGGCTGTCTTTGACCAGTGGGACTGGAGGGCTCAGCTCCCAGTAGGACCAGGTTCCATGACAGAAGATGATGGATTTGAGGTCAGCACCCCAAATCTGACGTAGTTGTAATGGAAGTGCCCTAGAGTTACTAACAGCTCTGGATGGAAATGGAGCATTTGGTAGTAGTAGGTAGTGCCTTGAAAAATCAATCACAGGAAAAATATTTGGTGAAAAATGTAAATTATTTTTATTGAGTGAAATCTGGAAAATAAAGGGGAAAAAAATTCAGTATTTTCGATTTTCTCTTACAAAAAAACCCCAGAAGTCTTCTGCAAAGGTAAGTGATTTCTAGAGGAGGTGGAGTGTTCAATGACAAAATCCAATATTCTGGTTTAAAAAAAAAAAAGTCTAGAAATATTTTGGCCATTCCAAGTCCTGAAAGTGATAAATAGAGATGGTCATATAACTTAGTGTAGCTCAATAGCAGGTAAAAGTGGCTTGAGAGGTGGTTTGGCTGCAGCTGTAATTTTAAGAAGAGATGATACCCTGTGTTTCCTATAGAGACTTTGAGGACTGTAATCATGACACTGAGATGAATCCATCTACAAAAGTTTTTTCTCCCAGTGCTTTTGAATAAAAGATGGTATTAATTCAGGTGCTAGAAGTAGTTGAAAGAAATAGGAAATGTATTAAAACATTCTTAATTTTTTTTTTTTTACCTAAACCATCTGTGGCAGTTTCTTTTTTCTTCAAAAATGTTTTAGCAACACTACAAGTTGAACTAGTGAAGCAATGAAGGGCTGTTCTTGAAAAATGCTTGTAAGTTTTGCTGTCTTGGTGTGCCCAGTAGTTTGATCAGCTTGGATAACTTTAGGAGTTCTGTTTGCATGGTGTTGCTGCAAAGGATTGAGCCAAATATAATTTATAGATTTTTTTTTTTCTTCTGCGAAATCCATACTGCCTACACAATTGAGAGGTTGCTGACAGCTCAATCATTTGCAGTGCTTTAACTCGCTAATACAGTCTCATTATTTATCCAGGGACCCCTTCATTTGCTTTATTTAATTTCTCAGATGACAAATTCCATCCCCCAGGATACTCAATGTTTTCAGTCTTAATTGGTTACCAATTGCCTCTTCCATCAGCTGATACTGGCTTGAAGACATAATGCAAATCCTTTCTTAATATGTTTTGGGATTCCTGCAAGAGAGATCTAGCTTTCCTCTTAATTATCCCTATTTTATATTAAAGTATCACCCAAAGTATTCACTTCCTAAAGGTTGTTAGGAGCAAACCTTATTTGGATTCGAGCGTTTAGTTTTCTTCCCCTCACCCTAAATTTAGGAGGCAAAGTCCTTCTTTAATCCTCAGGAAGTTTTTCTTTGAAATGTCCTAGTGAGAAGAAAAGATGTTGCAATGCTTAAGTGCAGTGCCTGTTACCACGGATGCTCCCTGTGGGAAGGGCTGGAAAAACCCCCAGATGTGGGCACTCGAGAGCTCCCAGTGAAAATCAGCGGGACGTGCTTGTGACTCCTCTTCACGCTTTTTGAAAAGCTCTCCGGGTGCACAGGCTGCGTTGGGAGGGCCAGGCTGGGGTGACTCACAGTCTGTTGATGGGGTGATTGTGTGGATCTGGGCTCTGCCTGCCGGGTTATCTCAGTGCCAGCTCCCTCTTGCTGAACTCCCTCCCTGGATCTACCGGGAAAGACGGGAGAGATCGAACGAGGGTCAAAGTTTTCTTGAATCCAGCTTTGCTCTTATACCAGGAGAAACAGCAGAGTAGTCTTTTGAGGCCAGTGAGTGGAAACTTTACGAAGTCAGCACTCTTGGCTGCATGTGGGAAACTGTAGCAATTTCATTTTTATTTAGTCTGTAAACCTGAGCTAACCCTTATGTGGGTACGAACCTCTGAAACCACAGGAAAAACTCCCACAGGCTACATGAGTTTTACCAAATCACATTATTTCTTGGTTTTCTTTCATGTTATTTTTTTTTTTTTTTTCCAGATATTGTAGCTGTTCAGGTAAATCTGGTTGAGAGTCTGGCTTGCCTGGCCTGTGCAATTTAGGGAGACTCATCTCCAAACTTTCTGCCCTCCCTTGGCAGGCTCCCAGGGCTATACACACACATGGGTGTGTGTGTACTACCTGTACATTAGGAGTGCTAACTGCAGTTCCTTTACATTTAGTTTTCAATGTAAAATAATAACCATAATAATTCTCAGAGCAAATTTGCAGCAGTGAAACTTGGGATCGGGCCCACATGCAAAGCTGTTAAGTACTTTAATGTTACTTGTATCAACAAAACAAATCTTTTTTTTTTTTTTTTTTTGGCAAAGGAGGTGGTGGAATAAGAAGAGATTTTTATAGTTGTATTTGCAGTTTCCTTTTTCCTTCCTTTCACTCTAGAAATTCTTTATCCTTTCATGCACAGTTGAGAATTAGCCATTTATTCTTAGTGCTGGAGATGCAGTCTTTGATATTTAAAATGGAATGTGTTCCTTTTTGATGCTCTGTGGTTTTGAATGAAGTACATGCTAGCAGATTAATGGTGCAGAACAGTTAGATACTGGGCATTTTTTTCCTTTCCATATTATTTCATCATTGAAAAAAAAATATTTTTTAAAAGAAGAGCTCTTGAATTGTCTATTGTTTGTGCGGTGAAATTGTTTTCACAGTGTTGTCATTCTCTTCTGAGTTGAAATCGTTGAATAGCTATGAGCTGTCACATTTTTTGTCGGTTATAACTGCATCAAGCTGTGCTGACAAAATGTCCCTGCATAACTGTTAATATGCATTGTCATTTTAAGCATGGAACAGTTTAGCTAATGATTTATCTCTTATAATGCAGCACTTGGGGCAGCTGTATGATTTGTCTCTTTAGCAAGTCAAGTAATTTCTTTAACAAAATGTTAAGCACAGATGGGCCATAGGCTGTCAGTTAACCATTATTGTGCATGCATCTGCTTGCCTTCAATGCACTGTTTTATGTATTCAGCCACTTACTTAGGCACAGTTCTCTGAAAAGCGGAACCTACTCTGATTGGCAAATAAAATGTTCATTTGTCTCTTCTTCCTATTGTTTTGTTTTGGTAACACATGTCAGCAGCTCAATTACCCAGTTCATTAACAGCTCCCAATGGACATGATGGCCAACCCATGATAAGGAGGGCGATTGTGGCACATATGGTCAATAATAGCCGGTCTCTTGGTAATTGTAAATAAAAGTCACTGTTGGCCATTTCCTTTTACTGCAGCTACTGTTTTCCTTTTCACTTTGCTGTACAAAGCACGTTTCTCTATGTGAATCAGCCCAAACAAAATAAATATACCATCCATTTCTCTCAAGAAGATCTCTTTTATCACTACTGTGGTGGTTGTTTCCTCTCTGTGCTGACGTTCCAACTCAGAGCTCACAGGATATGGGGTTGCTCTTTTCCAATTCCAGCAACGGATTAATTACTCTTTTTAATCAGTTTACTTAAATAGCAACATATTTTATCCACATTTCTCTCATTCTCTCGCTGCAGATTTTTGTTAAGTGCCTGTGGAGTTTAAAAAAAGCCACTTACAATGTTTTTTTCTGAGTGTGCCCTTTACAAATAGCAGTGGTTTTCAAAGGAGTAATTGAAGTGTGACTTAATCCTTGTTAGATGAGCGATATTCCTGTCTGGAACAGAGGCTTTCTGCTTTCTTTTTGGTTTCGTTTCCCCTTCTTTGATATTTCATAGGCAAAATGCCAGTAGAACAGGTTAAAAGCAAATCTACTACTTGAGCATATTTCACATTTTACTAGGTACTCTGTTGCTTTCTAGCAAGATAGAGAATTTCCTGTATATTTGCTGATCCTAAAATTTTCATAGGAAAAGAGGAACACGTAGTAGGATTAGCATGTTTTATGATAACCTCACTGAGAAATCTTTTATGGCTACTTGTTTTGTTCTCTGTTTCTTGAAATTTGCTTTTCCTTTTCCTCTCCAAGAAGAGGAGTCCAACTGATAATAAGTGTTAGGCTTTGACCTAACTTGGGTGCCCGAATCTTCCCTCTGTCCTCTTCCCCTGTTGATGGTGAAGCATAGAAAGCAAATATTAAATTGGATGAAATTGCAGCTCTGAGTCCTGGTAACTTTGACCAAAGTGCTGTGGTGGGAGCACCACAACCTGAAATTTAGGGATGCTCTTCTGATCCTTGAAGCAGGCTTTTATCTTGGATAAACACAGCCTTCAGTTGTGGTGTCTTAAGAGCTCACAGGTAGCTGAGAGGTGATTCTGGACCCCCTGAGCTCATCCCCCACTGCCTGCCATATTCATAACTAATCTGTAGTCTCCTCCCCAGGCTGCAGGCACTTGGGGAGTTGTTGAGTGTCAGAGTTTATTTGTCCTGGTTTGATTAGCACAGACCTGGCAGGGTGTATTTTCTTTTTAATGGCTCCTTGCTGTGACAGTGAGGTTTTGGGAGGAGGAGGAGAGGGGGGAGCCTGGCGTCATGTTTCCCCAGGCAAACACAGCAAAACGAAGGACTGATGTGCTGGGAGGGAGGGAGGTGGTTGGCTCCAGAGTCCTCTTTATATTTTGTATGGATATGTGAGCCTGCCCTTAAATGGGACTGCTTAGGGGGAGAAGAGAGTGGGGCTGTTAGGATGAAATAAGGATGCCATTTTATTATTTTGAGGAAGGAAAGGACTTTATTTTGAGGAAAGAAAGGATGTGTTTCTAGCCCATCACTGTTAAATGCCAGCTGCTGAAAGCCTACCTCAACACAAACAAGGATCCAGGGAGGAATGCACTGCTGGCCACCTACTGCTCCTGGCTCTCTTGGGGAGCCAGCGCCAGAAGTGTATTTGGGGAGCACCTGGGATGCCCCTGACATCCCCATCCTGGGATAGTTGTCCCACTCTCCCCCCCATCCTTTCCTCCCTAATTCACCCACAAGGAGAGTTTGAGCCCCTTTACCTCTGGCAGGAGGGGAAGGCGGTGGTGTTGGAGGGACGCCTCCAGGTGCGGGGAGGTTTGGAG
Source organism: Pyrocephalus nanus (assembly GCA_038380795.1). Classification (NCBI taxonomy): domain Eukaryota; kingdom Metazoa; phylum Chordata; class Aves; order Passeriformes; family Tyrannidae; genus Pyrocephalus; species Pyrocephalus nanus. Next base: position 21,149,962 of record CM076270.1, on the reverse strand, counting down.
AGGGGGGAGCCTGGATTAACCCCTGCTGTGCATCCCCTTCACCCGGGCTGCCCTGCCCGGCCCCCCCAGCCCCCCGCCCCCGCCTCCGCAGCAGCCGCCTTTGTGCCTCCCGCATCCTGCCAGGCAGGTGTCAGAGCCCTGAATGCGGGCAAAGGGCCCCGCTGATGGATACCACAGATGGAGCGTGGAAATCGGCCCAATAGGCCTCAGCCACAGGCCATTTCTTAGGACCCAACAAAAGCCTCCAAATAAGTCAACAAAAATCCCGAAGATCACAAAGGGAAAGTGTCATTTGTCATTTGCTGTGGGCTTGTGTGGGGGTGGTGGCCCCGCCGCGCTCCCCTCGCCTGCACCCGAGCAAACACGAGGAGGTCACTCGCCGGCTCCAGCCTGGAAGGCTGTGGGGATCAGACGGACGTCGGCTGCCACCGCAGGGGAGCCCCAAAACTGGGGCTGTCATGGTGAGCCCCACAGAGCCAGCAGAGCAAACATCCTGGAAGAACCCCAAAGCTGGGGCTGCTCAAGCCGCGGTCTTGAGCGAGCCGTGGCACAAGGGGTAGAGCCTGTGAAATCGATCTTGCTTAAATAAAGAAACGAGGAGGTGGATGCGGGGAAGGGAGGTAGCAAATAAACTGCTACCAGAACTCTCTCTCTGCCCTTTGCCTTTTTTTTTTTTTTTTCTTTTAATTGGTATTATTTTAGTGATCTCCATGGCTAGACAGAATTCATCCTGGGCATACCCCACGCAGTTATATGCACAGGAAGAGGCTGTATGATATTACTTTTAAAAATGTCAGAGTGCCTGAAGGAGTGGCAGAGAAGTTGTGCCTCCGTGGGTCACAGGGTGATAACCCCTCCGTGATAAACTCCCTGCCTGCCTCTGTCAGGTGCGTTGTGCGGCAGTGCTAATGTATGGGCTTTAAATGGTTGTCACGTTATTGTTATTTAATTATTCAAATGAAATGTCTTGCTGAGAGGAAGAACAGCCCACAGAATGACCCCTTGTGTGTTATTTTGTTGTTCGTTTTTTGCCCCCAGTGTGTCTATTTACAGTGTTTGGAAAAGGGATGGTTGCAGAACTCCAGGTGACCGAATGCCTACGACACTGGGCCCAAGGGTTCTGCATTTTGTGGTGATAATTGGCATGCAGCATTTCCTTAGGCCACCAGATAGGTCATGAGGGGTTAAGGGACAAATAACTTCTCCTTAATTCTTAATTCCTTCTTTAATTAAACTTCATGGCTCAGCTCCTGGTAGTGCTTTTGGCTGCCTCTCCCACTTTGAGCTGTGCAGTAAGGGATGTTCCAGTGATCCCAAGAAGTCTGGTTGGGGAATCTCTGGGGGCACGGGGGAGTCTCCTTCTTTTTCCTATTTACAACTTGAGGGGTTGGAGACTTAAGGTCATCAGGACATCTGTAAAGGTTAGTGTTATATTATTATGTGTCTGTAGTGGTGATAGAGGTAGAAATGACCCAGCTAAAAAATGACTACCTTTACCTGTGCTAAATAACATCTTTGTATACCATGGAAGTCAGTGGACCTATTAGTGAGATACTGCTTATCAAAATGGCAATGCACTATGACTGCTGAGCAAATATAAGATGAAATACTGATTTTTTTAAAGACTGAGGTGTATCCAATTTATTGTTAAGCCAATATTCTGATTGTCTTCTCACCTATATAAAAATCTAGCAATGATATTCTAACAGGAAAAAATAAGAATAAAAAATTTCTTGAAGCTAATGTTTAAGAATATTTTGTAAGAAATAAAACCAGTGCAGTTTGTGGTACAGACATGTAACTCTCCTTTGATATTACACTTGTTTGATTTTAATATCGCAGAGAAGATAAGACAAAGGAAGCCTGTGTTTTCAATAAAGCTGCACGTAGGAGCCAAGCCTGCCAAAGGGTGATGCCAATGAAAGCAGACAGATATGAAAGTTGCTTCATTTGATATACCTTCTCTCCTTACTTTAATTTTATTATTTTCTCTCTAAATGCTTGCCCTTGATCAGACATATTGTTCTGGACTCTTAGATACTACAGGATTTTTTAAATAGGTTTACCTTTGTGCTTTGCACATACTGCTTAATGAAATGGAAAGCTAAAACTAAAATGAAATGAAGTCAGTGTTTCAGTTCTGCATTCTTATTGCAGAAAAGAATGAGTGTGCAAGGAAACATTCAAGATTTTTGCCAAGTCTTTATAAAACATTTTAAGAATGATCATGATACATCTTCCCATTCAGTTGGTGAGGGAATTCACTTCAGAAGTTTAGCAATAAATATCCCCTTAAAATTGCACAGTTTTAGCTGGCTTTTAACAGGCATATATGCAGATGGTTGAAGAAGTTCTATACATACATATGGAATATGAAAGAGTCTTGAATTTCCAGTTCTTGACATGCTGGTGTTTGACTTTTTTGTTTTAAACTCAACTTGTACACAATCAAAGGTAACTTTTGTCAGACAATTTGTCTCCAAAAGGGACATTTTTGAGCTCTATTTCAGATCTTACCACATCAGATATGGGGAGTGTGGCCCCAGTAGTGTGGCTGGTGTGCTCTCTTCCTCTAGCCTAGCTGGGCAGAAATAGCTGCTCTGCTTCAGGTGGGTGATTTGTACCTCAGGATAACATTGCAAAACTATGTTTTAGATACCCAAGTTTCTTTTTGTTCTTGAATGGCAGTATGAAGCCATCCTGGAGGATTGTAACTTGCCAGTTGGTGAGGAGGGCAGGTGTCACCTGGGACCCCAATTGAGATTTAGCTTATGTCACTAATTCAGACAATGTGTTATGTTCATTTTGGGATACTCTAGATTGCTTGTTAAATAAGGAATGAACTTGAACTGTTTGGGATAGGATGTTTGAGCTTAATTCCCTTTTGTTCTAGAGAACAATACTGTTAAGAACGAGAACTGTTTAGTCCAGTCTTACTTGGGACAAACTTTGAATGCAAGTAAGAGAGTTGAGTGTTTGTTCAGTATGTTGATCCAGAGATCCACAGATGTTTCTGCTTATGCTCTGTGTATGTTGGGTCTAAGATATTGATGCTGTCTGGAAAATAAAGACACCTTTCACATAAGAGCCACTGATTTAGCTGTAATTGTGTTGGTTTCCCCCCTCCCCCCCCCGCCTTTATATTTCTTTCAGTTGAATTGTCTGAAAAAGCACTTTGTCTTTCTCATGCTGTAAGACTAAGAAAACAGATTAAGTGTGTTTATTAGTTCAAACAGCTTGAGTGAAATTGGAATTGTAAGAGAGCTGGAAATGAACATGGTGGGAGGTTTTAGCTGGAGCTTGAGAAACAGTTTGCTTCCAAATAAATTACATTAAAAGGATTATAATAAATCAATGTCTATATCAATAATTTCTTTGGCATTATTGAAGTAGTAGCAGCAATGCTTGTATTTCCATTAAATAAGCAGTTTCAGCATCGCTGGGGAATGTCTGCCCTCTTTAGGTGATTTGCCTTGAAGACTTGGGCAAGAGGGAGTGCTGGTCTCCTGGATAGCAAGTGAAGACTTGTTTTGAAAGTCTAGTCTTAGTTCATTATCATTTCCTGGAGAAAGTGAATGGGGTCAGGTGCTGGAAGAGGCTTTGCAGCCTTCACAGTTATAGCTACGGGTTCAGCTATAGCTGATTGATTGCCAGGGGAAACCACTAATGCTGCCAGGAGCTGCCTGGCTGTGTGTGTGAGCTCACTATTTCCATGTCTATGAAATCCAGAAAGAGTTTCTGTATTGATTTCTCTATAAACTGCTGATTGCAAGAGTTGGTAGCCCCATCCTGGGTCATGGATGTGATGTATATGGGCTGTTTCTTTCTGATTTTCCTCAAGTTCTGACTCAGGGCATGTGAGGGGCCTTTGGTCCAACACAGCCCCCCTACAAGAGGATGTCAATGACTGATCCAAAAGTTTGTTATTCTTTCTCCTCTACTAAAGTTAATTTTTGTGGGCTTTTTTCCTTCTTTTTTGAGCACCAGCACCCCAGTCTGATGAAGGCTCTGACATTGATTCTGAACCAGATTTACCTTTGAAAAGAAAGCAGCGTCGCAGCAGGACAACCTTCACAGCAGAACAACTAGAAGAGCTGGAAAGAGCTTTTGAGAGGACGCATTACCCTGATATTTATACTAGGGAAGAACTTGCACAAAGAGCCAAACTCACAGAGGCTCGTGTCCAGGTATGTGTTTAAAAGTTTTTTCTGTTAGCATGTGAGTCCTTTTATATTCTAACATGATCCTACTCTGGAGTGAAAGGAAAACGTGAAGCATCATTGTTTACAGCCTTAGGGTTTTTACATCTGTACATGGACAATGGTTTTACAACTGTTTGAGACAACTGCTTTGAAAAAACTTTTGTGTGTTCCCCAGTAATTGTTCCATACCTACCATAAGTATAATACTGAGTCTGTGGAGAAGAAAGTCTGATATCCCTGTTTGTTTGTTTTATGCATTTGACAGCACTCTGCATGTAATCAGGCCAGCTGTTGTGCCAGCTCATGGTTACTTAACTGATTTCATCTGTTGTTGTTTGGGACTTTCAGGCTTTAACAGAGGAGAGAAAAACATTTTTTAAAGGATAATGAGTCTACAAAGCCATGCAAGTGAGCAAGGTTACTGATGTAGTATTTACAGTTAACTTTTAGGTTAGGTTTTGAAGTTGACTCGGTTTAAACCTTGTAATATCTCTTTTATCCCCACTGTTAGTTTAATTCGAAAGAAAACAAACTCTCAAATAACTGTTAAATCTTCATAACTTCATGTAGATCTGGATTGTCTAAAACAAGCTAATGTACTGGAGCAGTAACATGGAGTTGATTTAAACTTAAAAAAGGCATGACCCTGGATTTTTAGCTGTCTAAAAATGGGAGAATAGCAGCCAAATAATTCTGGAATAAACTGCACCCTGGAGTTCAATTTTAGATTAGGACTTATTCTGTTTCATGGCAAAGAAACACATCCTATAAAATGTTTAATGCCACAAGCAGAATCTTCCGCTGCTTTTTCACTATTTGACATCTAAGGATCAGTGGAAAAGTACTTTAAATCAGTATGAATTGCAAGTGTAACTAAGCAAATACGTAGTTGGGTGAAAAGCAAAATGTTGTAGCTTGTGATCTAACAGAGGAAGAGAAATGAGTGGTGATTTATGATCTAACTAAGGATGCAGGTGAATTTGGTTTCTTTGGTAAAACTATTTCATTTTGATGTGTGAAACTCAGCTTGAGACATTCAGACTCTGCAAACTCAAATAAGAAATACAAAATATCTCTCTTACTTTTTAAGACAACTATGCCTGCTGCAGCATAGCTGTATTATTGGTCATCTGCCTTGAAAGGTCCAGACTTTTTCAGTTTTACCTGCTAAATGTTTTTGCAGAAGACTTCACACCACATTTCTTGTAAGTGTTTGTTATGACTGTGGAAGAAAATCAGATGTGTGGACGAATTTGTCTGGAAGGCAAACTCACTGGTGCATGACTCTTTTCTTAACATGTTTACTAAGCGAAATGTTTGCAAAACAGCTTCATATATAGACTTGGGCCAGGTAAGACCAAATCAAGTCCTGGGAATCATTTGTGCACAAACATAATAAAGATAACTCCCCTCTCAAGTTCTGTTAGCAAGATGAATGGGATCTTGGATATGATGTTTTGGTCTATGTTAGCTTCATTGGAAAAATATGATAGAATGAAAAAGACCTTGTTCGTGTTTTTCTAAATCAATGACCCACAGCTAGAAGAAAAGCAGAACTCTCATTAACATAACAGCTGTCTTAATGTGGCTTTAACCCTGTGACTTTTTACATTCCTTATGGCTTCCTTGGTTCCCTTGAGATGCATCCTGTCTCACACCACTCGTATGATCTACAGCCTCACAAATTCCCCAGTACCTCTGACAAGGGTATTTTACCTAACCCAGCATGGAAGAAAGTTCCCAGTCAGTCAGTGATTAAAATACCAGAACAAAACCTTTCTGGAGTAAGGATGAGCTGGGGTTGAAGTAACCAGCCTGTGGGCAGTTTTCTGGTGCACTCCATCTGTATGGTACCCTTGAAGGCTGGCAGAGTGATTTAGCAGTGGATTAAGGGATACAGGATTTGCCTTATCAGCATTCAGCACCTCTCTATAGCCTCTTAAAATAGCCATGTATGATGGGCATGAAATAAAAGATGACCTGTGAAAAGAAAATAACCCTAAGAGACTTGAGACTGAGAGGGTTGGATAGCCACACTGAAGTAGTATTCAAGCTTTCTTAGTCATACTTCTTTTTTGGTAACAGTATGACAGAGATCAGAGATACCAAATTTTATATGGATATAAACACAAAGATCTCTTTGACTACTTCCCAATTAAGCATCATCTGAAAGAACTGACTCTTTGCAGCCTGAATCCAGCTCAGCTCAGAATTTTTTTTTTTTTCCTTTCGGAGCTGTAAGGTCCAATTTTGTGGTTGATCACAACTGGATAAACCTTGCTGTTCCCTCAGTCCCTCCATGTAGTGTGCACATCTCATGTTTTGTTTTCTTTACCCTGCCTCCCCCGTGCTTCCCCTTTCCTTCTGTTCCCTGAGGCAGTCTATTAGTCCTGTGAAAGGAAGAGTCTTAAACCACGGAACCATCTATTTTCTCACTTTCCCACTATTGAGAGGTAACCAAATGTGTGTTTCTAAACTGGTTGCTTGGAGGTAGGGAAAAAAAACTTGCCTCTGGTCTGAGATCAAGCTTAGAACATGTCAGCTCTTAAGGGGAATTTTAAAAAAGTTACAAGCAACTGAAAACAGACTTTACACTGTCAATGTTATTTGTGTACCTAATCATGGGGACAGGAAAGGCCTTTTGGCAAAAGAAGTGTTGCAACAAACTCCACATTGCAAGAGTCACAAGACATGTAGCTAAAATCATTGCAAATATTTCAGCACTGAGTGCTCCCTGCAATTTCTCCTGCAACACCTTTCCACTCAAGTACTGCTGAATCCTTCTCCCTAGTGTTTGAACCTCGATGTGACGAGGGGCCAGGACAATCTCTTGTGCACTTGGCTGCAAGGTGCACATTGGACAGAAGGAAGGGGGGAGTCCTTTGGTCTTGTGCGTTTCTCAGATAGAATTCAGAAGCTCCAAAGGAGGAGCCTTCATCTAAAAGATTAAAAAAACCCTAGTAATACTCAGAATGTGAAGATTAAAGATTCACATATTGCGAGTTAAAATTGCAACCTTACTGGGCTTTACTGGTCCAGTTCAAAACTTCTTTAAAACCGCCATTAAGTTGCAGTGCAGGCCCTTAAGGTCTGTGGCCCATTTTTACTGACAATCTGAAGGCAAGTTCTAAAAGTGAATTTTTCCCCAGTGTAGATAAAGATCAAACGCTCTTTCTGAGCTTCAGAGCCGTGCGGTTATCGTTTCTGTAACAAATGGTGCATAAGGGATTAAGTGGGTAGCATCTTTTCTGTCTACCTTTTAATTCCCACATCTGGCTTGTTTTTAGACCTGGATGAACTGGACAAGCTTTGGCAGCAGCTTGGAGCCTGCTTCAGATTGATGGTGGGGGGTGTTTAATTCAATCTTTTGGAGGAGGAGTTTTGAATAAGGTTCAGGTTTGTCCTGTGGCCAGCCAGGAGCCTGCCTTGGCCAACAGGAGTTGGTCAGCCTGACAAATCCTTTGGGCCATGGGTTGAAGGCAGACCTCCCAAATTATCACAAGTGTGATGCATGAGCCTTTTGTGTTGGCCCACTTTAAGGTTTGCCCCCAACTGTATGGATCCTTTGGGGTGGGAGGCCCTGCAGTGAGAAGCAGCTGGCACATGGCCTTCCTGGTTAAGCCCAAAAGGCAATGGGAGAAGTTTGTTTGGACTCTTTTTTTTATGTCCATGAACAATGGTAAAAAAACAGGGCAAGTCAGGAAGAATTCTGAAACATGACTATGCCCTATCCTGAAAACCTTCTTCTTAGCCAGATCCTAGTTTTAAATTGATTTGCTTGAAAACTTCCAAAAAGAAAAATGTTGTTTATCAACAGAGCATGTCTAAAAATTCAGGCACATCTCTCCAGGCTACTAGGATGGGATTGAATGTTCCCATGTCGAACTTGTATTGAGCTTGTCAGCTATTGTAAAAACCTTATAATAACCTCAGCAAATAAATCCCAAGAGCTCAGAAGTCTTGAGTAGCCAGAAGAAAAATTATTGAAAAAAAAGAAATATTTCAAGTGTTGTGCTTATGTATTGCTTTCTTTGTTTCACTGTGCTACAGGGAGGGAAAGAGAGAGTTTGTGGAGGATAGGGGAGAAGTTCTAACTCCCAAGCTAGCAGTAAGGTTTGAAATCTCTGAAGTCCAATTTCTAAGCTTTAATAGCCTTTTCTCAGTAGCAAACAGTGAAAAGCACTCACTGAGAAATCATGGAGGAGGGGGGATCTGTGCCAAAAAAAAAAATCTTAACTTGTCCCCAGCTCCTCTGAAATGGTTTGAGCCTGTATGCTGAACTGCCCAGTCCTGTGGGAAGATGGGGCAAGGGAATGTAGGATGGATTCTGGAACATTTAAGACCTTTCAGCAGATCTTTATGGTTATTCCTGATGTGGTTTATGGAGAATTTCTAGCGCCTTTTCTTGAGACTGATGCTCTTGCATCATATATGGGCTGAAGAAAGAAAAAGCTTTGTGTATCCCTGCAGTAGATAGCCCTATAATTGCAGATTCCCCTCTACCCCATAAAGGGGAAATTTTTATGTGTAAATTAGCCAACTACATTCATATGCAGGCCCAGGAGGGCATTTGTAAATATGAAGGAAAAGAGGGTATGTGATTCTGATTGTCTCTTTCTGGTCCCTGCTGCCTAAGGGCTCCAATTAGTGTCACTTTAATTTATAAATACACAGTTCAATTTGTTTATTACTGAATAATTTTCAGAACTATTCAGCTGCAGTGTTTTAGAAGTATTTTTCTAGGACTGAGCCAAAGTCTTTTCAAAGAAACCTATAAGATCTGAGTACGTTGGATCACACTGGGAGGTGGTTGGCAGTCCCTATTCCCTCTTGGCACAGTCTACTGGATTTTTGGTCTGTGGTGGTGTTTGTTTTTTTTTTTTTTTTTTGTGGTGCATTGGGTTTTGGAGTTTTTTGTGGTGCATTGGGTTTTGGAGGTTTTTTTCGGGGGAGGGCTTCCCCCCCCCCCATTCCCCCATTCCCACTGGTGGTCATGGCAGGTTGCTCCCAGCAGGTTTTGGGTGCTGCTTTGGGATGCTGTGAGGAAACACAGCGTGCCTCTGCACATGGTGGACCTTATTCCTGTGAGGCTGGGGGCGTACAGACATCCTAGTGAAGCTGATTTACTAACTAATTGTGCTAAAAAGGCAATTCTGTTTCTACTCTTCTTTCTATGGCTGGTCCCTGGCAGTGCTCTTCTTGGAGCTCATCTGATACCTTGGTGAGCCGTGATGGACATTCACTCTACAGCAAAAAAAACGGAGATAAATTTTTTTTTTTTTTTTTTCTCTCTGCTCTTGTGTTCTTTGAGTGAACTTCCAGCCTGGTCAGACAGGCATGTGGGCTGGTGTTAGCCCTCTGCCCGGCAAGAGGGTGACAGTTCCTGCACACACCACTCTGTGGGTGCTGAAATAAGTGATCATCAGTAGGGACTGAAGGACTGGACGCTGTGGGTCTTTAGAAGTCCCACTGCCATGCTTTGCAGTTAGTTTCCTTCTTCAGCCTCCCCTCCTTGCAAGGCACCCCTGCTGCTTCTGGCACAGCCCACATTCTTTCCCTGGTGGAACACCTGCCAAGGACTCCCGCTTCCAGGTGGCCAGACTTCATTTTGAACATGTGAATTCTGTGGGAAGGGAGAGGTGGGGAATAGCGGGGTGGGGGAGGCAGTTACCATGAAAAAAATGTCATGTGGCAAAAGGGGAAGAACCCAGCACCCCCCTCCCCATCTAAAATTAGAAGTGCCCTTAGCAATACATCAGTCTTTTGACTTTGTGTGTTTCTGGCACTCGTGCTTGAGATGGTCAGGACTGTGTATAACAAAATATCCACGGGTTTTCTGCAACATTCACATCTTGAATGTTTTGCCCTGTTGAATTGGAGAACTTTTTGCCTTAAAAGCACACAGAGCACTCTGTGTTTATGATCAGACTGTCGAAATGTCAAAGCTAATTACCCTAGTGTGTTCCCAAGTGAATAAATGCATCTTTTAAAGAATATCCTGTTGAGATCAACAAAATAAGATGTTGGCATGATCACTTGAAAACTACTTAAAGGAAAAATGATAATAAGAGGTGGGATATAAATATTAGGGAATAGCAATGGGAGAAACCTATTAATTCACCTTATCTGTTCTACATTGGTGCAAAATATTTCTTTTTACGTCCTATTGCAGTGATTTCTTTTTTAACCAGTCTAGTTCCAGGCGCTTGAAAAACCAGAGCCTCCAGTACTGAAAGGGCTGTTTTTATTTCCTTTTGTTCTAAATTTCATCCTCTCCAGTTCTGTTTTTGAGATGTAAATTTTGGCCAGACTCTGGGGTACAATTTTGTTTCCAAATCATCTGGGTTATTTACATTCCATCTTTGAAAGTGACATAGGAACTGTGGAGCCCAGAGCCTCACTTAAATGAATGTGACTTGGCTTCTGTGCAGACTTGGGTTTTTGGATGCTTGGGTCCCTCAGCCAAGCCATGTTTCCTCTGTCGGTGTCTGCATTTGCACAGCACCAAGCACGGTGTTCACCTAACCTAGAGCTCCTGCATGTTCCTCCAGCATGAGTAGATTGTGTTCCTTCAGACTGCTTGTATAAGACCACTGCATTTTGAGTCTCAAAACTGCAGTAGCTTGCTTATCCACTGCTTTTGCTTCCTTGGGGGGAATTCAGTGTGGTCCTGATGATTTGATCATGCAGACCTTGGGATGGCCTGCCTGCCACCGAGATCCACACTGTTGCTGGTGAAGGCAACACACAAAACACATTAGTTTGTCAGGTGAAGTAGTTGTTGATGGTTTAGGGTTGGTTTTCTGTTGTGGTCACTGCAGGGTGGCATTTTATCGCAGAATGACACTTGTGATCCTCTCTGGGGTCTGCACTGTACTCTGAGCATCCCTGGATCCAGGTGATGGTTGTGTTCCTCTCCGAGGGGAGGCTGTGGGAGAGCAGAAACATCCTATGGGGACCTGCTGGATTTGAAAAGGCCACTCATAAGATGAGGATTTTATGGTGTTGGTGGAAGTTGAAATCTGCTGCACATAAGGGGACACTGTGTTTAAATCACATTGGAAATGTACAAACAAAAGAAAATATTTCCCCAGGTGTTTACAATATGTTTCTAAGCAAACACATTGGCTTGTGATGACTGGATTTATTTTTAAGTCTTGGCTTGAAATTAGTAACTTTTTCAAGATTTCTTTAACTAGTGGTAGTAGTGCACAAGGATTTTTCATGATATATGAGGATTTAAAAAATGAAAAAAATCCAGGCTGGAGTATAAGTGAAATATTATGATTAAAAAAATAATAATTTCTGTTAACATAGGATATGTTAATATCCTATGCTAACAAAGCTTCTGAATAAAGCTGGGGATCTCACTAATTTCAATAAAATTTACCAAAAAAAAGTAAACAAAATATTTAGATGAGTTATTTAGGTTTGAGTTGTTTAATTTTGAGTAACTTGTTCTTGATTCAATTTTTTTTTTTGCTTGTTTTTATTTTGTTATGTGCCTCTACCATTCTGTAGTGATGAGTGTGTGTGATGTTAGTGACAATAAGACCTGCTCTGCAGTGAGTGACCCTGGCTGGAGCTGACGAGCCTGGAGCTGTGACAGTGCCAGTGGCCTGTGACGTGGGTGCCAGCCAAGTACCACATCCCAGTTCACGTAGCCTTGTTTCTGCACAGCCCAGGCAGGTTTCTGCACCCCTGCAGAGTCCCACTTATAATTATGGGGCTCCAGGTGGCAACAAAGCTCTGCACCAGGATGATTGCATGGCTGCTGCAGATCTTTTGATTCCACTGAGTGTGTCCCTCTCATGGGTCTCTAATACATAGCTGCAGTTCTGGAAAAAATGCAGGTCTATAAAATGAGCCAAAAATCTGTCTGTAAATAAAAGCACAAAACTTGACATTAGCGCAAATCACTCTCTACTGAATTAATGTTTGAGATCTGACTCATTTTTATAAAGGTCTGGAGCTTGAAGGAAAATGCTTATCTGTAGTAATATAATGTATAAATCTTGTTACCTCATTTTCCTTGGTGAAATCCATCCATGTAATGTAGTTCAGTCAGTGTTCTCAAAGTGTTTGGAGATCATCAGATAACCTTCTTGACCTGAAGAAGGGAGAGTGTTAAGGAAAAAAGCTGCAGTTAATGACCTGGGTAGGCTAATTACAACATGCATTTGCTGTTCCCTCCTTACTCTTTGACCTTCATTATCCTTCCTAAGTGTTCTTTAGCTCTTTAGCAAATCCTCTTTCTTGCTCTGCTGTGTGTCTTGTCCTCTTTTCCTTCCCTGTATGATTGTTTTCAAAAGATATTTCTGCAGGAGTGTGAGAGGGGTGCACTTTGGGGGACAAAGGCAGGTGGAATAAGTCTGTGGGAGTAAATAAGAAATTTTGACTTACGTGTCAGTGAAGGAAGTAAAGGGTAAGAAGAAAACTGAAAAAGGATATAGGATGAGAAATATAAAAAAATATTGCTGAATCTAGACCCACCCTTAATTACTGATCATCACAGGTTTCACATCTCCACCCGGGTAACTTGTCCCTGACAGCTGCTTTCAGAAATGCTTCACGTGGAGGGGGGGAGTTATTATATACAGCAAAAAAAAACAAGAGAGGGATTTGTGAGGTAGAACAGAGGCTCAATCTACCCCTCTGTCCTAAATCTTAAGCCAGAGTGGGAGTGTACAATTGAGGAGTAGTTGTGGCCAAAGGAGAAGGCAGCTGTATGAGCCCAGCATCTCATTCTGAAAAGCGTATGAAGCCAAAACAAACTACGTGGTGACAGATGGCCTACGTCAGAAACCAGATGGCCCAGTGAGTCCCACCACTCCTGTCATGAAACAGCAAGCAGAGAAGAAGCCCACAGTGTAGTTCAAACTGTTGTTATGCTCATATGTGAGGGCCCACTCATGGTTTGTAAATGATGCTACACCTAGAATTCCAGTCTGTGATGGCTGATTCATAAGCCAGCATGGGCTGCTTGCAGGAAGGGTGACAGATCCGAGCCCCAGCTTTTACAAATACATCAATATGTGGCTCATCAGCTCACTTGCCTCAGTGGCTTTCAGGCCAGGCTGCCTTACAGGCTGTGCAGAGCTACCTTTTAAGGTGCTAACACTCATTTAAGGTCTTACCTAATTGATTGTATCCATGGATGATCATTGCGGCTGCTTCAGGGTGTAGGATTATGAGCAACTGTCTGCTTGTTTACGAATGTGTGCAGTCTCTGTTATCTAAAGCAACCTTTCTCTTCTGTGATCATCCAACCCATGGACCTGAGCTCTGTAACAGAGAAGTTGCTCTAAAACTGCAGCAGGGCAATATGCCTGCAGGCTGGTCCAGGCACTCCTTCAGTGACTCATTGTCCTTCCTACTTGTGGCAGTTTAATCGCTGTAGTATCAATATTAACCTCTGTGTTTTGCAGCTCTATTATTATGTCTACTTCTGTGAAGTTTCATGTGTGCAAGTCTTGCCTCTTCCTTTCTTGGAGGGACTCAGAGCCATTCAAGACTTTTAAAACTTAAAACATGAATGGAGAATGGCATGAATAAAAGCAGATTTATAGTTAAAATGTCCCACTAATCCAAACCCCATCTGGTTGGTATGCTGTCCTGGGAACAGATTTCAAAGTGGTTCTGAAATGCTAATCTAGTGCTGAAGTTCTGACCTACTGTTGTGAGTTTATTAGGAGATGTTTTGTACATATGTGAATACATGAAAACTTGCTGGGAGGGATTTCTGTGTTTTGTAGATGGGACTTGTATTTTTCTAATTAAAATCTTAAAGTTCTGTTGGCCATTAGGACAATGTAGTATCCCAGTATATAAGTACATGCACCTTCTAACAGTGCATTAAGTGCTGCCACTAACTTGTCAGCAAATTAAAGATGATACAGATTAAATAGCTTTGGCTGGCACTTCGATTAAATGGAGAGATGTTCGTCCTTCCTTATTAAATGTGGCATCGTAATGATAGAGATTGATGGCTATTAAAAGCACTAAAGCTTGAAAGAGCAGTCAGCTTTCTTCTCAGGAGAGGAAACTAAGGATCAGAATTCCCATGTCCTGTCTGCTGAACCATGGAAGTGTGTGCCAAGGGCACCTTTCTTGTCTAGAAGCACAGAGTCTGGTGTGCACCTTGTGTACCTCTCATCTCAGACAGCAAATGCATTTGAAATACAGAGCCATTATTTCTGATACAGCTGCACTGAATGTACAAAAATCAAACGTTCACATTTAAAACATTTGTAGGTCTGGTTTAGTAACCGTCGTGCCAGATGGAGGAAACAGGCAGGAGCCAATCAACTGATGGCTTTCAACCATCTGATCCCCGGAGGATTCCCACCCAGTGCCATGCCGACTTTGCCGACCTACCAGCTCTCTGAGCCCTCTTACCAACCCACCTCCATACCGCAAGGTACAGTAGCTAACAGGTACTTGGTCAAAATAGTGTTACTGGGGGGGCTTCCCACATTGATCCATTGTAGGAATATTTTCTAATGTGTTGGATAACTCGGGGTCTGACTCGTGGAGAACCTTGCAAGCTTGCTTATTTTAAGCACATGAGAAGTCGGCGTTTGTTTTGCTGCAAGAAAGGGCTGGTTCTACCTGAAGGGTGAGAGCTAGAGAAATAATCACCTCCTGTGTGGAGGGTGTGCAGTTCTGGTAAAGAGATGTACAAACACTCCTGCCTTTCTACTGCACTGGCCTCCTCTGCTGCCCAGAGTGGTGCAGAAGGAGGCAGGGGTACTCTGGCTTCTTTGAGGCCTTCAGCATTGGTGCACTGGAAACTTCTGAATATTTATCTGATGGTGGAAAAACCAGCTATTCAGACCATCTTGTTTCACATCAGACAATAGCAAGTCTCAGTATGGTAAAAATTTCTCATTATGTTATCAGAAATTCTGTGAACTTTGGTGGATTTGAGGAGTGAGGGAACAGAGCCTGAAACCTAGGCTGTGTTAGATCTTAATATTAAAGAAAACCCTTACTGGTGAGATTTTATGAAATATGTTACTGTTTCTTCCTTGAGATTTGGATGCTAATTTTCGAGGGATATTCTAATTAAGGGAATTTTTCTAAGCCCAGGGCTTCTCCCTTCTATTGTTAGGCTTGCTACAAACCATGGCAGAATTTCTGTGCTGTGATCAGGAGGGGAAAACGTGCTGCCAGTCTTCTAAGCAAATGTTTTCCTTTATATATAATATTGCTGACCATTAAGTGCCCACTAAGGATGTCCCTCAAGGTCTTAAAACCGCATGTGTCTGTTGTTATGATGCTTACAGTCTATTTAAGAATTTTTATGTGATCTTACAAGCCAGAGTTACCCTTCTACTTAACCAGTATTTAGATGCAGGTTCTGATACAATTCTATTAAGTTGAGCTTCACATAATAAACTTATTATGCCAGAAATAAAGGAGTGAAATGCATCAACATGCCTCTTTTCCTTCCAGCCGTGTCTGATCCAAGCAGTACCGTCCATAGACCTCAGCCTCTCCCTCCAAGCACTGTACACCAAAGCAGCCTCCCCTCGAATCCAGAGAGCAGCTCTGCCTATTGCCTACCCAGCACCAGGCATGGATTTTCCAGCTATACAGACAGCTTTGTGCCTCCGTCCGGGCCCTCAAATCCCATGAACCCTGCCATTGGCAATGGCCTCTCACCTCAGGTCAGTCCTGTGTTTTCAGACAGAGGATTTGCTGTATACCAGAACCAAAGAGTCTATTCCCTCAGGCCACAGTATAATGAATTGCCAAATTTAAACCATAATGTATTCTTTATATAAGCCACATGATTTCAGTTTGCTGGTTTCCTTCTCTTTTTTTTTTTCTTTTTTTTAATTTTTTCCCTCCTACTAGCTGAATCAAGAGTCATAACTTATATTTAATTTCAACAGATTTATAATGGAATCATGCAGACTTCATGTTTGCATTTGGTTGTCAACCATTTGTAATGTACTGCTCTTCTCCTGAAGATAGGTCTTGTAGCTTATCTGGGAATAAAATATCACCTTAAGATAACCTCATCGAGGTTTTACCAGCTAGTCCAGGAAAATTACAGACAAGGAGTACGAGGAGAGTTCCAAGGACTGAGCAGTGTGCATTGAGATGAGCTATAATCAAGTTATAAATACATAAATTAGGAGTGTTACTGCTCTTTGGCAACATATAAATGCATGAATACCGTAATTGTTTTTCTAATTTGCGTGAGCTCTTTTAAGGAAATCATGTTAATAAATTGCCTTGATAATTGAGTGTCAGAAGGTTGGTTAAATTTTCCTGCACACAGCATCTGTCTGAAGCCAACATTATTAGCTAAAGTTTAAATACATGGTGGTTTATTTTACTAGCTAGAGCTTTGCCCAGGTGCTTGGAAAGAGATGTCCACTAAATTCTGAAGAGTCACAAAGAGGATGCAATCTATAATTACAATCAGGAATCTCTTCAGGGCTGAAAGTGAGAGTTTTAACAGCTTTATCTGCTTTCTACCCTTTTTTCCTCTCAGTGGTTAGAAAAACAGAGAGAAGCTCAGAATGACACAAATGAAAAGTGAAAAGACAATTATACTCAATTACACACTAATCACTGACTATCACCACTGCCTAAGCAGGGAGAGGGCATTCTAATAGGCAGAAAATGAGATTTTAATGGCACAAAGGGTGGCCAAAATAACGACTCGTATATCTTTGCCTCCTTCGTTTTCTCCAACTTGTGGTTTGCATCTCGGGAGTGCAGTTCCTGGTTCCTGTGCAACGGTGATAACTCTGTGCAGCTGAAAAGTTCAAAGGCACTGGAGTTGAAAAGAATGAATAACAAAGGCAATGAAATAAACATTTTTGCCCAAAGGCAAAAGTTCATAAACCCTTTTTTGTAACGGTAAATGTAATTAAGATTCACAGATTCCTATGGCATAAGAGTGGGGTACAAAACTTTATGGCTTGAAACCCCAGGAAAAAAATACCAACAGAAAAACAAACGGATGTGCTTCCAACCTGAGACTTGAATAGACTTGAATAGATTTCCTTTGAAAGAATTCTGATTTCTAAATGCAATCTCCAACAAAGTACATGACATTATATTAGTTGCTGTATTTATTTGCATATTTTTAGTGACTTAATTTCATAGTGTGCAAGGCTTCCACATTTTTGACATAACTATCTATCTTAGTTTCTATGTTAATCCATCAAAAGTGTTTGGTAGTGTCACTTTCAAGGTATGTTGGTTCTGGCTATGGAAAATGTGATCTTTTACATTTCCTTTCACAAAGCTTTTATTGTCTGTGACACACAAGGAGAGCTCAATCAAGAAATCTTGTGATGGCTGGGCAAAATGGGACAAAAAATGTGAGGCCAGGTTTCCTCTCCTCAAAGTCTTGTTGATTTGAGGTTTGATATAATCAAAGGAGACCCTGGAGAAGATTAAATTACTTTAATCAGTTACTGTGCTTCCTTACACCCAGCCTTGTCTTTACACTACGAAACTTCCGTTGTTTTGGCTTTTCCCCGCCCCCCCTCTTTAGACTTTGGAAACCTTTTTCTAACCAAGTGTTTAGAGCTCCTGGCCATGTCCAGAACTCTACCACCAGGTTTAGGAGGACACTGATCCCTCTAAAGCTGACATCATGCATTTACCACTCAATGCATAGAGGAAATAATTAAATAATTACCCTCACCAGCTGATAAAGATCTTCCCATTAAACAAACAAACAAACAAATAAAAATCCAAGCCCTACATTCATGTTGGTGTTACCAACAGCTCTTTTAAGTCAGTTTTGGTGCCTAAACAATGAGTTAAGAGACATGTATAAAATGTAGAGCTTTATGAGGTGTCATACCCAGACTTTGTGTTTATATAAGGGAGCGATACAGCCACAAACATATAAGTCGGTGTCACAAACTGTGGGACTGTAGCAAAACAGGAAAGACTCAAAGACTCAAGGAACCTCAGCTGTTGGTCACACAGGTTGCAGTGCTAGTGTATGAAACATCCCTTGGCTGTGGGGTGTGTCACAGGTCATCCCCTCTCCACCCTTCCTCGAGGCTCTTCCCACAGGCTCCCGGGTGCTGCTGGAGAGGATGAGGTAGCACTGGATGGAAAGTTGAAAGCCAGCTCTGCCTTGGGGGTTTCATGAGGAGGGGAAACAGGAGTTTTCCTGCTGAGTGGGCACGTTCGGTGCCCTGCCTGTGTGCATGGAATTCAGATGAGAAAGAAAGAGGGTCTTTTTACTAGCCAGTGGATTTTTGACCACAGTAAATCTGGGTGTGTGAGCAATTAACATAATGTTTCCACCCATCCATGTGTCTCTTGCTGGCAAATGCTCTGGACAAACTGTGTGTAAAGCTGAATTTATGGTGACTTTAGGGGGGGGGGTAGACAGGGGGGCTTTGTCTGAAGCCCAGATAATCTTTTGTGATTTTTAAAAAAAACACCCTTAGAATGTTTGGAACAAAATCTAATACTGAGATTCATAGGTTCATATTTTTAACATACTTAAGCTTCTTTCTCCCCTTTGTGACATCAGTTTATTGCAAATCAGGGTCTGACACACAGAACCCTGGGGAAGCTTTATTTTCTATGTAGGATGTTCCATTCTAACTTTGTTCTTGAATGTGATGGACAAATATGTTGTTTAAAGCAGGCACTGGGTGAAGGCAGAGGGCAAGGAGAGATGGCTAGGGTGGTGTGATTTTATTTTTATTGTGTTAGCCTTGAATGTGGAGATTAGAGGGCATGGCATGTCCTGGTCAGTTTTAGGAAGCATAATACTACATATAACATACTTGTCTTGCAAGCTGGCTATTAAAATATTGTTGCTCTTGTTTAAAAAAATAAGAGAATAAAAAGAGTTCCACTTTCTTAATATTTGGCATTTTTTAACATCAAGAAAAGATCTGCAGTTATCCTCCAGATGTCCTATTATTCTCCTTGTTCATCTGGTTTATTCATTGCTACCTGGATGTGGTGGGAGAATCTCTGTCTTGCAGACCTGTGAAGTGTTGACTTTTGCAGCAAAAAGGCAGGGATTAATGTCCTGGGGAGCTGATAGCCTGGAGTGTCCTTGTTTGTATTTCACGAACAAGCAACTCAACTGCAGGCGTGCCATCTCAGCCAGAGTTCTTTAAAAACAGCATCAGAACAGAGATTATTAGTGTGTAATATATGTAAATTGCATATTTTTATGTTTTCTATGCCTATTATGCGGCTTCTTGCCTCTCATGCATACGTTTACGGTAATATTGTATTTCCTTTTCAGATTAGGTTTCAGTGGCTCCGTGCGCTTTCTTTTAGCGAACGTTTGTCAACTCACAATTTTGAGTGGGTAGCATATCTGTGCATTAATGGATGTGCACAGCACCTCGGAGTGCTGCTGGACTGGCTTGTCCCTTTCTGATCCCAGCATCGGGGGCCGTCACCGGCTCTTGGGTACGGCTGCAGAAACACTTGCCTCGCACCTGCAGGTGTATGGCCCCAGCAAACAGCAGATTGTTTTTAAGGCAGGGTATCAATATTTTGAACTGCTTCATTTAAGATAAGGGAAAAGGCTTTTCCGGTGTACACGGGCATCCCCTGACCTCGTCATGTGCTTTTTATTAGCGTGGAAGCAGCGGAGTTTGCCCTACACCGGGAGATCAGGCAGTTTGCTGGTTTGGAGAGTGCTGTTGGTGTTTTGAGCTGCTGTGGGTTCAGGTGGAGCAGCAGTACTCTGCTCAGGTTGCTGCCCACAAGGCCGAGCGCTTCCTACGTTTAACCTGTAGGACATTTAACCTGTGGGCTACCCAGGCTTAAACAGTGCTTCAGTGTTAAGCTTTTACTGGAAAAAGAGCAAGTGTGTGCTACCTGTCTCCTGCTAGGCACATTGGTTTTTTTTTTTCCTCCTTGCCCTGTAGAAAAACTTCTCATATCTGTTTTATCCTCTTCCTTGCCTTCTCCCCCATAACTGAATCAAACCAGCAGCTTTAAAAGCTGTGGTCTTAAACTGGGAAGTGTACTGAAAGTTGAAGGGGCTGTGTAGAAGATCATAGCAGGCTTTAACAAAGTTTGCAGTTCCTGTGCCATTACCTGGAGCTCAGGAATAATCTTGATAAGAAAATTCCAAACTTCTCCACGAACAGTAGTAAAGATGCAAGCTCTTTGAAGGTTTCTTTCCTCTACTGTCAAAACATTTCACCGCCTGAGTTTAAGAATTACCCTATAACTCCTTTTGGTGAGACAGATCTTAGGCAATGGGCTTCCCTCAAGTCTTTGAGAGCACTTGGTTTTCATTAACCTGAAGTATGGAACTGATGGCAGCTGTCGAGTCAGTTAGATATGTTCATACTGTCTTGTTAACTCTGTTTTTAAGGGAGACACATGAACCAGGGGTTAAAAACCTTCATTCCCTCATTAACAGGGATGAGAAGGGCGGGGGGGGGGGGGGGGGGGGGAGGAACACTATTAATTCATTGTACTTTTTTCTATTTCTTCTGTTGGATTACTGCTGGACTGGTTGCCCACAGAAATATTTCACTTGGGTTCAAGTCCAACAGCAATGAGAAGCTCATGATCTTTGTCACAATGCACTTGGCTTTGAGAGCTCTTTGCTTAATGACCCAAGAACATGAGACAGGTCAGGGATCTCTTTGTGAGGAAGAAAGTAAATTCACATGATATAATTTTCATGAACACGAGTTTTTGGTGTTTTGGGGTTTTTTTAACTAAAAAACCAAAAGTTCAGCCAGTGGGGTTGATTATTTTTGTTTCTGTGGGTACAAATGGATGATATTCAGCAGTTTTGTAACTGTTATGCAAAAATAACATTTGCTATTTGTTTTGTAAATATCCCGATATTTAAAATATTGAAAATAGACATGTATAAATAACAATGTTATCAAATATATTAATATAACAGCAACAATAAACAGGTGTCTGTACACTTTTGAATGTCCACATTAACTTCTCTCTTTTGGTTTGTTTGGCTTTCAGACAAATCCATATAGTAGTGGAGGGAAGGTGTGTAAGAGCTGGGCTGGTGTTCATACTGTCCAGAATCCTTCTTTTGTGTTTCAGGTTTAATAGAAGGCGGGAGGAGGAGAGTTCACAGGCAGAGAGCAACCCAATCTCAAATTTAGGCTTGTTATGAATTGTTCTAAATAATATTTCCAGAGCTGAGCATTTAAATTCATGAGCCTACAACCTCTGAGACTGAAACAGTTGTGAAATGTTTAATTTTATTTATATATTCACATAGATTATTCATTCAAACTATATGTTTGTTTCCAAACTTTCTTTTGGCTTTTGAGTCATCTTTGGATGCTTTTCATACAACCAGGAGCTCAGAATTAACTGATCTGACAATTATTTGGTAATGTTACCAGGTTCCATGACTCTATGATCTACCCCTTAAAAAAGACAAGAGTTTCATGTGATAACGTTGTGAATATTGGTAATTTTGTGTAGATAACTTGATCTTTCATTAAGTATATTTTTATCCTCTTAGTTATCCTAAATGTACACCAGTGCAACTTCTCTAATTTCAGTGTAGGTGATGTCTAGTGGTGTGGAATCAGGATGAGGTCTCATTTGATAGGAGGATGCAGAAGGTCAGATCAATGTTCAAAATTAGTGCATTTGCTCTTATTTTCATCAGCCAAGTATGTGGTCACCAGCACTTGCCACAAAAATGCTTTCTATCAGCTTTCTTATACTCAGGAGAAATGTTCATATATATAAAATAATCATTCTAGGATCCTACAGGTATACATCCATGAGGCTAATTAATTTTAATTAATCCTCCAAAATCTCTTTTATAATGCATTGTAACAATCCTTTTTGTATTCTCTCTTGTGCAATATTTTGTTTTTTTGAGAGATTTCTCTACAGTGAAAAGAGTTAACAGCAGGTAATGCCATTCATCTCGGGAGGAGTTTGAAATTTTCAGTGTTTGTGATGAATGAGGGTATCTGACCCACATCTGTTTTACATTAGAATGGAACATTGCCCTGACATCGTTAGGAGCATTTGTCAAGATTCCCTGGACAGAGCTTCTGTAAATTACATGCTGCAAATGTGTCAGGGTCAGATAAGAGGATATCATTAACTGTGCTAAAGTTTACTCATGATTCTGTCACTTCAACTTAATATGTTAACTGCCAAGCATTTTCCTTGAGCTGTTTCATTAAATCTTTCATTCACAGGAGGGGAAAAAAAAAGTATCACTGTACCCAAAAAATATTGCACATGTTCTTTTCTCATAAATCATATTAATTGCAGACATGGTCACAAAGCATATTAAACGCAGGCATCCGTAAATGAATTAAAACATATGAGAATTTTATTGTGCCTATGGTAGGTCCTACATCCTAAAATACCAACCATGTTAACAGGCATAAAGTTTCTTTTAAATGGAATAAGCTTTTTCTCAGTTTAATGGCTTTTATTTTGGTGATAATATTTTCTTGTAGCTGATAATGGACCAGACGTTGTGTACATGGTCTTTAAGGCTTTCATCACTCCATTTCTCTTTCTGGATCATATTCTCAGCTAGTGATTCTGTGCTAACTCCATCCGCAAGGGATTTGTCCTAAGGAATATTTTGGATTGCTTCAGGCCGGGTCTCAAAACTTTTCTATAGAGTCTGATCGTTGCAGTTCACTGTGTTTCGTTTACTTATTCCTAATTTCTCCTTTGTTTTCTAATGTAATATGGTGATTTTATCAGTTGTATATATTGTATTTTACTGTATATCTGCAAAGGCTGTGCCTCAACATTCCTGCATGTGTTTTGTAAAAAAATTATGTCCTGACTTTTTTTTTTTTTTCCTCATTTAAAGGAGTTCTTTTCTAAAATAAATTGAATAGTCATTACATAACTTAATTCTAGGTGTCAGGTCAGCCCTTAGGTTCCTTATCAGTGAGGCTGACAATTACTGCTTTAACTTTCCTGAAATCATTCAGAAGGAAGTACATATTTTCCGATAATTTGGATGGTATAGAGAATGAATAAATATATTTTATACCTTAGCTATTATAAAACAATCAGCTCTGTTTACTTCTTTAGAACTATACTGCTTCATATCCACAGGACATCTACGCTGCAAAATCTAGGTCTTGGTGTGTTTCCTGTGCACTGCTAAGCTGAGGGTGCTGAGGATCTTGCAGACATGGCCCGTTAATGGATTTCTAATTGATTAGGTGAAAGTCAGCCATGCCCTTCCTGTAACTCCTTGTATGGGTGATAAGGTCATGGCACATACCTACAAAGGACTTCTGCCCTGAGGCTACTTCCCTCAGAGCTTCCAAAACAGACATGACCAAAAATCTAATTATTTAGATACTAATCAACTGCAGGATGATTACAAAGGCCTGTGAAGAAGATATTTTTTGAGAAGACAGGTATTGGTTGAACTCCATTTTTTTCTACTTCAGAGACAGAGAGCTGTATCTGTTCTGCTCTAGTTGTATCTACCAGGTGCATATCCACTTAGTAAGATGATGCTTAAAGACTTTTATTGTTATCTAATTAATTAAAAAAATTTAAAATAAATCTCACAAAATGCTAATTTTAGTTCACCAAAGGAGATAAATCTCTATCCAAATATAGACGCTACTGATGTTTGAGCAGCATTTGAAACCATGTCTGGATCCAGGTTTAAATTTCAAGACTAATCTCAAAATATCTTCCAATCCCAAAGCTTTAGAGCTCACTGTTTTCTGCCGGTAAAGTCAAAATAATTTTGTCTTGGGCTCTATTCTATTGAAAATATTGAAGTGAAAAAACCTTTAGTTACAATATGCAGTTGGTAATAGAGCTGTTTGCCAACTCAGCAATCAGTCCTAAAAGTCCTGGCAGAGACAGCGTGTGATGTGAGAGTGCTCAGACAGAGAAAAGTGCCACTGGGATTCCAGTAGGGCTGTGAGAGTGATGTGAACACAACCCCTTCTCTCTGCTCTTGGACTTGGAACAGAACGTGGTACAGTCCTATAAATATTGGTATCACACTGGTGCTATGCAGGGATGGAAAGGGTTGTGCACTTCAGATTTCTGATAAACCCCTGTGTGTTTTAAACTGTAGTCAAAACCATGATACTCCTGCCAACATAAATATTTTCCAAAGTAGTAATTTTCAGTGTAAATGTTGAAGTTAAGCCATGTTTTTGGTAGATCTTTCTCTTCTTTTGACTTTACCAGTGTTAATTTCAAAGGACAAGGATTAATATAACTTAAATGAACATAGACTCTAATACTGTGTCCTGCTGATGCAATGTCAGGTCATTAAGCACGCTAGATTTTCAGACCATATCAATTTCCAAAGTTATAAGAAGGAGATTTGTAATTTCTGAAACAGAAAAACTGCTAAAATAATCTTTAGTAATTTTAATAGTTTTCAGAAACAAACCTTTAGAAGAAAAAGTTGAGAGCCCAGTTATTTCAGCTTTTAGGGAATTTTGGGACAAAATGCTGTGCAAATTGCTGAGTGAATAACATGATTTTTCAAACTGTGGTGATTCCAGAGTTGTTTTTTTAGTATTAACCTCAAGTTCTTTTAACAGATTTTGTGCATTGAAAAGATTTGTTGAACAAAGTAGAAAACATCTTGCAGCCTGAATCTAAATTCTTCTTATGTTTTTTTTAACTTAAAAAATTTCAGTATTTTAATAAATTCTTTGCCTAAATTTTGAAACTTTTTTTTTTCACAAACTGAAGCATTCAACAAATGCCATCAGTTGAACTCATGTTTTCCTGCTCAGTGAAACAGAAGTGAACATTTCAGTGCTGTATGTAGTAACTGAACTTCTTTCTCAGCTTTTTTTTTTAATTTTTTTTTTTTAAGTGAGATGTCTTGGGTGCATCTAACACACAGATATTTTGTGTTCTTGGCGCAGGTATCTGGGAGCCTCTTTTGGAAGTGCTCTGCTTGCATGTCTTGCTCTTTTCCTAATCAAACATTCAAAACCTGGATAGGTCTTCCTTCCTACTTAAGTCACTATCCCTGGATCTTGTTTCACTTATTTATTAAAAAAAACCAAAATTTGGATGCAGTGACCACAAGCTCCCTGCAGTAATAATCCCTTTATGTTTGAGATGGAAAAGAAGTACAATCTAGGGAGGAACATCAGAGCTTTAGGAACCAGATATGTTGTTATGAGGTTTAATTTATTCTTCACAAAATAGACTTTAAATAATTTCTCTTTAGTTTATGGTAAGAAGTGCTGTTGAAGCCAACTGATTATCAAATAGCAGGTTAGATAATTGTGATGCCTTTTTGTAGCAAGAACAGCCTGTAAATTATCAGAACACGCAGTTTTGGCAGAACCTGTACGTCATCCATCCATTATAAGCTGCAGACTGTTTGTCAGGCTTTGAAGTGCAATTTATTCCAGCACAAGGAAGCAAATCTTGCAGTCATACTTACTTTCAAAGTGTGTTATAGAGATGTGCCAGGAAAGGAAATGCTCACCATCCTGCAGTGTGAGGGGTTTTTCTATAACAGGAACTTATCACTGTAGTTTCTTCCTTCACTCTTCTTTGAAAGTGCAGATGCCTTTTTAATTTTTTTTTCTTTTTTTCTTCTATTGGAAATTATGGCCTAGAGGGTTGGACTTTTGTAGGGACAAGCATGTATTTCCCAGTAACCTCTTTTCAAACTAATTTTGACTATTGATTTCATAAGTGTCCCTGTACAAACAGCTCATTAGGGGAGTCACAGCTGACTTGAAGCTAGTCTGGAATGCCTGACCTTTCTGTTGTGTTGTGTCCTCTAACTCAGGGGATGGAATTGATAACTGGTGCTATGACCAGCACTTTACTCTTTCACATTCTTTTCTTCCCAGGGCATGAAGCAGCAGGAGGTGTGGCTGCTCTGCCCCTTTCCCAGCACCCAGAACATCATAAATACGTGGGGTTCTTTGTTACTTCCGTAGTGTTGCTGTGATCTTCTCCAAATTAACTTCATTGTAATGATTGCTGATCTTGGAGAAGAGAATTTTGTGAGCTTTTTCACATCTTTTTGTATGTTTGTAGATTGTGCAGGACAGCACAGCTGAAAGCCACTACTTGCTTTTTGTTCTCTTACAATTTAGCCTTCAAGGAATAAACATATGCAGAAATCCCAGCTGGGACTGGAATCAGGGATTCTAAAACCATAAAGGTTTTAAATATTAATTTTCCATATTTGCCACCGGTATCACTTTTAATTGCTTGTTACCCATCAGATTTTATTTTGGTGGATGATGCAACCAAATTCTACTTCGTCTACTCAGCGCACCGTTCAAGTATCAAATCTGCCTGGTTTAGGAAATCAAATTACAGATTCAGGAACTTCTGTGGCTCTGTAAGCAACATGGTTCTTCACATATTTTAACTGTTTTTATTATTCCACCTTTTAGGTAATGGGACTCTTGACTAACCACGGTGGTGTGCCGCACCAGCCCCAAACTGATTATGCCCTGTCCCCTTTAACCGGGGGCCTGGAGCCCACCACCACTGTCTCAGCCAGCTGCAGCCAGAGGCTGGATCACATGAAGAGCTTAGACAGCCTGCCTACATCCCAGTCCTACTGCCCGCCGACCTACAGCACCACGGGTTACAGCATGGACCCCGTCACGGGATACCAGTACGGACAGTACGGACAAAGTGAGTGTGGGGACAACACCGCAGCCGGTCACCAACGGGCTGCACTTGGTGTCTGTGACGAAGAAAATTAGGAGCAGAGATCCTAAAGGCTGACTGCTACTTCTCTCCAGAGCCGTGCAGAGTGCACTGGTGAGATAGCTGATCGTTGGAGCAAGATTTCTGCTGCATAATTATTTTCTTAAGTGATGTCAACAACATCTTGATGTTATTAATTGTTGAGACATGAAACCTGATTGCCATTAGGTAAAACATAAGGGTTGTCCAAAATGAAATAACCGCTGGCATTCCACTATTAGAAACACATGTTCTTAATGAGGTCAGCTCAAGAATCATTACAGTATATAATCCCAGATACATAGAGTTTTGTCAAACTTGTCCTAGGAATAAAAATATTAGTCCCTTTCCTTTGATATATCAGTATTAAATATGACAATGTCAACCTGTAGTTGGCATGGCCCCATGCTGTGAGGTTGTCACTGCATGACTTAAAAAGCTTCTTTTGCTTTTTTTGCAGGTGCCTTTCATTATCTGAAGCCAGATATTGCATAAATGAACTGTCCACTTCAAGTTAAAGCTGGTCTTGTTTTCCGGTCTCACTCCAAGGCTTGGATAAGAGGGATCTTCTCAACACACTGCAGCCTAAACTGGGGCAGTCCCACTGAGAGAAGCAGGCTTGTTATGTTCTCTCCAGTCATAGCTTTTAGTAGACTTTTGAAGGTTGGACAAAGCTATACAGAAGACAAAGGCCAAAAGCAATAATGAATAAATGTGACATGCTTCATTATGAGTGGGTATACAAAACAGAGCAGTATTTAACATCACTGCCTGGCAAACATTCCATTTTTTTGTTGCTGTTGAAATTAATGGACATTGATTGGGACAAATGGAACATTTTGAAACTAAACTTAGGGCGGCTGAGCTCTGCGTACTCTGACTCATCTGACATCCAGTGCTGACTTTAGTCTAACTTTAAAACTGCTCAGTTTCTGAAGCAAGGTCAGGAGAACCTCTTTCATTTTACACACTGGAAATTGTCATCAAGAGGAAACATCACAGTCCATAAGGAAGCTAAGATAAGTGCAAAAGACTTCCAGAGCAACTTATTGGTTACCTTACCGTGCTTTTGTAATCACATTGTCAATAAATGTCACTCGTGAGTTTTGCTTTACCAAGAGACGAGATCTTGTGTAACAGGAAAAAACAGATTTTAACTTTTTGTATGTGGAGTTTTCCCAGTCCGTTGTACCTTTTTGGTCAAACATGGGAGGAAAAAAACCCACCAACAACGCGACTGATTTTTCACAACTGCCTAGCAATGTGCAATACTGTGTACCTCACACAAACTTTGGGATCATCCAAAGTCATAGAGATAGAATCAGAACTATATTTTTGCAGGTACTTTTATTTTTGCAGTGCATAATTCCTGATGATAAAATACAGAGATGTTGCAGTCTGCTGGATTACTGAAATCCAGCTTGCTGATCATGATTTAAAGGTCATCTTCAGGAAACAATACAAATAAATGATTACGTTTACATTTTTTTTTTTTGGTGACATACAGGACACAGAGAGAGATGGGCCTGTATTTGACACATTTGTTTAAATTATACAGCGATACCCAATATAGAAAGTATAATTATAGGAACCAAGGTTTACAAGAAGTTTGCGTTGTGACATTTTAGAATGTCAATAAGTTTGTGTTTTGTGATGTTGAGAGGAAGAGGGCGATGGAAGGTGGGGTTTATTTATTTCTCTCTGTTCTTGTGACAAAGAGGGAGGCAGAACACAAATACATTCCTTTTAGCATTAAGGACTATGAAGTAGTGAGTTAGACTAGGTTCAGTACAGAGGTTAGTTCACACATTGGTCTTAAGGGTGATGGAAAATTGAAATATTATCTTTGTGTTGCAGCCTCTACAACAACACGTAAAAAAAAAAACCACACACACAAAAATAAAATTAAGAAAAGAAAACAAAAAACAAATGTCTTTCATGTAAAAAGTTCAGTAAATATTTACTATTTATAATGAATAAACATTATGAAGACTTGCAAAGCACTGATGATTTTGTCCTAAAAATGTAGTATTGTGCTAAATACATTGATACATTTTAATCTGAATATCATGAAGAAATAAACCATGTTATCTTCAATGCAAACTGTATTCATTATGTAAGTGTATTCTGCACACATCCCAGGCTGCAGGAGCATCGGGCAGCCTCTGTGCCCAGGTACTGCCAATGTGCCACATGGAACTGTGTGTGTGTGTTAAGGAACTATGCATTTTTCAAGTGCTGTTGGTACCATAGTACATCTTCCTTGAAAGAGTGAAACCTTTTCTGTCCATTTTAAAAACAGTAAAATAGGCTTAAAGCCGAGCACAAGTAGGGCAACTCGCTGGCTTCATACAATGCAGGAACTTTGTAATCAGTTACGGGTGGTATCTGTCCTGAATTATGTTTTTTTTTTCTGTAAAAGCCTCAAGAATTTTTTACTTCAGCTTGCACACAGGCTGGATGAAGCATGGGGAAGATCCTCCAAAATGATTGGAGTAAGTCTTAGTGGCACATCAATGTGCAAGGAAATTTTACGTCACCCTAGGTTTGGTGGACATTTAATTTCTTCACCATTTTTTTAGGAGATGTAACCACCTGGAATTGATTTCATCTTTTATTCCTCTGTGCATTTTATTTTATTTTTTTGGTTATTATTTTTATTTTTTAGTTTTATTTTTTTCTTTCAATTCTAGCTCTCTTCCACTGAAAAAGGAAGGAATATACTTTTTGAAATATACTTTTTGAAAAGACAAGGTTAAAAATATGCTGAAAAATGGGCAAAGGGGATTTCTTTTTTTTTTTTTCCCTTCCAGTTTATGTTTATCTGATACACTTTTTAATTTCTGAGACAATTACAATTAAAGAGTATTTTATTAATACCTATTCCCTGCTCTAAACTGCTAATTTTTCTGGGTCTTTTTTGTCAGTGTTGCTTCCCCTGCCTGGGGACTTGGCCTTTGTCATTTGTCCCACATCCTAGGCTTGCTGCAAAAGCACAGTAAAACTAAAACCTCTGTTTCACCACTTGCAATGCCTTTGCTGTAAAATGCAAAAGACCAGAAGCCTGTTTGGTTGCACAGTTTGGAACTGGGTGATGTCTGAGAGTGTGAGAGCTCCTTCCCAGCCGAGGTGTACCTTGCTACAGGATAATTGCCAAGTGCCACCTTCACTGCCTTGTCCTTTTCTCTTCCAGCAGCTGAGGGGCTGGGACAAAGCTATGATTTCTCCCTCAATGCTACTGAGGTGTTTTACTGCCCTCAGGTTAGACAATGGGAATTTTGGCTACTCCGTCCTCTTATCAAGTGTCTCCTCAGCACTTTCTTGTGTGAGATCCTAACACAGAGCTGGAGAGCCTAAAAACAAGACAGATTAGGAGAAAAGGCAGGTGTGGGGGGATTGGAACTAAATGATCTTTAAGGTCTCTTCCAACCCAAACCATCCTGATTCTATGAAAATCATCCTGTCCTCTCACAGCAAGCCATGCAAGCAGGGAACCAGGATGAGGTCTTGGCAGGGGACGTAAAGAGCCTGGGGCAGAGGGACTAAGCAGCTTCCAGATTTATGATGTGCCACAGGAATCTTTGACAGAGTATAAGGATTGCTTGGGGGACTGTTGATCCCTTCTTGTTATCACTGTCCAGGGTGAATAGGTTCTTGGGAACCACATGTGTTGTCTGGAACGCAAATCCTGAACACTTGGAAAGTCAAAGGGTAATGAGCCTGCCGTGGATATTGCATTTGACAGAAGTGCCATGCAATAGCTTGGAGGAATGTGCTTGCAGCAATGGAGCTCAAAACCCACTCACTGCTGAGTGCAGAAAGGGCAGATTTCAGGGTCCCTCCTGTCTTTGTCTTTTTGTGTGTGTGTGCGTGAGCTTATTTTACAAGATGAAAATAAATAACAACAGCTGCTTAATCAACTGTCTGCCATCTCATTGGAGCTGGAAACTCTTGAGAGACAGGTTTTGATGCAAAAAAACCTTTTAAATCTTCTTTTATCTAGAAATAAGTTCTTACTCTTATCACAATACTCAATATATGCATTTTGCCACATATTTACCTTGGTATGTGTTACTACTCCTTTATTGGAGCATTAATGAATGAGCTAGGAAAAGAATAATTTTTGATGACACTTATTATCCTTCTTGTTTTCCCTGGATATTTCAGTGTTTCCCATTTAAACAAAACCTAGAAAGAATAATTTTTTCTCCCATAGTCACACAGGGTTTTCTACTCAATATTTCCCCAAAGTCTCTCATCTCTACAAGTGACAAATGATGTTGAAGTGTGTCTTTCTGAACCATTTTGAAAGGCACAAAATGCCTATCTGAATCTACAAACTTTCACTAAAAATAGATGACTGTTAAACAGGGTCTATGTCCTCAGAAATCCTGCATATATGTGAAATTAAATTTTTAATCCCTAGGTTAAGGTCTGTGCAAATTCAAGCTTTTAAAAATCTGGCTACAGGTCTTAACCTAGATCTCCAAATGTAAAGAAAAAATACTACTACTTAATTTTAGAATTCCAAACCCCGTCCCAAATTATCACCTGCTACTAATAATTTTTGTAGCAAGGATGTATTTTCATTTTCTCAGAAGTATGACAGACTAATAACATTGAAATTATTTGTTATATCTGAATTCTGTGATATGTTCTCGTACATGTAAGAAATGTATTCCCTCTCATCAGAGCACTGCTGGTTACTGCTGATGTGTAAAGCACACATTTTTACTGGGCTGGTAACCATGAACATTCTCAACATTTTCTAAAGTCTGTAAAGTGGATTACTAGAAGACATCTTTGCATAAAATAACAAAAAATTAATTTAAGTCAATATCAATGAGACCATCAAATCTGGAAAAGTTTTAATTAATGAACTTCTTTGTACTGTTCACTTCAGTGTTCTGCTGCCTACTTAACTGCAAGAAAACCTGCATCCTGATTAGAAGATCCCACTTTTAATTTCTTTTGGCTTTTCCAATGACATATAGATATTGCCTAGGGCAACTGGAGAATCACATGAGTTGATTCGAATCCATTCAAGATATTTGTCTATTGTAAAATACGACTCATAGTCTGCTCCTGTGGTCATTGTAGGCAACAGGCCATTTGATTTGTCAGATTTTCACTACCCATTCTCTCCCAGCATGTCTGAGCAGCTCATCACAGGCTGAGAAATTCTCATCAGTCACAGGAAGCAAATTGCTGTAGCTAGATGGTTAGTCAGATTCAAAAACTTACAAACTATCTATCACATAAGCAGGCTTCAAAATCAGTATGTGTGCGTGGTGCTGGTGCTTGGTTCTGTATCACAGTCGTGGTTCCCACAAGCAACACTTTGCAGCGTTCACACATATTTTAAGTCTTTGTTTAATGCATTTACATTGCCTGATTAAACCAGAGTGGCACTGGACACCTTGGGCACTGCAGCATTTTGACACGCACTGTTTATTATCCAGCTACTCAGGCAATGTCATGAAAAATCATAATAAAACTAGGAAGACACATCACATTTGACCTTTGCTGAATAATTTAATAAAGCCAGCTCAATACACAAATATGAAAGAGCAGTTACTGGGTAAGAGCGGAACTGTTGCTTCCTTGTCTGAGAATTGGAAACAGTTCAGAAGCTTTATTAACCTTTCAGTGTCTTCATCTTCAGCAAAGTTTGTCCCTTAGGCCATGACCAAATGTTAAGCTACTTGTTTCTTCCCACACCCTCCTCCTTTCAGTGCTCACACGGGTATCTTTGCTTATGCTGTACACAATTATGGTTTCAATTCTTCTCGCATCTCCGTACAGTTATCTATGTTTTTTTCTCACAGACTCCCTTTCATTTACACAAATATTTTTTTCCCCATATATATGCACTTATTCATAAGGATTTCAAGTGTATGCACCTGTAAAAATTTAGCTTTTTTTAACGGTCACTGTTACTTTTTAAGGGTGTTAAGTGTATTCTGCACACTTAGCCCATAATATTTTATAGTTCACCAATTCAGAGATGGAAAAAATTTCTTTGATACCATGTTTGTGTGAGTGTCCCCATGGTCAGTACCAGAATATTTAACAAAGGGTACAAATCACCCAAGGCTTTTGAAATGCTATTTTGGCCATGTTTAACCTGGGGAAGGGTCTATTGGGGCTGGGGGTGATGTGGCTTGCAGGGACCATCTGGTTCATTACACAGTGTTTGACCAAACCCTTCTCCAGCACCCCTGTCTGAAGTCTCCAGGTGGTAGAAGACACTCCCTTCCCTTTGTGTCCTGGTTGTTCCCCACTGCCTCCCTTTCCCCTGTGGCTCTCCAGCAAACTTGAGTCCTGCCACTCTGCAGGTTCCTGCCAGCCACGCCGTTTCCCCCAGCATCTGGATCAGCTCAGTAGAATTTCTCTCTTGCCTGTTCCTCCCAAGGACTCTGATCTTCCCACTGCCTTGGGCAGGGCAGTGCTGGCAGCACCTGCACCAACCACAGCACCAGCCCCAGTGCTCCCAAAATGGCACATCACTGGTTTGCTTGGCTCTGAAACCTGAGTGAAATTTTTAATCAGTCAGGGTTGCCTGATTTGAAAAAGGGGATAATGAAAGCATGTTAAAAAGTAAGATAGAGTTCAGCTTTTTCCCTTAGAGCCCAGAAGGGTTTCTGAGTGCAGCACAGTGGTGGGCATGGGTGGGCACGGAGGGCACAGGGGCCACTGTGGAGTACATGGGGAGCAGCCAAAACATGGCCCTCACCAGCTGTGACAACTCAGCCCTGAGCAGAGCACAGAGCCACTGCCAGGAGCAGCTCCTGACCTGCTGGGACTGGGGAAGCTCAGGGGTGTGAGCGGGACCGGGAGCTGTCAGTGGTGGGATGGGGCTCCGTGGTGTGTGAGCCATCTGGTCCCTCTGGTGCCAGGGTGTCCAGATGCCATGTGCTGTGGAAACAGCACAGCTTTTCCTGTGGGTGGAGAGACAGCAGGGACCGTGCTGGGAATCCTCTGAGAAACCTGAGGGGTGGTTTCTGCTGAGGGTAAAGCCCAAATACAGTTTTCCACATGGGTGCTGCTATCCCAGGAAAGGCACACAGTGGATGGGGAGGGGAGATGGTGCTGTGGCCCCTCAGTACCACTAACAGCACATTTTCCTCAGCAAGAAGTGGCTGAGGGTAGCAGGCAGGGCAGAGATGTTCCCACCCACAGCAGACGTGGGTGCCTTTGGCAGAGCTCAGTGTGTCCTTTGGGAATGGCTGGGAGCAGCATGTGCCGTTTCTGTGCTCGGCTCCCGGTGCATGGAGCACTGTGTAAAATAAAATCCCCCTCCCTTTGCAGGTACTGCTGAGGCTTGGTGGAGTTGTGCCAGTGCTGCAGTGGGCCCAGGTGATCCATGTGTGAGCAGAACCTGGTGTGGTTGGGACCACATGGCTTCTGGGGAACTGCACTTGCCAGACCAGACCCCTCCCGTGAGCCTTCGCCTTGGCTGGCTTTGGTTTCGGAGCATTTTGTTGGATCCAGTCTCCATTCAGACTGCTTGTGCCAGTGCTGAGACCTTACATCTCACGTGTAATGTCTCTGCCAGTCCCACAGGTGATCTCCCAGGCCAGGTCCTGACCCCAGGGGCAGTGGGAGGGTGCAGGGCTGCCCTGCCTTGCCTTGGTGAGAACCAACCACAGCAAAACCATCCATGAGCCTCAGGAAAAGTTGACAGTTTGGGTAAAATTACCCTGTAGACTTTGGGAAATTATTTCTGGGGTTTAGGCATGCATTAAGCTTGGGGCAGAAAGCCCTGCCTGCCTTCTTTTGTAATCCTATTCATAAAGGCATACATAAATGCCATATATTTAAAAGACCTGTGAGTAAGGAGTTTCTCCACCCTTCAAAAGGATGTTCTGCTATTGTGACCCAAAAAATCTAAAGGAAAACATAGTCTGTACTAGTGTGGATGGTATCACAAGCTCTCTTGCCAAAAAGAGACTTGGAGTAGTTTTTTTTTTTATCCCTAAAGCTTAAATAAACCCTCCTAAAATGAATACACAAAGTAGATAAGGAGTTTGATCTTATATGCATGTACACCCAGTCACTTTCCCTCGATTTTTAGTGGAAATTTTAGGTGTGTGAGGACCCAGAGATAGCAAAGATGAGTGAATAAGGCAATTTTGATCTGTGAAACTACAGTTCTCTTGCTTCTATTCTGATCCTGCTCAAGTTCGTCAGGAAAGATTAACTTTGGCAGCTTGTTCAGTGACTAAATCTTGATATTTTTGTGGCTTAATTCATAACATAACTGTAAGCTATTGCCCTGTGTTTATATTTCCCATCCATTTCTCACATTTCCAAAGCATACTGATATGTGATCCTGGCAATTTAGCTACCATAATTGGCATTTTTCTAGGGCCAAAAGGAAACAAATTCCTTATCCTCCATACTTCTTTAATTTCTGAAAAACAACAAGTAACATAGTTAATCCTCTTTTTTGATCTTTCCCCCTCCTTTGAGTTTTTCTTATGGTCTTTTCCTTTTAATCTTTTACTTTCTTTTTAATCTTCACTCATTGTCCCCCTGCATTTGAAGAGTTTCATGTACTTACATCTCTAAAAAGAATTGGACCACTTAATGGAAATAGCTCTTTAGGATCTTGTTCAAAGCACCACTATGTACTTTTAGCTTTTTGGGGGAGGGTGAAAAAAGGAGAGAAAAAAACAACTTTGAAGCAGTGTTTGTTTGTATAGCCTAACAGAATACTGATCTGTTCAACTAGATGCAGAAACAGTGGATGGAAACACCCTAAATTACAATAAACTCAGATTGCATTAGATGATCAGGAGGATAAATAAGCATCTGCCTTTAATTGGGTTGGGTCATATCAGCTAACTCCTGATGCAGGTGTGCTTGGGCAAGAGCAATTCAGGAGGGGCAAAGCAGGGCAGCACAGGTGAGTTCAATGGTCCATCAGTGGGCAGCTTCTCCAAAAAAAGGGCAGCACAGGTGAGTTCAATGATCTATCAGTGGGCAGTTTCTTCAAAGCAGGGGGGAAGGAGCTGTGCTGTGTTTGGAAGTCATAACACTTTCCCTGGCTGAGCAGGGAGCAGCTGAGGTCCTGCCACTTATCCAGAAATGGTACCTGGAGGCCTCTTTCAGTTTAGAGGCAGAAGACTTCGCCTGCTGTGGTATGTGTGTTCCTTGGCTTACAGTTTTCTTGTACATGTGTATGCCAAGCCTTTAAATGCTTTTTTTTTGCAGCAGCCAGTGTTAAGGCTACAAGTTTTAAGTGTTAAGGCTATGTCATCCTTTCTCAGGTGGTGTGGAGGTTGATCTGTGAGCTGTCATATGGAAACTGGCTAAATGTGGTGTCTGTTGTGCTAAGGATGGTGCACTTTGGCCCTGAGCATCTCTCCTCTGAGAGATGGGTGTGTTACAGCATGCTTGGAAAGGACGGTGTAGCACTGGCCAGGACTCTGGGTTTGTGAGCTACCTGAGGCATGAAGCCCACGTGTTGACAAGCATGGTCCAGTGTTAACACGGTAATTTAGCTTCCAGGGTCAGGCTGATGTGCTTTCTTTCCCCATCGTTCAGACAGTCAGATCCCTAGGACTTGGTGTGACTTTTGTTAAAAAACTGCTCAGGCTTGTGAGGCTGTCAGATCACTGCATAGCATAATATGCAGTGTTAAACCACCTTATTTCTAGGAAATATTGAGTGTACACCTCAAGAATTGACGTACTGTAGCTGTGCTTTAAGAGGCGTGGTGAAGTAGAGGCACTTTGTGTTCATAGAATACCCAAAACTGTCCCTGGGAATTCACCTGAGTGCTTTCTGTCAGTTGTTTCTCATTTGTGGTGTCCTAACCCTCACCTCCTCCCACCCCCTGCCCTTATTTTTTTTATTTACTTTGCCAATACTGAAAAGGCTCAGAAACTTAGCTAACAGAGGTCTTGTGTTTTCTCAAACAGGCAAGAAATTTACAGGGTTAGCATGTGTCCAACCTAATTTGTAAAGAATCACATGCTTCTTTTACTAAAGCAAATTCTTCAAAAAGCAAACAAACAGTAAGAGTTTACAGAGTTCTGGAAAAGTCACAAAACCTAAATGAAAATCCTTTTCCAGTTACATGAATGTAAATTGGGCATAGTTCCCCTGGAGATTTTATACTAGTTTAATGTATGTATTTTAATTGTAGTTAAATTGCTGATAAAGCTTTTCTTCTCTTTCCTCAAAATGAGATTAGGTCGCCCCAATCTGTTCTCCTTTACCCACAAGAATAGGTGAATAAGATCTCTCCCATAACTTGGCCCCAACCAAGAACAGGATTTGGTATTGCTCTTTATGGGATTTTTTTTTTTTTTTAAGGCCGATTTAAAAACAAATAGTTAAAATGTGGAGCTCAACATTTCTTCTAGAAGTTGCATATTCTAAATGTACTTATAGCATAGTCTGCTGCTCATATAAAATTACAGACTTCACTTTCATCTTTCTTTTTACAAGAAACCCTTAATGACAAATGCAGGCTGTTTAGTGATACCGATATACTGCAATCTTAGCATGTGAATTAGTCATCATACAATCAGTTCAGGGGGTCAGGCCTAAAGAAACAGTGCAGAGTTGGCAAACTGCTAGTCTGGTGATGTGCTCTCCACTTCAAAGTCATGGTGCTTACTCCCCAGAATTCAGATCACAGAAAGAAACAGCTGGTATTGTCGTTTGTGGCAGTAAGGGCTTTTTTTTTTTCCTTTTTTTTTTGTAGCAAGATAAGGTTTCACTACTTTGTAAAACAACAATTTACTTTAGAGTGACCTAGCCTGTAAAACACAATAGGAAGCAGGAATCCACAGAGCACTGCTCTGCTATTATCATGCAAGTAGACATGACCTGGGAGAAACCACACTGGAGAAGACTTAACCTCCTTGCTCCTTGTCTGAAAATGTTCAGTGTAGTCCACTTGTCAGTGGCAGTCAAGGGTTTCATTTTCCAGAATGACTTTATAAACATTTTCTTCTGTTTGGATATTACTCTCTTGCATGTTTCCCGTGTGGTTTTTGTGGCAGCACACTGCTACAGACTATCAGTCCTAAGGCTTAATGCAGGCACATTAAAACATTCAACTTTCCACCTAAGCTCTGAGGTTGTCAAATTTGAGTTGAAATTTTTCATGCTTAACTCGTAGATGGCAGCTGAATGAAATGCCACATTTTTTATTCTTCTGCCCCTGTGTGCCTATCACATCCCACTGGT
The DNA here is from genome assembly GCA_038380795.1 of Pyrocephalus nanus. NCBI lineage: Eukaryota > Metazoa > Chordata > Aves > Passeriformes > Tyrannidae > Pyrocephalus > Pyrocephalus nanus. The sequence goes on along the minus strand of CM076270.1, from coordinate 21,111,884 downwards.
GTTTTTGAAGTCCTTTCACCTAGTAACCTGAGCAGATTTTTTCCCCCAAATATTGGGGTGTGGATAGGGGATTAAAAAATTAAATTGCATGTTTTAAACTGCCTGGCAGATCTATGTCTCAGGGACTTGATATTGTTATTATTAATAGACTTGACAGGCAAGGAAGGCTTATCAGCCAAATGCCTCATTATCAAGTGACTGGGACTCAATAAGTGCTTAACAGCATTCTTTACCAAAAGAGGAAATGATTACAGGCCAGATCCAACTCCTGCTGGAGCTAGTGGATAGAGTCTCACTTCAGTGAGGCATCACTTGGGGCCCCTAAGATGCTCACTCCCCTCTGTTTTCTGACGTGCTTTTAAATTCCCCAAAATGAACCAAACAGCTTTAGCTTCTCTCATCTCGCAATGTGTTCTACAACTTCTGGAAAGGAACCTGGACGCAAGGAAAAACGCTACAGAACAAAAAGAGCCACAATACAAACCATATGACAACGCCTATTTCTTCATCCTCTTTGTCATGTTGTTTTACTCTTTCCTGGCGTTAACTGTCTTTTTTGGTTATGTACGCTCGAAGAAAGCGATTTCAAAGCAAGATCCTTACCAGGAGTTCATCGGGGATAGGAATCGAAATAAGAAGTGGAACATGACCCGGCCAGTGGTGGTGAAATTTGACTTTGAAGAAGAAAGTATTCTTTGAACTCCTTAAAACCAAAATACTCTGCGAAATGCACCGGACTGTCTCTGCTGCCAACATCTCAAGGGGAGATCTACACATTTATCTTGTTCGTCTGTTCCCCTCACAATAAATCAAAGCATTGCTCAAAATAGGTAACAGAAAAGAAGTTTCCTTCATTTTTTTTTTTCCTTGTAATCCATTTGTTGCTGGAATATATATTTTCTAAATTTTGGAGAAATCTTGTAAATTTTAAAATGACAGTGAAGAGTGGACGCTTTTTGCTTTCACTTCATTTGGTGCAACAAGAATGGGAATCTGTCCTATGCTGAGATTCTGAGTTTAAGACAGAGGACTCGTTTGTGTCACCTGCACTCACTGCAGGGGGATGCTGTTTCTTCTGACTCCTTCAGACCTGGGAAACTGAAGTGTAGTGTCCCTGGAAAGTGCCTCCTTCGAATAGCAGAATGCATTTTGCCTAGACCAGCAAATACTATTTAACATGTAAATACAGAAAAGATCCTCTTGCGTTCCCTCCCCTCAAAAATTAATTTCGTATGCTATGGCCAAACACTGAAAAAAACCATCTGCAAAACGTAATTAAAATGCATCTAGTGGAAAACCAGGTTGTGTGTTCAGTAAATTTAGAGTCCTTGCCTTTTTCATGTTTTGCATGTATTTACTCTTCATCGGCTTCTGATTGAAGTGTATGTTTCAGTCCTAGAGAATGGTAACTACAGCTGATCACAAACCTAACAACAGAAGGGTTTCTCTGTGTCTGAAGTAAATATTTGCTAAAATACTGCACAAGCTTTGTTCAGTTATACTGAACACATTACACTGCCACATGATTTATTATTTTTTCTCTTGTTTAATAAGTATAGAAAAATATAATAGAGTTCTGACATAGAACATATTGCTATGCTTAATATAAAAGAACAGTGCTTAAGTACTCTGTGATATCATGCATGTGATATGACACACTGCTTTGTGATAGAACATGTTATAGCCTTCTGAGACTTTGTTTCCTGCCATATCCAAGGTCTCCTGATTAATGGTCTCTACTTGTTATAGAACTGCTTAGATACATTAAATGTAGCTGCATTACAGAGCCAGTTGCTTCTCAGAGGGCTGAGCACAGTAATCATTTTCAGGTGGAAGGTAGGCTCTGATTTTTCCTTACTATGCATACAAGGCCAAAATAGGGCAAATGAATTTCCATGTACGTATTAACTTCTCTTTTTCTGCTAGTAGAATTATAAGGTTAAGAATTTGATTTTTTTCTAAAGTGTGTAGTATTCAAGATTTTGTATTGACTGTTTTAGGGATGAGTAGGTTTTTAGTTCTTTCAATATTCAGAAAAAGCTTTTATATGTATTCAGCCTGGGCTGAACTGTCAGATGTTGTTCTCCTTTCCTGATGGGATGTGTTAAGCATTTCTGGTGTGTGTGCAAGCAGGGAGGTTGATGCTATGCATAATCCTCTTCTCATAAAACTAAAATTTACTTCCCACTTGCCAGCATGAATGTTTGTAGAAGTAGGTGTTGACTTAGCTCATGGTGCTCTGTTTCTCACAGCTGTGCCAAAGGAAGATAATAAGAATAAGGTGATACTTGCTCAGTCTTCGAGGATTTGTTGGCCAGGCAGGGGCCATCTGAGGCAGAGGCCGCTCTGTTTGCCTAAATGTGGGGGTGGGATATGTGCAGAACAGTGATGTGGAAGTGAATGCACATAAGCATTTCAGCAGGCCAGAAAACGTTCACAGATGTACTTTTGCTTGATTCATCCAACTCCAATTTAAATGGTTTTGACTATAGTAACAAGACCAGAGTTTCAGTTCTTGCACAAATCAGTGTTTCGTCTATGTTATACGTGTCCTGGCTGCTTCATCTACTGAGTTTGGGGTGAAAAAAAAATGAAAGTTCAAGTTATCTGTGTTTGCATCATGCTCCCGACTTTGGAGTGTATGAAATGAAAATCACTCTCAGTTGGGTGCCTTGTAAGGGCTTGGAGCAAGTGAAGAGACTTACTCTTTCAAACACTGAGTTCTGGCTGTTTGTGTTCTGAAAGGCTATGTAAATGTGGATTTGCTCTCCTGATAATCTTTTACTGTTTTTCTCTTGTAGTCAGTATTTTATAATTCTTTGCAGTGTATGCTTTGCCATCTTAAAAATTAAAGATAATTTTTTTTTTTAAACTTCATTCAAACCCATGTCCTTTATTTCTGTAAGCTGTTTCTGCTTTTGCCTTACCAGGCAATTATCAGATCAGCCTAAATCCCTTAAACATTCTTTAGCAATGTGCTGCCATTGTCTAGCATTTAGGCCTTTTGGAAACATTCACAACTCGCTTAACGACAAGACCGCAAGCTCTTCAAACAATTTTCATAGTGCGTGCCTGGGTTTGTGTGTGTGTATATGCCAACAGCATGAGGCTTTTCCCTTTCCTATCTCTGCTGTAGTAAAAATGTGTTTTTGTCAATATTAGCCCCAGGACATGTTGGTGGCATTATTGGCCTTATTTTCTTCTGTGTGCCAAAGCCCGTTTGTCCCTGCCCAGGAGATCTTATTAGCAACAAATGAGAGAGGACACTTGCATGCTGCAGCACCATAGGCATGTCCTCAGCCACAAGAGTGTTTCTGTACCTTCAATGCAGCAACGTCCTTCTGCCCCTCCTGATATCTAAACCAGTGAACCAGTGGAGGTAGAGACATTTTAGAGGTGTGTGTGGCACAAGACCTATGTACAGCCTTGGGAGTCAAATGCCTGCTTTGGAGGACAAACAAGACCCCTATCCGACACACTGATGTGTTGAGAGAATAAATTTTAAAAGCTACATTTCCTCTTGGCAGAAGGAAACATGACAAGGCAGTGCAACTCTCAGTCCCTCCATTGCATGATGTGTTGGGTGCCTGCACTGGAAACAGAAGGGGGTGAGGGTGGAGAGGATGGGGAAAAATTACATACATACCATGAGGAGAAGCTGCTGAGGCAGTTAAACCATTTCTTATAATATGAGAATTTTCTACCTCATTTTATGTCTCCTGTGTGTGAAAGTAGCACCTGTACAGTGTTTCCAGAGCTCACAGAAGTCTCTGATCTGTAACTTTGTCTCCTTTACAGCCACTTCTGGTTTTCTGTGTGTGGAGTGTGAAATGGGAATAGGAGAGCCAAAATAACTCCATTCATGGTGAGCCCCTGGACTGTTTTACGTGATTTACACCTCTGAGATGCCTAGACTGCTCCAAACTAAGCAGTGGAGAAGAAAGGGGGGTGGGGGAAAGGAGAGCAGTACGAAGCACCATAAAGAGAACTTAACCCAGGCAAGGGGATGTGGTGTTGTGAGAGAGGGTGTGTCAGCAAGACTCGGTTCCTACATGCTGATAAGTGCCTTGGATTTTACAAGTTTTAGTGTCACAAGAAGAGATGGATTCATTTATTGTCTTTGTTTTGTAGTTTTCTATGTCTCTCTCTGCTGAATTAATTGTTACTCATCTGGTGATCTCTATTAAGAAGCTTCTTGTTCCTTCCTCGCTAGTAAGAAAAAATGCTAATGCCAATTACATCCCAGATCCTGTTTAGTTCCTGTACTTTTTGCTATTTATTGTGGCCCTTTGTAATGTGTTGCAGCTGATGTGTGGGGGTTGTTTTTGGGGAGGTGTCCACTTTGAATTTAGTTTCAGCATTTTGAGATACTTTATGAAAGGCTTCAGTGAAATGCAGGCATGTTGCAGTTTCCACTTAGCTTTTGTGAATTAATACTGCAGCTTTCTCAGACTGGTCTGCCAGAAGGTCTAATTCTGATTAAAATCCCACTGAGAAACATTAGGTTTTTCTCTAGTTTTATATGTATGTGTGTAAACCTATGTGTGCACATGCATATTAGTGTATTTGTCCTTCCCAGAATGCCAAAAGTATGAAAAATAAGCAGGGTCAGCTAAAATGGTGGATATTTTGTAGTACCCTCATGCTAATGTATATCTGGAGGAGGTTGACTTGGCTGTGCAACTTCTGGTTCTTGCTTACATCTAGTACTGAATCGGACAATATGGGTCCATTTTGATTACTTACAGCTCTGATCTCCACAAATGAAGCTTTCTGCTTCCATGGGGAGTATACAATACATATTGTATGTGACCAAGTTTCCCTGGAGCCTGTAGGCAGCTGTAGACATTGAGCATTATTTTGCTGTAGTTATTCATGCATGGAGAACTTCATGGCAGTGACTTCTGTTGCATTCCAGAAAAATTAAGTATGCCTGAATTAAAGCAAGCCTGGCACTATACATGCCCCTACCTTCTTTTCTGTTGTTAGCATATCAGACGCTGCTCGTCGCTTCATCTCTGGCATACTGGTAGGTGTAGACAGACAGAGCCTGGTATTTAGAGAGAAAATATTTTTCTCATCAGAGGAACATCTAAAACGACTTTATGGAATTGTCCAAGTATCCACTGGCCTGGATTCAGAGGAGCACACTAGTCTATGCTAAAATCTTCTGTCAGTCAAGGGTACGAATGCAGTGGGAACTTGGAAAGCACATGCTTAAAATTAAACATATGCTGCCATGTTTTCTTGAGCAAGCCTGCTTCCCGAGCTTGGAACCTCAATAAGTGCAGCAATATGTAGTACAAACTTAAGCAGCTAAAATAGGCTTTTCTTTTTTTTTTTTTTTTGTGTGTGTGGGATGTGTAACAGCAAATCCTTTGCTCTGTAAGTAAGCTTAGTGAATTAACAGAGCTCATGGTACTTGGAATAAGTGAATTCTGGGGGCTTGTTTTGAATCAAACTAATGTGAAACCTCCACAGACTTTTTTCCCCCTCTGTAATAGAATGACACACTTAAAGACCTTCCCACTTTTTTAGGCTATTCTGAGAAAAACTGGAAGGTGTAGTAAGACCTGATTGACAACTCCTTGTAGTATGATTGCACACTACCTTCAACTTGTTTTTTACATTCCCAGGAAACAGAGCCTTCTTTTCAGCCTGGGAATGCTATGTGACCCAGCACATGAAACTGCATTAAATATAGATGACCTTTGGCAGTGACCCTCCCCCACCATATATTTGCTTTCATCCCCCAAGAAGGACAACTGAAGGGGTCATAAAATTAACACAAGGATAAAAGATTCTGACAGTTGAGGTTACACAGCTAGGTATCCTTGTGTGTATAAGAAGATACTCAGTGTATGTTCAATAAGATAATATAAAATTGTTCTTTTTTTGTGGCTTATTTAGAAGATGGCAGTGAGGGCCAGTGTGCTGTGCTGGGGAAGCCATCCTTGTTTTCTGCCTTGGCAAGGCACTACCTGTCTCAGAGTAATAGATACATGCTGATTGACATTATTCCTACCTCCTGTGTCTAGAGGACTAAAATTGGATGCAGCTTTGTTGGCAGAAGTGTCAAAAGCTTATAGTGACCACTTTGTCCCTTGCCTTCAGTCACTGAGGTGTCTCAATGTGGTAACAAATTTAAATCTCTATTTAATAGATGTCATGACCACCCAGGGTCATTATGAGGAGATTGGGCACAAAGGGTTCTATATACAGATACACAGGTGTGATTTGGAAAGGGCATGATGATAGGGGTAATGTGCTACTGAAACAGAACCTGGTCTCCTAATGTGCTGATCATGGTCTCTGTTCTAGCAAAACCTGTAGGTGTTGTGGTCCCCAGTGACTTTGAACCAACAAACTGTCATTTTTTTTTTTTATGGGAAGGGAAAAAATAAATCCACTCAACAAAATGCCAAGGCTCTAAGGTTTGTTTTTTCCTTTTAAATAAAATATCTTAAAGTAAATACGTATCAGTTTTACTTTCCAGCAGAGCATTTTTATTGAACAAGCCTATGAAACTTTTTGTGGCACATTAGAATCATTAGATAACCATTTTAATTACTTGGTCATGCAATGTCATGTGGTTTTACTTATGTAGTCAGAAGTTTTGGTGAAACATCTTCCGTCTCTTCTTTCCTCTATCTCCCTGGTATTTGCTGATTCATCTGAAATGCTGTGAATTGAGGGAAGGAGTTAATTGCAGTGGAGTGGTACTCTCAGAGCCTCCCATGAGTTCTCTCATGCTTATTTATCAGTGCTGATCCTGATGGGCTGGAGGAGAGGGAGAGTAATCTGTCCTCAGCAGTGAGTGCTATTAGCCTGGCAGGGTTCCTGGCTTTCACAGGAGCTTCCTAGAAAATGACAATTCTTATTTTGTGGTCATATGAAGAAAACACCCCTGCTGAATTGTGATGTTTGGTTCCAGTCTGGAAATTGTGAGCAAACTGGAATCTGTTTTGCCCCTAATTGCCCTCAAGTCCCTTCAGTATTGGGGCTTTTTTGGTTTGTTTTTTGTTTTGTTTTTTTTTTTAAAGGAGGGGTGAGAAAAGAGTATTTTCTAACTTTAATCTGTATGCTTTGATCCTGCATCCTTCTGTGTCTACAAAGCTTTGGTTTTGTTTCTTCAAAATCAGGATGTGGAAGATATAAACCAACTTTTTTCTCTAGCCTTATACTGGTATCAGCTTGGATACATAGCTGATCTGAGGAGGCTGCAAATCATTTAAATTTGGCACAGGGAGGCTACTCCTAGCAACCAGCTTTAGGCACTGAGCAGAGTGGGCTGCTGAGGGGCAAAGCTTTCTGTGAGCCTGAGCAGGCTGCAGCTCTCACCTGCTGCAGATGACCTTGTTTCCCAGTGGCCCTTTGGGACAAGCTCACTAAACCTCCAGATTTACATCTCTAGGTGGGGCCTAAATCTAAATATATCCCCCTCCCTCGGTATATACAGGTGAAGCTTTTTTCATAAACCTTTATATCAACACTTCGATGGCTTACATGATTTGCATTTAAAATGATGCCTTAAAAATTATTTGCATCCTGCATTGCATGACATGCTCCCAGCTGCTTTGTTGTACACAAATATTCTATATCTACACAGAGAGATGCAAATCAATGACTTCAGTAAAAAAGGCAAGCAAGCAACTCTGCATCAAAAGAACCTCAGGGGAATACAAGTTGTCCAGCCACTCATTCTTTAAACTGCTGGCCTGCAGTCAGCTGCACAAAATGAAATGCTCCTTGTCTCAGAAGAGCATACTGATTGGAGAAATGATGTGTTATTTGGAATGTGTTTGGTGTTTTAAGCTTATAAGTAAAAGTTATAGTCAGAATGCTGTGTCAGCTCTGAATTGCACCACTGTGCCATGCAGAAAACAAAAGTCCTTTTGCTGAAGAGAATTAGATGGTTGGGGTGAATGGGAGGCATCACACAGGTGTTACCCAGGATTTGTGTCCGATGTCACAATTGTACTGGAAGAAAATATAAACATCCCAACACTTCTAATCACATTCTCAGCCACTTTTAAGAACTATTTAAACAACGGATTTCTCTTTCAGTTGTGTGTTTATGTCCTGGCATGACTCAGGATTTTTGTGTAAATATACACAGTATAAAGAAGAGATGTTTTGGCTGGATGGACCTTTGCCTCTTGGTGTGTGACCATTAGATTTCACAGTTCTGTGCTTCTACAACTGTTCCTGTTCCATTTGTCTTTTTTGTTGTTTTTTTTTTTTTTTTTTTTTTTTTACTGATAAAACATTTTCAGATTTTTTTTTCTCACTTTTTATTTAAACTTTCAAAATTTATATTGGATTGGACAGTGTGTGACCTCAGGAGAGGTTATCTCAGTCTGATTCTCTTATGTTGCATTTAATAGAAAAATTTTGTTTTGTACTTTTTTCTAAAATACTTGGTACTTTCAGAGGGGCAAGAAGTAGGATTATGTATACCAGAGAGCATGGGGATTTCAAATCCAGAACAATTGTCATTTCAGCTAATGGAGTTTGACTAAGGGAGGAATTTGATCTGTGAGTTTTAGTTTTGTGCCTACCATTTCTGTTGCTAGCCATTAGTTTTGCATCATCATAGACAAACCTGCCATCCTTTATAAATACCTACTAGATTAGTTAGTCAAAAATAAATTTTTAGATGTATATGGCCATTGTTATTTCAGTTGGGATCTCCCTCTTGCACAGACCCACACTGATTGCAAAACAGTCTCCTTTCCCTGAAGCCAACATTGCATTAGCAATTTACACCAGCTAAGGATGTGTTCAGTGTTCCTTATATGCACTTACAAGAAATTTCCTTCACTTCCACTAAATTTCATTATTTTGTATATGGTTGAATTCTCTAAACTGTATGTGGGCTTTAATAGCATTAAAAGGAAAATACCAGATATTGTTTTTGTGGTTTACTTGTATTTTTTAATGAATTTCTGCAAAAGCAAATAAGGTATTTCACTTCCAGTTTGAACCTCCTTGCCTTTTTTTTTGAATCAGAAGACAGGACACCTGCCAGCCACCTGTGAGCTGAGTTCCTACAATTTACAGAAAGACTGGTCATAAAGTGCTTAAAGCTCAGGGGACTTGGGTACCACCCAGTGCAGAACGGATTAATTTCATGGTGTTTTTCTGCATTTGTACAAATTGAAAATATGGGAATCTGTACTTTGTTCAGACTTCTTGAGCTAGATTTCTTCAATTAGTTTGGACACTCAGCATTTTCAAAAAGTCTCCAGATTTCTCCAGGTTCATTGAGGCCAGTTGGATGAACAAGCTTCTTTCTCAGCCTGTATCCTGTTTCTGATGCAGAAGGATCTGTTCATCACCAGTTTTCTCCACTTGGACATGACCCTTGTTTGCATGTTTCGGATGTTCCTGCATTACATATTATTGCTGGATGAAATGCTAATCTCAGGGACTTAAAATCTGTGTTCACCCCTACCTCAAATAGTTTTGGTGATTCATGCTGGAACTGGTGTTTAAACAGACAGAACTGTGGCTTCAGGAATCTCTCATGGTTGTTTTGGGGAAACTGTGCTTTGATTAACAATTCTCAGTGACTCAGTGATTAATAGAATTCAAACATGTTTGAATTTAGCCAAACTTATCCAGATCTTTGGGGACTTCTTTCCTTCCTTCTAGTGAGAGCTGATAAAAGAGTGTTCACCCCCTCCACCCTTGTAGAAAATTGCCATGAAAACAATACCTTTCAAACCTGCTGAAAAATGGAAATCCCACAAATGGGAAACTCTGTGCCAGAAAGAATAGCTATAACAATAGTTTGGTGACTCAGATCTTCTTGAGTCACATCTCCCTCTAGGGTTTACATGTCCCTGGATGGGGTTAGGCTGCAAACTGGTGACTTTGCTTGTAGCAAGTTTTGCAATTCATAAAATATCTCCTTGCAGTTCCTGTGATGGTTTTTGCATGCAGGAAACCATCCTGAGCTAAAGTATGTTTGTATTGCTGTGACTACACAGGAATTAACCTGATCGTCATCTTGATAACTGAACTACAGCTTCTGGGCATTCCAAGAAAATTTGCCACTAAGTCAGAGTGGTTTTGTTGTTGTTGTGGGTTGGTTTTTGTTTTTAAACTATTTTTTTCCACTTGCATCAATTAAGATGGGATCTCATCTCTTCTGTGCTTAGCAGTTCAGTTTAAAACTATTCAGGTTAGGCACTCTTTATCTTAATTAAATGAATGAGAAAGCTTCCTGAGAGGATTTACATTTGAATATTTATTTTAAGATTGTTGTATCAGCTTCTGATGTATCTCTGTCCAGTAATCAGGTAGGCTAACATCTATTTACTTAATTTTATCAATTTGGCAGAAAAGAATTCTACATATGAAAAAGAAAGCAGTAGTATGTAAGGCATAGAAGAACAGATTATTTTTGCCTAAGATTGCTGCCATAATTTCTTTATATGCTAAACTGAATCAATAATAGTGATGACTTGGGGAATTAGTTTTTCTTTTCTGAGATGCACAACACTGGTTTGCAGGTTTTTAGTTCTTGAGGGCTGACAATGCATCTTTAATACAGGAGGATAGTTTGCTAAATATATAGTTGCTTATTTCCATGCCTCTTAATTCCAATGTAATTTGGCAAACTGCAGAGTATCTTGAACTTATTACCTGTTTTGTTCAAACAGCACTGAGTCCACAGTGTGACCAAGGCCAAAGCAGATGACAGTCTGAATTGGCTCCTGCTACCTGCTGATCTAAATCACTTGACTAGATCAGCCTTGTGGTTGCTTAGACCAAGTAAACACAAGTTGGAATGACCTACATTTCATAAACGTTTCAAAGGCCGTTCTGAAACTGTGAAGTAATTCTTGTGTTCTTGTTGCCTGCTCTTTTTAAAAGTAATTGCAATTACACTGCATTCCTTGTATTAATAGAGAGTGCAGAGGTAAAGGCACAGTGTTACCTGGTTGGATTCTGTAGATCTAGAAGCAGACTATCTGCCTTTCCTGCATTTATTCCATAAAGGGGGGGCTGATCCACAGCAGTAGAACAGCTTTTTCCAGAGACCGTGCCTAACTCACATACACAACTTTTCCATTCTAGAACTAATTAGTTTTGGTTGAGTAACTCATCAACATGAAGCAACAATAAGAATCATATTTCCAGGAACACTTTCCTTGTTACGGAAAATTGGAATCAACTGTAGAAGTGCGGTTACTGAATCTAGTTACTTTTTACAGAGTATTTTTTTAAAGACTTAGGAAAGAGCTTCCTGTTACAATACAAAGTGTTTTAAATACAGCTGATTAGGTGACTGGATTAGAGTTGTAAAATTTTAGGCTTCTTTGAATGTAAAGTTTTTTTTGCACTCTGATTTTAATAGAAAGGTTTACTTATTCTGAAAACCTTCCTAATATGAGGGATAGTCCAGCCAACAGAGGAAGATTTAAGAAATGTCTTCTCCAGAGTCTTTTAAAAACAAGTTAGATAAGTGTTGGGTCTGAGTGGACCTCTGAAAACCGTCCCAGTTTCACACTTGCTGTGAGCCATGTAATCTGTTTAGTCCATTTGTGTTACACAGGCCTGCAGCCGGTTTCAGTTACAAAAGTTTTGTTTACACTGACTGGGCTTGGATCTTCAGTGTAGGGGTAGATTCTGTCACTGAAGAACTATATACAGTGCCCCTGTCCCTGAAAATCAGCCCAGACCTAGTTATTCATCATCTGAGCATCTGGATAGCTTCTACCACCTGCTGCTGCCTCTGTACCGTAGAGAAATATCAGCCCTTCTCATTTCCTACCTGTTTTCTTTTCCCTCTCAGTGCCTGAGGATGCACACCTTCCGCTGGTTTTCACCTTCCTGACAGCTGCTTGTGCTTAGTCTCCTCCTTTTCTTACTTACTGCTGACCTGCTTCCCAGGAGGATGTAAGGATCTATGTCCTAAGGTCTGAATTTGGGGGTGTTTGATTCCTCTTGGGCAAGTGGTTTCTGTATATTCTCACTTTTTGGTTTCTTTTGAGAATCTTCTGCTGCGTTTCTGCTTTGATTTCACACTCTGTCCATTTACAGTCAGGCAAGACTCCAGTAAAATAAATTGATTCCCCTGACGCACTGTGGGACATGTTTCTTTTGAACGGTGTCATGTTCTGTGTGACTTGTTTTTTTCATTACTCAGAACAGAAGGGAGAAAGGTGAAGACCTTAGGCTTTTATATTTCTCAGTTGTCTCCTTACTTTTCATTTTAACTTTTACTTCTTGTCCTTCATCATTATACCACCCAAATGTGCTCAGGTCAAAACCAAATGCTTTGCTCCTTCAATGTTTTAGATTCAGGCTTTGCTGCAGAATCCACAGCTCATCACATCAACCTCATGACAAGGGAAAGCAAATATTGAGGAAAAAAAAGAGCCTGATCACTTTTTTAATTTTTTTTTTCCTTCTTACTTTGACTGTGTAGTGTTGTTAGTTTAGTTACCAGTAGAATGTATACAAGATGAGAAGCTTATTGACCCGTTGAGGCCTGCCCTTATTAACCCGGAAAAATCTAATCAACCAATCCATCACCACTGTGAACTAGCAAGTTCAATTGGTGGCTGAGGCTTCTGGTTTCTTCCACAAACATGGATCCAAGTCTCCTTTGAACTGACTATCGTGATTTGCTTTCGTTGCTGAGTGTGTTCATTTGTTGCTCACCTCGGCTGTGTGAAGGGTGGATAAATTTCTTCTGATCTGTGTGCCACAGCCTGTTGTTTAATTTTTCTTTGTGCTTTCTCCTTTACAGCACCAACTTAACTAAAAGAGATTAGTGACATAATCTTGCCAATTCCTTTAGTGTGTGTGTATCACAGTGTTCACAGTGTCAGAGAAATAGTGCTTATTTCTTGAGATGATTTCGGTACAGGTGGATATAGATCTTGACTGCAGAGTTCACCTGAGTTGACCACTCTTGTGAATCCACTTTCAGCCTGGCAAGTGAGAGCAGCCACAGCAGTAGGCAGCATGCAAGACGAGTATAATTACTTTATAGCAGCTATTGTCTTGGGCTCTCGGTGGTAATCCAGTCAAATCAGGGTTGAACATTCCCATTGGTGTTTGAGGCAGTCACCTGTGTTGTGCTCAGCCCATCAGCCATAGTTCAAGGGAAGCTGCAGCTGAAAAAAAACAGTAATTATTCCTGGTTCCTTCCTGTTCATTTCACAATGCCTGCCACCTTCCTTCATTTACAGAACCTAAAGGAACTGTGTTTACTGAGAGAGATTTTCCCTGACACAATAAACTAGAGAGTGTTGAATCCCAAGGAATGGCAGGCAGTAGAGAGAACTTTGGCTTTAACTTTCTTACAGCTCTGTAAAACTTTCATGTGACAGTTGTTTTAGGAGAACAGTAATGTAATTTGCCTTAAGTTGGGGATAATGCAATGATAGGCAGTAGGTCCTGTTATTCTGACTAGCTGAAGGATGCACTGTGGAACACAGTCTGTGTTTCAGTTGCAGTTGAGGGAATTTTGCTGGGAAGAGAGAAAACCCCCCACATAATTAAAGCATAAAAGAAACAAGGCAAGAAAGAAGCTGCAAATGTAGACCAGCAGTTTTACTGGGCATCATAGGTTTCCAGTACTGCCTAGGAACAGTCACACTTTATCTGTACTCACATCTGGGCTAAACCTTTAGTTCATGTGGAAAGGGCATAGCTGCACAATGCCAAAGCAGCTGGTCTAAGAAGATCCAAGTAAGGATCCAACTGCCCAATTTTCTTTTGCTGGTTACTGTGAGTTGCATTTCATGTGTTCCAGGCAATATGTTTCCTATTTGCATAACTGTTTATATTTTAAACAATCCTATCTCAGAGCAACAATGCGTACTCGGTTTTTAAATATTTGTTTTGATATGTTTCCCGATTTCTGGTCCTGGCACATCAAACTCAATAGAATATACTCTGGCTTTGGGAAGATGAAATCAGCCAGTGATGTAATCTTTGTAACTGATGTCTCTCTTTGCTTCATGGCTTGACTGAGTTTGCTTCTTTTATTTTCTCTCTCAGAAATCCAACAATAAGGGACAGACAATAAAAGTTTGGGATTTTAGGCCCTCCCTGTGTTTTACATTTGTAAGACAATCATATAACTGATTTAGCTAGGATATAAATCAGTGAGAAGCAGAGATAAGAGAAACAACCACTAGACTTAATGTCTGTCACTCAGTGAAGATTCATGGATTTTTAATGTGGAAAGGAATTGTTATTTTAAGGACCTGTTTTGAGAACATCCTATTTTAAATTCATTGCCAATGTTAGCCATGCCCTGTTATCAGGAATACCACTTATCCTGGCATAAGGGTGCTCCAGGTGCTGAAAAGATTGGTTGGCATCCAAGATATAGTAAGATGAGCAAATTGTTCTCACTGCTGAACGACTGTTCTGAGTTTGATGTGTCACACACCTCCCTTGCCATATGGTGGCATTAAAGTTTTGCAGCTGGCAGGTCAGGTCCTGTGCGTGGTTATTCTGCATTGTTGCCATTGACTTTACAGCTGATACTTGCAAACGTTTTGCTGAGCCCTTGCAGAAAAGCTGAGAAGGTATAGAAAGTCCTGTCCAAAACAACACTTGACCTGAAGACACTCAAAAGATGTACTATTGTTGCTGGGGCTATTTTACACCCATTTAAACAAAGTATGTTTGGTCTCCTGTTTTTTCACTTCTCCAAGCACTAAAGCCCGATGTTGGCAAATTTGGAATGACCAACTTTCTTTGTGATAAACACAACATATAGGAAATAGAAGATGGACAATGGTGAAAAAATGTGCAACTGCATCCATAAAATAATATATTTCTCTTTTGATGGAGCAAAAGGGGAAATTGTGATTATTTTTCTAATTAGAAATTTTAAGTTGCCTGTTTCAGGTAAATTAATTTAGGAAGCTCATTTTCACTTATTTTCAGTTTTCTCCCGGTGCTGGCATGCAGTAACATAGTGCTCTTAATATCATTAAGGGTCCATCCTAAGATAGCAAGATCTTGCTGACTGTTGAACCATTTATTCATGTAAGCCTAACTCTGCTATTGGAAGCATGGACTTACTCTTTTGCTGGTTTCAGAAAACAGGCCCAGATCAAGACAGTGAAGGTAATAAAATATTTTTCTACTATAAATTCATTTTTTCCTTTGAAATATCACTTCATTCAATTTTGTAGTTTGTAATTGTTTTGCCTCTACGCACATGAAAAGCAGAACAATCCTTATTTTCCTGTAAGGAGTGAATATCATTTGCTTAGCAACACACAAATTCTGTGATGTTTTAAGTGATGTTTTGGCCTAGGATTTTATGGGAAATGATGGAAAATAGCTAAAAATATTTAAGGAAGAACAACAGAAAACAAATAACACTGGGCAATACAGCTTTTCTAATTAGCTGGAAGTCAAAAGAACAGATGTCAAAGAGAATTATTTTCTTTTCCTTTGTTCTTTTCCTTTAAAAAACCCTCAACTTCTAAAGTACTCTCTTCAAAACGAAACAAAAGTAGTATTGAGGCCAAAAGTCAAGCAAACATCTTTGTTTAAATGTCTTAAGTTAGTGGAAAATATGAGACACTGTGAAGGGAAACCTGAATCGTAAGAGACTATATTAAGGATGGAAGAGAAGTAATTGGGTGCAATGGGAGCAGAGGGACTGTTTATTGATGTCTGAACAGACACTGCTTGAGTAGATGTTGCTGTCATATGCTTGCATTATGCTTTTTTGCTGGAAGCTCATCTACGAAAAATGCAAGCCAGTTTTGTTGCTCTGACCCCAACGATGATTAAGGTAAACACTTTCCAAGTCATAGGTGAATGGCCACATGTGGCTTCTGTTGACTTAAGTGGAACCTCTGCATGAGCTTCTGTGTTCAGTATTTGATTTGTCTTGTTTGTGGGAGTGTGGAATCCTGCCTGTTCTGCCTCATCTTGGTCTGGAGACAAAAAAAAAAAAAAAAAAATTTAAAGAAGTGGCCAGAGAAAAAGCCACAGAAACGTTGTATTCCAAAGTTGCAACAGCACTCAAGGACAAGTACCGAGATGATATGACAGATGGAAATGAAAGCAGGGAAAGGAATGTGGTCTGGAGACCAAATATGTTGCATAAATTTAGCCCGCAGTGGAAATTTTAAGTTCAAGCAATCACACCAATCTCATAGTCCTTAAAGCTTAGTTAAAACTTTTGTTAAAGTTCCAGTAGAGTTTGTATCAAAACGTTGCATTTAGTCCTGGCAGCATTTTTCCCTAAAGAAACAGGAAAAATGTCTAGAAAATAAAATTCAGATTTATAGTCATATTTGACATTGACAAAAAAACCCCACTGCAGATTCACTGATCCTTGTGGAAATCCGTGGAGTCTGAGTTCTTGTTAAATGGGACCCACAACAGCTCACGTTCTCTTCTCCTCTACCCCTCTTTTGTTGTCGCCGGCTTTGAAAACAAATGCCTGCACTATGGGGTCAAAAATCTTTTGAGTAGCCCATATACCACAGGTGTAACTCAAGAATGACTTTAGTATGCTTCCCAACCCTTCTCCATCTGCTCCCAGCACCTGATTTATTACAGCACACAGGTCAGACTTGTCTCTGGTGCCTGACTGGTCATAAACTCCTTTTTGTACAAGGAAGAGAGGAAAGTATTAGCACTCTATAAATCATAAAATGAAAGAAGACTTAGAGTTACAATATCGCAGATTTTAGTCCGGCTTTGAAAATCCATGTTGGGCAGTAGAACTGCAAGTCCTTTGGCTACAGAAATCCGAGGCCACCTTGGATCCTGGGGTTTCCTGAACCTTGGTTAACTTCATTTGAATGTGGGATGCACACTCCACTGGGTGTTTTTCAGAAAGGAACAGAGGAAAGAGTGGAGTAATTGGAAATTACATTTCCTCTTCCGATGAGACCAACTGCTGTTGCAGTGTGTTTAGATAGCGAGGCTGGCTCCTTCACAAATGGCTTTCAAGTTTCTAGTGACCCAAGCTGTCAACACTTCTCCTGGAGTTTGGGGTGGGATTTTCTAAAGAATCCTGTATAGGACCGGTTCTGTTCCCCATAAGATTGGCGGTGATACTTCTCTTGATTTTTACTGGAAATGTTTCTTCTTAGCTAGAAAAATAGTAGTGTCATTTTGGGTTTAGTGGACAAAATAGAGGTGTAAAATGCTGGCATTTAATCTCATGTTTCCTTCTGCTTTGGTGCTCTGGTGAGCTGTTTATTTTCAACTTTTTTTTCTCACTAGAGGAGTAACTGGGAGTTTTTTTTTCTCAGGCTGTCATGACACAAGCTGAATAAATAGAGCTGCAGAGAGCTTTATCCTGAGAGCCTGTATTTTCACAGCACAGAAGAAAACTGCAGACTTAGGATCAGATCCAAAGTGGAGGGAAGTAAACGAAGGCATTTCTGTTGTTTTCACTTAAGTTTGGATTGTGATGGTTCTTGCAAAAAGTGAGAAGCTTCCTGTAAAAAAAATTCCACCAAAATAAGGTTTAGCTTTGCTTAGTATCAAACTTGCCTTTAGTGTAGTAAAATCAGAAAATTTATAGGTATTTTGAATGACAGAAAGGGGGCAAATCCAGCAGTTAATTATTTTTTCACTGCATCCTCATTCCTACTAAAGCCTGGCAGAATTGCACTACTGTTTCATGTGAAGTTTGAAGATCTAAGGGTGGGTAACAGAATCAAGATGATGATATTTACCAATGCTCTGAGATTTGAGTGGATGCTATTAATTTTGCTTGTTGGATGGATGGTTACATCGTGCTCAAATAGCTGAACTGACTGGCTGTACTTTTTTAAAAACAAACAAAACCAACCCGAAGCACAAGTCCTGGTATGTGGCTGAAAAAGGATTTGATACTGTTTTATACTCTTCTCTCTAAAGACATTCAGTAGGATTTTCAGACTGATGCTTTGTATGATGACAAATTATAGAGATGGGAAGCATTGCTCCTCGAGGCTGAAAAATGAGCTTGCAAATATCATACTGTGGTTCTGTGTAAACTGAGGCTCTGCCTTTGGGAGGTGGAAGAGTAACTGCTCCTTCTGTCATCCTGTTATCCTCACCACAGCTTGTAAGAGCTTGTTCCAAACTCTGGCTACACTTGTGTGGCTCTGTTGAGAGTTTTTAATTTTGTCAATTTTGATGATGAAACAGGAAATAGTGAATTTTGTCTCAGTGGCTTGCAGACTTGTTGGGTCTGCAGTACTAACAGAACAGGAAAAAAAATTTCATAAACCCCTGTACTTGTAATAAGCAATTCAGAGCCTTCCTGCTTTTACAGTTCAAATCCTTTTCCAAACCAGCAGCAGGATTTTTAGGCACTTCACTTGTCTGTGAGGCTCTTTCAGTGTTGTTTTCTTTAGAGAAACTGTTTGTGCTGAATGGTACAACTGTGTCTTCTGATGGAGGACATGAAAGCCAGGGGCCCATCTGCATCAGCGAGTTGCAGTGGTAGGATATGGTATAATAAAGCACATGGTTTTAACTGTTGCAGTGAAGTTGTGGTAAGGGCTGTTCACTCATAAGCCTGGGTGGTTTTTGGACTTTCTCAGTGTCCTAAACACAGCACCAAACCTGGTATACTTATAGTCACTAAGCAAAACATCACCACCACTAAACCCCACTCATTTAACTGCCCATTGTGTTCTGTTTCCTTAATGATGAGGTAAGGTAGAACAGATTCATTTCATGCCTGGAATTTAGGCATTGTCTTCATTGGCAAGAGACAACATGTGAAGGCACCAGAATTGAGTGGCTTTTAGGCTAGGGTGTGTGCTCTCATCTAGCTGAATTAAGACCCTTTTAAACTGCTACAACATAGTTGTAAGTGTTTATGGAAGTTTAAACACAGATTTATTTTACATCCCCCTGGAAAAGTATTTTGGAAGTTCTGTTAAAAATTTTCAAAGGAAGTATCTCCATGGCCAGTTTGCTACTTGCTGGAAATTATAAGCAGTTGGACCCCAAAGAAGTGAGGGTACTGCAAGGTCATGTGGAAGGACAGCTGAAATATATGAACAAATCAGGTTTTTCAATTCAGATGACGGAAAAATCTAATTCACAGAAAATATCCATTTGGACAACGAGATTTAATTTTTACCAAACCCAGATATTTGGCAGATTTTAAGTGTTCACAAATATGTATCATAAAAAAAAGCCCAAACAAAAACAAAACCCCCAAACCACCCACAATATTTTGATTAGTTCCCTCTCCTGTCTCTCCTGCTATACATAAAATTTCTGTGTGTACTTCCACTGCCCATGGGGAATCAGCTCCTCTGAGGATGGAAAAACAAACTTTCAGAGGCATGGAGATGCTGCATGTTGTATATGTGAATAGCTCTGTAAAAGATATGCTAAGACATCTTAACTATATAGAGCATGTATTGGATGGGATTGTGACATGATCATGAGTTTAGATAAGCTAGTGTGGACGTGGGTAACAATGTTAAGTGTCTGGGAACAGGGTGGAATAAAGACTGCAGGGGAAAAGAAGCAAAAGCTGTGTTCTGAATAATCAGTTCATCAGCCACTGCACTTTTGTGGTGTGCCGCACAACCACGCTCTTCCCAGGCAGAGAGATTCTCACAAGACATGAGATATGCCCGGGGTAATAAATCCTAGCAGTCACATTATACCAAAACAAGAGATAAATGCAGGTTTTATTCATCTTCCTGTACTCTCTGGTTTACAGTTGTTCTGTGTCTTTTACTGCAGAGCTTCTCACTTCAAACTTTCCCAGCCCCATCTTCCAGTTGACTGATTGGTGCAGGTTTAAAGTGGTAATGAATACCTTTTTTAGGTAAACTGTGACATCTATTCAGGCTGCCAGAGAAACTGCACACTTACTCCCATGGAATAAATGGGCTTAACACAGATTCCCTTGGCTATAAAGAAATATTCAACATCTCCTTGTCCCATTCCTTCTCATCTTATTTGGACACACAAGCTCAGTGATTTTTTTTTTTCCTTGTCTCTTAAGTAAAGCAGGACAGTGGCCGAGTCAGGCCATGAACAATATCTGTGGAATCTGCAGCCTTTCACTCACACCGAGGGCAACTTGAAACGAGTCTAAAATACTACATAATGATGCAGTCACACGTTTCCCTGAAAACAGTTCTGTGCAGTAAACCCTTGTTGAATCTGACAAGGACATGAGGTGTCAGTTGTTCTGCTTTTTGCAGGAATTATAGGATACATTTAATGTCAGGTAACGTGCAGTAACTTTGCTGTGAAGTAATACCACGAGGTGCTTTTCTGCAGGAGCTGTGAGCAGTCTCATTAGCTTTTTCAATGATTGTCCTGACTCCTTGTGGCCACTGAAGACACTTGTCATGCGTAAAACTAACTTTTCACAGGACTGTGGCTTTTTTTTTTTTTTTTTTATTCAGTAATACTATATGGGTAAATGTTTGCTGTATTCAATTAAAATAGGTCAGTGCTTATTTTTCAGTTTTGTAGAGGTCTCCATTTACCTAACTTGAGAGCTCTGTGAGTTAGGAGGTGACTCACTGATCTCTATTAATGCTGAACTTTTTCTCACTCTAAAAGCATTCAGGGCAAACTAGACAGTGCTATTATAAATGTTCTTTGCTGAAAGCCTTGCCTTTCCTCTACGGCTGTTACACCTCACACAGCTGTAGTGGCAGCAGGTACAGCAGAATGAAGGTGAAGAGAGTACGAGATATTTTTGTCTGGAAACCCAGGTTTTCTATTCTCGGGTCTTCATTTTGTGTTAGTTTTAAGTTGTTGGTTGCTGGATTGTTTAGCAGGATTGGGTGAGAGGAACTTAACTAACAATGGTTAAATGGGATTGCTAGGAACAGTATAGGCAGGGGGTACATTATAATAAATACATATGTGCTTTCTGGAAGCAGAAATTCTTTTGTTATTCTCGTCCCTGCAGTGCCCTGGTAGGAAAAGTTTTGGAAGCTACACCTTGATTACTGACTGCACAGTTCACAGTTAACGCTGCTGAAGGACTTAATTAATAAAAAAAGTATAGTATAGAATTGCTTGATATCCTCAATATGTCTGGGATACTTAAAATATCTTTCAAAAATCAGATCAAAGTTAAACCTAATGAGAAGTTTGTTTTTCTCTTTTCCTGACTGCCATCCTGACAGCTGCCAGATCCCATCAGCATGGTTTTTTTCTATAGCATCCATCGTAGGTGCTGGAGTGCCACATGCAGTCCAAAATATTTCACGTCACTAGCAGTACCAAAACTCTGCTGAGCAAAGCCAAGGGATGCACAATTCACCTTTGGTTTATTCAGCATCATTATAGCTGGCACTGAGCTTACAGGACTGACACTTGGTTTGTTCAACGAGGGGAACGACACCAAATGGTCTGGGTAGCAGTATTGTTCCTGAATGGGATAGAGTACAAGGGGTTGATCAGACCTCAAGGCCTTCATTTTGCTACCTAAAGAAGGGATGTAATCATCAGAAGATATAGAAGGCTGGGAAATGTGCAAATTTATGGCCACATCTTCCATCTTCCCTATAAAGATCCAATGTCCCAGCAACTTCGTTTCAATGGCTTTCTGGAGAGAACTCAAAGGTACTTCACAAAAATCAGGAGTACAAGAAGTTGCTTCTCACTAAGTGGATTAAAAAAAATATTGTGGAGCTGATTTTGTTCATAATGACCAGTGTGGCCAAGACAGAATCTGCTGCCTTCCATTGGAGAGTAAAAAGGTTCAGGCAGGCAGGAATCATGGAAAGGTAGAAGGGAGCACCCAGGATCTGCAGCAGCACTGCAAAAGAAGAATTATCCAAGTGTAAATTTGTCTGTAGTGTTTGAATGTACCTTTGGGTTGCTTGCAATTGTCAACTCTTTGAGTTTGAAAGAGTTTTAACCAAGGAGTTTGAGGCAGCACCCCATATGGCTGCCACAGGGACAGAGCTGCTCTTTCCTCCAGCCTGTGTCTCTTGATGCCATCCCTCCACTCTCCCTCCCCTGGCACAGACTCTCTATGGAAGCAATCTGGTCAAAACTGTGGCAGAGTTGAGTGTTCAGCTCCCAAAGCTCGTGTTTCTCAGGAGCTGTGGGAGCAGTGCTTATGCCTGGTGTGAGTGGGCAGACTAGCGTGACACACGAAAATTTTAAGAAATCTGCCTGGCTCATTAAAGGGTGTGTGAAGATGGCAAAGAACAAAGGAAATATGTCGAAGCCTGCTCTGAGGAGTGGGAAGCAGAGTGGCAAATGGGATCAGCAATTGGCAGAGGCGTCTGAAGAAGGGTTGGAAAAACAAGGAAGTTTAGGAGAAGGAAAAGGAGGGGCACATACTTAGGGAAGAAGGGATTGTTCTTGCTGGAGCAGGTTTTGATGACAGAAGGGGAGGCTGGCCTCCTTGTTGTGGAGGGGGAAGGTGTGTGCCCTAAATACCTGACAGAACTCCAACCAAATCTCAGTCAGTTCTCCACGGTGAGAGACTGGCAATGTAGGATTGTACATACAGTTTTAGACATGAATTTTTAAAATCCTTGTGCTTTCCAAGAAACAGAATAACAGAGTTAGGAACATTTGATCAGGTTGTGTATGTCTGTGCTCCAGTTTCTTTGCAGAAGGGAACTGTAAAGCAAAAGGAAAGCAAGGATGAAACTCTGGGAAATGTTTTGCATTGGCTTGTAGGTTTTATGGCTGGGCATAACGTCTTAAAACAGCAAGAAAGCAAAGGCTTATTCCTGCAAGAGGCTGACAGTGGTCTCAGGCCTTGCTTCCTAGTTCATAGCTCTGGATTAACTTTAAATCTGTCTTCCTTGTGTGTAAAGAGCTGTTCCCCTATTCTTCTTCACAGCTGCTGCTGCGAGTTGAAATGTGTCCCTGTCTCAAAAGGTGAATACATTCCCTCCAATAAATTGGCTAAAAAAACTCAAAGGGAAAAATGTTGTTTTAAAAAGACAGGAGCTATTAAATGCTTAAGACCACTGTGCAGCATGTGTAGTTTTCTGGCTGATGGTGCAGGAGGATCAGGAGCGCTCTCAGCTGAGGTTCTGAGGGGCTGGCAGGGACATGGCTTGGTGGTTATGCTGTATCTACATAGCAGCCACCCTGGTCCTTCAGGCAGCTATTCAACAGGATCCCCTTGTCCAGTTTATTTCTACGACTCCTTTCCTTACACTGCAGCTCCTCCTGCCCTTCTTGCTCTTTCCGTTTATGCAATGGAATCTCTTCTAAGACTGTGCTGAAAGAAAATTTCTCTGAAACCAGGCAAAGTTCACATCAAACGTTTCATGTGAGTGCAGGAATTAACACGCCTTGTTTCACATCACAAACTGAGACAAATAGGATAGTGTTTCCCTTCTGCTGGCAGTTCCTTCTCTGTTGTAGAGCGAGGGATGGAGGAGCTCTCTGTCAGCAGTGCTCTAAAAGCCAACACTGCTCTTGCTGCTTGTCTCTCACTGTGCCAAGGCTGTGCCAGGCCCTTCGTGCCACTTGTAGGCTAAGGCTGTGCAAGTTGTGTGTCCCTGCAAGGGACTCCACTCAACTGCTGAGTACCAGTGTTTGGTACCTGTTTGAGATAGCATTTGAAGCAGTGGGAAGGCTGCTGCCTCCAGCAGCAATGCTGCTCCTGTTTTTCCCAGTCTGGAAGACTTTTGCCAAAGCTATTCCTAGATTTTGAAAATTTGCCAGTCTCTAAACACAGCTAGAAGGTTGGGGGGAGTGGGGTGGTCTTATTTTCTGAGTATCCTCTTTCCCCACACTGAAGGAAAGGAGTAGGGTTGTTTTCCCTGGTCTGATACTAATGCTTCCAAATGCCTTCGCTGCTGACAATTTCTGAGTAGTGACAGAGAGAAGGAAAACGTTGTTGGGGGAGGCTGACAAACATCCATTTTCTTGGATAGAAAAGTAAAACACGAAATATTTGTTTGTGGAAAAAAAGTACACGTTTTGAAAACAAAACCTTGCTGTGCTTTGGAACAAGTTGCATGCAAGACGTGGTTCCTGTTTGCTTGTTGCCTCGCACAATATTGTTTATTTGTTTATTTGACCATATTTCTGCTGGGGACTTTTGTTGTCTGCACTGACATGCAAAGAAATTTTGCATCTAAACCTTCTGCTGCTTTTGATGACTTGAGCTGCTATTGTGCTTTAGAAGCACGAGTGGCACATATCATGTGCAGGGGTGTTCAAACTGTGCAGTCAGTCCTGTAAAAACCTCTGTGCATGCAAGTGGATTGTCCTACTGAAGTGTCAGAATGTCTCTGAATATCACTCTACATGTGCGTGTCTTGATCTCCTTGTATTTTTGTGTAAATATAATAGAAATACCAGTGCCCTCAGTTTTAAAAGACACGTTTCAGCTGCACAAACAAATGTTTGCCAAGTCTTATAATTCAGAGAGAGACAATTGAAAATGTTTAAGAGACTGAAGTGGTGTTTTGCGGATGTGTGGGATCCTGTAGACAGTGCAGAGGAAAGTGTAGAGTAGATGGGGGCATAAACAGACACATCCATTAAGCTTAACTTAAGTGGTGAATCATTAAGGTCACGGAATTAGTTATAAATAGAAGTGGCAGCAGAAGGTTATTTCTGTGAAGGACTTCAAAGTGAAGGCAGCAAGCTTGAAGGTGACGTTGAGCAAGTCAGTCAAGGCAGAGTGACAGAAAGGTGTCCTGCAGCCAAGAGATTGGAGCTGTATTTTTATCAACAGGAAGAAAATCTGTGACACTGGATTACAAATTAAGTGTTAGCTTGTTGAAACCAACATCATTAAATTCTGTTTAAGTCTGTTTTTTCTTGGTTTCAACCAAGCAATTCACTTGCAGGTTTAAATTTATAACTACTTTAGCTTTCTATAGGGCTCATGTACTTAGTTTTGCAAATTGATGGAAGTTTTAAAAAATCTTGAAATGTTTGTTAATTATTTTTAGTGAGTTTTTTTCTATGACTTCAGCTGCCCCCTGCCCCCCCATAATTAATTAGTTTTAGGAGGATTTGTCCCTCTCAAGCTATAGCCAAGATTGGTTCTATCATTTGATAATGATCTTCTGACAGTAAAATGATCACTCTCACTTTATGAGGAAATTCTAAGAAATATGCCTTGAAATGAAGTCTGGAAAGCAATAAAGAAATATCATTATAGAACGAATATTTCATAGTTGTTAAACATGGTGATGTAACAGTAGGGTCCTAATACTAAGTTTCCCTAATACATGTTGTAAAAATGCATTAAGAATAACGTGGTAATTCCAGTGATGATAAAATGTGAGGGGAGAAGACAACATCAAACAGCACCATCTACTGTCCCCTCTTGGGCTGTGAAGACCGCAGTAAGATGGGGGTTGTTCCAAAAGGAATATTCTCACAAAGTGGTTTTTGATGTGCTGTTAGAATTTTTTGAAAACTCTTTTAGTGGTAGTACTGACTTGTGTAGAAAAGTGGGCACGTGAAGCTTCTGATTTTAGTATTTTGATAAAACCCTTCTTCAATAAAGCCTGGAAAGTTTTGATTATACCTCCTTGTATGTGACATTCAGAAATTCAGTCATGGGGAAGATGAGTATTTCCATGTAGATAAATATATTTGGGTTAATACAGACTTATTTGAATATTTTTAAATCCTGCCTAAATACCTGCTTTAGTACATAAAATAAAGCATTATCATATGTGATAAAAAATATACATCAGTGCATACAATAACTAATACATACAATAAACCTCGGTTACAGTCATCTTGTGGCAGTTTACGTAGCCTGAAACAAAGGGCCTGCACTGATGTTTATTACTTATAATTCTGATAATTTCCAGCATAAGTAAGTGTTTTAAATGCATCCAAGTAAATAGGAAGTGGTTAATAAGAGGTCTGAGGGAGAACGAATTTCTTCAGTCCTCAATAATGGCAGCTTGTGCAGCCCTAGAGGTTGCATAAATAGAAATGGGACGTGAAGTGCCACCTGAATATAGAAAATTTGTCCACAAGAGCAGAGAACTAAAAGCAAATAATTGCATGAACTCCATTGTTGCTCATGCATGCAGTGAGTAGAAGATGAAGACATGCAATGAAACAGCAGCAATCTAGAAATAAGGTTACCAGCACTGTCAACTTTGTCAGAAAATACTTGTATATCCTGACCATCTTTCTTGGATAACAGCTAGCTTCAGTGGGAGCAGTGTGTAGGAGTGAGTGCAGGATTAGGGTCAATGTGTGCCTGTGTGTCCTGCATGTGTGCTGCACTTGGCTCAGAAATGGGCTGGAGCTGAGAGCCAAGTCTGGATTTCAGATGGGGCTTTTTGCAAACACAAGGGTGTTTGGCAGAGGATTGTTAAGGCAGGACTGAAGGCAATGTGTAAACAGGCACTTAAGAGGTGCAGCTATGTGTGCACAATTCCTGGATCAGAGGCTGTGCTGCCACGGCTATTACAGCGCTCACCCTGTGGAGATGGGAGCTGCTGAAGGGCAAGGTGTTGCCACTGGCACTGCATCCTGCTTATGTCAGAAGAATAGTGTGGAAGCTGCTTGAGGCAAAGGCAAAGCTTGTCCTTATCTGTCTGCAAAGACTATGTACACATACCCTCGGTCTGGCTTACTAGAGAGGAAGATGCTTGCTGGGAAGTGCAAAACTGGGTCAAAACTCTTCCAGACTGCTTAGAGGATGGGACCTGGTTTTGGTTCAGTTCCTTTTCAAATATCACATTTATTCCAGATACTTATTTTGTGCATGAGATGATAGAATATCTTATTTTTGAAGACTGCACAAATGCAGTTAATTGCTTTGAGATGTAATGATTTTCAGAGCAGACACATAACTTCAGGAAAATCCTCCAGTATAGAATAATTCTTCAATGAAACTAGACTGCCTTTTAATAAGGCCATAAGGTATGTTCAAACAGCTCTGTTATCATTGTCTTTTGATATTCTGGGCTCTCCTACAGCTTAATGATGGATGTCACATTATCACAAGCACTGAACTGACACAGAGGATGAAGTGAAGGGGTAATTCGTGCCTTCTCCATCTGCAGTTTGTTGCTGTGGTTATCATCACACTTCTTGTTTCTAAATGAACACCTCTGATTAGGGAGATCCATTGATGATGATTAATCAGTATTGCTACTGTGAAATTCAAAGCAGAGAGGGTAGCTTAAAGAAAAGCTTTGATGGCTTTGCTAAACTTATTGTAAGTGTGATAAAGAATTAATGTATGACAGTAGCAACAAGTAACAAATTTCTGATTTAGTGGTGAGAAAGTACTTAAAAATACATTTCCTCTGGAATATATGGATTAGATTAATTGAAATGTTTTAATTTTTTTTTTTTCAAATCAAATGAAGGAGAAAATAGAAGTGCTTTAATTCAAATTTTAAGCTTCTATTAATCTAGCTGGACAGGTTGTGAAGTTTTTTGTCTCAAATGTAATGCATTGCTTGACCCTAAAAAATATTTTGCTGAGAGTGAGGAATCGGGTCATTTCAGTGTAAAGATGGAACACTAAGCAGTTTAGATTATCTTCCTTTATTTTTCTGAAAATCTAGTATTTGCACAGTTCTAATTATGAGCTCTGACATAAAATCAGATTCTCTGCACTGCTCTTCAAGGGCATTGAGTAGCTTGATTAAGAGGACTTCATCTCTGTGAACAATCTGGCCCTTAAACTTGAGGTTCACACATAATTTCCAGTAATGTGCTGCTAGGATAATTAAGGAATCTCTTAAGTGTGCGTGAGGAGGGGGGAAGAGCAGTAAACAAGTACCTAGCATGTACTTTTAAGAGCAGGTGGCTTAATCTTCCACTAAATAAAGCAATAATTTCAGCATATTCTGGTGATTACAGATAATAGTTATTCAGGTAATATTAGCTTTTTCAGGTGTGGCATCTTGTTCTAGGTGTTGTAACCTGTCGTTTACTCCTTCGATGTGTTCAGGTTTACTGAGTAATTGCTTTGCTGAAAAACAGATTATATATTATTTAGCTGTCAGTTGTATTGGAAAAGTGCCAAATATCTCTTAAAACCCCAAATGTTACACAACAAACACCAGTGACAACAACTCATGCATGAAGCAAGGACTCAACTTGTTTTCTTGTTAGATGGTTAATATTGCAAAGAAGTTTCAAATTGGGAACTTGACAAATGGGAACTTGACAAATTGGGAACTTGCCTCATTGTCCAAGTTGTCTGACGGGCTTGAAAATGTTTAACTCTTAAACAGAAGACAGACACACCTCAGGCATCTCAAGAAGACCCTCAAACTATTTCGACAGAAGGAAAAACTCCACAGTCCTCAGTTCAGCAAGGTGTTGCTAGATGAAGTGTTCCTGCAGTAGAATTTCAGTATAAGTTGTTACATTTTCATTAAATTGGTTGGAAACAGCTAATGGCCAGTGTTTGAGAATCCCTGTTGAAGCTTCCCTTTGAGCAAAGCAGGGGAATTGTTTAATCCCATTTTAACAGCTGCATTAATTTATATTTTGTGTTTATTCAGCAATGATAGACTTTACCAGAGATAGTGGCCAGAACCAAGAGTGTACATGTGCTCACCCTTAAAGGAGAAAGTTCTAAATACAAATTTTGGGTTGTGTCTATTTATTATAAGCTACTGAGATTTAAATTCAGCTTAGCAGGAAAATTGGCATGTTGTGGATGTCCGTGTGTTTCCCTGACTAGTGGATCACTCAGGATTCAGAGTATCTGTGTTGTGTATCAACTTTTTGGGGTATGGAAATTCTGTCAATCCTGTGATACATCCAGGCAAGAGAGACAAGACTCTTAAAAACCATAAGTAAGTAAGGGGCAAGACAAAGACTGGGAATAGGTGTCCAGTCTTAAAGCCTAATCCTGAGACTTCTAGAAACCTTTATAAGCTTCAGAGGCCTTGGTTACACAGTTACACTGAAGGCCCCCATGTTCTTTTTTTTTTTTTTTTTTTTGAGAAGGATGTGGCTGTTTTGGGTGAAAAGAACTAAGCATCTAAACTCTCAGGCTGTCTCATTTCCTGCTCCCTTGAAGTATTCCTCACTGGAAACCAGCTGGTCAGCAAGGATGCCGTGGCAGGATGGCTCTTTGGCTGAGCAGGTCCTTGCAGCCCATCGTGCAGTTCACGTTGCAACAGCTTGAGGTCAGTGAGCTGAAAGCAGGAGTGGAAACTATTTGAAGAGTGCACTTCCCACCCTTCCCTCCTGCTCTGCTCTGCCTGGAGCAAGTTGTTTGATTCCATATATATTATTTTCCCTGTCGGAAAATGACTCCCACTCAAAACAGGATTAGGGAGCTTGGCAAAGGGAGGGTGAATTTAATTATAGGACAAACCAACATTCCCTCCCCCAGGAGTCTTGGCTTCAGTTGTCACTTCTGAGGCTTACTCTCTATAAAAGGTATCTGTTTGGCCTGTGTTCCTTTTCATCTGATAAGATGACATCTTTTTTACTGCTGTGTTGTTGCCCCTGTACAGATTCCAGATACTGACGGATTAACATAAGCTGTGTGCAGAACAGTGACTGATGCTTTCAACTCTGAGATTATGACATTAGGTTGAGATCTCATCTGAGTCTGGGCACTATGAGGCACTAAACTATGAGGAAAGTCTCTCCAGGATTTTCCCAGTTGATGGAGCAAGACAAGATCTCCATTCAGGCGTAAGGAGGACTGAATAAATTTCTGCATATATGTATTTTTTGTTTTTTGTCTACTGAAAGAACCTATAGTGACCTAAAGACTACTAAAATGAATCTGGATAGCATGCAGAAAAATTTGACATTTGTGCCTAGATCCTCTAATAGTTATTGCATGTCCTTAGCATTGTGCACAACAAAGTAAACAGAAAGTTCATAATGTTTGTTTGAGGAGTTTGCGTCATTCTGTGATGATTCTGATAATCTTATGTCAAGTAATGAAATAAAAAGCAACACAGGATACAGGACACTCTTGTAGCTGGTAGGGTTCTGTAGTTCCAGATGCTGCAGTGTTAAAAGTGTCTTTATTCCCACAGCTGATTTTTCCAACATTGAGTCACACCAGGTGTATTCAGAGTTGATTCTGCCTTGGTGACTGATGGTGCAGTTCAGCTGAAGCAGCCACAGCACAAGTGATGTGTGAGGTACTCCCAATTTCTAATGCCTGTCTTAACCTCAGTGTCGCTGGGGATTTGAGAGTTGTTTACAACATGGACCTTAGTGCTCGTTTCCAATGAACAGGAAGGTTCAGTACAGTAGCCTGAGCTTCAGGAGACCTGTGGAAGGGATTTAAGGGCACTCATCAAACCTTGCATTCAGGCTGAAAATTAAAGGGGTTAAAAAACCCCAAATGCAAGTGCAGTTTTCCTTGCCTTCAGGAATCCTAGGCTTAAAGTTTCATCTTGGCTTTTTCTGCCTTTAGATAGGAGGGAGGTGTAGAATACTTTTCATGCTGGCAAATAAACAGTCATCATAAAACAGAAAAGGTCTTGCCAGATTTCACAGTTGGATAGATTTTATCTTTACCATCAGCCTTCAGTAAAGCTTCTCTCCGTGTATAACCAGTATTGAAAAGTAGTCAAAGTTAACAGATGTCTACATGTGTATTATAAAGCAGTAAATGAACACCAAATTAGGAAAAAGGGAATGTGGGCAATGAATGATATAAAGGGGTGGAAGAAGGAAAAGAAAAAGTCAGCACAGGAATTTAAGTATTGCTTGTTGGATCTAGCATGGCATTCCATTTCAGTATAGTGTCAATGAAAGATCAGGATCTTATCAGTGATTGTCTGGCCTGTAATATTTTTGGTGCAAAACCCACCCGTTGAAAAAAACATTAGTCCTTATGCTGATTGGAGAAGTGAGCTAACAGCAGAACTGGAGAAGTGTGACCTGCACCTTATAGTCCTGGATAAGAACAGATATTGGAGGGACTTTAGCTCTGGAGAGGAGCTTTAAGACTGAAACTCACATGATGTGGTTTTTCTGTCTTTGTTTGGCCTGATCTACAGCTTGTTTGAATTAATGTAAGACTCCTCACGAATTCAGCAGAATATAGCAAAGTTGTTGCTAGCAGCTGGCTAAGTAGTCGCATTTCTTTCTAGTGGTTTCATCCAGAATGAAAACAAAATAAGTGTTTACCAAAAGAAATAGTCAGGCATTCTTTGTTTCATCCTTATCAGAATATTTGATAAGGTTGCTATGGTTATTTTCTTATAATATAAATTCTAAAAGTGACATGGTTCAATCTTGTAAGTATAAAAAGACATTTCTTGTAGGATATTTTAGCTTTATCAAATCTGCATTCTTCATTGGAGAAACTATTGTGTATAGTCTTTTTTGATCAGCAGAAGCTCTTTTAAAATGCCATTGCAATTTAAAAAAAATAGGACTTAGAATTAGTTATGTTTCGGTTCAGAGTTTTTGTTATCCAGCACCAAAAGTGCTGAACAGGAAAAGAAAGAAAATAACAAA
Organism: Pyrocephalus nanus; assembly: GCA_038380795.1. Lineage (NCBI taxonomy): Eukaryota > Metazoa > Chordata > Aves > Passeriformes > Tyrannidae > Pyrocephalus > Pyrocephalus nanus. The sequence continues at coordinate 21,080,519 of CM076270.1, read as the reverse complement.
AGTAACTTTGTGAATTCTTTTGTTTACATTAAAAAACCCAAACCAAAAACTCCACTCCACAACACTTTCATAACAAGCAACTATTTCCTGCTATCTTCATTTGCCACAAGAGGACTTACAGTCCTTACAGAGTAATTTCTTATCAACTTTGTTGGATGCTTTATGTTTTACAATTGTAGAATTAATTTAAAGTTTTTATTTGAATTTGAAACTTGACTAATCTGAGTGTTTAACATCCTTGTTTCAATGAGTAAATACTCAAGACAAAACTTATTTTATTAAACCTAATGTTCTCTTTTTTTCCTTTTACGCCATTTTTATCATCTGTTTCCATATTTTGAACTGAATAGCCACAGTTCTTCATATTTGCACTGTAGTAAATGTTTCCTCACTTATAGTAATTACTGTAGAACTAAAATTATGCAAATTAGAAGGAAGGAACTGTCTACTGTTTCTTTATACATTGGAACAGTAAAAATGTGGTTGAGTTGAGTTTCAGAAGTTTTGCTACCAGGAAGATGTTGGGAATTCTGAAGAATGCTGTTCACTGGGACATGCACTCTATTTTCTTACTTTTAGGTATTTCAGGTGAGAGAAGCATGAGTGTCAAATATTATTAATAATATTGAAGGCATCAAAGGTTGTGTGAGCAGAGCTATAAGCTGTCTAGAATGCTTTAGTTCTAGTCTTGACTTCCCACACTCCTCATCCATCAGTATATCTTTCAGTATTTGTTTCCTCTCTTCATTTATGAACTTCCAACACTTCTTTTGTATCAGATTTTTTGGCATCTTCATGTGTGCTCTGCCTGACACTTAGTAGGGCTCCTCTGCAGGTTGGCAGTGGGCATGGGCCTTGCTGGGGCTGGTTTCTGGTTCCACCCTTTCTTTCCATCTGATGCTACCCTGGAGTGAGATTGGTTTAGCAGGAATTGACTTCCAGAGAAAGAAGGAGCTGGATGACAAAATGTAGAGACTAGCTGTATTTATTTCCAAGAGATAAGTTTCTGAAGTCATTATTTGTTTGAACTGAGCTGACGTTGGCAAACAAGGAGATCAGGCACAGTCAATAATGAATCCTATGTGGTTTATCATATATCTTTACAAATGGGCAGAATTTGGCCTTTCTCTATAACTTAGCTGCTCGTGATGTAGTGATGTTCACGTGGGGTTTTTTGAGTGAATAAAAAGTCTTGCTTGTGCAGGTTAACCTGCAGTGGGTCACAGGGAGCTTGTGGAGTAGGTCTAGCCAATGATTTCCTTCTATCAAACAAACAATTATGGGTTTGTGTGGCTGCTTGTGTGGCCCCCTAGGAGGCTCCTGTGCTAGGTAACATAGAGGCACTCAGCAAAAATACTGCCCTGTACTGAGCATTCCAATTCAGGGCAAGAGAGCGAATAAAAATAATGATGTGATGTGAGGGCAGAGGTCCAAGGAACTACTGTTGTTGTCTAAGCCCAAAGAGAGTGATAGCCCTTGTAAGTCTACATCAGATAACCCCCCTTTGAACTGAAGTAATAGGCTGTGGTGTTGCTATTGAAAGTGTTTATTTGTCTTTGCTGCTGCCTGAATGCAGGTTGTCTCATGGTCATGGTGATGAATTGTGTACAATGATCACGATTTGAAAGTATTCTTATCAACACTGGGACTTTCTTTAGGTGCTAAAGTGTAGAGCATTGTAGAAAGTATGGCTTTGAATATGTATGTGTAGCTGTAGTGTACATTTATACATCTTAGTTCAGTGGGATCTCATATCAGATATATATAAAAAAATCCTTACCTGGGGATAGAACACCTCTTTGTTATGACAAGTAGGGACACATCTCTCTTCTGTGCCTTTTCAAATTATATCTTGAACTGAGTGATATCTACTAAAGTTATTCTAAATGCAATGAAGCTGCCAGCAGATTTTTAGCAGTGGAGCTGTTGGTGTTTCACTGGTGGTGACTCAGGGCTCCATGGGATGAGCTGAAAGCCTCGCTGCATTGCTCAGGAGATGGGTTTTGTGTCTCAGACTCGCTGCTATGAGCAGCTCTAATTGGTATCCTTTTCTACCATCCCTGCAGAAGTTCAACACAGCACTCTGCCCCAGTCTTACAAAAGGCTGTATCAGAGATGTGTGCAAGCAGAGGTGGGGGCTGTGGAAGAAACCTTGTGGGTCTGCCAGTCCTGATGAAGAGATAAATAGATAAGGAGTGGGAAAGGAATTTCAGATTCCAGTACTTCTAGTTCAGTGCACGGCCTAAGCTAAGTGTGCTTAATGCAGACAGTATTGAAAAAGGCTAGACATTTTTGTCTAATTCCCAGCATTGCTGTAAAAGCACTATAATATTTAGCCCTTTGAAACTGAGGTTGCAGGTTGTAAACAGATATGAGCATTTTCTAACCAATTTCAAGTTCCCTTTGGAACCATTTTTTTTTTTTTCTTTTTCTTTTTTTCTCTAGTACTGCAATAATACAAATAACCCAGATGAGAAGATAAAGTCTGCAATAAAAAAAAATGTGTGACTCTGGAGGCTGGGTGCAAGCTGTCAACAGCTGGTACCCATAAGAAGTGCCATGATTATGTTATCTAGCAGAATTATGGTTCAATCCAGTCTGATAAGACATCTGATTTTTTTTTTTTTCTCTATGGAGTATGCTGCCTTCTTGGAATAGGGTCAATTTTCTCTTCTTTAAGAAAGCAGAGGGAAAAAGCACTGTGTAATTCTTAATATGCTGGAAAAAGTCTGCTCTCTAGTGTCCAGTGATGGGGTAATTCTGGGAAATGGTGCAGTCACATACTCTGTATATTGCAGCAGGCACTGAGATTTGATTTAGGCTTGTTGAGCTGACAGAGGGAGTAACAATTTGATAGAAGGCAAATCAGAGGGTGCATTTGCTGAGAACCTGAGACATTTTGCAATTACTACTTGATTTTTTGCCATCTATTTGATGGTAATCTATCTCTGCAAGATTAGCAAGAGTCAAATCCTCCTGCCAGTCTCAACCAGTTGCTGGAATGTGACTGACAGGTGTGGGTTATGCCAAGATTTAATTCTATGTTTTTGAACAGGGGTAAGCAAAAAGAAAAGCAAAAAATGTCACATCACTCCTGCAAGTTTTGAAAAGGATTTAAAGTCCCGGGGGCGGGCAATCGTCTTCATCGGGACAGAGAGGCAGAGCTCCAGAGGAATCAGAAGTTGGGCGATTCTAGCGGAAGAAAAGGTGTCACATTCAAAGACCCAAGTTTTCATTTACGTCTCTGCGCTGCCCTCTGCAGGACATGATTTAATTTGGTCCAAGCTTTTTGCTGTTTGCTGCTGTGTTGATGGCTATAAATTGATACGAATAAACAAGAATAAAAACTAGAAAAGTTTCTTAAATAATAGCCATGACTAGCACTCGGGTCTTGGGTCGTGGTTTCCCTACCCTGCTGTCAGGCTGGAGGGCGTTTAGAGGCTCAAACAAACCCTGAGTTTAGTGGAGTGTTAAATTGTGCACAAAGGTAAATTTGCCTTGTCCTCATTCTAATACATCAGTCTACTTCTCCCATGACTTTTCAGTACTACTGAATTAGCATATATTAATTAATCCAGTGATGCTTCATATCACACTCAGTGATACTCCATAATACCTGCTAGATAAACTGAGGTAATAACTGTAGCTTCTGTATCCAAGTACAGATACACAGAATTATAGGAAGTGAGATTGGCAGTGGTAACCCAACCATGTCTGATGTTGCCTAAGCTGTAATCTCAAGCAATAGTAAATTTCTTGGTGGTCTGTTCATCATCCTCACCACTGTAAAGCTTTTCCTAGCAGCTAACTTAAGTCGTCTTTCCTATATGTAAATTCTATTACTTCCTGCAGATGTAAAGATCAGTTTATTCTCTCCCTTTTACCAGCAGTATTTGCAGAAACATATCAAAGAATATCTGACACCTTTTTCCATGGGTAGATGGCCTTTATCAAGCCAAACAGCCAGGATGAACAGTTATGCTGATCAAGCCAGGCTTTTGTACCTCACTACCAGATCTACTTATGCAATTAGGATATGTTTAAAACTTCTCTAATAGAGAAGTTGGTTTGGTTTTAATGTAAGAGACACATCCTTTTAAACTGGTTTCTTCCCCCCCCCCTTTTTTTTTTTTTTTTTCAATTTTTCTTTCTTTTTTTTTCTTTTTTAGATTTTTAATACCATGTACCAAAATAGTAAAAGAAGTTTCTAAAATGACCACTGAAACTCCTTGTGTAGTGCTAATTCTAGCACTTTAAAAGCTTTCCTTAATGAAAGGCTGTTAGGTGAAGGAGTAGTGCTCTTCTCTCTGGGATGTTATGTGTGTGAGGTAAGGTAGAAGAAGTTAGAGGTCACATAAATTACAGAGATTGGAGGTCTTAGGTGAAACTGTAAACATGTGTGGGATCCTGTCTGGCAGAGGGGGGAAAAAAAGAGAGTGGGTTAACTTTTAAGACAAGCTGAGGAAACCTGCAAATTGATCTAGAAACAGATATGTTTGCTTTCAGTTCATTTATTGGCTGGAACAGATTAAAACCAGCAAATCTCTCCTTTTAAGAAAATAGAGCTGGTTAAACTGCAGCCTGGTTCAAGTGAAGACAAAGATTCATGTGGAGCTAGTGTATTCCTGGCTCCCAGCCACGCAGAGAATTGAGGAATCACTTTCCCATCATTTCAGTTGTTGCCCTGCAGGCTCTGATGGCATCAAGATATATGTAATTCAAAAATGTCAGTATCTTTGAGAGAAGAATTTGCAGGGAAGAGCTGTTTCCCACTGCTTTCCTCCCTGCTTAGAGTGCAGATAGGTGTCCCTGCGAGTCAGCCAGGTGCAAAATCCCAGTCTGCACAGCAGTGGAGGGAGGGAATTCCTGCTTCTGCTTGACAGCTGGAAAAGCAGAAGGCAGCAGAGGTTGCTAAGGCTGGCTCTCCTGCTGGAGGGAGCCTGAGGAGTTTGGACTTGTCGGGTAAGTAATGCAGAATCAGAGCTCTGGGAGAGCACATCTGAGCAGCTGCAGGGAGTATAGAGTATCTTTACCAAAACAGCACAAATGTTCTGCTGAAATTAGTTAACTAATAACTTCCCCCTGCACTGGTTTCCCACACACACAGTCAGCTTTTTCTTTGAGTGTGCATGGCCTGGCTGATGTTGGCACTGTCCATCAGCAAGGCTGACTCTTTGGGCTCTCGGAGAAAGTAAGTTTTCCACTTGCTTGCCTTCAGGAGGTGGAGGATTCTCCTCAAGCAGCCTAGTCCAGCTCAGACAGAAAAAAAGGAGGACCCTCTGACCCAGCTGGTGCTGTGTGTGGTAGGGGGCAAAGCTGCTGTTGTGGCTGCCTCGAGAGGTAGTGTGGGGAGCAAATGGGTATTTGTAAACAATTTCAATTATTCTTTAGAATCAGGGAAGCTAATGGGCACAGAGATGTCATATTAAGAGGAGTGAGTGTCTGGCTTATCCTAAGTAGGATATGTGATAATTTTTTCCATTTCAAGGATGAGAGAGTGTGTGGATTTAGTGGATGGTGCCTTTAGAATTAGCAGTTCTGTGTTTCACTGAGTGGTGTGAAAGCACCAGGAGGAAAATGCTTACTTCTGCTGTAATTAGAAAACCAATCTTCAGAAAAGCCAAAAGTGTCGGGCTTCGAATTAGTTCCAGACTCTTCTGCTGCCTCTTGAAACCATTATCTGTTCGTGGAATAGAGTCCAAGGAGTGCATTTGGTTTGCCGTGTGTCAGAAGTGTGGAGAAGCAAAAACAGTGCAGAAAGCATGGAAGGTGTGCATTAGGAATGTCTTGGCTTGCAGTCAGTGTAGCCAGCAACCTTCTGCAGCCCGTGGGGAAAAGTGTGGGCAAAAGGGGACAAGAAGAGAACTCCACAGAGTGAATTTGGACTACAGGGAATTCTGTTTCCTTAGGCAAGCTGTTAACCACATCTGCCAAGTGTTATTACTCTAGTGTGAAAAGGTACATTTCCTCCATAGGTATTGAAGAAACAACTTTTGGAAGGATGCCCTAGGCAAACTTATTCAAAAGTCAGAATTTGGCTCTTTGGGGAGCAGAGGTTAATGTGGAGCATCCCACCAGGATGGAATGAAGGTACTGCTTTCTGGAGGATGCATTCTCTTAACTTTGCTCTCCACAGTGTACAGAAGACTTCTTAAGAACTGGAGGCTGTGGTGACACACCTAACTGTGGTGAACTGTGAAAGGAATTTTGTCTAAATAAAGCAATAGTCACAATGGTGATGTGTGTTACCCTTGTTTCACCCAATATTTATAGATTTGGAGAAGGAGATTGCTCTCAGCTGACTGTTATCTAAACACACAAATCACCTCTTTTTGCTCTATTTAAGTGAAATGTGTCCAGAAGTTACCCCATAGGGTAAAATCTTGGTTTATGTTGAGATCTAATCAAATTCCTCTGCAGGTGTGGTCTTTGATGAACAGGCTGAAGATCATACCTTAGGCATATCGGTGTAATTTGCTTTCTGAAGTGAAAACTCCACTGAAGTCCAATTTAGCTCTTAGTTTGAAGGTACATAAAGAATTTGAGCACTGTAGAAGACTTGCACTCAGCCTTTGAATAAGGCACATGCAATATTTTTCTCTGATACTGAAGACTATTTTTTCACCTCCACTGCTAAACAAGAAATAAATGGTCTTAATTAGAATTTAGTGTTTAACTACTGAACAAATATGCATAAAGTATTTTTCTGCCACTGATAGTTCTAAACAAAATGTTTGTGATTATACAGCCCATCAGAACCCTGAGCTCTGCTCTGATATTTTTATTATATTTGGTATTTTCTGTTTTAATCAAGCATAAAGGTCAATTGATTTAATTTTGGTTGACAGTGGAGACGCAGTTTAATTTGCTGTCAGTAAGATATTAAAAAGTGATAGCATTTCAAGGACAGCAACAAAATTCCAGGTGAAAGGACAGAGACTTGGTATTTTGTCTTGCTTAACTTTGCTAATTTTGATCATCTTACATAGTTAAATGCCAGCACTAACATAGTTAAATACACAGCAAACATTGCAACAGTTAACAACGCTGCGTTAATGAGATGAGAAACAAAATGTAGATGCATTTTGGTTTTCTAAGTAATTGGAACAAAAAACCCCCTGAATTCTCCAGTGACTCAAATACTTCTTTTAATTTGAAACACATTTATCTAGAGAATGTGTTATTGGCACACTTATGGTAGATCCATGCTTATTATTCTAGGCAGGAAAGTTTTTAGCTCAGTGTCTATTAGAAACTAAAGGCATATCAATGTTTATGATTTTTGGTATTTTTCTTCTATACTGGTGACTTTTCTAAATATATTTTTTGATTTGTGTCATTAGGGAGAGATCTCCTTCCTTCTTACTTTTCCAGTTCAAGTCTAGATTGCTTTAAAGGGATTTAGAGTTAGTATAATTTTGTGAGAAACAAAAACCATGCACATTTTTAAGTTCAGAAAGATGAGAGCACAGATACAAAGACCTGCTCAAATATTTTTTTGCTGGATTGGGGATTTTTGGCTTAACATCAGCAATCCCAATTTGTTTCTGCACTTCTGCAGCCTGCAAAATGGAGAAAGAAATTCATAGGGGGTGAGCTCTGTGAACTAGCAGTGTTGTGAAACAGATAATTTTATACTTCTTTCCTGGTTGGAATGATGGTTTCGTACTTTTATTTCAGTAATCAGATTAAACAGAGAAAAGCATGAACTCTACTGAGTGGTGCAGTACAAGAGCATGACCTTGTTAGGACAATTCTTAACACAACAAAAGCTCCTGCTGCATTGTTATTTTATAACTGCCAGGTCCAGTTGAGCACTTTATGCTGGAAACTGCTCTTTGCAAAAAAAAAAAAAAAAAAAAATCAATATTTTCTCTGTATGTTATTTGGAAGCATTTCTGACAAGAGTAAAAAGAAGTATTTGCCTTGGGTTGTTTACATAAAGGTTGTGGTAGTTTGTTAATTCTTTTATTTTTTAAATTAATCTGATCCAGTTCAAAAGGTTTTTCTGAGTGCATCCATAATTGGTTTCACCTTGTAGACATTGCCTTCTGGAATTTTTTCAGTGCAAGGAAGAAAATGGAGGGTGATGGTGAAAAATTTCTCTGAAGATTTTTGAGAGAAGTGTGTGGTGCTCTGGACAAAAGGAAGTTCGCTTTGGAAAAGCAAAACTTACTGGTTGGGAAGAAAATGGTCTGTTTATTTTTGGAACTTGAAGTTCAGGAGTTGTGGCTCAGTATAAGGTTAAGTCAGTTCATCAAAATGTCAGTGAAATACATGGATTTAAGAAATGTCAATTGCTTGTTTTTCATGAAATATCAGCACGACACTGCTTCAAACACAAGATATTCACATTTTTTTGACATGCATATCATGCAATACATGGAGAAAATGGACCTTTTGGTGTCCTATTTTGGGAACACAGCAGGATAGCAAAATCTTTAATGTGTTCATAGAACTGGAAATTCCAATTTCTGTTGGAATTTCCTAACACTACACAGAAGTTTTCCATATATATTTCAAACATATGTAAAAACTGCAGTGCAGTATACAATAATCCATGATTCCAGTTCAATCCAACATTTGCTGTGGACTACAAAAGATTATTTTGAAATCTGGTGGAGGATGCCGCCTCCTGCTGCTGCATATGGGGAATGCACTTCACTAAGGTCTATGAATGTTTATTGAAATATAAAATGAATTTGCAGTGCAAAACTGCATTGGCACATACAGCAGGTGTCTCCTGCCACATTTCAGACTGTCAGCCTCAAGTAATGGCACATGCTGGATATGTCTGAACAGTTGTGAGAGAAGGGAAACTTTCAAAAGACTTGTCTGCCTTTTCACCCATTTCTGTCAATAAAGATCCTGTGTTGCAAAAAGGTTCCAATATCTGAGGAAAACTGGGAAAGAGGTGATTCTTGCTTTTTGGTCTTGGGGGCCATTGACAGCAGCTATTTTAGGAAGGTACATTCACTGCTGAACTCACAGTAGAGGCCCCATTGTTTCCCCCCATCTGAAAGGTTTTGAGCCCTTACAGGTAATGCTGCATCTGAAGGGCAGTGCAGTTCTATCAGTCTGAGCTCACCTCTTGGGCTCAAAATCTGGGTGACTCTTGGCAGCACAGCCATGAGGAAAACTACTGGAATACAATTTGTGTGTTTTTTCTTGGGAGGAGGAGACGTGAGAGATGAAAGCATCGAACCACATGTGCACCAAGGGCATTTAGTCTGGGGGCCAGACTAAATCTAGTGGGAAGTAAACCTGAAATACATACAGCAGAAATGTCAGGGGGCTGAGCATCAGACACTTTCACCTTCTGATCTACTGCTGTTGTGCCAAAATACTTTCTGATGTGGACCTAAACTTATAGTACTTAATCTGGACAAAATCTAGGACAATTTGGGAAGGGTGGTGGGTGAGGAACCGTGTTCTTGTGAGTGTTTTGCAAAGGATAGTGAGGAAAACATCTAAAGAGCTGGTTATTTATTCAACCTTTCTCATCCATGAAGTCAGCTTTTCAGCAAACAAGCTCCTGAGAGAATCACCTCTATTATTTATAGGGTGGTGGGTTTTCCAAAGTCTGCTCTCACCAACAACTGGAGATATACAGATTGACTGTACTCTGGCGTGGCTGTTCTCCTTTGCGAACTTCAAAGACAAAAATGCCATTTGAAAAACAGGTTAACTAAGTAGGTCAGTATTTGTTCCAGGAGGAGCATGTGTGGTCTTTAAGACACCGAAGGAATTCTTCTTTTTGAAAGTCTGCATTTTACAGCATGGAGGAGTTTGGCAATGCTGATTTAGCACAGGTCCTTTTTAAAAGCTGCATACTTGAGTGCTAAGGGGATTAGAGTTGAGCGCACTTTAATGAACACCTGTGAAGAGAGTGAACCTGTTCAAAAGAATAGACGTGTTGTGCTTCAAAGAAATCCACAGAGAGAAATATGGAGAGCCACTTTAAAAGAATACAGTGCATTCTAACTAACTAATCCAGTTAAAGGAATAAATTTCCAATGCACGGAAAGGCAAAACACAAGAGAAAGCAGAAGAGAAGGGTTGTGTTATATGGTTACATCTTCCCCTGCCGTATTTTTTGTTCTTCATCTGAATAAAAGCAAGAATACTTTTATCCACCTGCCTGAAACAGATATTCAGGGTGTAATTTTAGTGGGGTTTCTCTACAGCAAGGGGATTATGCATTTAATGGGTGTCAGTTGTAACTTCTCTGTGCTTTTTAGCTAATAGCTGTTCTGATTACTCGGGAAATGAGAAAAATTGGAGTGAGTTTGTAATAATCACATTCACTAAGGGAGAAGTAGTAGATTTTTTGCTGACTGATTATTTTATCACCATTAATACCTCCTTATAATGGTAATGATATCTTTGAAATATTCAGCTGATGAAATATTTTATGATGAAGACTGAGCTGGTCTTTTGCAGAACTGAATTTGTGACCTGGCAATGGCTTTAAAAGGCTGCCCCAGATGGCAACTCTGGTAAAATACTCAATGAATAGCACACAGAACACTGAAGGAAAGGTCTATAAGGATATTTTCCAAGTACTATCTTGTGGTGTATATCTTTTGTGTGAGAAACAAATAATACCTGGTGTGCCTGGTCAATGCTGCTTGAAGGACCCACCTCCTGTGGTAGGAAGACTGATAATAAGAGTCTGTTTTTTAAGATTTTTGTTTTTCATTAGATGTCCTGTAAGAGTGCTACCCTTCACCCAGCTGTTCATTCTTTCTGCTGTTGCTGATGTGCCAAAGCTTTTCCTGGAGTGGAACTTCTTTGCAGATGTTTTGATTACAATCATACACCATTCTGGACTCGCCAAATAACTTTTTGTATGGGAAATATGTCTCTTCAAGGATAACAAATGTACACAGATCAAATCAACATAAGGATAAGCGAAAGAAAATTTGTCCTTTATAACTCTAAATGTCTGAACCTTCTAAAACCCTTTGTACACTTAGGGCTGTCTTTGAAGGGAGCATTACTCTCTCTGTTTTAAATAGAGGGAAAGGGGAAATGAGGGGCAAAGGAACTGAGACCTGAATAAATGAGCCTGGCTGGAGATGAAGGCTGACCTTCCACTTCTGCACAAGGCCAGGAGGACTGGATATCTCTCTTCTATATTTGAATGTACAGTAGAGGAGGGAACATGTGCCTGGGAAAATCTAAGATCTAACTCTGATTCTTAGGGCAATCCCCTCTAATTCACTGTAACATGTTCTGCTTGGTGAATCTTCACTAGTAAGGGATTGGAGTCAGGAGGTTCCCCCTTGTCACCCCCTCACTGGGCTGTCAGGTTCCTGGGGAGAGAGGGTGTCTGTGCAAGGGGCAGGAGAGTGCTCTGCCCCTATAACAACCCTGCAGGCATCAGACAGAGGGGTGGCAGCCCTGCAGTACCCCCCTGCCCTGCTGTGCAGGATGGGCCGTGTTCCACTGTGGAGATCAGCCCAGGATGGCTCAGGAGCCACGTCCCTGCTGTTCTCTCTGCTCACTGCAATGGTGACAGAACAAGGAGGCTCCTTGGGTTAGTGCTGTGGGTTTGCTCAAACAGAGGTGTGGGTTTGAAAGAGTTTAGCTGTTTTGCCTGCAGTGTCTATCGCTGTTTAATGACGCAGAGTGAAAACCTTGATACATCTCTTGTGTCTGGAGGCATTGATGTCTCCCGGTATCCTTCATAAGAGGAGTTTCTACTGTGAGGGCTAACTCATTTAAAAAGTGTGTTTAGAGCAATTTAAGGGCAGATTTTCTCTTATTGTCAGATTTCTTTAAGCTGTTCAGATGAGACCCAGTTCAGCAGACACAGAAACAAAAGAACAGTGTAATCAAAAAATGTGTAAAACGAAGGGAATGAAAGTATTTTCTTAGACTGTATGGAATCAGCGTAAAATGGGCCTAAAATAAGTGGGATTTAAGTGAAGTACAAAAGATCAAACCTCAGAACAAATTGTCAGGTAATTTTAAGAAATCCTCTTTGCTTCTTGTGCTAATAATAAGACTGCTCTGGATCACTGCTGTTTCAGAGCAAACATCTCTTTATCTGTGTAGCTGCTCTTCCTCTCACCTCAGAACATCAGTGCTGAGCAACCTGTAGTGGCTTGTGACTGAAAAATGTCCCTTGGAAAAAAAACCAAAACAACTCAACTGATCCCAAAGGTAATTTAAGATTTTCTTCTTAAAAACTTTGTTGATCATTTGAAATGGGATAAAAACTCATTTCCCCTATTAAGTATGGAGGAAGAGATTATTTTGCTGAGGTCAAGATGTGCCTTCTATTAGCTCTTGATGGGTTTTATAAAAGAAAAAAAAAAGGAAGTCCCAAACACTAATGGGGGGGGTGGGGTGTGGAAATGCTCCTGCTCTTAGTTATTTCTTAAAACTATGTAAGTAACTTAGTCTTCCAAAAATGGGGGGGAAAGTGGACTTGGGTAGTTACTGTGTGAGAGAATCACCAGTATGATTTAGCTCATTGAAACCTTCTTTCTAGTAGAGGGGGAGTTCTTTTCAGAATATTGGGAAGGGTTCCGTTTGTCTCTTTGGGATGCCAGGAGCACAGGGATAGCCCTGCTTTGTTTCCAGTTATCTCCTCCTGTCCCCCAGGCTAACATTGGTGTCCTTGGTGCACAGCCCCTGCCTGGCTCTGGCTGTGCAGCTCGTGGCCAAATCACCTGCAGGCAACACAGGAGGCCGAGTCCTGGGTGGGTCTGATGGCAGGGAGGGAAATGCAGGGCCATCAGGAAATTAATTTGCATGTAGCATAAATTAATTGCAGCTGGTGAATGGCAGGGACAGGTGGATTGGCAGCTTTCAAAAGGTGGCTTTAGCAAACTTTATCAAGACTGGGAGCTGTCTGTACTTGGTTTAGAAGTAAATCACGGATTTGTGTAGTCATTTATTCCAGAGTTTTATTTTATGCAAACCTATGAGGTGCTGATTGGCACTGGATTTCACGAAGTGTGTATTTGGGGGGTGCTGCAGATGAGCAGAGCGGCATGTGCTGCCTATTGTGATACTGTTGCAGAGAGGCTGCTCTGGAAATCACACAGGTAAGAGTCTGGAAGGATCCCTTGTCCTTCCCACTGCAGGAAGTGTCGTTCCTGTAAGGCTGCTTCGTTTTGCAGTCAGAGCTCTGATTACTAATTTTCTAAGTTAAAAAAAAAAAAAAATAAAATTCGGTCTGAAAGTGCTTCAAAATCCAGTAAATGCTAATCAAATATTTTGAGAGATTAGCGATTATTAATGGGGAAACGGGAGCAGAGGCGGCTGCAGCGTCGCGGAGCGCGGGCAGGGGGCGGAACGGGACTGCGCCGGGATGCGCCATCCCTGCGGATGCCAAAGGGTGGATATCCTGGAAAAAGCAGTGTGAAAGGATGCGGGATACTGCTCGCTGTAGGGGATACACTGAGAGGAAAGAGGGAAACCCGCGGGTTAGGGCAGAACGGCCGAAAGCCCACTGTCCCCTCCTTGAAAATCCTGTTTAAAAACCAACCAAACAAAAAACCCCACCACAAACAACAACAAAAAGAAAACGAGGAGAAATGAAATGCTTGGCAGGTACTCTGGCTTTAGGCAATGCTGTAGGATTTACTGGTGGTGCTAGAAAACACCAGTTTCTACAAAAGGCTGTTTCTACACGAGGTGCTTTCTCCCTGGTAATGGATTCCTCTTTTTATTGTGAGGGTGGTTTTGCTGGTGGGGTTTTGATGGGATTTTGTTTGTTTTGGTAATTTTAGCAGACTGCCAAGGGTTGTGTCTGATGGTGTGCCTGTGCAGCCAGAGTGTGCAGGGATTGGCATGTAGAAGGCACACAAGTCATGTTAGGGGTCTGGATGCCCCTCTTCTCAGGGACTCAGGTGCAAGCCCATGTCATGTCATGTCCCCTCAGTTTTTCCAAAGTAAATGAAAAGATGTAGTGGTTCCTGCTTTCATATATAATAGTGTGATTTTTGTCAATGAAAATTTCCAAGACTCTTGCATTTGCTTACACAGTTACTTTTTAGAGATTCTGCAAGTGCATCATGATCTTGCTTTTTTTTTTTTTTTTTTTTTTTTTTTTTTTTTTTTTAAGAGATACTTTCCTGGATGTTCCTAGTAAGATAGTTTTTTTAGGAATGAAGGAATGTGCTGCAGGAAGAAACTTTCATATAATACACATTGTGTTGTACTTGGGGGAGTGAAATGAGGCCGTTTTATTGCTTGTAAATACAGCAAATATTTCACAGGTGACTGTTTTGAAAATATGATAAGGCTGTTTTGCTATGCTAAATATGAAGTATAGGGTTGCTTGACTAGGCTGCTCGGAGTTTATGTGGAACTCATCCAAGTATTGAGGAGGATACATCCTGAAAAATTAGTATTAAGGGAATTTTTTTATATATATGGAAAAATATAGACTTTAAGCTTTGGGTTCTGCATGAACTGGTCTGTACTCAAATGACAGAAGTGGCTAGAGGGTGGCTAGTGGAGAAAAAGCAATATAATCTTGCTGGTGTAATGGTTTGGGTAGAGAGACCCTGAGTGTATTATGCTCTTGCAGCTCAGAAAGCTGAAAAGAACTTTCAGGTAATCCTGTGGACTCAGAGTATGGAAGTCACACGATGGAGTTTAGCCACAAATCTTCAGACCTAAACAAAACATATTTTTCAAGTTTATTAAAAGTTTCCTTGCTCTTTCAGTGTAAAGAGGAGCTCTGACCAAACCAGGGTCTGGCTAAAACTGGTAGACAGAATCTGGATCAATAATCACGGGCTTGAATTCAGCACCTAGCTTGCAACACTTGATAGTTCAGAAGAATTGGGAACAGACTTGGAGAAAATATGAGGGCTTGAAGTGCAGGGAATGGTGCAAAGTGAAAGACTCACCTCATCGCTGCTGTGCCTTCCAAAGCTCAGGAGGTGTTTCCCACTCTGAATCCCAGGCTTTATCCTGCGGCCTTTCAGGCTTAGGCATGGCAAAGTGTTAGCAATCAGTGATACTGCTTGATGAAAGTAAAACTTTAATTTTTTTTTTTTTTTTTTTTTTTTTTTTTAGTTCTTATCAGGTGCTTGTTTTGCCCTTCTGGGGCTTTACTAATGTGTGCAGTATCTTTAGCAGTCAAGTGTCCTTGGCAGTAATAGTCAAGCTCTTCTGTATGAGAAAGCAAAGTTTCTGAAGTTACTTTGCAACCCAGTGTCCTCAAAACTGTGTTAGGGAACTGGCTTGATGTTTTATCAGCAACATGATAGCAATTAACTTTTTCACAGAATACTCAGGGTTGGGAGGGACCACAAGGATCATCAAGTCCAGTTCTTAAGTGAATGTCCTGTACAGGGGTTGAACCCACGGACCTTGGCAATGTATTTTTGTTTTGTTAAGTAGCATTAATATCAGAGCTGTCAGTGAAAGTTTAAAAAAAAAAAACAAAACACCTTGAAAAGAATCTTAGCTGAAATAAAACAAATATTAGGAATAGTTTGGTTATAAAGTGGGTTTCCAGCTTCCATCGTTGAAGTCTAGGCTATTCTGATCAATATTATGTCTGGTCTCTAAGTTTGTGCCCACCTTTATTTTGCTCTGTCAATAAGAAAAGGCTAAGCCATGTTAAACTTGGACCTCTTTGGGACAATTATATTCCTGGTGCAGGTTCATCAAGCCAATTGCATTGACAACAGAGAAAAATGGGGATTTTCTTTCTGCCAATGAACTTAATCCCTGGATGCACTGTTATTTGCATTACAGAAAACAGCAAAAGGTCATTGATTTTAACACCCTAGAACTCATGTCTGATGGTGATGAAAGATGAAGTTTTACACATTAGGTATGCCTGTCATTTAGACTCGTTCAACTGTCTTTGGTCCAACTTCTTTCCTCATGTTTTATCTCAGCTCATACCTGAACTCAGCAGTCAAAGACTGCCAGACCTGGCCAGTGTGCACGGGGCACTTTGGTGGAGATCTCTGATCCCTGAGATTCCCTTCTCTCCAGAAGACCAGCACCACCACATCTGTTACCTGCAGTGTTTGATGTCCAGTGTGCACTTCTTGTCATCAGCAGAGAAGTTCTTTCGCTGTGTTAATTAATGCTAATTTAGGTGACGTGTTTTTAATTTTTTTGGAAACTGAAAATAAGCCTTTAGGCTGCTAAAAGACATTTTTACAAATAGAAGGACAGACAGACATGATTTTTTAGCTGGGAGGAATTACAGTGTAGTTTTAGAGGAGAATATTAGAAGGACATGATTTCACAAATGTATCGCACAACAATGCACTAATTCTTTGTGTGTCTCCAGAGGCCTCAGCCCAAAGGTAGCTGAAATTCTATACCATAATCGCATTCTTTCAAAATTGCAGCTATAAGAGACCGTAGTTGTTTCCAGAGAAATGCTAAAAATGGGATGTGCATTTTTCTGTATGTACGTTGCATATGCTAGCATTCAGTCATAGATTACTTCATTAACCTTTGCTCTTCAGAAGCCTTGGAAAGGAAAAATACTTCAAGGAAAAATAGACTGGGGGGAGCGAGCTGACAGGATTTCATGAAAGGTCAAAATCTAGCAAGTTAACTCTCCCTGCCCCCTGCTTGACTGAACAGCTTCTGCTCCGTGTCTCTGCAAAGAAACAGCAAATAGGTCTTGCAGGTGCTGCAGAAGCAGAGATTGTTTCAGTGCTTATTCTTCATGTTTGTTTGCATGTATTTTAGAGTGCTCTTGCATGATTTGCTTACTCAGATTTTTGTTCTTGTTTTTGAGTGGAAGCTATAGTAACAACTAAAAAAACCCACAAAAACAACCTAAACCAAATATTCAGATAAAATGCAATTTTTTTTATCTGTTATTCTGTTTTAAAGAAACAGAACAAGAGTTACCTGAGTGACTTGAGCCTGAGATGCCTTTAGCATTGATAGCTCATCAACACACCTGGTTTTGATTTAGCTGTAGCTGGTTTTTTCTTTTATTTATTTCTATTACATATTTTTGGTGTCCACTTGGTGACAATAATATACAGAATGTAGCTAAACTCACTCTGTATTCTGGATTCAATTTTAAAAGTGACTTCTCATGGCCAAGTTAGAAGCCTTTGAAATATGGGAGCATAATAGAAATGCTGACAGTGTCTTAACAGTGTCTGCAGTAGTGGGTGTTTCTCTACTATAATGTGTTATTGGGTTCTTTTTTTCACTTTCCCTGCTTTCTGTCAAAGGTGGTTTTATCATTCATTAGCTTCAAAACCATCATCTTTTTTTGCCTAACCTGCAACGGGGTTTGTTTGTTTTGTTTTGTTTTCTTCTTTGAATCTGCAGTGGAACAGGACAGACAGGGGAAATTTATGTTGTAGCTTATCCAGAAGACTTCCCTGCTGTCTGATGCTATTATGTACTTATGTTCAGTAAGTGTGTAGATAAACACTTGCAATCTAAGGCTTGAAGGAGACAATCTTTAAAGAAAGTGTCATGACAGGGTAATTAAAAGGATGGTAATTTTAAGATGTTGTATATCTACCGTGTTGTACTGACAGAAATTAAGCCTTTTTTCCATAAAACACTAACAAACCCCCTTGTAACTTATTTAACTGATACCCAGGGAAATACTTAGCTATTATATTACTTTAAAACTCCTCTATAAAATCCATATTCTGGGCTGCAGTTGCACAGAGAGATGAAGGTGGAAGGAGCACGTCCTCTCCCATTTGGGTGACAGTGTTGGGGCTGCCCAGAGGCTTCTCTAGGAAAATTGCTGGTATAAAGCAGTAAGAGGACAGAGGTGAGACAGAAGCAATGATGGTCAGACAAGGGTGGTGCCTCCTCCTTTGTGCCTTCTCCTGACTGTGTAAATACCCAGGAGGGTGCAAGCCACCCTTACTTAACTGCAGGATGTTGTATAGCTTCCTGTAAATACTGCTTTAATTGAAGTGTGTCTGGATTTTCATGTGTGCTAAGTACTATTTTCTCTAAGAAATCCTACCACACACTATTATTAACTGGCAGCAGTTGTGGATTCCTCATCTTCAGCTATTTCCTTTAGCTAAAAAATGCAGAACTGTGCTGCCCTGAAGGGTTATTTAGCAAGAGTTTTAATGAAATAATAGAAACGTTGCACTCTAGTGATTTCCCCCATGCAGGGAAATGTCACAGTCCGTTGGTCTTTCCCGGGAACATTACATGAGATTACACCTATTTTCATTACTCTGCTCAAGTACAATATTGTTAGGTAAATATTTGCACAAAAATGTGGCCATCCTTAGGTGTGAGCTGTCCTGCAAGGTAAATAATTAAAGCATGTGCTTTCTCTAGTAGCAGAAGCCAGTGCTTGATACAGGTTTGATCATTTCACAAGTCTCTTTGGTAATCCATAACTGTCTTCTGCAATTATTTTCATCATCCAGCCAAGCAAAGATAAAAGGTAGAACATGGCTCTTTCGCCTACTCCCAGGGAATCTCCATTATCCTTCAAGGGTCACGTGGCCTCGAGAAAGCCAATCTGAGTGGGAAGAGGCAGCCCACAAGGACAGCTCAGTATGAGCAGAAAATGAAGTTGTTACCAGACAGCAAACTGCAGCCCTCGGTTCTTATGAATATTTGAATGAGTAACTAAAAACAGCTCAGTGGACTCTAAGCAACTGTGACAGCTGAAACTGCCTGGGAAACTACAGCAGTCTACAAGGACCACGATGAAAAGATCAGCAGTCACATTTCCACCTACGCCAGCACAAGTATATTGTAAAACATGAGCAGGTTCTTAGTCCCCAAATATTGTTTAGAAAGAAAAATCCCTTTTTCCCCCCTATGAATTTTCATAAGCAAGGTATGTACTGAATCTGTCAAGAAATTTTGAATTCATTAAAGTCCAATGATTTTTAACAACCTACTGGAGGCAGGAGAATAGCCACGTTCTTTTAGACATTGAAATATTGATGTTGCTGTTGCTTATACTTATAGAAAACTTGCCCTAGTGAATCTTTCATTAATATTTTTCAGCTAGTTCCATGTGGTAAGAAAGATGATGAGAACAGTTTCCCTGAAGCTAAAATGCTCTGAATAATCTGCACCAAAAAAAAAAAAAAAAAAAAGGCAAAGGTAAAGAACCATAATAAGCAAACTAATGCAAGAGTGGGCTTATTTTACAGCAGTTCTAAAAAGAACAAAGCAGCTATATATATTTTCTTAAAAAAAAAAAAATCTTTTACTGAAGTGCAATTTTTCGACACCACTCTTTTTTTTTTTTTCTCATGAATGTTATAAAGCTGTGTAAAGATGTATTTGCTATGACCTTCCTGATTATATAGACCACAGTTAATGTGTCCTCTGCTGTGTAACTACCCAGTGTTCATAGCAGGGATATTCCTCGCTCAGTTGTTTTCACTGGGACTGCTTGCACAGGAGGAGGCTGCAGAATTGGCTTGGTACAGTGTTTAATGTGTTGGCTTTATAGGAAGACTGTGAGGGTGACATCTTCCTCACATTTTTTATTGCTATTGCGAGTTTACACTATAAATCTGACTTATGAACCAGATGAATTGTTCAGATAAAATGTAACTGGCTTGCTGTAAATGAGCAACAAAGAAAGAAGTATGCTTTTAAAATAGTAAGATGAAGAGCCTCTTTAACAAGAACTGCACTTACATTTGTCAAATGGCACTTCATTCTGGCACTTGTGCCATTTGGTAGCAGGGACATTGGTTTCAGTGTAGCATCTGCAGTGCTGGAATGGAGTACTTTGAAAAATTGTGGAGTTCCCACCAAAGGAGATCTGTCTAACCTGCTCTTAAACGTTCATCAAGAATGATGGTGGAATAATTGATCCTGGAATAGTAAAACACAGTGACTGACTGGCAGCCCTCTTGAACTCCTGCCGAGACCTCTTTTATATGAGCTCAGGATTTCGAGATCCACAGTTGAGTCGTGTTTGTAAAGGGAGTGATGTCAGAGCAAACTGGAAGGCTTAGGTCTGATTCCACCTATTCTGTTCATACCATCAAGTAAACATTGAAGTTTCCCAGAAAACGCAGAATAAATCAAAACTCAGTCTAACATGAGTTAGCTACAGAACTGAATTACAAGTTCTTTGCACATTTGTTTCAAATTTTGCATTTTTTATGATTTTTTTCTTTTTTTGTTAATTTGTTTTTTCATTTGATCTTTTTATTTTGATTATATCACAAAACCTTTACCTGGCTGTGATTTAACTGGTGGGGGATTTATTTTGCATTTTGGTATAGTTACTTAGTTTTGCATATTGCCTACAGAAGGTCTTGAAACTTGCTCTCTTTTTTCCTGTGACTTATCTTAGTATATAAGTAATATTTTTTTCCTGCACATCTGATGAAAGATGTTGTGGACAAGAGCTGATGACTTCAAAATGAGGAAAAAGGGGATGGAGTGGAAAGGGCAGGGGAAAGAAGAAGGATCTCTATTGAAATTCTAGAGATTATGCCACTATTTGGGCCCATAGCACAGCAAATGTGTAAAAGCCACTTTCTTGATTCCTAAGGTTCTTGGGTAAGTACAGAAAGATTCTGTGCTTTGCTGTTATCTGCTCCTCTGCTCAGGTCTTGGTTTTTGACTGGCCTCTTGGATGATTCCAAGGGTTTCTGATTTTGGCTATACCTATATAAATCAAAGTTTTGCTAAACACCACAGACAGCAGGCTTAAGGAGATCTGGAACGGAACAATATTTCTCTAGAAGGACCTGTTTGGAATGCAGCAGTATTCAGAAAAGCAATGGGTCAAACTGTTCTTGTGAAGGATGTCAGTGGTTCCTGTCTGTACTTGTCCTAGGTTCATGACTCCATGGGGAATGTCACAAGGAAGTGCAATTGATCCTCAGGAACTGAGTGATTGGAAAGCTCTGGCTCAGTGCAGAGGCAGGAGATGCCAATGGGCATCCTAAATACCCGATGTCCCCCGTGAAGGATGGGACAAAGACAGAAGTGTGATGCTGTTTCCCAAGGATCTTCCCTGCCTTCTGCTTCCCACTACAGCCAGGAAGTCTGACTCAGCAGCTCAGAGCTGGCAGCCACCAGCCAGGGCTGCTGTGGTTCAAGTTACACTTCTCATTCCTCTGCAGTGCTGCTGACTTGTTGGTGACCCCCCTTAGCTGGAGGCAGGGCCAGCAGGGTCCAGAGTCCGCTCTGCCTCTGAGTTTAAATGTCTACCATTGTGCAAAGAATTAACCCAGCTAAAATCCACATCACCTGGTGTGGGTTGGCAGGAGGACTCTCATACTTGGTTCTTTTTCACAGCTGAGCACAATGAAGAGTTAAGATTTAGGTAGTGGCGAGTCCCAGGAAAAGAGATTTGCTTATGTGGCTGCCACCAAATGTTCTCAAGTCTGTGAGTTCTTTTTATTCTCCCTTTGATTTTAGTATGATAAATAAATTAATTGCTGATGTGCCTTGCAATTAGTATCTATTAAGTCTCTGGAAACAGAGCCAAAAAAAAGTGATCAAATTGTTCAGGGGATCCCCAGTTTATTTCTGTGTGTAAAGCAATAATTTTCATGACATAATAGACAAGGCCATTTTCATTTTAGGTTTTCTAGGTAGGAATTAATAAATAATTAAAATAATTATTTATTTTGTTATTTCTCATTCAACATGCATTTGCTTAATGCAAACGCACATGCTCTGAAAGCAGAATGATTTCTAGCATTGTCATCTCTCTGGGTCTGTAAACAACTCACCTGGCTGTCAATCTTCCCTTCTCCAGAAACACTATGTGAAGACTAATGGCCAAATCTCATGTCTTGAATGGATCTGAACCAAAAAAAAAAAAGCCCGAACCTTTTGTAGCTGTCTTGATTTTTCCAAAATTCATCCCTTCTCCAAACCTGGAAAAATCAAGCTCTCTAAAAAACCATGAGTTTTGTTGTACTGATGATAAAACTCAAGACCACCAGGTATCACTGTTGCACCTCTATGCAGAGATTCTTCATCTCAGTGCAGATTATTCAGTTAATCAACTCTGGATCATTTCTTTTGCTAATATTTATGCCACTGTCTCCACGGAGGACTACAACCCCAAAGAGACTGTTTTCTGGAGTCACATTCACTGTATCAGCTTTGACCCAAGTCAAAAAGCTCTTTAAAGAGCCAGGGAAGATGTATATCTTCCTGCCTTTTATCTGCTCATCTTCTTTCAGCACCTCTTTTCCTTTAACCATGCCCACCGAAGCAGAGCAGGTGTGAGTATGGGTGGCTTTGTGTGTGCTTTGATGGATGAAGGCTGGAAGGAAACACCACCAAAGGCTCCATCCATTTGCAGGTACCCTGTGAGCTGCAGACTGGGAATTTGTTGTGATGTGCAGTGAGGATGAGCTCTATAGGGGAGCTGTGGGGCACCAAATGCTTTCTTGCCTCCTTGTTCAGGTGCATAAAAGGAGCCTTTCCTTCAGCTCAGACTGTGTGAAACACAGGTGCCAAAGCTTTCCCGAATTTCTTAGAGGGCAGAAGTGCACTGAGTACACAGCTCAGTGTTTGCCACAAATAAGAAAGCATTTGAAACAGTTTGTTTGTTGTTTTGTTTCCTAGCATTTCGGACAGCAAAGGAAGTTCTTTAATCTTGGTGCTCTCTCCCTCTCACCTCTCCGTTAACTGCTACTCAGTTTCCCACCAGGAGGTTGCAGGCAATGTTGATCAGAGGCTGTGGCTTCACGAGTTGCAGCAGCAACAACAAATTGGTCCTTAAAAATAGTTTTTCATTCTGTTTCATGGTTTTTTTTTTTTTGTCAGGAAAAGAACTCTTAGCTTTTCCTTCCCCAGCAAATGAATACACCAGACCGAAACCAGTCATTATGCACAGAGCTATCCGAGCCTGCACCTAACAAGAGGCTTGCTTCCACGAGTGACTTTCATTTAACCATGAAAGGAGAGCACCACTCCTGAGATCTTGGTGCCTTTTCATAGCATCCTGCTTGAGAAGGGTCTGTTTGGGTTCACATTAGCGACCCTCTTCACCTACAAAGGAAAAATAAGGATTTGTATCCTGCTCTCCACTGGAAACATGTCAGCACTTATCACCGACTCTGGAAGTCATTTCCTCTGAGATTTTCTCAGTTTTGTACACAAAAAGCAAGACCTGTTTGTTTCATTGCGACTTCCCCACCCTCCCAGGCACCCCGCACAGTAGGAGACAATAGCCTATTTCCTTTTGCTATTCTCTTACTAGATTCTGAAAGACTTTTTTTATTATTATTTTTATAGCCAACAATTGGAAGCTTTTATTTTCTCTCCGTGGTTCTTCACATACAGGGGGGGCTTTCCGCTTTCATGATTCTATGATATACTTGCCAATTTACAGTACTTGGTTACTTTTCAGTACATAATGGATCGAGGGAAGAGCTCCTATATTCTTGCTTTTAATTTCTGTTTGAAGTAGTTCTTTAAGACAAAAATAAAATGGATTCTTGGACTGGGGAAATAAAATTACTGACTTTCATAGAAGTCACTAATGCAGTGTGATTCTAATTAAATTATGTAATAAGTTACTTATAAATCTAAACAATTTGATTTTGACACTATTTTATTTTTTTTTTTAAGATTTTCAAACAAAACAGCCAACAAAAGTACTTTTTTAACTCTTCTATATCTATAAGGAATTTCTGTTAAATAAAGGCCTTTTCCCAAGGATATTCTTTGCAGGCTTTTAAGCACCTGTTCCAAATACCCTGAGTCTTAATTGTAACAGCCTTTGTAGACATTAAAAATAAACTGTGCACAATATAAAAACCAGAAACATTATGTAGAAAACCCTGATATGATTAAAATTCTCAAGGAAATTTTGGGTCTGTACTGTCTTCTGAGGATTAAAGGGAATCTGATTTGTCCATTTGAAGAGGAAATTAGGTCAGTGTCTTGAATGGCAGCTTTCTGGAACACTGAAAATATGTCCTTTATTATTTGGAAGGTGAATGTATGGTATTTAGGGCCCTTTCGTTTTTTCTCGTCTCCATTGAAATTACTGCATGACTGTGTTACTGAAGACATTTGGGAGGGGAAATTATGCCATGAGAAGTTGTGTAGCAATGGAAAGTGAATAACCTGAGGCAAAACAAGAAAGAAACCGGAACAAGTTCAGGTCAGGGATTATTACTTGGGGAATTAAGAGCCGAGAGCAGCAAGGCAGTAGTAAGGTGAAAGCAGGCTAAATACTTAAGAGCTGCAGTCAGACCATACAAAAAGACTTGTAGAAACATGGCAGTCCTGGCATGTTAATCAGGTTTTTGCCAGGAGTGATGGAAGTGCTTGCATAGGAGTGGTACAGAAGTTTATACTTTATACTATGTATTAAAAAGAAAAAATAAAATTGGGATTAACATTTGGCTTAAAAATGGATCCAGGTAAACTTGTGTAGATCCTTAATGTCAGTGTGTTAAAATACCTTAACTTGTTCTGGCAAACAAATCCAAGTTTGTTTCAGTCCTGTTTAGGTACATCTATGTTTGTGCAAGTTAACTACTTTTATTCTTAAGATTCTGGGCTAAATGGATGCAGTCCTGCCAGTAAAGCTGAGCTGTGTGAATACTGCAGATCTGCCAACTTCAGTTCTGCAAAGTAACCCCGATGATTTAAACTTCTCCTTTACCTGACACTCAAATGTGTCCACGCTGACATGTTGAGCTTAGGAACATGATGTTGCAAGGTGTTCACTTTGTCTGTTCTTTGCCTTCTCTCAGAGCTGTGAAAAGCCAACATCAGGTGGCCCTCCTTAGCATGCTTTTGTGTAGGAGGCAAAGAGGCAAACAATCAGAATTTGTGTATCATACAGATGTGCTTTCTACCGGTGCCAGTAGCATCCAACCATTCCTCTTGTCTTGGTTGCATCACATATTAAGAACTGTAAGAATAAAACATTGTCTTCCCTGTTTCGCATCCTCTAGTTGTAATAAAACTAGGATCCTTTTTCCTTCAGAAGAACAAATTTAACAAGTGCCTATATATATATATATATGTCAAAAGCCAGAGACCTTCACGTGTCAAGGTTTAAGGGGTTTAGGATCTGGACTGTGAGCAGTTCATACCAGATGTCATGTCCTCAGCTGTGCAGTGTGTATGGCACACTGGAACTTCATGCTGTGAGCAGTAACACAAGTAAAGCAGATATTTATATCTGCCATGAAAGGGGCATGATGTGGTCAGTGAACCAAAGGGAGAAATTCTGTCTGTACAGTCTGTGCCCATCTGCAAGGACTGTTATTCTTGATTAAAGAGCTGAATTTTCTCCCTTCAAAGATTTTTCTTGTGTCATAAATAGGCATACTTTCTTTTATGTAAAAGAAGACAAGCCAAAACAGGACATCCTGATTTACAAATTTTTATAGTGTCAATATTAAAAAAGAAAAAAAAATCAGGCAAGTAAGCTAACTTGTGACTGCAGAGTGATCCAATACTCTGTATGCACAGATCAGTATTATTTATCTGGTGCTTGAACCTAAGATTCAAATTTCTTTTAAGTGTGGATTTCCTATGTGTGACTATGGAACTTCTATTTGTCATATCCTTACTCCTTCAACCCTAATACCTTGTGAATATGAATTGCAGCTTTTGAAATTGTTCCCTTTTTATCATTTGCCGTTCAATGATTTATTTCTTACGAAGATTGCAGATCAGATGTCCTGTCTTTCAATGTTAATTTTCCATGGGAGGAATGATGGTTTGCAAATGACTTCAGATTTAATTCTGAATATTCTCACAGCGACTTAGGCTTTCATCAGCACTGCTGAGTACCTGCTGAAGCAGTGCTAAGCTTTGTATGTGTAATGGGAAGCCATCAGGCAGCTTGTTACAAGATGTTTGTTTGCTCTCTACTCTAAGCAGCTGTAAATAAACATTTTGCAACAAGACCATGTTTTTGTCAGTAATTCAGGAAGGAAGAGAAGGAGGGATTCAAGCTGTTTTCTTCAGGCTTCTTTTACAGTACAATCTGCCTAAGGTGGTGTGTGCTCCTTGTTTCTTGCAACTCAGTTACTTTCAGAAACCCCAAAAACTCCTCACCTTGTTCTGGGAAGGAGTAAGACACTTCACTTCTTTATTTCTTGAATTAAGATGCTCTTTTGTGTGACCTGAATCGATATGAAGGGAGAAGATGATTCCAAGTCCCTCCTGCTGCCAAGTCTTTACCAAGCCTCATTTGTGTCTACTTTCAGGGCAGAGTTCTTGGCAACCAGCCCTATCCACTTTCTTCTTCCTCTGGCTGCTGGTCTAAAATCCAAGCACAATGGAAACAGATCACATTTGTCTTATCTCTCTGTCGCTTTTAGCTCACACAGGATTTCTGCTTTGCCAGCACTGAAAAAATTTGAGAGCTGGTAATTCAGCCATGATTAGCACTGGGTATTACTTATACTGTGATGCTCATTCCCTTTGCTTTTCACTCACCTCCTATCCCCAGGGTAAGGCAAGTGACATTCACGGGAAAAAAAGAAAAGTTAGGTCAAAACTACTCAATTTTCTACCAGGGCTAAACTTGGCTGCACGAGTCCTGAAGGACGGGTGTCTACTTTCTAGAAAACAAATGATATATTGATTTCCTATTAAAAGAAAGCACTGACAGGAACTTTGAAAACAAAAGCCCTCTTTCAGCAGAGCATTTAAATACGGGGCTGCTTAAACTGTGCGCAGACTTAAGTGCTCTTTTGGAACAGCTCCTCAGTGCTTGGCTTTGAATCCCTGTGCCAGCCTTGCCCTGGCCCCTCACCTGGGCTTTGCCCTGTGCTCGAGGGTCACCTGTCACGCTGGTAACATGCATTTTGCATCCCTGAGCAGACTGATGAGATTTTGAATTTCTGAAGAGTGTCAGAGTCCATTGAGGGTTTTCTTTCCTTTCTCAATTCTTTTCCCCCTTCTTTCCTCCGGGTCGCATACAGTGTGAACTTAAAGATTTGTTTCAAGTATTCCTCTGTTTTGTGAGGACAGGGAAGAGGTTAAGCAAAATACTTTTTTTTTTTTTTTTAAAGCCAATTTTATTTCCCCCTTTTTTACTGTTGCAATCAATGCTCGTTTCCCCCAAATCTCAAACAAAATATTTCCTGGATGAAGGCAGAAATGAGTAATGCATTTTAGGATTTTTAATTACTTTCTCAGTTGAGGAGCAGCAGCAGCTGTGGTGTGCTTTCCCACAACTTGCTGTATGGTTAGACCACTCCCACCTTTGTGCAGGTACAGTGGTTACTGCTAGTGTAATGGGTGATGATTTAATTGCTGTGTGTCCTGGAACACAAAACAGGTGGCTTCCCCCTCTTAAATTTTTTTTTTTTTCATTTGCTCTATTAGCACTGTTCTCTGGCAGAATTGATTCCTCTCACAATATCATTTCCCAAGGGACTTTGCCCCCTGCATTTCTCTCGTGTGATCCCTGCTGTGAATGCCTCTCCCCCTCCTGACTGTTTGAGATGAGGGGCTGGTTCTTAGCAGGAGCTGTTCCTTCTTGCCCTGGAATGGAAGAGTGACATGCTCATATAGTGACTCATGGAGAAAATATCTTTCAAGCACAGGAAATGAGGAGACAAAATATCAATCTTTTCCGATCATATTTGTCAAGAGCTCTATGAATGAGAGGGAGATGATAAACTTTCAGGTATTTCTAATTTGAAAAATACCTGTAGGACTTGCTCCAAGCAGATTGATTTTTTTTTTTTCTTAAGATTCTCAGGAAGCTATAAAACACAGCAAAGTGATGGCAATAAGATCCCACCAGTTTCTTAAATAGATGAAAGGATGCTTCAAAGTCTATTTGTTTAGTCAGTCTCTTTTCATCTTTGTTAATTGCTGAGAAGGATGAAGTAGCATTAGTATGCACAGTTTGTGAATTATAATCTTTAAACGCAATCTTTTTTTAAACATAGGTGTTACCCTGAATTCTGCTTTCCCACAAGTGCAGCACGTGTGTTTGCTGACATATTTAAAATTTATTTCCATAATAAAAACAAAAACAAAAGACAAAGTAAATGAATAGGTTTGGAAACTGTTTTGTTAACTGAGGGGTCCTATTTTCAGACATTCCTGTCCCTTTTTTTGTTTAAGTCTATTGTAATAAAATACATAATATTGTCAGTTGGGAATGGTATTAGAGTTTATGTAATAGTTCATTTGGAAACAATTTTATTATTAAGTTGTCCAATTTTTGTAGTACCTTGTACTCTACTATATGTAGGAACACTTGGAAAAGCTGTCCTTAGTAATATAGTTCAACTTTTGAGTTTCACATGGATATCTAAGAGATCTTGTTTCTGATCCTCCAAGGTTATTCATAGTAATCCTAATCTCTAAATTGAGAGTGGGAGGAAAACTTTCAGCTTGGGGCATATTTTTTTTGTTCTTGGGGATGTGCTGGTGGAAATGAGAGGGAATGATTAATTTGTATAAAAACATTCATTCTTAGGATCTGAGGCAGATAAAATTAAGCAGGCATTTTTTAAAGTAATTTCTGTAGTTGTTCCAGAAACAGTTTATGCATTCTCATCTCCAAAACAAAAGTATTTTTACTGCAGTTATTCAGCATAACCATGACAAAGTGTCTTTATGATCTGGCAGAATGTAGACTTTACCTGCCTTTGTCAGTGAGCTGTTTCCTCTTATGTGCTGCAGGCTGACCAAGAATATAAAAAAAAAAATTAAATTATATGTATGTATAGCAGAATGTGAGATATGACTGCATCACAGTATGTTACCTAATAGCATGATATCTATTCTGTTCAAATTCTTATAATGTTATTTCTGGTGTTTAAATGAAAAACAATTTGTGAACTCAGGCTTGGCCATCTTCAGCCATTGGAATACCATGTGGCAGGTCATTAGTTTATCATTGCATTGTTTTTGAAGTCACTCAGTATCAGATATGCCAGTACAAAAACAAAAAAAATGGTGTAAAATTTGAAGTTGGAAATTTGTCAGAGTTGGCTTCTTAGAAGTTGTGTTTGAGATGTGCATTTCCAATCTGTAGAATTTATCTAGCCTGGGTACAGCTCAGAATGAGCTTGTTAATGGCTCAGTGTGCAGTGTGCTCTGCCCACAGCAGGCAGCTTGGAAGCAGTTAGGGTGGCATTATCAACACTGAGATAATCCTAAAAAAAAAAAAAATAAGATGTGGAGGGGAAGAATGAACCTGCTTGTTGCTACACACAGAGTTTTCTCAACCCCGCTTAACCAAAAGCTGCCTGGAGCTGTAACATTCTGCTCGTGTCAAGGGCATATCAGTTTGGCTTTAGTACAAATGACATCTAAAACAGCAGAAAAGGGGTGGGGGCAGGATAGTGTTCTTTGGTAAGCTGTTTTTTGGCTTTGAGTGCCTTCCAATTTTTTTTTTTTTTTTAATGTCAATTAACTGTTGGTAGGTAGATTAGCAGGCATGTGGGATTCTTCTAGCCCTTTTCCCCTCTGTACCTGAAAAATCATATTATTGTGTCTAGGTCTTTTCCTTTCATCTTGTGGCCCCTCAAGAACTCTTAAAAATGCCTGTTTCCACCTTCCTTTGTACAGTGTCTGCCTTCCCAGGTTTTCTGCTGCATACAGAAGAGCCAGTTTATAAAGATATAGAGCCCAGCGACTATAAAGGAGCTCCCTCTGTCAGTTTGTCATGCTTTAAAGGATTGTGGGCACCCTGAAGGGAAGATTAGTGGAAGATTGTCCAAATTGTCAAGGTTCTGAATTCTTTTTTAGCAACCATTTTCTTGTGTCTGCTTAGAAAAGAAAAAAGGAACGTCTGTTTTTGTGGTAAGGTGGTGAACGGGCAGGAGTGGTGACATTCCTGCTGTTTGAGACGCTGAGCACAGGCCATGTGGAGCCCAGTTTCTCAGTTCCAGACCTAAGTATCTGGCCCTGCCCATTGACATCCAAAGCATGGACTTGGAGTATTTTATACTTGGTACTTGCCCAGAACCCAAAATCGAGGAGTGCAAATATTCAGTGTAATCTTCTTTCACAGAGCTGTCTGCTCTGGTGTTAATAAAATATGCTACATGTCTCTCTGTCTTCCATTGGAGACACCTTATATTGTACTCTTGCTGTGAATTGTTTTCTCTCTCTTTGTATTCCAAATTAATGTCTGGCCAGTTTCTGTTGCCCTCACTGTTGTCTCGTTCCTCCCCTGCTGCAGTGATGCTGTGGGGCACCAAGGTGGAATGTTCCGCCTCATTAAACTTCGTAATTGGTCAGATACAAAGGGAAAGGGCCAGGATTACTGGTTCCCTTTATTAGGAGGCAGCTCCACTGACAGCTCCTTGGTCTTTCAGGGGATCTTGGAGGGTTGGTTGCAGGCCAATACAGAAGCTGTATTTAGCAGCAAGCCCTGTCCCTGGAGGAAAGGGCAGTAAGGTTTACTCACTGGTGATTTGATTTGGTGCTCACTGACTAAGTGGCTGCAGCTTGTTATCATTCCTCTGCACTGTGTGGCTCTTTTTGCCACCACTAGCCCATGTCTCTGGCTAAGCTGCAGTTTGCAGTGATGGATGGGAGGGGAGGAAGGGCAGGGCTCCCGTGTCCAGGCATTTCTACGTGTGTGCAGGGTAGCTCATTTGTAGTAGGCCTGACCCTTCCAGAGAGCTCTGGTCTCACTGTCACACACTGCACACGTGCTCAACACATGTACTATGAATGCAGTGCTTTTGGGACACATCAGATCACTCCATTCCCATGAATCATCTGTCTAATGCAGGCTCAGTAAGTCCACCACTCCTGGACAGGCTCAGGTATACTGTGTGGGCTGTGTGCAGTCGGTCTGTCTGTACACTGGAGAGTTGGCTAAGCTTTCCAGCTCTGAAACAGTCTCTTGTGCATGCCAGATGTCCAAAACTCCCAGCCAAATGTCAGACTCTCAGATTTTATTTGATCAAAATTTTCCCTTGGGAAACGCTGGCTCTGTGACAGAGAGGTGATGTATCACTTGTGGCTGTGCTGGGGAGGGGTGATCTTTGGTGAACTTGTTTTGCAGACCTGAAGCGCAGATAAGGAAGAACAAAGCTGCAAATTGTAGGAGTTCAATATCAATCAATAATTCTAAAAGAGTCTATCCTAGAAAAAAAAAACATTTCAGGGCTGAACTGCAGGACACTATTACCAAGTTATTTTGGTGGGCTTTTTTACTCTACTGAAAAGTCACTGTCCCAGTAAAAGTTCTCTGAGCTGACATCTTCTGAGCTTGTGCCCAGCACAGCTGCCACATGACCTATTCAAATTGCTGATTTATTTCAAGCATCATTGCTTGTTGCACTCTGTTGTCTGCAGTGTAACCTACTTTACTACTCATCATTGTTGTAACAGGGTGGAAGGTTAGTGATGCATGAATCTGGCTTTGGCCACCTGCATAGGTAGGAGTCCTTTTTTGTCTCCCTGGTCCCTTGCCAGGATCAGCAGGGAGAGCTTCACCTGCTGTCACACTTAAACTGTGGTCACACTTGCCCTAAAAAAAACTCGTGTGAGCCTATTCCTACTCTGAACTGGAAGAAGTTCGGGTAAAACACACACCAATGGCGTGTGTGATGCCTGGATGGAGTGAAAAAGTATTTGTGGCTGAAGAAACTCGGGCCAGCAGCTGAGCAGCCATGGGCCCTGCATTCACAGCCAAGAATAAAGTTCATGAGTCTTTTATATAATTCCAGCAGCTTCAGTATTATCTCAGGTGCATTTAACTGTACAGCAGTCACTGTAGCTTACACGAAGCAGGAAATTTAGCCAAATAACCTGTTTTGTGCTTAATCTATTCAGGCTTTATTCCTACAGAAAGTTATCTGATGTTACTTTTTGTACTTACTGCCTGTGGGAGATGGTACTTCTGGGAATGTATTTCTGGGTCACTATATTGTAAGGATACACAGGATTAGAGAGATAACCAGCCACACATCTACTGTATCGCTTGTTCCCAGTTTCAGCAGGTAATAAATAGTGTTACAAAACACTGCAATAGTCAATATACCTACTAAACCATCTGTTCAGAACTGCTCAAATGGAGCTGGTTAAGTAATTATCCCTCAGGGGCTGTTTATATGTTGGAGTATCTGCATATCCTTTAGATCCTTAACCTTTAGACAGGTCCACATAGCGATGCCTTGATTTATTTTCTTTGTGTGGTCTTGACCTTCTCCTGGCAGCTTTAACATTGCCTTCCTCAAGAATATAGCTAATATTAAGAAGGGATGACTGTTCGTGAATTTCTGTACTTTCCAATTGCTGGTTTTATTACGTGAGTTTTTGTAATCTCTGCTATTAAGCTATCAAATTCAGGCCTAATAATCCACTGGGGCTGGACAGGATTTGTGCAGTGTAAGAACTGAGGTCTGGTATAATACTATTCCACATATTGCCTGCCTTTCCTCTGCATCTTCTATGCTACTGGCTTTCTTTCTCAAGTCTTCCAAAGATGTAAAAATCATGTTCCTAGCAAATAAACTTTCTCCTTAGGAGCCTGGCCCCCATCTATTTGAAACTGAGGGAAATCTTATAGGCTGGAGTAAGATGCAGCAAAAATAAAGTGGGGTGTTTTTTTTGGTTGTTTCCTGTTAAATTAATACTGCAACTTCCAGTGGGTAAATTTAGCTGGGTCACAGCATCCAAAAGTCCTACTTTTCTAATAGAAATGCATCACATCCTGCAGCTGCATTGGGTGGGCATAATGAGAAGTGACTTGTAAGAATCTGCTCCTGGCAGCCTTGGAAAAAGGATGCTGTGGCTTGGGAGAGGAGTGAGGAATGGGTTCGTTTCCCTGCTTTTGAAGTGCTGATCCCTTACAGTTCACAGCTGGAGTGTGCACCAGCGGGGTGGGGTGGGAACACTTGCCCCACTGGTCAGCAGTGTTCCTGTTCTTTGGGTTAAGACAGTGTTCCACTTCCTTCACTGGATGCTTCAGCTTTGCACTCAGGTAGTAAGGCAAAACAGAGTTGTGCTGTCAGTAAGACAACTTGTGTTTGCAAATAAGTTGGAACGGTTTCATGTATATTTTAAATGAGCCCTTTGATTTATTTCTTAGGCTCTGAACTTGCTCTGTGTTTTCAACTTCTTAATCACAGTAAAGGTTTGATAGCCTTTAAAAACATATCTGTGGGCTGCTTAGAAAAACCGAATCAGTCATGACATCTGTAAAGTAGTCAGTGCTTTAACGGGCAATCCCTGATGCAAAACACTTCGTGCCTTTCAGCAAAGAATTAAATAACTATTTTTAAAAGGCATATAAAAAGAAAGGTTATAAAATGTCTGACAGTATGTTCTGAGGAATTTTCTAGTTCTGGGCTTGTGCTGCTGAAGACAAATCTGACTGAGGCCCTGGCCTGCAGTGAATATGCTCCAGGGCAGCATGCTTTGCTCTTGGGAGATGCTTCTAACAATATTTGCCCTGATTTTCAACTATGAAACGAAGGCTAATGGTATTCTAGTCCCTACTCTTTTATTTGTACAGTAAGAGGCACAGCTCTCATGTTACTTCTGGGGTCAGCCATGGTTGCAGAAGACAACAGCCAACTTCCGTAATTTTTAAGATTTAAGCATTTTTTAACTATAACAATGAGATGCTATCCACTTAGAGACTTGTTTAGGGAAATGGAGAGGGCTCAGCACTGGTAGTGATAGCAGCTAGCCCCATTGTTTGGTTCCTAGTTGCTAGTTGTTGTCTAACAAAGAACATCTATATTCCCTAGAATGATGTTTTCTTCTCTTTAGTCCTTGCCTTGTTCTCAAGGACAGTCTCTGTATGCTGGGGCAGACAAAGATGACATAACTGTTACTTTGTTGCACAGAAACTTCACAGGATTATAGTCTAAGAAGAAAATGTATTTATTATGGCATCTTTTTCATCAGTGGATGTCACAGGAATGCGCAAAGAAGGTCAACACCATTATCTGTTTTGCAGATGGGGGATCTGTCTCTGTAGTTACTGCAAACAGGGAAGCTGTCTCGCCATGCAGACGTTGCCTGGAACCTGCTCTGTAGCCTATAACTGAATTTGAACTTGCATGAGAATTTATTCTTTTATATTGCACCTTTGGAGCCCATTTGACCTTTTTAAGGGGGCTATTCCTCCAACAGTAAATATGAAATATTATTGCAGGGATTGCTGCGTCCTTTTTATTAATTAATTTTGATCTTTATTATTTGAAATGAAAATTGTTTAATTATGCTGCTCAAATTTTCAAAATTGGCAGTATTTTCTACCAGTACCGTAGTAGCCAGTGATCAGAAATAGTACTGCAGTGAGGGCTATGCATGTCAGCCTTTTCTGAGTAACTTTCTTTCTCAGCACAGACATTTGCCTGGAAAAAATGCAAAGATTATTTTTTCAGGTTTTTCTGAGCTCTAAACATGCAGCAGCCTTGGTGGGGAAACTTTGTGAGGCAGGCAAACCAGGGGAAATTGCACATCAGCCCAGTCTCTGCCCATGAAGTCACGCTGAAACATGAGGCTGATGTGCTTCAAGCAGCTGGAGTGTTTCGCCTTTCAACTGGTGATTTTTACACGACTGACTTAGAAAAATGATGGCTTGTTTAGGGCTGGCTTAAGACAAAGCAGTTTAAGTAAAGAGCTGGAGATGAGAAAGATTAAAAGTGCAATTGGATATAAATATGGGTGTCAGGGTCGACCATATTTAGCATTCAGAGGACAAGTTTCGGAAGGAAAATTAACTTTCCTGCTTCAGGGTCCAACCTAATCTTTGTGACAAATGTGGGACTCCCCTGAGTAGGACTCGCTTTTGCCTGGTTTACACTCCCTGTTCCTGAAAATTTGCATTTGACTTTGGGAAAAGAAAATAGGAATCAGGAGAACCACCTGCTTGTCTGTTCGTTTCTGATGCTCTTTTCTTCTTTGTGCACGTTTGTGGGAAGGGAAGGTAAAATGCATGTAAATATAAAATACAGACTGCTAGTGCCTCTGGTCTTGGTCTTTGTAGCTTCATTCACCATCCAAAAATGGGTCTTTTTACTTTTTTTCCACCTATAGTAAGCATGCCAGGGTGTTAATGCATCTCTTTCTACATGTATCTGGGGAAGATATGTGTCCCCTCTCTGGAGCAATTAGCCACAGTAAGGGAATCTCAAGGACTAGCTCCTCACTCACTGTGAGCAGGAGGCAGAGTCAGGCAGGAGCAGGCAATAAATCCAGGAACTGACTCAGGGTTTTTGTGTTCTGAGATGGGATTCAAACCATGAATGATTTAAACTCTCTAAGTTTGAATTTCAACCCAAATCTCAGCAAATTTTATGCCGTATTTCTCTCCTGCACATTTAAGATAAACAATTAATTTGCAACAGTGAGATCTCTTCTGTCTGCTCCAAACTACTCCAGGAGCCTTCACAGAGCTCATCCTTGGCAGAATGTCTCTGTTACTACCAGTGCTGTCTAGGTATCATGTTCCTGTTGCCTGCCTGTCTGCTGCCCCTTCGCCCCAGGAATGACCTGAGAGCAACTTTGATTTTAATAGTAAATGTAAAGAAGCCTGTAAGGAGAATTGGGTACTTTAGTGAGGGAGATGCTGTGTATGTGCAGGAGACTGTTGCATCTAAAGGCTGGCAGCCTTTTCAAAAGGTTAGCAAGCAGCTCCCACTCATGCTCACAGGGAGTCTGCTACATGAGATATTTCTGTCCTGGCATATCTCTAAAATCATAATGATTTTTATTTAGCATTACTGTGGATGCCTTGAACATTTCTATGGGACTTCTGCTGTCAGTTCAGCATTAAAGTGCCGTTAAAGCAAAGTGTTACTGTAAGAAGCAGTATCGGCCAAACATTTCTCAGAAGAGCACAATGCTTTACAAGGTGGCGCTCCCTCTTTTCCATTTTCATGTAAAACTCAGAGATAAGTCTTTTTATTGATTGGGCAAAACAATAGAGAAGAGATGTGGGAGAACTGTTGGCAAGACTTTTTATGACAAGTGGCATAGATATTAATTTGCTGTTCACTGCACTGCAGTGTCCAAGATGAACCTTCACTGGTATTCAGGAGAACATAATGTGATACTGCACAGGAATATAGGGCACTTCCTATATAGAATTGCCAGATAGTTCAAACTGAAATAGTGACTCCTTGCCATAAAACTACATCACAAAACTCTTCTAAAAACTTCTAAGTGAACTGCACTTGACATTTTTATGTAGCATTGACTATATCTTTATTCTAAACTCTGTTTTCAAAAGCAGCATTAACAGTGAGGTACAAGCTACACTGAAAGCTCAGGGGTTAGGCCCCTATGTCACTTCTGTGACTTCAGAAAGTTTTAGCTGAAAAGATCAAACTGACCAAAGGGGGCTCATGTTTCCATAGGAATCTTCTGTATTCTGCATCACAGAACCTTATCCTGCAAAAGCAGTGCAATAAATCCTAAGATCATTTTACAGCCCTCCTCCACTCTGTGTAGAGGATTTACAGCAGAAGTGGTCAACCGATAAAGACAGGGAAAAGTAAGCAATAACATCAGGGAGATCGTGAAATTGGCTGAGTAAATAAATCCTGCTCTCTTTGTTGGCCATCCTGATTTTGCAAGCTTTGAGGTCTAGTGGGGTGACACTTTCCAGCCTTTCTCTGCATTGTTTTAAAATAAAAAAATGGAATATCCTACCCCCTAAGAAGCCTGTGAAATATATAACAAAAGCACAGACTGGCAGCAAACAAGATGAGGAATTTTAATAAGGGGTGTTTAGGAGGAAAAAAATTGGGATTTGTTAAAATAATTTGCTTTCAGTAAAAGATGAGAAACTATAAGATTTCTTAATGTGAAACTGGAAACTTTGAAGAGGATAGCTGCACAGAGACCTCTGAATGACCCAGGTGAGATGCTCGCCTTGCCTGGAGTTTAGAGCTGAAATTGCTCTGCCGAGTTTAGGCTGAGAGTTTGAACTCTGGATCTCCCTCATCCTAGCTTTTGGTAAATTTTGTAAACTGGTCTTTCTCTTTTCTGTTGGGGAAAAAGTTTGAATGGTCTCTGTTAAATCCGGTTGTGGGGGGGGAGTGTTTTGAAATCTTAGTTTTGTGAGACAGGAAATCCCTTTCCTCCCTACCTGTAAGTTCCTGATGGGCTTGCTCTCTGCTGAGCAGATACATTGTGAGGGTTGGAATGGGAATATCAGACAAAAGAGCCTCTCATGTTTTTGATAGCTCTGGAAACTTCATGTTTTCTACCCTAGCAAGAGTACTAAATGGGGTTCTTTTCTCATGCCCCTCCAGCATTCCCAAGGAAGATTCATGATTGGATTATGTTCCCAGGCATTATAAATCAAAGCCAATGGCAGAGATAGGTTGATGGCTTGAAGTAAGTGGAAAAATAAATTGGTCAATGCGAAGGCCTAGGGCTGAGAAAACATAAATATAAAATTTACACCCCCCCACCCTACCCCCAAAAAAGGTGGCGGACTTACAATTCTTAAAACATCACTTAATCAAACAGGAAAAGTCTGTTATACGTGATCTTTGGTCAAGTGATGGGAAAGTTGAAATCTGGGACAATACAAAACCAGTGTGAAGCTTTTGAAAAGCAAAATTTCTGTGTTTCCTGAAAAATAGAGAGATGTGTAACATGAAACATTAATTTTGAAAGAGCATTAGGCTTTATCAGGGGAAACATCAGAAGACACAAAAATCTTTGTCAATATCAGATTAGAATGAAACATTAAAAAAAAAAAAAAGAAAAGCTTATATTCAGTCTCATGGGGTTGGGCTGCAAGAGTTGAATGCCTCTATTTGGCCTTGATAATTGTTCTTTTATCCTTTGTGCAGTGTTGGTATGTTTTCACCCATAGCCTGCTGCCTGTGTCCTGGTCCTCTCAACTGCCAGCTACCCTGACTCAGTTCTTAGCTTTGTTCTCCTTTATGACTCAATCACAGACTGTAAAATCTCTGCTGAGGCTGTGATTCACCACCTGAATGCACTCCCTTTAGAATCAAGTATCTTTTTGTGATAGAGAAAAGATAAAATGATGATTTTTTCAAAGTATTTCCAGAGGCATTTTTCAGTCCAGATATCCTTCCATCTCGTTTGTTTTTTCTTTTATATAAAGCTATAGAACAGTCTTTTAAAAATACGAAGAATACGTAAAACACTAATGGTTATATAAGATGCAAAATAATACTTCCAGAAGTAAATAAAAAAATTTAACTCCGAGTGGTTGTTGGCACCAGTCTGTTTAGCTGTTCAATGTCACACTGTTTCTGATCTCATTTATTTTGACATGTGTTATAGCAACTTCTCTGAGGGGAATTGAGTTATTCTGAGGTGCAATTGCCACAGGTGAGATGCGAGTTAGGATGTTGCTGCAGATGGGAATGTGTTTTATTTGCCTCATCTGTAATGGAAGGAGGGTTTACTCTGTTCCTGTGCTCTTTTGGATGCCTTCAGAAGAATCTACTCTTTTGTTAGTGCTTGTGAAGGAGTTTCATATTGATTTTATTGGGAGAAACATGATCTCCCTGATAATGAATAAAGATGGCAGAAGATAGATCTCTTTCTACAGAGCAGTCTTCTTTTGGAGAGTACTGATCCCTGATGATTTAGTACAGTTAGAACATGATTGTGAAGAAAAAATTGGTGACAGCCCTACATTTTATGAACCTTCTTGTTTCTTTCCTGGTGGTACTTATGGGATGGTTTCCTTCCACACCTTTACTGTGACACTTCCAGTGCATTGCAGAGGATGCCACAAGGACACAGAGCTGGCCTGCTTTGCTCTCCTGCATCTTTGGGCACCCACTTTCCCCACTTCTGTTGTGTAGATGTATGGCATGGTTTGGTTCAAAGGCACTTCCTCAAATAACCCTTGTGGCAATGCTAGATGAAAAATATCTGTGTGTGTGCATGGAGAGGGGTAGTTGTACAAAAAGGAGCAAAGAGCACAGACACAGGTTTTTCTGTTTCACAGGCTGCTTTTCTGAATCTCCCAGTGGAGATCACCCATGGTTGGCTGCTCTTTGATTTCTTCAGCTGAGGAGGCAGCTTGTGAGTTGAATGAGAAAGGTGAGCTCAGTGTAGGAAAGGGAGAGAGAGGAAATTCTGTTTGTGAAGCTCTGAACCACTGCCTGCTTTTTCCTGCTCCCATATATTGTCTATCTTTAGTACCTGGGGGTTTTATTGCCCTACTAATGCCTAGAGATGCAGGTGCATCCTGCAGCTGTATTGAGTCCAGTAATCTGTGCAACTTTTTGGAAAACCTACAGTATTTTAACCATGGCCCCACTGGCATTATTGAGAGTTTTAGTAAAATAAACTTGTATAAATGGTCTAAGTTTTCTGGGTTTTCTGTTGTTTCTTGTGGATGGTTTTGGTTTGGTGGGTTTTTTCCCTTTATTTATTTATTTATTTTTTTTTTTTTTAAAGTAATTTAAGGACAGTGACCTAAAGAAGTTGAAGTTTCTCTTCAAGAACTGAGTCTGTGGCCCTACTGTGGTAAATAATTCATGTAACGTGAGAAGAATCCCCATTTCTTTCAAACTGTTCACACCCTGTGAAATTGGAATGCAGTTACTAAAGCTGTCAGAAATGGCTGGGTTCAGCATACGTGTTTCACCTGCTGAGGGTGGCCCATAAATGGTATCACTTATGGATAGGCTCTAAAAGATGTGAGAAGGCATGGAATTTGTATAGTTTTACACAGGCCTAACAGTTTTCTGTGTGGATAGATAGATAGATAGATGGATAGATTCTAATTCTGAGGGCTGTGTGTTTTGGGAAACCATTTTGCCAGACTTGGGAAATGGGTTCTCTATTCCCAGCTAACCCCCATTTCTATGTTTAATCTTGATAAGTCCATTACACCTCTTGACATACCTGTAAAAGGAAGAATTGTCATTTTTCTTTTTCTTAGGTACTTTGAGATCTGTGATTGAAAAGTCTTTGAGGAGTTTTCCTCCTAGGATTTTAAAATAAGCTTTTTCTTAAACAAAAACAGCTGCTCCCACGATAAAAAAATGCTTCTTGATTTTACTGTTCTTTAGTCTGACACCCCAGAAGAGTATCACAAATATTTTTTTCTCAAGTAATTATGTTCTGTGTATACAGTCATGTTCCCAAAAACATTGGAAGGGGAGGCTTTTCTGTCCTTGCAGTGATAGCGTGATAGCAAATTGTGCTCTCTCCTGCAAAACCTGACACTGGCAGGCAGCCCTGACATTTCTGAGAGGCACGTCCTGACAGAGCCCTGCTCAAGTCAGGCAGAGCCAGGACCGTGAACTGTTGGCTGAGAAACTGCCTGAAAATCAGGGTGAACTGCAGTTCCTGCAAGCTTTTCATATGGCATGGAGCACCTGGCCTCTGCCTTCTCTCCCTCCTTCCTGGCCACCAGAATTACCAGGGAGTGGGGCTGCAGGAGCAGCCTGGGTGGTGGGAGTTATGTGGCTTGGGATGTTTCCTGTTTCACTGCTATTATTAATACTATCAATGTTGAAATTTTATTCTGATCAGCCCTTAGATTTATGTGAGATAAAACTGACTGTAAACTCCTGACAGCTGTGATGGAGCCACACGAACCAGACATCACCATGGCACGAGCAGTCTGTTATGATTGAAGGAGGTTTTTCTGATGGCCCTAAAAAGTACTGAGCTGTCGATATCATCTTGTACTCTTTCCAGGTGCAGTGCTTTAGGAATTAATCTGCCAGGAATTACAGTAGTATTAGAGGGTGGGAATTTAATTACAACATTGATTATACATATGTATTTATACACTGGACAAATCGAAAAGCTGCTGCAAGGGAAATCGGAGTGAGCAGTTTTTCTCGCTGTTTACAAGGCTGCTGGGTGGTTGGAATGATTGATTACCTCACAGTAACCTTTCTGTGTTCTGGAGAGCACACTCTATGTACGGAGAAATGACTGTTCCCTTAGGGAGGGCAGAGCTTGTAATGCAAATGTCAAATAATTTTTATATTAAAAACTAAATAAAAG
This sequence comes from Pyrocephalus nanus, assembly GCA_038380795.1. Classification (NCBI taxonomy): domain Eukaryota; kingdom Metazoa; phylum Chordata; class Aves; order Passeriformes; family Tyrannidae; genus Pyrocephalus; species Pyrocephalus nanus. The sequence goes on along the minus strand of CM076270.1, from coordinate 21,039,683 downwards.
GCCTCAATGACTTTTATTAGTAACTTCTTTAATGAATTCACTGTCCTTTGAACCCAAACAATTTAGGTTTTAAGCACAAACCCTCAAACCCATATGTTATAATCTGTGAAAACATTCTCTTCTAGGTTTGGTAGGCTTAAAACTGTTGATTTTGGTTCTTATTTAATATCTATCAGACTAAAAAGCTTCCTTTTTAAGAAACACAAACAAAATAGGAGAAATAGGTCTTTATAGTAAAAGATTTTTTAAAAAAATATTTATTTTTGAGGTATTTATTGACTTGAAAACACACAAGAAGTTTAATATTTTACTGCTGGAAAATTGCCAAGGAGAGAATGAACTACAAATTATATAGATTATATATCAGACTGTATGATTAAGACAGCAAACAGTCTACTGGAAAATATTTTCTAGGCTACTTCATATAATGGAAAGTTCACAGCAGTGTAGCAGAAATCAGCTAATATGTCTCTTAATATGAATTCTACCAGAGATTTAAATTAAGGTTCGGACACTGGTGCATTACAGTCTATCAGTCTTTGTAATGATTACACCTGCCTGCATAGCCCAATTTTGAAACTCTGTTATCATTCAGAATTAACCTACTAGAAAAACTCAGCAGAGCTTTGATGTGGTTTTCTCCATTTTCTTTGCTATGTGATCAGATCTTCTGGACACTGACTTGGATTTCTTTTTTTGCTTCTCTCCTGTGACTTGTGATGACCAGTTTGTTATGTATTTTGATACTTATTTTTCTGTTCTATGAAGAGGAAACTGTTGCAAGTTTTTGATTAATTAAGCTACAATTGAAAGAGGGCAGGCAAAAATACACTCTTTAGATTTACATGTATATTCCTTTTTAGCACGTGTGAAACCATTAGAATTTGGGCGGAAACATATTCCCACTGAAATAATCAGGAATACAGGCCAAGCTGGATGGAGCTCTGAGCAACCTGATCTTGTGAAAGGTATCCCTGCCCATGGCAGGGAGCTTAGAATTAGATGATCTTTAAATTGCTTTCAATCAAAACCATTCCGTGATTCTGCTGGCTTGACTGGGATCATTACCTTTGTGTGATGTTTCATTTTACTGTTCCCATACAGTACACCAGTTTTCATTTAAATGTGTGTTCCAGGGCCTTCTCTAGAGCTTCTGATCTTTAGCATCCCCTACTTCCTTTTTTTTTTCCTTTCCAGGCCTTACCCTAGGAATGTTGTTCTTTGTTGCAAGTTTCTACTCCCTGTTTATTTGTGGGTCTAGTTACATGTATTTTGTGAATACCATTGTCTGAGTGAATTCTGCTTTCTCTTCACTCAGTGTGAGCTGGTGTTACCGAAACTATTTTTGAGTGTTAATGAGAACTTGAGTTTGTGCAAAACTGTAGCCCAGAAAGGGAACCCACAAGATAAGTGTCATTTGTTTTCACTCTTTTCTGTTTTATGGCCACATTTTGTGGCAGTATTCTGCTTGCTTCACTGGAAAAATGCAGCATGGAAAGAATTTGGGTTTTAATAAAAAGGGTTAAAGAAACCCTTGTGGCTGGGTTTCCTGATTCTTGATAGTCACGAGACCTCTTCACTTTAAATCCATGTAGACACACTAATGCAACTTGTACTTGTCATAAGACAGACCGCTGGACGTGTTGGCTCCAAAGGTCTAATAAGAGTCTTTATATTAGCTTTAATGGCCAGGAGGGGAAAAAGCAGCCCTAACAGACTGAAGAGTGAATTCTGGCTTGGTACAGCTCCAGCAAGACAGCTCTGAGTAGAGAGAGACTTGGTGTTTCTTGACTGTCCTCTCAAGCAAGGGCTGTCACTTCCCTTTCCTCCTAGGCTGGGTGGGACCAAGTTGTTCAGGCTGATGAGGAAGAGCAGCAGCACCATTATTGTGCAGAGAGGCTGTTTCTTGCCAGTGCTTTGGAGAAGATTCATGTCCTGTGCTGGGTACTCTGGGGGTGGTAAAGGGAAGTGATGGAAATTCTGCTTTGTATCGTGACGGGTACCCAGGCTAGATCTATGATCCTGAAAGCCACCTTCCTTCCCACAAAACCCTCAGAAGCAGAGTTTTCATGTTAAAAATACAGCTCCTTCACACACTGTCTGAATCGACCCAGATACTTGAAAACTGACTGCTGGCAAGATTTTGAAGCGTTTTGTGACAGTCCGAGAAAACCTGGCGTTCATCCTGACCTGACAGCCAAAGGGGGGGTTCTGAGAGGGTCTTTCTAGTAAATGTTCTCTGGCCAGCCTGCTGATAATACTGGAAAGCTCTGAATGCGATGCATCAAGTCAATTAAATGTAACACATCTTTGAGAACTGCTCAGAGATTAAATTCTCTTAAATAACACCAATGTTTTGGTTGTGCTATTTATAAAAACTAATGAGAACTTGAAAAGACAGGGATTAAAAAGAATTATTTGTCTATTTGCAATTCCCAGGACTAATTTGCTTCCTGAGATGGAAATGTATATACCCAGAAAAGCTTTAATACACATCTACAGTGATAAAGTTATTAAAAAAATCAGACCATTAAATCTGTGGGCATGGATAGCTGCAGTCTACTGAAGTTTCTTGAATCTTCTTTCTTTTTAAATCTTCCTTGCAAGACTGCTTATAACACTGCCAGTGATCAAAAGGTATGATGTTTCCTGGGCTTGTAGGACCCCATATAGCCTGCTGGGTGCACCATCATGTGGTTTCTCTGGCTTCTGCTCTGGTTTTTTTTTGGCAGCTCCTCACTGGAGGCAGGTAGCATTCCTGACAGGAATGGCAGGCTCTCCTCTGGACACCCAGTATGGGCATGAAGTCTTGGAAGTGGGATCTGTGGTTGCTTTAGGAGGCTAGAAAAGAAGGAGTGAGACTTGGAAGGCACAACACGTATGGTCCTCTGCTACAGGCTGAAATTTCTAGCAGCTCTCTCCACATAATAATTGGGCAGCTGTGTGTGCTTAAACTGCAGGGTGACACTTAGGAAGGGACAAGGATCTAGTGAATTGAGATAAATGCTAGTTACTGGTTATATTTTCATCATGGTTAACTGTAAAAAAAAAATCTTGAAACAAAGGGAAAAGTATATTCAGGTGCAGAGAGAGAACGAAAAAGACAAACGTGGTTCAAGAATTGAATGAAAGTGAAGGAAGATGAATTGGAGATTATAATTAGAAAGCAAAGGAGCAGGCAGGTTTTCCAGCCTCAGTGGGAAAAGATGATTGACCTGAGCAGCAGGAGAAAAGAAGAGGAAATATTGCTGACAGCTAAAATGCAGAAGCTATTACTTGAGGCTGACCTCTAAAGGAGAGCAGGAGAGGAATTAAAAAAAAACCCCTAACCAGTGAAACCTGCAGTGCTCATGCTGGAGCCAGGGAAGTCAGAGGAACAACATTTGAAAGCTAGAGGACATGAAGCAAAATTGCTAAGGTTATTACGTACGTGTTGTTTCACATGTTATGGTGACGTATATTTGTAATGATTGTATTTCGTTCCTTATGTTTATCAGAGTTGTCAAAACACACTTTGCAGTATTTGGTAAAGATGTTGAAGGTGCAAGATGAGAATAGTGAGGCAAGACAGATGGTTACAGCTATCTAGGGCTTCCTTCTCCCATGCTCACCTCTCCCATTCTTTGCTTGGCAAATCAGTGCATGAGGAGCATTTATTCAAGAAAAATCTTCTGGTCACCAGTTATTTCATTCCTTCACAATACATTTTGGTGATAAATAATACAGTGTTATGTTTTCTTGAAAATATAAAGCAAAGGGTCAACTCTTCAGCCATGGTAGATGGGAATCATGCTGTAAAATCATGCTGGACAATGTGCTTCTTTCCTGAGGCCTGAAGTACCCCTGGGAATCCCCAGAGCTCTCTGTAACCTCTGATTTAGTAGAGTGAAATGGTGTGAATTTTCTGAAGAATGAGGCTGAGTGATTTAACCCACACCATCATAGCCCTGCTACGTGAGGTGGAAGGCTGAGTGCACACAGCTGGCTATGAGCTGGTTTACCATTCTGGGGGCTTGTGTAGACACAACTGTGCTCGAATCCTGGGTTGGGTGTTGTCCACCATGCAGGCAGCCCCTGTCTCTCTTTCCCTCTGCCCTTTGTACCTAATCTGAACCATTTTTCACCTATTTTTACTTTATTTTATTTCCCTCCTTCGTTAATAGTTTTTGGTTCCCTTAAAAACTACGTATCATAAAAGCTGTTCTGATTACTTCTGATTTCCAGACTTTTGCTTGCTTCATACTGTTTTTAGTCTTATTTTCTTTGCCCCTTGTTTTTCTAATTGGTATTTCTCTTACCTGAAAATATGTCTCCTATAACCCGAACTGTGCATTTAGGTGCCAAATAAGGCACTTTCAAAAGAATCCTAATGATGTGTAACAGGTTTGGATACTGTTAATAATCACTTTCTGCTATGGAAAATTGGCCTGCTGAATGACCATGTGAATATGTGAGTGTGTAAAATAATTACTTGTCATACTCGGTTCTTTTTTTCAGATAACAAATTAAGTTCTAGTAATTAGATCTTAATCACTGACATCTAGACAATGGTGCAGTTTCCCCCCCCCAGCCCCCTTTTTTTTTAAAAAAAAGTATAATCATCTGGTGGATGCAAGTGATTTCAAAACATAATGGAAATTTACCCTAAGCATGTGTTCATCTAGGTGACAGTCAGCTTATGGAGACATTTTGGAGTGGAGCACACGGACAACATTCAAGAGCATAATCGGTATATTTGCTTCCTCAGGCCATGGTGTTTGGAGACCTAATGATGCAAGAAATGCTACTAGCTGCTTATTAGGCACCACCATACCTTTAAAACTCCAGCTGCTATTCAATCCTGGCCTGAGATTGGATTTTAGCGTGTCTCCTTCCCAAGATAGCTCTGCCTGTTTTCAATGCCATAAAATCAGTTTCTCTCTTGTGTTGATGTCCCTGCGCCACCCCTGGTCTTGTACTGTGCCTTGAGCCCAAGTAGCTTCTGCTGCAGTACAGCTCTTCCTTTTGCAGATGGATGGCCTTGATCCCCATCCAGGATTAATTTTCATGTGGCAGCTACATCATTACAGTGAATAATGTTGGCTACATTTAATGTGAGGGGGAAAAAAATAGAGTTTAATAAGGAGCACAGGACCTTCAACCTCTAGGCAGGCCATCCTAGAACTGCTCACCTAAGGCTGCTGTGTGAGAATTGCCCTGTTGCGATTCCAATATATGAAATTATCGTAAAATTAAGCAACAAAAATATAACACCTGAAAACAGCAACTCTTTTTCCACACTGTAACAGGAAGATATTTGCAGGTAGCAGGATATGGTGCTTATATCCTCACAGCCCTCTTATCTGTCTGCAGAAAACATACAGCACAATCCCTGTGGCATTCCCCGTGGCTCCAGCTCAGCAAAGTCGCTCAGTGTGTCCTGAATTTCAAGTGTGGCTCCAGAAGGACGGCTCATATGCTTAATGTTACACAGTGCATGTGATTATCTTGTTAGCAGGGGGAGAAAAATACTAATCTTGCAAGGCTGCAGACGCAAATGTATTTTCTTCACACGCAACCTGTGTGCAACCAGCACCAAACCAAAGCCAGTTCTAACCCCTCGCACGGAGACCCCATTTTGTGCTGATCTGTCAGTTTAAAGAGATGCAAGATTTTTTAAAATTTATTTATTTCTTTTCCCGCGATAAAAATATTTGAGTTCTGAAGTGAAACTACAAAGTGAGCAGCTATTATTTCTTCTTTGTCAAGGACCTGTTTTATTCTATTTTTCACCAACATTTGTCAGCTGGTAAATTATGCACAGTTTTCTTCAGTCTCTGCTATTTTTTAAGCCAGCCGTAATTATGCTAGCTGATTCCTGTGTAGACTTGTTTTCAGCTGCATTGCTTACATGCCTTTTTAATAGACTGTAATTTTTGTTAAGTAAGTTATGTCAGATTAACTACTTCCGATAAGATGCGGTATTATACTTGGGTTTTCTTTTTCTCCCAGCTGGATGCACAGAATATGTCACTGCTGACTTGCTTTCTCCTGCCTCCCTCCAGCTAAATGGCAATATGCCACAGCAGCAAAACTTCTGTTTGAGGATTCATTGGCTTTTTTTGTTGGCTAGTAATGAGGCTTTGAGGTAGCTCGCTGCTCCTGATTAGTGACAGTGCGCACAAAGAAAGGAGTAGTGCAAACCAGTCATTAACTCACAGTGAAAGCCTCAGCATTTGATTTCATAAAGATGAGGAAAGACTCTGTTAAATCCTTTCCATTCAGATTTGGCTGTTTTGGGTTTTTTTTTAGGCGCCTGCCTTGGTTTTGTGGAAATAACCAGCTGAAGTGTTGATTATACTCCTGTTCTTGCTGAGCTCACGCTACCTTTGTGCTCTGGTACCGCTGCTCTGGTTTCTGCTGAGGACCCTGTTGTTGGTGATATGGTTGAGGGTTCAGGCTGGCTGAAGGTGGAGATGAGCTTTGTCACTTGGCTGATGGTTTGTGCACATGGGGGCCTGGAATATCTCCGAGACTTGGCTGTGGGTGGCAGTCCCTGAGTGCAGACAAGGAGGATCCTGGGGATAGCATCACCAGCTGAGAGCTACTGCTGCCCGTGCAGCCTCTGCCCCGTCCATCCCCTCCTGGCACAGGGCTCACATCTCCCAGGGCTTGAATCACAGCACAGAGGGCAGTGCTGGTGCACTGGCCTGCATTTTCTCCTCTCTAGGCTGGCTGCCACTCCAGGCTGCAGCATCCTGGGATCCCCTGAGTGTGCTCACAGCTGTCTAAAACACCAAAGCTGCAGATCCAGCAAAGAAATCTCCAGCTATTCCCGTCCTTTGTTTTATTGCTCGAAGGGAAAATGAACGGCTGTGTGAATATCCACAGGTTGAAATAGGGAACTTTCACACAACTTTGTCCAAGAGCTTCAGCACAGTTTTTCAGCCTTGCAACAAAGTTCCTTTATATCACAAATTTCAGTTTCAGTCATGGTGTTAATAGCTGTACCAGCTTTTGTTGTTTTAACGCAGTACAGTGAATTATATTTCTGGGGTCTCATATGAAAGAGGATTAGCTGCTGGAAGCTGTTTATTTCTCTTACACTTTCTTTAAACAAGTAAATAAAATGTGAAAATAATGGTACTATTCATTGCAAATAATAGGCTATTTTCTGCCCCGGTTTCATGATGGAATGGCTGTCATTTGTCAAGTGTGAGGATGATAGAATGAATATTATAAGTCATCTTAAATGTGATTTGCCACCTGCCTGGTTGTTCAGAAGTGTATGCATGCTAAATTAATCTAATTAGTCAATGCACATACAAGAAGCATACTTACAGGCTCTCTGTCATCTTAAATAAAGCATTTTTGTTTTTCTAGGATAAATAATTCATTATAGAGCTGAAAGATAGTCTGTAATCCTGGAGAGCTGGCTTCTTGTGTAACAAAAAAAAAAAAAAAAAAAAAGAATTATGACGTTCTTTTTCCCTTTGGGTTCTCGTTAGACAAGGATTTCAGGGAAGCCAAGGGGAACATCCACACTGGAGGAACATAACTTCCCTTCCAAAAGAGAAGCAGAGAGCCCTCTGGCTTGGACTGCACAAGCATTTTCATGTGAGAGAGAGTGTCTGCTTTGGCACAGAAGCACACTGCAATGTGTGCATGATTATCTTCGAAAGTGTAATAATTAACATGCTGAAAACCATGACAGAGTTCATTTAGCTTGGGTTTTCCTGCTTCAAAGGTTAGCCTGCTAATTCCATGAACTGAGCATATTGTAAACACACCAAGGGACAGCAGCTGCATCTCCCTGGTACCAACAGCACTTCACATACGAACCAGTGCGGTGCAGTACAGTCAAAGGGGAAACATTTGGATGCGTGGACAACCTCAGATTTACAAAGTAACATCATCATCAGCTGTGAGAGAGAAATATCTAAATCAAAGGAGGTCCTGCAGATAGCACAAAACTTACAGATTTTACAGAAATTCTGTGTATTCGTATGTCCCAGCCTGGGCAGCAGCAGTGTTTGAACCTTGGCACAAGAAGGATGTCCATCACCATGAGGCACTGCCAGTAACACGTGTGGCTAATTCTGTGAACTGTAGCTGCTCTCTTGTTATGATCTCTTTAGGGGCCTGGTAGGGTACTTAAGACCCTCTCTGTAGTTTTTCTTGCTATCTGCTATTGGGAGGAATGGAGTTCAGTGTGAAGATTAAAAGAGAATTTACCGACTGATTGTATGTTTGATAGAGTCTATACTAACTAGAGTGGAATAAATTAAGTATTTTGGTTTAGGTCTTGGATTTTTTTTTCTTATTGAATTTGTAAGTAAGAATGCAAAATCAGTTAATACATATTCTTTCATGATAACTGGTAAACTTTGCTCTCTGAAAACATGTAGTGATACTTTCTTCCCTGCTTGTCAAATGCAGTCCAGCTTCCTGGCCTCCAAATCCACAGGAAAACTCCTTGAACCTGATTATCTGTTGAAAAACATGGCTTGATGTTGCCAGAGCAAAATCATTGGCTGTAATCACTGACTGGAGCTGAAGGAGGCTCAAGGCTGTACTCTGGATGAATTTGTATTGTTGTAGTATTTGCCACTGGTTTCTTCACAGCTCCATGGCAGGTTTGACCACCAAAGCAGAATCTGTGGTGAGAGGATATTTAAAGACATTTATTTTTCTCAGTTTGCACACACAGATTGGACACAGATTGGTGTAGAATTCCTGCAAAGCAAATTAGAATGAAACTGCATAATTGAAGCATCAGCACCATGAAGATTGCTGTGACTCCAGCTGGAAATGAAAAGCTGTCTGTTTTCAGGTGTTGTGGCCCTGTCCTGGTAACCCTTCTCGATTTAGTAAACTTTTAAATGTGAGATGATCAGAAAAGCAGTTTGTTCCAGGGGCTTGCTTCCCATGTGCTGGGGTCAGCCCCACGAACTGGCTTGTTTGTCTCAGCATTGCTGGGTGAAAGATGCTCTTGCATCCTCACTGTGTGGTCTAACATTTCTTACCTGCCTATTTGACATCTCTTGTGGCAACCTGAACTTTCCATAACAGTTTCAGCCTGTTGATGCAACTGCCAGTTTGCCAGGCTTTCTGCAGGTTTGGGGCAGAAGTCTTTCTGTGTTCTATGGAAATGTATCATCAGCTACCCTTGGGACTGTATCTGCATGACCAATAGTCTTTGCATGGAAATATGTGTCACAAAGCCTCTCAGGGATGGCAATGGGCACACTCCTATTTTCTGCTTGGAAACTGAAGCAGAGAGGTTTGATTTGAGACTCCAGGATGGGAGCCACTGATGATTAGGCAGCCCAGCCTAGTAATGGGCTTCACAGCTCTGAGTCAGGAAGTAAGAGTGGGGGCTCTGGGTGTTTTAGGATGGATTTCATGGGATCAGAGTGATTGCTAACCCCAAATAAATACACGGGAGAGGGTGTATTGGGCTCTTGAGAGGCAGGACACACAGGTGCTTTTCTCAGTGCTGCCAGGAGGTGCCTCTCTCTACTTGGGATTTATGGCCCCTGAAGGAAATTGCCATAACCTTTTCTCGCAGAAAATTCTCGGGCTCATTCCTTGTTTTTCTTGAAGACTCATGTTGGTATAATGGACTTTTTGCCCGACAACTGAGCGGCTAGAAATCTAGGATGAGGAAAATGAATGTTTCTCTCTTTTTGGTAGGGAAAGTGGAAATGTCACGTTTCACTTTCAGGGCTTTGTGAGTGTTTTTCTGGTCCAGCCCAGGGCAACAGCGCCGTGCCTGTGGATGGCTCTGTCTTGTGCCTCAGTTGGGCTCCTCACTGGACTGTCCCTCACAGTCCTGCTCCTCACAGGCCATATGTGGAGATGAAATCCATCCCTGGGGATGAAATCCATCCCTTCACACGTCCTGTGTGCAGTGAGGCAGCTGAGGTGCATTTCAGCAGGTTTGCTGATGGTGGGTCATGGGGGGCCAGGAGCCCAGGAAGCCCAACTTCTCTGCAGTCTCAGCCCGAGTGCCCTGACCTAAAGCGTGCAGGAGAGAAACTGTGAAGCGCAGGGTTAGGCAAGGGATGGCAATTGCTCTGTGCTCTAGTGATTTGGGATTTTCCTCTGGCAGAGTGCATATGCTAGTCCCTGCTTCGTGAGCTTTCTATGTATTTTCTTTAGAATTGCTTGATACAGGATACATGCAATGATTGGAACACTTGGGACAAGCTCTTCCTTGCTCTAACAGTAGGCTTTTCATTGTTCCTCTGCTGCTCAGCCAAGCCTTCAGGCCTAGAGAGGGGATTCCCAAAGCTGTATGTTTTATAATTTTCTAACTGCTCTAATAGTTAAGAAGGGCTTTAGTTTTATGATAAGTGTGCTGGCTTATGGAGTTTGTAGTACTTGTTCCTGAAGTTTTATGGGAGAACTGCACAGGGACTGGAGAGCAATGTTTTGTACTGGGTGAGTGTGGGTGGGAACTGCTTGAGCTGATGCTTCTGGCAAGGGTGGCATGTTAGGATCTAGGCTGTTCCTTCATTTGCTTGCTTGGTTTTTGTTTTTTCCATCTGTATCTCTTGATTCAACCCAGAGGCATGATAACACCCCAGTGAATTGAATTCCTTGGTTTATTGCTTTGTTTTCTGGCCTTATTGTCTATATTTAAGGCCAGATTTTGGACCTTTTCTGTTTGGCAGTGTCACGTTCCAAAAGGGAGATCTCTCGTTTACTATTTCTGTATCCCCAGTGCTGAGTGCTTCCTGTGTGTCTGATCCCATTCATTGCATTTAACCTATCATAAATGCAAATAATTATAATTAGATGGTGAATAACGCTATTACAGATGCAGTTCAGTGCATATTTCACTGATTGGGCCAAATCAGGAAGCTATGCAATGCATGCTGGCAGCTTTGTGAGTAAAAGTGCTTATTACTTATCTCAGATTGTAATGCGCTATCAATTAATTGCCCACAAATCTCTGGTGTGGGTTGCGAGGAGCGGTAAATCATTAACTTTCAGTGGCGCAGAGTTTGAATTACATTGCCAGCCGGGCAAGGTAGGAAATCTGCAAATTTAATCTGGTGGAAAGAATCCCTTTGTCTCCCGGCATCCCCGCTGGTGAGGCCAGGAACAGACACCGGCACTCCGGGTTCTTCGTGCCCCCCTCCTCTCTCCCTGTGCCCATCGGGTGGGTCTCAGCCCCTCCTGTGCTCCTCCCTGATCTGACACATTCCCGCTGGGCTCCTGGGGAGCCGCTACCTGGAGGAGGAACCCTGTCAGCCATGTGTTGTTCCTCGGCCCCCTCCTGAATAGCAACAGATGCTTAAATCAAACAATGCGCTCCCAGACAGCAAGCTGGTGTGCGGTCGGCAAACACGGCGCGGCAACAAAGCCCAAACAAAAAAAAAAGAAAAAACAAAACAACAAACCAGCCACGACAATAAAACAAGATAGAAGAATAGAAAGTGGCTATGATTTGGCAGACAGCTAAAATGCAAGGCAGCGATCGTGCTGCTGTGAGCGTGGGTGCAAATCTAATTCTCAGGGCGCTGATAAACTCTGTGTTTGTCTCTAGAAGGCAGTGGGGGAAATAGCCGTGATTAACATGCTGAAGAAATGCCTCAAAGCATTAGCATTTTTTATTTTTGTATCTAATGTTAATTGTATTGAGGGTTGTGCCAAGGGTTGATTTATGTTTTACAAGAATTGGAGGCACAAAGGGAATAAGAAACTTCTCTTTCTCAGAGCTTAAAAGGAATCCTGTCACAGAACAAGAGGAAAAAAACCCCAACTCTCTTGAGTATCATTTTCTTGCATTGATTCTAAAGGATTTTTATTAATCATTCGATGCTCTGAAAGAAGCATTGGAAGTTAAATAATCAGCTTTCTTGTTCCAAGTAACAGTATTATTGTTGTGACAGAGGCCTTGCTTGCCCTATTTAATTGTTGGACAACCAGTATGTGTCGTCAATCTTCCTGCTAAAACCCAAGCAAAAACAAGGCTCTGTCATTTTACCATAAAGAGAGGAGGGTGCAGACGATATCACCTCACTATTTTGCTTTGTCTCCACAAAAGCATCATGCTATATATGCTTGTTTTAAATTAATCAACTCAGGCTGCAAATGTTCTACCACTGTAGTAAAGGCATTGATGTTCATCTGGCATAAACCATGTCTGGCATGTCAGTAGATCAGTGAATCAAAGGGCATTGTTGGTACTCTTTTTTTTTTCCTCTGATTTATCCAGCTGACAAGGAGCACTGGGCACACTGCAGTTAGAAGCAGCTTGCCAGGCACGTGTGTGGAGGTAGTGCTCAGTGCCTTGCAGCTCGGCTCCCTGTGATCTCAGGCTCCCTCTCTAAGTGAATTAGTGCAGTGCAAATCTCCCTTCCTCTGCTGTGGTTACCCTTTCTCTGCTCTCCAAACAATGATCCTTGTGCTCCCGATGAATCTGCAGTGGCTGCTTTCTTTGAAAAGAGTGTCTACAGCTCTCTTTCTCTTTTGCTCTTCTCACAGCATTTTCCAAGCAGATTTTATAAGCTCAGACAAAGTTAAGGGGTGTCTTTTGTAATCCTTCTTTGTCACATCTCATGATGGATACAGGGTCTGACAACAATTCTGCTCTGCCTTTAAAAACATTCACTTCAGAGAAAGGTCCAAAGTCCACATGTGCCATTTCAGAAGGTAAAAGGTGCTCTGTTTCTGAGCAAATCAAAAGCAATATTTTATCTCAAACTTCATTCTAAGCAGAAAATGACATTCTTTCCCACAGGTCTGACCTAGACTGCTGGGCTCATGTGCAGCTGTGTTTTGTAGCATTTTATCCAGGCCTTTCCTGGGAATCAAAAAGAGGTCCCTCTAGGTCTGAAAGAAAAAAAAAACTTAGAAGCCCCAACCATCAGGTCTGTAACTGCAGAATTATTGTCTGTGTCTGTTATTTAAAGCTCATCAAGCCTCGTGTGTGCAGAGGACGCTCTAGCCTGACCTTCTGCTGGGGGAGACTCCAGTGTTTGTTGCTCTGTGTTTACCTTTGGAAGCGTTACTGGGGAGTAATTTATTTTGCTGAGTTTTTTCTGGCCAAACCATACATTTGTGCCCTGTGGCACTGGAGCACTGACATACAGACACTGTTGCAAATTATGCACCATGGGTCGAGGACTTCAGAGCAGGCATGCTTTGACCTGAAGTAAATCTCTGTAGAAATAAGGTGAGAATATATAAAAGCTGTACACTTCTACTTCTTCAGAAGCATTTTGTTGATATGGGAAGATGTAGTGAGCCTCCTAATGAAATGCTGTATTACAGTTTATCACCTTTGGAGGAGAACGAGCAGGGCTAAACCTTCAAATGCCTTTTCAGTTTGTGTGCAGGTATTTTTGATGTTATCTGATCTATGAATAGAAAAAGAAAAAAGGTCTAATCAGGATAAGGACTGCTTAGCATATATGAAAGCTGATGTGCCTTTCAGACATGCCAGTCAAAAGGGAATGCTTACTAAAGAGCAACCGCAATTATTACAAAATTTGTATATGTAAGGGATTTTTTTGTGTATACTCACAAGGGAGTTGCCAATACCTGCAAAGGGAATCTTCATAGTTTTCTTTCACTGTAATCTCATCTCTTAGGACAATCATGTGTTTATAAGGTAAATTCTGTGGTCACTGTATGGCAGGTCACACAGCTTTTGTACCACATGCCCCTGTCAGCAGCGAATGCCACGTCCTGTGCCAGGAGCAACAGTGGTGCCAGTTTGCACCTCTGGTGGTGAGACTTGCACTGGGCTCTGTTGGCATGCAAACTGCAATGGAGTGCCCTGCTTATGGGGTGTAGTTCAGGTCCTGCAGGTTGAGAAACTGCTATATGCTGCTGGAGCTTTTGTCTTGTCCTCCTTAAGTGTAGGGCAAACTACTGCAGCCTCCTCAGATGAGAAATGAGAGATCAAACTGTTCTATCTGTGGAAAAGAAAGGTGGGACTCCTCATGGCGAGCCTAATACTGATTCAAGTAATAGAGACTTTTATTAAAATGTAACTCTATCCACTCTGGTGCCATTAACTACAAGAAAAATGTTTTATTTATACTATCTGCAATATTTCCACTTTATGATACATCTGAGGAACTCTGATAGGTTCATTTATTTGTCATTTGAGCAGTGAAATATGAAGGAAGGGTTGGAATCTACAGTGTTATTATGTGGGAGTTATTTGTGCCTCGTGTTCAATATTGCAGATCATAATGACTCTTCTTTGGTTCCAGTCTTTCATTTGGCGTGAAGGTTGCTGAGCTTCGCAGTCATTTTCTGAATGAAGGAAGGGGAAGGCAGGAGTGCTGGAGTGTCATGTTTAATGTGGCCTTAAGAAAATAAAACTGTGCTAAGCAAGTGTTACAAAATAAATGTAAATGGTTAAATTCAGGTGCATAAGAACCTTTATTTTAGTTTAATCTGGCCCATTGTATAAGCTAGGCTTCTTGCTCAGCCACAGATAAACAGCTGACTACTGGGGACCACACCACAGTGTTCAGGCAACTAGCAAAACTCCTACTGAATTCTCTCCCAGCAGGGGAAAAAAGTAAAACCCCAAACTAAATTTGCTGGATAAATTATTCATTGTGAATCATTCCCTTAATTCTCATAATAAGTGGTTTCCTACCCTTGGTTCTGTTGACTAATTACTGTGTTTAATGTTTTTACTGGCTTTTGTTTGCTCTGCAATTTCATTTTGCTGGGATGAGATAGTCTGGAAAAGTCCAAGTGAGGGAATGAAAGCTCTGTGTCTGTGCTGATGCAGGTCCCACTGAGAGCCAGGAATTCAGCCACAGATTCTGCTGCAGTCATTCACAGCTAGGTTATGCTCAGTAAAGGCAGAGGAAGAGTTGGATTCTGAGTAGTGCAGCCTCCACTTAGGCTTCTTGCTGTGACTAAGACCATGCTCCTGTGCATTAGCTGGTACTGTTTTCTGATCTCTTTGATTGTCCAGCTTCACTGGATTGCTGAAGCAGTTTAGAGTTGCAGCCCTGTTGTCTGTTTTTGTTTCTCTTTCAAAGCTCTGTACTGCATACTCTCTGTGTGCAGAGCCTCTAATCCCAAGGAACTCCAGGCCACCTCTTTTCTGCTTCCAGTCCCTGCCAGAGGTTATCCCAGGGGCTACCCAAATAGGCTGGTTTGGAGCTGAACAGGGGGATGGCAGTGTGGCCAGAACAGCCTCTTACATGCTCCACACCGGCTGTCTCCACCAACACTTGTGTTCACTCTCTGAACTTGATGTCTTTGAAGTTAACAGCAGTACAGTTTTCTAAGCACAGGCAAGGCTTGGCAGATTGAGGGTAGTTTATAGTTATGAAAGTATACTTCAGAATTTATATACAAGCTGTTTTATCAAAAGAACTTCAATTCTACTGATTTTTCAGCATCAAAAGTATCCCCATGATTGGCATTTCTCGATAGCAGGGAAATGCCCTAGTCAGGATCTTGGATGTTTCCCCTGCTGTGCAGTCACAGAGCAGAGCCCTGTCCCAGAGACTACAGCAAGGCATTTCCCTTGTGCAGTGTTAGAGGTCTTTAAGGAGAGACTCAACCCCGAACTGGGTGCCTACGCTCTGTGTGGTTGATGACATTGGCAAACGAGCTACAAAAGCTTGAAGAAAACTCCTCAAGTGTGAACTCAGTCTGACACTTGAACAGCTGAAGGTGATGCCACAGCAAAGTTATCGCTGTCTCCCTCAGGAAACCATAAGGAGGATGGGGAGGAAAGGAGGGAGCCTGTTACAATTGTGTTCAGTGTTGTGTTTCTGCCTATAGATACTGTACAGATGGATTATTAAAATGAACACATGATGTGACTGATAATTGTCCAGTAATGAATATTGAAACAGAATTCCTCATTCTCTCTAAATGCTAATAACACTGCATAACATCACAAGAAGCAGTGAAACTCTAACTGGTATTACTGAAAGAGTACTGAATTTGAAGAATTTAAAGGAATGTGAAACTGGAAGTGCAGTTTAAATAAATCTTTTCAAGTGCTCTTCTCACAAAAGTACCTTTGACTTCTGTTGCACACAGATTATTTGCATGACCTGAGGAAAAGTCTGGAGATTATTTACTATCTAGCTTACAGAGTTCTGTTTGAGTTTCCAGCAACATGTGCCAAAATAAGGCAGATACAAAGTGAAATAGTAACAGACATTTTCTTTTTTAACTGAATAGGAGAAGCCTTTGTAACTTGTTACAAGCCAGCTCAAGCCCACTGCCAGAAATTTGATTAGCTTTTTTGATAATTTGTCTTTTTTTTGTGTGTGTGTGTGTGTCTTTTTATGCCAACCTTTTACAACTTGATGTTGGAATCCTCATTTCTGAAGTGTGGTGTTTGCTTTCACCCTCTCCATCCCCCTCTCTTTCAGTTTCCTCTCTAAATAGTAACATGATGAGAGACGACTTTTTAAATGCATAAAATCTTTACACCTTTTATGGTGAGTGGGCAAACACTGAAGTTTGCCTTACCTTCTGGAAGTGTTTGAGGATGGGCTCTGGAGGATAATCAACTCCTGATTTTGCAGTAGCAAGCTCAGTCTGAGTAACTGAGTCCCCAGGTAGTGGTGAGAGCAGGAGCTGGCAACACTGGACTGTGCTCCCACCTGAACTGATGGCTCTGTACCATGGACAGAATGCTGAAAATCTCTCTGTCCTTGGTATTTTAGGCTGCAGAAGTATTTTGGAAGACCTGAAGGAGCTGTCCATGTTCCCTGGGGTGAGGAGACTTGAATTCTCTGTTGTTAGCAGGACTTCATTCCTGGCATAGTTTTCTATTCTCTGTGACCCAGAAAGCTAAATCCCAGCAGCAGTGCTGATTTACTTCATTTTTATGTTGATTTGAATGGACCTGTTTCCTGGGTGGAGTACTGCTTAACATCAGAATGGCAGCATGATTGAGTGTTTCCAGGTTTTGGGGTGTATGAGGGTAAAATGAATCCAATAATAATTATTTAACACAAAGGCTATTGGGAAGCTCATGAGGTAGAGCAATTTCCAGTGGTCACCAACAAGCTAATAGGAAATATCCATGTAGCTAGCCCCTAACCCAGGAGAGTTGAGGCAAATTCCAAGAGAATGGGTTACTGCTAAAGTATAATAATAAGCAGAACAGTATTGCAAATAGTGCACCAAATCAGAACTGTTTTAAAAGTGTGCTCTAGTATGTCTATAAATCTTGAAAAGACAGAAAAGCAGGGCAACCTCATGAGAATTTTCCTAACATCTTTTTACTGTCTTCCCCTTCTTGTCTCAGGCTCTATTTGCAGTGATTCATGAAAAAAGCCCCAAAGAGCTGACATTTGGGCTTTGGTCCTTGACACTTATGTAAAATACTTTAAAGTGTAGTTTGGGAGCTTTAGACTCCTTCCTTCCACTCATTCTCTCAAACACTTTTGAAATAAAAAAAAAAAAAAAGAAAAAGGCACTAACGGATGTTGGTTTTCAGTTTTCCTTTCTTCCGACTTAATCTGTTCTCTGGGGTGCTTGTGGAAAGCGAGTCATTTCAAGGCAGCTTTGCCAGCCCACTCGGAGGTTGTAAACCCGAGGGGTTCAGGGCTCTGGCAAACACTGCCACTTTGTTTGTTCAGCTATTTGAGGGAAGTCAGCGCATGCAAGGGCAGCGTGAACAGCTCTGTTACCGTGAGGGAAAACCAGGAGTGAAGAGTTAATGCGCAGGAATGCACAATAAAATTACTAGAGCTTTTCTGCTGCAGACCTGCCTGTGAAACTAATAAAGATAGCACTTAGCACATATGCGGGGCTTTGTTTTCAGAGATCGCTACAAACATTACCTAATTCCCTTCTGAAACAGCTGTGGGAGTGACTGAAAATAATTCAGTCTTTGTGCTTCATATATGGGGAGGAAAAGCCTTTGAATCCATAAACAAAGACTGATATGCTATTTCCATGTGGCTCTGTGATGAAGGGGTAGCAGAGCCAGAAGCTCCCAGGCTCTCATTCAGCCTTTCTGTTTGTATCTGTGTTCACTGCCAGATCTAATGATGTGCACTGCACAGAACGTCAGGGCAAAGAGAAAGCTGTGTTTGGAAATGTATTCATGCACAGAAACCAATCTCTGTGGAAATAATTAATAATAATAGACCAGATCATGATCTTGGTTATACTGATGTAACGCCATTGTAACTCTATTGACTACACTACATACATTTCCCAATTAGCGTATTTTTTTTTGTTTCACATAAAATAACACAATATAAGGGTCAATAACATCTCATGCTGACAAAGTACTTTTTCAGCCTGTTTCATCTGTAAGGTTGTGGGTACTGAGTTTCAACATGTGCGTGCTTCAAAAACGTTTGGGAGGCTGCATCTCAGCAGGAGCTCTGGGGAATAGCTCTTGATCCTAAGAGCATTAAGCAAGAAATACACAAGGGGTAATTAGGTGGCAGCAGCTCAAGTTTATATTAAACATCCTGCAGCTGTATCAACCAAACTCGCTTGTCCATGTTGGCTACTGTCGCTGTCTTAGCCCTTCACAGTCCAGCTTTTCACTGAAGTCAGTTATGGTTCTTGTGGAAATGACCATGTGGTTCAGAGGGCTGAGATGCATCCAGCTCTGTCTTCCGTGGCCCAGCATGACTTGGGCTCCTCCCAGGGAGAAAGGGTTTTTTTTTTTTCCTGCTTTCGATAATTCCTGAATTTCAGCACTAAATGGTTGTAGGTGAGAAAGAGAAGTGTCCTGTCTGATACTGAATTAACATTTTGTTAATGCCGAATGGTTTCAGGTAGAACCCAGAACCTCATTCCTGCTGATCTGATTCTACGGAGAAAATAGCTTTTCATTGTAGAGTCAAAGCATTAGTAAGTAAAACTGAAGTCCCCACAGAAGGTCATGAGGCTATCCAGGGGTGAAATGAGTAGTCCCAGGTGAGGCAGCAAATGAAACCTGCTTTATCAACATTTCCTAAGCATCATTTTGTGTGAGATTGCTGAAAATAAGCCTAAGAGAGTACATCAAAGCAAGATGATCTGCTTGGATCACATCTGCTTGCATGCTTGTCTGCAGTCATTACCTTTCCATCAATGATGTAAGTCACATGAACCTCAAAGGAAAATCAGAACAGAATATTCCAAATATTCTCCAACCAAATTCTGCTGTTTTCCCCAGTTTCTTTCTGGTGTGACTTTTCTTTTCCTGCTCAGAGGTTTTGTTTGGTTCATTTCATTGCTAAAGACAGATGAGACAAAAGTGTACATGGATTTTTCTATTTGTAAATGAGCACTACAGAGGAGAAGATATGACATAACATCTCTGTCTTACAATAAACAAAACAAGCTACTATACAATGAAGAGAAAGACGGGAGCAAGTTGTATGTGTCAAAATGAAATAGGACATCTGTGTAGTAAAAAGTGCTGCTAAGAAAGCTTTTCAAGTGTTTAATGAGGGAAAACAGATCGTTAAAGTATGGATTTGATTGTTGGAAAGAACAATGCCTGCTGCTTTTGACAATGGCTCTTGGGTTGTTTATAATCAATACATTATCACACAGCTCTTTCAGGCCCTTCCACAGTGTGTTGTTGTGTCAGTACCCGATTTGGAAAGAAGCTGAACCTATTTATTGATTAACTGCTTTGTAGTGAAATCATCACCTATCAGACTCCAGCATCTAGAGGTCACCAGATAAATAACCTGCTTGGCTATGGCTGCCCAGGCTGTGTGTGCAGGAGTGAAATGAGAAAGGAGGGCCAATCCTCAGCACAGGATCCCTGTATGTGCCTCTTCAGACCAGAGTGAAGGAGAAGAAATTTACAGCTGGTGGTAGAGCAGCCACGGGAGTGAAGTTTAACCTGTTTTGGTGTCTATACTTGGAAGGGCAGGAGCTGGACAAGTGTTTGAATGACCTAAACTTGAAGAGGGTGATGTTTCCTCAAGTTCACTGTCTGTGTGCAAGCTGATAGTGCTGATACAGCAACAGAGTGTTGTAGCTGGCAATGAATGTTTACCCAGTTGTAATGTGGGCAGAAAAGGATTTAGCAGCATCTCCCCATGGAGCTCAGAAAACCAGGCTCTGCCTGAGCTGTGCAGTCCAGCCAACACCAGTGGTGGTCTCGCTGCCCAGATCTGTGTCCAGCTGCCTCCATCTGATGCTGCAGACCGAGGTGGCCATTTTTCCACTTTGAAGGAAATTCTTCTTCCTTTTAAACAGTGCTTTTCAGTCGTGTTTTTTTGTGGCGTGGAATACATCTCTAGCTAATACCCCTCATTATGCATTTCCTTAATTATTTGGTTTCCCAGCGGCTTAGTAATCTAATATGACTCGAGGGACAAATCCTTGCCTGAGATCACAGCCTAAATGTCTAATGTTATATGGGATCCAGAGATTAGCAGAGCTAAATCCTAAATCCTCTGGGGCTAGACAATGTCAGTGAAATTGGTGGGGAACTGCCAGGATATGGCTGAAACCACAGTGAACAGAAGTCAAATAATGGTGCATCCACTCCAGCCTCTTCCATCCCCAAGTCTTATTTGTTATTATAGGGCCACGGGGATTTGAAACGGGACAAAATCAGAGTAAGGGTTGTTAGAACATCGCCACAGCTAGGAAATGGAAAGGATTGCCTGTTGTACAGAAAGCATTAGTACTGAGGTGTGGGAGAGGGAAAGGAAGAGGCTCTTTTTTTGCTCTGCTGTGTTGCTGTTCTCTCCTGTTTTCTGGCTGCTGAAACACCCATTATCTCAGGAGCTGTTACTGTTATTTGTCTGATGCAGAGTAGTGAATCACAACCAAATCGAAGGGAGGGTCCCAGGTTTTGATTGAATCCCAAATCAGACAGGTCCTATTATCCTTCTTTTTGTCTCTTATTCAAATGTGCCTGAATCATTACAGATTTTAACATAAGGCACTGAAAAATATGCAAATTTCTGTAGGATTTCAGGCTTCTGAGATTTATATTTTCCAAAACCAGCTAGTAGATTGCAACATCTTATCTCACTGTCATGCTACCACAACTCTGGTCACTGAAATGTACCTTTTTTTTTTTTTTTTTTTTTTCCCCCTCCTAGAACAGTTATGGTTTTATTACTCCAGGTCTGAAATTTATTTTATCTATACATATGGTGTATGTATTTTGTTTTTTTTAATCCCATCCTATTTGACAGTCTGGGAAAAAATTGTTTATGGATTTCAAGATTGTCATCACAGTAGTGGTGAGAGTAGAGCTCTGTCACCCCGCGTGCACAATAAATAGTTGCAGACGTGCACTGTACGTGGTAATCCAGTGCAGTCCTTGACATGAGTTTTGGCATTTTAACTGTACCAAATATTGTTGGTTTTAGTGGTCACTTGGGTCCCTCCAAATCCTGGTAGTAGAGAGCTGTCCTTATGTCAGTGCAGTGTGTGAGCAGCTTTGTCCCACGTAAATGGCTTCGCGTTGGAATTATCCTTACAGCAACACTGTTATTTTTAGGATTATAATGAGGTGCAAAAGAACGAAAAAAATAGGTTCCCTCCCCCCTTTGTTATTAGTGTAACTTTTCACAGCTCATTCTAGCAAACTTTGTGGCTGTCTTAAGATTTCTTCTTCATCGCGAAGAGAATAAAGCGTTAGGCACATCAAACAGCATTACCCCGAAGTGTTACCCTTTGCTCTTGCGTTAAAGGCAGGTTGTTCCTACCTGTTTTGAGAAAATACCAGTGTTCGGTTCTTCAAACCTAACGAGTTCCAGCTGGGACACATTTCTGTTTATATAAAGGGAAGTAGCTTTAACCTTTGTACGGTGGTGTTCACCCAAATTATTCAGCCTTGGGGATATTCTGCTGAGCGGCAGGAACCTGCCAAGCTGAGCATTGCTCATTTCTGCCCCATTTGTCATTGCAGAGCAAGGATGTCTCAATAAACAACATCTGGAAAGTGACTTGAGAAGTTCCTTGTTAATCATTTATTGGTTATAGGCTGAAGAGCATTTGGTAAACAGGAGCTGATGCCAATTACCTGGCAGGAATTTTGGTTTGCTCAGAAGATCTAAAGGACAGTGTGATCATTAAATTCTTTCAGTCTCTGCTCTGGAAAAATATTAACCTGAAAGAGGCAGAACTGTTAAGTGAGAAATTTTAACAATTGACAAATGTATGTGGCAGCCTCTTCACGCACTTGTCTGCTGAATAAAATGTTTGCACTTTTTATCATTGGTATTGAAAGCCCAGTCCATGGAATTGTTTGCTTAGTCCCCAGAGAACAATCGGTTCAGATCAGTTACTCTCAATTCCTGTATTGTACACTGCACACCGCCTCAGAAGTGCTGCTGATGTCTAACCAGAGGCGTGGATAAGAATCAAAAATCTGGGTAACAGTCTACAAAGGCTGCCTTCTTTCTTTGTTAGGAGCGTTCCTCTTTGGATTCCCACAATGCTGCTAATATTTTATGTTGTTTTTCATAACATACATTGCTATCTGATTCTTAATATTTCTTAGAAAAATTAATAATGCAAACGGATTTCCACTGTTTCATGGCAGCTGCCTATGTCAGGGTTAACACCAGGTGAGCTGGAAAGCTTTTAAATAACTGTGGCAAAATGGCTTCATTTTGGGGTCTGTACTAGTTTGCTTGCTGCTGGGAGCCTGGGTATGGTGGAGCACAGACATGTTAGAATTTACGTAGCAACTATCACTATTTTTTCAAAATAGAGAAAATATTCAGAAAATATAAATGAAGTACACAGCTCCTGCAGTTTTAATTTTCTAGATGTGCAGAGAGGACAGTCTTGATGGTAAATTCGTTTAAGCTATCCTAATCGGTGGTTTTCTTAACGTGTGATTTTTATCACAAGGAATGCTCCACTGGCCCTCTCAGGACTACTGTAATACAAATAATCACTCACTGAGAGTTAATTGATAACTTTCACCTTTTCATAATGTTTGACCTTTACTCTTCTAATTTATACCAGTGTATAAATTAGAACTTTATACCAGCAGTTCTGGTGGACTTGCTCTTGATCTACACTGAGCTCAGACAGGTCACTTGTCTTCTGAGAACTATCTTTCCTAAAATTGGTTGTGAGGAAATTATCATTAGCAGGGCCTGTTAGTGCATTGCTGAGCTTAACAGAGGATTTACTGACTGCAGAAAAGCTGCATTAAAGAAAAAATATTTTAAGATTATGGGTGCGTTTGGGTGATTTTAGTATTATGCTTATGAGGGCTCTGTAAATCTTTACCATGGAACTATAATTGTACATTCAAAAAAAAGTACATTGATCAGTGTCTCTTAAAGATGTAATGAAGAATTGGGCTCAATAATTATTTAAATACCTTCTCTGTCCTTTCTGTCTTTAAAACTTTAACTCTATATGGATTCTCCATGGTTATAGCTTAGGTCTTCAAATTACAGGAAGAGGAAAGAGGGAGGGTGGCTGAAGAACAGGGACTTAAGATAGTCAATTTAGCATGGGGTTAGTCCAGCTTAATGGCCAAGTAACACAATTAGGACCCTGTTGTCCACACTTAAGCTCTGCAGATCTCTCATCTTTCTGTATTTAGAATGAAATACAGAGCTATCTGACTCTCTCACCTGCATTATGCAAAGTCATTTTCCCCCCTCTTCTATACTTATAGCGCACAGTTTAAGGGACTGCCAAGTGCTGAGAGCAGCTTTAGCTTACGTGACAGTGCTTCCCAAGAGGATCAGATGGACTTGGTTTTGATTTGAAAGCATGTTGTGGAGATGGGAAGGTGATTTGTTAATAGAGCATTCTTTAGAAGTTAAGAAACTCTGCGAAATTTGCACTCAGGACCTTTCTATTTCTATGGGGTTTTCAAGCAAGGTAAGGATTTTATGTAAAACTGTAGAGATTCTACCAGTTTCTGACCTTAGCAGCAATTCAGGAGCTGACTTTGTAGCCAGACTTTCCCACTGTAGCACCATTCCAGCTGCTTTTATTTTTATGGTTTGCTTTTGTAATCTCCCAATAACCAATTTTGCAGTAAGTCTCCACACAACAATTTAACAAGACTTGCAAGACCTACTGTTGTAAGCAGCAGAGTATGGTTTTAACAGAGTCAGTTAATCATCTCCCTTTTCCCTAATTTTCCACCAGCCTGAGATGTTCAGATGCCACTCGTGTGCATATTACTCATGTGTGAGTCATGAATCCATGGCCTGTCAGGTGGCTGTGCTGCAGTGAAGGGGGAAACTGTGTCTCTTTGGCCTCTGGATAGCCACTGGTGTATTCCTAGGGTGGGTGTGCAGAGGGGATGGAGAGAGCTGGGCATCCTTTGCCCTTGGTGGAGTTTGTGCTGCCTCTGCAGCCAGCTGAAACATTCTCATCAAAGAACACTTGTGGTACTTCCTTTCAGGTGCATCTTGTTTGCCTTTGGAAAGGCCCAAAAGGCACCAAAAGGCACTTATTTTCAAAGCATTCCTAAGGAAAGATATAACAGTCCTCTGTGTTTTCTTCTTTATTCAAGTCAGAGTCTGCATCCCACAAAAACAAACAGACCGATCGCCTGACTAGTTGCCTGCATTTGGCAAAGCTTGATCAGTCTGCCAAATGTTAGTGCCTCTGTTCATAGGTGACCTTGCAGGGAGGAGGGGGTTTTAGTTATTTCAGATGGCCTCATAATTCATTGCAGTTAATACCTAAGTAGCTCTTTGCAGTAAGTCACAAGATTTTCCACAGTAAACTGAGTTAAGACTTTGGTGGTTTTGACTAAAGTATTGGATGCTTATAGTAAAGTTTTGGTCTACTTGACTGTGGTTCGAAGTGCTCTTAGCACACAGAGAGAGCACCCTCAAAAAGGAGAGGAGCTCATCTGTGAGCAGTAAGTCCATGCCTGGTTGGAGCCCTGGAAGAGGACACCTCTCCAAGGGACACCACTGCTCACCAAAGGAAAATGGTCTCAGCTAATAGGGGGATGGAAAGCTTTGGATTTAGATCCTGGTGATTCTTCTGATTGAGAGGCAGATATCCAGAAGAGTGATATGCTCTTCTTTGAGGTGTAAATACTGAGTGATGGGAGAGATGAAGTGTAGCTGTGGGCTTTTTAATAGGAAACTGGGAAAGGAGAGGCTGCAGTGATGCCCACTGGGCATCATCTCCTGGCAGACCCTGTCTGGAGCAGGCAGGAGTTGCTTGTGTGCCACAATCAGGCTGTGTCTGAGCAGAAGCAGCTCAGTCATTCAGGAGAACCTTGCTGAGATGTTTAGTGTGGGAGGTGAGAACAGAGCAGGGTGAGCTGTTTGACAGAGCAGTGTGATCAGATTGGCCTCCTGTTTCTGTCTGCAGCCAAAATAGATCACTAGGCTTCTTTTGTATGTCTATATTTCTAAGTCCTCACAAGCAAGAAGTGTGTGTGTGTGTGTGTGTATGTGAAGCTTTCTCAAGCCTCTGGTAGCCACTTGTACAATGAAAAATCTTCAAGTGAGGTGCAGCTAAACAAGATGTGTGTTTCAGTGACAGTGACCAAGCTACCTACCAACCAGACTGAGCCTGTTGATTGAGATTTCACAGCTCTGTGTGGCTTGCAACAGCTGCAGAATCGCTATATGTGGGCAGTGGCTGTTGCCTGCTAGAATTCAAGCCCCCCTTCCCTCCTGTCTTACCTACCACGGTGACCTGTACAGATGAAGCACTGAGTGCTGTATTGATAATCGAGGATAAAGATCATTATTGCCAGGCTGCAAGCAGAAAAGCCTATTGCCCTGGATATAGCACGTCCTCTGAGCCCACTCCAGCTGCACTAACTTCCTGAGCACCAAAGTCAGATCAATAAAATACCCGCCTTGGTTCTGCCAGTTCAAAGTGCTTTTCTGTTTCTTTATTCGGGTTCTTCATGCATGCTCTCCTTCTGCCCTTCAGGAAAGGGAAGAATAACGTCCTCTGTAACTGTTCCGTTTTTTCCATAGTTTCGGGGAACTGTAGTAAACCATTTAAGGGTCTGTCTGAAAACTTAATGTCTAATAAAGTTGTGGTGGTAATTTAGTCATGTCAGAGAGAGATGATACTTTAGCCTCTGCAAAGCTTGGGATTCTGGAAACTCCCTGCTGCATGAGGGAGAGGTGAAGTCTTTCTTACTTTTGAGTGCAGGGCACAGTCCCACAAAAAAAAATGTGTTTCTTCCCCTGTGTGCCTAAACTTACCAGTGGCTCTGCAAGATTTACAGTGTCTGATCCTGGTGGCCATTATTACAAGTGGTAGTGCTGATGGAAGAAGAGATGGGAAGTCTTCCTTCCTCTGTTCCCTTTTCAAAAGTCCTCCTCAGGCTGTAGCTGATGGGGAGCAGCCCACAGGCACTGCCTGTGCTTCAGGTAAACTGGTCTCAATCCAGAGTAACTCCACTGAGCTGGAGTCAAGGTTTTTGTGGCAAACTCACATGGAAAATGCTGCAAACAGAATGTAAAGGAAAGTAAAATTTACCTCTGCCCTCTTTACAGTAACATAAGCCATTAGACAGAAACTTGACAGTTTTTCCATTGTTTCTGGGCGGATGTACTGGTGTGTCAGTTGTTAGCATGTTGAAAAATAATATCCAATAGTGCTTTCTTATAAAGGAGAGTCAGTCATCAGAGTAAATGCAAGGAGAGCATCAGGCTCTGAGCACAGTACTGAGTTTAACCAATGTAGGCAGGTACTGGAGGTGTGAAATTGAAAAAGTCACAAATGCTTCCTGCCTTCTTCTTTCCAGACAGGTTTCTTGTACTTATTTAAAGGCCAGCAGTCCCAAAGGACAGTGTTACCACCTTTATTACTTTCTTTCTAATGAGATTTTTTCAGATTTGTGGCAAAGCCACATCCCATGTCACAAATGAGACACCAGCATTTGCTGCATCGGTTAACGTGCCTTAGAGTGAAGGGGCAGCTGTAACTCTTGGCATTCTGTATTTTCTCATCTTTCTTTAATGCATTTAAACCTTGTCCTTTCTGAGGGGGAAAAATTCAGACTTGACAAAAGTGTTACTTCAGCCAGGCCTCGGTAAGAGGGGAGTTTGCTCAGAATTGTTTCATATAAGGTTTAGGACTAGATTGGGCACCATTTGCTTGCAAATAAAAATCCATTAAAAATAAGCAAACCTACTCTCTTAAGTCAGTACTTATATCAGCCTGCCCTTAAAGGTTTCAATTCACTATTACTTAATCTCTCAAACATTTCTATATTACTGTATTTCACTTACAACTTCATGTACAATTTCATACACCTGCAGCCTTTGGTACAACTATTTTATTAAAAAAAAATTAACATATGAGTAAAGCAAAGCCAATTTAGCTTACTTCCACTAGGGACAATAAAGTTATGTGGGCATGATGACTGCTTAATATTCTTGGAGGCATTTAGCATGGGGTAGAATGGCAACTTAAAATACTAGAGCCAGGAAAAACATAAATTTGATAAGTCCTTTTTTTTTTTCCCTGTCAGACTTGTGTATTTTAGCAATCAAGAGTAACTTCTACCAAGCAGGACTGGGTCATTTATATATGAATTCCATTTTATATTTTTGAAGTCCAAATTTGCATGGCAGATTTTCCTGTGGAACACCCAAATGGACAGTGGTTTATTTTCCTTGTGACTCTGTGTATATCTCAAGTGCATATGCACTCTAGGAAATGTTGCTGCATTAAAAAAATCCATAATGAGTTTTACCTCCTGGCATTATTCCGGGCAACAGGGCTTAGTTTTGCTGTTTTCCAAGACACTCTTTGGTTCGCTGCTGTCACCTGCGTCACCCTTCTGAGGAAACTGTGAGAAATCAGATTGCCTAGAGCTCAGTTATGGGGCTGTTGAAGGCAGCACTTCTCCCCCGTGGCCTACACAAACACCACAAAAGAAACACGCCACTCCAACAACCCTGAATAAACTTGCCCTGTCAACTGACAGACAGAAGTGGGAGGGGAGTAAAATAATTAGGAAGTGAAAATCCTGGAGGCAGCACAATGTACAATTCATCATCTTTTTTCTCGTACATGTGAGAGGTGAGGTGGACCGATTAGGATTTTGGAGGGGACGCTGCCCCAGTGCTTCCTGGGGTCTGGCAGAGGTGATTTTGGGAACAAAGAGTAGTGTTTAACCCCGCAAGTTGTGCATGTGAAAAAACTAGGTTGTAACTCTCTTCCTCGGCCAGGGACATGCCTCTCCAGGAGTTAAATGCTGCATCCAACCTTCCTTCTGTTCTCTGGCTTCCCTTAGTGGCTTAAGGGCTGGCACCTCTGTCTCCCTGCTCCCAACTGGATAGATCCATGGAGGATGCTGATTGCTTCTGGGGCTGCACCTATGAGGTCTGGGAGCCCTGTTCCACGTTCCTCTCTGGCTTTCTCAGGTCTGCTACTGACTTGGAGGTACTGTTGGTGTACAGGGAGGCAGTTAGCAGAGTGACTGCTTAATTGGTGCTGTAAATGCACGAGTAAGTCTTTTAGTGTCCATGAAATCAACAAAAATGCCACAAGAGGAACATTTGTTTTTAACAGCTGCTTGGCTGGGGAGACATCTTGCATTGATCCCGGGCTATTGGACTGCCAGACCTTTATTCCAGCACAGTTATCAGTAATGAACTGGTGGTAAGGAGGAGTTAGAGGGGCTGAAAAGACTGCAGCCCTCTAATGTTAACCTCACCACAGTGAGAAAGGATGACTCCAGCACACATAAACATAAGAAAAGCATGATCTGAAAATAAGATCCTGTCGCTTGAAAGGCTGCTCTCCAAGACTTCAACTCTGCTCATTCCAGTAAGGTCCTGGTACAGGAGTCTTGCTATAAAGGGTCACACTGTACTCCTCTGAGCTGAGAGTGGCATCTTTCACAAAGAAGATGAAAAGTTAAAAAAAATAGATTCTATGACTGAAAGAAGAGCAGATAATTGCTATTTGTCTCTCTGAGCTTTTGTGGGCAGATATTGAATAGAAAATGGTTCATATAATTGTATTTTTGGGAGCTTAGTTGCAGCCAAAGATTTATAGGGTTTTTTTTCCTGCAAAACCCCCTGCTCTTTTCTATTTTAAAAGAGGGACTATCACCAAGTGTCACCCTGAAGAATTGGACCCACTACAGTATTTTGTTACATATCAGAAAACAAAGTGCGAGGCTGGTACACTATTAAGCAACAGCAGCGGAGCTGCCACTCTCAACCTCATTATTCAAGCCTCTCTTTAGTTCAATTATACACCTCTACAGCTAAGGAAGATAGATGAAGGTCATTTGGGAGCTGTAAACCACAACGCATTGAATGCAGACCTATGTTCTTAAGCTGATTTACACCTTGTTCTCCAGTGTTGTACAGCATGGGGCTTCGATTGAAATGCAGAGGCAGTGATTGAAAAGCCTTTTTCCTCTTCTTAGCTCCAGATCCACTGCCTGTAATTATTACCTTGATTAGATGGTGAGAGACAGTGGCTTCTGCTTTCATACCTGGGTGGTGACAAACCCCAAAATCTTGGGACTGGGGCGAAGAACCCACTGGGGCTGCACAATGGTGTTTACATCTGCAGTAAGTTAATTCTTGGTTGTGTGTATTGGTCCAACAAGGAAGAAAAAACTTTAATTGAGGGAAGCAATTTGCCTTTCAGGAGAGACAAAGAACTGCCATCTTGTACTGATTTACCTCCCATATATCTCAGCATGAGGAATGTCAGGTATATTGAAGAAAGTTAATTAAACAATGCAAATGCACACACACAAAAAAAGAACCCTTTCATGCTACTGACAAAGGATTTTAGGCTTCACTCATAGGAAACAGAGACACTTTAGAAATAACATGGTCTGAGTTGTACTGTGCAGACCCTAGCTGGGCCCAGATCTTTAAGGCAGTGAAATCTGTGGGTACTGAGGCTTTCAAGCTTCTGGTTCCCCAGTAAAGCCCCAGAGGGAGATGAGTTTGGGTTCTCTGGCACTTGATAAGAAAAACTTTCAAAAAAGCTGTAAATTAACCTCACTGTCCCTAAATATTGTTCCAGAGCTTGTGCAATGCAAGCACCTTGCTCTGTATGTTATGGTTAAGTTGCACATTAGTTAGTACTTTCACTGAAGTCAGTGGAAGCAGATGTCAGCTCTGACAAGTTAGATCTAACTAAATATCACCTTGGGTTCCACTGTTGTCCTGGAAAATGTTTTGGCAGTCTAAGCTAACTTAGGAGGGGAAGAAAGGCAATAAAACTAAAATGATTTGAATTCTTTTCTGCAATGTGGTTAGCTGTACATCCTGCATCTCTAGGAACTCATCTTTAGTTAGAAATAAATTCTAACAATACTCATGCTTTTGTTCATTTAACAGATAAAGCAGGAATTAGCACAGAGCCACAAGTACTTTTGACAGAGAAACAAAAACTATTTCAGCAATATTGTATTTCTATCCATGGATCAGAGCTTGCTTCATCAACATTTCCCCTCTTTTTATAGTAAAGTAAAACATTAAGCACCGTAAATGCATTTTTCTTTATGATGTTTCAGAATTTGTTTCAGGTGGTGGCATTTTTTCAGATATTTTTATTTACTGGAAATAATCACAGGATTAAACATTAATATTTTATGAAAAGGGTTTTCTCTGAATTTCAAGCCTTTAGCATACATACATGTATACATGTGTGTGTGTGTATATATGTCTACTTTTTATAGGTAACTCTTTAAAGCTAAAATCATGCTATGATTTTAGTGTTGTGGTACTGTAAAAACCTAATTCTGTCCACATGTGATGCCCTCTAATTTCATAATACCTTCACCTGAAGGTCAGCATTTCTTCTGTGTTGTTTGCCTGAGCTTTTATTATTTGCAACACCCGGTATCCCCAAGAAAAGAGCTTTCTGTCCACGTGCATGTTGGGTTCTCCCTGCTGAGTTTGGCCAAGGAACAAACATTCAGGTCCCACTTCTAGGATGAACCCATCCCATTGTTAGCTCTAATTGTACATTAATCCAGTCCTGCCTTCATTGGAGTCAGTGGGAGCACTGAAAGGGCCTGAGGTTGATGAAAATTGGAATCTCTAAGAGTCCACCAGGGACAAATGTAAAGATAGATACATCCAAAGACAATAAAACTGTAATTACATATAATTTGCTACTAACTCAATTATAGATATTCTAAACAAAGATCTGGAATCCCCTTTTCTCACAGGAAAAAGTCTGCTTTAGTCAATAGGGCTCTGGTGTAAAAGCAAAATGGGACTTGGCTCCGATGCGTGTGACTGCAATTTGCAGACTTTAGCTGAGATTTTGCATTGGTTCTTTCCTGCACTGAAGATTTCTGCTGCACTATTTGTAATTTTTAATCTTACTATTAAAACAAATGTCTTTTTGAAGGGGAAAATAAGTCTCTGAGAAGTATTCCTTAACTTCAAGATACTTTTGCTATGGAGATACTGGATATGCTGGATGTGTTTCCCAGCAATCATTAAAAATTTAATGACCTGCAATTGTTAAAAAGCAGCTTCTTTAGTATCAATCCAAAACTGCCAACATAAGCATTTAATAAAAACTTTGGGCAGAAATCCCCTCATATAAATCTAGGGTTGTTCCATAGTAACCTTTTGTTTGGTTTGTTTGTTTTCCTCCCACGAGTAACAATTTAGTCACTGTCTTATTTTTCCCCCTTGGTTGTGCTCATACAATTATTTGCAGGGCTGCAAATAAATCTGATTAGGGAATGATCTGGATTAAAAATAACATCAAAGGGCTCCAAAACTTGTGGTGCTATGGCAGCTGAGGGAATGGTGCAGGGTTGGGAATGGCTGCTAAAGGATGGGCAGGAAAGCTGCTTATGCCAGTACAGGTGCTAACATTTTTTAACCTCAAACTATGGATCAGCTGATCCAATGCCAGAGCAGGTAGTGGCATAGCCACTCTAATTGTGAGGGTGGAAACTACCCACAAGTTGCAGACTGATAAACGCTGACTTTTTTTTTTTCACTCTGCTCTCCCCCAGCGATTAATTAGTAATTGTACTCATGAGGCACAGTTAATAACTTTGAATAGTCCTGGTTTTTTAGTTTTTTTCCTTCTTTTGGCAGTAAATTTTGAATCTACCATACATCCTATTCCGGCTGAAATGCTGTTCTAAGTGTGTACTGGCATCCTGCAAACTCCCTTGGAAAGGGCAAGGCATGGCTGTGCTCCAAAAAGAGGGGAGCAGGGAGGATGTAATCACTCTGAGATACATGTTCTGTACCCTCTGTGCAGAAATTCCCTGCAGAGAGCACTTCAGGGCTGAGCCAGTCCATTTTATCTGTGTGAGTTGGCTCATATTGCAGATCCTTTCTTCAGAGGAACTTTGGACTCACAGAGATGTTGCTTTCCCTCAGATGCTCCGTTCACATCTATGCTCTTAAAAGTAATGGTGTTTTTTTGTTTGCCAGGTAAGATGACAGGCCTTAATTTCAGGGATTGAAAAGGCAAGATATCATAGAAATTTCTACCATTTCTGCAAGCCAGAGATAGACTAAGCCTTTTCCATCTTACCTTCCATTTTTTCCCTGCTTTTTTTTTTTTCTTTTTTTTTTTTTTTCTTTTTTTTTTTTTCTTTTTTTCCCCCACACCATAAAACCCAGCAATGTCAGCTCTAGAAATTATTGCAAGCCTTGTAGCAAGAACTAGCAAGCAATGGTTTCTGGAAAACCTGCTGGTTCTCGCAGCACCACATGTAATCACTGTAATGCTTTCACTGTCCTTCTGCAAATACAGTGTGGACAGGACAAGTTGTGTGTCCAGTCTTCTGCTCTTTTTCTTCTGTAAAAGTCCTTGGGGTTTTTGTGTTGAGAAGGGACCAAAGACTGAAATCACACTGCTGGTTTATTGGAACACATGGCAGGAATAAGAACTCTCTCCACTTGTGCATTTGGACCTTGGAAACACTGTGTATGCCAAGATAGGATACCCACTAGCTCTTGGCTGGAACCTTCTAAGTAGAGGATATGGCAGTATCAGCTAATTCCAAGAAATATTGGAAATAACAATCCCATGCCTGCTTCTAAGTGCTTAAACAGAATACTTAGGGGTTTATTTCAGGGTTTTTTAATGCAATAATCTTCTTCATCTGATAGCTTTATACAAAATCATAATGAAGTACTCGAGCAGATTATCTAGGCGAGCTCTCAATTAGCTGAGACGTCTTGACCTATGAATCTGAATAAAAGGTGCTCAGCTTATTGGTGTGACCTTTCTAACAAGCATGAAACTGCTGTGGGTAGAGGAGTCACTGAAATAGCCATAATGTGGGGCAGTAATTCTGAAAGAAGGTTACAGCTACTCAGTTTTCTTTTTTCCTCTCTGTATGCTGCAGGAGGGTTTATGAGCTTTGGTTAATGATCCCAGCTGTTCCCAAGGAACTCCGATGCAGATAGGCTTGAACTGAGACATGTATCATAAACAAGGAGTAGCCCTGTGTAGCTGCATCTTTTCTTAATCAAGCTGACTGTAAGGCATTTTATGAGTACATACTGTACACATCACTGAAATGCAGTGCTTTGTAGGCGCTAAACAATCAGTGAATGAGCCCTGTTAGGGAGAGAGATATATATTATTAGCCAAAGACATCACTGTAAACTTCTTCTGTAATTAAAAGTATAACAAGAGGTTAAGCTGAAGGACCTGCCTTTCTTAGTGCAGTGCTTTTCTTAGTCTTTGGTCTTATCCAAGAAATTTGCATGTACCACATTGTTTGATACTCCATTTATTTTTCTTGGAAGGTGTTTCTTGGAAGGTCTGATCCTTCCAGGGCCTCAGTCTGCTCTCAAATGGCTACTCTGTGCTGGTGAGGATCTGTTAATTTGAATGTGTTTGCCTTCTTCCATGAACCTGCACCCAAAACAGCCTCCTCTACTCAGAATACCTGGTGCTGCCTGGTGTTTTAATATGACATAGACTCAGATTCATACATTTCTGGTTTTTGGACTCTTGCTGCCCTGGCCAGAGACAGGTATCTTAGACAGAACAGACTTCTGTGAGATAGATTTGTTAACGTCCTTCTGTGCATCCAAACAACCAGGGTTGGTTTTGCATGTGCCCTGGCCCCAGCTCCTGTTTGCACCAACTGATCAGGTCCAAGCACCAAAACACGTGATTCTGCCCCAAGTGCTTGAGGGCCCTGGTAGCAGGACCCTGCCCCATCCTGCGTGTCCTCTGACACCAGGAACAGCACCATCTCCTTCTGCACAGTGCCAAAGTCTCTGGGATGGGAACAAAGCTTTCTCAGCCTGTCAGTCAGGGAATCAATCAGCAGTCACTGCTTTCCTAGGAGAAATGAGATCTGGGCTTAATGTTTGAGTCCAGCAAGTATTCTAACTACTCGCCTGCTGTTAAACTACAGGTGACAGTGGTGCTACATCTCCTGACCATGTTTGTTTTTAAAAAAACAAAGGCCTTACAGATACATTTTGTAGATGATTGATTCCTTAGATCTGTTCCAAATGTGGATAGTGGAAGGGGCACCTTCTATAGGACTGGCATGCTGCTCTGTCTGCCTTCAGGTCTTTACCAGGCTTTATCCAGCTGTAGGTTCTTTACTGTTTGGGTTGGGTCAGTTTTGAATAAATGCAGAGTGTGATATCACTTTCAGGTGAAATAAGTAAATTATTTACTACATTTACCTGCTGTTGTATTGAGGTGTTTGTTGAGATATTTAGAAAAATGCAGGTGGAAGGGACCTCTGGAGCTCATCTCATCTCATCCAGCCCCCTGCCCAAAGCGGGACTAACATCAGAGGGTCCTGAGGTTAGGTGCTTACAGCCCACATGTCATAGCATCAGCTTCCAGACTCTTTGCTGGACCTTTTCAAGCCCAGCTGTCGGGACCATCATGTTACCTGTGTACTAGCAAAGGGGTGGAGTAGGGAATAAACAGCTCTGTAGGATGAGCTTTATGGAACACAGAAAAGGAAGAGTTCTTTCCGAGCTTCATGGGAACACAGAATTGCAGCAGCATATAGTCGGGATGGTTTAATAAAGTCATAGATTTTGAAGCCAGAGGGGACCATTACAATTGTCTGTTCTGACCCTCTTCATGATGATACAGGGCCATTGAATAGTCCTAATGCTGGAATAAGAGTCTGCTTAGCACTACTTTTCTGTAATGATTTCTAACTATTATAACATTTTTCTGAGTTATTCTCTAACCCCTAAATTACTCTTTTTCATATAAGGCTGTCTGTCAATCTGTTCTTTACTCCTTGTCTGACAGCTCATCCCCACCTTCCAGTGTCTTGGGTGCCTTTTTTTCTGCTGTCAAACTCAGGCTAATTCATTTTCAGCTCCCTTAAGAGACCTGTCTGAGCACTGAAAGATCTGGACTCTCGCTATTTCATTAGCACTCATTATTTTTCAGTTAATGGTTAGCTGGCAGCACTGGTTTTGATTTTTTTTTTTTGTAATAGAAATGAAGTAGGTTTGTATTTTATAGTCATTTCTCATCAGTCTCGGGGAGAAAAATATATCTGCCTACAAAGACATTACAGTCTCCTTGAATGCAAGCTTTATTGTTATTTGCAGCATTTTCAGTTATGCACAGTTTTAGTGGGAAAAGTATGGAGTGCACACAGCTGTACACGATGCTGGCAAACCCTGCCACAGATGCTCCCTTCCCTTCTTTGTGACAGGACCTTCATTTCGTCGAGGCACTGAAAGGGAAGCTACTTGCAGAGACAAGAGAAACAGCGCTTGGTTTTTCTCATAATACTGTATGTTTTCTGAGACTTTAAAGATACAACAGAGCTTTTAGGAGTAACGTGATTAATTTTGCTACTCTGGAATAGAGCACAGAGAGTTATCGACTTCAAAGTGTCGTTGTTCAAGCTGGCTTTGCAGCCAGCCGGCGCTGAGCTGCAGTTTTCCAGGAGGGGAGGGGGAGTAGCATACTTCCCTGATTACCCTGTACTGGTGTTATTAATTAATCAAGCACAAGCTCGTTTTTCAGTGACTGAAGAATGACTCAAGAACAATCATGTCAGCCTTTTTTTTTTTTTTTTTTTTTTTATATAATTTTGTGGAGGAGAGATGAGAGAAATATAAAAAATATAACAGTAGCACACGAAAATATTTTCCTGAAGGCAGCAGATTCACAGGGAAGGAAGGATTTGAAATATATTCGGGTCATTAGCCTGAAGTTTTCAAAATGAATAGGGGTGTTGGATCCCTGTGTTTCCTCAGCAGTTTTGGCAATTTCAGTTCATGAGAAGTCTATCAGAAAATCAGCTAAGCATATCTTAATTCAGAGCAGGCTTAATAGTTGCATTGAATTTACCTGCATAAAATTATGCATGCAGAGTGACTTGCAGTTGCTGATCCAGTGAGGAACAGAACTTTGGAGTCTGGGATTTGATGAGCACTAGCAATAGCCGTGTCTTGAGCAGCAGTTTCACTTGAACAGCTCCAGTCAGATTGAGATCCTTGTCACTTGTGATCATTTTAGCAATAACCTGAGTGGTTATCTGTAAAAAAATATATATTTTACTCTTCCAGCCTGGCCTGTTTCATAATGTGTATGAACTCTCCATTTTTTTTTTAATTTGTTCTCTTTTTATTTTTCATCTGTCAATCTACCATAGACAAACTATCTCCATAACTGAGTTTATAGGGAATTTAAAACCTATGCAATTAACATTAGTTATAATTATGCTTTAGCGCTGATGGGGGAAATGACAAGAAATTTATACTTAATGGAGAAAGGAGGAGATGGAGAAAGGATTACAAGTGGTAGTGTTTGGTGAAGAGGTTAGTGACATAAAGGAGTTATCCAGAACTAGCAGCAGGAGCAGTATTTGCTTTCCTGTTCTTCCCAGAATTGGTTCTGCTAATAAAAAAAGCACAGATGTGGAATGGTTTTATAGCTCATCCTTAAGTATCCTCATTCAGTGTCTGAAACCTAATCATTACAATGTTTTGCATGAAAGCCAGAAAGTGAGCTAGTCATTATGTTGCTACGTGTTGACATGGTTCCTCAGTATCTTCCTCCCGAAATAAATGCAGTCTCTCTGTAGATTTGCTATAATTGGATTCTACTGCACTGTAATATGTAAATCATAAACTTCAATTACCAGCGTATAAAAATAGAAAGACATGTAAATGTCTTATGGAAAAGTATTTGGACAACTGTGAATATTTAGGATAACCAAAATGTGTATTATTTTGTTATAGTTGTTGACATGACCCCGATGCCTCAGGGACTTTTTGTTTGGTTTTTATTTTCAGTTTTGCAGTTCTTGGGTCAGCTGTGTCAGCTGTGTTTCACCCACTTAGTGCCCCACTACTGACTGGAGGTGTATTGGCTCTTTAGTCTGTCTGTGGTACTTTGATAACTTAAAACAAATAAGCAAAAAGGTGTTTTAATTTGTGGTGTTTTAAATTGCTCTGAGGACACTGTTATAATCTGAGTGTTTAGCTTGCCTGTTGCTGTTCCTGCACAGTCTGTGAGGAGTGACTTGAGCAGTCTGTAACTCTTGCTTTTTAAAGGTATGAGTGAGGATGGCCAATGCAGCATCTCCTGAAAGGGACGTGGGTACAGTGAGGCAGATTCTCCCAGAGGACACTTACGCTTATTTTTCCCAGGGGTGATATCCCACAGGTGGGTCCCACAACCACACATGGTGACAGGATAAGGAAGGGAGAAATTAGGAGGCTGGTGTTCTGTCATACAGCCTTTCATAGCCCAGAAGTGCTGGGTTTCACCACCATGCAGTGTGGTGGCTCTTGGCAGACACTGCTGCTTGTGCCAGCAGA
Source organism: Pyrocephalus nanus (assembly GCA_038380795.1). Lineage (NCBI taxonomy): Eukaryota > Metazoa > Chordata > Aves > Passeriformes > Tyrannidae > Pyrocephalus > Pyrocephalus nanus. The sequence goes on along the minus strand of CM076270.1, from coordinate 21,002,049 downwards.
GAGGCTGTTGTCTTACAGACCTCAGCAAGCAGCAGATGGGAACAGAACCTGCAGCAGCTGTGCTGGATCAAATAATGGAGCTTCATGCACGAGGCATGAGATTGGGCTTGGTGACGTAATTTGTCAAGTACAGTTGTTTAGAAGCAGCCAGCAGGAAAATGGGAGAGAGTGAGTTCATCAGTGCCAGCTGAGTTAATAGCACAAAAGAAACAGGCTCTGCTCCTTTTCTGTTTTATTTTGTCACTGAGGCTCACTTGTCTCTTGGTCCCTTACATAAGGAAAACCAAACCTAAATTCCATTTTCATCTTTTGCACCAGCTCAACTCTCTGTGTTTTCCTCAGGCCTTTCTGTTACAAACTCTTCTGCAGCCCAAAGCCAACTACCTGTAGAAACATGTTCCATTTACAGTGCACTGGCACTGTATCAGCATGCAGGATTCAAACAAATGGGCTGATAGCTTATGTCTTAAAGTGAGCTTTGCAACTGGTGTCTATCACCATCTTCCAGAGAGATCATTCCATTACAGTCAAATTACATTTACTTTACTGATGTGAGTAATGTCTCAGCTCATTAGTATTAGCGCCGAGACTTCTGTGGTATAGATTATTCTACATGGATGTTTCTTTGAAAGTTCAAATTTATTTTCTTACCTGCCTAAAGGATTTCAGTAACCAAGAGATCAAGGAGAAAAAGTTTCTTCTGCCTGCTACTTATTTCTGGACTTGTTTTTATTTTGGTTTAATGTTATGCCAAAGAAATCCAGCATTCTCTTTCTATAGAAAATGCGTCAACTAAACTGTTGTCCTTTGTTTACCTCATATTCTGTGTGGAGGTCCAAATAAATATTAAGGCAAAAAGTTTCAAAGATACCTCAAAAGTGTAATTGATTAATTTTTGTTCAATTCTAGTGTGATATTGGTGTCTAGTTCTTGAAGACTCTAGGAAGCCTATGAGCCTACACAAATGTGTTACATTCAGGACAATGCAAGTTCAAGTAACTTTAGCAAAGTACTGTATTTATCCATGATTCATTATTGTTGGATGGTACTGAAGTTTGCACTTTGGATGATCAAGTGCAATACCAAAAACCCCACAACAAACCAAGTCTTGCACCCTCAGTAAGAAAACAGACCAGAAAAGCTTGCTTGAAAACAGTACTGATTTCAAGATACTTTTATATTAAAGTGAAAGAATGAAAAACCTGCTGCTCACTTCAGCAGGGCTTACAGGTATGGTTGAGGAGGAATGCTTTTATTGCATTTCCAGGGAAAGGCCTTTGATACTAAAAAAAAACCCCAAAAATAAAAAGAATTGGTTGTGTATTGCTGGAAAAATCCCATCACTGCTTTCCAGCTAGACCTGAGCCTGTAATACAATGGGATCCTATCACAATCTTTCATTCACTGAGCCCACTATATTTTTTCTTGACACAGCAATTACTACTTAATCTCGTTACGATAGATGGTAATGGAGCCTAGTTGTAAAATATCCCTTTGTGTTTTTTTCTTTTATTTTGTTTTGAATATATTGCTTTGATTTTTATCACATTTATGTGCCCATTAAGGCACAATTATTCATTGTTAAAGTCAATCTGCAATCAATGTCGTTTTCTGTATTTTGTTTACCCAGATTAGAGGTTTGATCCTGCTCATTGACTTCAATAAGTGCTTGACTTACCCTCTCCTCCCCCTCCCCTGGATCTCCATTTTACAAAGAAGTTTGTCCTTGGCCCTGGCCTTGGTGCACAATGAAAAGGGCCCGTAATACAGACTCTTATGTGCTCTGAGGAAAGACTGGTGATAACTGAAGGACAGGAGCTGGAAAAGGGTGGAAGGAGAAATATAGAGAGGAGGAAGATGGCAGAAAATGGCTAGCAGATGCTTTAGAAAGAGACAAAGCCACGGCATCCCAGGGCAAAGGCTTTGCCACACCAAGAGCTCGGCCTGGGTGCTGCTCTCCTGTGAGCATGAGGAGCTCCAGGGCTCCTCTGAGCTCTCCTCTTTCACCCAGGGAAGAGCCTGTGGCTAAAGGGCTCAAGACTGGCCAGCGAGCTCTCAGACAGAGGACAATGCATATGGGGAAATTCAGTCAATGATGACAGCCGCAACCATAGAGGAAAAGGAAATGTTCTCAGTGCTTCAAGGGGCAGTCTAGAAGGACAAAAGCAGTCCTTCCTGACCTTCAAATATGTCACTGCTTCAGAGTGGTTCCAGTTTCGAGCAGTTTTCTGTGCATTCACGAGAAACCTTCCTCTCTTCAATAATGGGATACTTGTGTTCTCCACCCTTTCCTGTGACTTTACCACTTGTCATACTTCCCCTTCTTTAAGTTATGAATAAGTAGTTTTTCCTCCTATGAGCTGCATTCCCTTTCTGGTGAACAAGAAACTTAATGTAATATTAAGCAAAGAAAGAAACTCATTTCCCTATCTCTCTAACTTGACTCAGGCTATCAGTTACCCTGGAGTAAAGTGGAGATTAATCTACCCCATGTGTACTTGCTGTATTTAACAATAACAGTCCCCTTGTCTTATCAGTCTCCCTGTGGAAGTTTTGATCAGAGAACTGAAGGAAGAATAAGCCTGTGTTTACTCTTGCTGAGGATCTTGACGTTTGGCAGAGTGTTTGCCTTGCTGGTTCTGTGCCAAAGCATTACGGGCCTGGCTGGCTGGGTGAGGGAGGGGGAAGACAAGTAGAAGAAAGCCCCCATTAGGGAGTGCTGGGAGAAAAACCTGCAGAGGTCACAGTGTGCTTTTGCTACCCGCATTTAACTGGGAGAAGCTGCATAGGCAAAGTAGGATTGTGAAATGGCAGTGGGAGCGTGCCAACTTAGCCGCCATAGCTACCAACCACAGCCACCATGGGCTGGGATATTTCTGGAAATTGAAATATGCTACTTTTATCATTCTCGTTTTTCTCAAGAGCCAGACTGCTTTCTGATGCTCCAGGTGAAATCATATTCCCCTCCCATGTATTTCAGTGTGAGGAATATCCAGTTAGAGTGCTTCTTGCCAAGCTGTCTATACCACAAGGAATGTTCTTCTTTAGGTGATCTGAAAAGTCTGAATCATGTCCCTCTTTAAATCCTGCCTCAAGAAACCTCTGTAATGTGCTGTGCACAAGAGTTCAGGTCATCAGCTTTGTGTAGATTGGTGGCACTTAGGATAGAACACGTTTCATGAGAGTTTTTGTTTAATAAATGATAGTGAAAAGTGTCCTGGAGTATTGTAACTGCTAACGTTGCACTTCCTTACCACTGCCCTAATTTAATTTCCTTAAAAAGTACATTTTGAACATTTCCAGGCACTGAAAGTGCCTGATGAATGTATGTGGTATGTATAATTTCAACCTGGACATTGTAATATTATTTCACATAAATAACAATTAATAACCTTTGGAGAGCATTCTCAGCCTCAGATGTATTACCAAAAGTCTGGTGTTACGGTGATTTTGCACACATAAAGGGAAACTAACCCCTCACCCCTCTTCTGTACCACCTCTGTGGTCAAGATAATCTCCTCTCCATGGATCATCTGTGGGGTGGCATGTACCACGTCCCATTGTTTGGGAAGGGAGGAGTGAAGTGCAGACCTGCCAGTCTCCTGGGTCTCATGGGACCCAAGTCTCATAATGAGAACAGGAACAGCATGAGCAGCAGAGATGCTGCCTTCTCCTTTGCCACTTCCGTGGAAGAATTCTTGTATAACAGCTCAAGTCAAAGAAGCTGCTTGCACCAGGATGCCAGTTTATTTTTTGGGGAAGGGAGGATAAGGATAAAGGGCGCTTTTTAAAAATAAAATATTATTTCTTGTACTTATTTGATGCCTGACAGTAGATTTCTAGCCTTTTTAAAAATTAATCCTTAGCCTAAAATTCAACATTACAAATATATCATTTTCACTTCAGGCTATAGCTGTTTTGCTAAGTTCTACTTTTCCCCTCTATTGATTTTATTCCTGTCTAAAATCTCTTTCTGTCATTCCGTAATAGAATAAAAATGGGCTAAATCAAGCACTTTATCCAATCGATGACTCTTCATACTTGACCAAGAATCTCTGTGCCAGAAATAACATTCCACAGTCTGGAAGCGATAAGGATGAAAAGGTCCATTACAACATATTAATCATTGTTTTTTCATTTTTCTTTAGGCAGGACAAGTTTCATTGCTGTTTATTCTGTGACTTGTGATGGGTATCTTTGAAGCTGGCTTTACAACAGCAGTGACCTTAGGCTCTACATGCTTTCTTTGACTTTTTAAACTGCTGTGCCAAGATATATGCCCATGGGTATGCATTATTCCCACGTGTAATTCCTAGGACTGAACACAGCACTGACTGGAAGCCTGCCATGGGGAAGGAGGTTGGTCATTTTTCTGTGCCTGACCTGGAAGAACAGGTGTGGTAAGTGGATGGTGAAATCAGGTTCCAGCCATGTGTGGAAATACTTGGATGGTGGATACTGCCTGTGCAGTGAGAGAAAGCAGAAAGAAAGAGCTGGGGTGGAGCAAGAAAAATGCTAAAATCCATCTTCCTCTGCTTGAGCAGGAGAAGGGAAATAGGCAGAAAGGGTTAGAGGTCTTTCTTGCTCATGCAAGAAACACAGTCCAGCTGCTTCTGTATCAGACAGGAGAAGTTATACTTGTGCTTGGTGTGGAGTAGGGTTGTTGATGCTGTAAAAGGAAGTGCCAGAGACACAGTGGAAGAAAATCTTTTCATTTTAAGCTGAATGTTCATCTCCTACCATGCCACTTGTGATGCTGCTCACTCTTCAGTGGTTTAACAGACTAACTGTAATCAATCCCTTCTTCTGCCAGCCTAAATTCAGCTACACATCTTCTGGAAGGATACTCTGTAGACAGTTGTGGAGAAAGGGATGATATCATGAAGTAAAGAGATGGAGGTTACTGGGATCAGGGAGACAGGCTAGACAAGGGACTGCAGCTGTGAACTGGTGTGGATTATGTGTAGTGCTCTCTGGATTTTCCCAGTGACTTTGATTCAGTGAACTCCTCCATATTTCTTTTTTCCTCTTAAATTCATTTTTATAGGGAAGGGTGAGCACTTGCATTTCCTATCTCAATTATATGTGCTTGGGATACTTCCAGAAGTGTTACTCTGGCCCTGGGAAAAGGACATTTAAACAGGATTAGGAATTCCCCAGCAGAAGGCAGGTACAGCTTGGAATGGCCTTCATGCAAAAGAAGATATGCAGTTAAGGAAGGCTGTGGAAGAAGTACTTCTTATCCACATCTGTTCCCGAAGTAACTGCCATCAAGATTAAATTACATTTATTTGAACATAGGTTTTCAGGATAGAAATTTTGGCATCACCTGAAATAGAATTTTGGTACTTGAGCACAAAGTCCTTTATTCAGTAACTGGATCATGGTTAGTGTGGAGTTGATGTGTCTTGCAATTGAAACCGGAACTTTAGGAATAATGCTCTGCTGCATGTACCTAGTGGAGAATTTGGCCCACGGTTATTTTTAAGCATGAAGAACCTGGCACCTGACTTGAGATATTCACTCTCTCCCTGTTTCCTCCTCAAATAGTTACATTTAAAATAGCTTACACTCTACTTCCTCTTTATGAAGCAGTACTTATAAAGCAGGTAAAATTGAAAATTACATGGTGTGTAACTGAGATCAATAATTAGAGCTACTTCATGTAATCTCAGCCAAAGTGCATGGCTGTTGGGTATTTCTCACTAAAAGTTTGTTTTCTTTTGCTTAAAATTACCTGTTTCTTGGTGTTTCCTGCAGAGACTCATTGAGATAATTTTTTGTCTGTTCTGACACTTCCCCACTGATGTGGATCCCCATTTCTTGTCCATTTAGTTAATCAGAAGTTTTGCAATGACTTATGCGGCCCTCAAAATCCAGGTGGGAAAGGTTTGCAAGGGTTTGTCATTCTAAAATGATATGGATTCCTTTAAAAATACCAAGATTCTTGATACTGAATCACATGTTATGAAATAGAGACACATAATGTGGTGGCACTTCTATTATCCATGACAGATCTATTTTGTAAGGAAGGTTATTGTAAAAAAATGCAAAACAGACTGCCACAAGAGCTTATAACAGAGATAGATCACAGGTGACATTGGTTTCTGTAGAAACCACAGGCAGATAAAACCAAACAAATTAGCAGAGGAATGTTTCTTTTCTGGTGCTGTTAGCAGAAGGATCAGATAAGTTATTTACTTGTTGTCTTAGAAATAAAGGAACACAGAGGAAATGTCATCAGAAAATACTTTGGACTCTAGATCACGTCCAAGCACTCCTATATTCCTTAGGAGGAAAACAAGCAGCAATATTGTCAATTTAAAATTGTGACTTATTAAAAAAAACCCGCATTCATGTCTGCATTCTCCCATGCACCTTGTGCTGAGCAGAATCTTTAAGGAGCTCTCATCCATCCAAAATCGAGCCTATACGTGGAGTTTAGTGCTGATCAAAGATGGAAAAGTCAGAGATCCTGTCCCTTAAAAGCTAATCCCCCCTGCCATCTACCAGTCGGCCTCATGCAGTACCAAACTCCAGTCTGAGCTGGTGTTGCAGCATCCCTGTCCCTCAGGCAAGGGCTGGAATGGGCTTTTCTGGACTGGGAAAAGAGGGAGTGGGGAAAGGCACATCAAGCCCCAGCTGAGGAGGTGCTTTGGGATGCAGGGCTGGTAAGGGAAAGCTGTATTTGCACAGTGACCTCCCTGAGCTTCATGGCCCAGGGGCACTTCCCACCTTCCCACCCTCATGCTTTCCCTGCAGATCGAGTGCAGTGGCTGCTCCAGGAGAGCCGTGCCTGCAGGTTTTATGTGATAGCAGTGGCTGTCCAGTGTTGTTGATGATGACAACAATTTCTCTTCCACATTACTTTTGATTATCAGCTCTCCTATGACTAGAGGGTCCAGGTTTTGTGAAGGATGTTTCTTCACACGCAGTGAAACAGATATCAAATTGACCTGAAGGTTATTTCCTCTAAATTTCCTTTGGGTTCTGTTTTCTTCGGCTGGCTGAAAACAGGTTATTTCAAATGAAATTAGCCTACCATAAATCTTCTTTCACTTCCTTTTCTGCCACAGGCTCTTGCTTCCACGTCCATGGTCTTAAATTTTTTAAAATATATTTATTTTACAAAAGCCTTACATGAATTTTTGTAGATCTTAAGCTGATAATCACAAGAGTGTAAATTCAACTTCCCATTACCAAAGAACCTTTCCTGGGATGGGTAGCACAAGGGTTGCATCCTGCACCCAAAGAGGATGTTTGCTGTCTAGTATTTTGGTGTGAATAGACATTTTTAGGATGTCTGTATGGGGTACCTTTGTCACTATGAAATTTTCATGGTCTTTCTGAAGTAATTCAGAGGGAAATCATGGAGTTTTATAGTACAATGGCTTTTAAATAAGTCAGCTATCCAAGAGTTAAATGAAGATATTACAGCTGTTGCTTTATATGTTGTAAGTGCTTGGTTTTCATCAAAGCCTTAAATGTTAGCCCATTCCAAAGGGTCAACCTTTATATTGCGTATCATTTATCAAGGATTAACACAAAATTAAGTTTTAATTGTACAGTATGATGGAATGTTGGATTTGTTTAAAAGAGGTAATAAAAAGAAATTTATGTGTTTAACTGAATAGCAGAGTGGGGTTGGGTGACTGGAGAACACTTAATGTTTTTTTCGAGGAAAAGTAAGGAGGTGAAGGGAGAGAGGGCAGACAGGCACTCTGCTTGCTGATAACCTTCCCAGCCAGCAGAGTTGTGCCACAGTCTTGTGCTGGGGTGTTGGGGGATGACACTGCCATACGTTTTCATTTAAGCCAAGCCCCACAAAGATTAAAGCCACTTAGGGAAAGTCCAGATAGCCAGCCTTTCTTACATTTTCGTTTGGGAGTAAAGCTCACTCTTCACTTGTGTTCTCAGCAATTTGGGGCTTGACTGAGATTGAGTTTGACAGTAAAAGAGATAAAACTTATCATTTGGTGTCATGATTCAGTACATAGCCCAGAAGATAAATGACTCATTTCAGAGGTTGATAAAAATGTATTTGTTCGTTTGCCATTATATGATCCGTTATATTTTCAAGGAATCTTACAACAGAAGTAACATCCATTAGCTCAAAACAGCTGTGTGCTGTCTGTAGAGTTAAAAGGAATTAAAGCACAGTTTTGTTTAAAAAACATATGTGTATTTTCAGATTGCAGCCATAGCTTGATGAAGTGCCATTAGACACTTGGGTGGCCAGAAGAGCAGTGAGCGCTGATATGGGCACACAGGCTAATGACAAGTGAAGGTCCTCAGGGAGATTACTCAGCCCCACAGTGTGAGTTAGCAGCTGAAGCTCTGCCTTCACGGAGTCCAGTTGTAATCCAGGGGTGATCCCTGATGGAGCTGGCCTCTGCCTGCCAGCCTGTGCATCTGGTACTCAGCCCTTTTGGGAAAGACGTCAAAAAGCAGAATATGCAGAGATTACAGCAGGAGAGATCTCTGTGAGTGACAGTTAAGTGATCTTAATGGGGGTATGTGTTACAAACATCGAGGCTTTGAAGCCTAATTTTAAACCAATAGGAGAATATTCCTTCCGGCAGGGCTGGAGAAAATGGTATATGTTCTGTCAAAGAGCTCTGGGCCAATTTCTTCATCTTTTATGCACTCCCTTTCTTCTTTTGCAGTTTCCCAGGCTGCCTTCCTTAATGGGCTTTTGCAAATCCTCCCTTTGCATAAGGCAATTGGGAACTCTGACTCCTGTGCTGGTTTCAGAATGGGGAACAAGCTGTTCTCTCTCCCTTTCTTACTGACTGACTCGCCTCAGCATCATTTGTGCAGTTTCTGAATCAGGACCCAGCACTGCTCTGCTGGAGCCTGCTCTGACCAGTATTAACCATGGCCTCGAGGATCTCCTGTATTTCTTTGGAGTTAAAGACATTGCATGGTTACAGAAGAGCTAACTTAAATCACTGAGAGATTTATCACCTGTAAGGCATTGTGTTTAGGTCTGCAGATGCAACAGTGATCTTAAATCCAGAATGAATCTTTGCATGCTTTACCCAACAACATGCAAGTCCTTCAGCAAAAAGTTAATCTTAAGGCCCCAATTCATAAACACAGCTAAGGCAGTGCTTCAATTCTTTTCTGATCCATGTTTCAGCTCACATTTTTTTTCCCCTTTCCAATGTACTTATTCTAATAACTTGATGGGAAAATTTTTCACAGGATGTATTTTTGTACCTGAAAATAATTTTCCTGTAGCCCATGAGATGCAGTATGATCCATTGTTGCTGTGCAGAGAAGTTTTTTCTGAATGTGCCTAATAAAATTACTATTACGAACATAAGTCCTTGAAAAAAATGAGATGACAAATGAGTGGAGAATTTATAGGTTCCTCAGAAAATACAAAACAACATTTCAATGCACACATTATTTATCAGTCCCATGTCTTTATATTTACACAGTACTTCTCATTGTGAGCTGCTTTAATTATCCTTTCAAATGCTGTCCTCTAAGTCAGGGAGTACTGGAAATCTACTGAGGATTCACTCCATTTCAGTTAGTTCTTGAGACCATATATATTTTTGTTCTTTTTAAATATCTTTTCCAATGTTTGACTTATTTTTCTTGGATTATTTACAGGCCAGTATTGTTTTCGCTTTCTGATCATGTTTTGTAATTAGCTTTTTGTCTTCTTCCTCTCCCCCTGATTCTTTCATAAGCAACTCCCCAAATAGGCACAATTAATTACTGGTAACATCCTGCTCCTTTTCACTTCATCGTCACCTTTCTACGTTAAGAAGTTAATCCGTTGTCCCATTAATAATATAATGAAAACTTTTACACTATGTATAATAACAAATAGTTTAAATGCTCTTGTGCATAAGCCTCAGACTCATCTATAGTTATTTTCCCATAAGAGTGGGTTAGACACTGGCAAATGATTGTTATTTGTCCCTGGTAATGCCAAAGCTGGGCAGAGAACACGTGTGTGTGTGATGCCTGTGGCCTGGAGTGTCCCTGGTGCAGCTGTGCCAGACTCTGGACGTGGGGACCCTCTGCCTTTCCAGGCTGCTCTTTGGCAAACGCCCCTCCCTACTCTCCCCCTTCCCTTAAAGCTTTCTGATGCCTCTTCTCTTTTCACATGTTATGCCACCCCTTTCTTTATGATAAAAAACCAGCGGCCACAGAACTGAGGGAAGATTGACCTTTTGTTCATCTGCACTTCTCCTGGATGATTTTTAACCTATTTTTGGATGAGGAGGGATTTTTGCCTACTAGGAAAGATCTCTGCTTCAAAACTGAGGAAAACATTTCTGAGGCATCTCTGAATGTTCAAATTAACTTTCCAATGGTTCTTAACTTTTCTGCCTGTTCCAGATTTATCCAGGCAATCGCCTAGATAAATTATGAAGCTCTGTACTTAATGAAAAGCAGACTTTTTCTTTGGTGGGAGAAGTGCAAACCATTTACTGCAAACTTGTTGTTGTTGTTTCTCTGCTTACACCAATCTGCTGATCCCTGGTGGATATTCTGTAATATTTGGTAGCCAATACATTTGTGCCTTTCTTATCTATCCAAAATGTGATCTCCCCAGTGCTTTGCTATCTAGCTCCCAGGCTGCTTGATGCATTCACCCGTGGCTGTTGGGGAGGCATTTACCTTTCTTAGGGAGGGATTTACCTTTCCTAGGGACTTGATGGTACAAAGAATCACACTGACAAATTGTTTAGGCATTAGCACAGTTTAAATCATACTTAGCAGTCAGCTAGCTCACAGTAACTGTGAGCAGTGACCTTGTGCTTACCTGTATTTTTTATGAAAGATAGACACAAGACAGAGAATGTTAGATAAAGCTTAAATAATAATAATAAAAAAAACAAACCACACCCAAAAACCAACCAACCAACCAACCAAACAAAAAAAAACCCAAAAACCTTCTTCCTGTGATGCATTTACAAATTATATCTTGTTTTTGTATCAGGGAAGATGAGATATAAGTCCATGCAATACAGTTCACCTCCAGCACCTTTCCAGAAAATCAGAACAAGACTTGTTTTGTGTACAGCACCCATTAACCCAGAAAAAAAAAATGTACTTTCATTGATTGTGACTTGCTTACTGAGTTAAGGTATAGTAAAGCCATCCTTGAGAAAACATCTCCTATTAAAACCCTATAAATACCCCAAGTGGGGTTTGTGTTGTAAGAGGAGAAACTGCAGAGAGAGGAAGAAGACAGATCAAGATTCAGTCTGTCCATGTGCAGCAGCTAATGTCTCAGTGACTTTTGGGGATGATGGTGGCTTGTTTAGTTAATCAAAACACAAGCAAATTCAGGAGCATTTTTCCCCATGAAGGTAACAATCCTTGATAAAAATTAGTGTGGAGAGTTAGAAGTCTTTTCAGTTGTCCAGTCTGGACCCAGCGACCTGTTTCATTAACAGTTGTGATTGACTGTCCTAGATTTCATTCTCACCTCAGTCCCTGCCTTTTTAAAAATATAAATAAGAATAGTTTCATGACCTTCATAGGTTACTACTTAGCATATCGTGATTTCCTTCAGAGTACAGCAAATTTCAGAAATATGCTTCAGTCCCACTCTGTTACTGTGGTTGGTACCATTTCTGTCAATTTTTTCTGTGGCTCTAAAATGTGGATTTGTGATGAAAGGTTCAATCTATTTAGGTAATGTGAAGATTGAAGAAATGGTTATCATGACTCTATTTCATGACATTATTTCAGAAAAGGCAGCAATAATGGTTTCCACCCCACCCACCCCAAAACAAAGCATACAGACTCCATACTTCAATAAAAACATGCAAGCCCCTCTGCTCCTTAATTATTGTGTTCAAAACTGAAAAGAAATGAAAAACTTTATCGCTCAGGCACTCATGGATATTTGCCACATATCTGTTAACTACATCCAGCAGGGCAGGTCATAGCCATCTGCCTGCTGCTTGCACCTCGTAATTCTGGCAGAACTGAGAACAGGGAAACCCCCAGTCAGGGTGATTTGCATTCCCCAAGCCTCTCTCATCCTTTAGTCTTCCCTCATTTTAGCAATTTGGTTTTATCTTCAATACTGTTGATTGGAGAGTCATTGATCAGAACTGATTGGTAATTGGCAGCCTGGATTTTAGCATATGCTGCAAGTTTTAGAGAAGCAAATTCTGACATTCCCAAAGCAAAAAAATCCCAAATTTCAGAAAAGTCCCACCTCCCCCAGTCAGACCTTGGTTTCTATACAAGATCCATCTCAGACTGTCTGCATGGCTGTCAGCCTCAAATTCCTGCTGAATTCAATGGTAGCTGCAGATGGAACTTTCAGAAGCACATCCTTAAAAGAGACTTTAGAGGGTCTCTCAGGGTAAAGTCCTTTCCCTTCTCTCTCCCCTGCCCCTACCACTTCTACATCGTGTACAAAGAGGTCTTGAAAAGATGGAGTAGGGAAATCTTCAAACTTAAGCCTTCTGGGTCATCTTTTTATATCCTAAAATAAGGTCAACAGCAGAGACCTTTCAAGGCTTTTCTTTTTGTTCGAATGCTTTAATGAGAAGTGTATAAACTGACACTGATCTCCTCCCGTTAGGGTTTATTATGCTGCGATGCTGGAGACGTTTTTAAGTGATAAAGTTCTGCTCAAGTGCTCAGTAAATAAATGCAGTAATAGAGAGATTTGGCTTATGTCAAGAAGAGATGAGCTGAACAGAATAGACTATAACAGGCAACTTTTTCTTGAAAACATTGGGGTATTAAAAGAACAATAGGGTTTGTCGGTGTGCTTTGAACTCCATCAGAGTGAGTTTTGTGTGGTCTTATTTTAAGGGTGGGGGAAATTGGATCAGGTCTAAGAGTGGCTTTCTTAATTCTTGTCTTGGCTCTGCTGTCATCTTTAGTAGATGCTGCTAAGGGAGATCAATGTTTCTGTTGATGTAAAGTAATCTTGCCATTGGAAAAAGTCTAATTTAGACGCAGCTTAATTTAATTTGCTCTGTTTGGACATGCTGTTTAATCCGGTGTTGAAAACCAAATCTTAGAACAGCTTTTCTTGACTGTACTGACAATTACACAAGTTAAGTGGTTGTGCCTTTTGGGACAGCATGTTCACATCTTTGTGGCAGGTTTATATTTGTTTTATTTAGGTGCTATGTCAAGTTGGGGTTTATGTGATAACCACTCAGGCAGACAAATTAGCTGTTTCTGTTCTAATTAATCTCAACTAACTTTTATTGGAAGCCTTCAGGAATATTGCTAATGAACATATTCAAGATAGATTACTTATAAACAAATACTTATGTCTTTATTCCTAAACCATCATTTAAGTCTGAAAATATTGTCACACGATTTCAGAAAGTTGTGTTCTATCCAGTGTAAATGTAATGATTACATTACCATCACATTCACAAGCTGTCAGCTGTCAGATTTTACTGGTAAATATATTGAAGTAAACAGAGAAGCAGCATTGCAATTTCTTATGTTAATAGGGTTCTGTAGCTATTAAAACAGTCTAAATGCATAATAAGTAAATAAAACTCAACTTTATATAAAATGCTGACATGGGACATGATTTGTTTGCCTCTCCAGCAGTTTGTGGCAGTAATGGAAGCATGAGGTTGGAAAGCTCCACCAGTGGTTCTGGGATTAATTGTCGTCTGTCCTGTTATGCACCAGTGGGGGATCTGCCTCGCTGGCTCACAGACCTTTGGATTTTGGGTGCCATTTGCCTTATACTGACCTCTGAGAGAGTGGATTTCTCTCTTGCCAGTTTTCTTGGGAGAGACGAGAGATAGAAAAACCTGTATTGCAGAAATAAGGGGGGAAAAATGCAGTTGGTTTCATGTTTTTCTAGCAAAGAGGAGGGAAAAGTCAGACTGGCAAAGGTACTGGGATTAACATAACTCTGGACTCTTTTTCAGCGTGTAAGGAAAACGACCCATCCTCCCCCACTGCCTGCAGCAGACTCTTTCTTTGCTACAGGGCTGAGAATAGCACTGAAATGAACACTAAAATATAAAGTGCACCATCTTACAGCGTGACATCTCATTTTTCCTTGGCATCTCATAACTTACCCTTTTCTACAGCTTTTTGTTCTGAGCCAAATGTCACAAGTTAACGCATGAATAAATGAGGACGGTTCTCACCACTCTCATGATATGTTGCAAAATATACACAGGTGGTGCTTTAAAGCCTGCCATTTGCCTCAATAACTAAATACCATTTGCATTTTACTGGCTTCTATGTGTGTCAGATCCCGCACCTGTTCAAGACCGATTTCAGTAGCCGTTATACCAGAGCCTATATTTTACTTCTTTCCAGTGGTAAATAGGTCAGTATTTCAAGATAGGAATCTATTAAAAAGAAAGTAAGCATTCTGTCCAAAGGGAAATATGGCACGCATGAAGTTAAACTAAACATAAATTGGGTAATAATCAGTCAAAAATTGTAGAAATGCTGAAGAAATCAGTCCAAACTGGAGGAGTAAAAAAATTCAAACAAACCCCATCTTCAAACTCTCATGAATTAAATCCATGTTTCCATAAAACCTCTGAGTATGTACTTAACTTAAATATATGACTTGCCCACTTGTAATCAGAGGTAAAACACCTATGCCTAAAGTTGTACATGTTCTTATGTACCTTGCTGATCTGTGGCTGAATTGATCAAGCTTAGTGAGTATCTCTGAAAAACATATCTTTGATGACATGTAGAAAAAACCCCCTTATGTTCACAATATTTGTTCCTTTGAACATTCCTTAAAATACACCAAGTTTGACCATGATTAGAGGCATTGTGACACTAGATGCTGTGATGCTTGATGAACAATAGCAAGAATTGTTAAGGGTTATTCTGAATGCATAAATGATGCAAAGGATAGTGGCTTTGGGCAGAGGTGATTTTTACTATTCCTATCAACACCAAGTGCTGCACCTAGGAGAAACTATGTTCTTTCAAGGCATTCTATCCTACCTGAAAGGACTGCTGATGGTTCTCAGCTTGCTCTACTCAAGTAAGGTGCTAGGAGTGGTTCCAGTGCAAATTTGAGCAGCCCCTGCCTAAAGACATCCATCAGCATTCACAGACATTTCATCTTGTGCCTCTTGACCCTGGCTAAGAACTCTGTATAAGTCTGAATGAGAGTGTTCATGGTGTTTACAGTTTACATTAAGCAGCTTTTAGAAAGGAAGAAAGGCTTTTACTTCATAAATTAATTGCTCTGCATATGTTATTGTGATGTACTAATAGAAGCTGGTGTGCACAACAACAGCAGAATAAAAGCACATCAGCTCTCTTTGTCAGGAAAATCAGAGTTTTCAAGAGTTGCATGTACGCAAATTAAATTATGCTAAGAAATTTATAATGCCATTAAGTGGCCTTTACAGGCTTTAAATTGATGAAGCAGGGCTTAGGCTTTCTTGTTTCCAATTGTCAGTGGGCGTGTGTGCAGACTGAGACCAAAAAATACGTGAGCCCAAGAACAGAATTCAACACACAGCTAGAAAAATGAACTAGCAGGGGCTTGAATGAAAAAGTGCTTATGATTGTGTATCCAGAATTTGCTCTAGACACCTGCCATTTTGGTGCTTGGATCTCCAGCTGTCCTGTTCAGGGATGTTTCTGCACCCAGAGCAAGCAGTTCATTGCAAGGGCAAATTCAAATTTGGCCTCCGTGGGAGACAGAGAGCTGGCAGCAGTAGCAGGGCTTATGCTGCATCAGCCCTGGAGGGGCTGTGGAAAACCCTCTAACCTTATTCCTCCATAAAATGTTTAGTTGATTTGGCGTATTTTCGTTTTTGGAGACTTATTTTCTGTTTTGGAGAGAGGAAAGGCAGAGCCTGGTCTGGGTCTCTGCTGCTGACCTCTATCAGTGCAGACAGAGGGGTCAGCAGAGCGAAGAGCTCATACCCTCACTAGGAAAAGCCTTGGTGTAGAGTCAAGCACTTTGCCCAAACTGTGCTTTCCTGAAGTAACTGGTACAGTATTTGCTGAGGGAGTCTTCTTTTGCCATACCTGTATTCCAGTCACAGGGTACAGGTTTCCCCAGAACCTGTGCTTGATTTGGATGTTGGTATGAGCAGAGGCCTTTTAAATCAGTGTCAGAATACAAATGTCACAGAAAGGAATTGGTCACATAATGACCATGGAAAAGTAGTAATAACCTTGGAACTGAGGTTGGACTGCTCTGAGACCAGTCCTTCACTATCACCCATAGCTTTATAGTTAAGAGACCTTGGGAATATCTGAGCCACAGCACCCTGTCCTTCATAGCTTTCAAGGCACAATAAACCAGCGTATTTGTTCAGGTGAAAAAGTGGAAATAATGTCCCTTCTGCTTAGATGTCTGCTGTTTGTTCTTCATCACTAAAAAAAAAAACATGTTTCAGAAATGCGAAGCTTTTTCTGCAGGAAGTTGCATCTCAATTAAAATGACAGTATTTATAAAGAAAAGGTAATGAGAGCGCTTTCACAGTATAACATTTTGACTTTTTCTTCCTCGGCCATGATGAGAAATACAGAATTCATATGGGACTGTTGAACAATGCCATCTATTGAAATAAAATTACTCCTTCTCACTTGGCTGAACCAACAACTTAAGTACTGAAGTATATTTATGCCTACTACAAGAGGAGGAGTGTTTTCTAGCCTTAAAAAAACCTCAAAAATTGCCAGTGTGGAGCTGAACTAAGTTTTTCCCCTTTTGCTGTAGTAGAAGGCAGTACACAGCTACACTGCCTCAAGAGCAGACCTAGGAGATGCATAGTCCTGGAGTAAAATCAGGGTCAGGTGAAAATTGTGACCATTTTCATCACTGAGTGGCAGTGGTGTTTTAACAGGTGGGTTCCTGCTGCTGATTGCTACTGGATGGCCATTAATGGCAGATGTAGTTTCCCTCTGCTCTGTGTCAGCCCCCCTTGGACTCGCCGTGTGTGACCCTTTGCTGTATAAGCTGTAGAGTGAGGTCCCAACTCCGCCTTTCTGGCTGACATTTGTGCCATTTGCCACAGTACAGCCCTCACCATCACCTCCTTGGTACAATAAATTAACAAGGAAAACCACCTATACAAATAAAAGTTATGTGGTGCTGAGCTGTTATTCCTCAATATATCATTTGCTGACCCAAGCCCACATCTAGAGGGGGGCGCATGGCTGAGGGTCCCTGTGCTCTGTGCCGTGCCTTTCCATGGGGCTGAGAGGGCTGAGCTGCACAGTTCCAGTTGTTGGTGATGGAAACTGCACAACTGACGTGCCAGTCACTCCCTGGAAGAATTTCCTTTAGAAATATCACAGAGTGAGACACAAAGTGCACATCAATCCCAGCAGCACCCTGGCTCGCTGCCTGCCTGCTGCTCCATTCAGAGAGCTGCGCTCTGCTGTCTCTCTCAGAAGGTTTCTGCACTTACCTGGGTGGGGGAGAGTTCCAGCCTGTCTCATACCCCATGTGGAGCTGTCATAGAGTCTTCCTAAGAAACCACAAAGAGAGTTTTTGAAAGGGGAAAGGAACTCCCTCCTGGGGGGCTTGAGTTTGGGAAAAATGTTTCTCTGTACACAGCACAGCATAAAGTCCGGGGAAACTTTGCACTCCCCAGGCTTTGTTGCTGTGCAGTGTGCATTGCTAATTATGCCATCTCAACCCCACCATCTCATGCTGCTCCTGGCTGTGTGGTACCTCCAGAAGACACACCTCTTGGCAGAAGGCAGCACATGCTGTGCTTCTGATTCAGTCAATTTGCATCCCTGCATGCAACCCTCAGGCCATCCCCAGGGAGTCGGTGCATGCAAATCACTGCTCAAACATGAGCATTTTTCAATCCATATTTAAGCAGGTTTAAAAATAGGCTTTTTGGCAAGTAGTCTCACCTGTAGCTTCTGTTGGTTTTGAAAGGATGATTTCTTCGTGTTCCTTAAGTCTTTGATTCTTTTGGCCAGCATTTTGAACCTAACGTTGTAAAATGTTTCTCATGCCTGTAGACCATGTGATAGGAAAGCTATGGGATGAAAGTTGAATCATAGACTTCTAACCAGGTATTGCTTTATTCAGGGATGTAACTGAGCCTGTGTGTAACTGTCCTGCCTTCTAAATAAGCAAATTGTTTAAGTATGCTTAAAAAAAAAAAAAAAAAAAAAAAAAAAAGAGCCAAAACTAAAGTTTATATTCCTTTGCAAAGTTTGGATTTTGGTGACTTCCAGTCCTTTCTGAGTCTTCCACCTGTAGATTATGATGTAAATTTTCTATGAGTGTAAGATAGTTTGGGCTGCCATGTGTGGCTCCTTGTGTGCAGTGATCATTTGGTGGTACCATCATGTGTGCCAAACCTCAGCATCTTCAGATGCCTATCACACGTACACATCTGTTTTCACAAATGCTCTCAGAACCTGTAGATGCCAAAATCATTTTGGGTATTTACCTACTTTATATTTATTAGGTTTTTCAATAAATACACAACATTCTTATGTGTTTGTTTGCTTTGAATAGGTGGATATTTTATAAACACTGACTGCTATACCATAAAGGATTGGCATGACTCTCATGGCAATTAAGTCATATTTTTCCTACCGAGATTTATTGTCTACATTTCTGCATCAGAGTGGAAAACTATATAAAGATAAGCCCTTTTAGATTGGCTGTTACAGACTCAGTAGAGTGGAATGTGGAACGAACTTTTATACAGGCCATCAATTGAGGATTTCTGCAGAACCCCAGGCTCGCTGAGGGTGGGTGAGAGCGCACCCAGCTCTGCAGGTCGTGCTCTAATGTGCCCTCCTGCTCCAGCCATGGATTTGGCTTTGAGGCTTGTGTTTGTTTGTGTGCTGAAGGAATGTGCAGGGATGTGGGCACTGTTCTGTTGGCATGGAAGTTACCCAGACTTATGTATGTTTGCTTTACTGAACCCGCGGGATGAAGTACTTGATACGGTTAATTTATTATGAGGCATAAATTCACTAACGTGGTAAAGAACTTACTGTGAAATGATGGACAACTAGTATTAGAATTCCTCTACTAATGCAGTGCAACACTCATTTATTATTATTATATGTCCAAAAGTGCTTTTGGCACAGTTCTGACACATTCTACTAACAGACATCCAGTCCAAATTTATTGCCAAAGAGAGATCCCCATAGGAATGGCAAACTATCCACACTGTTCCTGTACTGTCAGATACCATGCTCTGCCAGCTATCCAAACAACTGCAGGCAGGGGGCCAGGGAAAACATATTATAACATATTATAAAACTCTATTTTGACTTGCACCTTTGTTAGAAAAACAGGAGACTGAATTTTTAAGTAATAATAATAGAAGAAATGCTTTTGAATCGGGGACCTGGTAATCTGAAGGTAATTCAGTGACCCATCAGACTAATCACATATAAAAATCTGCAGTCAGTGCAGGGAAGTGAAACGCTAACTCCTACGCCTCACCATTAATTTTTCTTCCCTTTATGATTTAATATTGAACAACGATGAAATATGTCATCTGTAATGGGAGAATTGGCTGAAGTGATTTTCCAGTAATTAAAAAAATGTATGGAATCTGGGTCAGTTTTCCAACAAAATACCCAATATAAATTGATTCAGAGAAACTAATCCATGAAACATATGATTCCAGTTCATTATCTGATTTCTGGAAGGCTGTAGTACCTGAGGATCTTGTTTTCATTACCTAGGCAGACGGAGAATGATCTAAAGTTCCTTTAAAATGAGAGGGTGCATTGCAGCCTCCCCAAGATGGAAAGCGTACTGGATGTGATTGAAGAGAGTGTCAAAACTTCAGCGAGCTCAGTGTACAGGCAGGGAAAAAGCATGTTAAATCTCTTCTCTGCCCCTTCCCTTGAAGCAGTTTTCTTAGCTGACATGGTGTTCCCTGAGTCTCTCCAGCAGTGATGGGCCAAACCCTGCTTGCTGTAGCCATGCACTTGGTTTGCTTGAAGCCAACAGAAATATTTTTCTAAGTAAGAAGAGTGGTCTCTGGTTGCATTAATTGCACTCATTTTTCCTACATTTGTCCAAAAGGTTGCCCACTGATTTCAGTGAGCATTAGCTGTAGGCTTTATAACTTATTTCTTCTTTACTATGGTAAACTCCTCCTGGCTTCTGAGATGCTTTTCTGGCAGGAAGTCTGCAAGATCATCCAGACTGGAAGTGATTCTCTGGTGGATGCTTATAGGGTTTTTTGTTGTTGTTGGGGTTTTTTTTGTGTGTTTGGTGGGTTTTTTTTGTTTGTTTGTTTGATTTGGTTTGGGGTTTTTTTTGGTGTTTGTTTGTTTTGGGGTTGGTTGGGGTTTGGTTCTGGTTGGTTGGTTGCTTTTGCTAATGCTGTTTTGTTTTTTGGTTCTGTTTTGTTTAGTTTGGGGGCAGGAGGTGTGGCAATAGGACCTATAATGTCATTTGAGGCCAAACAGTTCCCCCGCTCCATCATCAGTAATTTCAGCAAAGTAGATTGTGAGGTTTTGTTTTTTAAAATTAGGATCTCTATTCCTATTTCATTAGAAGAATTGCAGATTTCTAATGAAGGGTTTGAAATCACTCTAATTTAATGGAAGCTCTTTCTAATATGAATGATAGAACCAGTACATGACTAATCAAATATATTAGTGCACAGAAGGGAGATTGCACAGGCTCATTTATCTTTTTTGTTCGTGTTTTATATTGTCTATATTATACTATTTTTTTTCCATTTTCTCTTTACCTTTTTTTCTGAGCTTCAACTGGGCAAATTCACTTATGGTTCATTGTAAGATGGTTCAGGAGTAGATTACATAGTGCTTAATGGATTGTATTTCTGCAAGACCATTGAAATTACATTTATTAGGGAGGTTAGGTTTATAGAAAATTAATACAAATATCAAAAGATTTGCAACATTATATATGTTTCTGGGCTCCTTAATTTTAATAGTCTTGTATGAAGGTCTACCATCTTTGTAGACCTAGCAAGTGATATGTCACTGAAACACATTTGCCACTTTCTGTAGAGTTTTTATGTTACACTGTTTGCTTAAGGTATTTTACAAATCAAGAAGTCTTATAAAAGTTAATTAGGTCTTAAAAAAAAGTGAAGTGTAATCAAAGACTTTTGCTTCATGTCTGGATTTCAGTGCTAGACTACTGGCATCAATTGCATGATTAAGAGTCACTCTTCTAATTTAGCTATTAGACAATCATTAGCCTGATTACTACGTATTGACTGCTGCACTTAGCTCTCCGATCATACTACAGGAGGGGAAAAAAAATATAACAGCAGAAAGGAATAATTTACCGATGACAGCTTTGCTTAACAGTTCTCGGAGCAGTTTGGGTTTTTAAAACATTTTCCCTTTCACAGTAAATGCTCACCTTGGCATTTAGAGATGTAAAAGCCTGTCAGGTTGTTACAGCAGACTGTGTGACCGGGGCTGGGTTTCATGCTCTGGATGAGGCCAAATGCTGCCTTTGTATCTCAGGCTCTGAAGTCACTCCAAAGTCAGGCTGTATTTTTATAGGAGGAGAAGGTAGAGTTTTATTCTGCTTCTGAGACCCAGAAAGCTTGAAAGCCGTACTTCAGAAACATTTCCCAGCTCCTACTGAAATCCCTCTATGTAACGGCTTCCTGCTTGGAAAAGCAAGACCGATGTTAATTTGGTCTGTCTAGTCCCGTTAGGCTGCAAACCCTCAGGGAGGGGGTTCTGTAACCAGATGCTTGAGCAGTGCCTGGCACGGGGGGGGGACACGACCCAACTCCAGCTGGAGCCTCTGAGGACAACAGCAATACAAACAACAAGGAGGAATTTTTGACTTGTATGAAGATAAAGTGAGAATCCATTGCCTTTAGCTTTGATTTTCACCAGCAGTGTGGTGGCAGCAGCTAGCCAGCCTGCTCTCCTGAGCAGGGGCCAGTGTTCTGCCTGCCTGCTGCCTCCTGAGAGGCTTCCCAGGGACTCCTTTTCTGGCTGAGCCTTTAGGACATCTCATCTCTTCCTGTGAAGGCCACCTTCCACTGGACAGGAGTGAAGGGGAGTCTCTGCTGAAAGGGAGGAGTGAGAAACCCTTTACCTTTATCCTCCTTTTCCCCAAGCATCCTCCTCCAGGCTGCTCTGAGCTTGTAAAAGGCCTCTTTTGCCTGGGACATCTCACCAGGGCACGGGTGTGGGCTATCAATGCAAGCATTCCTGGAGCTACAGCATCCTGGGCAGAGCTCTTCTGTCTCGTCATCTCTTAAAATATTTGTGGAAATGAGCCTTAACTGGGCCCAGGGAGGGAGGACCAAACTAGGAGCGTTGTCAATGTAAAAAATGGGTTCTAATAAAATCTAATCAGTGCTTCGACTTAATTTGGGGCAGATTTCTCCCTTTTGAGTTTGTTTTGGCATAATCAGGGTGTTTGAAGATTAAGCCCTTCAAACATTGCTCTGTTTGGGCCTGCATTAGGGCTGGTAGCTGTTGGTAAAGACTGATACTTTCATCCTTCCTCGCCCTGGCCCTGTGAACATCTTTTGTGCCAGGCTGTTTGGTGCTGAAATGGAGCTCATCATACCTAGGATGAGCACAGAAAGCATTATCATCCACTGCTTCTGTGAGACTTCCTCTGTGACTGCACTCAACAGCATAGTGAATATCATCCATAGTAAGTAGCTAATTTAGCATCTCCTTTCTGAAAATGTGGTAGTGATGAATAATCAGCAAAGATTTAAATGATCAGGAACTTAGATACTTTTTGAAAGGCTGAAAGATGAAACTGAGATCTTCTGTTACAATATTCTATGTGTATGATACAGTGCTAAGTGCCTATACAGACACTTACGTTAAAAGGTAACAGGAACATTGTTGCAGCTTAACCCCATGTAATGCATTTTTATTCTCTCTCCAAGTAATCTTACATTATTTTTCTAGTCAGGATGATTGACTGATTCTGATTGAGGAACCTTTTATTGTTAGAGAATACCTTTTTGGTTTATAATTTCCCTAATTAGCTGTAAATCCTGCTGCTGCTCCTCTCTGTAAAGAACTGACGTCTGCCAGAAGTAACTGCCCACAAAAATGCAGACCCCTTTGAATATTGCCTTACAAAAGTTTCTCTTTCATATCAAGAGACGTATGCACCACACAATAAAGCTAAATCACTTCAGCTAGAGAAGTGAAATTAAGCATAGAAATACTGTCTCAAATAGAATACCAACCTACGCAAGCCTCCGTGGCATACACAAACCAGCCTGGACTGCTGGCTCTTGAATGCATTCTGCTTGCTTTTGAAGATGGACTCCAGCTGCAGGGTCCCCTGTGAGCAGCATCCTTCCATGGTTTTGCTGAGAAAATAGTCCTGAGTTGTTTTCTGGCCTATGAATGTCGTGGGTAAAGGCTGCTGCTGGGTTTCTTACATCTCAATCTCAAAGAATCTCACTCCTTTTCTACTTGCGTCTATCTCCATTCAGCTTCCTACTTCATTCCAAAAGAGCCTTTCTTTTTAGGTGGGCAATTTAGAGGTTCAGGAGGGCATCAGAAAGCAGATGTGGTTGGTGTTCAAAGGGGGCAGAGGTGGCTGGTGCTGGAGCCCTGCCAGCAGTGGGGGCAGCTGAGCTACCCGTTCCCCCCTGGCACAGCTCTGGGCTTCTCCAGGTCATGTCACCAATTAGGACTGCTCCTGTGACAGGGAGGTGACCTGCATGAAACCAGAAAATAGGACCGGTCTTGGTTTTCTGAGGCTTTCAGCTGTATAAAAGGTTTAGATCAGCTTTGGACAAGTTTCCGAGCTCAAGCTTTTGTGGGGGCATGAATAATTTTTCTACTCACGTCAATGTGTTTTGGATCAGGCCCCTTGTTGGGATAGGCTGACTCTTTTGATATATTAGCCTGTTGCTGATTAAATGTATATTTCACTTTTTAATTTTCACTTTTCGGGGTAGCCATCGCTCTAATGGAGACCCATTTAGCCATTGCTATAGATCAAAAAAGCCAAGCTTGCTCTGCACCGCTATGGATTTTCCATGGAGCTGCCCATAAGAGCCTTGAAGTTATTAAATCCTTTCTTTTGCTGTCAATTAAAGATGGGTAAACATCAGTCAAGGAAGGGTGGGTTGGTTTTTTTGGCTTGGTAATTAATCAGTGAGCCCCTTCTCTCTTTCCTCTATGTTTTCCCTGTCCTTTCTGCGCTTTATTTTATGTCTGTCCTGGTTTTTTTTCTAATAGTAGCAGGCAGCTGTACAGCGTGGACTTCAGTGCTTTAGTAGCAGAACTCTGTGCCTGGATCAGTCACAGCCTTACAAATTAGAACAATCCCTGGTACGCATGTCAAAATAGGAAGAGAACGGTCCCTATTCCATTTTATTTTATTTTATTTTATTTTACAATGCTGCTTTGCACACAGCTCACAAAGTGTCCTTTCACATTAAGAAATAAGTTACGTTTTCTTGATGACTCACTTTCTTATTAGGTTGCATTTGGTACAACTGTTTAGGACTCCTTCTAATTATTCATATAATATTGTCTTCTGTATGAGGATGGCCCATTTTCCACTAATTTCTCAACGCTGTTTTTCTTTCTCTAATGGCATATGACCAGCTCCTAACGTAAAAGGAAAAAAAAAAGGAGGGTGAATAAAAGGATAGGAAAAGAAAAAGAACTCTGCTGTACAACCGAAACGGGTAATTATGCTCCTCTAAGCACATCGCTAGAGCCCAGCTGGCACAATTAAAGAAATAGCTGATCAGTTCCAGTTATTGATTCTGCTAACATGTTTGTTCACGGTTGCTTCTTGTCTAATTAGTTTTTTCTGCTTTCTTAGTCTGAAAGCATACCTTTTCAGTCAAATCTGTTTTCAGGCATCAGATAGCAATGCTTTATTTAGACCACTTGCTAGCCATTTATTTTAATGCAACAGTAGTTCTGTTCACTTTTTTTTTTTTTTTTTTTTTTTTTTTTAAACCCACTGTGGGGCTGGTTCTTTGCAATGGTGTTGCATTTCCTAGAGCTTTTTGAGATGGTCTGAAATTTAAGATGACACTCTATAACAGTGAAATGAACAGATCTGAAAGCAGGGCTTAGGCAATCTCTCGGGAGCACGAGAAAACACTGAGATACCTCTTGCAGGTTGTAAGAAGTTACTGGTCATGCTTGGCAGTTAGGGAAGAGTGAATGTTAGGGCCCTGGGCTTGCATTTTAACTGTGGGGATAGGCAGTTTTAACTGCTCAGAGACTCTTCTGTTTACTTGAATCTGGTATTTTTTTTTTCCTCTTTTGGAAAAACAGATCCTATGCAGAAAACAGGACTTGGACAAAATGGCTCTTCTTCACAAAATGGGGATGGGACAGAGAAAAATGGAGCGGGGATCCAAGTGTACCAGTTTTTGTTATTTCTGAAGTGCAAATGTGTAGCTAGAAAATGCTTTTGGTTTCAAATGAGTGTTTTACATAAAAGTGAAGAGAACTGATATATAAAACAAAAAAATAATTTCCCTCCTGTAGAATTGGACCACGTGAAAACATTTAGAAATATAGCTTTTTGCTCTGACTCAGAACGGCAACGAAAACAAAAGAGAAAAAATCATGGGCTGTTTTGCAGGACATAAAATGTATTTTCTAACCAGCTCTAGTTCCGGTTTTCCTTCTTTGTGCTGCTGAGCAGCTCTCACACAGCACCTTAAGCACGAACACATTTCAGTGCTGGAAAAAGCTTTCTATATTTCCATGAACAATAAATAGGTAGTTGTGGTCTGAATAACTTTTATCTTATATTTAAAAACAGTAAACAGAAAAGAATGTGCTGCAGTGTCCATGACACAATGTGTGTGTCTGCACACATCAGTGAACACAATAAATCTAAAATGGATAGTAGTAGACTGACAGATTTAAAGGTGCAGAACATGGGAAAGACATCACAATTCTCTAACTTAAAAAATTTGTTCAGGAAGTGACTTCTTCAGAAAAGAGAATTGCTTATTGCTGTATACAAAGAGATTTAAAGGATTGCATTATCTGGACTGAGAGAATAAAAATTAATTTTAGATCTATTCAAATCATGCTGTTCTTAAGGTTTCTTTTTGTGTTATTAGAACTTTATAAATACAGGTTTCTCTTAACTGCTTTCAGCACCCAAAGATGTATACCTTGAAGTATTTTAGATATTGCAGTAGTCCTTGTCTTCATGATTCACATCACTCTTTCCTGATTTCCCATTTTCCACTAAGTGGGGGAGGCCAAGAAGTAGTTAGCAGATGAAACCTGTACCCTACCAATCTGGTTATCATTCCAGAAGCATACAGCACAAACATCCAAAGGTTTGTGGCACATCTGAGCTCCACCACTTCTTTCCTGGCCAAAATATTCAGTGCAGCTTAATCCCAGGTTCCTGCCTCCCTGCCTCTGCTCCCTGGGACACTGTGTCCCTCCTGATACCTGAAGGTACCTTCTGTGGGTACATCCCTGCAGTTACACTGTTCTCTAAAAGTGGAGGAGGTGTGGGGAAAGGAGGAAGAGGAGTTAAATGTACCTAGGATAAGTGCTGGAACAGTCTAGGGAGCTGCTGCATACTGGGGATGTGCTTGCCAGGGATGTGGGCACCTGCAGAAGGTGGCAGAGCTGGGTACATTATGTAGGACAGCATTACCCACCACTGGGGGATTCCCAGCGTTTTTCCTGCCTGGGGCACAGGTGAGATGCTGGGGCAGGCCAGCAGAGAGGCCAGGATTTGGGAAGCTGAGATTCAGCTCCCAGCCCTGTCATAGGCTGTCTGGGGCATCTTGAGCAGGTAATCTTATTTCACCGTGCCTCAGAATGCTGTCAGTAAAACACAGAAAGCAGAGAACATGTGCTTTCCTCTGCCTGGGGGTGTCTGTGGGGATGAAAGCTGTCAGGGTGCAGGGGTGTGAGGGGCAGCACAGCTCGAGGAGGCAGGAGAGGGGCTGCCTTTGGCAGGGGGCTCTGGCACTGCCAGGGCCGTGGCTGTGCGGCTCTGCTCGACCAGATATGGGGCAGTCTGATCTGTCTTTATTGAAGCTGCAGCTCATTGTGGTGAAGCTTTCTCCTCTTCCTACCATAAAAAAAAAAAAAAAAAAAAAAAAAAAAAAAGATGTAAATTGGAAGAAAACAGCACTTCTCATAAAAACTCTGTGCATTTATATTTAAACACTGAAGTCACACCACTCCCCATTGAAAAGCCCTCGGCTCCATTGTTGCACATGACTAGAGCAGAAAGACACCATTATACTCGACAAAAATGTATTTTCCTTGCTCATTTTCCTGGAAACAAAACCTTCTGAGCTCTGGTGGCACAAGCCTCACCAAATGGTATTGATAAAGAGGGAGAAATTGCACATGGCACCGAATCACCGGCTCTGTCTGAGAGGGAAGGAATAAAGCTCCAGAATATGGCAGCAGATGCCTGTGTGAAATGGTGAGATTGCCTTTGTGGCAACGCAGAACAGTTTACCAATAAGGCTCTCTCTGGCTGTTATAGTTGTGTTCAATAGCAATGACAGCTGTCAAGGAGCTCAGGGACTTGCTGGGATGCCTTCAACATTTTAATCACTCCAGCAAAGGCACAGAAAAACTGTTTGTGTTTGGAGCACTGTTATTGCCATATGATATTTAAAAGGAATCAGTAATTGTTATTTACCTAAAAATTAGAAGGGGGTTTTAATTGTTGCAATACAGCTCTCGTTTCTGTAAACAGAAAGGACAGGTCCTCTCTTGTTTTAATTTTGAGCAGTTAATTGGTGAATTACATAGCCCCTTTTACCAGCACATTCTCAATCTTCAGATGATGAACTGTTTTTCCCTGTGAAGCTCAACTGACAGATTTTAATATTCCATTAACTTTACGGTTTTACTATAACGTCGCATCTTGAGACACTGGGGCACTTTGATTCAAACTACAGGAAATTAATTTTCTCTCTTTTATTATGCCACCAGTAACTACCTTAAAAAAAAGAAACTTTAAAACTCCTGGTGACATGAGTATAATATGTAAAAATGACAGGAAGAATTATGAATTTTATTTCCATAAGAGAACGAAAGGAGGGGGTAATTATAGTGCTGAACCATTGTATTCAATCCGAAATTAAGATACTTTTCAAAGACAAGAAATTCACATGGTGAGAAATGATCATGATGTAAATCTTTGCACTTGAAAGGCATTAACAGTTGTTAACCCCTTTTGTTGCAGCCAAAATGTTTTGACTGAATATTTCTGCAAAAAAGAAAAAAAAATCACAAAATTTGTTGAGAAGGCTGAACTTTTTGTTACTGTCTGAAATGACCACAACTTTTCCCAGGGAGAAAAAAAATATAGCTGCTCAACTTCAATTTTAACTCTCTGCTGAATGAGTTCAGTTTCTTGTTTATATGCTATTATGGCAAAAGTGTAAAATTATGTTGAAACACAAGTTGTAGCAGTGTCTTAGCCTAAGTTTTATAGATAAATATGGAACACATAGATGAATATAGATAATCAAGTCATTTATATTATGCAGAAATATACATTTTACTATACAAAAGTATCTATATATTCCCTGAGGCCAGGCAAAAAAATGTTAAAATACTTTTAATTGGTACAACATGATGTTCTTTACATACCAGAAAGAATAACAATAAAAACAAACATTGCAATGTCTTTTATGTAATTTCTCTAAGCAGCAGAAATGCTATGAAGTCAAGAGGGTTCCTGGCAGTTTTCCAAACTGCTGGTCACTCTTGACTCTGCTGCCACACTCTGAGCCCTGTGCCCTCCCAAAGCCACCCTCCACTCCCAACAGCAGTGATGTTAGAACAGCACTTCACTGGGACGATGTGGAACTTCCTGAGGAAAAGTTAGCAAATGCCTGTCAGGAGTGGTATCCTTCTTTGGGTCAGGGGTCTCAGTTGAGAACTCCTGAGATCCCATTTGTCCTACTTATTTTTAACAATTCAGTAATTAAATGACACAAGGTGGTAGGATTTAGGGAACCAGTCTGACCAAGAAATGACTGAGAATATTAAGTAGTTTCTGAAATGCAGCAGTGTAACTCATATTACTGGAATCATGGAAGAACACATTTGGGAGGATTTCAAATGTCTTAAAACTGTTTGGTTGTTAATTTCAGATCAAACAAGGATTTTCAGGCTCCCATGCCATAGAATTACTTTTAAAATGGGATTATAGACATGAAGGTCTCTTTCCATTTACCTTACCCAAAGGACTTTCCCATAAAGTATTGTGTTATGTTGCAAAAGACCTGGGATTTATGCACATCATCAAAGACAGCAAATGACATAATCACTGCACAATCTGAGGCTCAGGTTGAGAAGGCACTTCAATTGCAGGGGGAGGGATGCTGCCAGCAGAGAGGTGCTGCTTCTGCTTTAAAAACAGATGAGTTGCTAGAGAAATGCTCATCCACAATAAGGAAGTGAGATTTCTGATATGATTTCGGAAGGCAGGAGAAAATATGAGCACAGATTCTGAGGAGGTCGGGATGAATTCCAAAGAATCACTTGCTCTGTGTTGCTGGAATTAAGGCAAACAGAGACTAAATTATTTGAAGATTCTGCCTTCTCTTTTTCAAGATAGAAATATTCTAATAACATTGTCTCTTCTTAGCTCTGTCTTGTGAAAAGTTTGTTCACCATCTTAATCTTTTAATGAATTCTTGTTTACACATACTTAAAAAAACTGACAAGCATCTTTTAGCCCTACTTGCTGTGACATCTCTGTTGGATTATGGGTGACCTGGGAGTTACAGTTTCTGCCTGCTGTTTTCACAGGGCTTTTAGCAACCAATCCCTGCACCTTTATAACCATGAGTGAAGGATTAGTCACGTGGAGGGGAACCTGTGCAAAGTAAGCAATGTGACACTATATTCCCTGCTGAGATAATAACTCCATTTTCACAACAGGATGAGTAGAGAGGTAATTGAGATCTCAGAGAAATTTATTACACATATATTGCAAGCAGTGACTACGGCACTAGTAGCTCTGTGTTACTGTAACACAGGATCTTTAGCGTGACCTCCATGTGTTTCATAGGAAGACAAAGAGTGATTTATGAGCTTCTCGGTGCTACAACACAGTATGCATATACGTGGCTGCTTGAGAATTCCACTGAGATTTGGTAAATAAACTTTGGCATTTAGAAACAACTTTCACAGTGAAGTATTCTGCCCCTCATCCACGTTTCCCATAACCTGAGAAATTCTAGCCCAAGCGTGTTGATTAATCTGTAGAAATTCTCAGATAGAAACTGCCATTCATCCTTAGCCAGCCTGTAGCCCCCTGTGATGACTCTGTATTTATTACTGATATAAGATGTTGTCTGTGGGGCGATAAAGGAGAGCAGAGGATGCTCATCATGGCTGTGTCATGTAGATCTGCTGTCAGCCCTCTGCAGTTCTAGCCAAGCCAGCACAGTGCAGGGGAATGATAAAGGCAATTGCTTCATAGTAATGAAGTGTTTGTGAGTTTTGACTTGCAGTTTGGGGTTTTGGGGGAATTTGGGGGTTGAGACAGTTGTTTTATGTAGTGCTGACCTACCCAAGCTTTTTCTCTAATAGCTGAAGATCCATCTAGTCTTTCAGCTTAATCCCCATGAAACACTATAGCAAACTCAGGTCATCTTACTATGGTAATTCTGAGAGCTGAAAATGTTACTCCTCTGTTCTGCTTTGATACCTCATGAAGAACGAGCTTTAGCAAAACAGCATTGTATTTTTACTGTCAACCATAAGTCCAAATCCCACTGACATTAAGTGCTAGAGCTGTCCCATGGCCACTGAGGAGCTCCTTGCTAAGCACCAAAGCCATCACTGTGCAGGAAGCCAGTGGGGCAACTGTGATGTTTTCAGTATTTTAGTATTAACAATACAAGCACCTGAGAAGTTAAAAGTATTTATCGCTTTCTTTGATTTATTTGTAAATGCCTGTCATGGGGCAAGTCTACTGCAAAGGTGCTTTGGGACTGAATCTCCCAGCATTGACACAGCTGAGGAGCCTGTCAGGGGCAGTGGGGGCTGTGGGACAGCGTGTCCCCACTCCATGTGGGGCTCCTGACACGGTCTCCCCTGTCCCTTGCCTGTTGCCATGGAGAGCAGATTTGGTCATGCACACCAGTGGGTCCCACACGTCTCTTCTCTGCCAGGGTAATCTGCTGTCACCGTGGTCATCACAATAACTGTGCTTTTCCCTTTTTTTTTTTTTTTTTTTAATATACTCTTCTCTGTATCACATATAGTTTTCAGCTACCTAGCTGCATTCCTGGTGTCAGCAGCATGATGTGCTGCTGCTTGTTTAAACTGAGAGACAAAACCCTGATGTGCTCTGCTCAAAAAATTGCTCAGTACTTCTGTATATTCTGCAAGGTTACTTAGGATACGTACGCCACTGTTTCACCTTTTGTCTTTAAAGTGATGCAGGATGAATATCTTTCAAATGGAAAGACAGGGGACTGGAAAAAAAAGGGGGAAAAACAAGTAACAAGATCAAAGACATAAATAGAACAAAATATGCACAAGAGATCTCATCTGAGATCAAAGATGTGAACGTAATTACCATGAATAAGACGTGCAGAGCTCACCAGAACAGAGTGGTTTGTGTGCCTGGAGAATTCTGCAGAAATAAACCATTCTGTGGGAAATCGAGCGCTCCACAGAGTGATGGAAGGACATTTATTCTGCACTGGAGGGAGAACAGCAGAAACCCCACCATTACAGCCGGGCTGCTCATTGCTGGCTGACCGTGTGCAGGGCTGCAGCCATCGAGGTAGCTCAAATGAAATCTCTAAACCTTTTATTTTAAAAAGATTCTGACCTGGGGAAAAAACAAACAAACAAAAAATAAGCAAGCCTCAGCTCTTTAACCCTGAGAGGTGTGTAGTTCTTAGGCAGACATTTTCAAGGGCAAATGTAGTGATTGTGTTACAAGTGTGGAAGAAAAACAATTGCTTCTGTTAAGCTTAACACATAGAGGAATTCTGCAGAACATGAATCATTTCACTGGCTCTGCTCAGTCAGGGTTTGTGCTCGTATTTGTGATTTTTATGGCTGTTACATACACGTGTCCACGGGCCCTAAAAGAACTTCCTTAGAAATGCCATAAATAAATAAGTTGTCTATAAGAGTGTGTATGGAAAGTTACAGTGACTGAACTGAAATTGTGAACTGCTGATTCTTTCTAGGGAAAGCTCTTCTGAGTTATATGCTGGTCATATATACCAGAACATTGTTTGATTTTTAGTGGAGTTCCTAAATAAATTCTGGTAAAAGTGGAAAAGAAGAAAATAAATCTTTATTTTTCTTTTCCCAAGGACACACTCTGGACACTGATCAATCCTTCCTGTGCTTCCACATAAGAGGTGCCTTTACCATGCATATCTCAGACCTGATGAGAGCGTGGAAACTCAGTAAGCTTTAGGAGTGATTTTTGCTTTAATACCTCTCTCTGTCAGCATGAAATAGAAATTCAGACACAGGTCCACATATCAGGTTTATTTCCACTGGGGAGAGAGGTCAGAAAGGAAAGCATGCATGCTGAGCCTACTTTTGAAGCTTATTTTCACTGAAACTTTACTAGAACTGTTTAGCATGTAGGTGATTTTTTAAAAACAGTATCTTAGTCCATCTTTGTACAGAAAAACCTGCTGTAAGGAACCTGGCAAGCACGTGCAGTCTAGAAATTAATATTTCCACTCCATTCTTCTGACTGCTTCATTTTTGGGAAGAGCGTTTTTGTCCATAGATTCTGCTGGCCGTGACTTTGAGTCAAACCCTGGAAGTACAAGTGCTGTCTGTGTCAGATCTCATACTGATCTGCAAACTGTACAGCCTGTAGTGGAAATCCTGCTTTTCCATGACAATAGGCTTACTGTCTCCACTGCAAAATCCCCATCAGCAGTCATGGTGTGGAACTATGCCCAATAATACCTTCCGAGGGTCATTTCTGCACAAGGCACATTTCCTCCTTCCATAACAAAGAGGTGAGCTGATTCTGCTGGAGGTATGTTTTGCAGGTACTGTAGGATTTTTATGGCATAACAATAAATTTTAAACTGTGCAGTTTTCATCAGGCAAATAATTAGTTTAGTTATTAAAAAAAAATGTATAGCTTGTCCTATTCCCTTTGGAGAATAGGCCTAATTCTGTCTTCAGTTGTGCCCCCATGATCTTTATGAAATAGAGATATAGAGAATAGAGGTATAGAGATTAAACTGAGAGAATGTTCTGTCCTTTTGCAGGAGATATTGCTTCACAAAAAAAGCTCTGTCAAGTCTTTAGGCCAAAATGATGTACGATGTGTTATCTTACGGTCATTGGTTGCTGTCAGATTAGAAACTGGGGAGAGTTTATTTTGTGATGTCCACTACTATTTCTGTTCTCCTGCAAGCCTTTGCTTCGACTTCAGTTCTCTCAAGAATCTGTAAACTCATTCGTAAAATGAATAAATTTATTTTTTTTAGCTTGAAGGTTTTTCTAGCATTCACAGACGCTTTCAAAATGACGATTATGCCCATGGCTGTGGGCAGCCTGTGGTAGGTGACTCTGCTTGAGAAAGGGAGTGGCTAAAATGAACCTCACCTGTCCCTGCCAACCTCATTCAGGCTGTGACTCTCTATTTGTAACTCCTTGGTCTCTTCATTTTGATTCAGGTGATATACCAATAGGAATCTCTGTCCTGTTTTATTCTATAAATGAGATCCATTCTACAAAATGGGCTCTACAGGAATGGTGATCACAAGCTTTGTATTATTTTAGTCTGGTCTATTTAGTTATTTTCATTAGATAATGCTATGGACTTCGGTCTAACTGAGTGCTTAAATGCCAAAAAGGCAGGCACAGGAATAATCCTGAGGAAGTCAAGAGAGGTGCTTTTATACTGAATACTTCAAGCTTAAGTGCCTGGCTGAATAAGAGCCATTCTTGTGATTTCATTAAAACAATACTGAGAGGAGCATGTAGATTGTGTGGCAGAGAGAAGGGTGTGCACAGCATGTGAGCCTCTACCTTTTACAGAGCCTTTGAAATTCTGATGCTTAACTCTAAGCACTGGTGAAAAGTGCAGAGTTGTCTCTCACAAACATCATCTTGCCCAATGACAAAATAGTTATTTGGGTTTTTTTTTTTTTTCCTTCTGGTAAGAGTGAGCTGTCAAACCTGTTTTCTGGGCCAATATTGACTGAGGAGAAGTTCTCCTCCCCATCACTTCATCCTGCTATGCAAGTATTCAGTCAGTTCAAACACTTTATTATTACCTGAGAGTTGCTGTAGCTCATGGCAACTGTGAACAGCCACAAGGGCATCACAAGGCAGCTAAAAGGCAATATAAGCTGTAGGTATGCTCTCAATTCCCTATATTGCTTTTTAATTTTTTTTTTTCTTGACTCATTAAACCCGGGTTATATTGGATATATCTAAATTGTCAGATTAAGATTATTGTTCCCAAAAGCCTGGTCACTATAGCATGTTAGGAGACAGTGCAAGCTTCTTCCACCCCTGCAAAGGGAACCAGGACTGTGATCACTCCCTGTGTCAGGGTGCATGGGCTCATCTGCCTTCTTTGGGAAACACATGTACTGTCTTTTCTTGCATCTAAGAAGTTTTACACATCCATTTAAGTAAAGTAAACCAGTGAGAGGAGGGTCTCAGTACAGTAGTGCTTCAATACAAGCTTGGGTCAGGCCTTTCATGCCGTAGGTGCAGTGCTGTCTCTGCCTTTTGAACTGGCAGCATCAAATAATGTTCCTCCCCTTTCCAAATATTTTGATCTGCCCTCTCCCTAGAATTAAACCCTTCCTTGCAATTCCAGCAATGAAAACAGTCTTACAGTGGGTGTAAAGATGATGCAAACTTTAGTCTAAGTGGGAATCAGGCTCAGAGTGTGTGCATCGAAGACCTTTAGAATTACAGTCAGCACCATTTATGGGTTCTCAGGAGTTGCAGAGCCTGTTGAAAATGAAATACTGCTTATGGAAGAGGGATTATGTTTTCTGTTCTGCTGAAAAAGAAATAAAGAGGAAAACATATTTGTGCCTGTTCAAAGGCTGCCCAAGGACAGCTTTCATTCTTTGTGACCCAGTTACATTAAATGCTTTCACAGGAACTCCTCAGATACTTATTAAAAAAAAAAAAAAAAAAAAAAAGGAATAAAAGAAAGGATCAGTACCTCTAATCTTCACTCTGAGGACACATCCAGGCTTGGAGTCTTTGACAGATATCTTGCATCCCTAGTTACCTGTATGAAAATTAAACAAAGCAAGAGATGAGCATCACTGGATATGAGAAATTAATTCTGTCCATGTAACTACTGAATACCATTGTTTAAGATCATTTTGTTTTTAAGAAAGAGGACAATCAGTGATAACTTCAGCCAGCACAAGAAGACTTAAGTGCTCTTACTCTCTTTCTCCAGTAATTTTCTTTTTTTTTTTTTTGGCACAATATGAGTACTTTGAATATTTTTCTGGTATTACCAGACCTCCTCAAGTCCAGCTGAAAGTTTTCTTTGGCTTTTGACAGAAGGTAGGCACCACAGCGGTGCACATCCAGTGACAGTGCTGCTTATCAGACAGGAACCCAATCATTTTGAAATCTCTTTGTGTGGAGTGTGAACATCACTTGTGGGCCTCATCCTGCCCTACAGTTTGAATCCTTACTAGGTTTACACAGGAGCTGATCCCTGTTTGACTCAAAACAGACTGTGTTACATCCTACCTAAAACCAAAATCAGTCTGTGCTTTGAGGGACGAAAAGCAAAGCTTTTTCTGGTACTTCTTAGTCTTGAATCTGAGTAATGGTGTTTGACACTGCTTGAGGAAAATGAAGCTGGAAGGATTTCTTGGGAGTTGTGGGATGTCCCTTTACACCTCCCAGGGCTTCCAGAAGGGAAAGAGAGAGCACTGGGCAGCAGTACTGCACATATGTGATGAAAAGAAAAGCCTTTTGTGGAAACTTGGGAGTCCTTTTGTATATCTTGTTGTCAGTGACTCAAGTAGTAGCAAATATTTTCTTCTTAGTGGTGTTGCTTTCCAATGAAGGAGAAAATACAAACTAATAAAGTCTGTTGTCGTTGCTTGCTGTGATTTGAAAAAGTTAAGATCCTCACTATTCACTATACTAATCCCTCTGACACTGTGCCATATTAGATCTGCCAAAAAAAAGAAAATCTAAAAAATTCAATGTTTTCTTGATATGAGACCCGAATTCTTGGTTTTGTTTTTTTTTTTTTTTTTTCCTGTCATATGAATATTGAGTCACTGATATTTTATGTGTCACACAGAATGGTTGAGATATCAGAGAAAACTAATGATTTGCATAAGCATCCCAGAGGCATTTTTGGCTTCCTAGCATGCAGAAGCTTTAGCCTGTTGTCTTTACACAGAGTCTGCTGTAATGCTGCATGCCAGAGATGATAATTCATTTTGTGAAACATGATCAGAAGAACCTTTATGGAGGTGTGACAGATGCAGCTGTAGTCATCACTTGAAGCACTTTTCCATAACCTGAAAAAATGTGTCTCCTTCTGATTATCTTTCTTGATGACTTTTTTAGGTATCAGTGAGTTGCAGCTGTCACATGCAATGAAATTCCTAAAAGAGCAAGGGGGGAAAAAAAGGTTAAAGTGCCTGCAGCCACAGTTTCAGGACTTAATTGGACACTAGCTACTCAGCTCTGAGCATTCCCCCAAAGAATGGTGGAGCTCTTGTAGGCTTCAAACAATGGAGATGCGTGGGTTGATGCCATCTGCAGCCTAGGGCTCATGGAACAAAAAGATGTTTGAAGAAGAGGGAAATTCTCAGAGATATGGTAGAATGGGAATTATCTGAAAGTAATCAATCATTATGGTGACATAAATCACAACACACAACAGCCCACAGCCAGAAGACGTCAAATACCGCCCGCAGCGTGCGAGTCTCTCTGGCATCATCACTTTTGTGTGTTGTGCCACCGCTCTTCTGTGGGCCATCAATTTTGTTGGGCGATGAAACTCAAGAATGCCGTGTCCCCCCTTCCTGGCTAATGCAAGCTTTATGATTGCGCACCCTGACGTGCACTTGGGGCGCATTCATCCTTTGACCCGAACTAACAATTGATTGTGAGCTGGGTGCCAAACCCGGCAGATGTTGCTTGATCTCGTAATTACATTAGTGCCATTGCTCCAGTGCAACAGCATCAAAACAATACCAGCCAATCTCAGGCACAAAGGGAGCCTGCAACTCTCATGTGGTCATCTGGTCCACGCCTGACATTTTTGCCTAAAGCTCTCAGATGTTAAACTTAATTTCTCTTACTTGATTATAAGCAAAATGATCTGTGCACAATATTAGAAAAACATTTATCAGCTGGAAAACACTAAAAGGCATAGCATAAACTCATATAAATGTTAATGAAAGGCAGACAAAATTAAGCAATAGTATGGTGTTCCTGAGGCTCTTACGCACTTTTACTTAAAAGAGGATCTAGTAGAGGAGGTCACAACAAGATTGGAGGATAAGCACAAAAAATACTGTTTTGAAATTTACACCAACTCTTCCTGTGGTTCAAAACAGTGGTCTGGAAGTCCTGTTGAATGGAACAATCATAACCCTCCTTTAACTTATTCTGATGTTGATCATCAGAGCAATGTAAATCATAAATCCCTTAGTTTCAGTAGAAAGGCTTCATCTTTTTACTGTCGCCCATAAAACATGAACTATTTGCTCATAGCTCCTTGTAAGAAACTGTAAAAAGTGGCAAAGCACTGATTGTGGTGGTTATCTAATGTGTTCTATTCCTCTGAGTTAGGGCAGTGCTCTTTGGATGGTCTGTAGGGCAGACTGAGTACAAGGCTCCAGATCCCAGTACAAAAATACCTAAATGCAAATGACTCAAACTATGTTATCCTTCATCTTGTCATATTCAGCTGTAATTTGCTAACACGGAGCTGAAATACAGCAAGGACATTTTCATCCCATTTTTTTCAGCCCTCACCCTGTCCAGGTTGCCAAAGGGCACATTGCCTCTTTCCTTCACCCACCTTGCAGCCCAGAGAGCTCTGAGACCTGCACTTGGGTTCTTCAGCACTGGTGCTGTACATGTGATTTTCTGCCTTTTCAAATAAATGTGGTGAGTTCTCATCAGCAGCCACTGTGAAATTACTGCATTTTCCTTCCCTCTCAATTGTGAGCTGCAACACATATCTCAGAGTAGGCACAAGCAAAACTGTAGCACAGGGCACAGGCCTAAAAAGAATTTCTAAACAATGCAAGCTGGTTTCAGCTTGCCCTATTAATATTCTCCATCTTGCAGTATTTTCATTTCAAATAAGAATATAAAGTCATGTCACATATAAGAGAAATTTTATTTCCTGTACTCCCACAGTTTTTAAGCATAATGGCCCATGTAGATTGGTGGGCAAATATTACATCCTAAAGTTTCAAATAATTGCCATCTTTATGCATTGTATCTGATCTTTAATAAATGCTATTTTACACAGTGCAATTAGACTTCAGGATGTAAAACTCTGAGAGTAGTCCTTAAGGTTTTTGCAGAGTACACTGACACCTGAGTTCTGATCGAACTAATGGCACAAATCTGAAGCAATTTCCTTGAAATCAGTACAATTACATCAGCACAAACTGCATAAAAGTGGGATGAGATTCAGACCTTTATTTCTTTTCCAGTCAGCTCTAGAGATATAATATTTTCCATTTAGTCAACTGAAGAGAACTGTAAAGGCATGGAAAGAAATGATAGAACTAAATTTTACTATTTAACATATGGGAAATTTGCTTATTATTTTACCATAAGCCTATGCAGAAAAAAGAGCCTGTTGCAATAAAATGGAAAAAATTAACCTCAGGTGTTATATCATGAAATCCAAGGAAGTGACATCAAAGATTAAACCTGGCCCATTTACTTTTAAGTTATTTTGTTTAAGTATCAGATTTTATGTCTGGAGATTTTCTCTACTCTGTGAATTTTATTCTTTTTTGTAAGCATAAAACTGAATAAGGATTAGAAAAAAAATCATTTTGTTGCCTCAGTACCAACAGAGTGCCCTCATATTGGGCACTCAAATTCTTTTGGCAGTTTTGGGTGGTGTGCTGTGCTGTGTGAACAGCTACAAACTGGGCTCAGTGTACACAGCAAACGTGGCGCAGGGTGGTTTAAGGCAAGCAGGACAAAGTCATTTGCCCATAGAGAGCCATGGTTTGCTACTGCCAGAGAAGCCTTTTTGTTCCAAGGAAAGTTTTCTGCACTACCCGGCCACACTTAGACAGTCTTAATTTTGTGTTGGATAACGTTGTCTCTTGGCCATTGCTCTGTCTTGAGATGAGAAGTGGGAATGCCAGCGTTGTCCGGGCTGGCAGAGGTGCCACCAGGTCTCCTCACAGCCTGTGAAGCCACAGCCCATTGCCAGGACCGGTGCCTGCTCCGGGCTGAGAGTTGTTTCATTTCATTCATTTCACCAGTTCAGAAGAGAGAGGGAAGAGCACTTGGAAACCATAGGAAAAATTCCAAACTCTTCAGGAAAAAAGAGCTAAATGGACACAAAAGGCCTTGTTTTGGTTAACGGGAGCCAATAGGGAGAGCATATCAGGGATAGGCGAAACAGGGACAGTGGGAGAGATGGCACTGGGTGGACCCATTGCCTGCAAGATGCCCTGGGAGTTCTTGGTACATGAAGGTCTCCTTTAGGACTCTCTGGCATGGGCCAGCCCTCACCCCTGCACTTTTTTTTGGTGGGAAGAAGTTGACTGGAACTGCTGAAGTTTTTTTTTCATGGATTATTTAAGCGGTACAAGATGTTGTTAATTCTGAGTTTCTTCCATGTTATTTGGGAAAGTATGTCTGATTATGTAAATTAAAAGTTGCTGCTTAAAAATATTTTGCTTGAGAGATTGCAAAGGCAACACAGTAAATGAATTAAGATCAGAGAGTCTTGCTCAAGTGAGAAGATTGCATAAGTAACCGCATGTGGTATTGAAAAATACATATTGTTTACAACGTATTCTTGCAAGATCCTTAAATATTTCACTTTGAGGTTTGCTTGATATAAAATACTGCATTTGTTCAAGCTGTCTCACAGGCTGGGCTCTAAGCTGATCTGCAGCTACACACAGATTAAAACCACTATGCTGTCCCACTGCAATTTTGGATTTAATTTG
Organism: Pyrocephalus nanus; assembly: GCA_038380795.1. NCBI lineage: Eukaryota > Metazoa > Chordata > Aves > Passeriformes > Tyrannidae > Pyrocephalus > Pyrocephalus nanus. The sequence continues at coordinate 20,961,994 of CM076270.1, read as the reverse complement.
GTTAGTTTCCGTCTTTTTAAGAGAAACGAGAGTTTTCAAACCAACAGGCATTGACTGCTTACCTAATTAAAAATGTATCCATCTGCTGGTTTGGTGGCTGACTTGTTATTCAAAGCATGCAGATCTAAGTAGGTTGATTTATTTATGAAGACCTTATGACACTGAGAGATATGCACTCAAACACATGCAAAAATAAATGTGGCTGCAGATGGGTAGACACACACAGAGATCTTTATGGATAGATAGAGGGAATTTGGAAAATGTGCTTTACAGGGAAGATCCTTTTATGTTGCTTTCACGTGTTTAACATTTAGAGCTCAAATAACAGAGCAGCCAGCAAACATGTTGTGAGATAACTCCAGTCTAAATATCCTATAGTGCCTTTTAAGTTGCGATGATTTTTTCTGAAAGCTTAGTGTGAGTGATAGACTCTTAAAGAGATGCTACATTTTAAGCAACGTTTTATTTAGAGAACACTTTAAAGTGAATTTTAATTAAAGGATAAAAAAATCATTAGCACTCACAAACATCATGTGTTGGAATCAGGCTAAATGCTGTCTTCTTATATTTAATTTCGTTGGTGTGTTGGTAAATGCCTCCTAAATTAAGTTTCTTAGAAACTATTCTCAGGCTTTGGAAACACCTAATGGATTAATTCTCAACGCTACAAATATTGCTGCAATCCTTAGGTAAAGTTTATTCATCAGTTTATGGGCTCCAGGAAGTTCCCAGTGGAATGAAGCCATCACGGTGTTTCCACGTGGGGTGTGGAGGTGCTGGCGTTAAACCTCACGTCATGACTGGTGCAATTCCATCTCTGTGAGCCGGCCTCTTAAACTCATACCAAGGGAGTGATACCCACAGCCTGTACAGAGCTCTCTCTGAGGGGCTGTAGGTGCTCTGCATGGGCCACCTGAGAGGTCTGAGGAAAATGGACAGTGCTGTGTCCGAGGAGTGGCTTTATAGCCTCTGTTTCTGTTTGAAGCACAGTTTTCTAGTGGATCATTTTTGTTTTTCCTTCCATCCACGAGCCTGGCAGCATGTTTATTCAGGTTTTGTATGTGTTTACGTGGGATCGTATTCATGGGTAAAACAAGCCATTTAATCCAAAATAGACTGAAATTATTCCTTTAAAGACCACCAGATCATGCTGGTGTCCTCTTAAAATGAAACTGTCTTGCACCAGATGATAAAGTTGCTTTCAGTAGAAATGTATTTCTCACTGAACCATGCAGTGACAATTCTGTTCAGCTTCACAAAAAGATAATTCTCTAATCCCAAGGTCAGTTTAAACTGGTTCCCCAGTATATACATTTTCAGGTTCTCTTTGAATCTCTTTTCATTTCCATGTCAAGACAGGCATGTGGGTTTCTTAGTGCCAACGAAATATAGAAGCATGGTTTGTATGCAGATTAGCCAAGGAGGATATTAGACTGAGCTGCCTTTTGGTAGGGAGCCATCCTGGCATGTCTTTGGAAAACTCTAGAGATGTTTGAATAATCCTTATACTAACAGATGTCACCACTGCGAATCTGTTTTACTTTTACAGCTCTTTATTTGAGTACCTTACTGGCATTTTTGATATTTTGGAATGGTGGAAGAAACTCAAACAAATCTTTATTATCTTTTACTTGATCTCGCCCAAAGATATATTTTGATGAAAGCCTCAGATAGTAATCAAGGGAAGAAAACCCATAAATTTTACTGTGGGTGTAGAAGGGAGGGGACAAAAAAGTGACCAGTAATCCTTTCCTTTTGTTTCCAACCCACCGCAAAAGGCTCTTTGCTGTTCTGGTGCTTTGCAAGCCCTGGAAATGGGGGACAAGGGATCACAACGGGTCAAGGCAAATAGTTAGTCACACTCTTCCTCAGAATTGAACCCATTGTTGGAGGAAGGCAAGCAAGTTTTACACTACTAATTTTAGTCTGCGTTAGGAACTGTGGCCAGCGTGGTAATGTGAATAAGGATTAGTAATGGTGAGCGGGAAGGGGAGGTGGCTGAAGGGGTGGCATTTTGATGCCTGTAAAAGCTGTGGCTGTTGTATATTTCTCCCCAAATATAGTATTTTTTGTTGTTTACCTCAGGATACTGAAAGAGGACATGTTTGGGGGAAAAATAAATCGTTGGAAATATCAACTGCATAGGTGTTAGGGAAGTTAGTCGACTGTCTCAGTGATGCAACACCGATGAGTTATTTGTAATGGAAACCTTGCCTTAAGGTAGAATTCAGAGAGATGTGTCCCTGCTCTTTACTGTTGTTATGGACCCGTTTACAAGAAAATACACTCAGGGTTTGGGGCTGACTTTCACTGAAGGGATGACGTGGTTACTGCTGAAGGAGAACTTGGAGGGGAATGGAACTTGACAAAGAGTGGTTGCAGCTGGAGAAAAGAATGTTTATTGGTGCCATTGGTGTAGGGGAAAAAAAAGGAACTAATTTGTGTGTAATAAATTTTAAAAATTCTTAAAATGGTGTTCGTGCCTGTGAAATGCAGGATGCAGGTACAGACCTGTGCACACCTTTTGTTCCAATGCAACACTGAGGTTCAGATCCTCAAGAGTGGATTTGAGGTCTGATTGTGCTAGAAGTTATACAAGAATATTTCAGGATACAAGACCTAGCAGATGGATATAAAGAAAAAGAGAACAAGGAAATACAGTGGCAGCATTGCCCAGAACAACAAACTACCTTATTCTGTGAACTCTTCCAATATCAGTGACATCACTGAGAAAAATAATGGCTGCCACTTTTCTAACATAAAAGTGAGGGATGGGGTTTTTTCCATTGTCCTTGCAGGTTTTCATTTCTGTGCACACTATTTCACTTACATGAAGTTAATCCAGAATTCACCATTTTCTGCTATAAAATCAGTGCAAATACTGAACTAGAGAGCACACATATACATATACTTACTTCTTCCAGTTATTGATTCTCCTAAAATAGGACAAATAATTTTTTAGATAATAAACAACCATTATTTTGTATCTATAGGTTCTCTGAAATCGGGACAGAAAAACACAGGCAATGCTTCATATTCTGAGTTAAGTTCATCATTATTTCTTTAAGCCTGGCCAACCTCTAGACCACAAGTTCCACACTTCCTTATAGATGTTACCACATGGAACTGCACATCTTCATATTAATTGCAAGAATGGAGCAACAGGCACTAGATGCTACAGATATCTCTGTCTTTATTTAGCATCACTGTTTTAAGGTGGGCATTTGAACTGATGACCTACATCCAGTTTCAAAAGTGTAGCTCTTTAAGGAGGTCTGTGTAGAACTCAGAGCAGAGTCCTTCTCGTGGAGGTAAATTCCCAATCCTAATCTTTCTCCTGTCCTGTGAATGTATCAGTCATGCCTGAATACATAGGGAAAAAAAAAAAAAAGCATGAAGGCTTTCCACTTTTTGGAACAAAAAATAAAGGCTTTTTATTTGATTCTAAAGAAAGACAAAGAGTTTGCCCTACTACTAAAAAAACAGCACACATTAAAAAAGAAGGAGATGGTGCTATTGTTTCTTACTTTACACAGATTTCTCCTCTATGGTTGCAAATATTTTGTTCATAATAATGAGTGGACTATCTCAGATAGGATGGTTTAATCTGAGTTTAATTAGGGTTTACACTCTATTGTAAGTGCCAGAAAGCTTCAGTGCTCTGTAGGGAACCTGTCTCTGGTGCAGTTTGATTGGTACCATCATTGCATAAATAATCTCTGAAAAGATTGCTGTCTCTGAACACACAGAATAAAAATGAAATAGAGCTCTGACACTCTATTCTTTTGACAGTCTTACAAAAAAGACAATTCAGAGACTTTGTAAAAAAAAAATCTTTATTTATACAGAACACTTAGTGGTGCAATAAAACTAATCCTATATTTTTCATTTTTATTTTTTTAAATAATACCTGCAGTAAATTATGGCAGGAAACCTAAAATTCCATTATGAAAACAAATCTGGAAAACATTCTTTTCATTTATATTAATTTTAGATTTATTCCTTTTCACATGAAGGGCCTGATTCTGCCTACCTATTAAAACTTAGTAGCTAAGCTGCCAGTAAAATTCAACTTTACCTTAGTACAGGCCAGAATCTAGTACAGAAATCTTAAACTGTGACCCTGTTCTTGAAAGAAGAAACCTGTCTGTCTGATTGAATGTTTTCTCCAACTGCAGAAAAATGGGTGGGTGCTTTTAAAGAAGCCTGGATGCGGTTTGTAGTTCTTGGTGCTTAGGCTTCAGCTTTACCTTTCAAATTCAGCTAAGGCTCCTCTGAAATTGCTACAGGCAGATTCCCTACAATTTCTGGCAGAGGCTCTTTCCCTGACATTCGTTTCATTATTAATGGCACACGCTCCCTCGCCTGGGCTCCGAGGAGCTCTTTGGAGGAGGCTGCCCGTGCAGATCCCCCCTGGCTGGTGGCCCTGGCCCTGCCAGCAGCTCTCCTCCCACCCACTCCACTCGAGCGCCAGCCCTACATCTTCATCCCGGGAACTTTTATTTTCTTGAAGCTGACACTACTCCCAAAAGATCCTGAATGAGTAAGAAGCGCAGCTGCGAAGGACAGGCAGCATAAAGCCAGCGATATTCGAAAGCAGTTTGTAATAATTAAGGTGTCTGTTAACCTCCGCAGCTCTAAATAACCTTTCAGTGAAACGTGGGCAGGCACATTCCTCTCCGGGTTGCCAAGCATCTGTGTTCGCACTGCAAACAACCTGCAGCCTTATACAGTTATTTGCACTGGTTTATCGGTCACACTTTCACAGGAAAAAAACCCTGCAGGTTGCTGCTTGCTCCTGGCCCTGCTGAGGGTGAGAGCTGCGGTGAGTGTGAAGCCAGCACCTCTGCTGCAGGCGTGGGCAACTTGCATTTGCTGCATTTGATCTGCTTATTGGGTGAAAAGAGGTAATATCTGGTTTGACATCCTGGTGCGTTTCTTTCTTTGCTCCATCCGCACTGCTTCTCAGATTTTACCTTTTGCCAGTGCCCTTTTATGTTTATTTATTTTAGGAAGCATAAAACTGCATCATAAACACTCCTGGCTTTGTAAATAGTTTTGATGACAGGATTTCCTTTCAGGGACTTGATAATGGCATATTATACATTTTAGGCGAACTATGAGATTTGCATTGTGTTGTCAGGAGCAATGTAATAAAAGGTACTACTTCAATTGTCATTAAAATCCCGTTACATTTCACTTATGCTTATCTAGTTTCCCTTAGCCCTGCTGGTTAGAAAAGGCAAAAAATCTATGCATCTGTCTGTCTGGATATTGTCAAGTCACGCCACGTGCCTAGTCTGAATAAAAGCACTGTCACAAGTCCTGTAATCAGCATCAAGGCAGTAATAAATAAGAAAGCCTTTTGATGATGATCGTGATTAACAAAAGGAAGTGTAAATAATCTACAGTGTCTAAAGCTCACTTTTTTGCAAAGTGGATTTGCGAGTGAGCTATAAACCTGATCCTTTTCTGATTGAGGTCAGCAGCAAAACTCCTGCTAATCCCAGCTGAAACAATATCATTCTGCCAGCTTGATGTTTATAGAAATGCACATTACCTTCACATAGATGTTCTCCCACTACGGCTTTTTTTTGTATTACAGCCTGCAACTTCATCTAAGGCAAACATGACCTGAGGAATGAAATCTCACTCAAATCAAATCAAAACCTGTTACTTTCAAATAGCTAACAATAAATTTCATCAGGTAATTTATCGACAAATGTTTAATACTCACAGATCCATAAAGAATCAGTAAATCCAGGGAGGGAAAGGCTGGGCACATCTGAGCACTTGTACTGGAAAGGAACCGGCAGTGACTCTCTGGTGCCAAGCCTGATAAAGGTGCACCTTTGGGGCATTATCCCCTTTGACAATAAGACTCTGTGTGTGAGTGTTAAACTTCCTGGGGTTATTTTACACTCCTTTGCAAATAGCCAAGTAGTGTGGAAGTTGTGTGGGAGTGGAGAAAGCAGGATTGCATTTTTGTAGGAAATGGCTTTTCAGAGGAGATGGGTGAATTTTTCCTGCAGGCTGTGGAATTGCATACTAAAGGAAGAGCTTGTGCTTCCTCCCCCCGCCTTCTTATTTTCCTTTTTTTTTTTTTTTTTTCCCATCTAAATGTAGTGCTGGGCCTCAGGAGGCCCATGAACACAGAGAGCTTCCTACTGAGGTTGTCACTTGACTGACAGCAAAAAGCTTCTGGGGAGATGGACGAGCATGAGTAGGTGGACATAGAAAAATGGAGAATGAAAAGATAAAGTAAAAATATAACTGCATGTTCATCCAAAGTCACACCCCTTTCAGGGACTGTAATGTATTTAAATTACAAATGTTGTGTTTGTGACTGGGAAAAATGCAAAGAAACTCTATCTATATAAGTGTATGTATGTGAAAGACATTTGATATCTATTCAGAAATGCTCTGTTAAAAATATTAACTACAGAGGTACATCCAAGACAACCCCCTTGTGTCAGTACCCAATTATTTGTATACTAATATATTCCCTCGGTGTTTTAAAATAAGAGGAAAGCAAATTGTGAGCGGAAAATACGTTTCAGTCCTTACATTTCAAGATGATTTACAGTTTCTCAAAAGCTCTGTGTTTGTGTGTTCAAGTGCCTGTTTGTCTGTACCATTCAAACCCTGTAAACAGATCTCTAAATAATTCAGCTGGGCTTGACCTCTATGAAGCAGACAGGATCAAACATTTAACACATTGTCATAATTATTTCAGTGTCTGCTGCAAGTGAATACAGTTTCGCTGAGACAAATTCAAGAGTTGAGACAAATATCAGAGACGCTGGCTGTGCTTTTTCGAGCTGCATTAAATTGACCGTTTAAATGGTGTAAACTTGATGATGGTACAAACATGATTAGTTCCCATCAAAGACAAATCACTCCTGATAGTGAGTTACAATAACATAGCCTGGCAGGTTGGCAGCAGCGCAGGTAATAGGCAGTTAAGAAAAATATAACAGCTCCAACAGCTGTAAAAAAAAATTTTAAGGAATAAATTTTGATGTCAGGTACTTTGTTGAAGGGTGGGGTTACTGGCTGAAGCTGAGAACAGGATTTAGTCCAAGTATCGATGACATCTGTTAAAACCAAGCTGGATTTTTACGATTCGTTGAAATGACACAAAGTAAGGAAATTGTGATTATTTTGGCAAGACTTCTTAAAAAAAACCCCGCCACATACTGGAGCCAAAATACAGTGGATTTGGTAGAATTGCAAACATTTTATTTTATGACATTTGCAGGCCTTTTTTACATTGTCTGTGTTTATTTTACATTTTTTTTAGACAAATTAAAATTGCATTAAATTATAGAAATATTTTTAGGGTTTCAAAGCATTTTATATATTTTTAATGACGACTGACTTTTCTGGCACTGCCACAAAAATAACTTCAATTAAAAAAAAGAAGACATTTTGGTGCTTCACCATTCCCATAAAGTTTACCCTGACTTGTAGTAGGTCTGTCAGACGCATCAAAGACGTGAAAAGAAGACGACTCAGATTGCTTTAATTGAGGACTGCCTGTATTTTTGTGTAAATAATAAAAAAGGAACTAAACCTTTTCTTCCTCCTCATTAGGCCAAGAATTCTTGTAGATAATTAAAGTCAGGAAGTACAAGTTTTAACAGTTGCATTGACTGTGCTGCACTGTTTTCTAACTCCCATTATCCAAGCTGCTGCTTAAAAGATTTATTTTCTACGGAAAGAGAAAAACACACCAGCTATCTTTGCAGGGTTATCTTTAAGGTTCTGCCAGTGGGAGCTCCAAACAAATATTCAAGGCAAAGGAAGCAATCTGAGATGCATACTATAGGAACCTCACTTTAAATACTGTGTTAATAAACCTTCTTAAAGCAGTTTTATAAGCCATAAAATGCATCCTCCCTAGATCTTGATCTGAAATTAAACCACGTGAAAGATACTCTGTATTTTTAAGCAAAGAAGTGCGTTTGTAAGTATTATGCTTTACAAATATTTGAATTTGGGGAAAAGTAGAATGATTTAAAGAGAAAACAGCTGATTCTGGGCAGATGTGTTTCCTGATGCACGGGATCGTTCGTCAAACTTTAAGATGCATTCATAGTATATTTGTAACTAATCGAGCTTGCACAGGGGTTCTGTGCGGAAACCAAAGCTAACGGTGACAAGGATTCCTTTTACCCCAGACGGAGTCTGGGTGCGATTTCCCGATTCTAGGGTGCAGCCGGGGAAGGAGTTGGGGCGAGGGCAGTACCGGGGGTACCGAGCGGATACCGAGAGGGCGCTGCGGGGGCGAGGGGGCTGCACCCACGGGTGAAGGAGGGGGAGTGTTACCGCCGCGCTAATCTGCGGGGAACTGAACTGCGGGTGGGATCGGCGCCCGGGGCGGGAGGCGCTGCGGGAACCGCCGCTCCTGGAGCCTCCCGAGGCACTGGCAGCGGTACCGATAGCGGCGGTGGGTCAGAGCCTCGGGAGGGAAGAGGAGGGGCCCCCTCAGTTTCCTCCGGTCCTGCAGCGCTGCCCCTGGAGGATGGACGGACAGACAGACAGACAGACGGACAGGTCCGGGGGCAGCTCTGTCAGTACGGACTGTTCAAGGACGGTGCTCAGGCCACTAACGCTGCCTGACCCACCCAGGGTTTAGCGGGCTCCCAAACCCTACGATTTTGTAGTAAATATGCAGTTAGAGAGTATTTTTTAAAGAGTCAGGTGGTCGGAGCTCTGGAAGCAAAGCGGGGCTGTGTGGAAGCACCGCGCTGGTTCCAGGGAACAGCCATAGGTGTTCCGCCGGCCGGCACAGGTGTCCCTGGGCACGGCGCTGCCTCGGGTGGGCGCGCCCCAGGTGCGCCCCGTGGATCTTGTCGTTCAGAGGGAATCGCTCCGAACGCGTGGGTCTCCCACCACCCCTCCCAGCCCCGGCCGCTGCCCCGGTGCATAAAAGCGACAACGACTGGCATTTCGCGCTGAATCAGGGGGGCAGGAGGGGCCGTCCTGCGGCGGAGGGAGCGCCTCCGGGAGCTGCCGCCCGCGCTGCCCGGCCCTCTCCGGCCCCGGGGGAGCCTCTGCCCGCGGGAGCAGCCGCCGCCCGCCCTCCGGGCCCGGAGCCCGCACCCGCTCCCTGCCCGGGGCACGGCACCGCGGGGCGCGCCGCCCCCGCCAGGTGGCGCTGTTGCTCAACGGTGGCGCCAGGCCGGGCCGGGGCGGGCGGGGCGGTGGGAGCGCAGGGGACGCTCCCGGGACGCGGAGCCGCTCCGGGCTCTGCGTGGGGAAAGGTCCGTGCGCGCGGCGGCGCGGCCGCAGCTCCTGCGCCGCTCTGCCGCTCCTAACTTTTTCTTTTTTTTTTTTTTTTCTCTTTTCCCTTTTTTCCGTCGTGCTATTGCGTTGGGACACCGAGAACGTTACAGACCCCGCACTCCCCGTCCCCCTCGCCCGGGGTCCCGTTCCCCTCTCCCCGCTCCGCGGAGCGCACCCCCCCTGAGGCAGCGGCGCGCGGCCCCAGCCGCCCGTGCGGAGCGCGCGGCGGGGGCGGGGCCGGGGCGGGGCGCGCGGCGCGGAGCGGGCTGCGATTGGCGGCGAGGCCTGACGGGCAGGCGGGCCCCGCCCCCCCGGCAATGTCTATCGCGCGCCGCGCTCCATGTAGGCACTTATTCCGCTGGGATAGAGCGGCCGGAGCGCGGCGGCGGCGGCGGCATGGCCGGGGTCCCGATCTGCGCCCTCCTCCCGCTCCTCGTCGGCGTCTGCGGGGCCGTCACCGGCTCCCGGATCTATCCCGCCAACGAAGGTGAGGCTTTGCCGGCGGCCGGGCTCCTCGCTCCCCGGGCGGGGGTACCGGGGGCAAAGTTCGGTGCCCCCCGGGCTGGCCACGGTGCTCTCTCCCCGTCCCGCTCGCCGCCGGCCCGGCGCTGTCCCAGCCGGTCGCTGCCCGTCCGGCGGTCGCGGAGGTGCCCTGGCGGCGCTCCGGGGGATGCCCGCGGCACCGGCACAGGTGTCTCGGGGCGGAGTGGCCGCCGCCCGCCCCGCGCGTCCCCCCGCGCTGTCCCTGCCCCGGCCGGGCCGGGCCACGGATCCGCAGCGCTCCCGGGAGCGGAGCCGCCGTGCCGGGGCGGCCCCGAGCCGCGAGGGCGGCTCATTAAACCGGTTCTCCCGGGAGCTCTCGGCGGCTCCGCGCCGTTCCCCGGGGCCGGGGTGCAGCCCGTTCTGCGGGACGGTCCGGCGGCGGCTCCGCGGGGCAAGCCCGCGGTCGTCCCGCGTTGCGGGCTTGGGGCGCCGGTCCCGTCGGGAACCCCCCGCGAGGTCTCTCGGTGCTCGGCTGCCCTCCCGGGGTCCCGGGAAGTACCGACTGTCCGCTTATCGCCGCGGTGCGGTCGCCGTCCCGGCCGGCGGAGATGCGGTGCCCGGCGCTCCCGGGAGGCGCTCCGCGGTTCCCCGCAGGTGTGCTGGGGCTCCGCCGCTCCGCGCCCGGGAGCGGCTCCGGCGCGCCGGGAAGCGAGCGTGCGATTCCTCGGACCTACCCCTGAGAGAGTTTCTAAGTGTTTTAAGATATTGGCGCGGTCGGAACTAACATTTCGTTTCGAGGGGAAGGTGGATGCGATCGTGCTCCACACATATGGAAACGTTCAGGTAAACGATTTATTTTAATATTGCCTCTTAGCAGCTGGAATTTAATCTGTTTTATTTGTACCTTTCTGCAGTTACCTTGCTGGATTCCAGATCAGTTCAGGGAGAGCTGGGGTGGATAGCAAGTCCCTTGGAAGGAGGGGTAAGTTTTAAACCGCTATCTGATCAAAAGGGTAAAAGGGGTGATTAGTAACTTTCAGAGAGTCCTAATGGCTCGATTATTGTTGATTGTGGTGAGGAGGTCAGATTTCTTCCTTGGCTTACCAAGTGAATTACTCTTTGTTGAAGAAACTCTATACTCCCTTTGGATAGTTCTGTCATGGAAGAAGTGGAAACCAAAAGGGCAGAAAAGAGGTTTCAGAATTAGGAGATTGGTTGAGGCATGGGCTTAGATGCCTATTTAAAACTGAAATACCAACAAGAAATGTGATCTGCCGGCTGAATTGGCATTCTTGACTGCTATTATTTTATTTGTGGACTGTCTCGGCTGGGGGATGTTCAGGGCAATTGCTGTTCTATTTCTGGATGAAGGAGTGGGGATCAATACACATGATAGACCTTATGGTGTGATGGGGCAGTTGCCCTATTTCAGGATGTAAACATCATATGTTTTGGTCTCTGAACAGATAAACTGCAGCACCCAGTGCTTGATGGTGATTCCTAGGACTTTCTTTCGATGTACTTTTCAGTAAGAGAAGGTTGCTTGAATGCACTGCCCAGTGGTGGTGTGAAGATAAGAGGTTCATTGCTGGGGCTTAGAGCCTCCTTTCTTAGTGGAGCTGCATGCAAGGTAGATCTATTTGTTTAGTTTAGCTTTATATTAGTGGGTGGACACCTTGCTGCTCCCTCTGTGCCCTGACCTGCAGGGTGCCCAGTGCTTCTGTGGGAAACTCCTGAGAATGTTGTATTTTGGAGTTGCAGGGTTATGAAGGAGACTGTACTTCGTGGGACTTTTTTTTTAGTAAGCAATTAGAAAGGCTTTTTCTTTCTTCAAATGACCAATTTAAGAAAAATGCCAGCAATGCACAGTAAACATTATTGTAAAAAAAAAAAAAATCTCAAATCCCTTAAATATTAAAAGAGCAAAAGCAGCTTAGAATCCTTAAGCAGAAGTAACTAAGTCAAAGTGATTGAAAAAAGAAAAGTGCTGAGAGATCAGGACCTGTGCACAACAAAGCACTGGATTCTTCAGGAAACCTACAAATTTACTTTTTTGTGTGTGTGTGCGTTCCCACTCGTAATTAGAAGAAGCAGAGCTAAGGAAACAGCAGTGAGCGGAAGGAATCCGAGGTTGCATTGGCTGGTGATGCATTATGCATAAGCTCTGAATAACCATAACATGGGAGAATGGGGGATTGTTTTGCTCCCCCATTGTTGTTCTGGGTGAACTTGACTACGGTCCTGGCTTGTGCTCTGCCTGAGCACGCTGTGCTGTCCCCAAAACTCGTTTTTTCAAAGAGGAGGGAAGTGATTGGCAGGCCTCTGGCAGCGCCCACGGTGCACATTCACTGCAGATTGCAGGCAATTGCCCTCATCTTTTGACAGTGTGGAAAGGTACAGCTTTATCTCGGTGAGAGTCGGGCTTCCTTGTTAATCCAGCACCCTGGAAAGGTTGGTTAATAAGACAGAGCCTTTCATGTGGCTCTCCAAGGGGTATCTATGCTGTGTATTAAAACAGGACCTAAAATGCAAGTTTTAATAAGTCAGCAATAGAATCAATGATCAGAAGACAGCTGTATTTTATTAATGGCTGCTGGATTCCCCCTTTCCCCCCATGTTTCTTCTGAAAGCACCATGCAATCTTGAGAAGGAAATGTGTGCTCTTATTGTGGACGTGACTAGTTTCACTAAACCTTCATACGTGTGTTCTATTTTTGAGCCTGTAGTGAAAAATTTAAGAGTATATGGCCTGTCTCTGAGATACAGTGCTTGGAAGGCTTTTACTTTAACTTCATATGCTGCAGATTTATTTCAAGCAGCAGTGACAAACTCCTTTATCTTTCTGGGAGGATTCTGTCCTTAAGTGTTTTTCTTTAACTGTGTATACTTTATTGTCTATTAAAAGAGGTATTTTTCTAGATCTGTACCACACTGTTCCTAAGGTGTGAGGGTTGTGTGGATAAGAAGGGCTGTAGATAAACATAGTAATTTAGCAGTGACTAGCAGTAATCAAATATATAGTAGCCCTGGAGGAATTAATGAATTGCATTATAAATGTAATTAATGATTTACTCTTGCATTTCAGAGTTGAAAAGCAGGTTTTGTGCCCAGAATGTTTTATTCTGCATCATTAAACTGTGGGAAGAGTTGAATTATAAAAGTTAATTTCAGCTTGAAAGAGAAAAGTTACAGCTTTGACCACATACTTAGAGTTACAAGTCATTTGCAGTGGCTGGAAATCTGGGGCTGTAGTTATTTTCATCTCCGTCAGAAAAGCACACTTTTTTTGTTTGTTTGTGTGTTTATGAAATAAACCCGACTCTGTATGTTTGTGTGTTGGTCAGGAGGTGGGTGTGGTGAGAACTCAATCTGAAAAGTTGCTGAATTCAGTTACTGTCTGTCTGTTGACCTCAGCGGTCTCTTTATTGAATCCTCTAGCAGCATCCTCCATTGTGTAAATGCACTAAAGGAAATCCCATCAACAAGTATTATTTCCCTCTGCTTCTTCCTTTCCCTTGTGCCACACACAATATAGGTAGCATAGACAATCTGAAGATAAGCAGAATGGAAAGTGATGGATCATAAAGACAATATTGTAGCTCTAAACCAGTTCTGTAGCAGCTGTAAATTAAACAACTCTGTCTTCTTACTAACAACATGTTATGCTTTACATTGATAGATGACTTTTTAAGATTTATTTTTTCCTTTTCTGTGAAAAGGAGTGACCTGCTGAGTATTGATTTCCCCCCCTCCTTCATTTTCATTTGCAGTTATCTCTAGGCAGCAAATAAAATATTATTCTTTCTGCTCCTAGTGACTCATGGTGCTAACTGCTGTCATTCTATAAACGGATTCAGCTAAGCTGGAAGCTTTTTAAGTAAAAATCACTTGCATAAGAGCAATCCTTGTGAGAAGAATGCAGGATATTATACAAGAAGCCCTTTAACGTTAAGAAGGCTTCTGTTTATCAAAGCCATGGCTTCAGTAGTTCTGAAAAGCACTTCTGGGAAGTCTCTTTAAAGTTATTACTGTTTTCTAAGGATAACTTTATATGCTTCATTGTATTGCCTGCAAACCTAGTCAGCATATCATTATCTAATATTTTTTAAAAGAAGAATAAATTCAATAGTATAAATTGAAGTGCTATGTGGGTTTTTTTGTTTGTTTTTTTGTTTTCTGTTTTTTTTTTCTGGAAAGATTTCTCTCCCTAATGTCCCTACTTTCCCTTCTCTTCCCACCAGGAGAGCACTGTGATCAACTTTTTTCTGTTTCTGATAATACTTAAAACCTTTTTTTTTTTTTTTTTTTTTTAGAACTGTTGGTTATGTGTGCTCTCCTTTTCTAAGTTCATCATGGTGAACTCATGAATCTCTTCTTTCCATACCCTCCTTGGATTACCTGTGTTGTTTTTGTTTCATAGTCACGTTGTTAGTTTGGCACTTCTGAAGATGTCTGGACTTGATTTGAGGGGTGTAACAGTTTTGAAGCATGCTGCTACCCTGATCTTTCAGCACTTTACCTCTCTGTTAACCTTTTGGGGTTTTTGATGATATGAATGTAGCTGTTTTCTGACATTTCCTCCAGGAAAAGATACTTAATATTCCTTTTTTTTTCCCACCTTCCCTCTAGTAAGAAACTCTGCTTGGGTAACGAAGTTGTGGTGGTGTTGCTGGTAGACTGATGCTGTTGTCTCTTTACCTGCTGTTCCTTCTCTAAGTGCCACCAAGTCAAGGACCCATTTCTCTGTAGACAGCTGTGTCTGCCCAGCTCTGAAGTAAAGACTGTTTGCCGAGTGCCTGGGATAGGGGTAGCCCAGGAAAGGAGTTGGCAGCTTAGAGAAATAGTAAGGGCTGGCTTAAGAATTTCTGGCTGTCATGCCAGAAATGTGGATGTTGTTCTCTCCATCTCGTGCTTTTTGTGTGACTAAGCCATGCTATGCCAGTGTTGGATATTCCCATGTACAAGCCAGAGCCCACGTGTTACCGCTGCAGAGGAAACTCTGTGGGCCAGTTCTGCACTGTGAGCCTGTGAAGTCCTGTTTGTAACCCTGATCAATGCAGGGTCCTGTGGACTGAATTGTAGTGCCAATAAACCCAGTCAGCTGATGCAGCATTCTTGGATTGGTTCAGAGGGCTTTTAAAACATGATTGCTCCTCGAGGCATTACTTGATTTGGAACTCGTTTCTCCTGAACAGATTCTTCCTTTAATGTCCACGTTGTTGAGGTCCTGGCTGTGGCTTGGTCTGGTGGTTTGTTTTTGTTTCTCTGTTTGTTTGTTTGTTTGCCTGTAATTGCAAACTCGAAGATTGTTTGCTGTGAAGCTCAGTTGTTCCTTTTAATACTGATAAATATTTTTCTTCCCCTTTTCCTCTCTGCAGTGGGAGGAAGTAAGCATTATGGATGAGAAGAACACTCCCATCCGCACCTATCAAGTCTGCAATGTGATGGAGCCCAGTCAGAATAATTGGCTACGAACTGATTGGATTCCCCGTGAGGGGGCTCAGAGGGTATATATTGAAATCAAGTTCACACTCAGAGACTGCAACAGCCTGCCGGGTGTCATGGGAACTTGCAAAGAGACTTTCAACCTTTATTACTATGAATCAAACAACGATAAGGAGCGTTTTATTCGAGAGAGCCAGTTTGCCAAGATTGACACCATTGCTGCTGATGAGAGCTTCACCCAGGTGGACATCGGAGACAGGATCATGAAGCTGAATACAGAGATACGGGATGTGGGACCACTCAGCAAGAAAGGGTTTTATTTGGCTTTTCAGGATGTCGGTGCCTGCATTGCTTTGGTCTCTGTTCGTGTCTTCTATAAGAAGTGCCCGTTGACAGTTCGGAACCTGGCACAGTTTCCAGACACCATTACTGGGGCTGATACGTCCTCTCTGGTGGAGGTTCGTGGCTCCTGTGTCAACAACTCAGAAGAGAAGGATGTGCCAAAAATGTACTGTGGGGCAGATGGTGAATGGCTGGTGCCCATTGGCAACTGTCTGTGCAATGCTGGCTATGAAGAACGCAATGGTGAATGCCAAGGTAGGATGAGCCATATTGTACTCTTCATTAGGGCTTAGTTGAATGCATAATTGAATCAGAGATGAGAGTAAATGGAGTAAAGCCAGTAATTAGCAGCCCCGTGGGATTCGGTGGGACAGAGGGGTTTAATGAAGAAGTCCAATAGCTCCAGGTGGCAAGGCTAAGAATTACATAATGTAAAACAAATGATACTGCCATAATAGGCAGAAGGTGAAACACATTTTCTAGCAGGGGCCTAAATTTGATTTGGCTCACGACAGTCACCGAAGTGTAAATGACTGCATAACAGTGCAGTTGAGCTACCGTTGTTTGAAGAGACAAATCTTTCAAGTGAGCTTTGTTAAGCACAGGAAATTCTGGCAAAGTCTCCTTTGGATAATGCAGTGGGTTAAGAACCAGTCTGCGAGGCAGGGACAGGAGTTTTAGCTGGATTACTTTCCCACTTTGGGAAGTGGAAGTCTTTGGTGTTTTACTTGTTGCAAATTTTTAGCACTAAATACCCTTTGATATTTGACACTGCTGCCTTTGTTAAATATTTTCATTTCTCAGAGAGTCTCTATTGTCAGTGAAATAATAGAGGTGCTAGGATACTCTTAGAAATGCTAGAAGTCTCCACCCCACCCTCCCACACACACACCATCCTGTGTGCTGCAGAATTGGGGATTAAAGTGTTTATAAAAGACAGATTCTCCTAAAAGAAAAAACCTCAATACCTAAATTCTCTTCATCTTCCTTTTCTGGAAAAAGAAGTTGTAAAAGATTAGGGAAGGAGAGAAGGGAGTTTATAAATAAAATATCTTTAGCCTCTGCTTCTTAACTCTTGCTCATGTAAGCATAAATTAAGATCAAACTTAAATGGATTCTTGCACAGGTCAGCGAGCTTAATTCTGCCTGGTGCTGAATTGAAGGTGCTCAGCTCCTCAGGGAATTTGGAACCATGTTTTTGGAAAAGGCTTTTTGGAGCCAGTTGCCTTATATCTTCTTGGTGTTCTTTTCATGAGGTCATTTTTTTGATCTTAAGACTAAGCACAACTAAGAGAAGCAAGTAGCTGACTGCTCTTGGGCTGGACTCCTAAGAGAATGGTGTCTTTTGAATGTCTTACTTGATTTCTTTTAAATGCTAATCTACAGTCAATATGAAGTTCACTAATATGTGTTGAAATTAAGCTTTGGTAGGAGAGAAGCACTAAGTGTAAACTTCAGCTTTAATTTCTAGAGTTTTTGCTGTGTGGCAAAAGCTCAGGTATGATATAGTGGCAGTAAAATTGGTGTGGGCTGTACAGAGAACTGCAAAATGAGCAGCACAATGACTGGGCATCCTGTATGGGGTAAATTATTTAGGTTTTTTGTTTCTTTGGTTGGTTTTGCTTTTTTTTTTTTTTTTTTTTAATTATTATTTGGGGTTTTCTAATCCAGTTAGATGGAAACTTAAAAATTTGTTTATTGTGAGATATGTGAACCTTTGGCTGTGGTACTGACTGGGTGATGTGGGGAGAGCCAGTGGTGGATGTGGAGATACTGTTACTCTCGTAATAGCTCAGTAACTTCTGGGCAAAGCTTCTCCACGCATTTACAGCCTGGCTTCTGAGAGAAGGAAGTGAATGGTTGGGGGAGCACATCTTGGTTTATTGCACAGGGATTATTCTGCTTTCTCCTAAAGGCCTATTAGGTCAGCACTGGGTCATTCTGATTGACACAGATCTACCATTTTTCAGCGTCAGTGGCCCAGACGTGATGAGCTAATTGCCTAACAAATCCTGTGTTGTTCAGGGGAAATCTCTTGAGGTTTTACTGGTGGGCAGTGGTTATACTGGCATGCACTTTGAATTTATTTTTGTAGTGTTGGACTAGACCTTAGAGATGAATCTCAGCTCACCTAATGGGTCTCGGCTGCACCTGAGCAAGTCTGGGCTCAGGAAACACAATTTTCTGTTTCCCAATTAACAGGAAGATCAGATGATGCCATATTGACAAAGGCAAGAGAAATATTCTGTCTCTTGGGCTCTCCAGAGTGCAGCTGGCCTGTGCTAGTCACTTCGAGAGTATTCGAGCCAGCACATAATTTGAAAGTGCTAAACCCATTTCATCAGTGCTTATTTGTGGTTTCCTTTTCTCACACTTGCCATTCTCCAGCCAGAACAGTTTACTGGGAAGTTCCTCTTGGTGCATTCACGAAGCTCACTGGAACTGTGCACCTCCTCTCTGGTTTCCAGCAAGGCTGTTAAAGCAGTTTGGCCTTTGACATCACTGAATGAGCTTTCCCCTTTTCTTTCCCCTCTTAACTTCATCGTTTAGTGAGTGTTCTGCTCTGACAGGTTTTTGGAAGGGAGGAGGAGGATGAAGTGAGGAGGATTCCTGTGGTTTTGGGACAGAGGACTGGGGGCAGGGGGAGAGAGTTTGAGTTTGGGAAAGTCTGTAAAAGGGTGCTGGTCAACGACTGGAGCTGGTGAGCAGGTTCCACCTCAATTGTTTTTCAATAGGTTGGCTGTGGCAGGACAAATACAAGGAAAGGTCAGAGGTTGTCCGTTTCCTCATCCATCTTCCCTTGTGATCCTAGGGTCAGACTTAGGGTTGATTAAGATCTTAAATGTTTGACAAAAGCTCAGTGGGCAGAAATAGTTCAGGCCAGTTGCACTTGTTGGGAGATCCACAGTTGATGTTGGAATTCCTTGTCTTCTCCTGGGACCTGCTCTCTGCCATGCAGTGCTGGGGCAGACCAGCTGGCACTTGGGTTGTCCTTTGAGCTTCTTCAAGTTCACTCAACCTCCTGATTTTTAAATAATGCATTTTCCTTGAGCTGCTTTTGCTTAATTTCTGATGTGTGTGTGGGAAGCATAATGGAAAACCACTTCACATCTCAAGTTATTCCTGTAGTGGGAGTTAATGACTTTCTGACCTCAAAAGGGATTTATAAAAAATTGTGTCGGTGGTACGGAGGTATTTGAATGTGATGACAAAACAATGTCCTTCCTCTGACTGCTATTTTTTTTTTTTTTTACCAGCTGACTTTATTGATGATGATTGTCTTACTGAACACACATAAGTGCATGTGTATGTATATATGCAAAAACCCAGGGCAGGAAGGAAAAGGAGCTAAGTATTGTAATATATATTTATTTGGGAAGTTTCACAGGTGTATTATGGCAGTGGTTCTACAAAATTGGCCCAGATCAGTAGAAATATTAGGTGAGCACTGATTCTTTGCTTGCAGATGAGCTTGTAGCTGTGAACCTAATGTAAAAAAAAAAATCCAGTTTGCTGTGGGGTTTTTTTGTTGTTTTTTTTTTTTTTTTTTTTTTTTTAATTTTCTATTACTGTTTATTTTCCCTCAAATGTTCTGTGTTAATGGCTGTCCATTTAGGAGAGCATAAATGTGGAATATTGCTGATGAACTTGACTATCCCAACTAGTGGCACGTCTCAAGGCTAAGGCAATTAGTGCTTTAGGGCAAAGCTGAGACATAAAGTAATTTTCAACTTCTCTTGTACGCATCACTGTTATGTAAATTGTTTTGTTACACATTAATATAATGTGGTTTGGATTTAGTTACGATTTCCTTATGATAAAACACATATCTTTCTAACTCAAAGGAGGAGTGGGGGGAAAACAAGCAGGAAGGGAGAAAAGACAGATTAAAGAAGCAATAGACTGTAGCCATCTGTGATGATTTTGATGCTGTGAAATTACAAATCTCAATTTTAGACCTGCCATTTAGTATAAATATGTGAGACAGTTGAGATTTTTACTGTGATACTGTAAAGGTTATGAGAGCCAACAGCTTTGTCTTCATCTACACTTGCTTCTGAGTTGTGAATTGCCCAATTGGCAGAAAATCCAGTGTCATTTAAAATATGGCTCAGTCCTGGTTTCATATCACTGCTGTTTTTAGAATTTTCCTTGGAACTTTGATAAGAGCATCCCTAAGAAGTAATAATTTGAATGATAAGATTCTTTTTATCTCAGAGGCTTTGAAGAGTGGCTGTGATCATTGAAAGCAGCAGTTCAGTTTACATCAGAAGGATACAGTCTAATTATATGCTTTTCTGTGATAAGATTTTGGATGGTGGGTTTTGTAGGTGTGGGGAAGTAAAATAATTTGTGAGTACTTTCCCATTTTAGTCATAGATAACTTTTTTTGTCAGAATAGCACTGATGTACAGTCTGGCTGCACAAAAGGGTAATCAGAAGGGTGACTAAGACAGCGCAGATTTGAGATTTCAGAAGGATTTTTTTTCAGGTTGATTATTTTTGGCAGAAGGGAAAAAAATGCATAGACTCAACATTTTACGTTTTAAAAGGAGCTGAGAAGACGGAAGCTACCAGGCGGGGCCTGGGAGCGATACTGAAACACAGTCTGTCTGAACCAAATTTAGTTGGTTCTCTTCTCTGCTGATTTGGTTATATTCTCATGTAGCTCAATAGATTTTCCAAGGGTTGCTCCCTCTGTGATTTGATTTTTTTTTTTTTAAATTATTTTTTGGTACCACCTGGTGCATTTCAAAATATCAATTTAAATGTCACTGCAGGCTCTCTGTTGCTTTTCTCCTGCCTGGCCTCCTCAGAAATCAAGCTACAGTTGTCAAGCAGTTGTCCCTTCATGTGTTGCTTGGAGAAGGGCTGGGATTGCTTCCTTCTGAATTCCTGACAAAATTTCTGCTAGTACACAGGGGAGCAATATCTGGTCCTTATTCTGTGTGTTACTGGTAAAAAGCACGATCCTCGGAATCAAAGCCAGATGAGCTTTTGTGGTGGTATGAATTTCATGGTAGGTCTGCGTAGTCTTTTGTGGGACTTGCAGCCCATCTTCTGGTTTCTGTGTGTGTTCTTATAGGGGGGGGGGGGGGGAAAAAAGGCAAAACAAAACTTTCCAGACAGCTCATCTTGTGTGTGACGAGTTCGGTATTTAGATCTTGGCTGGGTAGGGGTTATTATCTGTCTAATAATATGCTCCACTGAGCTTGGTCTTTATTGCGCCTGTGAGAAGTGATTAAAGAAATGCTCAGCAGTACACTAAGGTCTTTTGAGATTGCATTAAAAAGCCCCCCAAACTTGTGAGATAAATATCTTATCTGGTTTCGTTCCATTATGTCACATCCTTTTCAAATGTTGCAGGGAGCAGGTGAGGTCACACAGTTTTGTGAATCAGAGACAATTAACACTCCCATGACTAAATGGCCATTTTATGAATATTCAGAGCCTGCTTCACCTCCCTGGGAAGCAAACATGTTGGTTCCCTTCTCCTTCCTCCTGCTAGAGACTAGGGAGGCTCTCCCTGTGAATGGGGATTGGCAGCTGTCGCCAGCTTTGCCTTTTGCATGCAGCAAATTCCTCATTTACATCTTTTGTATACACCCTCATGCAAAGTAGCACACCCATTTCCCCACTTCACAAAGGAGATAAGAGCTTCCTTTGGAAAAGCCAGCCAAAATCTCCTTCTGTGTATGCAGAGCTCAAAGATTTGGATTTTATGCAAATGGATTCTGTTTTGATTTTTTTTTTTTTTTTTGATCTCTTTGTTTAAGAGATAGTGTAATATTTGCACAGTGTGCTCCTCATGTCTCCAAGTCTCCTCCTGACTATGGCTGTCACTCTTGCCCCAAACTGCAGCTTCAAGCCAGCCTGAGGGAAAGTGCTGTGCTCCAGAACCCTGGCCTTCCCTGCAGAAGGATGGCTGGGGTGTGGAAGTGCTGCTTCTTGTGCCTGGTGGGGCTGCAGGTTGTTATATATCATCTCCTCTAGATGTTCTCCATCACGAGGCCCTTCTACAGCTGCATCCTCAGCTGGGGGGTGGTGACCAGGTGCAGGAGGTGGGATCCTCTCTGTGCAACACATGCATAAAAAAGCGTTGCACTTTTAGACCCTTCCTCTTGCTTGGTACCAAGGACCTGCTCAGCCCTGGTCTAGTGCCCTTCCCTTTGCTGTGCAGGCTGCAGAATTTCATGGCCTTGGCCCATGGTTATAGTGTGGTGAAAAGGGGCTCCCGGCACTTGGGCAAGTAAACATGCAGAAATGCTCTGCTGTCTTTATTTATTGAAAGAAAATAATCTGTGAGAAAAGTTCTGCTTTCTTAAGCCTCACGATTATACGAGAACCCGTATTTTATTTTATTTTTGGTTTTAGTGGCTTTCTTTTCTTTTTAACTTCGCTTTATTTCAACTTTACTTAAAATTGCCTTTGGCTTGAAATAAAGCTGAGGCTCATTAAATGCTCCCAAAACACAGGGTTGTTCAGAATGGATTTGTTGAAAGGTTTATTGATATAAGTTAGAACACATGCTGCATGAATGTACTATATTTCTTTAAAGTACTGTTTTTCATTTTGTGTCTTTATAAATCAGTGGTATGAAATTGGGACCCCGATCATGTTGGGGCTACATCCTATAAGAAACCAGAAGGAAAAACATGGTTGTGGGGAGTTTTCGTTTTTGTTGGATGTCCAATTAGTGTTTAACTTGAAGGTAATTTCACAGGGGTAGTAAACTGCGCAGTGTGAAACCTGGTGGCGTAATTAAATGGAGGAAAGGCTCTTTAAAATAACAAAGGAACGTGCAAAAACTTTGCTTTTGTCCTAATAGTCACCCAGAAGGGGAGGTCATGCTGTTTAAAGTACAATATGGATGGGCTATTAAGGTTTGGAGGAAAAAAAGGAAGGGGGAAAAAAAAAAAAAGCTATGCTGTACAGTTGGTATTTGCTTTGGCTCATTTAGTCATGGATGCCGAGAAAAAAAACTCCATTTGCTGGTTTGCTTTATTTTTTTTTTTTTAGATGGGTGGGTTTAAATCTCACTATTATTAATCTATACAAACCCAGTGAAAGAGGTGTGCTGGGAAAACAGGCCTTGGATTCACAGGGGGCTTGGTGCTGCGTGGCTCAGGCTGTGGAGATGTTTGAGCAGCCTGAGCAAAGGTGGGGTCCCGGGCAGGAGGAAGAGGAGGAGGGATGCTCTTGCACTGCAGCAGTTGGAGGATGGAAGACTAGGAAACCTTCCCAGAGGCCCACAGGATGTCTGTGGTTGAGATAAGACCAGAGTGAAGACTGACTCTAGTGTCCTGTGTCCCCTCCTCACTCATCAAAAGCAATCGGTCACCTTTCTCTTAAAAGGGACCCACCTTACATGCTGGAGCTCCCTGAAACATTATTTAAACTAAGGAGATCAATAACTATTGCTTCTTCTTGTGTATGTGAATGCTTTGTACAGCCACACTACAAAGCTGCAGTACAGTGTCTTAATTACCCAGATAATCCTGTTTGCTTGTATTTTTAAACTATGGAGCGCTGGGTAATTATTCAATTCTTAATAGAAGGCAAATGGCAATGTAAACAATAATTAGGATGTTAGACTAATGTGCTTCAAAGCAAATTGGATTTTTTTTCATACCGTTCAGCATGAAGTCCCATAAAGCTGACAATTTAGTGGCAAGCAAGCAAGTTCCATTTTGCTCATATTTCCTGGTGTTATCTCTCCATGCCTTGTTTCTGTGAATGAGTTTGCTCTGTTGCTGCTGTCTGCTCCAGAACCAACGTCAGGTTGGTTCTCTCCATTTGCCTACTCTCTCCTGCAGCTTTTTATCCCCTGCAGCCAGGGCTTAGAGGTCAGCAGCATCCCAAATTCCTTCCTGTGCCAGGGCAGGTGGGCATGGAGGGATGCAGCTGGTGCTGCTGGTGTAGGTGGCACCGGGCTCGGTGGGCTGTGGCTGTCTCAGGTCAGGGTCCAGAGAAGAAGGATCAGACTGAGCTTGGTGACTTTAGCTCTTCTTGCATCTGGGTTCAGGTCTTCTGCTTGCCAAGCAAGGCTGACTTTAACCTTGGAAATAAAGACATACTTCAAGGGAAATTCAAGTTTTCGGCTCTTTAAACTTTGAAAGCAGGGTAATATGCTGGTGGGTCAGAGCTACTACTCATTAGTAGCTTAATTGGAGAACACTCCTGGTTTTCACAGCTCACCCCGGGTTTTACTAGAAGCATGATACGAGCCACAAACATGGATGTGAAACACTCAGCTGACTTCTGTTCTATCTGCACAACTTGTGCATGTAACACATTTTAGTGCTTCCACAGATCAGCAATTAAATCCTGCCATTGTATCAATTCCTCACATTGTGTTTAGCCAGTGATTGAAAACTCTGTGTTAGTAGCAAAGGCGTTAGTCAATAATGCTGCTGCTTTCTGAAATACTTTAATAATGTCTCTGTCACACTGAGGGTTTTGTCTGGCCTTCGCCATGTGTTCTCAGCGGTCTGAAGGGATTGAACAACTGCCTTTATTTTCCCCATTATCGATGCTAAGAAAGGCCAAAATATTTTCCAGTGTTGATGCTGAATTACAGAAATTGAATTACAGAAATTTAATTTTAACTACATTTCGTTCTTCTGTGAAGTGTGTTTGTGGGGGAATCAATGGAACACTTCAAGATGTTATGGCTGAATTTTTTCAATACTAATACAGGCTATCTTTATATTAATAAAGCGTGCACTTAGAGGGTGTGGATTTTCTTATTTTAAATCTAAGAGGCTTTTTGCCAGGCCACATTTTAATAGCCCTAATTAACAAGTCTGTCTTTCCATACATCAAACATTTCTGTCTGGAGAGTTTAAGAATACCGACCAGCGCTTCTGTGAACTTGGGGCTTGAATTCATTTGTTTTCAGTTTTAAGTGTTTTCTGCTGTTGAAAAAGACATCGCTGCTTTGAAAACAGTTTCCTTTTGAAGTGTCCCGGCCTAGCAATGACTGAAGCAGCCAATGGGCAAATTAGCATGTTAAAAGGACTGGATCAATACCTTCCCCTCGCCTCTTCTCTGCTGGGGCTGGGCAGCCCTTGCTCGGGGTCTGGCCAGCTGCACCCCTGCGTTCCCGGAGAGCCATCAATAGTGGCATGGGTTGGGTCAAGCTGAGACTGGTTGATCCAGTGCCCAGGCTCTTTCAAGGATGGCAATTTGAAAATGGATTTGAGGGAACTGATAGCTTTGGGAAGATCAGACAGCTTGTGTAATTATAAACAGGATTAGAAGGAAAGTGTAGGGAGAAATAGGAGATCAATCGTAGGGCAAAAGTTGGCTGAACTCCTTCTGATGCTGGAGTATTTTCGGTTTTGTTGTACTTAGCTGGTTTGTGTAGAAGATTTCTTTGGGCTTTTTCAAGAGGCAAGTAAACACAAATTAAAAAGAGGGTGTGTGGGCAGTCCCTACTGTTTCACAGCTTGGGGGCAGTGGCTGCTGGATAAGTATAGCAGGAGATGCTTAGAGACAACTGTGTTTGCCGACAAACTGAAGACGATGGTTCTGACTTCCCCCATGTGTGGTCTGCAGCCCCTGCCTGGGTGCCTGCACACCTGCAGCAGCACCTTCCAGGAGCACCAGGTGGGATGCTCTGTCTTGTCCTTGGCCTTTCTGGTTGCCAAACTCCTGCTCCCTGACACAGTGCTCAGTGTCTGTGCCCTGGTGGGAGACACGGCCCCTGCACCTGGGCTTGGTAGTGGGGGGAAGCATCGAAGGTTCCTCCTGTGGCCACCAGTGTTAAAATAATGAACAAATGATTACAGTAATCAAGATGGCTCTGGAGCTGTTCTGAAATGGAGGCTATTTCTTGGGAGGCTTCCTGCGGTCTCGCACGCCAGAGACGCGGGAAGATAACAGAGTTCTGTTGCTGTTTCTTTGTAGTGGCTTCGGTGTTTGCATCTTGCACATCTGCCAGCCTTCCCTTAATCTCTGAAGTCCCGTAACGCAGTTATTAGGTTGACACATTTTGTCCACTCGTAATTACTTCTTGGATTTCCTCATTTATTTTTGTGGTGATCAGTAGTGTCCAGGGTAGAGCTAATAAGACAGCTGAAATGAGGACCAGGTCCCTATGCGCACTCCACCTGCTCATTAATCAAGGACTATGCAGTTAATGAGAGTAATTTCCAGGTAATATTTAATCTCAGAGTAGCAATAGTTACACCTAATGTGAAGGAACTTTTTTCTGCGGTTTGTTGCTGAAGTCATTCCCATGGCACATTGGAAACTGTGCTGTGCTGCTCCCAGATGCACTTCTGTCAGGCTACCCAAATTTGGACTACTTCCAAAAATTCATACAAGATGAAAATACTGGATCGAATACTTTAGGCTGGACACGACACTTCAGTGGGTGCTGAGTACAACACACACGCACAAAGATGTGGCTGATAATGTGCACAGTTTTGTAACGCTTTGAGGTTCAAAGGCCTGTCTATGTGGGGAGGAAAGTTGAAAGCAATCAACTAAAGGAGTGAAGTCAGTGCACGTAACTTAAGGTACATCACTAATTACCCACAAGAGTGTTTCCATCCTTTTTTTGGCTGAATCTACCCATGTGCAGATCCTTTATCCATTTAGTTGATTCACCTTAAAGTTCTCAGTGGCTCTTTGAAGACACGCTCTCGGTGCCCAGTTTCAGTATGCCCAGAATTAATGTACTTGGTAACCTTGAATTCAACACACCCAATAGCTTGGGAAAGTGAGCTCAAAGGGTTGTGGGCACTGTGAAAGGATCTGTTCATAGCTTTAGGATTTTTTAATTTGTGAGAGAAGAGAACAAAATCCACCTACAGTCACTCGCAGCAGAAGGAGCATGACAGCAGCAATTTCAAGGAGGGCAGCTGGCTCCAGAAAGGGGCAGGAGATCTTGTCCACTGTGAAGGGGCAGTACTGCAGGGGCACCATGGGGCTGATCCAGCACTGCAGGGAACTGCCCTTGTCTTAACAGGAGTGGTGCACTCCCAAGGGCAGTATTTGGCCTTATTATCTCATCTCCTTCCCATTAGGCTGTACTGGGACTGTGACTGTGCAGAGCTGGTCCTTTTAGTTCAACATGAATTGTGATTGGAGTACGAGAGTGTGCAGAAGGAGATCTCCTCTCTGTCTTTCCTGTTTGGTTGGAGAATGGTTTGTCTGTCTATGCAGTCAGAGAACCCTGTTGCTCCAACATGGGCTGAGTTTTTAGCTGCTGCTAGTTCACTGTGGGGATGCTGGGGGGGCAGGAGCTCTGCCAATCGTATTTCTCTGCTTCTTTAAAGGTCACCACTAACACCTCTTTCCTGTGGTTCTGTCTTTAGCTAGCCTTCTGCAGCACTCATGCTAATTTGACCTCTCCATACACCTGTATTAAAGTCTGAGTTAAAAATGTACCGTAGCAAAGGAGAGACGTTTTTCCGTGGGATTGCTGAGCTCTTTGAGAATGCCGAATGACAAAGTTAACTCTTGTGCAAACACTGCCTTTTATTTGACTTTGTAGTTTGCCCTTTGAAATACAAACATATTTGTGTCAATCAGCAAGTCTCCCTTCCGGAGTTCTGGTTGACCCTGTGGAAAGAAATGTGACTGTGCAATTATTAAAGGTGAGGCCACTTCTTTAACAAATGCTGAGTAATTGCTATTCACTCCTCTCTGTGCCTCTGCCATAAATGACGGTGAACTGCCCTTCAGCCCAGCTAAATAACAAGGAAGATACTTGTTTGGAAGGAATAATACTTCAGAAATTTGCAATGTGTCAGAAGTATTGTGTCACAGGGACTTGTGGGTAGGGCAAAGAAAAAAAAGTTGTCTGTCTCAGTTTAGAATGAAAGAAGCTTATTTGGGCTTTAAAATGCAATTAGGTCAAATGCTACACTCCGAATTAGTAGGGGTTGTCAGGGTATAGAGGAGGGCAGAATTTGCCCTCTATAAAACAATCTGAAGTGAATATGAAGATTCTCTGACAACTTACCTACAATTCTTTATGATTAAAAGGATGAAAGCTCCTCGTCTCCCCTTCCATAGTGTTGGCAGGAATCTGAAAAAGGCTCTTAATATCGCCCAGGAGTTTTTCCACAGTAGAGACCTAGACCTGGTTGATGGCACTGCTCTCACTGATTGTGTCCAGGGAAGTTGTCAGCCAGGTACTGAGGCTATGGATGAGTCGTGCTAACAAAAAAGAAAATCAGACCTCCCAATTATTTTTGGAAAATAACCCCTGTCTTTTGCCAGGTTGCAGTTTTTCATGTTAGAACCTTCTGAAGAGGCAGAAATGTGATGTAAATTTAAATTTATTAAGCATTGCTGGTCCTTGATAGAGATACTATCTAGATATCCCAGTGTTGATCTGACCTGCCTCTTTCTGTGTTAGGTTGTAATTCCTACATCTTCATTCAGTCTGTACATGGTTTCTCCAAATAAATTGTTTATTGCCCTGAGCACAGCATTGTGAATCTTGCAGGCAGAGCTTTGATAACAAATAAGTACACGTGGTAAGGGGAAATAAATTTTTGAGAGCACTTTTCAATTTGCTCCTCAGAGGTTTTTCACAAAGCAGTGGATTCTGTTTTACCTATTCACATCCACAAGTGTATTTTGGCCTTATTCCAGAAGGAAATAATTGAAATAATAGGTGCTGGGTTTTTAACTAGTCCAGACCTTGATTGATGGACTTGTAGCCCTTAAGCAGGCTTAAGAGACTAAGGCATCTTTTGCCGATGGTAGTGCTTACTGTCCAGGTCACTTCTAAGCGTTCAAAGGTTGAATTGCTTAAAGCTGAAGATATCTTGAAACATCTCTTACCTTTCTTCTTTAACCAGAGGTGTGCAGAAAGGTGGCTGTAAAAATTGAGGTGATAACAGGGCAGGAAATAACGGGCTTAAAATGCAAAAACAGAAGATTAGGCAAGACCCAAGTTGAAAAAAAAAAAAGTCATAATTACAGAGATCTGTAGTGCCAGTGCAGATTGCCCAGGGATGTGGGGGAATTTCTGTATCAGAGGATTTTCAAAGTTAGACATCTAGTAGCATTGTTTAAGTACAGGTTATCCTCCTGTGGGGCTGGGGAATAGACTAACTGGGATCATCTCCACCCCCATCTCTTGTGGTAAGTGCTCTTGTACAGTTTTTACAGGATCCCCATTGTCTTACAGCTGAAACATAGCTCTTGAGGTCTGACCTAGAAACAGAGACTTGATCATACTGTCTCCTGACCTCTTTCCTTCCAAGAGAAACTGTTTCAGTCTGAAGAGGTCTTTTGGCTGCTAAAGCTCTTGCTGTGCATTTCGGTTTTCCAGTTTAACCAGCTGGTTTCAGCTAAACAGAACATTCTTCAGGCATCTTGGATACCCCTCTATCAGTTGTTCCAGTCTTTTGCAGAGGGACACTGAACAGGCCATGGCCTTTCCAACAGATCCTGGCTCTGAATAAGAGGCTTGAAGCCAGCTTTACTGGCCTGAGTGTCCCATCCTTATCTGAGCCTGTGGGAATGGTACAGTGGGACAGGGGTGCTGTGAGTAGCCATGAAGAGCTTGTCATGGTACTGGCTCACCTGAAAAGGGGAACACAAATGCTGCTTCTGCCTGGGTTCTTCCTCCACCCCTCTTTCCAGCAGCCCTGCTCCCCTTGCTCAGGAGCAGCACACCATCTCTGACACTTCAGGTGGCCCAGAGCAGATGCACATTGCAGCTGTGGTGCTGTGTACCTTGCTTTTTTGGGTCTGTGCTGTGTTTTGGCTTAGTTTTGCGTTCCTTCCCATGCACCTGAGATATTTGTTGAAAGATGGCTCTTTCATGCAGATGGAAGCCTTCTCTTTGCAGCCAGGTTGGTTTTAATGTGCAGCACATGTGGTCACTTAGAAGTTGAATAAAAAGGTAACTGCTGAGGAGATATTGGCTGCTCAGGTACAGTCCTATATCTGTTGGGATGTGGAGAAGTGATATTAAAATTGTTTACGAGGTCAGAGCTATAGTGAGCCTTACACCACCTTTGAATTACGATATCATTACCTGAGCTGCAGGAACCAAGAAATAAAAGCTTTTACCATGAAATATGAGGAGTCCTTATGATTTTGAAGTATAGAGAGGAAGAAAAATGTACACTATGTCCTAGTACATTTTTTTTGGGTTATTGCAGTGGATTTGATTTTGCTTACTGGTGACACACCTAGAATAGCTATGGCATTTGTTAATAACGTTTATGCTAGAGAAATGCTCCTTTTACTAGTTCATTTCTTTTTGGGTCATGCCAGGAAAAATGTTGCTTCCTAAAAGGAATAAATTATTCAAGCTTATTTAAATAAACTTACTATTATTTCTCTTCGTGGTACCTGCACTGTTACAAGTCCAGTCGCTTGTTTTCATCTCCCACACTGTGCCTCCTGTTCTTTACATGAACAGGTTTTTTCTGCCCTGGTGTAGAAGGCATTATTATGTTTGTGCGATATGAAAAGTTGCACTAAAACATAGATGGAGTAGAGCAGAGATTGCTGAAGCAACATTGATTAAGGTGATTATTCTCAAGCAGATGAGGGGAGCTAGCAGTTTACATCTGTTATGAGATCCATTAGGGGTCTTTTAAAAGACTGAAAGCAGTTGACATCTGCATGCTCTATAGATAGTGATCTATCAAAACAGATTTTGACAGTTTTTGTATTGACCTGTATAGATACCTGTCTCCTAAGTCACTTGTGGAATCAAACAACACTATTAGAAAGTTACGTATCTGCAGACTGAGAAAGAACTTAAAAATCATGAACAAGAGAAGAGAAAGTGGAGGTGTAAAAGCTGGGATGAATGTGGGGTATCGAACAGAAAGATGTGGTGTGGAAAACAGGAGAGGCAGGAAAGACTGTCCTGGGAGAAAGTGAGAGACAACTGCCTTGATGAAAAGCAGTAAATCAGTATTTAGCAAAGGTGACTTTCGGTTTCTTCAGAAAGTGGATTTTGTGGTCTTGCTAGTCTACTGTTATGTCAATAACTTGCATCAAAACTTCCTCGAGTCAGAACATCTGTTGCGGCCATTGGAAAGATTCCCCTTGACTTTAATGTGCTTTGGATCAGGCCCAAAATGCAAATAGTTTTTCTCTCATCCTTTGAAGTCTTTAACATTTCATGGGCTCCCTTATGTTATTGGTAATTTGCACCAGAGGTATTTTGCATGCAAATGAAATTTCGTCAGTAACAATGACTGCATTGGTGAATATGCATGTAAGTGCACACACACAAGTATCAGTAAAGCAAATTTTACTTTTCAGTGTATCAAACTAGCAATTTTTTTGTACTAGTTGGTTGTTCATAGTATCTGCAACTGCAATCAAATGTATTGACAAATACATATAAAAAACTGTATAAAACTGCCAAAGTACATTTTGATACATCTATTAGAGCCAATTGATTTTTCTTTTTTGTAGCTTGTGCATGTTAATACATGTTTTCTATATGAAACTGGCATTTGTCACTGACTTGTTACAGCACTGTAGATGTCATAAATTTAAATACTGTAATTGAACCTGAATTTACTATGGGTTTATTTACCAGATCAAAGAGTAACTTCAACCTACAACACTCATTTTGTTCGTTAGTGTAAATTCCTGAGCTTAGGGAAGTGCCAGAGAAAGCCTGTTCCTTTGAATTATATGAATGCTAGCAAATCACAGGGTTTTGAGTTTGTAGTAAAACGGAAAGTGTATTTTTTAGCTGAGAGATCCTACTGATCTCAGTATCAAAATTCTGAAGTTTCTTAGAATCCCAAAGACTATTGTAATGCTCTCATGGGAGTCTGCAATATTAAGGCAATAAAACATGACACATTTACAGTGACCCTCTTTGCTTCAGATTAGGACCTCGCTTTATCTTGTGAGGTGGGTACTTTGCTCCCTATACGTGTCCAGATACCCCCATCTGAAAAGCACAGAACCGTTATTAAATCAGCATATTCACATCTTGGGTTGTCACCTGCCTTGGCCACTGGGGTGCTCTTCCCCATTTAAAAGTCAGGCTTTCTTATGTGCTTAGTTTCATCCAGTTCTGACCCAGCAGTTCCTGCCTGAGCCCTCATTTGCAGGGCAATCCTGTTGAGTCCCAGCAGGATGAGCTGAGGTCTCATCCCCTGGGGCCTCAGCCCCACTCCCTGCAGCAGCTGGCCCTACCTGTCTGTGTTGGCTTGTACATCAAGGGCACAGCCAGCCAGTGGCTGGGAGGAGAAGAGTAAAAGCAATTTGTGTTTCTAATTGTCTTAAGATATGATTATGAGCATCTTTCCGCAGAGAAACGTCTGCTAAATAGAGTTTTGCAGGAAGAGTTCGTCTGTGCTGTTGCCTGTTAGGAGATCACTGCACATTACTGGAAATGTAAGGAGTTAGTCACTCCTTTTGTACCCCAGGCTGTTATTTAAAGCTCTTGCTGGGAATGTCATTGCAACAGGGAGGGAGTAGCAGGAAATAAGGGCTGGGGTCATCAGTGACGTTTACGGAGCGGTGAGAAAGGATGTGTCAGCTCAGCAGAGGTGGTGGTGCCCAAAGTCCTCACCTGAGCCACAATGGCTCACGGCTGGGTGAATGCCAGGCAAGGAAGGTGCCTGCCACTCAGCTGGGGTCAGAGCTCTGTCTTTGTTTCAGTGCATCTGTTTGTGTAAGAAAGAAGCACATAAATAATCAAAATCTGAAAGGGGTCTTTCGTAGACTCACATGTGATTGCCCAAACCTTAAAAATATCGGTCACTGAAAATATTTGTCTGTTGTCAAGGGGAAGGTGTTTAAAGGCAAGAAGGGTCTTTCTGGTTCTCTGCATTTAATTTTGTGTTGATTCAACAAAGATTCATTTTGAGAGAGAGGAAAGGCAACACAGTGGTGCCTTAAGGCAGTGTAAGGGGAGGTAACATTGCAAGCCACAGTAAGTTGCTGCTGGCTTTACTGGGACAAAGTAAGTCAGGCAAACTGATGAACCTAAACTGCTGAGGGGATAGCAAAGGAAGTTGACCAACGCTAGTTCTGGTCCAGAAGGGAACGGGGAGGAGTGTTGCTTTGGACCAGGCTTTGCTAAAAAGTGGATTTGGAAGTGATATAAAGCCCTGCCTTCTCTCACAGGGCTGCTCGCAGCCTGAAGCACCCAGAGCCTTGCTGAGTCAGCACCTGCAGTCCCAAGGGCAAGTGCTGAGGGCTCGGTAGGATCTATGGCCCTGAGAAGCCAGTGCCAGTGAGAACACACCGGGAGAAGCCTGAGGCTGCCTCGTTCAATCCTGGAGCCGTCGGCTCCTTGAGCAATCTCCAGCTTTAGAGGGTACCTTGTACTGCAGGGTGGTGTTTGAGCCATGCTCCGCTTTGCCTCCTCAGCCTTCCTCCTGGCATGGCTCAGGGCACAGCCTCGGGAATGGCTTCAGGTGAGCAGGAGGGAAGGGTGCGGTCACATCTATGCAAATCCTTGGCTGCTTTGAGCTCCTCTGTTCAAACCCAGGCTGTGGAGGTTTCTGGTTCATGGACATCATTAGCTTAAACATCCTGCTTGTATTTTCTGAAGGCAGGTGGTGTCCCAAATTACTATGTAGCATGGACTCTTTAATGTCCTGAGTTCGAGGGCTAACTTTGATATGAGCTGCATAAGCAGTGAATAAGAGCTGCTTCATTCCTGGCAGAGGCTTGGTGATGGATATTGGCAGGGAGCATCTAGTTAATTTTTGAACTCTCTTCCTACATCCAAAGTTAAAAGCTGATCCCAAACTGCTAATGACTTCTACCACCTAAACTAGGTTGTTAAATCTCAACCCATCAGCTCTGGTGGTTCGGGGTCACTGCTTAAGCCATACTGTGACACCCTTGCATGCTTGAAATTCACCTCACAATGTGCTGTTGTGCTCCTAATTCACTGCCACCCCTCCAAAGAGTCAGCAAGTGACAGCGCAGTGAGAGCCAGGCTCTGTCTGAATTAGCATTCCAAAATAAGTGTGAGGTATTGCCCAATTAATATACTCCGCATTACCTAAGACCATGAACAGCCTCTTTTGTGAGGGCCAAAGTTGTCTTTATAAAGAAACGATATAAAGATGTGGTTAAATATGCATGGAATGCATATTGATTATTTTAAACACTAAAAAAGCCTTGTTATCTGGGAGACCAAGGACAGTTGTTTTATTGTATTGAATCTTACAACATGTTTGAAACTTTTCAGCTGGGTACAAGTCTAGAATGAGAATGATCTTCTGAGTCTGAATCACATACAAACTGTAAGCAGTATTCCATTCCACTCAGTAATGAGACAGGTTTTAAATGCAGAAATTAGGAGTTTACATCATGTTTGTTCCCTTCTGCAGTTTGGGGTGGAGGTTGTTTCATTAGTTGGTTTTTTTTTTGTTTGGGTTTGGTTGGTTTTTTCTAAACCCACTGGAGAATATTTAGGCCATCTTTCCAGGCTTTTTTGCTGCCAGGGAAGTGCTTTGCCTCTAAGATGTGAGTGGACAGTGCCCACTTCATTGCCTTTAGAGAGTGGGATGGGTAAAGCAATGCAGGGTGTGCAGACTGTGCAGTGGAGTGCTGATAGCCATACAGTGACCCCTGATGTAGCCAAACTCACACACAGTGTGGTGCACAGATCTGGTTTCTTGTGAGTCTTCTCCGTGCTCAGCCCTCTGGTCTGCTTCTCCTGCCTTACAACTTTTCTATCAGTGAAACTCCACCAATGAGAAAAAATTCATTTTGCTACTTGATTTTATGTTGATGTCAATGTGAGGAGGCTCAGGCCATGCATTATTAGGGTGGTTTTATGAGAGCAGTGATCAAGCTGTTGAGTCATTACGTCTACTTTACACTTTGGATTTTAATTGCTTTATGGAGCTTGTTAATTTTTGTTTAGTTTGCCAGTAGCTTATGAATGATAGTTGTCTCTATCAGAAACTGCCACCAGCTCTTTCGTCACTACTTCTGTATGGTACCACAGTTTTTAGAAGCGTGCAGGCAGGATTTTATTCTATGTAACTATTACATTGTGGCTTCAAAAATACCTTTGTGTTTTATTTTGGCTTGTTTTCTTCTCTCAGTTGCTAGGAACAGATATAACACTCAGAACAACGTGAGTAATAATCAGAACTTCTTAAATATCAGCTAATGTGGGAGATAAAACTACCCAGGTGACGTATTTGTAAGTGCAGGCAGTAATAAAGCCATATGAGAAGTCATTATCTCCACATCTTTTAAATCATTTGTTGAGGAGTATATTACTGTTTATTTAAAATATCCTTAGTACAAAGCTCCTAGGAATACCAGCTAGAATGTGGTGTGCAACTCTCTCTGTGTGGGGTTTTCCATAGGCAGCTGTTCTTTGACCTTGCCCTACATGAGGAGTTTCAGACTTTTTTCATTTCTGGATTACCGGCTGCCCTCTCTCAATATCACACATTCACCTTAGCTTTCTAAAAATGCAGTGGCAAATCAGATTGCATTAATGGAAAATGCTATGGCCTAGAAAACAGCTTTTACTGCTGACAGAATGGGCTGATCAAATCTGGGCTGGTAAGGTATGCTATTTTTGACTGTGAAAAGTAGCATTTTCTGTAGGTTTGCTGAATGCAATAATGTGATTTCATGTTCCTCTTTGTTAGTCATCTCTAGCTGCTGGTGAGGGTAATGGATGTTATTAATGTTTAACATTTAATCAGCTAAGGTATGTGTCTATCTGCTTTTCTTCCTTAAAATTTGCAAGTATTGTTATCAGCTCCATATATTCTCTAAAAAGTCAAAAGCAGCTCTGAGAAGGTGAACAGAGGTCTACTAAATATATTTCAGAAGTCCCTGAGTGCAAATGAATGATTATGTGAAAAGAATTCACTCTTCCCAGTGACTGAAGAGGTGCTTGCAGTAACTGTTGGCTTGCACTGTCTTTCTCCAACTTTGCCACGACCATTTACTGATGTCTCATTCGGGCTAATTCCCATAATCTGTAGCTTTTATTCACTGCTGACTTTGGAATATTTGGATCTCTGTTCAGAGTATACTTTCTAATTAGCACATCAGAGTTTTGTTAGGTTTTTTTTCTGTTTCTTTTGGGTTTTGTTTGGGTTTTGTTTGTTTTGGGGTTTTGTTTGGGTTTTTTTTTTTGGGGAGGGGGGAGGTGTTGGGTTTGTTTTTGTTTTTTTTTTTTTCAGAAGGCCACAACTTCTGTCCCAATCCAGGCAGGTGAAATTTCACAACCACTTTATCATGGCTCATACCTTAAGCATCCGGACACGCCTTTCTGATTGTCATTTATATGCCTCTGGCATTTGCTGAGTTCACATTTCCATGTGATTTACTGCAAAACATTTTGTTGAACAAGTCTCTAACACACACTGACAGGGAAGTCCCCCTCAAGAAGCTGAACTAATGATAGCCTTCATCTTTGCTTTCTTCAGGTAGATGCTAAAAATCAATCTGTTCGCGCCCGTGCTTTGGACTTTGCACTTATGAAGAATTCTTGAAACTTGGAAACTCTGACCTTGAATCCATGAGTGCTTTGAATTGCAAATGCTTTTTGTCATGGACTCTGTGTGTAACAAGGTGGAGGAGCTGTGAGGCAGCACCTTTACTCCCCAGCTGCAGAATTTCCAGTGCAGTTGGGTTATGAGTCAGCTGCAGCTCTGTGAGTGTTCAGGTAACTATTGAAGTGCGTGGATGCTGAGGCTGCTCTTTAACAGCAGTTCTGGGAAACCTTTTAATATCCCAGAGCAGCTGCTCTGTCTGCTGGACTTGGCTTCTTCAGTGCCTGCCAGAGGGTCCCGAGCAAAGGTGGGAAGGAGCCCTGCTGGGAGTCCTTGTCCGTGGCTGCTCTCCAGGGCATGTGGCGGTGGCAGCCTGGTGCTGGCAGAGCACAACCTGGGCAGGGGCTCCTGGTTCACCCCCGTGGACCTGGGGGGCCTTCAGCCAGTGGATTTGGTGAGCTAGTTTTTAAGGCCATAAACGAGTCCAGTGTAACTGTTCCCATGCAGGAGTGACTTTCCTTCTTGTTCCTTTAAGGCAACCTTGGTAGGAGCCATCTACTTTAGGCCTAGAATTTGCTCTCCTTTTGTTAAATATTAAACCCTGTATTCCTCTGAAGGCCTAAAATTACTGTGAATTTCAGACTGAAGTCACTAAGCGTTTGCAATGTCAAAACCCACTGAATGCTGACAGAAGTGATTCATACGGGTCTTTGAAAAGATTGCTTACGTCCCATGATGAGTTGGGCACAACTGAAAAAAAACAGCCCTAAGTGGCACATTCACAAAGCACAAGCAAGCAAATGTGTAAGAATAAAATACAGAAAAAATAACATTCTCCCCTCTTCCCCAAGTGAGTTGCTGATCTCATGTATTTGGGGCTCTGCCTGGCACAGTGGAGATTTACTGACCCATTAGTGGCTGCTGTTTGGCTGCACCTTCACACAGGAAAAATATGTCTAGAAAATAAACTTGGCACATCAGACATGCCATAACTAATTCATTGCAGCCAGCACATTTCCTCCTGTTCTGCTTAACTGCCTCACGTTTTGATTATGTACAAATTCCGTGGTTTGGTTCTGTTAGAAAATCCTGGGTTTGTTTATTTAAGTCTACATTTCTTAATAAATGCAGACAAGAAAAAGCACTAAGTAATTACAAATAAGGAATGTGGAAAGCTAATATGCTGATCTGAGCATTAGTTTTTGAAAGTACAGGCTCTCCTATGGCTTTTTAATAGGCTAACACAGATTTTGGTAATCGTGTGACAAAGCACATGAAAATTCAAGCAAATGGTGGTCCTTGAAGGACTTCTTGCTGGGGCAACCTAACAAATTCTCAGTGAACTTGGTTTTGGTGGTCAAAGGCAGAGTGCAAGTAATCCTTCTGTGGGGTGGGCACAGGGAGAAAGGCTCTGGTGGCCACAGGTGGCTTCTGGGGCTGCTCCTGAGGATTATCCATCTGTAATTGTAAGGTGCCTCACTGTATGAAATTTGACAGTCAGAGGAACACCAGGAAGACAGTGAAGTTTCGCAGGGTATTTTTTTTCTGTTTTGGGATGAATCCACTGGTAGTTGACAGAAGCAGAGAGAAAATAGGGAACATTTCTTTCTCGGGTCTTCTGTCTTGGCTGAAGGTAGGAAGTGAAGGTTGTTCTGTGTGAATTTGGGATCTTCAGAAAAGTGAAAAATATGTGCTGAAAATTGATGGTCTTGCATACCCAAGCATATTTGTTAAACTTGTGTCTGATCACCTTGTCGACAGCATTTTAAAACCTCACTCTTCTAAGCTATCTTCGATGCAATTTGGATATTGGTGATAGCATTCTGTTAATTGTTGGGGCAAAATTAGGTCTTGATATGGTTTAGTTAGAGTCGATAAAATAGCACTCATAAGAACTCTGAGCTGATAACTTATCGTATCAGGAAGAGCGGGAGGTGATCGGGGCGGATGTGAGTCACACGCCAGCTTCAGCCTCACCACTACATTTCTTTGCTTGAGTAAATTTTTGTGGCCTGGACTGAAGTCAGTGGTGCTTTTGGTCACTTCTAAATAGCTTCATGGTTACCACAGTTAATTTCTTTGTTTATTGTCTTTCACTAATTTACGTATCATGTAGATATTTGAATAAATAGCTCTATCATGTCAGCCATGAGGGCCTCTGAGCCAAAATGGGATGTTATTGTTAGGTTCATTTGCCAATAATTTTGTTGGAGACGGATGCCTTTCCAGATTAGAAGCAAAATTGTGTTTGTTTTGTCACTTTCTCCCAATTAGCAGCTGTACGACATCCAGCAGGAATTCGGAAGGAAGCTTTCCTTCTTGTGTGTCACCAGTGCTGGGGTACAGGCTCTGCAGGCTGGGCTGTGTCCTGACCTGCATCCCAGCCCACGGGATGTGCTCTCTGGGTACCTGCTGTGGTAACCAGAGGCACAGGAGGTTCAGGGTGATGTGGCAGAGCCCCAGGGGGGATGGACGGCTCATCAGCTGCCCCTGCTGGGGGTGGGTCTGGTGTCTGGTGATCTGTGTGGAGGGGAGAAAGAAACCTGTCACTTGTTCATCAGTGCTGGAGAGCCTTAACCCAGTCACCTGGGAAGTCTTAATCTGCTTTAGCAACTGGCTCAGCTGTGGGCTCATTCCTCATGTTGGAACTGGTCTTGTCTTGAAGCTGTGTTATCAGGCTGTGGTTTGTGTGCCTCCTGCCGTGCCCAGAGTGTGAGCTCTGTCTCCCACAGGAGCAACAGGCACCTCCACTGGGGAAGCTTTCAGCCACTGTGGCTTTGCTCTGGTAGAGATGGATTCATTCTCTAGATGCTTCCCCTGGAGTGAGTCAGAGGGTCCCTACCACCCTCTCGTAATTCATCCTTTCCACCTGCTCACTGGTGTGTCTGCTGAGAGCCCCCCTGTAGCTGTATGGCAAAGACTAAGCTGGGGGACCTATCATAGCTATTTTTGGTCATGCCTAACATCAGTTTGTGCCATCCCTTTCCTCAGAATTTTATTTAATTTCATATACTTTTTTAATGTACCTTCTCATACAAAGGGGAACTTTCTGCAGAACTCTTGAAGGAAAACTTGGCTTAAAGCATTAATTAAATGGCTGCCTCCATAAAAAAATCCTGCTTTAAAATTTTACCAGGTGACATGCCCATTGAACAACTGGGTCAAATCCTTACTCTTGGAGTAGCAGCTGTGTTGTAAATCTGTAGGTTGTCTGGACCTGGAAGATGGTTGGGCAGAGCTCTGATATAAAGATACTATACATCAGTTAAAGGAATTACTGCATGATATGTCTTGTGAATTCAGGATAGTAGAGGATTTAAAAGCCAAGTCTGGCTCAAATTAGAATTATTCTTATCCAGAACTCACACCAGCCACTCATAAAGCTGATATCTCTCTGGCTGCTCTTTTTCCAAACCTCTCACTTACTGGTGCTGCTACAGCATGCCCCCCAAACCAGCCTCTGTACATCCTGGTCCTTTCCTTAGCTGTGCAGGGATGATGAGAGGAGGCACTGAGTGCAGGCTCGAGGGACACATCTGCTCTCTGCAGAGCCAGTGCTGATGCACCACTGTGGTGGAAAGCATTCTGAGCGCACCTGAATGAGGTCAGCAGTGCAGCCTGGACACCACACTCTGCCTTCCTGCTCCTTCTGGACTGGTGCAGTGCCACTCCTGGCATGCCCTGCAGAATGCCTTGATACAGGGGTTCTGCTGTGCTGGTGTTTCTGTTCGTGACCTAACCGATGGTGCTTCGGTGCTGTTTTATCCTGAGGTGATTCCTGCCTTGCTTTTATTTATTGGTGATAAAAGACTGTCACAGATAAATAAGCATGTTCTCACTTGACTTGATAATTTACATGGCATTGCTGAAGGTGATTTATAATTTATACATGGAAAGGATTTGCTGATCTCATTAATAACTTTCCAAACATCTAGATAAACACGCTATTGCTCTGAATCAAGTGAGCATGAAACAGCCAAGGTATTCACCTGCAAGGGCTTCTGGCACTCTGCTCTTTCCCAGACAACAGAACTTTGACAAAAGAATGTGGGAACTGCCAAAATGCGTTTCTCCTCACAGCCACCCAGATCACCCTAAGGTGGGAGATTTCATCTATTCTTGCTAAATTATTCTTCCCTATTGAAAGGCTTGTTGACAGGAGCAGATTCCCCGCTCTTTGATTTTTAAATAGGGATTGTATTTCACATCTCTGCGCGTGCAGCCAATGCAGGCATTTCTCTGCATCCTCTCGAACATCCTGCCAAAGCCTGAGATTCAAAAGAGCAGGGAACAATCTCCACAAGCTTCTTCCATCAGGGCTGTAAAAGGAGAATTGACACAGCCCTGGGTATTCCCTGCTGAGCCAGGTTGTTGTCATGATTTATTTCATCAGAAGTAATCACCTCCTCTCTTATATGGGCGCCTTGTTATCTGGAGATCTCCAAGTGCTCTATTGCTTAATTAAACCTCACAACAGCTCTTAGATGTATCTATTGTGAATCTTATTGCCTCTTTCTAAATGGATAATCTGAGGCAGGGATACTGAAGTTTACACACTGGGTGTATGTGTAGTTACACCCTTCAATTTAGGGGGCCCAGAGGAGCAGCCCTGCTTTCTTTACCACTGCTCCCTGCTTCTTTCTTGCCATTAAAGGCAAGAGAAAGGGTTATCCATAGCGGGAATCTCCCATAGCTGCAGAGAGATGACAGAGTCAGTGAGCAGAAGGTGAGGCCAGACCTGGGAGGAAAGTGAGTGATGTTTCCTCTTAATACCTTGATATATATTATGTCTATGAATGCCAGAGGCAGGTCAGGCAAGCTGTCCTCAGCCTCTGTGGCAGAGCCAGGAATTACACCTGTCTTGTTCTCCTGTGTAGCCGTGAAATCGCACCTCGTTGTGAAGCTTCAGGCTGTGAGAACAAATGCAGAAGAATGGCTTCCAGATGGCTCCTGGCATGTTTGAGGGGTTGTAAGTTAGCCCAGCGAGGGGCAAATCTTCTTCCCTGGAGCTATTCAAAAGCTGTCTGGACACAATCCTGAGTAATGTGCTCTGGGGAACTCTGCTTGAGCAGGGAGGTTGGATTAGATGACCTCCAGTGGTCCTTACCAACCTTAATCATCTGTGATTCTGTGAAACTTCACACCGATTTTCACATCTAGGAGAGAGCTGCGTGAAAAAGAGCATATAGGAAAATCCTAGGTGGTTTGAGTCTTCCTCTTCCACTTTCAGAATGTCTTTGGTAGCAAATGCCACACTTAAACAAGGGTGCACCTGCATGTGCCTCAAGTCCAACACTTCTGAAAGGTGTGATTTATGTAAAGTGGAGAAATAAGCAGACTGAGCAAATTTAAGGAGAAAAGCACAAACAATTGAGTTGGTGTTTTCCTCTTGTTGAAGTTGAGCTTAGTGCTAAATTTTGTGTTGGCAATGAACTAAAAGTGGTTACCTACTCCAAATCGCAAAGGGCAAAGAAGAGAGAAGCAACTCATCAATGTATGACCCTCTCTAAAATGTCGTGGGTAATCAAGTGTGAAGTACTTAATGGATCATGATTTGCATGCCACTATTTTGATTGATGTACTACTTAGTAGAGGATTGATAGTTTTTTACAGTGGTGTTGATGGAAGTCTCTAAGAAGCAGAGGTATTTAAAAGATGTGTAGGTGTGGCACTGAGGGACATGGTTTAGTGGTGGACTTGGCAGTGCTGGGTTAGCGGTCGGACTCCTTGTTTTTTTCCAGCCTAAAAGACTCTCTGATTCTGTAAGCACCTCATCTATTTTCTGTAGTGCTGGAGAGAGCCAAAGCAGTGTTTGTTTGAAGCCATTGTGTTCCCAGCATCTTTGTTAAACAGTCAAAAATAGTGCAGAGTTGTTATCTTGCATAGACCCGGATCTCACCAGAACTGTCTATATTTAGACATCTCCCAAAACCTTTGTGTCAAGCAATTCTCTGGGGAAACCAAAATAGTTGGGTGGTTTTTTATTGGCTATTTTTTTTTTTAAATAATGTCATACAGCTATCTAGAGAAGATGTGATGATTAAACCATATTAAGGCATGTTGCTATAGCTCTGGAGATAGGAGCTTGAACTCTATTCTGGGCTGTTCACAGTTAAACTAAGAATAAAGAAGCCCAGAAAAACACTATAGTTTTTAGTTTGCTGGCATGATGTGGCTCCATCACACTCATGATACAAGTTCAAACAGTAGCAGAAAACATTACAGCTATGCTGGGTTCTGCTGTGGAGTGAAATTCCACTTGCACAAAGGAGAGAGCATTAAAGGATTTATGGGCAGGATCAATCCTCAAATTCTTGACAATAGACAATTTGTTAAAGGGTATTAATGTAATAATTATTTCAGCTAAATTGCGGTGTCTCACTGGCCTGTATAAAATACAAGCAGTTTTAAAATAACTGGAAATAACATGTTGAATGCTCTTTAATACATTACAAGTACATTCTTAGCTAAGTCCAGGACCCTGAGCTGATTAGGAGCAAATAGTTATTTTAAACAGTAATGTTGGAGCTCAGCATTAGGCCTTTCTGTCTTAAACTGCTCAAGCTGATACTGTGCTCTATCACGGACTTCATCTAACTTTGGAGGTTTAATTTGCTTTCTACAGAGCTGTTAAGATTTAGGAGATGAGAGATAATCCCAGGCTGGCTGGACAGTGCTTTGAGATACAGATCTCTGTTCTCATCAGTGCTTTTACACCACTGGGGAGAGAAGCTTGTAAGCAGGTCTCCTGACAAGAGGATTAGGGCTTGTTAATGTGGAGATTCAGGTCAATTAATCAGCTTTCACTGGAGTATATATGGTAAAACTTTAGTAGTTATTTTTTTCTGTAAAATTTAGTTGTTTAAAGAAAAAAATCATAATTTTCTGTGGTTTTACTGAAAAAAAACCCCAAACCTTAACTTTAAGGTTTGCTTAAAAATCTGTGTTTCGTGATTCTCCTTGTGCTGCTGCTTCTGTTCAAGGGAAACTGTCAACTTGTTTTTCTAATTGAGTAATTATTTGAAACTGATTAGTTGACTCATCTCTTAAATCTCACAGCTTGTATAAAGGTGATTAAACTTTCCAAGTTAGATGAAATCTGTGATAGAGCAGAGTGACAGCCTGAGCGCTCTGAAACACAAAACATTTGAGCACTTGGCTCAGGCAGCAGTGTTTTAAAGATCCCTTTAGCTCTTGCATGAGTGTGCTGGCATTGTTGGTGCTCTCTGCTCCCAAAAAGGGCACAGCCACTCCATCGCTGTTTCTGAGTGGAGGGATCTTTATCATACCAGGGCATCTGCTTATTGTTCAAGTATTTTTAAAAAGTGCAAATGCAAACCGCGAGGTGCCAAGCCCCCGGTTCAGCAGCACGTTCCTCTTCCTTAAAGCCCTTAAACGTGAAGCTGTGCGTGATTTTAGTGCTCTGCTGCGCTGGCAGGAAGGGGACACCTCCCGGTGGCGTTTTGGGGACAGTCCCCAATGCTTCCTGCTGGTGGCCGCCGGCTGCTTCCCTTGCCTTTGCCAGTCCTAGCAAATATCTTCCTGTAGAGAGCAGAGCAGGTTGGGATTTTCGTTCCTCGAGGAAAGTGCTGACTTCTCACTGAGAGAAAGGATTTTCTTTTCTTTTTTCTTTCCTTTTTTTTTTTTTTTTTTTTTTTTTTCCACCCTGGATTTTTAGCTTTCTAATTTTTGTTTTAATTTCAGACAAAAAACCCGATGCAGCAAATATTTTGTCCAGGGGCTGATTTTCCTTTCAGGATGCCTCGGTGAGATTTTTTTTCAGCTGTTTCCTCCAGTGCAGAGCTGGAAGCTGCTCATGCAGGTGGGGTTGGCAGAGCTAATGTGAGATCAGGGTGCTGTCAAAGACCAGTAGTGAGCATGATGGGGGAAATGTCAAACTTACCCCCATCTATTCCCCCTGAATACCACAGCTATAGCAAAGATATGGGTTGCTTGGATAAGCTATTATTATTAATCCATAGAAATGTGAGATTTTCAAATTCATATGTCTTTGAGAGGGCTTTTTTTTTTTTTTTTTTTTTAGCAATTGTGACCTATCAGCTGTGTAGCAAAGTTCAGAATAATTCTTAATAGTTTTTTAGAATAAAAGCTATTTTTTAATTTGGGGTTTTTTCTATGTATGTGCCTATCAATCTTAGCTAACATATGAACTGTATATGTATTTAATTTTTTCTTTTATACTTTTGACTGTAGTTTCCTTAGCAAAGGGTGACTGATAAAGTACATTTCGGCTTTTGAAATTATTGGGTTTATCAGCATAATTATATTTCTTCTGCGTGAGATAACAAGTTGGTTTGAAATATTTCTGTAGAAGGCAAGCAAAGCATTTCTCTGTGTAAAACCCAGGAGAACTGGTGCCACTTAGGAGTGGCACTCCAAAAATACAAGCTCTGTCCCTGCAGGGAGGATTTGGAAGTGTAGTGGTGCCAGCAGTGCCGTGGGCCTGTGCCTGGCTGTGTGTGGTGTCCAAGTGTGGGTCTGCACA
This sequence comes from Pyrocephalus nanus, assembly GCA_038380795.1. Lineage (NCBI taxonomy): Eukaryota > Metazoa > Chordata > Aves > Passeriformes > Tyrannidae > Pyrocephalus > Pyrocephalus nanus. The sequence continues at coordinate 20,917,480 of CM076270.1, read as the reverse complement.
GCAGAAATGTCTGGCAGTTGGCTCTTAAGGCTGTGTCAAGAAAATGATGCCCAGGAGAACAGGACCTCCTTGGCTGGGATTAATAGGCCACTCTGGTTCTTGTCACACACCTGGCAGTTCTGTGTGTGCCTGTAGCTCTCTATTGAACAGATTGCTGCATCACATGTCCTGTCCTGTTGTGCTTGTGCCCTTTGCTGAGCTAGAGACTTCTTCATTTTTCCTGGCTTATTTCACTGGACTTCATGCATATTAGGAAAAAAAACCCACATTAAAGCTCTGGAATTCAGGACAGCAGATTTGGCTTGTTCAGGAGTTATCTCCTCATGAGGGCAGTGAAGAAGCCCATATGAGCTGGTGGGTTGTAAAGGACAATCTGCTGAAAGCACACACACAGCCCATCGCAGCTGCAGAAGGCCAGGATGGATGGGCAGGGAGCCCTTGGCACAGCTCGGGCACCCAGGGGGATTCTAGTCTAGCCATGGCCTGAGGATGTAGGAGAGGCATTAGGAAAGCCAGTGCCTGGCTGGAGTTGGACGTGGTGAGGGATATGAAGGACACAAAGGACACCTGCTCCTACAGGCACCAAAAGGAAGGCTGAGGAAAATGCCACTGATCCTGCTGATCAGTGGGGGAGGAGACTTAGTGACCAAGGACATGGCAAGGGCTGAGGTACCAAATGCCTTTTTGCCTTGGCTTTCACTGTCAAGGTTGGCTGTCTGGCGTTCCAGGTCCAGGAGAGTCTGGGGAAGTGAAGTGTTACAGGAGAGGACTAAGTCCATGGGACCTGATGGGATGTGCCTGGTGGTGCAGAGGGATTTGATTGATGTCAGTGAATGGCCACTCCCTGCTGTCTTTGACAGGCTGTGGCAGTGGGCACCTTGCAGTTGGCAGAGAGTGCCTCTTCTCTTTCCCTTCTGAAGATTCAATTAGAGACCTTGGACGGTGACAGTGGTTTGTTTCCACACCAAAGATCTCTGGCTCCTCACTTCTTTTAGCTTCTGAAACTGAAGTAGACAGTGGAATTTCTTGTCTCCATGAGCCAAATAAAAATCTGGCCACCCGTCAATGAGGTGGTCATCACATCTCCATGGATCCACATCAGGCAATGCATTTCTTCCAACATTTAGAATTACTGCATTGGGAAAAATCCAGCCAGATATGGTGCTTACCTGACAGGGTACTTGCATGCACAGTTCCAGTGGCTTAAGCAGAGTTTGGATTTCAAATCATAGTATATTTGTACTCCAAGTTCCCTTTATTTTTGTTCTGAACTTCCTACCTTTGTTACCCGATCGTGGAGTAAAACTACTATGAAGTCAAACAGTCTAGACTCTTTCCCCAGTAAGATTGTGTTTGTGTTTCCTTGTGTCCCAGTGGGACTGTGTTTGTATTTCCTTGTGTCATTCATGCATCAAAAATATATGCTTAGCATGTAGAAATACTGGTTTTCTCATCAGTGATATGAGTTAAAGATGGGGAGCTCCTTTTAATTTGTAGCAGTAGTACAGTCATTATTAATAGGAGGCAAAGATCTTACAATGTGAACATCAAAGGAATCTGACGTTATTTGGAAACACCATTTGGTACATCACATCAGATTCTACTCCTTGACTTTTAAGAAAGGCTCAAGAGAAAGCTTTTTCTTCCCCCCCTCTGGTTTCTAAGGATCTTTATTTATCACCCTCAGGGGCATTACAGTGAGTAATTAGATTGGACCAGGAGAACGACTTAATTTTACAAGAAACTCATTAATTCATCCTATTTTAAATCTTCTCATTTCACCCAAAACCCAATTATGCTTGTAGTGGCAATGATCTGGAAAGGCATTGTCTCGTAGGTATCAGGGGGCCACTGGGACCCCTGCGGTATTCATGTCGGGGAGACAAGGGTGACTCCCTTTCTTTGACTTTTAGGTCAAAAGAACTAGTTGCTGGGACAGCTTGACAATTAGAAAACCCTGATGAGCATTTGGAAGTAAAACAGCTGTACAATAACGGAGGGGTTCATGGTGCGGGGCAGAAAGCTCATCAAAAGAGACTATCCAAACAATTGAGTTCTATAATTAACACACAAAAATCTGTTCAGAAATGGTAATAACAGTAAAAGAACGCTGGGAAGATGCTGTCTACTTATGTGGCAGATGTGGATTTGCACAATCCAAGAGAGAAAATCCATCCTCTTAAAGACTAAAGAACAACATTCAAGGGGAAAAATAAAAGTAACTTTTTGTTCCTAAGGGTGCAGTTAAAACATGAGCTTAAAATATTTCCAGAGAGAGAAGAGCTGTAGAAAAAGTAACCAGTGATGAAAGACATCAAATATGCTATCAAAGTATTTTTTCAAGTCTTTAAACACAAATTTCTTTTCTCACTGAAATCTATAAGCCTGACATTGAAATATCTCTTATTAAATTATTTGCTCTGTCCTTCATTTCACCAAGAGTACTATTTTAGGATCCTTGTTTAAAGTTGGCTACAGTTATTGACTTAAAAGACGTTTTCCCTCTACTGTTGTGTGTAGAGGGAGATCTGATTCAAAATCTCAAGGAATTTTGAAGTTTTTTTGAGCACGTAGCTAATACATTTTTCTGCTTCAAAAAAATGGAAACTGTGAAAGGCATAGTTTCTGTCATTTCAGCCAGCTCCACAGATTTTAGCTGTAGTACTCACTTGCCTGCGATAATAAATGTTCTTGGTGGTGCACAGGTAGGTCCCTTTTGGGCAGGAGGGAGCGTGGTTTCTGTTTGGTTGTGGTCCTGACCTCGCTGAGGGCCCTTTCCTTTTGGTGTTTGTGTGGAGATTTAAGCCCTTGGCACAGAGATCTATAAGGTAATGGCTCTGTAGCCAGTGCTGCTGGCCTGTGAAGGATTGCATCCCACTGGGCTTTCTGTAAAAAAAAAAAAGCACTTCAGAACATCTATGCCAAATTTTCTTCTAATATCAGTTCACTGACTTAACTAGATCTACTCAGGCAAAGCCACATTTCTGTGCTTGTTTCTCACCCTATTCTCTTTATTAGCTTCTAATCAGAAATCAGCATTTCCTCAGTTGCAAGTTCTCCTCGTCGGCAGGGGCTGAGGCCTCAGGTAGGATGTTTCTCCTGGCCTTGGTCCCTGGTTGCCAGGGCTGCTCCCTGAACTCCTGCCCAGTAGTTTTCAGCTCAGGGCTGGCCTGTTGGACCTTCCTCATCCTGTCACTGCTCAGAGCCTGACCAGCCCTGCTGGGATCCAGGGTCTCTCCCTTCCCTGACTCAGATCCTGCTCATTCTCCTTGGGTGAGGAGCCAAGCGCTGCCTCCACGGCACTACCAAAGCCTCTGCTTGGAGCTCCCTGAGATGTTTTTAAGATATGCGTTGCATTTTTAATTATTTAGGGACTTTTCAACAAAGAGGTTGGGATGATTTCTTTATCCAGCCCTTCATAAGACATTATACAACCCCAAAGCTTATTTAAAAACAGTTAAACCGAATTGAATATGTATATTTTGTTGTATTTGTGTTTAAAAAGAATATGCTTAGAGTCCCCTCCACTATGAGATGAATTTTAAAGTTCTTAAATTGCTGTCTGAAATTTTCTAATAGAAAATTCAGCATTTGCAGAGACCAAGCAAGCAGACTTTTCAGCCCACACATTTATTATTTCTTTCTCTCTCTCTCTTTTTTTGTTAAGGAAGCCATGAGTCTGAAAATCAGGTTTTAATGAGAAAATGGAGTTTGAAAAACAGCTTAAGAAAAATTACATCTAGATTTGACTGGAGTTCCATAATTCTTCAGAGCAATTTTTGCAGTTTTAACATGTATAACTCTGGTAAATTTGAAAAAAAGGAAGGAGAAAGGCATTTAATAATGACCAACAATGTTTGCCAAATCCTGTCTCACTTTAATAGAAATAGAAATCAAATAGAGTTTAATATTATAACTCAAAGACATCAACAAGATTATTTCAAGCTGATGTCCATTTAAAATCAATGTGGTTTGTTCTGAGGAAAAAATGTGAGCTGAAAATACTTGGTTTAAGAACTTCCCTTGAATCCAGTGCAGTTGGTTGTAACCGTGTTATGCTGGTGGGTGATCTGAATGTGAGAAAAGATTTTTCTTCTTAAAAAAAAACAAACCCACAACAAAGAACAACAAAAACCAACCAAAAAAAAAAAAAAAAACTAGCAGAAAGAACTAATTAAGGCAAAGCTAAGAAATTGAACTCAAAGTTTGCATTGCACATGTGAACTAATCTTTTTACAATGGCATCTTTCGAAAACTGTGTAAGAACCCCATTCATGCTGGGTCTCACCCAGCAAATCCTTCCTAGAAAAGCAGCGGCGTGAAGATTTGTCATGAGCAAGCAATAAAGACTTCCAGGGAACAGGTTCTGTACAGGCTTCTTGTTTGCCTACTAAATCATTAACCTTCAAAAAAAAGCCCATCTGTAGCCTTAACAGGCACTGGTTGTAGTAGGTGTGTCAGCGGCACTTCATGCTAAGAACAGCTTTTACAGGATTAGGTTGGAGTTTTTAAGTGATGGTACCGTGGAGCTCTTAGGGGCAAAGAACTACTGGTTTAATGCAGCACATTCTCTAATGCCCTTTTATGTCTGTTATGAAATGTGGTGAATCTCTGAGCACACTAAAATGAAGGAAACTCTCTTCAGGAGTAGGTGATTTTTTTTTTTTTAAGCAAAATGGCTGTGTGTGCTTAAGGAGCAACCACTGTGTTTGGAGAGCTTTCTTCAGCTCTTGAAATATTAATGATCTTGGCTTAATATAGTAGAAAACAAAATACAGTGCATGAAACGAGGGGGAAAAAAATCCTCAAGTTATAGAGTGTTGACCTTGCAGTACTCACTGAATCCATCTATTCCCTTTTAAACCACGGAATCTGAAAAGACGAGGAGGAGGAGGAGGAATGGTTGCAAACATTTTTACCTGTGACATTTTTCTTTTCAGAAACATGTTATAGCCCTAGGAGGATCTTCAGCCTTGTACTAGATTGTTGATTATTAAGTAGTTTAATAACAGGAATATGCTAAAGATGGCTCTTTGTTAAATGACTTCTGTGGACTACGATGTTCATATTAATAGTAATAGTAGAGTTTACAGGTTTAATTTTTAAAATCTTGAGTAATGGAAAGAATTTTGTGGAGAAGAGCAATCAGTGAGGTTTCCTCTCATATTCTGTTTTTCAAACCCTTGTCTTTATATATGGCAATAAGATTCTGCCTGTGGGTATCTGTTCCGGTCACATACAGGCTTAGGCATATTTCTCGTCTGAGCCGTGACAGTGAAAACCAGGAATAATATCTCAGATCAGCATCTGCCACTTGACTGCTGCTCTTGTTAAACCAGGCACAAGAGAACATGTAGTGATAGTACAACTCGCTCACCAGATATTGCAAATTATATCAAAAACATGAAAGATTATTTCCCATGGTTACTTTTTTTGTGTGTGTGTGTGTTTTGTTTTGTTTTGCTTTTTTGCTGGGCAGTTCCCCTCACAAGCACAGTAAGTGTTTTACAGGAGTTGTCTTTGCATACTGCAAGTGCCTGGTTGATAGGCTGTCCGTGGTGGGTTTGCATTCAAGCCCTAATTGTCTCTGATGTGGGGAGGCCGGGTTTGACCCTCGTGATTCTTCCTGCCAGAGCTGCGGTTGCTCATTTTAATTGAAACCCCAAGGCTGTTTGAAGCATGGCCAAAAAGCACCTTGCAGGTTGAACCTTATCTAATAACACAACGCATGTAAGCTCTGGAAGCATAAATCTTGGTCACTTGAGCAATGTGTTTTTTTTACAAGGTCCTCTGCTCCAGTGGCAGCCCCAGCGAGCCACACGGGGCTGATCTCCCAGCGCTCTTAGAGGTGGTGCGGCACATCGTAAAGTTAGGACTTGTTGGGCAAATAAATGGCTCTGGTTAATAATAATGAAGTAACTTGCTCTTTTATAAAAGTTTAAAATAAAAACTTTACTAATATCCCTCTCCATTTCCCATTGGAGGGCCTCGTAAGAGAAGGAGGGGAAGAACAGGGAGGACTAAGGAAAGGCTGAAACGGAAAGAGAGAGCCCTGGCTGTGTGGGGGCCTGGGCCCTCCCAACAGGAGTCTGTGCATAGCAGGGGAACCCTAAAGGTAGCGTAGGCGATAAATGACGAGATGTGAGAGTGAGTCACACAGTAAATACTGGGAACAACCTTTCCTTTTTACTGGTTTGCATGCCTGGGAATTTTCTCTCCTCTGCGTAGTGCTAAAAGCGAGTGGTGATGGTGGGCTTTTATCTCTAGCCAAGAGACAAATTTCTAGGATGACATACCTGTTAGCCACTATGAAAATGTGTTATTAATGATGCTAATGAGTTTTTTCCAAGTGAGGTAAAAGTAGCCATTTGTGTAAGCTTTGCATTTGTGAAGATGATGTCACCGAAAACTTGCCAACTGCCCATGGGACCTGGTGACAGTGGTGCAGTTTTGCCCTGGCTTCGAGGAGAGGAAAGCACTGCTGATCTCCTCCCTGGGGGGAGAAAGAGCCAAATGAATTCTGCCTTGCCAGGAGGGAGATGTGCCATTTCCGGGCATGTTGGGCTGAGGGCCCCTCTGCCAATTGCAGGGAGTTCCTGTCCCACTCCCTCTTAAGAATTGGCAGCATCTGACTGTCAGCTGCCATTCCTTAAGTGGTCATAGAATAAACCAATAGCACCCCTTTTGTCATGCTCTCCCTGTGTGTGTGTGGGTGCAGGTGGACATGGGTTAAGCCACATGCAACTCCACAGTAAGCATAAAGAGGCAGCTGATATTCTGGCAGTGTCAATAGAGTATAATTTTTTTTGCCATCTCCAAGCCAGCTTTTAAAATGGCTCTTACTGGAATGAGAAATCAGTATCCCCTGACATAGGATTACTCATTAAGAGTGTGGTGATTGTTAATTCTTCACCTGGGGCTAAGAGGACATCATTAGATCTCTTTGAAATGTCTCCTGCCTTGATTTTGAATGAGTAAGCTAGCAATTTATGATCACAGCCTGGGCCAATAACACTCTCCCTTCCTGTTCCTCCATCCAGCTTGCAAAATCGGATACTACAAGGCTCTCTCGACAGATGTTGCTTGTGCCAAATGCCCGCCTCACAGCTACTCCATCTGGGAAGGCTCTACCTCCTGCACCTGCGATCGGGGCTTCTTCCGAGCTGAAAATGATGCTGCCTCCATGCCCTGCACTCGTAAGTTGGTCTTTGAACAGTCTCTTTCCCTTTTATCATCCGTTTCTTCCCCAAGTCTTCCTTTCACTGTGTGTGTAGGAAACGTTGCCTGGAGATCTGTGCCTCCAAAAAGTGTTCTGCTTCTGTGAGCAGCATTCAGGAGATCTTACAGCCCTTTGCAGATGCAGCTTGGATTTTGGCTCACACTTCTGGGAGAGAAAGTGTTAGTTCCCAGCCCTGAATTCCTAATGGTGACATGGTTGTGCTGACCCTTGAGAGTTTACAGGCTAAATACATCAGGAGACTGGGAGGAGACACAGCTGAAAAAGAGTGACTTGCAGACCCCAGTAACAGAGGTAGAAATAAAATACAGATCTAAGCTCCAGTCTGAACACCTGGCCAGTAGATCACATCACCTTTCCTGTCTTAAAATACTGATATTTGCAGAAATTGTGAAAGGTTTTGTTGTAATTGTATGACCTGGGGTAAATAGGTAATATTTATAATATCATTATATATATGATTTGCTTGAAATATAGATGGTGACCCTTAGCAACATGAGTGTTCATCTGAAAGGGATTGTAATAGTAAATCTTAAACTTTAATGAAACAACCGTCCAAGGCATGGTTTATTTTATCCTACATAGATAAATACATCATGTACAGCAAATGGAATTTGATTTAGTTCTACCAAAATGCCTTCATCAGGGAGAAGGAACGATGCACTGAGCACACTCACAGAGTTGCTGGAGCAACTCCTTGTCCTATATTTTGGTTAATAGCTCAGACAGTGGAAGACCTGGGATTCCAGGCATGTCCTGGTGTTAAATTGTGTCATCTTTGGTTTTCACTTCTTTAGGAGTAGAACAGTTTCAAACCATAAGTGAAAGGGCTATATTTTACTGGGGGGATACCCCTGTGTGGTTTTCCCTGAAAGGTATTGGAAATGCTTCCAGATTTGTGGAGTTCATCTGTGTATTTATGTAGAGTGTGTATGTGTCTCTGAGTGAGGGAAGGCCAAGATATTTCTTTTGTAACATTTTAATATATTGCAAATTAATTCTGGAGAGATGACTCACATTTATTTAAATCCTAATTTCTCCCTTACAAGGCAGAAACAGAGTATGTCCATAACTAAGCCAGCACTTATCCCTTCCCCACACGCCCTTGATTCCAGCTGTTCTCCAGTGATCTCCTTCTTTTCAGCAGTGAGTTTTGCTGGGTGGTGGTTGAGCAGGCCAGGGCACAGCCAAGAGCAGCTGCTTTTGCTTAGCAGGAAGCAGAGAGGTCCATATATCCCTTGCCAAGCGTTGACTGGGAATGGAGGTCTAACTCTGTTTTGAAACTTGCCTAAGTGGGCAGGAACGTGCTTTATATTATATAATTTAAGGAGATATAAAACTTGACCATTTTGATAGGAAAAATGTCTTTCTGCAACAACAAAGCTATTGTTTGGAATGTGCACCCTAAATAACATTATGCTAGCAGAAGCTTCTCAAAGCCCTGGTCCTAGTGAGTGATATCCTGCCCAAATTGAAATCAAATTAGTAATCAACTGGTTGAAATTAAGTAGGCATGTGGAGTTAGTGAAGTATGAGGAGAGAGTGAAACATTTCCAGATGGGGAAATAGTGAGCAAATGATATGTATGTTTGCTTGTATTGCAAAATGTACCCCTGCAAGCTTAGCCCTTTTTTGTCAAGTCTTGGGCCTACTTGAGGCACCCTTCCCCATTCCTGTCTTCGGAGGTCAGTCAAAGTTGAGGTTGCTGATCTTGGTCTTTTACCCTGAAGACAGAAGAAAGAAGAAAAGGCAAGGGCATGGTGCTGGCCTCAGCCTTCGTCTCTGCAGCAGTCTAGGAGGACTCGGCATGCAGAGGCAAGCCAACACCACAATCCCAGGGACACCTTCTCTTGGAAAACAGGAGGTCCCATTTCAGAGCTTTGAATTTCCTTGTAGCTTAAGGGCTTTTTTTTCTGTGATCCAGGGCAAAGAATGACATGGGTTATTGCTGAGCTGGCCTGTGGGGCTGCTGTGCCTGCCCATAGCCCTCTTGGAGGTCAGCCTTAGCCATGTCCGAATGCTGCTGCGATGGTGGGACCTGCTCAGGCACAAAATGCAGCCCTGCCTGCGTGGCTGCCCATGGAATATGGGGCAGGGGGCTCTGGGGGGCTGTTCCTATGCCATACTCCCCACACTGAGTAGCCTTCTGGCCATGCACCTGAGGCAAGTGACAGAGAACAGTTAGAGGACCTCTGCTGAAGGGACGTCCTTCGGAAGAAGGTCCCTGTTTGTCTGACTTTACTGACAAGATGTGGAGACAGAAGGGAGCATAAACATCAAAGGTTCTTTCAGGCAGATTCAGACTCTAATCACTTCTTACCAGTTGGTTAAACCAGGTGACAAACCCAATTCCCTTGTGCTGACAGCCATAATAATCAGGCACCTTCTTTGTTCATTATGCTCTCTTTAACTCTGGTATTCTCATTCAGGCCTGCATTTAGTAATCACTCAGTGTGACGGCACACTAATGAAGAAATAAAACACAGTATCTGAGATCCATTCTTCTAGCAAAAAGATAGACTCTGCTCCACTGGCTTGTAAAATCAGGTTTCTGTTCAGTTGGAGAACTATTAGACCAGGTGAATAAAAGTAACATTGGGTAATTTGGAAAGAACACCTGGAATGGACTGTGGATTGATCCTTTCTTTATTATTTCTAAACACTTCTTAAGATGAAGAACTTCAGCCTTCTTAAGATGTGTTTTTGTAAAGCTTTGACCCTTGGCTATTGATTTCCTTTAGTAGTAAACTGGCTGGCCCTGTCACTTATCTCACCTTCGAGGTTGCGGGAGGAGGACTGTTAGGACTTTCCATTAGCCTGATTGTGCTAGTGGATGAAAGGGAATTGGAGAATTCCCTTTCCTTTTCCTTTCTTGAAATTCCCGTGGTGAGTAAGAAATGCAACAGCTATTTCTTGATGTGCTGGTCAGGAAGGGTGCTCCAGAATTTTATCATTCCATAGTGCTATTCTCTGATATTGCCATCTCTTGTTGAGCTGTAAAAACTGCGTCTAACCTCAGATAAGCCAAGCAGCAGGCTCCTAAACAAGTAACTCAAAGTCTGGTTTTAGTATTCTCCTCTATTTCAGCTCTGTTAGAGTGAATAATTATGTCTGGCTTAAAGGTTATAGTAGTGAGAGCAGAATGTAGCAGAGTGTTAAGACAGTGGAGCGGGCTGTGTCGAGGGCCAGGCATAGACACCTTGACATCCATGTTTCCTGGTGCATCTTTTCCCTCAAACTTGCCTCATGGGGATAATCATCAATGTGTCTGTCACCACTGAGGGCCAGAGCCACGCTGAATCTGCTGCTTTGGCCAAACTTGGGAATTCAGACTTTCAGCTCTGAAGCACAGTGGGTTTGTCAGCTATGTGCCTGGTCATGGAGATGGTGTGATTGACCTGTAATACACTTGATCACAAACTGTGGAAAACATGGGCAGCTTTCCCTATTGGAAGCATTGCAAAATTAATGTTAAAAAGTAATGTCTTCAGAGCTTCGTTATATCTCAGTCCTTGTGGAGAGGAAGGGTTTTTCATAAGGTTAGCAATGTAACGGAGAATAAATTACCTTACCCACACACAGTCCATGAGGCTGGAAAACAAATCAGTCTCAATCATGGTCCTTGTCCTTGAATTTCCTTCTCTGTAAGGAGATACTCTGGGAATTGCAGCCTGGCACAGGCAGGTGCAGTTCCCACCCAAATTAATGGGCGTTGTTCCTGCGTCCCCACCGTTAATGAGTCGGGTTCTCTAACTCTTTCTTAACAAACAATGCTCACATTATGAGTGAGGAAGGGACAGTTTTGTATTGTTTATATTGTCTGTTCGATTCAAATTATTAATGATTTTTAATTGGAAACTCTTTACAAAAGAGAGATTATCAGCATAGACTGTCCAGCTTGAAATCTGTCTCAGTAAATGACCCTGAATAATTTAGTCCGTTATGCCACCCAAACAGTGACTGATGGATTGATATTTTGTCATGCCCTGAAATATTTAAAAAATGGTTGCATTTAAGATAGTTTATACCAGAGAAACTTAGAGATAATAAGAAAAAATTTAGTGAGATGCAAGAGAAAAGTGCCTGCTTTTAAAAGGACCTTCTCCAGTGTAGGTTATCAAGAAACTGAATAGCCCGACTTCTAACAGCAAGCATCACTTACTTGTCTTTACATTCCCCTCTTCTAATTGAATTTAGTGCACTGCTGTATTTCCTCCAGAAAGTATATTGTTTTTAAATTACCATTTCAGTGCTATTACTCAAGGCTCCTGCTTCTAATGCTTTCTGACAGTTATCAGCATAATGAACCATAATGAAATGATGAGCAATCTACAGTGGAAACTCAATGTGGATTCCACTAGAGCTTGTGTGACTGTGTTGTTAAAATTTGAATGCACATTAAAATAACACTGTCCTTATTTGTTCCCAAGGTCAAGGCTCTAAAAAAGGTCTGAAAGGTCTAAACACTTCAATTTTGTAAATATTGCAGTCTTAATATAAACCCTTAGTGCAATCTTGTGTTGCATTTAATGCATCTCAGAGATAAATATTTGACCTGCATTTTCAAAAAAGAGTGAATTTACCTACCTAATAACTGCGTTTGCAAATGAGTAATTACACAGGAGCTGATTATTTGAGCATATGTTTATAATGATTGCTTAGACTGCTAAATAAACAAATGGGCTCTTTTTCCTTCAACTTAACTTGTGCCATTTCTAAGTTTTCCAGTCAGATGCGGATTTCCACTGCTTTAGCTGTTAGAAGAAAAGAAAGTAGGGTACACTGCATGGTTGTGCTGGCTAGTGTGTTGTTGGGGGCTTTGCCAGGCTTCGTTCCCTGGATTTGCACACTTGTGCTGGCACTACTGCAGTCCGACCTCTGCTGTTGGAGCCCCTTCTCTATAATATAAAGTATATGCCAATACAGACTCTAATCTTCAGAATTGAAATTTATTACATAATTCTTCCACATCCTTATATATGTGCCTTAAGTAAATTATTTTGTTCTTAAAACATCATACGAGATTGTTCATTATGTAAATAGTGCATCAGAATGGCTTTTAAGCCGTAGTACGGCTCTTGCAAGGGCAGAGGGAACAATGGGTAGGCAGTAGGGAGAGAATAATTTTTCTTCTCCACATAGTCTGGGAAAATAGACCATCCATCCGCTGCATCGCTGCCAGACCGAGAGAAAGGGATTGTGAGTGATGGGAATCTCAAAGGAGAAGGCTGTCTCCCCTCGTCTGTGGTGACGAGCTGAAGGAATTGAATAAGAAGGGGAGTGGTTATGGCTTGAAGAGAAGAGACAGGAGTAATTTGACAATGTGTGTTTATAATCAGTAGACTTAAAATCATCACTCCTTTAAATACAGCAACTGTTTATTAGCTGTCTTCTGATTTTCTGGCCAGAACCTTAAATTAACAGAGACATTTACTCAATTAAGTGGGGGCTTTGATTTGGTTAGTCAGGACCCAGTTCTGTAGAGTCGTTGAAGTAAATTAGAGGGCAAAACAGAATAAGAAACTCGGTAGTTGGGCCAATTACAGAACAACTTATTTTTCTGGTTGGATTTCTTTCCTGTCAGACTGTCAGATAACCTTCTGGTATCTACAATGGAATTCTTTTTATCTCAAAAGAGTGAGTGAACACAGGTGATATTGTCTGCAGCACAGCATATTAGAGGAGATGCGATAACATGTCTTAGCATATGTGGCAATGCCAAATGTTCTTGTATGGCAGATTTTGGAAATGAAGCCCGGAGCCTGAAGGGGTGGTGCCTGCAAGCATCAGTTTTCCCACCTCTGCTAGTGGTAACTGCATCTCTTTGCCTAACTCCCTTAGCCTGGAGAGGAGATATTTATTGGTTGGTTCTCCAGGTGAAAGGAACGAAGCCCATTGTGAAGCTGGTAACCGGGGTTCTTTTGGCAAGTAAATAGGAAGTTGTACATGTCAGTAAAATGGGCATTTTATCACTGGCACTGGTCCAACATCCCTGGCTTGGCAGAGCTCCCGCTGAAGTCAAAGAAATCTTGCCCAAGTAAATAAATGAAGAATTGTTTACCAAATCATTTGCCTTATTATAACCCAGTTGTAATGCTAACCATGCACAGAGAGGAGAGGGGGGTGGAAATGGAGCAGATGACTGATATTTCAAGTGGCTGCCGCATCTTGCGGACTGTTGACTTTGGTCTCACCAATTGTGAAAACACACAGTCTGTAATGATAAATGGTCAGGAATAGCCAGGCAGACAAGAAGCGAGGGTTGTCCGGACTGCCAGTGCTTGTGTAAATTAGCCCACATCAACAGGGGACCTGTCCACAACTGCTGAAAGAAGCAATTAGTGGCAGCAACATACACAACTGTCACAGGAAAGTGTGGGCTTTATTTCTAAGCTTAAACTTACACAGCCCAGGTGTTTACTCTGCGTTATAACTTGTCTTTCAGATGGTTAGAGATCAACAACAGAGGCTTATCTGAAGGGCATCACAGCTCACATGCTGAAACATCATTGACAGCTCCACAGTTGCCCAGGTTTAATGACGCTTTATGAGATGGAAAGAGGATGCCAAAATGCTTTCTCTTGAAGGCTGTGCCTGGCGCTGCTTTGCCAGATATTTTAGTGAGTGAACTTAAGGAGCTTGAAGACACTGATTATTTCATAATTACTTTCTTTGCATCCTCTCTGAAAATAGTAAACTCTCTATTTCATGCTCAGCCCTGCCTCCAGGGAGATGAATTCCAGGATCATGATCAAGTTAAAGAGCATTGATTGGAGTTGTTAAAGGCCATCGGTGCAATAACGGCGTGGTGAGGCCTTGTTGAGAGAGCAGCAGTATGGCCCCGGTGGTGAGGCTGGTGACACGATGAACAGCCTTAGCAGGGCTCTAGTCCTGCCTCTCTGTGCCTGAGCCAGCCCCTTCAAAGGCACTTGATGTACTTCCAGTGGCATTTCATTGCTCTCTGCAGATATGCTCCAAAGATCATTGGCAAAGTTCATTGTATAGATCTTTTCTTTTTTTTTTTTTTACACCTCTTTATTTGTTCTCTTTATTCTTGCTGTTTTGTACACAAAAGCTGGCTCTCAGATCTTGCATAGCAGTTGTGCTAAACTTTTCACCACTCCTGATAGTGCATTTCTAGTTAGGTTTTCTTGCTATTAGACAGTCAGATGCTTGTTCCCAGGTGCCTGCTGCTCCTTTAACTTATCAAAGACTTAGCTGCTCCTCTGTAGTATAGCCAAGGCCAAGCTGCCGATTCAAAACAGCCCAGTTCATACCAGGCTCCTTTTAAATGACAGTGAGTCATAGCAACCTTCCCTGTTGTATGAATCTTGTTTATTGTGTAGCAAATTAGCTCAAGATTTCTGAATACCCCGAGTTCCCTTTGAAATCACTGGAGATGAAGAGGGTCAGCATCTCTGGAGCAGGCTCATAAAGAGGATCCTTTTGTCAGTCCCGATCCAAAGCCCATTGAAGCCTGCTGGTCTGCCTTATTGACTTTGATTAACAAACACCCGTAGCTGGCACACTGCATTTAACAGTATGTTTGTAGGGTTTTCTCAGTTTTTGGGGAGAAGTTAGAAAGCTTCAAACTGCAGCATTATCATATTATTTTTACTGTTTGTTAGAATAACTGTGAATCCTTATTAAGCTAAGGTCTGCTTTTTCTGCCTCAAAAAAACTGATGTGATATTTTCATAAAGGAGAGTGCGGGAATGGTTAAAGAAGATTAAAGTCTTTTCTACATGCTTGAGGTTTTCTGATGTCTGGTGGGAATTGCCAATGAAGCTTCCTTCTGATTTCACACTGTCAGGTGAATGCAGGCTGAATGCAGTGTGACAACCCACTTGAAAATAATTATCCATTGCCCTGGCTGCAGAGACATCCGTTACCTGATAGAGAAATGTGCTTTTACACGTGTGCACACACAGACGGAGTAAATTGTTTTTTTAATCATTTCTCCTTCAAGGGCTCAAAAGCTTCATCCTGCTTGTTACTTAGTCACATGCATATCTTTTGAAAGCATCTTGCTTTCAAAGGAGGATACATTTTAAATGCGCTGATCTGGTGACTGACTTGATGCTCCTAACAAGGGCATGCCATCTTGGGGATATATATTTAAAATATCCCCATTAGTGCTTCCATGGAGAGTGTGAGTTTCAGTTTGCATTTTTAATAGATCTCCTCCCCCAGTCGGATCTTTCAAGGTAATAAATCTTAACTATACCATAGGCCAGTAGTAAACAGATGTGGTTACAGTCCAAATACTGATAATACCACTTCAGTCCTTAATGGGTAATGTTGCTGCCAAAATAATCTACTACCACTGTTAATGGCAGAGGACTAAGCTGGCACAAAAAAAGGAGCTCCTGGAGGAGCCCTCTGCCAGGGGACAGACTGTGACAGAACAGTGCAGACAGATGGCTGTCTGTGGCCAGAGAGAACTTTATTTTGGGTGCCATCAGAGTGGGTTTCCTGTAAGTGCTAAATTTGCTTTAAAGGAATTAAGTGTCAGAACCTTGTGCTGAGGTGGTTCAAAAACAAAAACCTTTTTGGTTTGTTTTATGATGGTTTTGTTTTCAACCTAAGAAAATACTATATAATGGCTACTCATGTCTGATAAAATTGGCCGAACTAGAGCCCACAACTTTATCTTCAGTTCACTGGCCATGGGGCCTCTGAGGAAAGGAAAAAAAATTCTTTTTATTTGGATATAGCTTGGGTGAACAAAAGCTGTTTGTCCAAAATTTGGAGCTGCTAGTTGTCTATAAGTGGGATTCTGGAATACTGTCAGCCTGGGGCAGCAGAGAACCAAGCTGCAAGATCCTTCTGATTTTTTGTTGTTTTATGAGACAACGAAGTCACTTGGGAGCTGTTTTGCTGGGAATCATTTCTTTCTCATCTCCTTTCTCTGTGCTTTAATCCACACCTCCTAACCAGACACTGTTGCTGAACTAAATTAACTGGTTTAGTGAAGACAGTATTCTTTATGTCAAACAAGTCTGTCTGGTCTGCTTGTAGAAAACTGTAATTGAATTTACCACATACACCCACAGAGACTTTTAGAGAAGCACCTCGTTGGGCAGATCAGTAATAAAAAAGGAAGATGTAAAACCAGGGATATTAAAACCTTTGTCATAACCATTTAAATACAGCTCCCCAGTACAGTGCACTTAAAAGTCTACCTTCAGATCCCAGGGTTAGTTTCCTGAGGTATTTTTTGATTGCGTAGATGGGCCAGGTTTACAGCTGTAGGGTGAAAGGGTTGGCTGGTTTGGTTGGAGTCTCCCTGCACGCCCAACCAATCCTGCCTGCCTGTCCTGCTGGAGTCCCTCCAGCTCTGGGAGCCCAGCTCCAGCCCCTCCTCGTGTGTTTGTGGTATATGGTGTTTGTCAGGGGAGATGCTCTCCTCTTTTGACTCCTGGCTTTGAGGCAGTGCTGAACTTGCAGTCCTGGCACACCCTGATTAGACCCTGTCCTTGGGCATGCCGAGGTCCTGGGGTCTGTGCTCTTGCTTTGGCAGGCCTGAAGGGCTGGGCACACCGATCCCCGAGGGCAGCAGGAATATTCACTCCGTTGCAGCTAATCGTCTTTGTGCTATTTGCCTTTGAAATCATTCACTGCATTTAGGGTAGACTTTCTTTCTCCTTGCCAGAATGATTTTGCCAGATTCATTATGCTGAGCCTCCTATACTTGTACTGGTCCTTTGGGGACAGAAAGAAAGGGGCTTTGGGGATAATGTTCTCAGAAGGATGGTCCTAACAGGCAAAACAACCTGCTGATGTTTGACCCAACAAGCTCTGATGGTCAGTGTTTAGGGCATCTGATTTAAATGAAAAATACTGTTCTCCTTGCAACTAGTTTACTGAGGTGTCATTATGCCCAGTGTTAGACTGCAGCCTTCTGGTTCACTTTGCAGCTCTGGCCCCTTGCCAGCTGCACCCCACAGGTGCCAGTTCAGTCCTGGAGAGCAAGTTCATTACTGGGTCTTCACTGCAGAAGCTCTGTGTGAGTCACTCCAACGCTTGGACCAGGTTTGATCCCCGGTTTACATCACAGAGGCTCTGTAACTGTGCCCAAAGAGACCCATAATCCACAGAGAGCTGGCACACAGGTAATGGAGCACAGGGAGATCTCCTGTGGTCTGGAAGGAAGGAGGGAGACAGTCAGGTGTTGATAAGTGCCCTTGTCGTGGTTTTCACCAGGCCCTTATTGGTCACACCAGGGGCATGTGGGAGGCTTCTGACTGGAGAGGGATTTAAGTGTTTTGTAAGAAGGGAGGGAAAGAAATGCTGATGGATGAAAAGCTAAAATACTGCCTGAGGTTGTAGAAAGAGTGTTAAAATACATCAGTCCTTTTAGTACAAGTAATGCTCGTACTATTAACTCCTTCAAAGCTCTTGTTTCCCTGAATGTTGGTTTGACATAAGATGGAACATTGTCCTTAAGACAGACAGATCTACCTGTGGGTGAAAGACAGATGGATATGATGGCTGTAGCTCATTGCACCAAGAGAAAACCAAACAATCGGCATTGCCCAATACATTTAGGTAAATCTAATAGGAGGGGTGAGGAACATAGCAAGATTAGCTTGACGAAGATTATTTGTTGCTAAACAGACTCTTCAGTGTTTCCCTCAGCCCTGACACACACAATGAATTGCTCCACCCAGGGCCTTTCCATTTGTTTCATGGCTCAGTTGATTTTGATGGGTTTATTGTGAAGCAAGATTTATGGAGCCCCAGGAAGGAATAAAATTAAAAACTTCCGCTCCCTGTGTTCCCACAAGGAGACCCCCATGCCCGTTCATGGTGCTGGTAAATGGTCTGGGAGAAGGATCCGGCTCTCAGGCCCCATGATCAAAATGTGTCCTCTTTGCACCTTTCCTCTCCAGTGTGAGAGTAGTGAGTGGCTCTGCAGATCCATCCCTCAGGGCAGGAAAAATGACAGCACCTGTCCTCTTAAAATCATAAAATGAGCTTTATAGGTAGTTAGTTGGTTTTCAAAATTAAAATGTCTGGATTTTTTTTTTTTTTCCTGTAGGAACTGCCACATTTTTAAGCTGTTCTGGGCAGTGTGGCAGTATTAGCTCCTTCCAGCGTGTTGAATGGCCCATGCAACAGCATGCTTCCATCAGCAGGAGTTTTAAGAAAAGTGCTGTAAAACATGGTGGTGATTCAGAGGCACAGGTCCCTGTCTCCTCTTTCACCTGCCCCATAGCTATATTTCTCTGCCAGAGGGCACAGGGTTTGTGTGAGGGTGGTGGTCGGGCTGGCAGGATGCTGTTCCTGTGGGATCCTGCTAGCTGGGTTCATCCTGGAACTGTGCTGGCACTTGCAGCTTGCCATGGCTCTGAAAGGGTTTTCATCTCATCTAGCAGCAGCGGCTCTGTTAGTCAGAAACAAAGAAAATCCCGATCACCATTGAAGGCGCAGATACGCCCTGTGTTTCAACATCTGAAACCAGGCCCATCAATCTGAAGCCATTCCCCACTCCCAGTGCCAACAGCTCCATTGATGACTATGCTCCAGAAAGAAAAGAAATTGCTTTTTCCCTCACTGTAATGTCAGCCCACCATTTGGAGACTCCCCCGCATCTTCCTTTTCATGCTGGAGGTGGTGCACTCATCTCTGTGACCTGCAAGCATCTGCTTCCCTGGTTTTCCGCTTCGTCGCATCTCTGTTTAGACACTGCAATGCCCTGTCCCACATACTAATTACTGACTTTTTGCTTCTGAGGAGCTTGATTCATTCTGGCACATTTTCCCATGTGAAACTGGACCTAGAGCCTTGGAAAATATCTTAATGGACATCAGAGCAACTCTTGAGTTTAACCCCAAACTGGCTGCTGTATCAGAGCTGAGGCACATCATTCAGAGCACAGTTGTGGCAGTGTGAACCCTCCTTGTGTGGAGGTCTTTGCTGCAGGTATACCCTGCTGAGATGGGGATATTCTCGACCCTGGCAGAGCTGGGTGCTGCTTGGGGAGGGAGGTGTTTGCACTGGCACCACCTTATCTGTGGCACCTGGCTGTGCTGCGAGTCGATGCTCTCACGTGTGTGATTGCAGCAAGTGAATTCTCTGAAAGAAAACTCCTTTTGCTTTTTCTTGCTGTAAAGCTCTTGCTGTTTCTCACAGGAGCAGTTTCTGTTCAGGGCTTCTGGCTGCCAGGTCCTGGCCAGGCTCTGGGAGGAAAGACAGCCTCAGCTACCACTGGCTCTGCCAGCTGCTCTGGCCAGGGCAGACCAGGGCTGCACGACACAGCCTTGGGCTTGCAGGCTGCTGAGGCTGCTGGTTCGCTCCTGAGGCTTTTTTTGGTTCTCCTGTTTCCTTGACAGTGTGGAAGGACAGATGTTGTCACCTTGTGCACCTGCCCCCCTTGAAGAGAGAGCCCAGGTGTGAGGCAGTTTGGGGAGGTCTGGAGTAGATGGAGTTTGGATCAGTTCCTGTTCAGCAGTTCCTGTGCTGCTGCTTGAGTTCACAATTTCAGAAGTGTCTTCCACCTCATTGCACTCTGAGTGTATTTTTGAAAAGAAGGCTCATGTGTTTGCAGGCAGAGCAGAGACCACTTTCTCCTGCCCAGGGGAGCTGGCAAAGCCAGCTTTTGGAGGAGGGAGAGCTGGTTGTGGGACAGAGGCACTGGGCTGACACTTGGGACATTGTGACCAATGCCCAGATGTGCAAGGCACATCTTGTGTGTGCCTCGTCTCACCACAGCTCTCTCTGCCTCCATTTCCACGTGATCAACAGCAATTAAACCCAGTTTCTTTCCCTTTTCTTTCTCATCTAGTTCCTAAGCATTTTTGGATCAGGAAACGTCTCTTACTGCGTTCAGTAACTGATCTTTCAGTAAAAAGGTTTTGTCCTTAGGAGTCCTAAGTGCTGCCAGTGTATAAATAAAAGTCATGAATGGCAGCCCGGTGGTGCAGCAAGCAGGAGGGCTCCCCGTGGCAGGGGCTGGCCCTGGCTCTCTCTTCTTGCAGTAATTCTACCTGTCAACCTCGATTAACTCAGAGACTGTTTCAAAGTTTTGGCAGGAAGGGAGGATTTCCCTCTTTGAAATTATTATATTAATTTTGTATTTCTGAAACGAGCACAGAGAAACAATCCTTGCTCAGCTACCCCTGCAACAGAGACCTTTCATTTAAGTACTGAAGATAACTAGATACATTCGATCTCTCTGTAATTTAAGATTCTTTTCTTAACCTACCTACCTGTCCCAGAATAAAGTCCTGTCTCTTGATGAACGTGTGTAACATCCTGGCAGCTTCAAGCACAGACCCAGAGAGGTGATGCAGCCCTCCAAATCTTGTCCTACACATCGTGCTCAGGTCTTGGGCTTCCTCTGAGATGCACCTGATGAATTGAGGGAGCCAGAATTAATCTTACCCATAGTCACCTCTTGAGAACTTAACTTTTTGCTGCTAGATTTGATAAGTTACTTTGTGATTTCAGCAGAATTTCACTGGAACATATTCGGTTCCCATCTTGCCCTCATGGCTGCTTTTGTACCTTTGGCATATTAGAGATTATGACTGATGTATTTATACACTTAATGAAACTACTGGTGCTGACTGATTTCTTCAAACCCCCCCCAACCCTCCCTTGTTTCATAACATTTGACAAATAAAAGGAATGCAAAAACTGGCCTGAAATTTGCCAGAATGTTCTTTTTCCCTTTTCTGCCAGAAGATCTGGTTAAATTTTTTTTTAATTCCAGCCGTCAAATGTATTTTGATAAAATTTAAGAAGCTTTCATGCACTCTCTTGTATCCTGAATAAAAATAGAATTTGTGACTTTCTACAAAATTATTTACAGTATTTTTCTGCCAATAATATTTGGATGTAAAGCTCTGACTGGGATTAGTTACCAAGGACAGCTATTTTTACTGTATTCCTGTTCGTTTCATTATATTTTGCAAGCTTTGTTCTCATTCTGTTTCATTTTGATACAGTGCTTACCTGTTTCAAAATATTGTGTGCGTAGTCAAAGTGCCTTTGTGCTCTGCCCCAGAGCAGGCTGACTTTCAGTGGCCAGGGAAACTTTTTGGGATGTATAAAATACCCATCTCTTTCATGGGTTCGCTCTGAATCATCCGTGTTAAATTTAAGGGTACATAAAGTGTGTCTCAACTGTATTGAAATTAGATTAAGAGTCATAGGATTAGCTCTTCTGCATTTTCAATTTGCATATGGGTTTGGGGCCTGTGGGGATTTAAACATATAAATAGGATTTCTGCCTGTGTGTTGGTCCAGAGCGCGGCAGGGCTGGTCAGCAGTCCCAAAAGGGGGGCTGAAGGTGCAGGAGGAGCTGCTGCCAGCAGGCTCTGCCCTGCTCCTGCCCCTCACCCAGATTGGTCCCCTCCTGCCCAGCGAGGTCCTCCCCAGCCTGCCTTTGGCTCTGTCCTCAAATCCCTGTGTTGGAAACAGCTGGGAACTCTTTGGCAGCATGTTTATTTAAAGTCTCCCGTCCCTGTGGTGGAAAAGCTGACCTTGTGTCTCAGATTCAGCCTTATTTCCAAGCTTTCTGTTTGATCTGTTGTTCCTGACCAGGTTTCTTTTATCAGCTCTTCGTTCAGCTGCTCACCATATTTTCCTCTCCAGTTCTTTCACGTTCTCCAGCACTCCCCTATCGCAACCTTTATTCCTCATCCTTCAAAGCCTGACTTCTTTCTATTCAGATCTCCATCCTGCATCCCGAAATGTCATGTCCAAGTTCCTGCTTGATGGGACATTGAGTGTTCACTGAATGTGGTTTGACATCAACTTGTCTGGAAAATATTGCACTTCTATTTTTCAGAAAAAAAATATCATGAGATATTTCTATAACAATTTTCAGTGACAGTCTGCCTGTAGGTATTGGGACCTTGAAAATCTCAAGTGAAGCAGGAGTTTGTGCATTCAATCTTTTGCTCAGGAGATCATGGAAAAATGAGTGTAAAATATGTGAATTTAACATTTTTCATAACATGTATAAATAGTGAAAGTAAAAGAGCCCTCTTGTTTAATTGCAATATTGGGCCTTCAGGCTCATTTAGAGCTGGAAAATACTGTTAATTCATCAGATGAAGAGATCAGAGTTTGACTTACCAATTAATTTTTCATATTATTAAGAAGATAGAGAAATAAAATTCTGTTTGGTCTCTGCTGTCCTTGACTTAAATGGGAGTTGCACAGCTCTGCGACCCTAAATCTGACGCTGCTCTGTAAGCTTTCTCCAGTTACTAAAAACATGTGGACTTTGTTTTTGGTTTTTTTTTTCAGGCCCTCCATCTGCTCCCCAGAACCTGATTTCCAATGTCAATGAGACATCAGTGAACCTGGAGTGGAGTCCCCCCCAGAACAAGGGTGGCCGGGAAGACATCTCCTACAACGTGGTGTGCAAGAGGTGCGGTGCCGGCGACCTCGGCCGCTGCCGCTCCTGTGGCAGTGGAGTGCACTTCAGCCCCCAGCAGAACGGCCTCAAAACCACCAAAGTCTCCATCACCGACCTCCTGGCACACACCAACTACACCTTTGAAGTCTGGGCGGTGAATGGAGTGTCCAAGCAAAACCCCAGCCAGGACCAAGCTGTGTCAGTCACTGTGACGACTAACCAAGCAGGTAGGAACATAAACAGTAATTCTCTTCCTCTCTCTGCTGCCTGTTGGGTAGGAAAGCTGTGATTTCCATTACGTTTGGCATTAGCAAATGAATGCGAGGAGCTCTAAGATGTGTAACTGGGTCAAACCCTTATTTTCTGGTTATTTATATGGATAGTTTAAATTCTTCAGAGCTAGAAAGAGGGAGGACGTTTCGGTGCTGTGTCTGGGAGCAGGCTGTGCTGCAGCACGTGGGGAGGACACTGGGAGGCATCTGCAGAACCACAACAGCACGGCTGCCCTGCCCCGTTCCCTCTCCTGGCCCTCCAGCAACTTGGCCCCTTTGTAAGGGAGACCCAGCACAGGGGCACGAACGAACAGGAACGTGTCCTTGGTGTTCACAGAAGGCAAAATACGCACTCTGGGAGCACAGGGTTGTGCTCCTGTCCCCTTTCAAAAAGGGCTGTGTGAGATTCAAAGAGTGGGCCTCGCTTGCCTGCCTGCTCACTCTCCTCTCCTGCAAAGTCAATTAGATTCTGTCCCGTTGTTAAGTAAATACCTCCTTAACCTGCTGCTGACAACGTTTCAATTGATCAGAGCTGGCATTGCTGTAGAAATCCTATATGAGCTTTCATCTTCATGCTGTCTGATTTTTGCGCTTCATTCATCTGGGAGAGTGAAATACTATTTCTGTGTATAGCAGATTACTTCAGATACCCTAGGCAGTTCTGATTTTTTGGTCCCTTTTGCTTGACCTAGTAAGGGCAAAGGCTGCTGCAGCAGATTGCCATTTAGTTTTGATGCTAATTTGTTTGATCTCTTTCTTTAATTACATGAAAACATTTCTTAGTTAGCAGCAAGCTAGGGTTTCTCACACAGGGTTCCAGCTGAATTTTTAATGTAATGCACAAAATTATATATGTTTGAATATGACAGTCTTCTGTATGCAAATTAGAGATCCAGACTGTCAGACCGGCTATAAGACCGTCAAACCTGTTATCTGATGGCTCACAGCACTGATTGCCTTCAGGTCCCACAGATGTTGCTGGCATTCAGCACCTTGGAGCGTAGCTTACAGGGTAGTAATTTATTGTTAGACTTCTGCTGTATGGGACAATATTAACGTTGCACATTTTGATAGTACTGGATTGCATAAATATTTTTAATTCTGTTCCCTAGTAGATGTGTGTGAAAAATAGGTGTGCATGGTCTAAATCTGCAAATTTTAGCTGTAGTCTGGAACGTGTCAATATTACCGGTGAGAGATACGTTCAGTTTTGCAGTGACAGTTACAAGTGAAATTGTCAAGTCCAAGCTGAAGCTCCTTTGAAAATCTGGTCCAGCGTTTTTTGTTCTTCACGTACAGTTGACAGCATCCCTTTTAAATTATGATTCAAAAATTCAAACTATCACTTTGCCTAGTGAAAAGAAGACTAATAGAGAGCAGGGGCTATTAGGGAGTCTTGGGAGAAAGCCGTGGGAGAGTGCTGTCATACGCTATACGAAAAGAGGAGGTTGAGAACAGCAGCAGGGACAGTGTTTTTGTGCTATGAATGCCTAGCAAAGAGAGTATTTCTGACTGATTTTGGCGTGTGTAAGGATTAGTGGATGCATATATGCATGAATAAGTGAGCAGGATCTATCTACCGTGTGAAAATTCTACCATCTTATGCTTTTGTATGCAAACCAAAATCTGATGGAATATGCAAATAAGAATTGATTTTGTTTATTATCCATGAGTAACATTCTTCACATCGGGAAATTTGTATTTTTGCCAACATTTACAATTTAGAAACATGCCCAGTCTATCAAATGCGTCAGAGGGCCAGGGAAAATTGTTAGTGGTATAAATGAAAATTAACGCCAAGGTGCCGGTGTTCTCCCGTTCCTCATGCAACTTTGCGGTTTCTTCTGCATAAAAGATCTAAATAGAAACGTGTGGCCTAAACCGACAGATCTCAGCTGAGATAAATAATCCTTACATATGCAAATAATCCCATTGATTTTGGTGAAGCTGCCTGCTTGAGTAAAGGTTTGTAAAGTTAGACCCTTGGGTTTTACGAGTACTGATCTGTTTAATCATTGTAAATGTGTGTCTGGGGTGCATTAAAATCCTTGTGCCACTAATTTTCTTTCACTATATTTCATTATAAAGAAATCACGTCATGATAGAGCACTGCCACAGGCTTGGTTTTGATCTTGCACCTTTCTTACACTAATGTAATGCCTTGGTTTCTTTGAGGCAATTTCTAAATTCAGATTAGAGCCAAGCTCCTCCATTAAAAACACTTCTTCCCTGTTTTGCAAATAAAAATGAAACCACCAGCACTGAAAATTTGTAAATTACTTTGGTTTTGCTCTCTCTGCTTGTACTTTCCAATATTTGATAGAAGAAAAATGTTGTCAATGTGTTTTTTGGAGTTCTTTACATATGAGCAGTGTTTTTGTGTTGTATTCTGGAGAATTTGCTAGAATTTCGTGCAAGAGGTGCATCTCTGAGTAAAATTCAGTAGGAATGCAGGAGACCAGGGAATCCTTCCTCTTAACAAACTGAGCTTCCAAATATGCAACCACATAATCTGAAGAAAATATGCAGAAATTTTAGAAGCAGTTTTTGATGTCAGAATCAGGAATCCAGGTATCTGTATGTTTGCACGTGTTGGTGTCAGCCCCTGTAGAAGGTGTGCATTTGGAGACAGGCAGAGAACAATGAGAAATCAGTTCCTGGTATATTCGGCACAAAATTGACGAAATGTATTGCAGTGACATGAAAGGTGCAGTCGAAAGGCACAGGTGTTTTCTTTGTTTCCTTTTGCCATTTTACTCCCAGATAGAATGATATGAGGCAGTTTACTTTCCCCTCTTTGTTTAGAAATTCTGCAGTTTCCAATACTGTAGAAAAGTGTTTAAATGAAAATAAGATTTGCCATTCAAAGTAGGATCAAAAAGCACTTGAAAAAGTATTTTTTCTGCTCCCTTTGAAAAGGTCCTGGTTTTTATAGCTTTCTTAAAAAAAAAATAAAAAAAAAATATTTCAGGCTTTGAACCAAGTACAAATTTCTGTCTCCTAGTTAAATACTTCAGTGTTGTGACATTTTAAGAATTTTGAATCATGAATTTAACTTGCTGTTCTGCATGTTTAGTATAATATTTTTTTAAAATTTTTTTTTGAGATGGGAACTGTTACTCTTTTCCCATGTAAGATTAGAAACAACTTAAAAAAGATTAGAAGCAAATTAAAAAAGCAAGGATGGAACACCAAGCTGCTGAAACTTGGAGCCAGCACCCTTAGCACTGGAAGTGCTGATATTGTGGGTCTCCATCAGTAGTGGCGGCTTTTGTGGCTTTCAGTTTTTGATGAAATGAAATGAAATAAGCCCTTTTTCTGTCTTTAAAAAATGTGAATTGACTTGTGGAGGAGAGGCAGACCAGCAATTCTCCTGTGATGCTGCTAGGAGAAGCTAATTTCAATAAGGAACTCTTACCATATAGTTGACAGAATAGCTCAAAAATCTCCAGGCTCTTTTTTTTTCTTTCCTGCTCAGGATAATGCCATGAAGCTGTTCAAAATTAAAAGTAAAGCTCTCAATAAAGAGATCTTGTTCACAGCATGCAGAAAGCTTTTGTGGTTTGGTGGTTTTTTTCTTTTTTTTTTTTTTTTTGAAGAGGTGCTGAACAGTTTATATTGTTATTAAAGATTACAGCGGAGCTTTTCAGGTCTCCAGCCTGAGAGCCGGGTTCTCTGCTCAGTCTCTCTGTGTGCGTGTCCGAGGGGGCAGCGTGGCCAGGACAAGGTCTTTGCACGGATGCTGAGGGTATTTAAAAGGCAGGGCAGCAGCACAGGGGGCAGAGCCTACACAAGCTCAAATGAGATTTAAAATCCAAACTCATTTCG
This sequence comes from Pyrocephalus nanus, assembly GCA_038380795.1. Lineage (NCBI taxonomy): Eukaryota > Metazoa > Chordata > Aves > Passeriformes > Tyrannidae > Pyrocephalus > Pyrocephalus nanus. The sequence goes on along the minus strand of CM076270.1, from coordinate 20,890,767 downwards.
CTGCTTGCTTCGCTCCCTTCGTTTTGTTTGAGTTTTATGAAGGACGGGTGTCCTTCCTGGTCCTTTGCTTGTTGGAGTTTAAAGCAGCTGATGTTTCTGAATAAAGAGACTGCCTGGTGATTTGTTACCTTGTTAGGTTACCGTGGGCTCGGTGTTTCCTTAAGTGGACTGACACAGCTAGATGGATGCAGAATATGCCAATTAGGATGAAAATACAGTATAAATAAATAAACTTACTCTTTCTCCCGTTGCATCATACTGGATGTTTTCAAGCTGCCTGTGCTCAGGATCAAGAACTGATCTTTCTTATGAATATCTCAGGCTCTCTGTCCCGTTTTTCCCTCTTTCTGTTCTCGCTCCTCTCCCCAGCCCCTTTGTCTCTGCGCTCCCCCACACCTTGCCTGTCTAGCTGTCTGTTCACCTGTCTCACAGCCGCTTCATCTCGGAGGCAGAGCGGTGTGGCTGCCGGTGCTGCAGCCCTTCCCCCTCCTCTGGATGCTCCCCTGGTCCCTCTCTGTCACTCAGAGCCCTGCGGTGGTTCGGGATCCATTTCCAGGCAGGAACTAAAATGGGTCACGGTGCCACTAGGACTTAACCAACACCAAGGAGATCTGTGTGAATTGAGTATTCTTCTGGGACAGGCTGCAGTTGTAGTGAACCCAAAATACTGACATTCACTGCAGGGATGGGGAATGTCAACTGTTACTCAGTTTTATTTAGCCTTTAGGTTTGTTTGTTGTTTATGATCTTAATTCTGTTACTAAAAGGAAGAAAAAAACCAAATCTTGAAAAATCCTGATCCTTTGAAAAATCCTGATCCTTTGAGGATGATTGTGTTTTAAGTTAGAAATAGGGGGGGGGAGAAGTGGGAATTATTTGCTTCTAGATGACTCATAAGTTCTACTGGACTTTTTGCTAGGGGAATATATATTCCCACTTTGCATTTCGGTGGGTCTTCTTTGAAAGCCCACGTTTCCTTTCAAATGCTGATTAGCATTCCTCACGTGTTGTACAGAACAGCACTGAAAATGCATATAAGGTCTTACATTCTGCCAGTGTGTTTTAGCCTGTGCTGAGCTACATTTGCAGTCAGTAAAAATTCATGGACATACATTGCCCTTGGTCAGTGTGCACTCCTCGTATCGACAAAATAATAGTTGCTCAGGCAGATCAAAAGCAACACCATGCCAAGACCAGAAAACCTAAAGATTTCAGTATTTTAATGTACTTTTCCCCTGGATATTTATGACTTACCTATACAGAATTGCTCTGTAGTGAAATATCAAAAGACATTAAGTAGATTTCAGTCACAGAGCTTTCTTTAGGTAACTGCATGAACACACTTAAACTACACTGTAAAATAAAATTAACAGTTATTATGAAGATTGAACAATCCATCTGATTCTGTAAACTCCCTCATGTTCTTTGAGTATAGTCCTGGTTTCACTATAAATAATAGCAAATCATTTCTGTTTGCTGAGAGTGAACATAACAGTTTTTGATTTTTTGTGTGGTGATATTTATGTGCATAATAAGAATTTTACCAATAGGGAAGTGGTGAAAGAAGTTAATTTTGATTTTAAAAACATCAAGATTTGTAGTCATTCATACTGCTAGTTTTATGCTCAGCTCTTGCAAAAAATGTGCCCTTTTTTTAATGCAGTCCTGGTGAAGAGATGTTTATTGTTGTGTTGAAACATAATTTTAAAGGGCTGTATAACCCCAGTGAAGACTTCATCTCCAAATAGCCAGGGAAGGAGCTCAGTGAATGTGAAGACAGAATTCATCATACACTTGTGTCACAGTTTCACAGACCCTGTAAAATACTGTAAGCTGGCAAAATAAGTCATTTTCTGTTCTGACATCACCCTTCCCTAGTGCCTGGTGAGGCTGTTGGGAGGCTTGTGCAAGTCAGCTCCCCTTCCACGGCTGGTGGGCTTTCCAGTCCAGTTCCCTCCTGGCTCCCTTGGGTGATGTAGGGACAGGGTAGCACTCCTGAGGTTTAGGGCTTTGTGGGGGGAAGGATTAAAGCACTGGGACAGGCTGTTAGTGTTTGGCCCCTTTGAAAAGCGTGGAGGTTGGCAGCAAGCTGGATGGCCCGGCCTGGGAGCTGAGCAGGTTTGTGAGTTCATGTCTCTGCCCAAGCAGAGGAGCGAGTGGCACTCCACATGCTGGGCACAGCTGGACCTGGCTGGAGCCTTCCCAGGCATCCAGGAGTCAATTCAGGTTTTTATTTTTATTTTTTCAAAGCACTTGCTACCAGCAGAGTCCCACCCTTTCCAGTTACTTGTTCCCTGCAGCCAAAGGATACAAATAGCTTGTTCCAGTAGTCCTTTTACAGGCACACAGATCCGTGAGGGAACTCATGCACGTAGCTGGGTGTGTGTAAATAATCACAGCACCCTGGCCACCCAGTCCCCACAGGCCTGATTTAAAATAATCTCTTGGCAAACATCTGGATACATGCCAGCTGTCCAGAGCACAGGAAGTGTGTGTGATGCTATGAGCTGCTGCATTCTTTTTTCTGCAGAATGTCAGGGGAATGGAAAAGGAGAGTTGCAAAGGGGTGTTCTTCTTTTGCCTTAAGGTGTTTGTACTAAGGATGATGGATCAGCAGTCTCCTTATTCCTCAAATGGAGCTCTGCCAAGCGTGAATTCAAAACTAGTAAGCAGGGACTTGAAAAAGGGGTGATCCATGAGCGTAACACTCCGAGTGATTTGTTGTGGAATCTTGCAGAATTCCCAGCTACTTGTGTGCAACTTTCTCATTTTGAATCTAAACCAGTGGTGTTTCTAAGGCTTCATGTTTATCTGCTAGACCTGAGCAGTGATCTCCCCACCTTGTACAACATTTTCAAGCTGGAGGGCTGGGACAACTTGTCAGCTGCTGTAGGGTTTCATCTGCTGTAATCAGTGAGGTGACCTGCCAGGCTGTGCAGGACAGTGCAGGACGGCAACCTGCCTTTCCTTCCCTGGCATTGTTTTTCTGAGGGAGTTGTGTTTTGGCTCTTGCTGTCTGAAGATTTACACCCAAAGGAGTAAAGTGAGAGCTTCTGAAGCAAACCAAATGATGTATTTTGGGAAACCACAGATCTTTCAAATATTAGTGCAGTGGGAGATCCAGAAAGAAGATAAGTGATCTTAGAAATTTGGGAATGGCATGGAAGTGAACAGTGAGGAATACTTTTGAATGGGCAGATTTCAGCCTTGAGCCTCGAAGATGTCATGTGTTGACCACTCCAGGTTTCTTCTGCTGCATGCTTAATTATGTGTGTGAGTTATGTGTGACTGAGTAAGGAGCTTCTCCAAGCTGGCAGATGTAAGTGGGAGTTAACAACTCTGTGTTCTTGCAGAGGCTTTAACTGATGGTCTGTAATAACTGTGTAGTTACAAGCATACGTGCTCCCGTATGCTTAAAAACAAAACCGGGAAAACTATTGTTGAGAAGGATTAAATTATTATTTTAAGGTAACTGCAGCTTTCCACAAAGAAATAATAATTAAAATAACAACTGCCTGCTTTCTGGCAAAGCTGTCTGCACCACCCATTTCCATGAATTTGTATTCAAGGTGGGGGATACAAGTCTTGGTCGGAAGAAAAAAAAAAAAAGAAGTGCTTTCTAAAGCTCCTTAGTAAATAACCAGCTTCAGGGTTCAACGAACAGCTTAGACAAGTTGCATGTCAGATAGAGCCAAGAAGTAATTGCAGCATTTAAATAAAAGTTTGGTCACATTTTTAAAAAGATCTCGTGGTTTGGTATGAAAAATTTAGGTTAGTTACACATCCTCCTGGGGAAAAAGACATTTAATTTCAGGACTGGGTAGAATTGATCATATTTAAATGATATAAATTTACTTCAGGGAGGTGTCAAATTCTGGTCTCAGTGATGCTGGTACAGATGAACAGTTACCAAACTGACAGAGACGAAGATGTGGTCTCGCAGCTTTTATTTGCTCTGGACTATTTAACTGCGTGTTCCCTTTCTCTGGCAGCACACTGACATTTCCCATTCATGGAGCTTGATAACTGATCCGAGCGCTTCCCTTCAACGATTGGCACAGAAATATTTTTGCGTGGAAGGAGATTTTGCCCAAGAATGTTTGTGGCTACCAAGTGTTTAGATGGGCTTCTAAATTCTCTGGTTGTTTTTGCAGCTGACTACATGAATTGGAAAGCAGCCAGAGAGACAGCAGAGTCTGGTCTGTAGTTCAGCAACAATAAAAGGCTTCGGAGAACTTTATCAAAGCTTCCATTAACCCCCCGCTGGTGTCCTCAAACAGGATTTTTTTGAGAGAGTGGAAACACAAAAGCTAGGCTGCACAACTGCCCCTGTGTGTCCATTCAAAGTTTTTAAATCCGCACAGTTGCTAATTAAAATGCCATGCAGAGTGGCACAAATAAACATCGCTGGTCCCCGAAGCCCAAAGTTTCTGCACTGGCTCATAGTTTGGAGGGCAGGATGCTGAACTGACCCTAAAGGGTGGGCAAAGCCAGCCCCCTTTGGTTCTGATATTTCTGCCCTTGCAAAATGTGTGTCAAGTCCATCCATATGCATGAAATCATACTCCCAGAATGCCATCCCAAGGCAGCCAGTTATATTTTATTTATATGGTGCACAGCATTGTGTTAAACCATGAGGACTAAATAGAGCTGTGGCATGCCTGCTGGATCTCTATAATCATGTTTGCCACATTTTGGTGGACATCAAAATGCTGAGCACACGAGTGAATAGTGCTTCTTTTCATTGAGAAATGTCACTTCAGATTTAGCCCCACGTGTGAACTGGTGTGCAGGGAGCGCTTTATTATCGTGGCAGGGCTCCAGTGGGCTTCCCCTCCCAAACAAAGCAGGCAAATGCGTAGCCTTTCTCTGCATCTACTTGAAGGATTTCATGGCGTCTCCTTTGATTAAGGTAATCTGCCTTCATTACTAAATTCAAGAACCAGAGCCCCAGAACTCTTGAGTGCAGTCCCAGAATGGATTCGGGGTCTCTGAAAACTGTGGTTTGTAAACTGGTAATAACAAAAGTTGATCATGGGTTTGCATTTATATTTTTAAATACAGTCAAGCGAGATATAGGAAGCTCAAGCATTTGTATTTTATTTCTTTGGTCAGTTGTATTTCAAACCCTCCCTTATGGAAAAGTCCTACTCTTAATTTAAAAGGAAATGATAACTTTTGTCTCAGCCTTCTGAACTGTTCCTGCAGAATTTATTAGGACTTTTATCCCTGCTATTGAATTCTATCACTTAGCCTTTAAAAGACAATTGACTGATTCTGATTTTTTATTAAATTCTTCTACTGCTCCATAAAATATCTTTGGTTTTGTCTGTATTAAAATCCATTGAAAGTATCCATGGATTATTACAGACAGAAACCCCCTTAAACTGTAATGTGCTTTGGATATAAATGTCTTTCACTTTCCTAGATTACCAAAGGCTAAAAGGAAAGCACTGAAATTTTTAATTAGCTTTTTATTATTTTTAATATTCTACGTGCCATCAAGTAGTCCCATCAAGACATAATAGAACAAGACAGTTTTTGATAAGCAAAATAGGAAGGTATAGTGGGCTGGCAGAGGTGTCTCATGTATGAATTGGATTTTGTGTGGTGTCCATTTATTTTAGCAAACAAATAAAGGCATGATCTGGAGACAACCCACTACAGCGGCTCCCTGGGAAGATTGCGTTTGTCTCGGTAACATACTGCGTTCTTTAAATCTGTCCTCTGAATCAGCCCCAATTTATCTTTCCAGCATAAAAGGGAATGCAGATGGAGTGGCTGCAGCCTCCCTTATAGTTTATCAGGATACTGTGCATGCACATAAATAAGACAGAAAGTGACTGGAATATGTAAGTGACTGAGTGTTAAATCCCATGTTTTTCAAGCTCCCTGGGCACTGCGGGACAGGGTTGGCCATGGGGAGTCCTGGAGGAGCTGCAGAGATTTGTGGGCTCTCCACAGGACCTCAGACACGATGTGCAGATCCAGCAGTGCCTTTCCAAGAGCCTCTCAGCCACTCACTTCCACTACTGCCTGTGCTGAGGGTTAAAACTGCAGTTTTGGAAGTACTGGGAAAAAATTGACCTGAAGAGGATGGACTGGGCTCAAAGGGAGATTTCCTGGCACTGCCTTCACATGTGGCATTTTGCTTTAATCAGAGAATATTTCTATTTCTGTTTATAACACTGACAAGCTGTGAACATCACAGGTTAGAAGGGCTCTGTAACACAGGAGTTCCTTGGCTTATTTTTGGTCTGAGGGATCCTTAAATGGAAGGTACCAGCTTCGTCTGCATCAAATGAGAAGATAATAAAATTTTTGGACATTGATGAAAAAGCTACACTGAAACCAAAACTGTGAACCTTACAGAGAGGAGAGGCATAACACTAAAAAATGCTTTGTGTGCTGTTGGAAGCATAATTGGTTTTTGAATTGCAGGTTTTGAAGGAAGATGATGATTTTTCCTTGCAGTCCCTATCTTGTGCAGGTCTCAGTTCCACCCTGCCAGTACCCTTAAAAGTCCTGGCCTCGGTGGGGAGGAGAGACCTGCTGCAGAGATCATCTCCTCAGGAGCTGGTGTGGGCTCTCAGTGCCATCCTGTGTGCTTGAATCTGGGACTAGAAATGGAGGTCCAAACTTGGAATACAGACCAGTCTGTGCGATTGCTGAGCTAATTTGGGATTATTGTTTTTGTGGGCCCTTATTTACCCAGACTCAGTACTCCTGCAGGACATAAACATGGCTGGTTTCTTTGTACCACTCTAAGTCCTCATAACCTCAGAAGGTTGATTTTTTAAATATTTATTTATTTATTTTTAGGATTCAAATTTTGCAATGGCACTTGCTTTGCACAGGAAATTTTACCAATTATCCTTCCAAGTGTTTTCCACTGAGGCAGCCACCTTTAATATTTAATTGCTGATTCCATTTGGGGTTTTTCTAATTGACACAATTTTAAAATGAATAATGCACTGGTTTTCAGTATGCAGCATAAAACTAAAATAATGAAACTCTTTTATAAGTTTAATTATGTGCCACCTATGATGTAATTGGTTACTGACATCATGAAGTAAGATTTTAATTTTAAGGTTTATGTGTTTCAGGAAGCCCAAGACTCTTCCCCAGTTTGTACCTCATCACTTTTTTTTTTCTTCTCCTTTTTTTTTTTTTTTTTTTTTTTAATGAGCAGCAAACATCAGGCAATGTTGCCTTTTGCAGCAACACTGAGTGCAGAGTTTTCTCTCTCTCATTGGGTCTATTAATGATTTTTAATTTCCTGAAGAAATCTGCCTGTTGCGGGTGAAGTAAAGAGAGTTTAATTCAGTTCCAGTGAAAGGACGTGGTAGGAGAGCTCCAAGTGTGAGAGTTAGGTGTGCTGCAGTCTGATTCTCCGTGGAACTTTCCAAAGGCACACAGTAGTTTTTTCACGAGGAGAAGGGGAACTTTGGTGGGGAGTCTGGCAGGGTGTCTGGCAGCATCCTGGGAGAATGAGAATCTCCAATTGCTGCCAGATCAGTGTCCTTCACAAAATGCTTCTGATGTGAGCCCAGGAAATCCAAACCTTGATTCGATCTCAAGAGTTTCTCAATAGCTCAGAGGCTGAGATGGTATCATGTCAAATCCATCTAACCTTTGTACAGAAGGTACTTTACCGGAGTTCCAGCTGAATGCTCTGAATTTCAACTATAATTAAAATTTATAGGTTGTTCAGCTGAAATGTAAATACGTAAATGCAAACCTTCTGCACCAGCCTCTTCTGCATGATGGAGCTTAAAGTAAATACAGCTGAAGTTCCTTAACTTTGGTGACTTTGAAACAATTTATGCTCTCAAGTGTTAAGATGGGAATTGTGATTTTTATTGTCAAGTGAGTCCTGGGGTTTGATCTCTTGGGTGCCTCAGGCTCAGGAGGGCATGTTTGGGACCCAGCCTGCAGTTGCTGTTGGAGCTGTGGATCACAAATGAAGTAAAATGTTTATAATTTCATTACCTTTTCTTTCCCCAAGATTCTTGCCATTTCTGCCTGCAGGTGATTGATCTGAGAAACCCAAATGGCAAAGTCTAAGTCTCTGCTATTACAGAAGCACTTAAGAAGCCAGGATGAGACAATGTGGCCAAATCTATTTATTAAGATAACAAATGCTGCTTTAGTAAAATGAGTCATACTTTTTTTTTTTTATTTTTTTTTTTTTTTTTTTAGAAGATACTTCAGTACTTCCAAAGTGTCTAAGTGGCAAATAGGGCAGAGGCTTTTATTTGTCTGGATTTCAAAAAGGCTTTTAAGCAGCTCTTTTTACAAAATCTAATGTTTTTAATGCTGAAGGCAAGTGACAAAGATGTTATTTATCACATTGTATATATCATCTGGACATACACGTTTCAAGTAAATAAAAAGTAGCTGTGCAAGAACCAAGGAGAACGGCATTAGATGTGTTGCCTTGGACACCAGATTACACATTTGCCCCATAGTGGGGTTAAGCTTTATCCCATAACTGTGGGAGTATCCACATGCTCAGGTGACTTGGTGGTAAGTGTAAGAAAGGACCAGGGAGTAGATATAGTAATTTACTTCTTTGGTCCTGCACAGTTTAAAAACAGCTCTACCCCTCTTGTCTGTTGACTCATGGTGTGTATGCGGGCTTGTCTTAACTGCTCTGACTGTGGGCAGAAGGATGGCAGAATGGAAGGAGGAGTAGCTGGATGGTTGTTTCACTTGAGAAAGGGCTTAGAGAATGGGACAGGGGTCTCATTTGGGGGCATCAGATGTGTCTTTATGGGTAGCTTTGATTTCCTGGTGGAAGGGGCTGGAGGGGTAGTGGAGTTTGTTTGGAAAAGGCGGCTCGGTGGATCCTCCTCCTGTGCAACAGTGCAAGGGTAAAGGACAGGCTATTTCTGGGGAGGAATTAGCTCTGGTGGCTGGGAGGAACAGCAGGGTGTGTGGGTGAGGTAGAGTTGCCCTGAGGGGATGGTGCTAAGTGGGTCACATTGCCCCAGACTACTTATTTAGAGCTGTTGGGGAATGCCCCGTTTCCAGTATTATTATCTCCTTTAATAACTGGGGGCTATGGTCTCTAACTCCTCATTTTGGCTCCCCACAATGCTGCACGTTGTGTCACAGCATCAGTGGTTTCTGGCAGTCTGTGCTTGCTGGGCCATCATCTGGGAAGTGAGGGAATGATCACAGCACGTGCTTCCCACAAATGTTCTACCCAAATCCGTGTCCTGGGATCTTGCCTCTCTTAAGTGTGACCGTTCCAGCTCATGGCATTTTTCTCTTTGTCTGGACTGCCTGGCCCATTTTTTCTGCTTCTCTCAATCCAATATAATGCAGTGGAGCATCAGTGTTGGCTTCTTTAGGCTACAAAATTTATTGTTGTTTACATTGGGTCAGATTCCAACCTCAGCTAGAGCGAGGAGTAACTGCAACATGACCTGCTTTGTGACCAGCGGCTCCAAACCTGCTCAGGTCAGACAGCTGCTGACTAATTCCCCATCTCAACAAATTACTTATAGCTCTAGAGTTTCTAGAGCAACTCACAGCACTAAGTATATTCACCCTTCTGCATTAATCATTCTAGTTCAAGCATTTAGAAACGTTTCGGTGCTGCATTTTTTAAGTGGCTGTAATGTTCAGACGGATTCTTATAAATTGCCTTCCAACTGAAAGGCTTGTTTTCCTGTTTGTTTTAAACTGGCATTCATACATACAGGAAATACACGGTATTCTGCCATGTTTCTGTTGGCAACTATTAAGTTATCCTTGTCAGAACATGCCAACAGGATTTCTTAGCAAGCTAGCAGAAAGAAAACAAGCAGTTTTCAGACTAAACAGACCCCATGCTTGAGTTGTAATACAGATCTCTCGTTAAATGCTATGTAGGTTCTATAATCTTTTGGTTTAAGGCAATCTTGGGGATTGTAGGTTGCAGATTTAGATCTTTGGAGTTATTCCAGACCTGCACTGCGTGAGCTGACATCAATTTTTGGTCTTCAAAATTGGAGAGCCAGTACCTGAAAATAATGCATTGCTGTCAAGAAGTGGCCCTCTTTAATAGCCAGAACAAGCATGCAAAATCTTCTTTGCCATCCCTTCGTTTCTGATGTAAACCACAGGGAACTGTGGTCACATCTCGGTTCCTATAATAGTTTTTATCTCAATTGGAGCAGCTCTGGTATGCTGAAGGAGTCTGTGCTAAAACTGACACAGAACTGAATGTGCAGCCCAGAAAATACACAGGCTCTTTGTGGATTCTCAGCAGCCACTGCATGTCACCAAGAAATGAAGTTGGATTGGGGTGGTAAAAATATACATCACTTTAATAATCCTCAACTACTACTATTTGTTGCTGCTAAGAGCCTGGGTTTTCCTTCAAGCTTTTGATTTGATGCAAGTCAGAGCCAGCTTTTGTGGTTTGGCAAGATTTGCAGCGCAGGTTCTTTTGGGAGAGGCAAGAAATGAAAACTTTAAAACAGAGGAAACATTTTAAACATAATAATACTGTGTTAACAGTCTTCCAAAATCTCATTTTCTAGCCCCTTTCTTTATGAACACATTACAAACATAACTGGTGTGAGCTGGACGCTAGTTTTGAGAGCTTGTCGCTTCTTTTTCTCAGAGGTCTTTGTCTGTGACTGGTTGCAGAGGCTGGAAAGGAAGGGAAGATCCCTTGTGCCTGTCATTTTGGATGAATGTGTCCTGTGAGAGTATCCCGTGGCCAAGCTGGTGCTTTTCCTGAGCAGTGTAATTTCTAGTAACAAGGAGGGAAAGTTTAGTTCAGCAGCCTCGTGGCTGGTTGAAGGGATTGAGAGAAAGAGGCCAGGCTCAGCTGTCAGGCTGCTTCTCAGCAGGATTTTCACGTGTGGGTGGATAACCTTGGGCACTTTACTCCAGCGGCGTAGATTTAAAGTCTTTGCTTTAAAATGCTAAAGCTTGAAAATGCTGGCCTGAATCCTGACGTGTCTCAGTCTCCAAGCTGGGAGGTGTTCCTCGCCAGTCGTCATTCCTGGGGGAGGGAGAGGCAGACGGTGGGAAGACGGAGGACTCGGGAATGTCTTGGGAGGCTTCCAGTGGCTTGGTTGAGTAATCAGGCCTCTAGATCCTTGTCCAAGTCCTAACCTGGCCCAATCATCACTAGTACAAATGTTTGCTCCACTTACACAGAGGGAATAATGAAAAAAAAAAAAAAAAAAACGCCTAAATATGCATGTGGTTAATTTTTAAAGTGCACATCCAGCCCGCAGACTCTGGCAGGTCCCTCAGAGAAAGGCGTGGCTGTCGCACTGGCAGTGAGGAACAGGAATGCCAAACTCTGGCTCTGTTCTTCAGACGTGCAGACGTCTAATGTGTGTGTGCACATCGGTTCACATGTGCAGAAAGCTTTCATTTGCTTATCCTGATGTACATGCGTGGCTTATGCATATGCTTTGCATCTGTTTGGAAATGTGGTCTTCTCCTTTGTTTGCAAAGCCATTTGCCAGGAATACTTGGAGCGGAGGGGTGGTGTTCCTCAGGAACTGGAGCATTTCTGCCTGGACAGGAGACAGGAGTCAGGAGTGGATAAAAGGCCCAAGGGACCACAGGAAACAGAACTTTAGGAAATCCTTCTCTGCAGAGAAAGACCTGGGAGTCTTGGTGGATGATGAGTTGACTATGAGCTGGCAGTGAGCCCTTGCTGCCAGGAGGGTCAGTGGTACCCTGGGGTGCATCGGGAAGAATGTGGCCAGCAGGTCGAGGGAGGTGATCCTGCCCCTCTACTCAGCCCTAATGAGGCCACATCTGGAGTGCTGTGGCCAGTTCTGAGCTCCTCAGAACAGGAAAGACAAGGAGCTACTGGCAATGGTCCAGTGGATTCCACAAAAATGATGAGGGGTCTGGAGCATCTCTCTTATGAGGACAGGCTGTGGGAACTGAGCCTGTTCAGTCTAGAGAAGAGAAGACCGAGAGGGGATCTTATCAATACATAGAAATACCTCACAGGGGTGTCAAGAGGATGGTGCCAGACTATTTTCAGTGTGCCCAGCAACAGGACGAGGAACAATGGCCATAAACTAAAACACAAGAAGTTCCACCTCAACATGAGGAAGAACTTCCTTAGACTGAGGGTAACAGAGCACTGGAACAGGCTGCCCAGGGAGGTCATGGAGTCTCCCTCTCCCAAGACATTCCAAATCACCTGGATGTGTTGACCCTGCCTTGGCAGGGGGATTGGAGGAGGATCCCCAGAGATCCCTTCCAACTCCATCAATTCTGTGATTCTGTGAAAGGGAGCTGCCTTCTTTTTAATTTATTCTGCTCCATGTAACTAAACAGGGCTGGATACTTCTCCCTTCCCTTCATTTCAATTTGGTGCGACAGCTCGTAGATTAAGTTGCTCTCTTACATGAATAAAATTATCAGAATCTGGCTTAAAGAATGTTGCCTTTAGAAGTGATTTAAACCATATTTGATTCTCTGTGTTGCATATGCTTTTCCTGCTGTGAGATTATTTGCTAATATAATTCACAAAAATCACACGTAAACCCCCACAATGTTGCAAGGTAAATATTCAAATGGAAAACCTGAAATGTGCCAGGTTCCCCTATATATGTTGTGTCCTAATCAAGAGAAAAATCTTTTAATGGAAGATTTTTTTATTGTCTTGTTTTGATTTATAAGAGGACTTTTGTTCAGTGTTAGATTCTCAGAAATCTTGTTTTCTTTCTTTTTTTTTTTCTTTTTTTTCTTTTTTTTAAGTAATTAATAATGGAGCAGGCTTTTAGTATCTACCCTGGAAGGTAAAAACCCCTTAATCACAGTAACATCATTAGTGCTTTCAAGCATTTAATTTTGATGCTTGACAAAGCGCATAGCCATTGATAAGAACAAATAAGTGTTGTGTGCAATTGAGGGAATAAAGAAAAGCATGAAAACCCCTAAGCTTCAAGTAATTAAATTTAAATATGTTATTTGAATTTAGCTGAGATAATGTACAAACTGTGGGTATATTTTTCAGTCAGTGAAAGACCCCTTGAGTAAACATGATCCATTTAAATTCAAATCATGGGGAGTGGAAAGTAAACCCTGCTGTGGGTAAGAAGGCATCTTCAATAAAACACTGGGCATTGTGTATCTTTGATATCTGAGTACTCATGTGTTGTAGTTTTATAAAGGGCTGTTTTCACTCATGGATGCCTACATGCCAGAGACTTTATTGCATCTATTTATTTCCTGTTTTTTCCTCTCCCTTCCCCCCACCCCCATTTTGAACCAGTAATGAAAAACTGACACTCTGCCTCTGCCATCCTTTAAAGTGCCTCAAAACTGTTACAATTCAGCACTCACTAGCCTTGGGATATGGCTTTATGGCATTGGGGTGAAGTTTTTGTTGTACATCTGTGCTCTTTCTCTCTCTGTAGGCCACAAGCTCAGAACCGAGGTAATAAAACTACTAGTAGGTGTTTAATGGCAGGTTATTGAGGAAGTAGATGAAAGAAAATTGCAACATTCACATCAGTAGGGAGGGGGGTTCTTGAGGGAGAGGAACTGCTGAGCTTTGAACTCGGGAAAGTTACACTTGGTGCTTTTGTTCAAGGGGGGACCCCTTCTTAGGCATCAAAATACCTCATCATTGTGTTAAATGGGCTGTTCTGGTAGAATTGGTGCTTGGTATGTGCAGTTTGTGCACGTGTGGCAGAAAGCTTGCTGTTGTAAGCAGTGGTGATTGAGAAACAAGTTATTGCTTAGTGTTCCTTTGCAAATATCAGGGAGTAGGGTGGATGAAAGTGCAAAAAGTGAAAGAAAAAACTCCCTTCCATAAGTATCATGGAATCTTATTGTGACTATCTTGATTGTGTATATTATTCTTTTTGGTCAAGCTGTCCTCAATGTGTTTTATGTAGGAGTGTGTGTATCTAATGAATCCCTTATAATGTCCACGCACATATAAGAGAAGATTCTGTCTTTTATTCTGCTCATGATCATTTTATAGCCTTGCATATTTATCTTCACATCAGAGGCAATTTAAAGGCAAAAGGGAGAAGAGCAAGGAATGTAGATGTTTTGCAGAAGCTCACCCAGAAGGCTGTTACAGCTGCCTGGAGTGCCACCATGAGCTGACAGTGAAAATGTTGTCTTTGTCCTGGACTCTGCTGACCAGATTCTTGTGCCCTTTGATAATATATGTGCAAGGAGACCTAGACCTCCTGTTCCCCCAGGAGTCCACTGTTTCAACTGCCCAGGATCCTGAAAAACAAGGAAACAAATAAACCTGATATGTAGGGCTAGGATTTTATCCATACAGTGGGGTAATTGTGGGTTAACCCTGTGGGTACTGGGCCAAGTTCCTTCAGGTCACCATCCTATTGCATAGATCATTGTAGGTCTGTGCTGCAGAGATGTCAGACAGCTCCTGGACAGCATCTTGCAATTCTAGTACTTCATCTTGTGGTTGGACTTTGGCATTCCTAGGATTTCTGTATAACATATGGAGAGACAGGATGTACAGTCAAAACAAACTCAGAAACAAATTGCTCATCTGCAGAATCCAGGACAAAAGAAGAGACTAAAAGATGAGGAGGATGAATTTGCACATAAAGGACAGGAAGGAAAAAATAGGGCCATTATTAAAATTGTAAGGAATAACAAAGGAATTGATGTACAAGTCTTCTTTGTGTCCTGGAGGTCAGGAGTGTGATGCTTATTCCGGTATGGTGTAGTGCCTAAGATGGGCTGTCCATTTGTGAGAGACATGAGAAAGCACTTGTTAAGCTATATAAAGCTAAGCATCTTTCACAAGCAGGATTAGTTAATATAAATTCCTCTGCTGCAAATAGCCATTTTACAATAGGGAAGAAATGTGTTTTCGTACAGCACTTACCAGCCCCGTGTTGAAGGACTCACTAAATTCCAATATAGATGCCTGCAGAAATGAAATGGGAAACCAAGGGGGAATAAAAAGAGGATAAAGGAAAGAAAGTGAACTTTCTCTCTACAATTCTTGAGGTCAGACCAGTGTAAGTGACAGATTCTTGGTAAAAAGAATTGCCTGTCTGCCCTGCATGAGGCACCGATTAACTAAGCAGATTTCTCTCTGCTTGGTTTATCAGTAATGGTGGGTGCGTGTGTGTTTTCGGGTAACAAATCTGATTTCTAATTTATTAGCTGAGCAGTATTCTTAGTGCAGAGGGGAAGAAAAAAAGTCTGATTCTCTGTTGAGGAACTGTGAGGTTATTAAGCAGGTTCTCAGTCATGCCACATATCTGATTTGATGGAGCACACCTGGATCCTCCCTGTTGGCTGTGTTTATAGTCTCCTCTGTCATTCAGTGTTTGCCTTTGCGTGTGAGAGACAGACAAGGAAAAAGAGATAAAGGTTCTGGAGGCATTTCTAACAGAGATGCCAAACTGTCAAATAGTAAATCGGGAAGCAGCTCCCTGATGGTTTCACATCAAGAGGAGACACCCTTTTGTGACTGTGCAGTGTCTACTGGTTATTTTCACTTCTATCAGAACTGTCTGATATGGTCAAGTAGGCTTGAGGCTTTCAACATTCAATTTTCCTTTCATTTATAGTGACTGTTTTATTTATTTGTCTTTCTTGGTAGTTTTCAAGGATACCTGTTTCAAGGATACTTTTTACTCTCTAACTTTTCGTGGACTGTCATCCCGAAGTTAAGGGTAGAAAAAGAAACAAAAAGAAAGGGAAAGGAGGGGAGAAAAGAGCAGCTACAGCATCAGGGGACAAAAGAAGAAATATATTCAATTTAGGAAGACCTCTAATCTCTGGTTATACAGGACAGCTTTGTTAGATAAGATTAAAAATTTCATGAATGTCCCTTTTTATCCCTGGAGACTCCACCATTTATACCAGCTATTGTCAGCATCAAAAGAGCTTGATAACAGCTGGCTAGAGACGTGACCACACAGCAACACAACAGCGAGAAAGGGGCAGCCGGGTTCATAAATCTTCAGAAAACCCGTTCCCCAGCACGGCCATGAATCTGCTGCTATCACAGGCAAAGGAGAAGGCATTGTCCTCCAGCCAGTCAGAAACCTGAACTTCAGCATTAGCAGGGGCTCTGTAGACAGTGCAGGGTGCACAAAGAGATGTTTTCCATTATCTTCTTCATTGCAGCCCTTATTACTGACACAGATATAGTTTAAAGATCTCGGAGTTTAGCTTGTTGCTAGGTTTTCCCAAAAATCCTGCAGCCCTTACCCTTGGCAGTACAGTACTACTTGTTCTATTCATTGCATCGATACAGCACCACATGGGACAGGGTCAGATGATGCCAGTTTGGTACAGAGTGGCCCAATCTCTGGTATCTTTTGGCTGGGAAGGAGTTATCAAAGCCAGAATCTGGCCCTTGGTTGCTGAGCTTCCCATTCTCCAGGGACTGCTCACAGACTGTGACGTAAGCAAGGCAAGTTAGGAGGCACAAATTGGCTCAGACTCTTGAAATACAAGTTTCCTGGTTTTAGTGGGAGGGTCTAAATTCATATGCATTCAGCTTTATTCTGGTCTTTCTTAATTCACTGGCAACATTTTCTCAGCTTCAGAGAAAACAAGATTGGAACCTCAGGAATTTCATTGTTCCTGTAAAGTAAATAGCTAATGAAATAACATCAGTTAATTTTAGGAGATGGAAGAAGAGAATCACTGTAGACCAAAACAAAAGTACAAGTCTGTGCACTGTGCCTGATAAATGACAAAAATAAGGCAGATTCTTTCAGAACCTCTATCTCTCATGGAGCTTTATACTTGGGAATCGTGAACATTGTGGTGTTTAGACAACTGGGTTGTTACTTGAAAAGCCATCTACCTAGTATTGTCCAGAATCCAAAACCAATCTTTATTAGAGAGGATTAAATGTAATTTTGTTAGAGAAAACAGGAAAAATTTTTAATTCTTCTCATGTCTCCTCCCTGCCCCCTGCAAGAAAAACACGTTTTCTGAAAGTGCTCATGTTGTGAAAGTTACAATTAAAAGTACATCTTCCTCACTTAAACGAAATTATTGCTTATATATATATTTTTTTCCTTCTGGCAGCTCCATCCCCCATTGCACTGATCCAGGCTAAAGAGATAACAAGGCACAGTGTTGCCTTGGCTTGGCTGGAACCTGACAGGCCAAATGGAGTCATCCTGGAGTACGAAGTCAAATACTATGAAAAGGTACTGTTCAAAAATTGACAAGCAAGGAGTTTCCTTTGGGTTTAGGTAGAGCTTTATACTTCATTCTGTTGCGTTTCATTTCCAGATAGGATTCCGTCATTTGAAACCAAATAGATTCAGTTTAATAAAATCCAGTTAAGGATTTCATGCACTTGAATGGTTGCTTGAAAGAATAAAACTCATAGGCTGTTCCAGCTGTATGGAATGAGTTTATTTGGTTATTTTTTTTTTCCCTACCTAGGAACTGAGCTTTTGTAGCAATCATATTTATAATGAGAATCAATAATGTCGGGCAGAAGTGAGACATTAGCTTTACCTCATAGACAGAAGTATAATAATGAAGTATATAACAGAGTCATAATAACAAGATCTGTTTGCCGATAGCTTCTGCCTAGAGTGATAGTGTGGACTGGCTGGCTTTTAATAGAGAATAAGGAAAGAAAATTACATTCTTCATACTTTTCAAGTTAGAGGGAGATGTTATTCCTCCAAATAACTTCTCGAGTATGGAATTATGAAAAGAGCTATTTTCTTTGAGGGTTCTCTGCAAAAATGAACAATTACCTGCTCTTGCTTGTGTGTGCTGCCTCTCATATGCACATGCATGCTTCAAAATTTTTTTTTTATAAAGACAATCACTTGCTTTCCTAGCATATACAGAAAAAGGCATCTGATTTGCAGACAAGCTAGATTATTACATTTTCTGATGGATTTTCCAGGCAAAAATAGAACAATTCTTAAGACTGGACTTTCTGGAAGACATTTTCCAAGTCTTTCTTAAAATATTTTTATCAATTTTTTTATGTGGCTTTTGGCTGGTAGGAAGAAAAAGAAAGTGCCAGTATGTGTGAGTAAAATGCGCTTGCTCATCGAGAGAATCCTATTTGAAAGCTTGGCTGTTTTCCAAAGGTTTTCATTGTGTGATTTCTTAAGTAATCAGTGATATATGAGCATCATACCTACCGCCTCATCATCCTTTTTTGGCTTGCTCAGAGCTCCACGCAGCACGCAGTGCTGGGGTATTGAGCAAGGCCAACAGCAGGAGCCCTCAGGACATATTTTGAGAATTCCATCGTTGTGAACTCATATTTTCTCATCGTGACAGCTTTGGCAAGGCGGTGGGGTTTGTTCCATGGTTCGTGGCGCAGCGAGGAGTTTTTGCTGGGTCACCGCTGAGTTTGTTCTCTCGTTGGCAGGACCAAAACGAGCGCAGCTACCGCATCGTGAAGACGGCCTCCAGGAACACGGACATCAAGGGCCTGAACCCCCTCACTTCATACGTGTTCCACGTGCGGGCCAGGACAGCAGCAGGGTACGGGGACTTCAGCGGGCCCTTCGAGTTCACAACCAACACAGGTAATGACGGGCCCACTGAACGCTTTTCCCTGAGCGAAGATGTAGCTGAGCTGCGTGCTGGGAGCTTCCTGTTGGATGGTTGGGCTGTAGGGTGTCTGTTCTGAGAAAATGTTCTTCTGTGGCCACGTGGCTGTTTGTGGTGCCCTGAATCTGACCCGAGATATCTATTTGGATGTGCTGTATTCTAGGTTCTAGCAGTGACAATACTTCGGTGTGGCTTAAGGCAACGGGCACCCTATGAACACCTGGAAGCTATTGATGCTTCAGAGATTTTTGTTTCTGTAAATATGGATTTTTGCACGTTTCTGGAATGTCTTATTTTAAGGGGAACAGAAGCCTGTTACTCCCCTTTGCAAGCTATTGACACAGATTATTTAGGTGTCCTACATCAGCTCATGTATTTGCACTTTTCCTTAGACAGTCATATAAAGACAAGAATGTTTGAATTACATTGTCAGCAGAGCTTTTCACTTTGCTCAAGGAAACGTGCAAATTTAGCCCCCAGAATGTTTGCTTTTCTGTGGCAGGAAGGCAGTGTGACCGAGCCTATTTTATTTTGGACATACAGGTCTGCTTAAATCAAGTTAGGGTCATGCCAGTTAGCGGCAACATCCTTCAGGATGTTAACAACTGAAAGTAATCAATCCAGCAGGAAGAGGGTAGACATTTTAAAATAACTTACTCTCTTTGTGTCAGCCTAGAGAGTGATCATCTGGCCCCACTGAGAGAAAAAGGAGGAGGAAAGAAGTGTGGAAAGCAATTAGAAAGGCAAAAAAAGTTAGCCATTATACATTCTGAGCAGCACTGAAGTAGAGAAGGAGAGGGAGTGCTTGTTCCCAGTGAACTTAAGTTCCCCAAATCATTATCAAACATCATGTCTTCAGCTCATTAGCACCCTGTTGGAAAATTGTGTGAAATTACTATATAATAAAGGCCTGAAAGTAGATTTGAGTGCTACTCTAAACTGCCTTCACAAGCCAGAAAGCTCATTGAGTGCTACCTAGGTTGATTTTTTGAGGGTGTGTGACACTAATGCTCCCTCTTCTGTTTTCAGTTCCTTCCCCCATCATAGGCGATGGTACCAATCCCACAGTGCTTCTTGTTTCAGTGGCTGGCAGTGTTGTTCTTGTGGTCATTCTCATTGCAGCCTTTGTCATCAGCAGGAGGTAAGAACTTAAGCTTCTCTCTCCCTCTTTTTCTTTCATCAGGGAGCTTTTTGTCTCCTCCAAACAAAGCTAAATTCTTTGATTAGCATCATAAACAGTACATTTGCATTACAAGCCTTCTCCCTTGTAGCTTTGATCTTCTCAACATTAGTACCAAGCAGCATGTGATGTAATGGCAATAGTTCCAGCTCTATTTGCCCTTCAAATGCAAAGCTGATTCCAATAACTGGCATTGAGAAGCAAGCCAGCTAGAGATTTGTGGTTAGTGTAATTTGAAGTTAAGTTTAATGGGTATGGGTACAGTAGATTTTCTTGGACTGACTCCTGATAGGGAATAAACAATGGCACTGTTGTGAACTAAGCCATCAGACTGCTATGCTTGTGATTTTGTGCTAGTCTGTGCGAGTCTGCATTAGTCTTTTGGGTTAGTCCTTCCTGTGTGAGTGGATATGACTGTAAAATTTAAGGCACAGTCATTCAGCATCATATGCAGTAACACAGCAGACTGGATCGATGGTTATTTCATCAAAACAGCACTATAATCTTCCACCAAGTACTTGTTCATTCTCCCAGATTCAACCCAGGTGTCAGGAACAATCCTGTGAGTGGGAGGACAGTGTGGCAGAAACACAGTGTGAGTGTTTCTGTCTTCATCTTTGTGTTCAGTCTCACTTAAAAAGATCAGCATGATCTTGCTTCAGTGTAATTTTGAGATAAAACTGGTTGTGTCATTACTGCATCTGAAGCCCAGGATCAGAGGGATGCACGCTTTTTCAGTTTCTGTTGGTCAGTTTAATGACATCAGCTGTAAATGTGCACAAATTCCTCTTGTTTTTCTCTTTTTAAATTGTTCTAGAGAGCAGTTAAGGGACTATGATTGTAATATCTGGAAAGTAGACTTGCATTGAGGTAGCTTTCTGTGGGTGTTTAACTCAAAGCCTCCATGCCGGAAAGAAGAAAGAAGAGCAGAACATATGAAAATGTGATGCAGAGAGGCAGGTTTATTAAAAGCTGTTGCAACAGAAAATAGCATCACTGAGCTTGATGACTTAATCTCCTCTCTGCTTTTATTGATCATTTTATTATTTAAGGCAGGATTGATAGCAGGATACATTGGATTTCTAATTATGAGTCGCCACCTTGGAGAATTGAGCCTGTCGAGCTACTTTGAGATGATTCCTCCCCCTCCTCCCCCTATAAAAAAAATGTCTCTTCCCAAGGCTGATAAACACTGCTTGGTGATTGGCCCTCAATGGATCACTCTTTAGAAAATGAACTGTCAACCCCTTGGCCTCATATTGATTCTCGTTAGTATCGGCCATAAAGCTGTCAGAGGAAAGGCTGCCTGGAGCCAGGTACTGACAGACCTGCTGATCTCAGGCAGGTCCCCTCAGCGCTCAGAATGTCTGCTCAGTTGTCTCTGCCCACGCGTGTGCAGCCCAGGCAAGGGCACCACAAAGAACACCTGGGCAGCAGGGACAAAAGGCTGGTCCAGACACTGGTGGGAGATAATGGAGATTAAAGTAGCCAGGTGGCCACGGGCTCTGAGATGTCCCACGCTGGTAGCTCTCAGAGAGGCCGTGGAAGGGGAAAGACACAGCAAGATGAATGAAATACCAGGACAGTGGAACTGCTCTGTGCATACTAATGCATGGTGCCTTGCTAATTAATAGCCCTCCTCAATACACATCTCTCCGGTCCCTGGAAGTAGCTCTCAATAAACAGAATCTACTTTAATATTCACTGTTAACTCTAATGATTTTAACCACTGTACCGATGTCATTTAGAGGTGTGGGCTTTGGGGATATTTCATGATGTTCCTGCACCAGCAGAAGTTAATAGCAAAATAATTATACTTTGTTCCCAAATTAGTTTAGATGAGAACGAGCTTTTCGGTTCCCAGAGTCCCCATGAGGAGCTTTTGTAATCTAGCCATGACCTAAAAGTCATATTTGTACAATCAAACCCATGCTTTGGCCTGCAGACATGGCCTCTGTGCATCCACGAGCCAAATGTGGGAACTGGGCATATGCTGTAGGTGCTCACTTTTGAACACTGGGCTATTACTAGTAATTTGGCATCCCATTTTTTTCAGGGCATTGTTCAAATCCCAGAATTCATCTTTGCAGCAGAATTTGTCAAAGGACTTTGCCTTCAGGCAGCCCAAGCTGTTTGGTTCTGTCCTGCGACCACTGCGTTTGTGTTAATGTGAAAACCAATCTGCCCAATGTTCGTTTGAAGTTACCGAGGTTTGGATGGCACATCCACTGAGCAGCACTGTGCAGGAGGTGGCATGAGTGTTTCTAAACCCTGCTCTGCAGGAATGCTGAGGGAAATCACGGTATCTCAAACAGAGTTGTAAAGGATGAGAGAAAGTATAAAACACAGACACTTTATAAAAGGACTTGAGCGGAGTAGGATGGTCCTCTGGTCATCTGGAAGTTTCTGTCGGAAATTCTTCCAGCTGAATGCATTTGCCCACCGTTTGCTGGTGGTGTTGGAGCAGGTGCTCTCCCAGCCTGGTTCCTGAGCACCCCCAGCCCCTCTTCTCTGCGTGGAGGAGGAGGTGGGAGCAGCAGCGTGGCGCCAGGGCCCTGCTGTTTCACCTCAGTGCCTGCTAATACCCTGCGTTGTTACCTCCTCTTCATCACCAGCCCCCACCTGTAGCTCTGCCTGTGCCTCTGACCCCTGCAGTTTCTGAAAGCTTCTGTGTTCTTTCCCTGAATGCCGGCTATTTAATCACCCCCGCCAAAATCCCTGTAATTACGGGCTTCAAATCTGTGACAAAGGCTCCCTTCTGCCACTCAGGTGAGCTGCCCCAGAGGCAGCCCCAGCCCCTGTGCCCCGTGGTGCAGGACTCCTGGGCTGCTCCCAGAGACAATGGCACACAGCAGTGTCCTGCCCAAAGCCAGGCAGGAGAGGTCAACAGGTGACACGGGGAGAAGTGGAAGTAGGTAGTTAGTTTGGAAGGTATTATTTAAACTTAATAAGCTACAATTATATTGCTTGAACAGTAATCCCTTTGTTTCCCTTCCCTTTTTGCATGTCTTTGGGTTTTAGTGGGGGAAGGTTATTTTTTAATCTGTTGTTAGGGTGCTTGTACTTTTTAAAAATAAGATAAAGAGAATTTTTTTCATACTTGAAATGCTTTCATGCAAAGCCTGTTTGCATTTCGTATTTCCCATCTGTGCCTGAACATTAATAAAATGAATTTGAAGGGTCCTGATTAAAAAGCAGAATTTTTTTTTCCCCCTCCTTTTTTTTCTTTCCTCTGAGAGAAGTTGTGTAATACCTGAAACCGTCTCTGCAGTCCCCTTAACTGACCTGATCCCAAGTGGCACTGGGTGAGATTTGTGCCCCCTCTTCTGTCTTACTCAGTTCAGTAGCTGGGAGCAGAACATCATCCCATTATTTAACTCAGCTCTGTTACACCAGTTCTGGGGCAAATTAAATTGTTTAAATGACGTTTGGATCCAGTGTGGTTTTTAATAATGCTCTTCTTGTGATTTGGCGCCATTTGCATTTCAATGATTTTTATAAAGAAAAGAAACTCCCAAAGGCTGATGGTTGGATGTGTACCTGCTTCCTCTCGCTGAACACAAGTCCTGTCAATGTTAGGAGCTGTGAGGTTTGGTTCAAAGGTCATCTAGTCTTCACATGTCAAATAGGATTTTTTTTTCCCCTTCTGTTTCATGGTTAATTTATATTTTTTTATTATTGGCATAGTGTGTTTAACGCCCAGCACTGACTGCAAAGCTAAAGGCTGGGAGATGGCTGGCAGTGATGAGAAGCTGCCATTCCCCACAGGGCAGGTGCAGAGACAGAAGTGAGATACTTTTTACTAAAGGGCAGAAGGGTTTTGCTGATGGGAGGGGAATGGTGAGATTCAGGAAGATTAGCTGCAAGCAAGGCTCTCAGTTATGTGTTTTCTTCCTGTTATCTGCAAGTTTTTTGACCCCTTTAAACTCACATCTCCCCATAGGTCTTTGTTTCACCTGTTCCCATTTGCCTCCTCTCCTTATTCACCGTTTTCAGCCTTTTAACCCTGTCTCACCCTGTAGCCCTGGCAGGCCTAGTCATCTCCTGCCCCACTCCAGGCAGCAGCTGCACCTTGCAGCCAGTACCAGTGTTGCCTCCTGTTCTCCAGGCTTGGTTTCTGCTTCTGCCTTCCCTCTTTTTGCCCCAAACTCTTGCCTGTTAGCTGACCTGGGTCTGACACACTGGAGGACTTGGATTTCCATAGGGACAGGCAAACTGAGAGTAAACTCTTCTCTGCAGCAGGGTCTGTTGTTGTGCTTGGTTCTGAACATTCAGTGATGGATGGGTAAAAGCCCAAATCAGATCTTGACATCTACATACCATTAGATGCAGGGGAACTTCAAATCCCTGCACATATGGCTGAGCTGACTCCTAATGGACCAAGCTCTTGTATTACCTATTCTTAATGCTACTTTTTCATTGAAGTTTAAAGCTGAACTAATTAAATACATAACTAGATGCAATATCATGGATGTAAGTGTAGATCCATAAAATTAACATACTATACTATGTTATTGTCTCCAACTCAGAGGGTTGGTAGAGGAGCTCTGCCATCAGGAGCTCTTCAGCCCCTTTAATTATACAGTGCTTAAAAGAATTTAAAAAAATCCTTGGGATCTGCATTGTTGATGATCATGGTTGGTGGGGATTTTTTTTTGCTGAGATTCCAATTTCTGTGTGGAGACTTGTTTCCAGTTTAAGTTTGCAGTTAAGTAAGTATATTGATATTGGCATTTGCCTAATTACATTTTAAAATCAATCAAACACCTCTGTTGTAGCACTTAAATCCTGATGTGGCCAGGCAGGCTAAAAAGCAAATTTGGCCCCTCAGGTGCAAATGTACATGTGAAGAAAAATCAGCCGAAATGCAAACATTCTTTTCTTTCTTTGAACGTGGAGATGCAGTTGGGTTTGTTGCTTCCCTTGACGCTCTGTTGATGCCAGCAACACCCAGAGGAGTGTGAGGAGAGGATCCTCCTGCCCCTCTGGTGTGTGTTGTGTCATGGGCTGTGGCAGGTGCCAGCAGCTCAAGTCTCAGCGAGTCAGGACGACTGAGCTTGTCTCAGGGTGAGATATTTATTTTGAACTCCAATGCTCTGCTTTGTTCTGACAGGCGCAGTAAGTACAGCAAGGCTAAGCAAGAGGCAGATGAGGAGAAACATTTGAACCAAGGTAAGAGGCCGTGGTGCTTGGGGTTTTTTTGATTTGGGTTGTAAAACACCTCTCATGTTCTGATGCTGGGGAAATAAGGGGTCACATTCCTCTTGAGATGAATTTATTTCTTGTTTTATCTCTCGCAAACATCCTGCTTCCAGACTTTAGTAATGGGGAAAATGGAAGTATCTGGGTAAAAAGTTTTGAGGGTACAGACAGGAGAAAGGTTTATCCAGTGTTTTCAGTGTACCTTGGGCATGAAAGATACCTGTTCTTGGCCACTGATACTTAGGCAGGATTTCTCCCCACAATACACTGCTAAAAAAGTTTTGGAATGGGCCAGAGGCAATCCTGCAGGAAAGGGAATGTCAACTTTGCTGACTTTTTCCCAGCACTGCATCAATCCTATTGTTACTTTCATCTCAGTCTTCCAGGTACCAAGCCCAGGACCTGAGATTAGAATTTCCTGGCTTCCACAGGAAAAATGGGATGTGTTTTAGCCTCACAAATCCATAGACAGGTGATTGGCCTGTTAGTGGTGGCAGTGATTTGTGAAGCTCATTAATTGGCAAAAGCCTGATTCCTTACATCAATATTGGGATCTATTAAATGTTTACATTTTAAAATATTGCACTGGGGGGAAAAAGACATTAAGTCCTTCCCTCCTTCATCAGTCATTCCTGGCTTACAGTACATTTTTATTGTACACTCTCTTTGCTGTTGTATATCATTAAGGCTTCAGTCTCATATGTTCTGTGTTCAGCAGCATGTAGATCAGTGACTTCAAATAAAACATTTCTGCCTTGCAGGTGTTAGAACATATGTGGATCCTTTTACATATGAGGATCCAAACCAAGCTGTGAGGGAATTTGCCAAAGAAATCGATGCCTCCTGCATAAAGATTGAAAAAGTTATTGGTGTGGGTAAGTGCCAGAACTTTTGCGATTTTTTTTCTGGAAATATACTTTTAAATTTGCTCTTAGGAAACGTGATCCTGTGATTTTTGTGTGACAGTTCCCCCAAATGCACTGACATAACAGTTTGACAACACAAGTGCATGCTTCACGTTCATGATTATGGTTTCTTGTGCCTTTTTTCCTAAGGGGAGTTTGGTGAAGTGTGCAGTGGACGTCTCAAAGTACCAGGAAAAAGAGAGATCTGTGTGGCTATCAAGACTCTAAAAGCTGGTTACACTGATAAACAAAGGAGAGACTTCTTGAGTGAGGCCAGTATCATGGGACAATTTGACCACCCCAATATCATCCACTTGGAAGGTGTAGTTACTAAATG
Organism: Pyrocephalus nanus; assembly: GCA_038380795.1. Classification (NCBI taxonomy): domain Eukaryota; kingdom Metazoa; phylum Chordata; class Aves; order Passeriformes; family Tyrannidae; genus Pyrocephalus; species Pyrocephalus nanus. Next base: position 20,864,609 of record CM076270.1, on the reverse strand, counting down.
TAAGTAGGCCATTTTCATGACAAGTCCAATTTGGAAGTCACTGAGAAATTAAGTCTGTGTTGTGTGTGCTGGCTTTTTTTTTTTTTTTTTTCCTTTTTACCCTCTTTCCCGTAAAATGACAGATGGAACAGATCTACTGATAGCTAATAGGAGGAAATCAGTTCAGGACAAGTCATTAATCTTGTTGTCAGCTATAAATGGGTTTACGGTTTCAACTGATACTCTGTCTGTAGGCAGCTTGTACAAGATTTTGTAAGGGGAATTAATACTGCAGGGGTTGGCTTTTTTTCCCCTCCTTCTTGCTATGCCAAGCAGGCATCTTTTACATCTTTGCTCGACTGAGCTGATTGCTAAAGGATAGGCAAAAGCAGATGGTGAGCAAAGAATTCAAAATGGTTGGGGGAAAAAAATACCAAAACAAACCTCACAGTCATATGTTTAAGGTACAAAGCACAGATGTAAGGAGCAAGCCTTTAAAATGCAGTAGGCTATTTTGGTGTGAAACCTGCTTACTTGTGTTCTCTGACATACAGGTGTGCTGATTTCACTGTGCAGAATTTACCTGGCTGATCTTTTTGTTTGGTTGGTTTGGGTTTTTTTTTAAGTCCGTCAGCATTCACTGTGCCATGAACTCTGCCTCAGAAAGAGTGACAGTGCTTGCTGGATGCTGTGTGGGCTGGAACTGAAAATACACCTGTGAGACAGCCGTGCTTGGGTCTGACCTGATAAGGTGCCACTGTGATGATGTGGTTATTGTCCCTACTCCGACTGCCCTAGGTAGCATGTTGGCAAAGCCTGGCACTGATTGCTAATCCTAAGAGACCCTTTGGATGTCGGGGCTCATGCTTAGGGTACAAAGAAAGCAGACAGTGATCTTGTGAGCTGCTGTCAGAGTGGAATTTGTTGAAGCTTACCTTCTTCATCTGATGGTGCATGTGGTGAATGTGAATGCAGGGTATTAATAGTGTGAGGAATTGAAATTAGAGATGCATAAAAAGTTAAAAATTATTACTAGAAGAACAAAGTATTTCTCAGAGAGGGCTGTCAAAACCATCAATACCACTATAAAACCCTGTCCCTCTCGAATGTCAGTGAGAGCTGGATATTTACTCTGCCATTTGTGTCTCTGGAAATCTTAACCTTGCTTGTTTATGTTGCTGTCTCCTACTCTGCCTTCTCTCAGGTGTTGAAAATGCTCATACAGTGTGTGGCAGTTGGCTTTTCAAGACAAATAGCAGTTTGGACTAATTTTGACCATCCTTTACCAAAAGCCTACCTCAAACCTAAAACTGAAAGACAGATAGTACTCTGTTTAAATGTGGAAGGTCTGAGTCTCTCCCTGTGTTGCTGTAAGAAAGGGGAGGCAGGTTGTGATCAGGCCACGGTGTTTGCTACAGACGGTGATTTTCCTTAGCACCCCTGCAAAAGAAAGGCGACGGAGGAATCTTTATGTTGAGATCCCACCGAGGTGGAACCCCCTGAGCTGCTACAGCTCTAGCAGTTATAAATGACCGTGTGCATTTGCATAATGCAGTTGTCAGTGACTGAAAGTGATTTGGGATTTTCACCGGGGAGGTGGTGGGCTGACCCGGGAGCGCTCCATTCCCGGGCTCCCAGTGAGCGATGCTCCCGCAGCTCCCGGCTCCGCTACCTCCGAGCTGGGCTCTCGGGTAAACAGGCCTACTTAAGGAGACATTTATCTCAATTTCTCCACAGGTTTTCTGAACGCTGTGATAAATGAATGCATTTAATAAACTGAAAATTAAAACGTGAGATAAATAGCGGTGTGGATGGGGGTTGAGAGAGAGGCAGCAAAAAAACCATGAATAAATTATTGGCTGCTAGTCAAGTACTTTAATAATTGACTCGCTGATGGTAACTTCTCCCTCCGCTCTGTCCCCCTCCCCTGCTAAAGAAGTGCCTGAGTAATGAAATTACATGTTAATGCACTGAAAGAGTCTCCCTTTCTTCCCTTCTGCGTTGACATAGTATCTTTTGATTGAGGAAGGTTAATTAAAACTCATTTAGCTTTATTTGTTCAGTGGAAGGCTCGGTGTCACAGTTGCAAAGGATAAATGAAACACTGCTATGTGCAGATTTGGTTGGAGGCCTTCCTCTTTCTACCAAAAAATGCTTGTAAAGGTGAATTAGAGGGAGAATGTTGTTTTATCACATCTTTTTACTTAAGGATGTACTCAGCCAAGGTCACTGAGCCCTTCATCTGGCGAGCAGTTTGCTTTGTGCAATACCACTGCACAAATGCAGCGTTCATGCAAATCAAGAAGGGTTCCACTGCCAGGCTGGCATTTCATTGACAGTTTGCATGGGACCAAAGCAAGTAAGAGTTTGGATATCAGCATGAAGAGAAATAAAAGCAGGAATAGTAAAAGGCCTGCAAAGGATAGGTTGGGTCTCTGAAAAGGTGAAATGAGTAATGATGAGTAAAATAAATGATGCATTGCACATAGATCTTGGCCTAAGTGAAATGTAAAATTTTCTATACAGACAGGCCTTGTAGCATATTGTTTTCCATTTTAAAAAAGGTTACTTCAAAACCAGAAATCCCTGACAAATGAAGAGAAAAGCATCTTGGTGAAAGATACACTGAGGTAGAAATTATTAGGGGAACTTTAAATGCTGCAACATTTCACAGTAGGGTAATTTTGAGAGACGGTTTTTCAGGAGCAAATACTTGCTGGTGACAGAAGCAAAGAAGAGTTGAGTTATTCTGATACCTCTCATGCCAAGATAGAGTGGAGCTATCTACAGTCTGGGTGACATGGCCATTAAAACCTTCCTTCCTCAACGTTTCCTTATTCAGAGCTGCTCCAGGAAGTAAAAGCTGAGTTTCTCTGGGACTCCATCTTTTATTTAGGAAGAAACTCTATAGCACCTGTAGGTAAAGCATAAGTGGGAGGAAGGGATGCCATGTCAGACAGCACTGATTGTCCAGCACTCCTCTGACTTCAGGTGAGCTTAACAGTGCTCATCTTGGGACCAGGCTTTTGCTGTTTGACTTTGATAAGTCACTTCTGTACTTGTCCCATTACACTTTTGGGATGTTCTTGGACCTATTTCCACAAGTACCCGTATTCCATATATCCAGCATGATTTAACTCCAAGGAATAACTAGTGCCACTTCGATCTACCTGAGACTTTTCAGTTTCAGCACTGTATGACCTTTATAAAACCTAAAGACAACATCAATCATTATTTATGTGTTTGCTGCTGTTTTGGGCAGGAGAGTGCCCAGAAAGCATGCCTGTGTCCGTGACATGACATTTCTCCTCAGGTTGCCCAGCCTGGCTCTCCAGTTGCAGCGTGGGGAGCTGAGTGCTGCCTAGCACTGTGTCCCACATGTCATGCAGTGCATTGAATCGTTTAGCCTGTGGTTGACTTCAGGAGGCAAATGGTTTTGGCTCATTTATAAATAACGAGAGACACGGAATACAAATTCGGGACAGAGAAAGTTGAGAGGAACAGCCTGTATTTTTCATTCTTGAATCCAGTTGTCTTGGAATACCTTGTAGCTCCTGACAGCTCCTAACTCATTTAAAGCATTGATCTTTCAAAAGAGGCAGAGAGACCAAAGCATTCACAAATTCCATTTTTCTAGTGTGCAAGCAATTTAATTACGGTAAAGATTTTTGTCAGGTTTGAACAGATCTTTGGTTTTTAGCTCTCAATTGTCAATTCATATATTCCTTAGAGAACAGGAGCCACTTTAGTTAAAGACCTTGTCAATGAGTCAGTCAAAGGGTTAACCTTCCAGATGGGCCTTTTAAATGTTTCTGTCCTATAATATTTCTTATCTTGCTCCCCACAGCTGAGGCATAAGCTTGGTGCTTTTCAAATTAAATTAGATTGTGTAAGCCAGGTGTCTTGGCAGTAAAATCATGTGCAACCCATTTTCATCCCATTAACATTGGCGTTCATCAAGGAATTGTGTTTTTCTTTCTGCGAACTCTAGGTAAACCGGTAATGATCATAACGGAGTACATGGAGAATGGCTCCTTGGATGCCTTCCTCAGGGTAGGTGATTTCTTCAAAAGCTAAGGAGATCTTATACTGGGAAACATTTTCTGATTTTCTTTTTTTTTTTTTTCCCCCACCCCCCTCAGAAAGATACTGAAAATTCAGCACTTTTAAAAAAAATTACATTTGTACTTGGGAAATTCTGTTTTCTGGTGTTGCTTCTATCAAAAACCAGAATAAATATAAAGGGGTAGAGTATAGTATAAATGCAATTTTCAAAATAGCAGTATAGTTAATGGGGCCACTTCTGATTTGCTCCATTTTTGAAAGCATCTCAGTGCTGCAGACTCATTAAAACCAGATTCATTGCAAACTGGATGCTGCATCACTGGAAGCTGTGACAGAAGCTCTGGGTTTTTACTTTACTGGTGAATTATAGACACTCGTCAGGAAAGTGAGGAAATAACATTGCATTTTATTGAGAGAAGATGGGAATCCAGAGCTGTGCTCTTTGCCGGTTTCAGCAATGGCAATAACGTAGCTTTTAGCTTAATGCTCTGTGATTTTCTTCCTTTCCCCATGTGCAGAAGAATGATGGCAGATTTACAGTCATCCAGTTGGTGGGGATGCTTCGTGGCATTGGCTCGGGAATGAAGTATCTCTCTGACATGAGTTACGTGCATCGGGATCTCGCTGCTCGCAACATCCTGGTCAACAGCAACTTGGTCTGCAAAGTGTCTGATTTCGGCATGTCCCGGGTCCTGGAAGATGACCCGGAAGCAGCTTATACCACACGGGTAAGGAGGGAAAGAATGTGTCCAGTGCGTTGTCTCGCCTACGTGTTGGTTTTGTCTGACTGTCTGGGAGGTGACAGTGGTTTGTTTTAAAATAAGCTCAGTCACAAGTGAAAAGTTATAGCACAGCCTAAAAGTAAACATTGGCCCAGGCTCCATAGGTGGTATAAACTGATGTAGTGCTCTTGCTCCAGCAGTGGCCACATCAGTGTTTCTTCTCTGAGGAGGTGACCCCTGTATTCCGCTGGTTCCTTTGGCGTGGTAGAGTGCACGACAGGAATCTGATGCTGAAAATTATAGCCTGGACTTGTGTTACTTCAGATATCTACAAATGTGCCTAATGGTTTTCAAGTGGCTGGTCCTACTGATGTTTGGTACAGCAGGTGTAGACATGCCACCAAAAAAAAAAAAAAGTAAATCCACTCTTGCCTATCGCAAAGCCAGTCATAAATATGACCTAAATAATTTATACTGGGAATAGGGTGAGGCCTGCATTCCCATTTTTTGTTTCTTTCCCATTCTATCTGTATTTCAGCATCCCATAATAATATGTATTTCAGCATCCCACTGTTAACTAATTTTGCTAAAGCCATTTTAATATGCTGCATGTGGAATAGGGCTAATGCAAGTTCTTCTGGCCACAAAACAACATCCCAGTCATTACCAGTCTTTGTACCAATACCTCCGATATCAACGTGCACGCAAAGAAAAAAAAGTCAGAGTTTATAAGGTCTCCTTTTTTAATTGCTTATTTTCTTCATTTTTAAATATCTGCCATTCTCCATCTGTTCTCTCTAGTGCAGAGTTTGTTTGCAGCACTCAGATCTCGCCGTTTAATCCACACACTCATCCTCTAATGGATTCACAGTTCATTACAGGGAAGGATAGACTCATGTAGTATTAAATGCTGGCCAGCCTTGCTTTTTCTCACTCATAAGTGTGGCAAGTAGAAGGAGTAGAAGCAGAAATCTGAAAAGCTAGATTTAGGGAAATTAGAGTTTAGACAGGTACACAAGGGCAAGACAGAAATGACTGAAAAGCTTCCCTTTACATTTAGCAAGTGGAGATACAGCATTATGTTTGCTCTCAAGAGTAAAGAGAATCCATGACATTTGCTTTACAGTCATTGTCTTCATTTGGTATCAGTAATGAAGGATCAGGAAATTTTGAATTAACTCCACCGTGCTCAAGCAGCTAAATATAAAGAGCTAATTGACAATTTTTAGAACAACAACCATGTATAAATAACGTCCATGCATCTGTGTCATAAAGGAATAAAGCTTTTGCACAACCAGAGACAATGCTGTAGAATGTAATTTTTAAAGCAGGCTTTCATAAGAGAATGGTGTGTTCTGCTCCTGTTAGTAGTATAGCTTATTAAAGTGAGAGCATCCTATAGCCTCACAAGGCACATATTGCCACAACCTGATTCACAAAGGGCCTGATGCAAAGGCCAAAGAATCTAGGAGAAGGACCCCTTTTGATTTCCCTTGGCTTTGGAACAAGTCCATATTAAACATTTGAGAGATATACTAGAATAATATACCATTAAGTATGCATATGCTGCACTCAGTTATGGATAAAAACTATCTGGAAGGTTGTTGGGAAAAAAACTACCAAAACAAACTTAATCAAAAAAGCATAAAAGCAAATGAAAAAACCCGAAAACCTTTGTTCAGCTTAAGTCATTCCCCAGATGGAACTGCAGGAAACCAAAAGCTCAATTAAAAACACCTTACATATTAGCATAAACAAAAGGAGAAATCTCTGGCCTGGGATCACTCAGCTAAGGCAAAATCAGATAAACAGGATGGAGTGAGTTCCTTTTTAAACAGTGCAGGACCTCAGTGGTCCATATCAGATGCCCAAGTGTTTTTATTTATTTAAAAAGAAGCATTGTAAGAAGAGGCAGCTCTCTCCAACAGGTATCAAAAGCAGCTTTGTACCATGGTCTGGTGTTGAACTCCTCCCCCAGGGTCTGGGAGAGCCCAGAGGCTTGCTTGCCCTCTCACATCTCTGGTAGGAGTTGGGATATTGCCCATGGGAAACACCAACATATTCATAAATCTTTCCAGTTTATCCTCTCTTTATTTTACCTTTTTGAAAAGCAAAACGTTTATAATCCCATTTTTCTGAAACAGGCCAAACAGGTCAGACAGGCAAGCAAGGAAATAGTAATTTACAGCGTGTACTTATTTGTTTTGTCAACTAAATCTCTAATATATACTTTGTAAAACCCCTGGCTTGTTCTCAGGCTTCAGCATAGCCCTGAGCAGAGATCTCTTGGAGGGCTGATAAAAATACATTTAACAATTTACTGGTTCGCCTCCTTGTGACTAAAGAAAACAGATGGGCAGCGTTGCCTCCTGGTTGGATCTGACAGTTTTATGGCAAGCAAGAGAGAAAGTGGATGCCTTTTTAAGAAGGATTCTGGAGCTGTGCACAAAAAACCATTTTGTATTTTTAATGTGTAGAACAGTGTCAGCCACGCACATTACTGGGTCAGTGACTCACTAGCCTGTGGTTTCTTTTTATTTGTGACAGGGTGGCAAGATCCCCATCAGGTGGACTGCACCAGAGGCAATTGCCTACCGTAAATTCACATCAGCCAGTGATGTGTGGAGCTATGGAATCGTCATGTGGGAAGTGATGTCCTATGGAGAAAGACCTTACTGGGATATGTCCAATCAAGATGTGAGTCTCCTTCTGAGCTTCCTCTTAATTTTCTCTCTCTTTCCTCCTGCCTTGCCTTTATCTTTGTCCTTAGATGTCTGCTGATGTGTTTCTGTGTCAATTGCTATGTGGTTATAAGAAGTTTATTCCAGGTTTTTAAAAGGATATTACAGGTAGTAGACTCCCTGTTTTCTCAGGGAACTTCTCTGGAACTGGGTCTGTAATTTGTGCATGAGTTTTATTTGTTTGGGGTTTTTCATTAAAAAAAAAAAAAAAAAAAAAAAAAAAAAAAAAAAAAGGCAATTAATGTATGAAAGAAAAATGGAGGAAAGGGAAACCAATATATTTAAACTGTCAGATTGTAATACTGTCAGGAGAGGGAAGATTTGACTGTTCATATTAAATCTTGAGTTTATTGAATGTCTTTAGGAAAAAACATTTGAATTTAATTGGGCTTCCTATTGCTAGTTAATTCTTGAAGCTCCTCTATGCTTGCAACTCTTTCAGGTGATTTTATTTCTTGTAGGATATCTAAATCAACACATATGAAATCCAATTCTGATTACCAGTCAGAGCATCCTTGTGACAATGGCAAAGCTGCCCCCCGAGGACATTAAAAAGCAGCTTTTGGAAATGACCATTCTTAAATTATGCATGTACTGTTTAACTGTACCATCTGGACTACTTCAGTGTATTCCAAGAGGGAGCATGCACAATGGCTGCTATTCCAGAAGAGTATTTAATAATAATGCTAATAAGAGCTTTTGCTAATAGAATTTTTATTAAATGAAAATAAAAAAATCCCAGTGAAAATGAAGCCTAGATTATCCGTAATTCTTTTCCCAGGGGATTTACAAGGCTATAAAGGAGAAAGAAAATGGTAATCTGAATATATGGTCATGGGAGTGGTTAAGTCATTTTACAAGTCATCTGCTTTCTTGTGTAGAGCCGAACATTTTCAAAGAGCGTCTCGATGCGGATGGCATTTAATCTAAACAGGGGATATAATTTTAATTTCCTTCTGATGTGAAATGTCTCTTCTGGCACCCAATCTTGCCTTCCTTTGCTAACAGGAAGTCATCAAGACTTAGCAAGAAAATAAAACACCAGATGTGTCTCGCTTATATCAGGCCTGTCTGCACAGCACAGCGGAGCTCACTGCAACAAACACAGACCTGTTTTTATTAGAGCTGTTTATGTTAGGCTGGTGTACACTGCTAATGTGTGCTGCTAGACCAGGTTGAAAAGCTGGCTTGAACAGGACGGGGAAAGCCAATATTAGGGTTCTTGCACGCTCTTTACATGTACGTGTCATAGACGTGCCTTTTTTTTTTCTCCTTAATGATGGCAAGAGCAGTGCTTTTCACAAAAAGCAGAAGAAGATTTCAAAGTATACTCAGTGTCTGTTGAATCAAGAGAAATCAAAAGCATCTTCATACTTTCTGGAGTAGTGAGAGCCACTTTGTTTGTGGTCACTGAATAGCTGTTAATAATACAAGCATACTCCTCACGCTGTCCTCCCAGTGGATTTCAGCCACTAACTGGACAAGCACTGAACGAGGGAATTTAGTGCAGATCTGTCTCAGTTCACCTCTGGTCTCATGGTGAATCCTGCCAGCAGTGTCAGATCGATTAATTCAGATCTGGAGGCTCTTGGGTCATGTCCCTGTCATATCAGAATTGAGTCCTGGTCCTGTCCTGTTCTCCTGAGAGAACTAAGAAGACATCAGAGTACTGAGCTCTGGGGCCCATTTTGGAGGGTTTGAAGGGACTTCAGTTTGTGAGTTTCTCTGGATTCTGTTAAATATGAAATACATACCTAAGCTATGTTGGGCTTCTGTAAAGCTGCACAAAAGGGTTCCCATCTCTGCATTTCTTGGCTCAGATCATAGAGAGAACAGATTCTCTGCAAGGCCTGTATTACTCACAGAGATAAACTAGCCCAGGGGGACAAGGAGGAGGGGGTGATCTGCTATACCTTAAAAATTATGAGAACATAATCTTCAACATGTTGCACCCAAAACTGACATATAGTTAAGATTTCCTGTAGAGCTGTTGCTTCTCCAACCCTCTGTCCAATGATAGTTGCTTAATTCTAACCAGGGCTATTCTGTCATCCCTGTATCCCATGTACTCTTTGGGGACACATTGCCCTCCTGTATCTGATATCTGCTTCAGATGCTGTACCCTTTTAGTTTTGAATTGCTGAGGAGAAATGACAGTTCCGAGACCACCAACGGCCCGCTTCTGAGTGAAATTTTCCATGTTGTTCCACTTAATTGTGGATTTGTTACCATAGTTCGGATTGCCCTAGGATAAATGATGCTCAGCTGGTAGATGTGAGCAGTGTCTGATGTTCTCTAATGTCTTCCTAATTGTGCCATTTATAGGTTATTAAAGCCATCGAGGAAGGGTACCGGCTGCCGCCCCCGATGGACTGCCCCATTGCTCTCCATCAGCTGATGCTGGACTGCTGGCAGAAGGAGCGCAGCGACAGGCCTAAATTTGGACAGATCGTCAACATGCTGGACAAACTCATCCGCAACCCCAACAGCCTGAAGAGGACAGGCAGTGAGAGCTCCAGGTCAGCCGTGCTTCGGTAATGGTGATGGACGAGGGAGCGCGCTGGAGGCGACAGGCAGAGCGGCGAGTCCCGGGTGTGAGCTGTGTGCTCTGCAGAGCGGGGCTGTGCAAGCGAGCACGGGGCTCGTGCTGGCACAGGGCTGGACCCCCGGGGGACCCCAGGCTCGCCCAGCCCTGAGAGGAGGAAAATAGAACGAGCAGAGCTGTTGCTGTATCACAACAACGCTGAGCAAGTTTACAGCACAGCCCTAAGCACGTCCTGGAAAAAGCTCTGACGCATTCGAGCTCTGTTGGAAGGCAGAGTTCGCTGCGTCTTTCCCATCTCCCCCCGTGGTGAAAGGGCTTGAATGGGGTAGGGTCATCTCCAGGCAGTGCAGCTAACAGGAGTGATGTGGTTTTCTGCAGGAAAAGCACATCATCGAGTTTTATAAACCCTGGATTTGTGTAGGATTTGCAAATGAGCATTACGGCATTACAGCCAACGCCTTGCAGGCATTGGGAAGGTGTGGATTAATTTTTATGTGAATTTGAATTTAATTTTGTGGAAAGCCAGTTTCATGTCTCCACCGATCCTGCATTACATTTGTTTTGTTTGCTAAGCGTGGTGTGCCTGGGACGTGCAAAAGAAGCACAGCAGGAAGGAAACTCCCAGAGTAGTAGGGTAAAACCAAAATATCTTTGTTGGGACAGATCAGCAGTTTGTTTAAGCTGATGAAATACTGGTGAAGTAATAGGAGCTTTACTAATTTACGCCAGGTTTGGTCTGCTTTTTTCAAATGTCTTTGTCAGGTAAATTTGCTTACAGCAAATATGGAAAAAAAAGCTTAGAAGAAAAGAAATAAGAGGAAGATAATGGGGATATATTTTTCAGTAGAGGGGAAGGTACAAAAATATCCATTAGGCAATACAAAATTAAGCTTTTTGAATCAGCAAAGGAGTAACAGCAGTTCTATCTCAGCCTTCAACAGAACAACATTGTAGAAAAAGCTATTTCCTTTTTTAAACTTGTAGGTCCCTTTGTGAGTCTTGCTTACAGTGTGTGTTATCTGAAGAGAGATTATTAGCCTTATGAGGCCACTATCACCACATATCTTCCAAATTGCCCCAGTTGTATTGGTAGCCTGGCAAAAATGTTTCCTCCCTTTGATGCTTAAATAATTTGCATGGTGAGAATCACAGTGTGATCTGCTGTGTTAATTTGATTTGAGAACCACAGTATGAACTCCTCCATTTTGCTTTCTTTCCAATTTACAGGTGCTCTTTGAAAATATAGATTTTTCTGTAGTTAAAAGTCAGTTCAAGGTCATTCTGTGCGTGTGTATGTTAGTTAATAGCCTATTCAAGGTCATTTCATGTTCATGGCTGTTTATAAATATATTTCTCATCTTTGGAATATGAATTTCAAATATGCATATAACATTATTAATGCTTGGCTTTATACATGCAGCATAATTATATATAAATAGGTTGCCATGATTGGTCTTGTGTTAGATAGTGCAGTAAAAGAGTTGTACCAAGTAGAACCAGTGTGTACTCAGTGCCTCAGGCAAGATGTAACCATGCTATTGCACACCTAATCTTTGATGTGCATTTTCAGATAAATTGCTAAACGATAATTGTTTTGATTACATAGATAGTAGTAATTTATAGTGGTTTGATGAAACTGTGGCTTATGATATATGTGAAATAATGAATGGAATATTAATAGGAGAAGCAAATTTTGTGAAAATCATTATTGGCAAATCCATGCAAGGGAAAATGAGAAGCACATTCCACAGTGCAAAGAAAGATCAAAGCTCACGTGATTCTCGCCACTCCTGGCACACACTCCAGTCAGGAATGGATTGATTAAAGAGGGGATTAACTCCCTGCTGTCCTGAGTTTGATTGAATGCACTGAGCAGACCTGGCTAGAAACAGGATTTATCTGAACCCGCCCTGAGTTTTACCCTCCAAACCAGTCTGGCAGGGTGTGAGCTCCCAGTTCCTTTGCACATACTTCAGTAGTGTTTCTATAGCTGCTGAGCTGAGGCCTGACACATGCAGGATTGGCAAGGTCTGGCATTGCTGCCCGTGAGATACAGACCCAGCAGACTGAACGCCTTCCAGCATTGCCATCTTCTTTGTTTGTGGAAGTAAAAGCGCTTTCTGTGAACTCGGTTGCATCTGAGGTAGAAGTTGTAAGCGGCATTGTGGTTCAAATTAGGTCTCAAACCAAAAATAGAAACCTAAGGTCAGATTCTTTCTTAGCAAAAATTGGCCTATTCCTCTGTATTTTGTTCAGTTTCTTGCATTGATCTGTGTTGATGTGCAGAGCCACCAGTTTCGCTGGGCACAGCGACTCGTCCTTGCTTTCCCTCGTCATTGAGGATAATTGTTGCAGAGACTAAACTTAGGTTTGTGGTTCATGATCCAGCTGACACCATTTCTCTGTCCTTTCACTGTTTGGCATCCAGACCTAGCACAGCCCTGCTGGATCCCAGCTCCCCTGAGTTCTCAGCGGTTGTTTCTGTCGGTGACTGGCTCCAAGCCATGAAAATGGAGCGATACAAGGATAACTTCACAGCTGCTGGCTATACCACCCTAGAGGCTGTGGTGCATATGAACCAGGAGTAAGTACTCAGCGATATAACAAAAAACTGGTAAATCTGGATTTAATCAGCCTCTTTTGCTTTGTGCCGCATATCATTACACTCATTAAAGGAATGGAATGCCTTTCATTTGGATGGAGGATAACTTTAAAATGCCTCCGCAATGCCTCCACTTATTTAATTAAACATTTCTGTACATCTGCCTTGCTTTTGCTAATGTTGCTTGTGGTTGACTGATAATATTTTTCTCTGCACCAGCGTCTGATCCGTGGTTCTCAGCCCCTCTCTTCTTCTCTTGCTTTTCCACAGCGACCTGGCGAGGATCGGGATCACGGCCATCGCGCACCAGAACAAGATCCTGAGCAGTGTCCAAGCGATGCGCACCCAAATGCAACAGATGCACGGCAGGATGGTTCCCGTCTGAGCCAGTACTGAATAAACTCAAAACTCTTGAAATTAGTTTACCTCATCCATGCACTTTAATTGAAGAACTGCACTTTTTTTACTTCGTCTCCTCGCCCGTCGAAATAAAGATCTGCAGCGTTGCTTGATGTACAGATTGTGGAAGCCGAGCGTGTGTGTTGGGAAGGGGGGGGCCTCCAGAAATGACGAGCTGTCATTTTAGACCAGACCTGGAACAAATTGTTTCTTGGAACATACTTCTCTGTTGGTCAACGATGTGTAAAATACGTGTATCTATATAAATATAAAGTCACATTCAAGTTTTGATGCTATGTTTGCTGCCAGATACTGTGCTTGAAAAAAAAACAACAGCATTACTTTCCTTCTCCCTGTGACCTGTAGGATTACAACCATAGTGTTTTATTCGTGGGTGAAACCACCGTTGTGCATCTTTCACTGGAATGAAGAATCTGCCCTAGGATATATTTTGCAGACTTGATGCATCACTAATACCTTACAGAAACCTCAGTGAGAATATCATTTGGCTAATCAGTGCCTGCCAATTAGTGATCTGCCCATTTATGGGCTTGAGACATGAAGTGACACACCTTGTGGATTACTGGGCAAAACTGGACTTCTGGGGAGATTATTGGCTGTTGTTGTGCCGTGCTGAAGCCTACCACTGCAAGGCATTTTGTGAACATCTTGCCAGTAGTCAGCTGTGACAATCGTGGCTATGGAGCTTTCAGACTTCTTTTCTCTTTCAAGAAGCAATTCCCTTTGCCTCGTGGAAGGTACAGTGTCCAACAGGTTCATGGTGCTTTATTTCTTGAACTGTGCTAGGATTTCGTCACTGTTGGGGCAAAGTAAAAAATGCTGTGGTATGCGTTATTTGGGGTTCCCAACTTGTTTGTAAGAACCTGTGCTGGTTTCCCAGACTAATTGCTGAGTGTTTCCCATTGTTTGCTCTATTTGATGACAGTGAAAATTGCACTCTTTCAAAATCTGGTCTTGCTCTCAAGCTGTTGCGTGTTAGGATGTGCAGACAAGGTGTAGGAGTGTGTCTTAGGGCTCAGCTCGGTGCTGAGAGCTTGACCCTCTTTGCACTGAGAGCAGTAGAGATGCCCTTGTGTTTTGGATGGAAGAACTCACACGTGGATCCCATAGAAAGTAACAATAACCTTGTAAGTTACAGATACTCATAAATGCACTGAGGAGAACCAAGGACTTTTCCTGCCTTCTCCTGAGCAGCAGTAGAACCGATATTTATGTTTTAGCAAGACCAGTTTCAGTTGCAGTATCAGCGGTTTTGTGGGAGGGGAAGCAGAAGAAAATGGGACTGTGCATGCAGCCTTCCTAGTTTTGCAGTTCAGGTGTCAGGCATGGTGACAGCTCTGTGCTGTGCAGCAGTGTTACAGCTCAGGCACAGTGATCCAGTCTGATCAGCTGTGGGAACCAAATTCACTCCTGTAACCAGCACCGTGGGCTGGATTATCGAGGCAGCTGTGAGTGTGAGTGCCAGGTACAGGCTGCACAGCTGAGGCCTAATGCCCCTCTGCAGGTATGGACAAAAAAACGGAGTATGAACTGCTGGAAAAGCTGCCCTTCACCTCCTCTGAGGAACAGATGGGAAGCTGAGTGAGTGAAAGGATCCCCTGGGTTGCTAGGTGGAGGAGATTGCTATGGGAATGTGGTTGTCCTCAGTAGGTCACACAGGATAAAGCTTTATCCAGGAAAGGTCTGAACACATTTAAGCTTGAATTTTATTTATATTAAAGCTTCTATTACCCTTTTTGAACAGACTATATAAATTAGATTATTTTTAAAGTCCCTTTGAGGAACGAAGTGATGAGATGACCTTAGAAAAGATGCAGGACAGGCCCATTTATGCTGTGCTGAATAGGAGAAGGATTTTCATGACATGTCCTTTAGAACAGACATTGCATTTCAGCTATGCCAGGCACAGTGTCAAGAAGGTGAAATTTATAGTTTGATGGTGCTAAGACTGGTTCTTTAGTCTCTCATATTTTGGTCCTGGTCTGCACCTGACAGCAAATTCAGAAATGAT
Source organism: Pyrocephalus nanus (assembly GCA_038380795.1). NCBI lineage: Eukaryota > Metazoa > Chordata > Aves > Passeriformes > Tyrannidae > Pyrocephalus > Pyrocephalus nanus. The sequence continues at coordinate 20,849,524 of CM076270.1, read as the reverse complement.
TTAGTGATTTTATATGTCAGACTTTTTTAATAATTGAGTTTATTCTAAAGCCAAAACAGTTCAATCAGTTGGACAAGTCACACTTACTGTATTCACTCACATCACTTTTTGTCACTTTTAACAATAACTTGCTGATTTTGACCACTAACTCTCCTGCATTCCCAACTTTCTCAGAGAACAACATGTTCAAAATATGGGATGCTAAATTTGAATCCTGTCAAGTCATGACAGCTCAGTATAAAGTGTTCTGCAGTATTACTTATAAAAGCTTTTCCATTTCAAGAAATTTAAGATTTCTTTAAAAAAACCTACTTAAACCAGCATGTTTTAATGTCATTTTGCCAGGCAACATAAGAAGTAGTTACTCATTTTAAAGACCTGACATTTGTACTTTCAGCAGGAAAAATTCTTTTGCATCTTAAATGCAGAGATAATTCAAGTTTCCTCGCTGTAAATCTGTTGCATTCTGTTGAGATCATCTTTTTATCTAAAAACAAAATACACCCAGTTTTCTGGCCAGTTTGTAAAATTGCTGTCTTGGAGTCTAGTAGTGGTAATTCAAAACAGTGCAATATTTCCCACACAAAATGGAAAACTGTGTCCCTATAGAATGAAAACTGTGAAGGCAGCTCAGATGCTGGGTTTTCAGCACTGCCACCAATGATTGTGTTCCCTGCAATGAAATATGGCCAATGAGGGGAATCCACTGGAATGTAAGTTTAGCTAGAAGAGAGCAGATGAAAAAAAAAAGAGGTGGCACTTGTAAATGTAAATAGATAGATAGATAGATAGATTACATATCTGTATATAAGATACACCATGGAAGCAAGACTTTGAAATAGCATGAGGGAAGCCGAAGAGGGACTGGCTACACACAGCAGGGCTTTTTTGGGAGATCCAGCAGCAGGGATTCAGGCAGGTCTGTGTGTCTGTCTTGGCCCACGTGGTTTGATACATTCGTGTTCTCTTTTTGTGCAGGGAAATGGATTTTGCTCTCATGGCCCCATAGCCCGTCCTGTTGATCTTCTTGACCATGGAGGAACATAGACTAGACACGAAGCCTTCTGGATCCACAGTTGCGTCTTCCATAGCACTGATTCTGGAAAACACATGCTGAGCAGTCATCGGTCCCTGAAGAGAGCGTGACTTTTACTTTCTCTATCCTTTTTTTTTTTTCTGGGCCACCCACTCCGTTGTTTTTCTCCATTGAGCGATAACTGACTCGTTAAGACTCAGCACCCAGTTGTCACTTGAGGAATGTACTGCGTCAAAGCCCTGCAGACTCCTGGATTTTTTTTTTTCCCTCCCCTTCTGCCTTCTCTTCCTACCTTCAGTTTTATTTATATATTTTGTTATTTCCGCTCCTCATCCCCCTGGCTGTTACAGCTCCATCTCGGACGGATGCAGGGGATGGAGCACTGCAAATCTTTTAGCAAGGACACCAGGCCAGGTGCCACAGCAAAGAACCCAGTTCCTGTGAGCTGCCTATGTACATTGCTGAAGTGACATTTTACACTGAAGGTGCCATTGCAGTGATATAAATATATTTTTTTTTCCTTGAATGGATAACGGATTATTATCTCCTCTGAAAGGTGCGTATGTGTGGTTGTGTGCGTGTGTTTGCGTGCAAGTCACCTCGTGAACTGCCTGTGAATGTGCCGAGAACACCTCTGGAGGCGCAGGAGTCCCCCCGTCCTATGAGAGCAGGCCAATAGCTCGTGTCTGAAATGGTAGCAGGAACACACATATTAAAAAAAATAATGTTTGAATTTCTGTATCTGTAAGTGTATTTTTTAGCTGCCACACTAATGAGTAGTTCTGCAGCCTGAAACAGGGGGCGATTTCAAGTTAGTTATTTGGACTTATGGATTGCGGGATCTAAAGGGTGCTAAAGGTTTTTGTTAAGTGTCGTTTATTCGTGCCAGTGCCCTGTTCATGACCAAGACCAACCAGTTTCCCAGTGGCAAGGTTAATGGAGGCAACCCCTGCATTTCCGTCCACTGGTAATCCTGAACTGAATTCTTAAGTAGCCTTTTTTATCTGCAAAAATAGGATTTTAAAGACTTGTTGAATGCGAACAAATATATGCAATTCTTCCATTCGCAGAAGCACCTTGCTCTGTGTGCAAGCTGTGAAATCTTGTAACGTAATAATCAGAACACTTCCCTGGTTCCCAGCACAGATAAGGGACAGCAATGCCTGTAAAGTTACTGTAGTTAGCAAGGGAGTTGTGAAATGCGTCCTGTTCCTTGTGCAGGCAGTGAAGAGCAGGTGAAGTGCAGTAGATGCTCTTTATTCCACGGCCCGAGGAGCAGTGCTGCAACAGCTTACTGGTTCCTACCAAGCAAAGCTTTCTGTGTTTGGAGAATCCACCTTAGTGTAGCGTGAGGTAGATGGAGTGGAGCCCAGTGGAAGCACCCAGGGAACGTAGGGCCGCCGAGCGCTTGGAGCGGGACGGGTGACGCTCCCCACTCGCTCCCTGGCTGCTGGGGGCCACCAGCACAGCCCAGGTGGGACAGGGGCCAGCTCTGGCAGGCTTTGGGCAGTCTGGATGTGCAGCCTTGAGCGGAGCTGTGGTGTCCTGAAGTTGCTTCTGCTTCCTTCTTGCTGACCCTCGGAGCTCGTGGAGCGGTAATTCTGCCCGCTCTGGCAGAGGAGGAGCGGCAGGGATGCGGGAGGGAAGCGAAGGAAGTGGTGCTGTTGGCTGAGCCTGGGCATGGGCAGGGCACTGGGAGGTGCCAGCTGTGCTGGGATGGGTGCCAAAGGCTGCTCCTGATGGAGCTGGGACAAGCAGAAGGCGAGTGCCGTGGCACTGCTGCCCCTTGGGAGAGGAGAGGTCACCGCTGGCCTGTCTCGCACGAGAAGCCTCTGTGTGTTAAGAAATTGTCCTGCTCACACACCACTGGTTTGTGATGTTTGTCCGGGTTTTTCTTGCTGTGCTAATTTTGTGATGGATCTTATGTATTAAAAATATATATGTATAAAATACGAGAAGCTGGTAAGTAACCAGTGAACAGGACTTAAAAAGCAGTATTTTTCTTTTATGTGACATTTTCATAACCAGAAAAGAAAAAAAAAACCTGAAATACTAATCAGACAAATAAAAAGAGAGTGCATTTATTTTTTTGTATCACTGCAAGTATGTTGGAATATGCAAGGACTGTGGTTAAAATTAGAATGTATGAGGCATATTATAATTTAGTTCATACTGAAAAAAATCTAACAGCATTTCTTGGTTCGTGCATTTGAATGATCTCTGGGTTAGATTTATAGATTTTTCTATTTTGTTTTAATTTGTAATTTTTTCCCCCTCCATGAATTTTAGGTACACATAACTTATGTCATTTATTTATGGTCTTTTATACCTAGTTTGTAAAATTGTAAAATAGTAAACAATGCAAACATTTGCATTTGAAAATAATAAAGTAGTTGCTGTACAAACCTGAAATGGACTATTTCTAATCATTGTATGTTTGGTTAATGTAGAGTTTATTCCCATTAAATACAAATATTCACATTAAATTCACATATGAGTACAGAATTCAGAGGAATGATTCTCCAAATCAATAATTCTTGGTGTTTGCCCCAACGGGATTAATGCTCCTCAGCAGACTTCCCAGGAATGTGCTCCCAAAGTTCATTTGAGCTGCGTAACTCCCACGAGTACCTCAAAGCTTGTTGCTGTTCCTAGTTCATGTCCCGGCCTGTGTGGTGTGCTGGAAGAGTTTGTGATGTGGGAAAGATGCTGCAGTCAGGCTGACCTTGTTAACAGTATCAATGATTTCTCCTTGGTGACCTGGTAGTATCCAGGGGTGCTGTGCCTGAACAGGGTCATAACGTTATTCCATTTGCACGGCTGGGATCGGCTGGGAATTGTATCCCACCCCTGCTCCCTCACCTGGACTTTGCCTGGGACCTGGCATCACCTTGGCAGAAATCCTACAGTTTTCACAGCCAGGGGTTCCTTTGGGCCAGGGTTTCACCTCATGACCTTCCTGCTGACTTACTGCCCTTGTTGCTTTCCTTGTGGGCTGCAGTTTGGGTCAATGGGCTCGTGTTGGACACTCGTGTAATGTGTCCATGGAGAGAGAGAGAGATGGGGAAAGGTGTCAGGAGCAGCAGAAAATGGGGAGGGGCAGTTTTTGTGAGGAGAGCTCTAAGCCAGAGACTGTGGGTGTTGTGTAAAGGATGTTGCTGTGTGATGGTCAAACATGTAGGGGCACAAGCTGTGTATTCTTTGTGCAAGGGTGTGATGGCCTCACCTGTCACCTCTTTGCAGTGCAGTGCAGTGCTCAGTTTAGGACACACAGGCTTCCTGGCACTCTTAACTATCCAAATTGCGCATGGGCAGAGTTCACAGGGGCCACAGAAAGAACTGGCTCGTCTAGAAATTTCATTAAGGTTTTGACTGAGCCATCTGAAGAAGATTTTGAAGCAAACTCTTCTTGAATGGAGAGAGATTCCAGTGATGCCAGCAGAATGGTGTCGTAGAGCTCTGGTCCCCAAAAGCCCTGCCAGTAGCACTTTTTTTGTATTGTATTTTAAGAGCAAGTTCACTGTGTCCTTTCGTACCTGGGTGAGGAAGGCAGCTGACTGGGTCTTTCCTCTGGTGCCTGTCAGTCAGGTATTGAGAGAATGTGTCGTGGTGGAAACACAGATTCCATTTCATATGCACAAAGATGCTTTACAAATTACTTCGTTTTATTGCAAAATGAAATGAGAACCTTTACATTTTTTTTATGAAACAACTGTTTCAAAATATCCAGTGAGGATTGAGAACTTGGGTCCTCTCCCTCCTTTTGCTGATTCTCTGCTCGTTTTTCCTGTTAGCTCCCAAATCTAAGAAATCCTCATATTGAAACTTTTTACCCCAGGGGTTTAATTCGCTTCCAAATATATGGATTTTACTGAAAGATTTCCTTACCAAAAAGACGTTTTTTCTTTCCCAGCCCCTCACTCTTTGCAGGTGTTTGTGGAGTAGCATGAGGGAAACAAATCTATTTACACGTAAATCCTATATATTTGCATCTCAGTGATGGTGTACATCCCTGCCCATGAGCTCAGCATGGAGCAGTGCAGCAAACAGACATGGGGGCCATTGTAGACATGTCGAGAAAAGCAAAATTTTTTTTGACAATTGCAAAGAAAAAAAAGGCATGTTATGCTCTAAATCAACAACATGATTAAAAGTAAAGCTGCGTTTGAGGCCTTGACCTCGGTTATTTTACCCTTTCCCTTGCAAGGAAGTACCCTTGGGCCATTGACTGATCCTCTGTTGAATGGGTTACAGACCTCTGACATATCTTATTTCTGGCAGTGGCCCTGAACATAATTCTTTGTTTACAGGAGCCTCTGAGAAAGTCACATGAATATGTAGAGTTTTTCTTCAAAAAAGTAAAATTAAAAACTTAAAGCATTCCATTCCAATCAGCTCAGTAAAGTGTATTCTCCAAGAGTGGATGGAGAGAGTAGCCACAGGAATATGCTACATTAACTTACTTTCATATGTAGAGTACATATATATATGTGGGGCAATCATATCCCAGTAATCTGCTGTGGATTGCTAGCCTCTAACCAGACCAACAAAAGATAATGAAATCCTTGTTTTTATAGAGCTCTTGAACTTACTCATGATTCTCTTTTATAGAATCTTGTAATTAATTAAATGGGCTGAGGCATTTTGGCATTCATTTTTTGAAGACTGTTTTTAAAATGGAAAAAGAAAAAAAAAAAAAAAGAAAGAAAAAACCACTGGTCAGCAAAACAAGACCACCATCAGGAACCCAGCTCTCCTCTTATTTCTGCCAAGGTAACCTGCCTCCCCTGGGGTCAGTAACTAAACTCTCAGGGCTGGGCAGTCGGGGGTGTTGGGCAATTACAGGTGCAGGTTGGTGTCTACTGCCAAGTTTGTAGTGATGCCGTGGAGCTGCTTAGCAGAGGGTGCAGCAGCTCATGCAGTGAGCTTGCACTTCCCACTTGGGTTTTCAGCCATGCATTAAGCTGATGCTGATGACATCCCAAAAGTCCATCCTCATCACCTGGGGGAGGGATTTTTCAGAAGCCAACCATCACAGCAGGAAGCCATGTAAGCTCAGAGAGGCTGGAGAGCTGCGGAGGGACCTGCTGTGCTGCTCTCGTGCCTCAGAGCCTGCTGCAAACCCTGCCTGGAGCCAGACTTTGTGAGAAGTGCCCAAGCCAGGTCCTGCTCTTGCAGGCCTTCTTCCTTCCTGCCTCTCGTGGCCTGCACAGTCAGTCCTTCCTCCCAATAACAATGTCATTGGGATGGTGGCTTTCATGGGCAGTGGTGTCCTGCCTCCTCCTCACCAGAAGCCATGGTCTGACCAGGGCATCCTGCCTTGCAACCTGAACAGGGTCCAAGGTGTTATGGGTGAGGTGGGAGGTGGGTGTCCCCTGCTAGATGGTCTCTGAGTTCCCACTTATTTGAAGTCCAGGGGAAGGTCCTTAGCTCTGGAACAGCAACTGCATTTCAGCTGTTGGGTGGCTGAGGCTGGACAAGTCGCTCGTGCTCTGAAAACACAGAGCTGGGAGGTGAGCAGGCATCAGAGGTGCTGGTTTTCCATAGGTTCAAATCCTAAAGTCCTTCAAGGATTCTGACCTCGCATTTTCAGAAGTGCTGTGGAGGTCTGTGCCATCTCATTGCCATCTGCCAGCAGGATCACCTGCAAACTCAACACTTACAAATTCAGTACAAGAATCCCCAGGGAAGCAATCCCCAGTTCATTGCTGACTGCATTAACCTGTGTCTGAGACCTTACCTGGGACTTCCCAGCCAGCAGATTCACAATGTGTGACAAGAATGAAAGAGCATTTACTTTCACCTTTTTGAAAAATTGTTAAAATTCCCTTGGAAAGAAATGCTCCTGGGAACAAGAAAAAAAAGGTTAAAATTGAATGTTGATGTCCTTCCACAATTAAAGAAACTGCTGGCTTGATTGAAGGAGCATAAATGAATGGCCTAGGAAAGGTAACACTGACAATAATAAGGAAATAAGTATAAATGAAGATCTGGTCCTGCAAGTGGTATGAACTGATCTCACTGGGAGTGCCCTGACTTGCATCAGCTTAAGGATCTAGTCCTTAGCTACTTGCCACATGAAACTTTAGGTAATTTTGTTTGTATATTTCACCAGAAAATATATTTTAAAGTGTGGTTTGGCAATGACTCAAGTAGTGATAGCACATTCAGGTGGGTCTTCTTGTCTGTTGATTTTTTTTTTATGTGGCCATTACTCATACAAATATTTGAAGTACATGTTGAACAATACAAAACAATGGTATCCAACAACAGACAAGAAGGGTTTCCGTGGAGTCCTGCATTTCCTGGCTTTGTCAGCTTTGTTTTCAGGTTCATGTTATGATGGCAGATGGGTTTTGTTTGGCCAAATGGTTGGGATTGCAACACGACATCCTCAGAGACCTTTTCTGTCATTTTTGCAGACTCTCAGAGTGTTCCACTGTGTTTGCTGAAGAGGAGGGACATCTATGTGTCATTCACCCACTTCTGATCTCTAGCATGCACAGATGGAGGAAAGAAATAGAGAACTCAGCAGTCCCCTCATGCCATTAAAGGAGTTTGAGGTCGGGCAGGCGCACACAGACACAGCCTGCTCCCCTCATCCAACAGCCCAAATGAGCAGCAGGGGCTCAGCTCTGCTTGAGGGAGCCATGGGAATGGCAGAGCTAGGATCTCTGCTGACCCCTCCCAGAGGGGAAGCAGCCTAATAAGCTGGCTGTTGTATTTTCAGAAGCACCAGCAGGGCAGTGTTGTTTCAAGTTTTGGAGGTTCACCCACGGTGATGCCGTTCTGCTCCCTGTGCGCTGGTGTGGTGATTCCCTCTGCACTGGGGGAGGCAGAGAGAGGAGCCCAAGCAGTGGCTGTAACTGAGTATTTGCATGAAGCAATTCCACTTTTCCTGTGCCCAGGAACACTGCTTTCCTAAGTGTTACTAAGATTCAAAAATTGATGTCTATAAACTTTTCTTCCACAGGTGTTGCTTCACTTTTCACCTGCTTTTGTCTTCACATCAGGGTGCAGCCTGGCAGGAGCTACTTTTGACTTACCCAGGGTTTTGGAGGTGATTAGTTTTGGAGCCAGTTTATCATCCTGAACAGGTGGAAGAGATCATCAACAATTTTTAATCAGCTTTGAAAGTGGGTGTAGTTGATCCAAGAACAAAAAAGCATTCACCAACTGCTAAATCCAATCAACCGTGGGTGACTGATTACTTTTAGCTTTCTTAATTGATTGACTGTGGCATTTCTATGAAGGAGCTATTCTGAAACCCGAGGAAGTCCACAGAACTGTTTCAATTCTGGGAATAACTTGTAAGTAATGTGTTAAACCTGTGTTTGACTTCAACAGTACTAAGTATTATAAGTAAAATATACAGATGGGTGTGCAAGAGCTCTTCTGGATTAGTGGGTGGGTTTTTTTCTCTTGCTTAGTAACAAGTTAAATGGTGGGAGGAGTAGGTTTGTGGATCCTTTGAAAAAAGTTTGAGGAGTTTTTCCCAGTTAAAAGTTCCTGAAATATTGCCTTGTAGCAACAGATGTGGCCATGAGCTTCCTGTGTGCATGGGCTGGTCTGTCCCAGGACCACCCTTAGGAGACAATTCAGATAGGCTTTGTAATACCAGTGATAGATTTTTAATGGTATTTTTACCTCGATGGCAACTACTTTTACTTGCACATCTGAAAATGAACCTGTCAAGTGCTGAAGTACAGCTTCCATGGCAATGCTGCTGCCAGCATGTGTTCTAGGGCAATCATTAATGTCAATATTCTTTTATTTTCCACACAATAAGACAACTCCAGCTGGCAAAGAATGTGCATACTACAGGGATGCCTTTGGTATGATACAGAGCAACCTGTCAGAAGGTGACTCAGATCCAAACAAAGGTATGAGCAGGACTCGTTCGTCACCCTCTGCTCTCAGATGTGTCTGCTAATGGGCTGGGACCAGGACTCATGTGGGATAGATGCAGAGCTTTTAAAAAATGCTTCTGAACCTGTGTGAATTTTTGCCACAAGTGATCAAAGTCCCTGGGAGCAACCAGCTTCCCTGTAAAGTGCAGACTTCCTCCTGGGTCAACCTCTTTTCCCTAAATTATTGTAACAGTAAGAATTTCCCTGGGAATGTTTTAGTAAATAAATAATCTCTTTTTGTTATGAAACAACCTAAGTAAGTCACATCAATCTGTCCCTGAGCTTGGATTGAGAGTTTGGGTGGGACTGATGACTTATTAAAATGACAGATTTATTCTCTAGGGCCAATTTTTACTTGTGAACAGGGGTAGCCTGATTAAGGAAAAAGACAAACACACTGCTGATATTGCATCTTTTTGCTTCACTCACTTTCAGCCATGTTATTTGACCTTCCATCAGTGGGAAATGCAACTGGTTGCCTTCACCATGATCTTTGCAAGGTGTATGGAACCACCAGTGGTCAATGTGTATCTAGCTTTTGCCAGGTGAGGAAATTATCCAAGATGTATCCCAGCTGCTGGGCACCTTTTAATTGGAAGCCACAATTACAGTGCTCCTATGCTCTTGGTTCCCCGGCTAGCCAGCAGCTGCTTGGGAGGGGAGAAGGGACGCAGAAGGAAACAGTTCCCTGAGGATACAAAGTCATTTTTTTTTCTCTTTGGGCTGGGTAGCAGGTCTGGGAGTTGTTACGGTATCAGGATATGAAAATGCTGTCTCAATGTTAATTAACAGTGGAAGCAACTTGAGCCCTTCCTGTGCTCCCAGGCTCAGCCAGGAATGCACCCAAGTGCTTTGTGTCTTGGGACGTCCCGAGGGGTGATGTTTCTGGGCTCAGATTCTGGGGAGCAACAGTTCTGATGTCTTGGCTGGTGGTGCTTTTGTGGTGGGTGTGTTTTGTATCACAGGGGGCCTTTAGCTTGGTATTTGCTTGGGAAAAGCAGCAAGCAACAAACAAGTCTGACTTAAATCAGAAACACCTGCAAAATCATGCAAAGTTTGTATATGTGTTTTAAATGAAAGTGGGGGCATACTTTTTCATGGGCTATGGTTTTGCAGTTTGTTGAAAAATTACATGGTCTTTATTCCCTCCACCCAAAGTTAATTGTTGTTAAACACTGAGCCAACTGAAATAAGCTTTTGTTACTCACAGTGGAGGAAGAAAATCTGAACAGAATCTGTTTGTGTTCTAAAAGCACATAGGGCCAGTTCTGGGCCTGAGCTCAGGTTTGTGTTGCATTGATCAAAGAAACCAGACAGAGCAACAAACAAAGCAAGGGCCTGGTCTGGGCTGTCAACAAAATCACTAGGTGCACTTGGCAGGTTTTACCTGACAATCTTCTCTCTCCAGAAACCTGCATGTTTTCATTACATTAGCTGATAATTACTCCCCACACTGTTATCAGCAGGGCCAATACTGAGTTTCTCCATCTGTGCTTGGGTCTTCAGTCCTTCAGTCCACTCATTCATGATGCAAACAACCTAAAGTCAAGCTTTGTCTGATGAAGTCCTGGTTTATTGTTTGTTTGTTTGTTTTTTTATTTCTTCCTTCCTATGTTCATCCCAAATTAATCATATCTCCCATTCTCCAGCTCCCACTTATTTTTTTTTTCTTTTCCATCTTTAAACCTTTCTCATTCCTTACTCTTAAATTGCCACTGATGAGGAGTTTCCATTTTCCCAAGTCCTGAATGCACTGTGGTTTCCTGGCAGCCCCACCATAGTTTCAGGACTGGAGAGGCTTGTGCTTGTCATGATGACACACACGCAGAGAACATCCCTACAGTATCTAATGCAGACACAAATACACTTCACCAAAAAATGAAAAGCAGCTCTGCTTAAATTGCTGGAGAAATAAAGACAGTGTGCTGTCAGGCACTGGAATGCTTCCTCCCTTTGTTCTCAAACAAAGCATTTGTGAAACACCAAGCACGTTCCTGTGTGTGTGCTTCGTGTTCTGAGGAGGAATTTGCCCCCCATGTGTGACTGAGGAGCTGTGTGGGGTATCGTCAGCAGACACAGGGCTGCCCAGCCACTTCCAAGGGTTCACACAACCCAAACAGCTCCCTAGCACAAGACAAGTCACCAGATGATTTTTGTAACACTAAGTTTTATTTTCTTCCTGGAATATAAATCTCTTTGTTCATTCATCCTTTTCCTTATTGAGTCTAATTTTATTGACTGTCGAACAAACTTACACTAATGCTAAGTCCTTTCTGCTTGTATTAAAAAGGGATTTCCATGGACTTATAAGCTTACCTTTTTTAATCAGAATGCCATGTTGGTTTATCTCATAATCTTGAATATCTCATTACCAGCAGGAACAGCATATGGAATCTTAAACTGAGCAACTGAAGGTCTCACTTGTGAACAAATTGTGTTCATTGTAAAGTCTGAATCTGTGCAAAACCCCCCCACGCCTCTCCCACATGTAGCTGCGTGAACCAACATTCATCCCTTTAGATTCAGTGACTTCCAGTGGAGTGTTTACTGAGGGCAGTGCTGGACCTGTGAGATTGGAGCTGCCTTGCTTCATTTGTTTCATTTTGCAGCTTTTTCTGTCTTCTTTGGCATCAGTGTTGTGTCCTGGGGCTTTGGTTCAAGTGGAGCCCAGCTAAAGCAGCTGCATTTCAGCTGTGTTCTCATTTGTAGATGATATCTAATATCGATGGTCTCGCTCTTTTTGTTTATGTATCATTTTGTAAACTAAATGGTATTGTTTTAATAGCTTTACTGAGGAGCACAGCCAAGCATTCAGCTCATGAACCATCCTCTTTGATTCACTGCTAGTTGAAATTCAGTGTGTGACTGAGCATCTGAGTTGCATGGGATTTTTTTTTTCTTTATGTTGCCCGAATCAATCAAACTTTCTCAGCAAGAAACTCTAATTTAAAAGAAAAACACACAGAACTGAAAAACCCTGTTTATATTCTAAGGCCTGGATTTCTAGGTGTGTGAAGCAGCTTTAAAGGTGGCTTAAGAAGCCAGCTGGAGTTTTCCTGGCATGAAATAGCACAGTTAGTACAGTTTGTCTTCCAGCACTTTAGATCAGTCCCAGCACTGTAAGCAGGTATAAATCTGAGCAGCCCTGATGAGTGAGGAGGTTGTCTCTGCTTCAGCCTGGGCTCCAGGCCGTGAAAAGTTGGTCTGAATGTAGGAGACAGCTGGGGCAGAGCTGCAGCCAGGTTGAGAAACAAAAGGCAGGCCGAGAAATAGGAGGAGAAAAAGAGCAGAGGAAAAACTTCTAACACAAAAAAGTGGAAAAAAAGCATGTAACAAAGTTTCTCAAAGCAGAGAATTTGCTTGTTTTTAAAGTTGTCATGATGAAAAGCAAAATCACAAATTAACAGTGTTAACTTCATTCTGAAGAATTAAAACCACATAACTATATTTACTAAGTATTGAAACAAAAAAATAATCTAAGATCACAGAGGTTTTTTGTGTGTTAAAGAGTTCAGGACATGGACAATGGAGCCAAGACATCCCTGGATGTGGCCTGAGTGTGGATGTTTGTAATGCATTGCATAAATCCCTCCATACACATCTGATCTGGGGCTGGCAGTCTGTGTTGTTTTTTTACTTGATTTGTATATTTTAAAAGCCCCAGCTCCTTCCTCACTGAAGATGAGGAGATTATTTTTTATATTTGTTTTAATTGGACGTGGGTAAAACAGATTCCGGACAAAGCAAAAATCCAAACATTTTTCTTTCTATTGCTTTTTAGAGAGCAAACATTTTTAAGGGTTCAGAGGGCTCTGCAAGTCAAATGTCAGAACTGAGAAATAAAAGGTGGGAAACAGAGGGGAAATTATGGCGTAGGAGAATGGCAGAGTGCTGGCTGGGAAAAACAATAATGGATATTATTGCTTTCTGAGTAGAATGAAAGGGCTGTGCCCTTGGCTGGTGTTAATTGGCCCAACTCTTCTAAAGTTGGTAGAGGATTGATTCACAGCAGTTGTAATCCTCAAGTTAAATCCCAGCCCCACTGGGAGTTTTATCATTGTCTTCAAAAGAAGAAAGATTGTAACCTGTGTGTTATTTTATTCAGTCAGCTAGTGAATCTCTTAAAAACAAAAGAACTGGGCTCAGCCAGCGCTCCCCTGGGGGAGGGGTGGGGGTCAGATTGCTTTAAGAACTAGAAATGTGAAACTAGCTCTCTGGAAAAATCGTCAAAAACCTTCCAAACAAGCCTTTGTCTAATTTTAGTAGTTGGTGTTTTTTTCACAGATATTATTCAAAACTGCTGAATTGCACAATTTTTAAATCCAAGCCAGGTGAGAACTTCAGCTTTTGGCTTGTTTCCTAAGAAGAGTTTGGGTCTCTGTCCAACCTACGGCAATGAATGCTGTGTTTTCACATGGCTGTGGCAGACAACTGTTATCAGACACAGGAGCACGCTCAGAGATCTCATTTTTACTACTTGGCATGCTCAGGAAGCAATTGCTTATCAGAGGATAAATTCAAGGAATCCAAACACCCCCATGTGATGGGGGGGTGATGAAATTTAATGACAGGAATGACAAAAAGTGCAGTCCTTGTCTGGACTAAGTCCCTGCCTGATGGACTCAGTGTGGGACTGGCCTTTGGCTGTCCCTATGCAACACTGCTGAGATTTCAGAGATGCCACAGGCCAAACAAACCCAAAGGGGCAGAAAAACAGCACAGAGCTCCCATTTTGCACATTTTGTGGGGTTTTTTTCCCATGGTTTGTAACTATTGAACCATCAGAAAACTGCTTTTAGGTTGCTATTCAGACTCGGCTTGGCAGTTTCAAGCACAGCGTCCTAATTACCTATGTATGCAGAATATTGACACATTCCTAATTATCTTACTCATGTATGGTGAATTTAAGGTACTAAATTCAGCTTCCCTTAGGAATAAACTTGGCTCTGTTCCTCAGGCTCTGACTGAAACAGTGCAAGAAACATCAAAATCCTGCTGTCAACACCAGACAGATACACACAAAGCCAAGACAAACTCCCCTCACAGCACAGCACACATCCGTGCACGAGCACACGGGAAACAGGCACAGAAAAGCAGTATATGTGTGGTTCAAAGATGAGGATATTCCTGGTGAGGACTAACTTGCTTCCTTTTTTTTTTTTTTTTTTTTTTTTTTTTTTTTTTTTTTTTTTTTTGTTGTTGTTGTTTTGGGTTTTTGTTTTGTTTGTTTGTTTTGTTTTGGTTTTTTTCTTTTTTCCTTTTTTTTCTGAAACGAAATGTCTGGTTAAAAACTCTTCCTTGCCGTAGAAATGTGGTGCCATTGACAAAATATCTAATGTTAGGGGACATTCTGTTTAACAGTAGGTTTAAAATTAGCATAACAGTTTTTTGCAGGACTTCACTTGGTTTTTATTTCTTGAAAGCAAGACAGAAGAGTAACTGCTGTGCCAGAATAGTGTATTTTAAGGGCTTTCATAAGGCAAAAGACAATGAAAAACCTGTATTTTTTTTGTTCTCTTCATGTTTTCTCTGTATTTTTTCCTCTTCTGGTGAGCCTTTCCTGTGAAATTGCTCATAGGCCCCTACTTCATGCAGTTGTGGCCTTCTCAGCATTACCTTTATCTTCTGTTTTATTTTCCTTTTTTTCCTGTGCTGACTTTGTAACTAGGTTTTCATTCCTCCCTTTGTCAGATTGCTGCCAATCCCTGTAGTGTCTGAGGGCTGCAATATTTCATGCTATGATTGTTTTCTGTAATTGTATACCAAATACAGGCTGCTGTTTTACTTGATGAGAAATGAACAGTGGTCCACAGCCATCATTATGGCTCACTATAGACTTACTAATATTGGCAACATTCTTGCAGCAGTGCTGGTAGCAGAGGGGAGGGTGAGGCTCATGCCTCCAGCTGCAGCATTCCAGCTCTGGACCCATTTGTGGACAGGGGAAGAGCGGGGAATAGGCTCTAGCAGGAGAGAAGGATGAATAATTGTGGTGAATAATTATGGTAAGATTGGCTGGGGTGTGTAGAGGGTGACTTTCCTTTTGGTCAGCGTGAAATGATGGCCTGTTTTCTCTGCTAAGCCACATCCCTTCTCCTTAAAGCTCCTAGTTGCTTAGTCTGTCCTCAAACAAGCAATTGTTTTTCTGATTGAATATTAGAATAAAAAATAATCAGAGACATCAGAATTATATGTTCAGATTCCACTTTTTTTTTCCTTTACATGCATGGTCAGTAACAGGAACCCCAAGTTTGTGAAAAGATGGGCTGAGACCCCAAAGCTCTTTAATTTGAAAATTTTATCTGGGAATTTATTTTAGGAATTATTAGTGAGGGGCTGTTTGGGGTTTTTGCCTGTGTAACAGAACTGTCCAAGCATCAGATTAACTTTGTATGGGGACAGGAGGGTGGAGGAGAGAACAGTCCCTTGTAACAACATCCTGTCCTTCCTCCCTGCTGTTGTTCCACCAACCTAGCCCTGTGCATGGGGGCTAGCTGGAACCTGGTAGAGAAGCAATCACTTCAGGTAGTTTTGTAATTTACTGTAAATCAGCACCATGCCCCCTGACAGTAAACGTGGGCAACTGTAGACATTGAATCCAACAGCAGGACAGTTCAGACTGCAGAGGCAGAGTGGAAGCCATTCAACATCAAATTGCCAGAGACTTTAATGAGGACAAGAAAAGAGTTGGAGTCAAGAGGCTGTAATAGGAGAATAGCCCAGCACACCGATACTTCTCATGGCTCCTACTTAGCTGGCTCTCGAGAAATGGGTCACCAAATGCTGTAAGGACTGGTGCAGCTATCAATGCTAGTAAATAGCTGAAGCCCATTTAATTCTGTCCAGCTTAGGGGAGTTAAAAATTCCATCACATCTCGCCACAGCTTCCTCTTCACGCTGCACAGGCACTCCATAAATCCACACAGCTCTCTCCCTCTTATCTGAATCGCAATGCAGTTATTAAACAAATTGTAAGTCTATTTCATATCCTTTTTACTACTTTGAAAACTGCACAATATAAGGCTTAATAAAAGCTGAATGCTCCAAAACTGCTCTTAGAACTGAAAATATGACTACATCAAAAGACTTTACAAGGGCAGGATTTTAATGGCTGAATAATACGCTGGAACAGAGCAGTAATTTCTTCTCGAATGCTGGGATGAATTATTTATGCTTTGACAACATTATGTGTCTCTAAAGCAGCTTTTAGTTATTCGCCTATTGGAGGACACAGCTGATCCTGCTGCCCACTCTTGTAATTACATTAACCTCTTGACACTACATGACAAGCTTTTCCTGTGAACTGCGATCAATAGCCCATAACTGCTACCTATTTAATAGGGCCGTGGTTACACTTCAGTTCAGATATAATTAGCTCTTTTCCCCCTTCCTCTTTTAACAGAGCGTGGAAAAAGCCCATGTTGTTTAAATTACCAAAAAAAAAATACACACAACAAAATAAAGGCTGTTAAGGAAAAGAATAAAAGCATTCAGATTGCTGAATAGGCAAGTAATATGTTCCCTGAGTTTGGTTCAGAAATGTGCAACCCTTCCATTAGTCCACATCTGCATTTGAATGGAACTGGAAGCCATAGCACATGAGGACTTTTAGGAATCAATTACAGAAGTGTTGGTACAGGTGGGCAAGGCTGTGACCTGATACAGTTGAAGCCCACACTGATAATGAGATAAACGAGCTTCATTTCCGCTCTGTTCCCACCTACCTTTCACAGAGCAGAGCATTCCACTGGGGCTTCTTGTCTCAGGGATATATTTAGATTCAGATAAATGCACACAGGGTTTGAAATGAAGAAGTTTGACTAATTGTCTTAACACTTTTAAACAAGTAATGCTTTCTTGCAGCTAATATTTTTGCTGTTCGAGCTTTATTATGGACTATCTGAACAGACTAATGAGTACCATATGAAAGACAGAGATTGATCTTTTTCTTGATGTAGCAGAAGTTACCTGTCCAGGAGCCTGCAGAACACCTTTTCATTCCTAGATCTGTAGGTAGATGGCCATGCTCATGCCATTGGCCCAGACAACATTGCCCCAGTTGTAATTTAAAAGTTTATATTCTCTACTCCAAATAATTATTTACATTTTCATGTGCTACTTTGCAAAATGGCCTTCAGGAACTAAAGAGATTTTGTGGGGTTTTTTTGATTTAGTTTTTTTTTTTTTTTTTGGTCGCTGGGTTGAACACTTTCTTCTGCTTCTCATTTTAAAAGGACAGGATAAACGCTAGTAATTAGGTTTAATAATGAAGAAATCAAGTCAGTGAGCTTCTTTCCATATCCTTTAAGGGATTTCCAACCAGGTTTGCACCAAGAACAATTAATGCTATCAAAGCATGACAAGGCAATATTGGTAATGAAAGAACCTGGGTGTTTTCTCAACAGAAACATGTCTCTCTAGATCTGTGAACCCTTCCAGTTAGGTGTCTTTAGGTTTTTTAGGAAGCTCACTCAAATATCAACTTTTTAGGGTTAGATGCTTAAATTTATGTAACATCTGGGCCTTAGGACTCGCTTCCCATCTCTGAAATTACTAGGAAATATTCATTACTTGCTTGACTTTACTGGCAGGAAATGTTTGGTTGTTTTTTTTTTTGTGAGCATGCCTGTTGTGACAAGTTTTTTTAAAATGCAAAAATTACAGACTCTACCTTCAGTTTATAAGTAATTATTCCCTAACCTTCAGCTTCTAAGTAGTTATTCACTAAAGAAAATATATTCACTTGTAGTAAAAATAATAGATTTTGTTTACTTGTGTTTATACACTTTACTTAGGTGGTGCTACACCAATAGGCATTGCTGAGGCTCTGGGAGGCCTCATGACCTTGATAATGCCTTGCTGTCATTGAAACAGGACCTAAATGACTCTGTGACATTGGTTCTCTGTAACAGGGGTGAGGTTTGATGATTAACAATGTGTAGTCCCAGGAAGGCTTACCTTTGCTTAGTAAATATTTTATTTCCTATTTCAAGACAATAACAAGGCCATGGTTTGCCCTGCCCTCAGAAGCTCAGAATAGAATAATAGATATGAAAGCATATTTCTACTATAAAAACTTCCTTATCAGTGTGTGCAGTTGGTATCTGGACACATTTTTTTTTGCAGCATAGATGGATTAATAGAATTGTTAATACTATCCTAAATTAGAGTAAAAGCCCCGTTTGAGATGGTAACCAAATGCTCCTGGGAATCAACCATAAGGCAAAGGTTCCAAGCAAGCTCTGAAATGCCTTCCCACTTCTCTCAAGAGACAAAAGGCAAAAAAGAGATGAGCTGAATTAGCAGTTAATAATATATAATGAGTTAGAAGTTTAAAGTTTATGATGATTCATAATTATTATAAGGAACCAGTTTGTCAATTCATGAATTCAAGACAAGCTTGTTTTCCTGCACCCTGCCTATTGCCACTCGCTGTGGTTGGGAGGTGTTGTACTGCCTTTCAACAGAACTTCATTTTTGGAGACATTTTCTTTCTTTCCTTCAGCATGTCTCTCAAGTAAGCAAAGTGTTTGGCTAGGTTTTCTATTCCTCCTCCTAAATCTAAAAGGAGAAAAAAAAAAAAAAAAAGTATGCCAGTCAGATTTTCTAAGATATTTTTGGTAATAGAATTTCCCTCTCACAGATTTGTTGATCCCAGTGGCTGACAAGGTGTGTTAAAGCAAGTTCTTATACAACTGTTGTCCTAAGAAAAATGATAGATTATCTGCTTCTCTGCACAAGGCAGACATCCTCTTTTTATGACTTCAGAGTATGTCAAAGGTTCTCAAACATGAACCTCTTGTAGCCTTGACATTCTTGAGAATAGACTGAGGGAGAGAGAGGTAAAGGACCTGAGGGGAAGGCAGAGAAAGGAGGAGGAGGATGGTTGGTTCTCAGAGAAGGCTGAAGCAAACACCACAGCAGCAGAATGGATCAATCTGCCTAAGACAGTGACATTTGGGAATGCATCAAACAAACAAACAAAAAGGATTGTTTAGCAGCTCACTGAGTTCCTCAGTAAACAAGCCCTATGCCCCAGGTGGAAACAGTGAAAATTTTCTTACTGTTTCTATAGATTAGTTCTATTAAGATGTTGGAAGAATTCAGTCTTTCTTTGAGGCTCCCGTTGTGTTATTTAACATGTCAGCTACAGACTCCCTACCAAGGAAATCTTCACCTGTTTAGAAAAAAGGGAATGTTTCACTATCCCCAGTTTACAAAGTAGGAATTGAGGGAGACTGAGAGGTAGTTATTTTATTAAAGGTCACTCAGACAGCCTGTGACAAAGCCAGGAACAGAAGTCAGATCTTTAGGATCACAAACCTGTTCTTTAATGACAAGGATATCTTTCCTCTTGCATTTTTGCTGTTTGGAATGGGCTGAGAAACCCTTCATAACTGCAGATTTGTTTAATGGTATTACAAGATTAACACTAGTCATCTGGCTGGAATTTTCACTAACAAGTCATATCACTATGTATTTATTTCATATGAGATAACCTTTCATTTTCCTGCCGGCACATATTTTATTTCAGAGATACTAAGCTGACTAAACTTACAACTTCCACGAGTGATATGGAATTTGAAGTTAAACAGCACACTGTTTGTTACCTTTATAACCGATAGCAAAAGGGGTTTCAGTTCATAATTAAAAATAAAAAAATCAACAGCTTGTCAGCATTAAAGCGAAGGAAGTCTGCATTGGGAAATGCACGGCATAGCTAAAGCATTTATGCACCTACTTATTTTCTTGCACACCCATGTGATTAATCTGTGTGCTATCAGCTGGGCTCCCAAACAATGATTTCCTCAGCTCCCTGTTGCACAGAGCAAGGCTGGTCATGAAATGAGAGAGAGCTGCTTCGGTTTTCCTGGGCTTTTATTTTTGCTACAGCAACTGGCAGATTCTGGATTGTTAAGAGCAGGGTGTTTCTCATCCTGCCAGGCCTTTTCCTACAGCCCCTGCCAATCTGACCTCATAGTGGGGTACTCTGGTCTTTGAAGACTGAATGAGCTGAGAATGTGGTTTTGATTATTATCTCTAAGCAGATTTGGCACCTTCATCTGACATGGGGAAGGGGAAATGAAAATCAAACCTGGAATCACCTGTATGGCAATGCAAAACACTCCTGTTAGGCTGGCAAGACAGAAAATTGCAGGGTACATCTTGAACGTAGGCACAAATCCATTAAAGACAATATTATCCTATTTCAAGGCACCAGGGGAAAACTGGTGCATCCTTTTGTCAGATAAGAGGGTTCAGACACCTTCCAAAAGCACATAATTAAGTCTGTGAGCATTTCACTGAGGTAAAACTGGAAGTCATAGAAAAAGATATTTTCCCCCTAGTGTGGCAACCCACCCATTATTGAACAATGGTCACCTAAGAATGGCAAGCAAGTGATCTCTCGTGTCCCCATTGAGATGTTACAGGAATAGTATTCCATTACAGCATACAGTATCCATAATGGCTTGAGAGATACATTCTCTGTATCCAGTGTCCATTTTAAACAGGGAAGGACAGCTATGGTAACATGATCACACTATCCATAGCCTGGGACTTGGGATGCAGCTGGGCTGCTTCTATTGAAAGAAAACCCTTGAATCCAGCAGAACAATTTGCTTCCAAATTTGGTTTTCTATTGCATTATTCCAGAAAGAGCTGTTGCTTTAAAACAGGATTTCAGCTGCTGTGTAGCAGCTGTCTGCAGCAAACAAGCTATGAAGTCCACCAATTTGTCGAGGTAAGCAGAGAACAGCCACTCTGAAGGGAAAAGAAACCTTGGCCCTGCATCCAGAGATAAGTTTGAGCTTCCTTCACTCAGGGCAGGATTCACCCCTGCTCCTGTGTCCCAGGCAGGAAGCAAGGTCAAAGGGAGAGGCTTTGCAAGATCCCTGCAATGCCAGTGAGGTGAAACAAGCTGCTGAGCATTTCTGGGCTCCTGGGCATGATGGCACCTTGCTGGGCATCCCCTGTGCTTAGAAATTTCCCTGTGGGACTGCTTGTCCAGACTTCCAGTAGGATTTTCCTCTCATCTATTTCACCTCATCTATTTCTCATCCAAATCGAGTAGATCAAATTATTATTTCCCAGTCTTATCCTTTCATACCTCACAAGTCTTCTCACTTGATTGTTATTGACACTGTGTAGCCCAACTTAACCTCCCTCAAAATAAAATACGTAAAACTCCAGGAAATGTGTATTTCCAATGTACTTTCCACTTTTTTCATGGTGTTTAAGTGCAGCCTCTGATTATTTTTAAACTTCATTCATATTTTAAAATGAGTTGATTAAATGTTTCATGAATTTTACTTGCACTTTAGCTAACACTTTCCATACCTCTGTGAGATTGTTTGTTCACTTTGTATTCAGTCCTGCAGCCAAAGGAATTGACTTCCATGAGCTCTCTGTGGGTCTATGACACAGATTGCCACAGAGTGTATAGTATTATTTTTGCTTCTTAACTAGATGAGCATAATCCTCCTAATCACATTCCTGTGGGAATGATCATGTATAGAAAGTTAAGATTTGCTTTTTCAAGCATTCAGAGAAAGTCTTATAAAATTCAATTTTCATAGTAATTGCAGAAAGCAAAAGTATCACAGATACTAATATAGCTGGAGCATCTTTGTGTTTAAATTTGAATGAATATTCTTATTAGTTTTCTTTATTTCTTGAGTGGTTTTGCATTATTCACCCCACTCCACTTTTGCCTGTGGTCAAAATCTAATTTATCAAGTGAAAGTTGTTATTTCCACAGGTAGATGTAACTCTTGAGCTGAAAATAAAATGAAATGTGCTATGGAAAAATGCAAACTTATATATATGAGAACAAACCTGTCTGCAGCATGCTCCAAATTGGGAGGGATATAGCAAGAAATGATGTAGTAAAAAGACTTGGATTGATTGCTTCCATAAATTTAGCTTTGATCTGCAACGTGGTATAACAAGAAGAAAGGCTAGCACAGTTTGGGGCTGCATTGATTGGAATGTGTCCTGGAGCAAATAAACCATAGATTGGGCCTTGCTTTAACTCCTTAGGGTTTTAGTGCCATGGGTTTTCCTGCTTATAAGCTGCCCCCAGGCTTTCATAGTGGTTTTCCTATGAAAAAAAACACTTTCATAGTGGTTTTCCTGGGGCTTTGATAACTCTGCATGCATCCTCACGTACTTGTGTTGGGGATATCTTGTAAAGATATCAGTGACCTGAAAAATTGTGATAACAGAGAAATAAAGTGGTCTGGAAGGACTGCTATATAGAGGTAAACATAAGGGGTTTTGGTAAATTACATGCTTAGCAGGGTAGCAGCTAAATAGCAAAATAATGCAAAATAAAGTAATTGATATATATAGAAGTAAAGCAAGGATTCAGTCACACCATATAAGCTAGGATATAATTAGGAGCGGCAGAATGAACATAAAAAGAAAAATCTAATTAGAATATTAGGAAAAATATTCTGAACTGCCTTTAGCCTTTCAAAACAATATCCCAAGTGAGGTTGTGGGGGATTCTTGAAAATTGATCCTATAGGTATTAATTAAAGAGCCAATAAACCTGCAATCGACAGCAATCTTATCTCTCCTGAAGGGATTGCCCAAATGATCTGTGCAATGTTTTTTTGTCTCTATCACCTCTGGCTCGTGCAGATAGAGGAGAAAAGCGCTAGTGATGTCTTCAGCAGAGGTGGTAACCTGGCTGCTGGTGAAACACTGAGTCCACCAGCCCTGCAGATGCCAAATGAAAAGGGGCAAAGAAAAGAGGCATCTGGAGGTGGAAGAGCAGAAGGCCCTACTGAGAGGTGCATCAAGGAAAGAGAAAGAAAAGCGTCACTTTTACAGAGAGTAAAAGTGACAGAAACCTGCTTGGAGGTAAAACATGTGGCTGTCCTGCTGGTGCTTCCTGGAAGCCCCTGAGGAGCGGGTATAGGGGACTGAGCACCTTCCCTCCTCACTGAGGCTGCTGATACTGCCCACCACCTGGACTAACAATTCCTTCCAGCCTTAGTCATGTTATCCACCAAGCTCGCCCCTGGGGAATGCATTGCCAAGAATGTTTCCATGGAGCTGTGGTGGTGGGTCAGGCTGTCCCAGGATGGGAGCACTTCTACTCCTCCTCCTCTACTACAGCCCCCGGGTGCTCGCCCAAGCCCAGCTCAGTGCCACCACAGCAGCCTCACGCTGTGGGACGGTGCTGGCTGGGCTGGTAGGCAGAGCCAAAAAAGACTGATTGGATGGGAAAATGAGGGAGAATTTGGTGGAACTGAGAGAAATTTTAACACCCCAAGCAGACAAAGCTGGGAGTGGAATATTTCCAGTCAGACAGGCGGTGGTGGGTGCCCTGGGCAGGGCTGCCCAGCCGGCCGTGGCTGCTGCCCGCGACTGAGGCCGCGAGTGAGGGACCAACTTGGTGCCTCTGCAGTGCTTCTTTCTCTGGGATGTGTATTTTAACTGCAGTGGGTGAATTTCTCTGGTTTGGGGTTGAGAAACACTGGGAGGACTCCTGATAAAAAGCTGCTTGGGGGGCCAGGAGGATGCTTCCCCTCAGACCCCCTGCCCACCATTTTGGAAGGCTCTGCCCGGCTGCCCTCAGGGAAAGGCCATCATTTGCAAAATGCAAAGGAGAGGTAAGTGGAGATTTCATCAACACAAAGCATCCTTGTTTCCCCAAAGTTTAAAGTTGGGGTTTTTGTTTGTTTGTTGTGTGTGTTTGTTTGTTTGTTTGTTTTAACAGTGATGTCTGGTTTGGTTGTTGAATTATTGCCTCATAACTACCCGGCTAATGGAAACCTCACAGCAGCTCTGTAGCAAAGCAACATGCAGTGCTGGGAGCAAATGGTGTTCAGTAAAGTGCTTGGGTGCTGCCTGAAGGTAAAGGGGATGCTTTCCTTCCCCTATTTCAGTTATTTTTCTGAATGAGTCCATGGGCTTCCGTGGAGGAGCACTGGACCTTCACACACCCCTGGGGCTGCTTCCATGGGGTTTTTGCCAGCTGTGGGTTCCTCTCCCTCAGACTGGGAATACCTGCTCCTGGTTTTATTTCTCCTAGGATTTGATGAGAGCAATGTTGAAAGTGAAAAGCTGTTTTATAGGTGTGCATACAAAATGTACCCATGCATGTACTTGTGCTTACATGTGAGGGAATCAAGCTAAGAGCAACGAAGATAAAAAGGGTTTTCTGACTGTGTAACATTAAATCCAACAAATATATTCCCAAATGTTGTGTTAGGCAAAAATCAACAACTAAAGCAGCTATTGTATCAACTGCTGGTTGATATGTGCTTTGGGTTTCAGTGTTCCCACTGCCATTGCAAAGGAAAATGTCTGTTTAGCCAGGGACCACGTGCAGCAACTAAAGTGGCTGCTCTGATCCCCTGTTTGTGTGTCATGAGTGTCGGCAGACATAGAAATATGCAAGATGACTGTCTCATAACACACTGCAAATATTTTTCCTGTTTAGAACTGGGATTTTTCTCTCCCTTATGATGTGCCAGGTCCGACTCCTGTCTTGTATATTGCTGGAAATCCAGTGCCTGGGGAAGGAGTGCTGCCTGTTTGTGTGTGCAGATGAGGCTCCTCGGGTAAATTACTTGAGAGTGTAATGAACTTGTGTAATGAACAAGTGATTTGTTTTGAAATGACGAGTCCATGTTTTTTTATCAGATGAAGACTGTACTTTTTGTAAAAAATCTGTGTGATTTTATCTAATTTTAACAATACATGAAGGAATGTAAAATGTAGCACTTGCTATTAACTGTTTGGAAATGCAAAGAAAACTGCAGCTGTTGGTTTACTGCTTGGTTAATGTTGTAGTTATTCTTCTTTTTCAAAATGTTTATGCTTTATTTAATGTATCTTTACTTGTGTGCAGGTAATCTAACTGTTATATAATTTTACTTTCTTGTACTGGAGCTCCTGTTAAGTGGATGAATAATGCAAAAAAATGGTACTACTGGTACTACTTTTTTTTCTGTCTCATTTTCTTCTGAGAAGAAGAGAAATGAGAGATGGACTCCTATTGGTATGACTTTCCCTTGTAATCACATTGGCAAGTGTCCGAAGGTGTGATGGGAAAGCTTTTAAACACGTGAATGTTCCAATTGACTATGAGTATCAGCAGTGGAATTGCTTTTGAGGTCATGCAATGACAGATCAGCAGTAGTACAAGGTAACTTTTCTGACCAGGCAGCAACTAATTAATGTTGCTTCTACAATGAGAAATGACTTTTCACAGCAACTGATAGAAATCAAGCCACAATGTTAAATCAAAGAATACTGGTAATTTGCCAAGCAAGTGAAGATCACTCTCTCTACAGATACTCTGCAGCAGAAAAAAAGATTCAATTTCTCAGATAAATGACCTTTGTAGGTTATTCATCTAGCTCTCATCAGAGCGGGTGCTCCAGGTTTCCTCTCTTGATATTCCTCAGAAGAAATTTGCTTTGTTTTTCCCTATCTGATTGCTATAGTCTTTTAGAGGATATTTATTTTTAAGCCACGGCCTCTGTTATTTCCTTTGCTGCCTGAGCTTAGTCAGAACTCTGTGCCTCAGACATTCAATAAAGCCCAGGAGCAGAGGAAATAACAGCGCAGTTAACCTCCTTAACATTGATAATAAATAAGCACTAATAAGATATGTACCAGGGTGGCAATTGCCCTGACATAATGAAATGCACTAGTTTAAATAAGTGGTAGCTGGTGTCATCATGCTTTTCAGCAAAGAACCTATGCAGGCACAATATTTCCTGGGCAATTTCTGTGTCAGGTTTTGTGGGCAGCTTAGCTGCTGTTAAGACGTTTAGTCCAAGTGGCTCCGTTTTCATAAATTTTTGACACCGAGCAGAAGAACCCTTTGTTTTTACAGGTGCCTATCTCTGATCCGAGCCATTTCTTTAAAAATATTGCCCCAGTCGGGGGTGCTGAGCAATCCTGGAGATCCAGTCTCTGTCTTCTCCCTTTTTGTTTAAACTGCATTTCGCTGGATTAGAGCCAGCTTGATTGAGAATCCTGGTTTCCAGTTGCTACCGTGAGTCTCGGCTGAACGTGGTATCTCTGCTATCAATTTAAGTCCTTGCAGATCAGATAGCTCTCTCCATCTCACCCTGCTGACAAGCTCTCATGACAACTGGGGTGAATAGACACGCTCTGGAACTGGAAAGGAGGTTTACTTTATTGTAAAGCAATTCTTCAGGGTGGCTTAGTGACATGTTTTGAAGGAAAGGCTAAGATTCTCTTTGCAGCAAGCCCAGTCCAGGAGAATGCAAAATGCCCCCCTGCCCCTTATCTCAAATACAGTCTCACAGCTTGGGCACTGCTTAGATCATGTGCTGTAATTGAATCTCAATACCTACCAAAAAAACCCACCCCTGAATAACCAGGAGATGTTTATAAGTACCAATATTAATTAGACAATCATAGTTTATGAAAGCCACATGAGGATGTGATTTGTGAATCGTAACTAAGTCTCAGTGATTGTGCTAATTTATTATGGTTTGGAAATAGAACTGTAAATTTGTAAGCGTTGTGCCTCATTATTACGATTATTATTTTTTTTTACTCCACAGTTCCCTTGACACTTATTGTGTTACTAAAGACAAGAATAACAATACTAGAAAGTGGTCATGTTTTATCTCTGTAATATTGCTGGCAAATTGAGACAGCATGGTAGCAGAATCATAGAAGTTTTCTCTGAAGTGCCCACATCTTTGGTTTATGGAGCTTGTTAGATTTTCGTCATTGCTTGGTTGCAAAAAAACATCTGTTCCTGCTTTTGAGAAATATTTGTAGCACTTTTACAGCAGGATTTAATTACTGGCAGTGAATAGTGGTTGGGTGCCATGCAGTACTAAAAGATTTTTATCTATACTCCTCTATATCTATGAAGTGTAAATGACAAATAGGAACACTATTTAACTGTGACTTTAGTAACAAAGGCTATTTGCTGAAGAACTATGTGGTGAGAGAGTTCAAATGGTGGTCAATACTCTAAGGATTTGGTTTCAGACTTGCTAACAAAGGGATGTGATTTTTTTTCTTTTTGAGCTCCATACCAGAATGCAGCTCGCTAAATCCTAAAACTGTTAGCCACAGTAAAATCTCTAACGTGAACTTTGAGTGAATCTGAGATACTGGGAACTTTCTGAGCAGCTGCAGTCATTGTTGCTTACTGTTTTTCAAAGTGCTGATCACTCTTGGCTCTGAGTACTAATGCTTTTGATGGAGCTTTGCTTAAATCAATGATTTTGTTAGGTTTTAGCTGTCCATCTGCCGTTTGGGAAACATCTTAGATGTTTATGCTATCAAAAAGGTAAAGTCAGACTTTTATACAGTCTGGAAAGGGGGGCATCTCACTCATCTAGAAATATCTAATGCATAAGTGTGACTGACGGCATTTGATTATAACAATTTCTCTGGTAATTAGAGAGAAGCACAATACCTGAGGCAGCAGTAACGCCAGCTTTGGCTCCCTCCCTTCTCTTCAAAAAGCTTATCCCATTCTGATTTTTTTAAAGCCTGCTTTCTCTCTGTTCTGCTAGAAAAATAAGCCTTTTCCCCACATCTGATGGCCTCCCTCATTTGAGCTATCCATGAATTCTCTGAACTCTTCATCCTTGTCAATTGTAACAACTGTAGAGAGAGAACCAAGAGCAGGTCCTGCATTCTCTTAGGCAGTGCGTGTCTCCGGCTGAATAGCAAGGAGGATGACTTTACAGGCACAAAGCCAGGGTTGCCACAGGTGTTAGTGAAGTTCCATTTGGCCTGGGGAATCTTTCTACTGCAGCTCCCTGCTCTGCTCACACCCTTTTTGTACAGTATTCATTTGCATGAGGAGGCAAGAGCCCAGCTTGGCTGGTAGGGACAGGCCTGGGAATCTGTGGGGAAACTCTTCAGTGCTAATGTATGGGACGTTACCTATGGAAATCATGATGTTATTACAGCTTGTAAGAAACATTTATATTAGGGTGGCACCCACATGCTCTGCTCTACATTTATGTATGCAAATAAGTGACAAAGCATTTGCAGTTTGCAACTGAGAACTTTTTTTTTTCCCTTTAATCTGAGTCCTCATTCAGTACCTGCAATGATCTAGCTGTGGCAAAGGTTCACACTGTGGTATTTGAAAATAGTTTCAAGCACCTTCAATGTTTTTTGGCAATACTGACATGCCTGCACAGGCAAACATAGTCTGGACTCTCTTTATACCAGCAAAAAAGTGCATTTGCCAGTTTATTTTGTGTATAGTTCTGGGACTGAAACAAGGTATAGCCCTGGGGATAACTTTTATTGTGTCTGTATGGGGCTTTCTCAGCACAGACACTTAGAACCCTAGAAGACGCTGTTATACTGGCAAAAGCTTCATGTGTCAGCCTTTATTTTCTTTAAAAATTCTTGGAATTCAAAAACTAGTCGTGCTGCCCTTTCCCTTGCTTTTGGCTGCTAATGCTTTGCAGAAGGTTTGGTGATGGATTGGTTTGTCTGGGTGTTTGTTACACACTGGTGTGCCACAGTGTATTCAGGGTTAATGCTATGAGTTTCAGAGAGATGCAGAAATCCTCCCTCCGCTTTCTCCTGAGCCCTAGGAACTCATTTCACATCCCATTCATTAGACAAACTAGCTGCTCTGAAAACAGCATGCAAAACACTCCAGATTACTCTGATGCAAAAGTTGAGCAGCCTGTTCCCCCGAGGAGTGCCAATAACTCAACTTTTCAACCTCAAAGACAACCTGATTCTGAGGGTCCAATTTACAACGGCTTGAAAATGAATGCGGGGTAGTGTTTGTGAAGAACTGTGAGCTAAGGACAACACTCATTTTGTTGGTTTAAAATGGCAGGCCTGCCCCCTCACCTGTAATCTCTGAAGATTACCGGCTCCTAGCACACTCACAGCACTGACAATGCACTGTTCATAGCATGCTGGCCCGGGGCAGATTCATAACAACTCACCTCTCTGCTCAAGGTATATAATTTCATTGCTTTGACACAGGCAGTATTTATAATAGCAGGGAAAGGAGGTTTTGCCCCATCTCAAAATGAGTGACAATTCTCATATTCTCTCTCTGCTGAGCCTGTTGCTCTCAATTCTAATGTGAGTTTCAGTCTTGCATATACCCATTTGCAAAGTTAAATGAGATATTTCCTTGTATGGGTTTAAGTGATTGATGAGGAAGTTTACTAAGGTGGTGTTCAGTGTAAACACCCTGAATTCAAATAGTTATACAAAATGTGAGGCACTGTCAATCGGCAAAGTTAACAGACCATTTTTTGATAACACATTTTCTTACTTAGCCTCTGGAACTTCACTCAGGAATTAATTAGGAAATTCTGAGTTTCTGAAGTAAGAGGAAACCTTCTTTAATGCGTACCTGGCAATGTGACATGTCGGTCAGAACACCAGAATTAGGAATTTTGGCATTAAGATTACCACTTCAGTTTGAGTGATACTGCATCTGAAAAGATTTATACCTGGGGAAAAGTCCTGGAAACATATTCAAATGTAAAGAGTTCAAAGACCTAAGTGACTGAGAGACTAAACCGTGCCTCTGGTAATGTCTTCTAATGACTTAATTAGCTTCTCTATTTAAAAATATGCATTTTAGTTCTAGTCTGAAGTAACCGAATTTTCAATTTCTAGATGTTGCATTTCTCCACAACTCTTTTTCTACTGTTATTAGCACTAGATGTTTTTTCCTCTAGGTGCTGCCTCAGGTGTGGCTCTTTGTAGTGTAGGCAAACACTGCTTCCTCTCTGAAGAAGTACCAGTCTCAGAAAGCAAACCCAGTGTAAAGCAGGGGAGGATCCAGGTGCAGAGAGTTTAGTGACAGCACAAATACACCTGAAAATGCCTGCAGCCAAACAAAACTCTCTGCTCTCACCCTGAGAGCTCTAAGGTATTGCTTTTACCCAAGTCATATTGCTCTGTTCCTGACATAGCAGTCTTTTACAGGTGAGATTATCCCCTGTGAAACCCTGCACAGTAAAAGACTCCTTTCAGTACCCATAGCAACCTAAGTTTAGAAAAATGTTAACAATAACATAAACCAAGATTTTATTCTGCATTCTCCAAATGGTCCAAACTCTCCCATTGATTTTAATAGCTCTTTTGCCTGAATAGTTGTGATGTGAGAAGGTTATGATTGAAATGGCCTAATCCCTATTTACAGGAAATGTATCTGAAAAAGAAATATCCAGAGATGTGGCCAAGTCATCATTGTGAGTATGGTAAAAAGTGTTTGAGTGTGGTAGAAAGTAATTTTAGCTTTAAAGGTACCACACTGAATTCCTTGCCTCTCCTTTCATTTCCATCCACCATTGCCTCTGCTGCTTTTCACATGTCTTTTTCCTCCTTTTTTGTCAGCTTCTTCCAGGGACATGGAAGCTGAATGGTGATCCTGCCTACAGGTTTTATTCAGCTCAGGTTATGATTACGAGCTTGTCAAAAGTATACACTAAGCATTTCCTTTTCTAGTTGGAAAAATACCCCCCAAACCAAACTAGCTAAGAATCTCATGTCCTCTCAGTGCCCCATAAAACCCTTGTCTTCTCCAACTGAAAAAAAAAAGAGATCTAAAGTATAGTAAATGACCTTTTATCTCCTTAATACCTCAAGTTTATAAAATCCTTTTGCGATTCTTAAGGCTTCTCTGTGTTTTTTTTTTGTTTTTTGTTTTTTTTTTGCAGCATTTGTACCAATATTTGTAGAACAAACAATCTAAAGTTCTATACCAAAGTGATAGATAACATTAGCAGATGTCTGTAGTATTCAACAGCCTCATCCTGCACTTTCAAGAACTAGGCATGTTGGTAGAAAAGTTTCCCTTGTTCTGTGATATAAGATGGCACTTGTATCAATCAAGAAAGCACTTAGACAACAGAAGATAATGTTTGTAGCTGAAGGATTTTTTCCCCCTGAAATTCTTGCTGCAGAAAAAGTACATTAAGATAAATATCCCAGTGTCAGACGCACACAAGGAGATCTCTTTGTTGAACAGTGTCAATAGATTAAAAAAAATAAAAGCACACAGTGCAGTTTGTCCACTGTTATTCCAGGGTAATTCTGGTATTCTTCACCTGGTTGAACAGAGAGCCATTCCATTTTTTTGCCAAGGCACGTGACAGGAGAGTTCACCTTATGATTTCTCAGTATTTCTTCGAAAGAATTTTTTTATGCCCATATATTTATTGCAAGAAACTCTATTTTTGTGAGTAGAATGAGAACTCATTTATTCTCTTGAAAACTATGATTTGAAGTCGGGGCATTACAATTCCAAGCTACTGATTTGCATGTGTCCAAGTATCCCTTTGGGGTGTGACCTATGAGTGAAGCTGAAGGAGGGAAAGAAATGGTTAAAGGAGGAGATGATCATGTAAATGGGATAACCTTCCATATCACCACCAGAGAACAAATTCTCTAGGGGCCAAAGGATTACTGTGCCTACAAA
Source organism: Pyrocephalus nanus (assembly GCA_038380795.1). Lineage (NCBI taxonomy): Eukaryota > Metazoa > Chordata > Aves > Passeriformes > Tyrannidae > Pyrocephalus > Pyrocephalus nanus. The sequence goes on along the minus strand of CM076270.1, from coordinate 20,818,140 downwards.
GGTCTAATAAAGAGGAAGGTCGAGCTACTCATGGTGTCATCACAGCTGTAATTCTCAAACCATAATAAAACCCCAGTATGTTATTAATTCAGCTGTTCTGGTTGCTGTAGAGATGATATTCCAGTACTGCCATTAATTCATCTTTTTACGCACTAATACATTATTTTCTGCAGGGATTCATTGTTTTAACCCTCAAAGTGAATTAGCCTGTGGCATATTTCAAAGGTTTCTGCCCAATTAAAGCAGTCCAAGGACATTCACATTGCATCACAGCCACTAATAATACATTAGCAAAGATAAAACCCCAGTCAAGAGGGTAGGATATCTTTAATGGGACTTTATCACTGAGACTTGAAGTTATATATATGTGAGAAGCAAAATGTGCTTGGCAATTCCCACAGAGATCATGCACTCTAAAATTACCTTAAAATGCACAATCACTAACAGCAGTATTTGTCACACTCATTGCTTGTTAGTTTAGAACAGAAAATTACTTCTGAATAAATGCTGATTTGCCACAGAAAATATACAAAGCAGTAACGTGTAACTGAAAATGATCATCAGACTCTAGTATTGCTGGGACTTGTTTTTTACACTTGTGGGTGATGAAGGGTTTTTAGCTAAAAGGAAAATAAGCATGCACAGTGCTGATAGAGAGAATGGGGAAAAGCAAAGTGGAATGAACATGATATGGGAACCAGCTGAGCAGGAGCTAAGCAGCTTTGGTGGACCCTGCCTGGGGTCTCAGTACCACTTTCTGCAGAATATAGCACCTATATTGTTCATGCTTTTGCATTATCTACCATTTCCAGACTTCCTGCTACTCTGGATTAGGGAGAGCCATCTGTGTACAGCCCTACCACTTAATTTTTCTGTTCCCAGAACAGCAGGCTGGAGAAGATAGCAATAGAAAAAGCTACCACAGATCAAACCCCCTTCTTTTCTCCCCTGCACGCTGGGTGGACTAAGCACAACTGTAGGTTTAACTTTTGCTTTTTGTTATTTTCAGAAACTGAGATGAGAGTAGGTGTGAGCTTTGTATACCTGCACTATTTCAGTGTTTATCTCCAAAGAATTAGTACACCTGTCTCTCAATCTCCTACAGTTCAGGTACTTACCATTAGTGCTGGTTTATGCAGAATACCAGCTATTCTAATGTGCATGGTTTGTTCTGGAAATTAAGGAGGAACATTTCAGAATACAATTTGTTTTCATGGTGTTAGTACCTGTTTTTATGACACTGGCATTTACAAGGATCTGACAATGCTCAGATGCTGAATTCACTGGTTTCAGAAAACAACAATGCAGAACATAAAGACAGGACAGATTTTTATTAGGTATTACACCACACCAGGAAAGGCATTTAAAACACAAATAGACAACATGTAGCACATGCACTATTAAGCTTTTACAGGGCATTATTTCACTCAAGGGATGCTTGTGGTGTGAAAAGAGAGAGAAACAACCCAGGACACAGAGAGCAAGACACATCTTTATGAGGAATTATCCCACACTGGGGAGGCTGCTATTGTGAACAGAGGGAAGAAAAACAAGGCAGGAGATAAAGAGGAGAGATTTTACTGGCTTTAACGTTTGCCTCTGTGTGATCTAAAGCCACACTGGTGGCACTGGATGAAGAATTTACACTGAAAAGCTCATCCTCAGATCTCATTCTGTTTTTCCTGTTTGGTAATTGCAAAGGTCGAACTTGGCCATTTTTTTCCCCCACATGCTTTGTTCTGTGGATATTTTTTCTCTCAATCCATAGGATAAAATGACCAGTGAGGCACTAGTGAATGTACTCAGAACAGCTCTTTTCAGAACTGATGTTTTTCAAATGCTGTGAAACAGAGCTGTACAAAAAATAAAGACCACTGGGATTTTGCTGATAATGGGAGTTCAAGGAGAACTCAAATAATGACTGAGTTAGGGTCAAAATAGGCAAATGGTTTCAGACAAAAGAAAGTACAATTTCAAAATACCACTTTTGTTGTGAATTTTGATGTGCATAAAAAAGTGAGTTCTGTTGAATGTCTTAAAGAATGTGTATTTTCGTCTTGACACAAAATTCTTTGATCTTGAACTGAATTTTAATTTTGTTAGTGAAAACCTCATTAGCTAGAATTTAAATTTTGAGTTGTTCTGCTTTACGTTATTTAAAAACTTTACTTGCTCAGACAGCAATTGCAATAAGGCAATTATTTGAGTACTGACATCAGTAAAGCCTCATTCCTTATGGAGTATGATCCTACATTTTTCCTTGCAAATATCTTATGTTACTCTTCTTTGAGTAGCCCCATAGCTGGGAACTTTTTATAAAGTCTCTGTGCATTCCCTGTTGTCTAATAAGGACAGACCATGACATAGACCTTTTCAGAATCAGGTCTCATGGGATATTCTCTTCTCAAGTTGTCTGAAATCTGCAAAAAATTCTCTTTTGAGCTGTGACAACAATTTTAGTTGAAATGAGATGACAGCCAAAAGTTACAGCAGGGAACAGAATGGACACTGCAGGTTCCTGTAGCTCTTTTTCCCAGAGCAAACCAGGTAAAAGCCAATCACTGAGTCATATTCAGTGGGCAGCATTCCCTGTGTGCTGCATCCTCTTTTAGGCATAAAGAGCTGTATCTCTCTAGCTGTAAAACAGGGTATTTGCTTGCTATATGCCACGCTGCAGGTACAGCCACAATATTGATTACAAGATACTCAGATATTATAGGAAAGAAGGTGATATAAACTGCTTTCTATGCCAGAGTAGACAGTGTGAATGTTTTAACAGGCTGGGTCATTCTGTGGAATTTAATAGTCTACTGTGTTCTTGTGAGTCTACTATTAAAAAAACCCAACTCAACAAAACAACAGGACCACGCTCAAAGAATCCAACCACATAAAAAGCAGAGCTCAGTTTCTCCTGTTAAATTCTGTGGTCTAACAAATAACTGGTTTGGTGCAATGTCACAGCTGATAAACCCTGGGAAGCTTTTCCAAACAAACAGTGATTGTGGAAACAAATTTTCTGAAAAAGGGGAAGAAAAAACTCAAGTACATTAAAGTCACAAAGATAGGAAAGGCTGACAATTAAAGTGAGAGCAAAACAAAGGGATGAGACACAGAGGTGATGTTTTCAAAGAATTTGGACGAAGTCCTCAACAGTTAAAAAAATAATAGCAATAGGATAAAGAAATATGAAGGAGGGTGGAAATGAGGAGGAAACCCATAATGTGGAAAACATTCAGTGGGTGGGAAAAGAACAATTGTTATGATTTATGTGCTTTGGCTGGCACAGACTCACCAGTATGCAGTTACTAGTTTCTAAGACTCCTGTGATTCAATAATTTGTTTGCTTTTTATTGGGTTTGGGGAGGAAAAGCCTCAAACCATCATAACTGCCCCTTGAACAATATCCTTGATCAAAGAGAGTTGGAACATACTATATATAGAAATGAGCCAAAAATTGTATTTCAATATTTATTTTTATCAACACAGCACCCCTCTGCCCAAGTGTTTATATGCTGCTGATCAAGAATGTTTCTGTTCAGGCCACGTTATTGTGCACACATATAATTTGTTCTGGTCTAAAGGGATCTAGTTTAAGTATTTTTTTTTTTTCCTTCCTGTGATTCATAAATGTATTCAAGGAAGAAGACACATAATCTCTCTTCCTTTATACAGACTAGTACAACTTCCTAAATCAGGGTTTTACTGGGAGGTCATCAAACCAAGAGAATATGACATTGTCCTACCTAATAAAATTAGGGGAAACAAGGAGCTACATCTTGCATTATACCTTGTAAGTGGTACAATTTAAGCTCTGTCAGGATTTTTCTGGGGTCACAGTCCAAAGGACTGCTAATGACAAAGAGAAGCCTTCTTTAGCCATGCCTGGCACTGCTCAGGGCCTGGGTGAAGACAATTAGAGCATTCCCACCTGACTTGGAGCTGCAACAGGGCAGGCCCTGCCTCTGACACCGGTAAACCCAAACTGCTGAGTGCTACAGTTTGAGTTACAAAATAAATTGGCTGCAGAGCTTGCTCCTAATTGTTCTGTTACTGACTTTCAAGTGTAAATAGATATCTGTCGAATTTTGCAACTGAGTAACTTACTCTTTTCAGTAGACATATAGTCTGCAGTGGGACTATTCACAAAAGCACCTGCACTAATACTGTCACGGTCATGAATCCCGTTTGCCCAGGGGAATGCCAGAGGTACCTGGCAGTCTTATTTGCCATCAGCAGTGTGCTTGCACCTTGAGACAGAGCGAGTGGCTGCCAGCAGCTTCTGGGGGCAGCTGGAGGCAAACAGGAAGGACAGTGGAAAAGATGTGGTGGAGAAAGCACCTAGAGTTTTCTGCTGTTACACAGAAGTGCTTTGTGCTGGAAAGTGTATTTGCTGGTGACAGATGTGTACAAAAGCTTTTGCCACTACATGGTTGTATTTTCTGTTAGTGCATAACTTGTTCATTCACCAATTGGTATTACTGCTGTCCTCATATTCACACTCTCTGTACCCAACACAGATAGATTAAGATTCAAAGTATTAGGCGAACCCTAAAAAGTCTGAAAGTCATGGCTCTGACAGCATTATTCTACCAAGGATGATTCTTTGTGGTTGTGAAAAAAGTATTTCTGACCCAAGCCACAGTGACTGAAGGACACCTGATGTCCAGGAGCATCCTTCTAGGTCTATGTCCGGCACAAACCAAGTTTTGGTTGAGTGAACCATTCACTGTAATGCGTGGTAAGCTCTCTGAAGTGTTGGAAATTGTGGATCTGTCTTTGGTGAGGCAGATACAAGTAGTTTTCAGACCAGTGTAGGGTTAGTGAATATGTTGCTCAGCCTGACTAATACTATAAAAACAGAAGAGAGCAAAGTGTTTGAGCTGATTTCAACCCACACATTCACTCTTGGCAACTGGCAACACCAAGAACTGTGATGATGAGCATATCTTGGAGACTCATAATAGGAATCACATTGGGACTGTGATTAAACTGTGGATCACAACTGATATATGCTTTGCTAAATGTAACTTAAGTTTTCAGTGTGTTATTCAATATATTTTTTTAAGCCCTATGTTAATTAAAAAAAATCCTCAGTAACATCAGCTATCTTTAAATAAGTAAATTTGATATGCAACTTTACATCCTATAAGTATGGAATATCTAAAAGAACCTGGTAAGAAAATATTGGACTTTTATTTATTTTTTCTTCGTGTCTGCATGCAGCTAGACTCACAACTAAATCTCCCCAAATAGCAAATAAGCTCCTGAAAGTAACCTGTGTTCAAGGAATAAAATGATTTGGCTTACTAACTTACTTACTTTGCCTGGATTCAGTGGATGGGGGGTGTGCATGTCTTTCTCAGTATATCTATTGAAGTGGAAGATCTCTAAACTAAAAGCAGGAGGCCATCTAATATTTCTTTTCATGTCCAGATTTTCTGTGCTTACAAATATCAGCTACAAGGTTTGTGTAAATTGCAAGGATGCTGAACTCAGAGTAGCTACACTAAGTTTAAAATGTCTGTACAGGGATAATAAGGAGGTTGTGAAAATCTGCTCTAGGAAGTTTTGGAGACATTTTCAGATAATTAATACAATGTGTAGGAACCTGAAATCAGCACTGTTTCTTTTTGCTTGTTTGTTTTATAAACTAGTAATTTAGGAGTGCATTACAGGAGTACATTAAATTAACCATTATTAGATGAGGAAATGTTAAGATTATTAAGATAATAAAAACCAATTAGTGTAGGGTTTTTTGTGTATAACATGGGCCTCTTATAGAAAACCTATTATTCAAGAGGGACTATAAATATTTTGGGGAATATTTCAGGCAGAAGTTGGGACTTAAGGCCCTTCAGCTTTTTTTTTTTTTTTTTTTTTTTTTTCAGCAAGAAAAGAGTGCTTTATGAACAATGTACTCTTTGAAACACAGTGATGTGCTGCTAGAACTGAAAAAAGTGGTTCCCCCAAGAGGATTTCAGGTACTGTGTAAGGAGTTTGTCTGTTAGTCTTATATCCTTTGGGAGTAAATTGTGGCAGATGGAAGAAGAACATAAATCATTGATTATTTGCTCATGGAATGATGGAAACAACTTGCCTCGTTGCCCATTCTGGAAATGTTTAGATATCATTCCTGGAAAGTTAATGCATCATATTTTCTGCTGGTTAAGCAGTGAATTAGAACTATTTCCATTAACATTAAAAGGTTGACATCAGTGAAAGGAAACTGGAAATGAGGATCATTCCTAGTCGGTATCTCAATAAAGGATAACACGATTCTATAAAACTATTTACAGTGAGTGGTAGAAGATGTCTTTAACACTAAAACAATGTATTTTCATAGTGGCACCAATCTTCTCAGACAGGTAGTATTCTCATGTTGTTTTAATTTTCCTCCTGAGACTGTGACAAATGATTAGAATTTTATGACCACTTCAGGCAGAAATTATACAAGGTCAATAATTTCTCCATTATAATTTTATGACATCAGTCACCCTCATAATCCTGCATCACATTAATTTAGCTGTTTCCTGGGCCGTTATCTGACTCACTGCTATTGATTCTTGTTGTTTAGGTTGCTGCTGTGTCCAAACCCATTTTTTCAGATTAGCCTCAAGCTGGAGCCAGTTAAGGGGAACCTTCATGACAAGTGTGTTTCCCATCTGGTAGTTTATTCAAATGATCTCTCTTCATTTACTAATCCCAAATGCCAGTTCTTCATGTGGCAAACTCTTGTCCTTCAGAACTACCTCCATTCCACAAAACGTTGCTGTCAACCAAAATTTCATTTCATATTTTATGTGATAGATCTCTTAGAGATGCTATATCTAGCCAACATGGGATGGCCTTCACACATGTCCTACTTCAGGAATAATGTCTGCTTTGATATGACCTATGGGCTGAAAATATAACTTCAGCTTTGCATGGAAATGAGCAGTTGCACATCCTTTGGATGTATCAGGTTGCCTGACTCTTGCTGAGTCGGAGGCATTTTGATAACATGTCTCACCTGACTGTTGGTGGAAATGATTTTTCCAAAAGGAAGAGTAAATTCCTGGTGTCTGTCTGCAGTTTTCTATCTTTCCTGGACTATAAGTCATATCTATCAGTTTGTTGTTTGCTTGGTTGGTTTGGTGCCTTTTTTTTTGTTTTGTTTTGTTTGTTTGTTTGGTTTGTTTGTTTGTTTGTTTGTTTGTTTGTTTTCCCCAACTCTTCACAGGCTTTTCATATATCAGGGCCCTGAGTGCACCAATAAGCCTTAATTATCCTGACCAGCTTCACCTGAGATCTTCACCCCTCCCTTAGGCATCAAGGAGCCTTTTGTGCTCAAACTGGAATTCAGTTCTGATTGGAGCTGGAGGAGAAGAGCAGAGGAGTGATTGTGGCAGTCCAGCCCTCATCAGGTGAAAGTAAGGCAACAGTTCTGGGCTGTGGTTGGAGTGGGAAGTCTAAATGTGAGATGTTGACAGGGCATCTCTGTCAGCTTAAAGTTAATCCAGGCAGGTGTGTTTCTGAGTTTCAGCTTTTTGGTACTGAGGTTTGTCTTCTATTTTCAAGTAGGTGATTTCTGAATATGAGTGTGATAGTTCAGGAAAAATCTAAGTTTCACCAGTTTTGTCTGGGAGAAGATGATTTGGTGCAAAATTATTATTCAGCCTTTGTTTTATTTTAAAATTGGATTGAATTCTCTTGAGCATGCTGATCTTATGTCTACCTTTGAGCAAACCAGGTCTGAGCCTTGTGCTTGTAGAAGAATCTGAAAGGAGGCCAAGGCTCTCAGCATTTGTTTTCATTGCTGACATCTCGCAGCGCACCATTACATATCTGTGTATAGAATATCTATAGTAGTCATTAACGTGGGCTCATTACAGCCTGCCATCTGTAGTGGTGACAAAATGAGCTACATTATTGCCTCAAAATGCTGTGATCTTGAAACGATTTTGCCCTGTATCTTCCTCAAAACATGTGCAAAGCACAGGGAAATTAACACTACAAGGAACTCTTCTTTTGCATTTTCTGTTCTATTCCTCTCACTCAGTGCAAAACTTGCTGTGGTTTTTAAAATCCCCTCCAGATAAATATAAGGAGATGTACTGATCCCTGTCTCTTCGTAATTTTATTTTATTTGGCATTTGTCTTATTTTTGCCTTTTTTTTTTTTTTTTTTTTTTTGGCCGTGGGTGACAGATTTTATTGCCATCCTTTTTTAAGTGATGCTAAACGTGGCTCAGACTTTGAGTGAAGTGTGTACAATGTGCCTTTGGGTCAATACCACTCAAAAGAGAAAATACATTGTAAGCCCCTGCTCAGACACAAAACAATGCATTTGTTCAGAGAGGGAGAAAACATGAAAGAAAGCGAGGATAAGGATAGAGACAGTTTCTGGGCATAAACAGGTAACCTGATCTTGTAAGATTATGGAAGATTAGTGTTCTATCAAGGAGCAGAGAATTCCTTTTGGGAGAATAAGACCAATGGATTAAGCACAGAGGTACCTGTCTCTGTTGTGCATGGCAACAGCATTAAGATTCTGCTTAGCAGGGGAATTAAGAAAGTGTAAGCTGTCTCTTTGTATAAGTCTTCCATATTGGCAGCATTGCAAGCCTCAACAAAATCCTGATTACCTCGGAGAAGTTTACATCCCCATTGGTCTGGGGAGTGCCTCACTCTCTGTCTCAGTTTTACAAAAGAAAAGTTTGAAATGCAATTTTTTTTCAAAGTGATATCCAGAAATTACAAGAGAAGGAAATCCCAGGAAACTTCACCAGACCTATTGGTGTCCCAGCCTCTTTCTTCCATCTTCCTCTTTTCTGTTTGTGAGGAAAAAAAAAAAATCATTTCTTAAGTTTCTAGTTTCATCAGTGCTAATTTCTCTTTTTTTTTAATTTTTTTTTTCTATTCTATATTTTTTCTATATTTGTGTGTGTTGTTTTTAAGGAGTCACGTGCTCATTTTTGTCCTCTTCCCACTGCTCCACTGCCCTGTTTGACTTTTCTGATGCTTCTCAGTCCTGGTGGCATTGCTGCTTTACCTGAAAACTGCTCAGTGCGTTGCTACCACGCTTCAATTTCTGCTATAGAAAACATTATTAAGGTACATGTGACTGGAATATGTATTGGCAAAGGAAACAAAGTAAATGTGTAGGAAGGTTAGGAGGAGCCTACTTTTGATTGCTATCAGATCATATCCTACTTGAACAGCCTGACTTCATTGTAGTGGCTGTCAAGATACAGATGGAGTGGATGCATCATTAACACAACGACCTTGATTTGATAAGGTTGACTCTTCTTCATTATTATTTACATGAGAGGTAACTTAGGCTTTAGGGATGCTCCTGGTAGTTAGTTCTGCAGACAAGTCACCTTCCTTGGAGTGCTTGCTTCTCTCTGACAATCGCAAGCAATTTTTTTTTTCAGAAGACGAAAAAAATTAAAAGAGATGTGAAAAGATAACTCAGAACTAATTTTGAACCTTTTAAGTGAAGCTTAAAGAGGGATTTGCTTTAAAAAAATCTTGCCTCTCCCCCTTCCTCCCCAGCAGGATTATAATGACAACTGGAATGTGTTTGTCAGTGCAGTTAGTTGGGGGTGGCAAAGTGTGCTTGTGGGAAAGGGCTACAGTCTCAAAGAAGCAGTGGGAGATGAGACAACTTTCTAAACTCCAAAATCAGTTGAACGTGGAGCTTCCACTTGACACCAGCTCTTTGTGCTTTTAACAGAAGTGAGTGATACCCCCCAGGCAGAGCAGTAACCAGATCAACTGGCCTTTACTGTAATCTGGATAATCATCATTGATTGACCATATACTTTAAAAAATTGTGTCTTTTGACAGTATTGGAATGTCATTGAACCTGCCTCATTGTCTTGAATTTAGAGACAGCTAATGGCTGAATGGTTCCAGGGGGATGTGATGTGCTTTCAAGTCAGATGCTTGCAGCTGTGCTGTCAATCTGTCCATCTTTCAGTTCTTAGTAGCTTTGGAACTTACTGGACATCTTTGACCAATTTGATTGAGGAATACCAGTTTCAAAGGTGTCAAGCAGTGCATTTAGGTGGCTCAGAAGAGGCTGCTGCATGTCCCCACTCCCTTGAAGCAGAATGATTATGACCTGGCCTCCTAGCCATTCCAGAAAGCAGCAGCCAGCTGGACCGTCATCACATGTAACTTTTGTTTGACACAGCAGCTACAAATCTGGCTAAAAATTTCTCTGAGAACTGAGAAAGAAGTCAGGAGTGATATGGAAAGGGTGTGGGGGAGAGGAGGAACTGCTAAAGGTGGAGGACACAAATGGGTAGGAAACTTGCTTTACTTAGCTGTGGTACCCACAGGAAAATTTTCTTACCTTTTTTACTTTAATTTGCTATAAAAATATAAAAAAATTGCTAAGGAATTATTATAATCTAGAAAGGATCTGCTGTGATCTAATAAGAAAGCGGTGCAGTGCAAATGCACATACTGTAAAGTAGTATTCTTTATAGCAAAGGTAGAGTTTGAATAGAATAAATTACAGTAAAACCTGAAAGGACGGATTAAATAGAGGATTACAGAACATAATTGAGATGAAACTAACATTTCCACCTAAATTGGATAGTACAAGTGTGAAAACTGCTTATGGAGCTATTGATGGGAGTGCTTAGCCTGCTACAAATGCAAGTGCACAACAGAACATTTTTCAGTACAATGATGAACAGTCTCAGTTGTGACAGGACATTTACTTTTTTAAGGAAAGTTACCATAGCTACAGAATGCCTGAAAACCCATAAGTTTCCTTATAAGTCTGTATTGAGGCTGGCAAATTTTATACAAAATGAAGTTATTGTATGTTTGATCTAGTTCTTTGTGAAATGAGAAACTGGTGGCAGTGACAGGTATCTACAGAGGCTGAAGTGTTCGTCTGTATTTCTTGGTTTTTGTGGCTCTGGGAAACTTTGTCTGGGTTGAGGGACACATTACAGGAAAATATTGTAAGTGCAGATCTACTGAACTGGTAACAACATCTCCTACAGTGACACAGAACCATTTATTCCCCCTGCCCACAAAATAAAGGCTTTCCAGAAAAATGCCCAATATCTGACCCTCCTATCCATCAAAATTGGAGAAGCAGGAGGGTGATGGGGAGGGAGCAGCTAGTAAGTAACCCTTCTTCTGTGCTGTGTGGTTTTGGAAGAGATAAAAGTCCTGTCTTGCAAAGGGAGCACTGAAATCTTGCCTCTTGTGAATGTCTAGAGCAAGTTATCCATCTCTTTGTGCCTCCTCTTAGTACAGCAGAGATTATGCCACTGCTTTCCCTCAGGAATGTGGTGAGGGTTAACTGCAATTAAGGGTAGTTGGGTGCTCAACCAGCCCAGAGAGGCAGAACCTCTCAGCTGCTCTTGGGGAAAGTGAGGGGAGAAAGTTTGGAAGCAACTTTTCAGGCTTTTATGGTTTCATGGGAGAATTTTCTTTCTGTGATAGCATGGATAATATCTTCTGTAAGAAAGGATAAAGCAACTGGACTGCTATCCTAGTTTAAAGACTGGATTATGTATCTGTTTAGGATGATCACTCTTACTGCAAATCAAAGCCTAGGTGCTCTGGATAAAGCAATACAGAGAAATAAGACAAAAAATCAGTGTTGTTTCCTTTTGACTGAAGCAATAGAAAATTGGTGCAAGGATGAAGTATATAAAACAGAAAGAGAAAAGTAGAAACATCTTTACTTAAACTGTGATATTGCTGTCATGCTTAAGAGAAATAGATGAAGGGTTTTTTTTTTTTTGTTTGCTGAATCTAGCCTTGTGTATATATAAAAGAGGGTGATAGATGAAGCAACCACTTGTTGCAAGACTCCAAGCTGACAGGAAGGGAGTAGGGAATATAGTTCAGACAAAGACTGTACATGCCAGTTCTGTCATCTGTATTATTAATGTGCTGTGTTTGGTCCCTGCAGAGAGCTTAAACTGAGCCAGAGACAGGATGTGCATCCAGTGAACATTTCCTATGATACTGGATTCATAAAATTGGGGTTTTTTTTCAATAGTCTAGAAAGTTAACTCCCCTTTCCCCTTTATCTGTCTTGCCTTCCAGAGATGCCCTAAATGTTTGATTTGCCTTGAATTGGTTCCAGCACCAGTCACCAAATGCTTCACTTGTACTGAAAATAAAAAAAGCCAGGCTCATGAGGAAAAGGCAGAGGCAAATGTGAATTATCAGAGCTGTTGCTGGTTAAAGACTTGTGAATAATTTGGGAGTTTATTTTGAAGAAAGAAAAGGAAAATGTAGGCTTAATGGGAAAGGACTCAGCAGTGAGTCTTCTTAAGTTCTCTGCTTGGCTTTTTATTTTGAAATCCTGTTTCCAAATTTGCAATCCACTTTCAGTATTCAACCTTCTTTTGCTAGGGTAAGCTTTTAGTGTTTCCAGCCCTGAACTGATGCCTAAATGAACTTAATTCTGAGAAACCTAGAGTGCTGTCTTGTTTGGAGTGATAACACCATGTGCTGTGAGCTTCTGGAATATTTGAGTGGATTTGAGACACTGGCCACTTGACAAGCTGAAAGTGCTACTCCAAATTGCTGTAAAGCCTGTTGTTGGTTGCCAATTTCTGGAGAGGCAGGGAAATATCAGGCACACTCCAGCCAGGAAAAGCAGCAAAGTGACAACTCTTTTCCTCTCTGGTTTGTCACACCCTGTTAACACTTGCACCTCTCAATCCCACTCAGGAGCAGTGACTGTCCTAAGACCCCATAGCCAGGATTATTCCGTTTGTAGAGTCCAGAAAACTGATTAGGGTTTGGGTGTGGATGCACAAGTCACTTTTTGAAAATGTGGACTAGATGTGAGAAAATTGGGTATCTACTTGCACTACATCCCTGCTGTACACTGGACTTTAGCTTGGATTTTTTTTTTTTTTTTCACTGCTCACCTTTGGCAATCGCTTCTCTTCCCTCCTTACTAATTGTGTTAATAGGATATGGCAGCAGAGAAAATCTTCAGTTTGACCAACAGAATGTGGTGGGAGTTTCTGAAAGGCTTGTTTGATATAAGTCAGATCTCTTCAAATAGCACTTTGATATTACACACCTATGTTTCATTGTTTCTGTGTCCTTATGTGTGGCTTGGTTATCTCAGTATAAATACAATCACACAAGCTCTGCTTTATGGCAAGAGATTTGATCTTTCCAGTTTAATGTCAGAGCATCCTGCTTTGCATGTTTTTGGCTAAAGACAGGCATTGCTGCAGACATAGATCCTTCTTGGGCTGCAGATAAGATGTAAGAAGAGACCCGACTCCAGGTGACTGTCACTTTGAAGGAATACCCTGTCCTCCAGTATGTAGCAACTGATCTGCTTGTGACACTTTCCCTAAACTGGTTCCAGTCAACGTGGACTGGATTAGTGTTAGCAAAGACCTGTTATTAAGCTGTTTATGCTAATTAGATTTTCTTTGGCTGGAACAAGCACTCAGACAAGTAGCTTAGCTGGGAGGTCTGAGGGAGCAGTAGCCAGAGGGTGGAGGGAAGCTGTGACGGGACCTCTTCTGCTGACACAGCTGAAGTTGAGAAAGAACTTGTAGCCACAGCCCCAAGTTAAAGACATTCAAATTCTGATGAGAATAGGGTCCACAACTACAAACACAATCTATGTTGTTATATGGCAGTGAACTCTTTTCCCCTCCCAGACTGCCACACTCCCCTACCTCGAGAAGTGTCATGTATTGTTTCAAATTTGCTCTTCCCACCTTTGGCCCATCTCTTGTGTTTATTTTAATGGAGGAGCAACTCAAGTGGGAAGGATGCTGCCCCCCAGCCTGACTCTGGGGAGCTGAATTTGTTCTGTAGCCATCCTCAGTAAGGGGCATGGAAGTCATTCCTCTTCAGCAGCACTAAGGAATGTTTTATTACTGGGGAAATAAGTAATTTACTAAAATGAAACTACAGAATGGAGGGAAAGAAAGGGTGTTTAGGGTAGAGAGGATGTATTTATCCAAGCTGGGACATAGCCAGGATACCTAGATTAATTCCTGCATTCTTTCAAAATATTCCTTGGAATCAGTAATGAGAACAAATGGCCATTTATGTCTAACTTGTCTCTTCTAGCCTGCATAGGAGTTGAGCAAAGAATCCATATTGTGGGGATCCAGAGCTTTACTGTATTTGGAGCATTTCAGCTCAGCTCTCAAAACAAAGAGCTGGCTATTCAAAAGTGTTTTCAGCTCTGACAAAACTCTTACTACTAACTGGTAAAAGTTAGTAATGGAGCAGCTCATTAGTCAACACTACCTCTCTCTGTATATTAAACGAAGAATGTTTTTCAAGTCACAGGAAGCACCTAACAGTATCTAATTATAGGGAGTAGTTGGTAACTATGTCACTTTTATTTTAATGGCACAATCAATTTTATAGATGAAAGTTTGAATTAAAACTTGAGGAAACTGTAGCTTTAGGCAGACAGCCAAAGCTTGAATTACTGTACTTAGTGACTTGAGGGGAAAAAAAATAATTTATAGAAGCTTACACATGTCTATATTTTTTTTAAAAGAACTCTCAATTGCTTTTGTTTTACGTCTCTTTGGAAATATTGACTAGAAATCATATGAGAAAAAATAATAAACTAGATGGCTCAAACTTAAGTGGCCAGCATTGGGAACATATGTGTCTGGTCTCAGAATAAATGATAATCAGGCCTGTGGCTGGATTTTGGAATGAAGCTATCACGATTTTATGCAATGGAAACTATTCAGACTTGCCTCTTAACAATGATGATGTCTTATTTAATCTGAAGCTGTTTATGTTTTCCTCTTATTTATTCTGAGGACATACTTTTCCCTGGCCAAGGACGTCATTTAGACAGAACAGTTTTGAAAAGCTGTGGAAGTTGAATCTCTTTAAATTTAGGATTTTGTTCATGGTTGAAAGAAAAAAATATGCCCTTCAATAGTTTTTTGTGTGGTGAATGGTAAAGGCATAGCTGGTGCATTTTTTGTCAAGTGGGGCTTGAGCTGGTTATGAACCAGAATGTTAGAACATTTTTCCATTTGCTAATGTGTGTTTCTTCTCAAAAAGTTTCATAATTCAAAACTCACTTTTCCAGTTGACCTAAACTTTTTTTTTTTTTTGTCGTGCATTTGGATTTTTTTACAGAAAATTTGTCTTAAAACAAGGAAAATGTTAAGGTATTCTTTAAAAAAATCATCTAGGAGAAATTTGCACTAAGTTTTACAACTGCTGAGGATTAACTCTTGCAATGGGTAGTGTAGAAAATATTCTGAATTAGTTTTTTAGGAAACAGATAATCAAGGCAGTACATGGGGGAATGGGTGAATTTTTTATTACTCTATGAACTAGTGGTTCTAGCTAATCCCTAAATAAAGGAACAAGACTATCTCTCCCAGGCTCCGCAAAATTATTTTTAATCAATCTGAACAAAAAAAAAAAGGGATTGCCAGTTTTGCACAGTGGTCAAACCAGGAAATTGCAATATTGAGCAGGTGGCACTTGAATTAACCTGTGCTTAAATGCACCACAGAGACCCAAGGGTCTGCATGTATATTCTATAATGTACATGTGCTATAACTGTAGTGCCTAAAGGGTTAATACACCTTTAAATATTTGTTATTCCATCCCTGGTATTTTTATAATATTTTAGGATTATAAGTAGTGATTTTTAAATATGTTCAAAGCTTGCAAACGGTGCATTCCAGGCTTTCTGGTAACAGCTGGAAATCCCCAATTATAGTTCACAGGTTATACATTCATCTGGCGAAATCTGTAAATAAGCCCTGAAAGGCAAGAATTCCACTTCCATAGTTAAATTCTGAATGCTGCAGACTCCATCACCAGGGAATGGGCAAATAACTCTCCAATAATGTTACCTTTCAGTACACCAAAAGATTAAAACATCCACCCCTTGCCAGATTAAGAAGGGATTATGATGTTAGTATTTATGAAATGCACGGGTTGCTTGTAAATGAAAATATTTGAAATACTTGGATAAATTGTACCTTGTTGTTTGATGTTTTCACAACAAGGATAAAAGATAATTGAAACTACATTAAGCTTCCATCTAACTGCAAATCTGTCTCTAAATTTATCTTTTTGGTCTTTTTTTTTTTTTTATACTTCTTCTGTGGGGGCTGAGATCTTATTCATCCAAAAGGCAAGGTGGTGGATCCAGAGTGATTGTAGACTGAAGTTATCTGTGGTCTCTGTTTCCCACAGTACAGCAGATGACAGACACTTAATTTAAGCTTAAAGGTGGTCTGGGAGCTGAACAGTTGCCTGATTTCTCGCTCAGGCTTGCTAGAGGACTGGTATCACTCAGATTGCTCAGAATCCAAGCACCTAGGCTGGAAAATGTGATTAGGGAGTCACATTTTAGTGAGAGGCAGTAATGCAGCATCCCAGTTGTGAAGTCCTTGACCTGGACTTAGAGGTAAAGCAATAGCTGATTACCCCTCTCTCGAGCCATCTACTCTCCCAACCCACACCTAATTAAAGTAACAAGAATGGTTAAAATTGAAGGGTTAGGAATAATTTCCCAAATCAATTATATTTCTTATTAGGATTTTTAAATTTATATTTAGTTAAAGAGGCTTTGCTCATATTTCTCAGCAGTTTTCAGATGGATAGGTAAATATATGTATATATG
The DNA here is from genome assembly GCA_038380795.1 of Pyrocephalus nanus. NCBI lineage: Eukaryota > Metazoa > Chordata > Aves > Passeriformes > Tyrannidae > Pyrocephalus > Pyrocephalus nanus. Next base: position 20,801,514 of record CM076270.1, on the reverse strand, counting down.
AAGCCAAGTGACATACTTGTACCACTCAGTGGCAATTAAAATGCAAGCTTCCATGGAGATACAACCATCAGTTAGAGATGCATGACTGTCAGTCTTCTTTTTTTTTTTTTTTTGTAAAGGAGAACTTCTCTATTTGCTTGGATAGAAAACATTTAAGCTATTTATTTATGCACTTAACGCAATTTTAAGCAAAATAAACCAGCCAGAAAAAAATGCAATTTGCCTATGATTGTCACACATCAGCCTTAGCAGCATTAGTCAGTCTGAGTGTCCTGAGGCACTAGCAGATGTAATGTCTGACAGAAAACTGTTTTACTGATTTCCTGTTCCAGAAAATATAAGTCTTATTACTGTGTAAGACACGTCATTTAGCTGGATATAAAGATAACATGAGGCTGTTAACATTTAGAAATGTGTGATTGAAACTGCAGCCATTTCTTCCCTTTTTTTTCCTTGTGTTTTTGGACAAGGCTGTTCTTCCTTGCTTTTAGAATTTGTTCTCACTTAATGAGACTTAAAAAATAATACATTCTGTCTGCATTTCTGATCTCTCCTATGCCACTGTATCCCCACTGATTACAAGGAGCAGGGAGTGTTGTGGGGGTGTTATGTGCTTAGAACTTGGGAAACTGAAACAGTACCTGTGCCTCTGAAATAGTGCATCCAACAATTAAAGCACCCCACCATAAAGCTGCTCATGGAAATACATTTATCTTTCCTGGGTAAACTCCCTTGCAGAGGACTTGGACAATGTCTGTGCACTGCTGCAAACCTCACACTGTGTGAAAAAATAGCCTGAAGAAACCCTTCCAAGGGTGTGTGGGGAGCTATTCCCAGCACAGAGGTCCTGGGGACAGCTCTTTGCTGTGATGGTGCCCTCCTTGCCTCACACCACAGACCAGACTACACTTGTCATTTTCCCAGTTAAACCCAACAGGACTGTCAAAAGGGATCATGCTAAAACCTGGGTAATAATTTTCTAAAGGGGAGAATGGAGGTTATTGCTACCTTGAGCTGTGCATAACAGAAATATTACAATAGAGAGAGAGGAGGCATTGTTTTAGAAAACAAAGGTTTTGCTTCATTTTGTCAATCATTTTTAAGGACTTGCCATTTATTCATGCAGGAAGCCATATTAGCTTTACACCAACATCCTCAACTGGTGGAAGTTTTAATCATTTGTTGTTTCTAAGGTTGTACCTCAGTCACAAATTATTTTGTGTAACCTTTCCTAATAGTGTGCTGAACAACATTCAGTGCTTCAAATGTGTTTTTAGCCATTTTTATTGCTCATTGTGTATCATACACATTACACAACTAGGAAAAGGGTACACTTTTTTTGTTACAGATATAGCATTTCTTATTCTTGCATATGCAAATTCATATAGAATGGAAATTTCTTAATTTATTGTGGTCAGATATTATTCAGAATATTGAAGTGGGCTTTATAGTGTGCAATCCATTTGCTGTAATTTGATTTGTTGCTACAGGGGGTTTACTGTGTAATCAAGAAGAATGAGAGAAACGTGACATTTAATTATTCTGTGATGAAGGAATGCTTTATCACAGGACAAAGGTACCCATAATGAGAACAGGTGGATGATGTGAAAGCACATGGGAAAGTTCTGCAAAGGAGAGGAAAAATGGTTTTGTGAATGGAATTTATTAGCATCTGTGCAAAAGCCTTTAAATCCCTGTAATTTACAGCTGTAAAACTAGTTTGCAAGTGGAGGTACTGAAGAGTTACAGTTTTAGGGCATGCCACTTTGTTTTTATGTTTGAGCCAAACATTTCCACACACAGAGAGAAAATCAAAGCAATATGCTTGGTAGCACGTGCTCTGGTGTGCACTAAACTGTGGAGGCTTTTCTAGCTGGCACTTGATAAGAGTTATTTCTGTGAAACAGGCATATTCTCTTAATTATTTATAGAGTTATAGGAAGGAGTAATGGATTGGGAAATGGTACTTGCTTTAGGAAAGCAACCCACCTGTATCTCCCAGGTAATAACTGCTGCTGATTTTATGTTGCTCATGCTTGTGAGAGTTCAAAAATACTAAAATGAGTTGCATAGAACACTGAAACCAGAAAACAAACAAATAACGCTTTTGATAGAGAATTATCTTTAAAGAAATTGGCTTTTGCTGTTTGTTGGGTGTTTTTGTTTGTTTTCTTTTTCGCCCCCACCTGGTATTCAAGTTTCAACAACCTCTGATGACATTAGCAAAACAAATTGCAAGGAGGACAGCTGGGAAGCGCAGTCTCTGAGCAAATACTTGCAAAAATGACCTTCAATATCAAGGCTGATGAAACAAATTCTACTCTTTGTTATACTGGTGAAAAGAAACCGAACCAAAACGACCCAAGCTGATTTCAGTGCAATGGCCATCTTTGTGCAGGGCTCTAGAATTGTAGAATCAACTACGTTGGAAAAGAACTCTGAGATCATCAAGTCCAACCCTTGATCCAACACTGCCTAAATAAATGTTGTTAAGCTAAATATTGCTACTTTTTTGTGGGGAGGAAGTGTGCTAAAAAGTTAAAGCGTTAAGACCCTTGAATATTGCTATATATAGTCTGTGATCTCCTAAATAAGTAATTTTAGTACTTGATTCTTACCTGGCTGTGCCCAAGTGAACCAAGAATGTGAAGAATTGCTGTGCTATAGAGGTGGCAATTTCTCTACTATTGAGGAGAGCAAAATGCTGAAAGAAGCAGAGATGGAATGGGGGCCATAGATATATTTAATTTTTGTTCCTTTCCTACTGAGAAATCCCATCTCAATTTAAATTGCTTTAATCTAAATGTAGTTTATACTGGGAGAAAGGGTAATGCACTGTAAGAGCTCACATGCTTACGGTTTTATAATTTATTCTCTGAAACAGAGGTGAACATGAATCCAGTGCAGGTTCCTTCTGCTGCTGTGGGAATGTTCTTATTGCCAGTCAGCTGCAGAATCACCATCTCTGAAGAGGTGTAAAGGTATGTTGCCCATTAATATTGCTCTAGGGGAGAAAGAAGAATGAGTATATCAATTTCTACCTTCAGCATTATTGAAGAAAATATAGATTTACATGCCCACTCATAGACACATCCGTGTGTGTAGCTGCAGCATTAAAACTGGAAGGTATCTGCTGTTGAAAGGGAATTCCTCAAGTGTCATGGAAGTGTAAACGTTCACCTGGGCAGGAAAGGAGAAGAAACGAGAATTTCACTGCTTCAGCTTAGATCCTGCAAATATCTGAAGGGTTTTTGTGCATGGAGCTGATTTATTTCTTTTTGCTTTCTTACCCAGTCATCCCTCTGTTGCTGAAAAGAAACTGGGCCTGCTTCTCTGTTACAATGATGCACTTTTAAGCCTTAAAACTGAGACCTGGAAGGGTTTTGGGTTTGTGTTTGGTCTTTTTAAAAAAAACCCTAATAATTCTTAGCCTGTGTGTTGAGCTGCAAATGAGAAGTCATTAAAAAAAGCCCTTGGATTACCTGCTGTTTTGTGATGAGGTAGGGTCAGTGACTACTGAAAGCTCTTTTCCCTGAGGTCCTTGAATAGCAGTGGTTGTTTAGATTCCCATCTAAGCATGCTTTTGGAGGTGCTGGATGTATGGAAAATGGCAGAAAACCCTGATCAACATGGGCATGATTATTTTTTTATTTTCAGCACCTAAGGGATGGTTATTAATATAGCAGAATGTCTACAAGGAAAAAAGTGGACTTAAAAAAAATATATATATTCATGTGGCATTTCTAGTAAGTTCTCCTGAATTTTTGCATTTTTCTCCTTCTTTGCTTATGTGGCAACTTTTGAATCAAAGTATATCACACCGATGAGGTAATGTGGTACCATCACCCATGATAGTAGTAGTGAAGACAGTTTAATCACAAAAAAATGGATCTAAATTAAGTTTCAGTTCGCTTTTAATTCATTCCTCCTTGTTTTAGGCACCTGTGAGTTCTGTACAGCACCCCACACCATGTAGTCTCGCTCTCATTTATACAGCCTTTTAAGGTCTTCTGTAACACAAACAATAAACTTTCATGGTGTAACTCCAAGACACAGAGCAGAGTTTCTCCTGGACTACTGCACGGTGTGTTCAAAGTCAAACACCTGGAATTTGGGCTAAGACTGCTGACAATCCACCAATTGTGCTTGCAGCTTTTGGCTGTGTAAACACCTGCATTTCTAACTAACAGCTAGGAAATTTGTTCATTTTATATAGGCTACCAAGCAACCTTCAAATAGGAGCTGTTTTCAAGCAGACTGGTCTTTCCAGGTTTGATATGGCTTTGTGCCATGTGTTTGATTTAAACTGGTAACTTAAGCACCCCTATCTCATTTCCGAACACCTGAGCTCTGCGAAAAGCTGGTTTTGCTTTAAACTTAAATCGTTTTGCAAAGCTCTGCAGCAGAGTGCCCACACATCACAAATGATGTAACCTGACAGACATAAAGTGGAATTAAAGTGAAATACGTGTACCGGTTAAAACAAAATCATCTATGTCATGAATGAGAAAAACAAAACAGATGGAAGTATGTAGTTGGTCATGCATCAGAGGAGTCTAAGACTCTTCTAATATAGTGTAATTTAATAAAGGGGAAAACCCTTCAATATTCAAAATGTAATAAAGTGAAAAATGTGATTTTGTAATCAGGCTGGAATTTAGTATCAATAACTGCAAAATAAGGAGTGCATTGATGAAATGACATTAGGGCTTAGGAAGAATATACACATTGATTTATGAATGATTGAGCTGATATGTACTTCAATTGTGGTGTCACCAGCATGCTGACAAAGTGGCTTTATACTAGCATAGCCCATGTTAAAAGGAAGATTATATTGCTTAGTGAGTAGAGTTGTCGTTAAAAGAAAGGGAAATATCCCAAGGACTTTGAACAGCCTGCTACCCTCATCTGCTAAACTGCTCAGTAATGGTTCCAAGCATGCAATTCTTCACACACACTTTATTCCCTGACACCATGAAAGACGAAGCAGTTTGGTATAATGACTTTACTGGACTGAGCTGGAGCCACAAAGAAGTGAACAGTCTCCATGTTTGGAATGTCAGAGCTTGAGGTCACCAGGAAAGCCTGGTCCTGCCAGAGGCAGGGGGCAGTGCCATAGCACTGAGTGGCAACTCAGTGGATGGGGAGAATGTGCCTAAGAAATTATTCACTGTGAGGCACAGACGAAGCAAGATAAGGCTACAGACTTTACACTTAGTGTAGCAAACAGTGCTGTTTCGGGTAGTTTGCACAGAGATGAATGCATCACAGAGAATCTGTGCTTTGTGTAGTCTGCCTTATTCCCTTACTTTGCTGGGCTGGCAAAGTCTGCCCTGAGTGGAGTACCACACCTCCCTCAGATCAGGGTAACAATGCAGCACACAGAGCAGATAAATGCCTAAACACTACAATGCCCAGAGTCACTTCGGATACATCAGTGACAATTTTACCAAGCCTTTATTATACAAATATTTTCTGTGCTCTTTTGCTCTTGCAATAATAAATACAAATAAGAAAAAGTACTTTCTGTAATAGACATCTTAATCACAATAATATGGTCAGGATCCAGGAAGTGAAGGTCTTGGGTACCAGAAGTCCTTGGGGACTTTTATTGCTGCAAATGGGATCGTTGCCAGAATTTGCAAACTATCTTTATAGGGAAGACAAGATAAATGGACTCTTAGTATAGGATTATGCCAGACTTTTATTTTCAGGAATCTGGGTTTGGGTTTTGTTGTTTTTTGTTTTGTTTTGCTTTTTTTTTTTTTTTTCCCAACCTAGCAGGGAGTCAAATTCATCTGTAAATCAATTGAAAAAAGAATTAAAGAAGGTTGAGAATGAGTAATGTTGGTGACATTTTAAGCTATAGAAGCCTCCATGGAAAACACATTTCTCTTGGCAATCAAGACACCTTAACAACTGTACACACACTGTCAGAGGGAAAAATTACATTTTTCCTTAACACAGATCACATACAAATGACTGACTTCTCTTTCAAGTTCAAGCACAAAGAGGCTGTTTATTCAGGATCTGACCTAGCTCTTGAAGAGATGAGGAATAGTGGCTAAAGGGCTCTCAAAATGCTTCTTGGCAAGGAGTACAGGATAACAATCAGTGTAAGTATAAATAGCTCAGAATGTTGATAACACGAGTGAAGTTGTTGCTTCACATAATTTGCAATGCTTGCCCACTTAGATGCAATCAGCGAGTTTTTTGTTACAGTACATTATTTATCAGTTTTGAAGCTGCCTTGGGTAACTGCTTCTTTTCCTTTGCTTGGGATGTGTCTACAGAAAACTAGACAGAGTGCGTGCTTATGTAAACAAGGAATGTCCTGCAGTGTGGGCTTGGTTTCCTTAATGTAGCTGATCCTTGAGAAGATAATTTTCCTCCGTAGATGGTGCTGGAGATGATGCTGATATAAATATAAAAGCTTCAGAGTATGACATATTAGTGTAGATAGCCTCTTCTGAATCTAGAGACCATGAAAGTATTACCTTCTCTTATTAATTAATATAGATAGCACTAAAGGGCCTTTCTCAGCATCAGTGTCAGTGGTCTAGTGCTCAGCTGTGGCACTTGGTGTGTACTTGGAATACGTACTGTTTCCAGGTGGTTTGTGCCCTGTACTGCATCCTCCTAGGACTGGTTAACTTACAAGATCATGCAAAATCTGGATGTGTTCAACACAGTACAACTTATACTAAGAGGAAAGTAACTATGTGAAAAGAACTGTATAAGAATATCCTTATACTTTTTTTTTTTTCTCAAGGCTCTGTACTTTCAGTGGTGCTATCCTGACAGGGTGTTTCCCTCACTTTGACTTGCCTTTTGAGTCTCCTTTTAGCTGCGTTATTTGCTAAACTGGTGTAATGTGCTGCCTTAAATAGACTTACCACTTAATTTTCATATCAGTAGAAAAGAGACAGTTGTCCTTATCCTTATCCTGCCTGTCCTTGATCTGTCCCACTGCTTGCTTTGCAGGATTCTGGGTTTCTTGGAGATGCACGTGTAGGTGAATAATGGCAGAGGAAATGGTGGTTGTGTGAATTAAACTCATGTCTCCTGCAGAAGAGGCTGACCAATGGGTTCTTTGGCCCTAAAACCAGTATCACCCTATCTCTCTAAGCTTATTATAGCCCTACAGATTTGGTACAAACATTAGGGACAGTATGGATGTGTGAGTGCTAATACTACTCAACTGCCTGAAAATAAATATATAATGATAAATTTGACACAATACTTTCAATTTTTTTTTTTTTTTTTTCCATCGGGAAACCTGAATTCTATCTTCTGGTATTAGCTGTATAGATAGAGCTTCTAAAATAGCACTGTTCAGCCATCTATACTTGCTGGTTACTGCAGACTTCATTCTTATTCCAGAGCTAACAAGGAAGGTGACAGCCAAAACTTTTCAAAGTATAGCATGGTCTGGAAACTTGCTGTATTGTTGAAGTGAGATGAATAGACATGCACTAGTTAGGGAATGTGCAGGACTGTAAACAACATTCTTTCTCTTAACCAAGAAACCTTATTTCTAAGGGAGTGCTCACTGAACTGTTTTTTGTGCATTTAATGTTATGTGTTCAAGGAGCCTAGGTCCTATCAGGTTGACACAAAGACTTTTAAAATGAGCTTGAGATATACTGGTGCCTTGATCAAACTGTATGACTTCATATGTTTCTGTCTGTTGGCTGCACTGCAATAAATATGTGCATGCTCCTTGCAAAAAAGAAACCCAAAACATTAGAAGTTTTAGTATATCTGAATACAGATGTCTTGAAAAGTAGAGCTTTGCAAAACACTTGTAGAATGCTCTCTGAAAGTTGCCTTTCAAGTTGAATACTGGAAAATGCAGGTTTCCTTCCCAGAAAAGGGAAGCAGACATGGCAAGGGAGCTTATTGGTGCCCCCTTGGAAAATACTACTTTGTAAGAGTTGGACAATGTAATGGATGTGTTTCTGAAGAAAGGCCAAAACAGGAAGGCTTCTGAGCATGACAGAATTATTTAGGCACTTTTGAAGATTTGCTCTCTGCTTGTGAAATAAGGACTATAAGAAAAAAAACCTGGCCTTCTTTCGACAGGCTGCTTACTGACTTTTATATTTTCTGTTAAAAATACTTACACCTTGTTTTTATCTTGCTAGATTAGAAGGATGTTCTCTCCTGAAGCACTTAATTAAATTTGGGTTTCCCTCCCCAGATTGGTTTTACTGTTACTTTAATATCACATCTATTAGCAATTTAAGAATGGAGACAGAGGATTGAGCAACACCTCAAAAACTGAAAAAGTTTGTCACAGCTTATCAAGACACTGAAGGGAATAATATTTTTTAGTATTAAAAAAAATAACATGTCAAACTGCTTGATCTGTTGTTTTGGTTTTTTTTTCTGTCAGTGCAGGGTTTCTTGATTTACAATTTGATCAGTGTTGGATGAGGCAACTACAAATTTCCAATGAATAAAAAGGAAAGGAATTCACTTTATTGTTGAGACAAAGAATTAAACCCACCAGCAATAGAAGCTGAGTGAACTTAAAAGCAAGTGAGAGTTAAATGAATATGTAGTGTAGTCTTGCTGATGAGACAAAATGAAGGGCCTGATTGCTTATGGTTATTAACAATCCAATGCCTCTTTTTGTAGGATAGGGCATAGGAGCCCCAGTGTCCTGGCCCATTTCCAAATACGTGTTCATTCTCCTTCAAATCTCCCTTGAAATATCAATTGGATATGGTATTCTCTTCCCTCTTTACTCTCATAAACCAGTATGTACTTGGGCTACTGTTTCCCAATCCAGGAGTAGAACCTGGGGATTCTCCATAATAAATCTGTTATATAAACGTTAAAAGTTATTTTTGTTGTTACAATGAAAGCCCTTCCCAAAATACCTTTTCCTCTCATTTATGCAAGGAAATGCAGCCACTTCAGAGCTCATCCCATGTATTCCCAGTATACTGGAGAAAACTGATCTGTTCTGAATCGTGTGCCTTTGTTCATCCTTCCCCTTTCTGGCAGTTGTACAAGTGAAATTACGACCAACCTTTAATTCAGCATAAAATACCCTATTTCTGTGTGGCAGTATCCCTCCCTCCTTTCTTGCTGTACAGATATTTATTACTGATGAAAACCCCAGAACCACTCTTTTAAACCTGAAGATTGGTTATGTATAATTTTAGGGTCTATCTTGTGTCTTGGGATGGAAGGCAAGTGTTTATCTCGGGGTCTGTCTCTTCCCTGAGATACAAGAGAGGTTTCCTCTGTTTATGCTGGGCCAGTCACTATTCTATCAACCATCAGCAAGTGCTGTGAGGGTGAGGAGAGCTGGGGAAAATTTTCAAGGAATACATGAAATTGGAAAGAGAAAGAAAAATTGAGGCTGAGAATAGGAGCAAACAGCTCCACAACAGCAGTGTCAGGGACTCTGTGAGAAATGGCTACACTACAGAAGGCAGCCCAGAGTAACCATCAGGTGGCTTTGCCCAGGCCTGGCCCACTGTGGGACTCAGCCCTGATGTTTAGGTGCCCTGGGTCTGCAGTTTTTGCTTTGGAAGGGGGTGTCTGCTGTTGGATTTGGTCAGAGGTATGAGAAGCACACTCCTATAGGTGCACTCTCCTGTGTCAGTAATCCTCAGCTTTCGGGTAAGAGGAGGGAAGATAGTGGAGCATACAGTCAAGTGTAGTGAGCAGAGTGCCTGATTCAGTACCTTTAAATATATGTGTACTGCTTGAAAAAACTTAAATGCTGCTTTTTTCTGCCAATGTAGTGATGTTTCTGATTGTACAAAGACCTCAAACAGTCTTTCTGAACTGAGTGACACATAAGTAAAAACAAGCTAATGCCTTGCAAACAGTCCAGAAAGTACTGTATGAATATTCTCTTTACAAAATAATATAATATTTTCTTCAAAAATTTCCCCAGAAATTTCAATGCAGTCATTATTTCTAGCACAAAGTAAAAAATTAGATTTATTCTGGATTCTAGACATGCAGACAACTCACACCTTCCATGAAAATGTGAGAAATCTGCAACAGTATCCCACTCTAGTAAAAGTGAATAAGCACATCTCTCTCACAGGCTAACAATGAGATAAGACTTCATAAGAATTTCTGCTTATTACTTTTTTAGTAGCAAATGTTATATTCAGGAATGTACAGAAATTGCAAAAGAGAATCTTGCTCTCTGCAACCTGTTCCTGCAAGAAATATATGCTGCAAAGTGTTTTGGAAAGGAGATTTGTATGATTTTCATCTGTATAGTATGAGACATTATGTTTTGGTACACTTGACAGCATAGCTGAACAAAAAGGATGATTCCTTCTAAGTGGGCATATTTATTAAAAATATTTTTATGTAAGGATATGTAATTTATGTGTATTTTCCCGTTAGGAATGCTGTCAGATCTGTTAGGCTGGAGCTGTCAGCAGACATGTACAGCATCTGTGTGAGGCACTGCCAATCTGGGGTGTCCGATGGGAGGCGTCTTGGGCTCAGTTCAGTGATCTAAAGGTAGTGCTTGGTGATACTTGAGGTGTCCCAGTCATCCAAGGGTTCTCCATTAGGCTGGCAGGCACGGTGGACCTACAGGAAACTCGAGTACTGCTGGACTGTCAGCAGGAGCCAGCTGGAATCCCCAAGGGCACCTCACGTGGCACTCACAGCTATGTTTGGGCAGTGGACTGCATCTCACTCCTGTCAGAGGCAAAACTTTTACTGACTTTCCTGGGACCTTGTTTTTACTTTATAACAGGAATTAAATAGTACCAAATTAAATATCACAATTTTTGCACAGCAGCTTCTGGAAGCTCATCATCCTGGGATTATTCCTCTGTACTGCTGACTAGAGTTGAATTAGAAGAGGTATATAAGAAATCCCTTAAACTTTTCATTATTTTCACTATTTCATTGTTTGTTTTACTTTTTTTAGTGCAATAACCTAACTTCAGTTTTTATCAAAGAAAAAACTAATAAAAAAAAAATCTGAGTAAAAAAACCATACAAAAGTAGAAAATGATACAACACTCCCATGGTTCTTATTTCTAATGGCTGGGGTAATGTATTACTGAACTTTCTGAATTGCTATACACAGTAAGCAGCAAACACAATTAAAGCCAGAATATACTGCATCACAACATGTACTAAATTAATTTATCTTGACAAATTTCACGTAGTTTAAATAATTCATAGTGTACTTTTATTAAAATCTGAAAGGAAAAGTAATGAATTCTTGGTTGCATGGTGTCTCACTGTAAACCTCTTACATTATTAAAATTATAAATGTAATCACTTGAAACTATTGCTTTTTTTTCCCCCCCAGTAAAACTGTTTAAGTTGACTTTTTGTGGAGAATGATGATATGAGAAAAGTTGGAATTAGGAGGAGGTACTTACATGTGATATTGCTGGTTATCTATTAACCATACTTGATTCTTCATGGATCTCAGTGCAATGCCAGGGAAGTCACTGTCATCTCTGCTCTGCTCAAACCAGGGGCTAGAGAAGTACAGAGAGGTTAAAGAGCTTGCACATAGCCATCCAGAAAAACAGTGGCACAAGTGGAAACAAGACTTTAAACTCTACTCAAAGGCAAAATCTCTCTTCCCTGTGCCAGTACCCCTACATTTGTGTGCAATGACTTTGTCAGTAAACTGTATCTTTTTCCATTATGATTTCTTCATGGCTTTGTCTCCAGTGACTTCGCTGACCACCACTGTACATGTTTGTGATGAATGTCTTAATTCTGCTTTTTAACCTAGTTCTCATTCATAGTTCTTGGAAAAAATAGGTATTTCCTGCAAGAAGAAATTTAAACTCCCTTGCTGCATGAAAACTTTACCCCCCTCTCTGTATGGTCTCCTGAGCATAATGATATATGGACAGAAGATCACAACCTCAGGTGCAGTGGAAAGCAGCTGGAGAAGATGATCCCTGACAAAGAAAGGTTTGGTTTTGTGCAAATTGCAAAGAACTGATACAATATAAGCTGAAAACATCTTATAGCAAAAAATTGGCTTCTGAAGAGTATGTTCCACAGCAATTCTTGAACTTAGATTTCCTGAAAAATGCATTATTTCTTCTTAGAAGTTCTCTTATCGTTTTTCAGGATTTTTTTTTTTCCCTTTTGAAACAGATGAACCAAAATAACAATAACGTAAAACGTTATTCTCCTCCTACCCTTTTCTGAGAACTGTGTTTTGGAAAGCGAGTTCTGAATGGGAGGGCAGACTTTGCATTCCCTCTGGATTTCTGGTACTGTAGCTCTGCTCCTTCCCGAGGCCCTTCTCAGTAGTTCAGCATGGGCTTTTTTAGCTATTCACTGTGACAGCATGGGCTTCTGACCTTCTTAATGACATTGCCCTCACCCAGTTTCCTCTTACGTGTCCCAGTTCCTTTGTCTTCTTCCCATTTATTTTAGAGGTGTTGATTGTAGCCTCATTACAAAATCATTACAGGATCCAGTGTCACTGGCAGGAGTTCAAGAAAGGTTCCATAATGCAATAGTTGGCCATTTGCAGAGGAGGAGTGTCATAAAGAGATGTTTCCCCAAAGACTAGTGGGTTCTACTTTTTTTAATAGTCTGTTGGTTTTTATGGAGGCCAAATTCACATGTAGTGTTTATATGTAGTGTTTAAATTGTAATAATAACATACATATAAAACTTTACCAAAAGATGTGTACATTGTAATATGTTACAGACTCTGCATTTAACAATGTGAGCAAGCTGTGTTGTAGCTGTTCTCTAAAATACAAGAAGTAATTTAAGTATTTTACCCTGATATTGAAGATTTTTTGTGAGATTGTCCCATGAGTATGTGAGAAATGTCTCTCTCATGTTTCTCCCTGAGAGGCTGACATTCACAGGACCCCTAAAAATCAGCTGGTATATCTGCCACTGACAGTACCAGGACATTCTGGTAAGCCAAAACCTTGCTAAGGAGGTCACATCTGCAAGAGCTGAGAAGCAATTGCGGACCCTGCAGGTTTCAGGTAAGTAGAAAAACTCTTCAGATTTTGCTCTTATTAAGAAAGAAAACCAAGTGAAAATCCCCTTTGTCTATCCTAAGATCTTGGTTGCATGCACACATACAGAAATACAAACTCATTTTTTGTGCAGATGTTACTCCAAGAAGCAATTAAAGAAAGAGTATTCAGGTTGCTACTCTTGCTGTTCTTATTGCTCAAATACTGCAGTGCTGAGGATATAGTCTTGATCAGCAGGCTGGCAGAAATGAAGTAGTAATACCATCGGGGAAGGCAAAATATTGGACAAAACAAGAAAATTAGGAGAGTCTTTTTTTTTTTTTTTCCCTAACACTTTTCTGATTTCACTGCATTTAATATTTGTTTTTCTTACTGGCTCCAAGGAATTATAATTTCACTACAGATGGCATAAAGCAGAGATATGACTGACCTCTGATCTTTCAAATGTTTCATCGCTGACATAGACTACTCCAGGAGAGACAACCTGAGATTGTTTCTTTTCTATAGATACAGTGTTGTAGCAGCTGACAGGTTGGACAGGGTTTTTTTTTTTTTGGAGGTCGTGGATTGATAATATTTCCAGAGTGTGAACTTCCCCTAGATTTGTGCAATGCTGCCTCATCTCTGACTACTGATCAGAATTACACAACTTGATGATATGTCACTTTGCATGTTTGGACACTGCACTTCTTTCAAGTTTGGAGTTAGTTTTGTTTTTTTTTTTTTTTTCTTTAAACTCTCCATTACTTTCCTTATATGCAGTTTTAGAAAGGTTCAAATTATACCCTGAGTGTGTCTTTGAATAATTTATTGCCCCTTCTTGAGAGGTTTCTACTGTTTTAAATCACAGGAAGATCAGGTGGCTTTAGAAATGTCTATTTAGTTTGCAACATGTGCACTAGATGATGATTTTCCTCTGAGAATTCGCTGTGGACAGAAACACCTAGTTAAAGCTGTATTTGTATTGTTCTCTTGGTTGGACTGAAAACTACCCCATTGTACCAGTCAACAATCGTATTCACACAAGAAAAATCACTGAATCAGTGAAATATTTGTGTCAGTCATAAATCAGTGTTTTTACAGGCAAAATTTCCCATCAGAAAGCAGTCATGGCTTGGGCAAGTGAAGCAGAACTAAATTACTGCTAACTTGGTTGTTTTGTAATCCCATATGCTAAAGATCTGAAGCAAGTAGTGGAGTGGGGATGGACCATCTAAAACTATCTTGGCCTGCTGGTTGAACTAATGCAGTTCATTTTTCTGGATAGCATGCTTTTGCTAAGCTAGTGTTTGTCCTGTGTTTGCTTTAAACATATAAAATATTACATAGCTATTTCTGTAATCCCTTTTTTTAATTTTATCCCTAATGGATTTTCCAAAGTGTATCACCAGTGTGCAGGGATTTGATCTTCTCTTACAAATAGAATTCCTTCTCATCTGCAAACAGGAACACCTTAGCAACCATATCAGCCTCATGACTCCCAATAGTTTGGGGTTTTTCGGAACATTATTAGAAAACTGTGTTAAATGTGAAAATAAGTGAAAACTCTTCACTCAACCTTATAGAATAGATATATTTTCCTACTCTAGCGTGATCTGGAAACTGTTTCAGAACAAATAACTTGTTCAAATGTTTGCCCAAGTGCAGGTTCTTCATGGCTGTGAATCACACTATACATAATGCTGATAAAGGGAGTTACCAGCAGTTTTAAAATAAATTCCCCTGGCTTTTATTCAACACTTCTATGAATAGTTTCTTCCATTCAAACCTTCCTGGATCTAATTAGCTTCTTCCCACATACTTTCCAACAACATTTAGTTAGTTAAAAATTAAATGATATTTTGATAAGCTGTTATGTGATCTTGAAGTACCTGTCTCTGACAAGAAGGCTATAAACTAATACTCAATTCTTCTGTTTCAGTAGCAAATTAAATATATTTTGTGGCAGATATTAGTTTTCCAGAAATTATCTGGAATGAAACCTACTATGTTACTCAGTGTACCTATAAAGGAGTATCTAGGAGTATCCATTACTTTTTCAAAAGCAATTATGACCTCTTGATATGTGTGTATTAGGAAAGTTAAACTGAAACCTAATCCATTGGCATTAAATGTGGATTCCTTAAATGACATTCAGTTCCTTCTCGCAAACCTCAGTCAAAATTAAAGTGGCTTTAATTTAAGTTAGACATGGAAGTAAATTAAAATATACTTGGTTTACCTTGTATCAATTTTAAAGGAGAGCTTCCACATTTAACTTAACTAATTGTGAAAATTCTGTCATAAGTGAAAACATAAATGCACAAATGACAAAATGCAAAGAATTTGGGTTACAGTAGTTCATGTCTTTTTGCAGTACATGTGTGTACTCATAGTTTTATGCTAGAAAAATTAAACAAGATGCTTGAAACACATTCAAGCTCCTCTTAGCTTAAAAAGTTGTCTTTTTTTTTTCAAAAAGCATCTGATTTCTGTTGCTGATGATCTAAACAGAAGATAAATTTGACAGTCGTCCTTGCAGACATTTCTGAATAAGAGTGAATCCCATCCTCAGTGGTCATGGTTAGTCTCGTGCCTGCTCATTCATATGCAAGAGTTAGGAGCAGTACAGATCCATCCCTGACATATCAGCATGTGTCTTGCAGCTCAGCACCAAAGTAATAATGAACTGCAGGGGACAAGCATTTTTGTTCTTGAGGTCAGAGTCCATACACAGCCTATTTAGAGTTCAATTGAGATAAAAACAATAAACAAATATTTTTAGTAAGATGTGATTATCCAAATGTCTGATCTGAAAAGAACAGATTTTACAGCTGCAAATTGGGATGCATTTGCCTTGATAGTGTAGGCACGAAAAAGCAGCTGGAAAAGCCAGTTTAGAAAATTTTACTACACATTGTCAAAAGTCTTACATGAAGAAGATTCTACTTAAAGGTTAACTTTTTTTTTGCACTGTAACTAGAGTTAGTGAGTTGGAAAAAGATCCCTGCCAGGTAAGTTTAGCCAAAGTCCAGTTGGGCTGGACTCTTCCTCCAGGAGATTTTTTTTTTTTTTTTTTTTTTTTTTTAAATTAAACCAGCCTATGACTTTGGCACACAAAACATCCTGTAGCAAGGAATTCAACAATTAAATTATGCATCGTGTGAAAAAGTACTTCCTTTTGTTTGTTTTAAACCTGCTGCCTGATAATTTAATTTGGCACCTGCCGGTGTTTTTGTCCTTAAAAAATTAGTGAATAAGAAGCTTGAAACTTAACAGAAATCTAGTGTAAAACATGACATTAAAGACTTGATATTACCTGTGCATAGCTGGCTTCCAAATTTATTGTCAATGATTAGTCTTGCAATAAAAAGTATACAATATATTATTCTCAATTTTACAGGGGTCTATTGTGCTTAATACTATCCATTGTAATCAAGTAACCTCTCTTCAAGGTCATTAATGTGGTAATGTGGAGCCTTTTAATGTTCTTTTTTTTTTTTTTTTTTTTTTTTTTTAAATTTAGGGTACATTTGAGTTGGGCATCTTAAGAAAAAGAACAGATCTACATTTTCTTCAGGATGATTATAAAGCATGTGTGGTATCAGGTTTCCAACTTAAGATGAATGCAAATAGCAAATTTAAACAAAATTTAGTTGAAAATTCTAGGGCTGTGGAAGTTTATTTGTATTTCTAGTAGTTATCAGATTTCAGGAACCCAACTTGTGTAGTTACGTTTTAAAGTGGTCTGAAATTTTCTGTCCTTCTTGGCACACTACTCCATATGCACAGGCAAAGGAACATATGTGGATATATTTGTGTGAGGGAGATTATTTTTGAGTCCTGTGCTGACCTTTGCTCTGCAGAATTTATTGACTGAAATTATGCCAACCTAGTTCCCAAGTGCAGAATGCACCTGTGCCAGGGACAGTTTGGGACAGAGGAGTAAAACTCTGAATTTATTGCTTTCCTTTAGAAGATGCTGCACTCAAGATGCACGTCCAGCCATTAACTGCAAACTGTCTCCATAATATTTTGGTTTTTTTTTCTTAACAAATACCTTCCTTGTATGCAAATGTGTTTCATTCAGAGCATTCAGCCAAAGATCCTCATCAGTGGTCTCAAGCCAAGGCCTGAGTGCTCTGGGCAGAAGCTGGAATGGCACCACAGCTGGCTCTGGCATCTGGTCAAGGTGAAGCACAATGCAGAGAGGGCCTCTGCTGACAATACTCAGCTTTGGACCCCTGGGGGTCCTGAGACCGAGCTAGCAATTGTGTATTTGCCTCTGTCTGAATGTGTGGGTTTGATAAGTATATCACTGGATGGAGCTGAGCTTGACTTGAACAGATTATGTCACTTCAGCCAAGGTAATTCTCAGTCTGATGAATTAGCCAAAGCAGCTTAAAGAAGGGTAGTTTTGCATAGCCAAAGGTAGCTAGCTGAAGAAAGTGTTGCACTTAAAAGGCTCACAGTGAGCTTTCATTTAGCATTGCATGCAGTGCTAATATTATTTCAATTCCAAGAACTAAGAGATGCATACAATTTCCATTAACTTTAATTTGTCATGGGAGTCCTGCCTACGATATTTAGACATGCAAATATGTGCTTGTGGAAATTAACAAACAAAGGACAGGCTTTGGTTTAAGAATGCTGTTTCTAATGTTACTTTGTCATAAATCTGCAGCTGGAAAGCAGGAATTGCTCACCAGTTGTGAGTATGATAAATAGAGGTTATTATTACTCAGTTGGTTAAATATTTTGGTAGAACATAGTAACAGTGGGCAAGGTTTGCCAACAAGCTTCCTGAGATGCAAAGCCTTTCCCATGATGTTTCAACTGCGCAAAAAGCAATACTGAAAAAGCAACCCAGACCTATAGTTTGTCCTTTCATTGTATTGCTGAATGCTTATCAGAAACAGAGCAGTGGCTTGGCAGGCAGAGCACATAGTAGTAACAAATAAATGAGCCTGGAATTCTGTGTTCATAAAACATGAGATGCACATGCCCCTGCAATGGTAGATCTAGTGGAGGGCTTAGGATTTTTTTCCTTCTCCACTTCTGTGGGGAAATGTAAGCGATGGTGTTGGAGTAGAACTCTTCTGAAGTGCTGAGCTGGAAATCATGTCGGTGGCTCATGGCTAACACAGCGGGCTGGTCTTTAGGGAAGCATGTAGTGGTGTTTCCTTGCATGCAGCCAGATGGTGTTGATATGTACACCTTTGCCAAAGAACTGGAAAACTTGTAAAAGGAAGTGCAGGAAAGTTCAAGGGGAGAGAAGATCAAAGAAATAAATAATAATGAGTAAAAGGCCTGCTGGTTCCCCATAAGCAGGGTGAAAATAAGAGGAATTGTTATTTCAGTGGCACGGATTGCCCAGACAGGATGTGTTTTGCTGCCTCAGTGCTTAACTCTCTGTTGGCTGGAGCTTTCTCAGAAAGCTGTAACATAGAGGGTTTTTTTCCATGATTTTGGTGTTGCTGCAGCCTACCCTATAATGTTAGTGGCCAACTATAAATATGTATAAGGAATGGATTTTTGCAGGAGATTTTATATTTCTAAATATTTTTATTTCTTGGTTTAAGATTAGGGAATAGTGCATTTTGGGGTAGTTAATGCCAAAATCCATCTATTCAACTTCGTTTTCTTAGTGCAAAATAATTTCTAGACTGCAGCATCTATCAGCTATATTCAGAAAGGTAATGAAGAAATACACTTGCTGTTTCAGATTTAATAAAGGAGGTATTTTTAAAAACTTTGTTTAAAAATGTGGAAGTAGTTTTGAGTGAGAACGTTTTATTTTATTCAAACTGTTTCAATTTTGGCCATAAACTTTACTGATAAAGTTGATGCAGGAAAAATCATATTACTGGCCTAAGGAGTTAAAACTTGGAGATAACTTCAACAGATGTTCCTGGTAGCATGAAAGGAAGCCATTTTCAGTCTCTTATAATATTGAAATATTCCTTCGGAATGGTCAAAAATAACACATTTAAGCTTTAAAACTGTCCATGTATAACTGAGAACAAAACTTGGCACTTAACTTTGAATTTACTACAGAGTTCAGAAAAATCCCCTTAATTGTGGAAAGTGCAGTAGCAGCTTAGTAATACAATCAAACTCAGAATGTGCAATCCCAGTGTTCCATGCTGATGCTGGAAGGCTGGAGCAGGACTGACTGACTGACAGCAACCACCTCTCTTCTTTTATGAGTCCTGGTATTCCCTGGATAATGCCAGTGGATTATTCAGCAGATGTAACCTCTTATGTGAGAGGCATATTTGTAACTGAAGGAAGTTCTTAGAAAAGTGGTAATCCTGGAGCATGAACAGCTTTTTGTAATAATTTCTGAGGGCTTTCCAATGTTTTAATCTTCACAGAAAATGCCTGAAGAGTTGAATAGAATATCATAACCAGTCTCTGAGATTTCTGAGTTATCCCAGGGAATTGTGGCTTCAATTCCAATAACAGGAGCTCTGTTATCAACTTTTATAGGCCTGCTTACCTTCTACAGAATAGTTCCTTAAATTTAATAATACTAGAATAAAATGAAATAAATCATTATCAATTGAATTCTTCTTTTTGGAGAGTAATTTTTATAGATTCCCTATTAAATTCTGGGCAACACTTCAATGATGGAGGTTTATCTTGTGTTTCAATAACATTAGACATAAAAGATCTCGGGGGTTGTCTCCAATGAATCATGCCTGCTCTCTCCAAGCTCCATAAGGAGGAGGAGTGCAGCAGGAAGGCATGTAATTAGCTTGGTGCAGTGCCACACTGCTGCTGCCATACTGCTTCTGGCAGTGAAGTTAACGTGCCTTTTTTTGGTGCACACAGAACTAGGTGTGGAGTTTTAATATGTCATCAGATTATGCAATGCAGAAAAGTTCTGTGATCTTACCAGTAGCTCTTTTCATGGAACCTTACTGGAAAGAAAGGAGGATGCTATAGTAAGAATGCCAGCTCTCAGGTACTGTTGTTTTAATAGGATTACTACTGAATCACCAGCCTGTTTAATTAGACCTATAAAAGTTATTTAGCAAGGTGTGGAGTGGGGCTTGGGGGAGGAATATCAGGAGCACAGCATGTCTGGAAAAGTGTCTATAAAAATCCATCTATAAAAGTCTCTTACTATGTGGTCTAATTAAGGTTTGGATACAGCACATACATTACTCTACAAAACAAACAGGTTAGTTTCTGTTTGAGGCACTTTATTTTTATAACCTGATTACAAACTGAAAGAGTTTGTTAATTTAGTCTTAGCTTAGGTATACAGCAGAAAGCAGTGCTTGTCGCTGGTTTAGATCAACCCTACTCGAGGCATTCTTTGGAAATAAACATAACTGAATCAAGTTGTATCAAATAACTACTTTTTCAAATAGTTAATTTGCTTTTTCTTGTTGGTATAAAGTTAGGTTATAAACACATCAATGATATCCAGTTTATGCCTAGGGGAAGTTAGCATACATCCATGTCTGGAAGAGAGAAAATAATTTCTAAAATGTGGAAAACTGAACTGTAGACACTTGATGGTGTAACTATCACAAGAGTACTTTGAGTTGCATCTGCATTGAAGAGAAGTGGGGAATGGTCTGACTGAGAATGGGAGAATGGTGACACCACATTTGTGCTGTTGTAATGAAAGTTTCAGCATGAACTTGCCACAATTATGATGTTTGTGTTCAGCTGCAGCAGGGAAAATATAAACTAACCCTAAATTCATACTACTGCCACCACTTAGAAGCAGAGTCTTTACTATATATCGCGAAATTATTCAAATTTTTTTGACATAGTTTGTTGTTGCTCCTCAGATCTTGTTGTTAGTAGGGTAATTTTTTAAGAATGGCCATAAGAAATGTTTGTTTTATTACAATGAGGGTGGTCAAACACTGGAACAGAGCCCTGAGAGGCTATTTAATCACAGTCCTTGGAGCCATCCAGAACTCACCTGCACTAGGCCCTGAGCAAGCTAACAATGAAGTTAGTTCTGCTTTGGGGAAGATGTTGGGCTTCAGGGCCCCTTCCAACTTAAAATATTATATTGTTTGTATTATAGGGCCAATAAACATGGCTAGCCTATGTGGCATAGGGTGGATCACTTAGTATGACTGATAAAAAGACATAGTACAGAGCAGCACTGATTTCTTCTACCTACAGGTGGTGACTGCAGTCAAATCCAAATAGGAGAGGCAGTCTCTGGAGCTATTTTGGTGTTGCCTTGTTCAGTAACCTTTAAGGTTCATAAGGTGACAGTGGCCACGTGGCTCATCTTGGCTTCCTAAATGAATAACCAGCTCCATGTAATGCAGGTAAACTCTCTGGATATTTCTGGTGTACAAAGTGTAAATAGCATCTCAAATACTATGAAATGTCAATATGAATACCTGATGGCTTTGCAGAAATTAATTTTAAGTCAAGCAAGCCTAAATCTAACACAAGTGATTTGTTTATATTCTCCAGAACAGGTTATATCTCAGATGTTCTCTAGTCTTGCTCTAGTGTGTTCTCTGCTTTATCTCCTACATGCACCTCTTTTTCTGCACTGCTCCTATCTGCTGGAGAAAAGTCTAAAATAAACATCTCAGTGAGATACCAGATGTCTTCAGATGTCTCAGTAGCTTTCAGAGAATATCAGCATTGTGTTATGCAGGTATAACATAGTACTTCTGCTTCACGGAATAGGAAAAAAAAAGAAGAATTGTAACTGAATCTGTCTGTAACAATCTTCAGAAATAATGGGGATCAGTGGGTGGTAGGTTACTGTGTGAGAACAAATTTATGGCCTAGGAAGAAATAATCCTGGTGGGATATAGTAGGATTATTGAAAATGACAAGATACAAGGTTCTGCTGGATATTTTTTCACTATGGTAAATGCTGGCTCTGGTTAAAAAGATTGTCTGTCTGGCTCTAGATCAAAAACCTGGTCTTTGCTCTTTGCAAACTTGTAAAATTCAAAGAGGAAGAAGAAAAATCAAGAGAAAATATGTCTGTTTGGTTTTTTTTTTCTGTTTGCCTGTCTTCCCCCACTCTCTCAGCTTGCCACACAAGCATAATGGTTTGCAGAGGTGTGTTCTTTAGACCACAGGAACTTTTTTACAACAATCAAGTTTCTAAATCTAACAGTGAAATTTCTATCAGTCTTTTTCAGCACTTGCCATGTCAGTTTTCTCCTTGTGCTGGAGAAATAGCTGGGGAAGGTTACTAAGGGTGAACTAATGCTATTGCCACATGGTGTCCTCAATGCCTGAGACGACTATTGAAGTTGGACTCTGACCAGTGTTGGCATTTGGTATTATTAAAGAGGAATTTAATGGAGCTATGCTGATTTATATACGCGGAGTACAAGGCCTTTCATATGTCTAGTTTCTACTGTTTTATAGCTACTTTTTGTTTTATTGCTGACCAGCAGCCAAAGTGGTTTGCTTTCATCTTTTTCTGGCTGAGACCGGTGTCGCAGGTCAGGGGAGAGGAACACGCCCATTGTCAGGTGGAGATCAGAGCCCTGAAGGCTGTGCCAGGGGCATGTGCAGTTTCTGGTGGAGCTGTACCCAGGGAGCAAAGGGCTCTCAGGGTGTTGCACCGCAGAGCAGGCTGAGCAGCTGTGTGGGACCCGTGCTGTGGGTCATGGGGACACGTTGCAGCTCTCAGCACAGTCCGGGTTTCGCCGGGGTGGGGATGCTCACCCTGGATGCAGCAGGAGGCTTCCCAGTGTGCTGATTCTCTTCTGTCTCACTCTGGTTTAAACCTGTCTTAACCTGGCTCCAATAGTGCCTTCTTCTGCCATGAAGAGAAGTGGCTAAAGAATTGGGTCCCTTCTGGCTCTGGCATTTCCAGTCCTGTTTTCTTTTGTTATTTTTCCAGCCGTCTGTTTAACCCTCCTTGCCAAAAGCACTCTTTGGTGACTAGCAAACTAATTGGCCGGAGGAGGTGTCATCAAAAATTCATCTCAGATAATTAGACATTGAGCTATCATTATCCTTGAGGTTCAATTCATTTTTGTTTTCATTAGCTGTGTGGTTCCCTGTGGTAGATATTTCTGATAATTTCTTAACACGGGGGGGGGTCAGGAGTCCTGGCATTCTTTCAGACGTGCTTCCCTGGCATGTCCTTGCTTACCTAGCAGGAGTTGGGGGGCAAAGCACTGCATTATTCATGCTGCGTATTCACAATTTTATCTGTATTTAGGGCACCATTTAAGAAACAGAGGTTTCACTAGACTTTGATAGAGAGCTGACAGATTTGGTACCACATCGTTTGTGGAGCAGCATTTCTGCTTTTCCAGTATTTTCAAATAAATGTCATTTCAAACAGCAGTTGATAGCGTTAAGAAATCCCATTTGCATTTTGTGTAATTCTAATTACACAGTAATTAATTTCTGATACAATGGCAGATGAATGATAGAATGAGGTCCTTGAAATTTTATTGCTTTATGTGAAGCAGCACTCTTGGTTCTGAGGCCTTACATAAGAAAAGAATATAACAAGATTTCTGCAAGCAGAGCCTTAGTGCTTTTAAATTTTTTAATGCAACACTGAAAATTGGGAAAAAAAAGAAAATAGTGGCAGTGAAGAATAATCTGCTTTTGTCTCTGATGTAAAGAAAATATTGAATTTTTTTAAAATGTTATTCTATATGTTGCCTAATAAAAAAATCTGAGTGTTAACAGACAACAAAAAAGGGAATTTGTCTTTTTTTTTTCCTGAAAATCCTGATATCTTGAAATTTGTCCTCACTGTCAATGAATAATCAGAAACGTGAAAAATATTTGCTCAAAATACCTACCTAAAAATTTTCTTGAATCAACTGAAATAGTCACTGGAAAGCAATTCTGAAAGGAAAGCTGTAATTGCTTTGTGTGGTTGGAAGAAAGTTAATTTAGAATCAATATGTTCTTGCAGAAGATACAAATGCTAATAAAAATAAATATTTTAGTCGAAGGAGTTTTCATTGTAAACATTTGTTATATTTTATTACACATTAGATGCTGGCAGTGTAATGTTGTTGGACTGCATTTACATATTTAAAACTTAAAACATATTTTGAATGCATTTTTAAAATGTATTCATGTTTTCTTGAACACCTGCACACTCAGCCTTTTATAAGACACCTGTCTTTAGAAACTTAGAGTAAGAAGTCAACAGTAATTATTAGCCCTGATGCCCTTGATTAAAATATTTCATGGCTTGTCTCCCTGGCTGTTGATTGCTTCCTGCCAAGAGAGGAACCGTGACGCTGTTCATACCTTAGAGATGTGGAAATTGCTTACAGGGAGCAGCTGATTTACAGCTCTTGTCTGTACTGTGTGTGTACCCCTTACAAATCCAACGCTGTACTCAAAATGCAGTGGTACACAAGTAAGTTGTGATCAGGTTTCTCTCTGGGCTTGTCATGAACAGCTCGCGTTTTGCATTCACCAGGGAGGCTGTAGAGAGCTGGTAACAAAGCGTGGCCTGAAGCAGAGTTAAGTAAACGAGACCCTGCAATAACTCAGGAATTCCTGTTTGTTTTTAATCAAATCTCGTTTGGTTTCTTGGGTAGAGACCTGCAATGTAGTTTTACACAAACATTTCAATTAACAGGGAGCTGGTAGGAAAGATAGGTGGGGCCATTAAAAACAAACTCAGCTCAGTGTTCAACATCCCTAGTTCATCCTAGTTGTTGCTGATCTCTGTTGAGTTTAGCACTGGATTTCTACTGGCACACTCATTGCCTTTGGCTCTGGAGGAGCTCTGCTGATGGGCAGTGGCTGGAAATGAGGCTGAGGAGAAGGGTAGCTTTCTAAATCTGTATTTATTAAGATTACTTATCTTTCTGTTGTCTCTGGCTTTTATTCTGAGTTATGAGCAACAAAACCATTCACTGCATAGGCCCATAGATTTCCCAGTGGTTTTATTTCATGTTTTTCAAGGATATGTCTTTTTTTTTTGTTTCCTAAAACTTGTCAGCTCTCTCCTCCATGATGTGCTGCTTTATTACATTATTATGGGGGCAACTATTCTCTTTTGCATGCTTAAACTGGATGGAAAGATGAGTGAAGGTCACTGTATTTCTCCCCTTGGTTAAGGAAGCAAAAGTCCCTTTTGCTGGTGTCTTGAACCTAGTCAAAATTTTGTTCTAGTATATTAGCAAGCAGGCTGATAATTTAAATTGTTAAATTCTTTCATCAGTATCATCAGATGAATTTGCAAGCCAACTAACAATGTGAAAATGTTTTAAAGAATGACAAAGTGAACTAGTGTGAAAGGTGTGTAATTTCATTCTTATTTTAAAACCAGGTTGAAATTAAAAAAAATAAATATATATCACCAACCAACTAACATCTCTATTTTGAAAATGTGGTATTATACTTTATCTTTAGAGCAATGCAGCCATTAGAGCGAAACAATACTGAAGAATTCATGGTCATGTTCACCGTTAAATAACATAGTGAAAGGGCATTGAGACCTTCATCTTTCTTTGATAAAGTAAAGTATTTTTGAAATGAACATCTTATCAGATCAGAAAAGCTGGTAATATTGGCAGATCAGCACAACTCAGTTATGTCAATCTGACATTTGATCATAAGTAATGTACTTTTGGTAAGGGAGAAAGTCAAAGTGAAGGACAATACAACTTTCATATGCAGTGTTCCAAACTCAGAAAGATGGTATTTTTAAAATATTTTCTCTTTCCACTTCAAGTACCAATCCTACTCTTATATCCTTGTAAAATGAATTCTGTACTTACCTCGATCTGTTTCCTAGATCCAGACAGAATCAGAGAATATTCTGAGTTGGAAGGGACCCACAAGGGCCATCGAGTCCAACTCATCAGTAAATGGCCCATATGGGGATCAAACCCAAAACCTTGTTGTTATTAGCACTGTGCTCTAATCAACTGAGCTAATGTCCCTCTGTTAGCTCAGGGTATGTAGCACGAAGGAAGTTTGAGGTCTTTTTTCAAGACATTGCTCTTGACTGCAAAACTTTTTCTAATTAATTATCTTAGTGATCTGAGGTTTAATTCTTTTGAAGGAATTCTTGAGTGTCATATCATGACCAGTGAAACTTTCATGTTCAATATCAATACAACTTTGATTGACAAATGAGAGAACCTCTTCCCAGGTAATAATTTCCTTACTGTTATCTTGGATTACAAGAAAGTTTCCTAACCTGGTGCTCTCTGCAGCTTGTAGACAATTATCCTTCTTAAGGCTGTTATCTGAAATATACAGCACATCTCTTTTTCTGTCCCTACTTATGACCTGTGGGACATGACTCATCTTCAGACCAAGTACTTATACAGTGGAATAGATCAGATATAAGTTGATATATTAGGCAAAGCAGTCAGGCTCTACTAATTGTACCTAATCAGGGGCTAATTTATGACTTTTGGCTTGCAGCATAGGTGAGGCAAGTCTGTTTGCCCACAGCATACATTGTAGACCTCTAATTAACATGTATCACTGCAGGTGAATTCAGTATAAATCCTTTTTTCATAGACATTTGTACTGATAAGGTAGTATTTTTCAGGCAATGTGAATCCCTGCCTTTTAATTAGAGGTCAGCTTATATGTGCTGCATTCGTGGGTGTTTTTAGTGGACATATATATATGTAGTGGGCTGCTCTCACAAGCATTTGTCAATATGCCTTGAGTACAAAGAGCATGACTAGGATTTTATAAATGATAAGTAAAAGATACAGGTATCCTCTGGTAAAACTAATCTGTTAGCTAACATTGCTTCAATGACGATGACTTGGTCAGCTTTAAAACCAGTTTATGGACATAAATCTTGAGGATTTCTGTTACTGTTTAAGAAAATGGTCTTTTCTTCATATTTGCTTCAGGCAGAAGCCAACAAGAACAGAAATATGAAGTCATATTATTTTCAACTTTAAAAGGATAGTTTTCATTTTATTTTGTTTATTTTTTTAGATGTGCTGTATTAAGGTGAATGCATTGATATACTGAGCCTTTGAAAATGGGAATAACAACAAACAACAAAGGAATTAGACTTTATAAATTCTTGTGTTTATATACTTACTGGCCCCCACCCTGAATTTCAAAATCACCTACAGCATGTCTACATTTTTAAGAGATCATTTGCAAAGTGGGTGAGTGTTTCCTTTGGGCATTTCTCAAGACAAGTGTGGCCCATACAAGGATTGCCCCAGTTGTAAATGGGATCCACTGTTTCCTTCTGCTGTGCTTCGGTACCTGAAGGAAGCAGGGAAACTCCTCAAGACTGACTTCTAACTTACACCCTGGAGCACTTTGCTGAGCTGGCTTAGGATGATCTGAAAGTATCAGCTTTTCCCAAGGTAGCTTGTTGTAAATGAACTGCTAAAATGCAGAATCACAAATTATTGTGAAAAGAATAATAAGGACTTGTCCTTCTACCACAAAACGTAGTGGTTGAGATGAAAATGGCAGTAGCTGCCCTTGAAATGTTTCTAAACACACTTGTGTACCATCTCAAGCAGGAAAAGGTATGGTGCTTGATTAGATAGGAAAAGAAGTTATTACTGATGAGACATAGGCAGTGCAAAATCAGAATAAAGCATAGGAAATGCCTTATCTATTATATTTGCTTCAGTGCTCCGATTGTCTAATGCATTTATAATCAAAATGCAGATGAATGAGTATGGGATTAACTGTCTATGGCATTCAGTGATGGTAGGGTGTAGGGTAGGATGGGCTTCGAATATTCTCATTAGGACACTTTCTGAAGGTTATTGGGAACCTTTAGCCCCAAATCTGGTGCTACTTCTCAGCAAGTTGGAAGTACATACACGAAATAGCATAGACTCTGTAATTTGAGATATTTTTGTAGCCATCTTTCAAACAGAGGAATAATCTGACTTTTGCAAAAATAAGAGCTAAAGTATTTCCCTGGTCATTGCTTGACTACCTGGTATGAGGTCATAGCACACAGATCATCTTTTTCAAATGTTGATATTGGAAAAAAAAAAGGGAGGAAATTTTCAAGAATATGGCCATTGTCATCAGAATTAACCATATCATCAGAAAAATTATTTTTTATTAGTAGAATTCTACTGCTATCTGCTAGTCCAGCCACATAATTTCAGGTATATTGTATCATTCTTGTCATCAGTTTTTATAACATGCTAATTATTTTATACCTAACTCAGAAATTGTATTATCCCAAATAACAGTCCCCCGAGTCTTTAGCCTGGTTGCCATTTTTAGCAGTATGATTATGGCCATATCTTGTTTTCTTGGCTGGTATTTGGGTTTTCTGTTGTTACCTCCTCCTTTCTCTGTCTTCCAGGCACTGCCTGCTGCTTCTCTGCAGTCAGCAGTTACTTCCCCTCCTTTCAGCCATATGGTCTGGAGACACAGGAAGGCACTGCCTTTCCCCATGACCATGGTGGGAAGGGGAGAATCAATTAACCATAACTGTGAAGAGCTGGAGATATTTCTCTTTTTTTAACTCCCTGTTTTGCTTAGTGGTAGGAGAGCAACTTTGTCACCAATCTCTCTTCCTTTAAGAAAGATTAAACTCTCTGAGCCTGAGTTAACGAATGAAAACTCACAGCCAGTTTGTTCCTGCCACATAAATACCTGTATTTACTCAAGCAGCAAGAGGGAGCTCCTGCAAAAGACAGGCACGTAAGCAGACTGGATAAAAATGGGGTCAAGGTGGGAGAGGAGTTAAGCAGTAGACACGATATAATATTTAGAGTCCAGCTACACAGAACTCTTAGTTTAGGTGTATCAGAAGCTCTTGATCTAAAAGCCAGAAGCTAATGTAATTAGTCTAACTGTGAGCTTGATATATCTACTGCAGGTCAAATTCACAATTATTTTGTGAATATATCTACTGTATTTGTTAGAATGACAAATATTTGCCACCAGAAAAGAGGAGATTATATCCCTCTCTGTGAAAAAAGGGGTATCTAATGGTTGCAATTTATCTTTTTTAATTGAATCGTTGAAGTTCCTACATATGAAAAAAAATGATCTTGTGGCAATAACTATACTACCATTGACTTAATTTTTTGATCAAATATAAGTTAGTAAATTTAGGGTCTCACAGTTTATGAGGACACGTGCTTGGCCTGAGCTAGACCACGCTAATCTGCCACACTTTGGTCCATGGCTGCAGGTTTTCAGTGTCCTGTTTGCATTTCAGCATTCCTGAAGTCTGCTTCTGCTGTTTTTCAGTGTCCTGGCATTAATTATGTCCTAAAGATATTATGATGCCCCAAAATATTGTATTCTAAATGTCTTTTTATGTATCTTCCAATTATTTTTAAGGTAAAAAAAATGGAGTTGCAAGAAATTATTTTTCTTGTTTCTATCTACATATTTTTTGGTTTGAATAGGAATATCTCTTAAGGAACAGATGGAGTCATTTGGTAAATAACATGGAGGACTGGGAAAGGAGATTTTTTTTTCTAAAACCAAAGGCAATATATTTTTTAATCATAATGTCTGGCCCGGATATGAAATGAGTCAGAGACTTGAAATAAATAAAAAGGAAACTTGAAAATAAAGGTCACATGCAATTAGAATCATATAAATGTCTTGGGCTGGAAGAGACCTTGGAGATATTAGTGAGATTAGTGGGAGCTATTTTTATTTATCATTGCATCTCTCAAATGACTACTGGATAATGATTCTATGAAATTGTTATTGAAAAATGAATGAGTCTAAGGTAGGTGTCAAAATGTTTTTAAGAACAATACTCAAGACCCATTCTGGGAAAAGAAGGTGGAAGTTCTGCTTTTTTTGGTCCAGTCTGATAATAAATACAAATACTGTTCTTAAAGAAGCCCACAGCCTTTCCTATGCAGTAGAATAGTGATGCGTTCCACTTTGTATCTTCCCTCAGCCTACAATTTGCTATTTACAAGGCATATTTAAGGGTAGTGGCGTTTCCATTCTTCCAAAGGAACATTAAACTTGGCTATTACAAAGGACTTTTGCTCATACAAACAGAGTTCAGAGATATTCAGACCACGAGCAGCCCAAAAATCCCATTCTACAAGGCAGCTTTGCATCCCATCTGCTTTGCCGCCCTGTGCTGCAAAATGCAGAGCTGGTCCTTGCAGATCCCAGCAAGTGAAGCTGCTCAGCACCCAGAATGATGCCAAGATCTCTGTTTTTGCAGTCCCCAGCTTACAGCACATGAAGGTGTAAATAGCCCCAGTGCTTTGAAAGTGCCCCTTCCATTGTTTGCAGTGCAGCAGAACTGTTTCTTTTGGATGGCTACGAGTATTTGTCTTGGCTTTGGAAGTCTTAACTCGTTCTCCTTTGGATATCAGGTTATTGTGAGGAGAAAACACATCCTGCAGAGCAAGCAAATAAATGAGAGGGATAGATCAGTGCAATCCTTTGGCCTAAAAGCATAGTAATCATTTCAACTGAAATGATCAAATGCATTGTATGTGTTGAGGATTTTTTTTTTATCTGATTAAAAGCTAATGAGGAATATGAATACAAAATATTACTTGTCACTTGAATCAGTAATTAATTTAATAATCACCTACTGAGCTGTCCTCAAATAGCTAGTTCTAAATAAGCTGGGTTGATATGATGTCAGCTTGAAAAATCAGCCAGATTTGAAATGGATATCAAGGATGCTTTCAAAAAGTCTATTGCAGTAGCAACTGTGTAAGATAGAACTAGGTGGATGCATTAATAATTGAGCTGTCAGATTTGCTATACAATTTACATGTCAAGTGTCAATCTGATGGGTTATCTTGATAAATCCCTACAAACTATATTCTTACTTAGTGCAAAAACTTTCTTGTTTGACAGCTCAGATTTAGAGACTTCTAGCTAGCTCTCTTTCTTTTTGAAAGTAAGTACAAGGTAACATCTTAGGACATGAAAAGGTACTCCTTACGCTTCCAGATGGACTCTGGAAGTTAACAGCTGAATTTTAATATATGATAATAGCTCACTAGTCAGGGATCTGGACTGAGAGGGGAAGTGCAATGGCACTGAGTATCTGTGGTATGAACCCCTTGCTCCTCTTGAGGAGATTATTATCTCTTCTGTTGCATGCTTTGGCTTTTATGGGAGATTTTTGCATCAGCTCCAATAATTGCACTGGGCCCTAGCAAAGTAGATGAGTGTGGATTCCAAGACATTTTACTTAGGAAGAGATTATTGTTTAACTTTTTAATCATCAAGTGTAAGTGTGTCTGAGGGATTTTCTCTTTGCAGCAAAGATTCTATCCAAATTCCTGTACTATTGCATAGAGGCAAGATTGTGTCATCATAGTGAGTAAAATCCTAAGAAGTCTCATGTAACTCTCCACTAGTTGAAGATGCAGCTGTGTGAGCAATATTTTTCTGTCATTAGGTCATGTTACCAGCAATATGAAGGACAACTCTTTGTCCTGGATCAAAAGACTGTGGCTATACTTTGTACATTTTTATGTCCCCCTGAGAGATTGTGGAATCTGAAATACTTCATCTTGCATTTAAGAAATTATTCTGTTTTTAATCTTAAGATGACATTCTTGTTAAATATTCAGTCTCTGATATCAACATCTCTTTCTCCTAAATATTCTGCTGAGTTAAACAAGTAAGAGCCTATGGTTTAATGTTTAATATGGGTAATTAATCTTTTCTTATGACTGATATTGTAGAATATCAAATTACAGGTTTATTATATAACACAAGAATTTATATAATAAATTTCTGCTTTAAAGATCAACATGTAGATCTGTACATAGCACCATTGTTAGAACATCTTATGAATTTATAGTTGGGGTTTTTTTCACTTGAACACAAGGTATGCATTTTAAACTAAAGAGATTAATTATTACTACTGAACATTATTATTAGCAGAGATAGAAGAAGGTGCAGCTCCTGTTCTTTTGAGGAAAGAGAGAGAGGTTTTGTTTGGTAACAGTGGCAGGTTTAGTTCCCTGTTTTGTCAGAGAATTTTGAATAGGCTAAACCAGAAAAGGAAGTGAAGCGAAAGTGGGGAGAGGTGTGTGGGGGAAGGATGAGAAGCAGAAAGAGAGCAAAAAACGAAGGAAAAAGTAGAGAAAATAGGAAAAATTATCTAGGCACCAAAAGTGGAAATTGATGTCTTAATCCTAAATCCACAAGTTAGTTTAACTCCCCGTATCCTCCAAACATGCCTCCAGCCACAAAAACGATTCTGCTTTGCTGAAATCCCTCATACTCCTACAATTTCTGCTCTTGTGCGTGACCGTGACTGCCTTGCTCTGGCTCTGCTGTGACCTCCTGGTGCTGTTCTAGTACTGATGAGAATGGATTATGTGATAGATGATTGTGTGATTGGGGTATCAAGAGAAAATTTATACTCACAAACACAGAGACAGGTGGGACTGAGGAACTGTTTTAACTTAAAGTTTCTACTGTACCAAGTTGGGTACAGTAGTGACTGATCCTCTTAGGGGGTGAAAGGACAGTGAGTTAACTACTGTATTACTTTAGTGTCTCCATCTGCCAGCTGGTTTTATGAATCACAAGGGATGATGGCATATCCTTAATATTCTTTGACAGTACAATATTTTTACTTAGACTGTCTATTCCAGAATGATGCTTCTCTGATAGAATGGCCAGTCAATCTCACAGCGTGATAGAAAACAGATGTAAGATTAGGATGCAAAGTAGTTTTCCAGATACTTGGTCCCAGCATGCTGTACAACCCAGCCCTAGAGTTAACCAGGCAAGTGCTGACACATGTCTTATAGCAAAATATCACTCACAGCCACAGTTCAAAGGCCTTGCTACCCTCCAGGGCAATTAATACAGCATCACGTTCAATGGTGCTTGAACCAAATCCATCGAACTCTCAGGGGAGGAATAGCAAAGCAATCTCAGAGCTCAGACATGAGCAGCATGCTGCTGTAGCTGAAGTTTCAGTCCCTAACAACACAGTCCCTCCTTAAGAATGCTTGTGTGACAATTATAAAAAGCAGATTCTTCTGTCATTAAAAATTGTGACAGCAGTCTCATTAATGTCATTAAAAGAAAGTTCAGACTCTAGTTGTGAATCTCCACTTTTCAAACTATTTATCAAGAAGATAGCTCCCTATATCTTTCCCTAAGTATTTGGAATTGGTTTTTGAATGAGAATTTTGAAGGCCATTTAGAACAAATAAATGAAAGATTTTCTCTGTACATATACTTTTTAAAATGAAGTTATCAGTATACATTCAGTGATTGTGTTAGCAATACTAACTGCCAACCATAATAACTTTTGCTTCAAGAAAGTATCCAAAATGATCACTTTTCATTTTGGAAATTATGGGCAGATTTGAATACTAATGCTTTTGTTATGCAGCATTTATTCATCTAATGATGCCATTGAAAGTACTGAGGCATCTCTTAGTATAATTTAGTAGTTGGTGTGAATGAGATTTGATGACCGCCTTGTACCTGGGACTCCTTAAATTAACTGTGATATAATTGTGCTATGCTATCGAGTGCAGGGAATAACAAGCGGCTTTTAACTCTTGATTTCACTTCAGTGGGTCCCACTTTGATTTCTATTTGTTAGTGTAGGGATGATGTGCTCCCACTGATCCTTCTGTAGGGTTATGATAGTTCACAAAGAAAGGAAAGTTGTGTGTAGGTGTGCTTTACACTCTGCTGGACATGAATATTGAACTGAATATTTTTGGGAATTCCCAGACTGGTCATATCCAATGGGAACGAACAGATAGCCCAAGTTCCATTGTAATTAAAGGTAGAGTAAAACTTTTTGCTTTTACTATTGAAGAAAACTAATATTTTAGTGGTAGCTCCATGTACCATAGTTTTCTTGAAGGAGAAACGGGATGCATGTTTACATCCATGTATCCATGCCCAGGTTAAGTGCTTATGGTGGTCAGTTTATTACCAATGTGCATGCTTGTATTCATGTATTTATTTTAAACTTACATTTTTTAATGGATAAAATATTTACAGATGAGAAAGATGAATCTCAACAACCTTTTTATGTTTGTGTTTCAGATCTACACAGTCAGAATCAGAATCTCCATACCTGTTTTTCTCCTCTATTAATTCCTCTCAGTTATGCAAGTTTAAAAACTCTCTTGTAACCAAGCTTGATTTCTCACATTCATATGTAGTTGCCATGGATGTGGACAAAGATGGCTCTTTCAGACTGCTTCTCACAACAGAGGTGCTGGGATTTCAGAAACCCCAATAACACGTGATATTACTGAGCCTTTATGGGAAGGGAACAATTGTGATATCAAATAATTTTTAGACTGATATATTAGCCCCTTTAATACATACTGATATTAGGATGTTCTGTCTTTACATTAGCAGATTATATGGCACCTTAAAGCTGGGAGTACTGCATATAAGGGATTATTTTGATTGCTTTAAATATTTTAAGGTGTCTTATCTAGTGAGTATAGTTGAGGTTGTTGGGTAAAATATTTTCTTCTTTTTTTTTTTTACCAGAAAATACTTGCTTTTTTTTTTTTTTTTTTTACAGTGGGAAAGGTGTTTGCCATCTGTAAAACATCTTTCCTATACGTTATTGTTTTGCTCCTTTGTGCTCTCAGTTAAGAAAATTCATCCCTGCCTGATCACTCTAAAACAAAAGTTTGAGGATCTGTTGTCAAGTACTTCTTTATCTTTGACTATCAGAAGCTTAATGCAAAAAGGCTTTTTGTAATTCCTACTTCAGAACAAGCAGTTGATGGGCTAAAAATTGCTTGGTAAAAGTCTTTGTGCAGTATTAAAGCATACTGAGATAGAATATAATGCAAGGTCTATAAACAGTCCAAAAAGATTCCAGGAAGCCACAGTTTTAGAGAAACTAGCCTGAAATTATTTTAAGAAGTCATGATTAAAAAACTAAAATTGAATTTTTTTTTCTTTGCTCATGTATTGTCCTATATTTCCTGCAACTCATTGTGTTTAACGGGCCTCTGATGCCTCCCTTTTGTGTGACTTTCCTTTCATAGCTTGTATTACTTTTATTGCCTCTCTCTAGATCAAAGGCATAGGATGAAGAAATTGGTGACTAAGAATGATGTCTGCAATATTTCACATTTTGACATTATTTTTCTAAATATTCTTACCTTGATGTAATCCAGCCTTTGCCTGTTATAATTTTAGGAGTCACTGTAGATAATTCTTCAACCATCCTGGGTATCCCAACCTTTCATACATTCATGCAAGTTAGTGCTTTGCCAGCCCCAGTGATAAAAATTCAAATGTATTTAGGGATTCTAAATGCATTTCAGCTTCTTTCTTTAAATTTTATCTGCCATCTGGCTATTCAAGCTAGTATAGCTTATATGTTTATTTTCTTCAGAAACTTTGAAAGCTAGAGGCATGACTGTTTTTCTAAAAGAATGCCGAATTATCGCATGGCTACAGGCACTGATGATTTTAGAAAAAAACACCAAACTTTGTGAGTAAATAGTAACCCACTTCCACATTTCACATGCTGGCTTTCAGAAGCCTCGTGCTTGGGGTCTCCTTGCCCAGGATGAGATGGAATGCCTGGGCAGTGTGGGGATGTGCATCTTGTAAGCACTTCAATCTACTCTCTCAATTCCATTTGCTATTCCTGGGAGAAGTTTATTGCCCTCAGGTGTAGAGTTGAAGAGATAGGTAACACATGTGTATTTGCAGGCAGTGATCCCTGAGATTGTACAATTTTTGCCAGTGTACACTGAGTCCAAGGGAAACTGAGAGAGCTCCTGCCTTTTATACGAATTCCCACAGCCTGCTGGTGGTTGTGGCTGCAGTTCTCACAAGGAGTGGCTCTGCTTTGTTGTAGTTATTAGCATGAACTTCTCCACAGTGCTGTGATGTCTTTGTCCTCCCTCTCTTCCCATGCCAAATCTCTCCCTCATCCACAGGTTTGGCCTCTTTCAATAGTGATGGCCTTCTAATGCAGTGTAAGTAAAACTTATGATGGTGTAATTCTTTTTGGTAATGACTGCATAGCTGAACATCCTCTTCCATTAAGCTGTCAGTAATTATCCTTATGTTTAGAAATAACAATAATAAAAGGATAGTTAAAAGTTGAATGGGTCTGGAAGATGTAATTTTAAAGTGAAATTGTACATTGTCTAAATTCTGTTTGAAGGTACAACTCTATCAACCAAGGGGTAAAAAAGCCAAAGGAGGGCATGGTTTAGATTTATAAAATCTTGAAAACTGTGGCTGTTGTATTTTCCTTTAATTTTCAGCATACACATTTCCACAGGTACTTGTAGCAGCAAAAAAATTGGTAAATTTAAGTACTTCTGCAGCACAGCATCATTTTCAAAGAAATGTGAAAACCTTTGAGAAGTGTTATTTCAACAGAGCAGTTCATTTCTGTAATTGGTCAGACTCATGAAAAGTCATGGATTTGGTGTCTAGTAACAGCCTGAGTTATCTTCTAACTAAATAAAGCAACCTGTTTCAGGCTTGACCTCATTTTCATATATACATTAGGAAAGCCAGTGATTGTAAACACAGATGGTCTAACACATCGTGTCATGCTGCTGCCCTTGTGTTGGAACACGGCTGAATCTTGCATTGAGAATGAGGATTATTATGTCAAATGAAGTACCTAATTAAGAACAGATTTCAATATTTAATTACTACACAGTAGCTTATTAAAATATTTGCACAAGTGTTTATGATGTTTGGTGGATTAAATACCAATATATTTGTTAACTGGAGAGCAACTTGCATTGCTCTTGCATCAAATCCAAGAGTTACCCCTGTGATGTTACAGAGGCTTTCTAGCCTGGAAAGGCAGATTTCATTGTTGTGTATCTGGGACAGTGTCTGGAGAACTCAGAAGGATTTGGGAGGCAGGATACAGTCAGAGGGTACAGGGAGAATCTGAATGGACAATTTAGTAATCTTTCTTGTAGGACTGCTACATTCCTAAATCAGAAACAGCTGGGTAAAATCTCTGTTTCCAGCTTAGCTGAGCATCTTCTTCACTATTTAGCATTTGGAGGGCTAAAGGGATCTATGGAGATTCCCACAGCCACACTAGGATGTGCTCATGTTTACAATACAATGCAATTCCTCCCCTGACATCACAGACTGATGCCATGGGTGGTTTATTTTCCTGAGTTTAAGGTATGAAGCTTATTAAATCTGTTATGTTTCAAACCAGAAGTGCACAGTTAGTATTTAAATAGAGTTGAAATTTAAACAGATGATCTTTTAACCTAGCCCTTTGAAGAACCCACCAACTTTGTCCCTCTTTCAAACTATGTGCAAGGGACACATTTCCTTCTCCTGCAACATATCATCTTAGTATATGGTGAAGATCCCTTACTGTATTCATGCCACTGGTTTTTTAAGTGATAAAAATAGAAGAGCACAATGTCTCTCTTTTCCAGGACAAAAATGTTTCAATATTTGTCTTCTCTTCTGGCAGCTCATTTAGAAATGATAAACAAACATCTCATCGCTCTTTTCCTTTGGGCCCTTTTCCTCCAGATGAAAGGAAAAATTCCACCATTCAGTTCCCTAAATGCTGCTTCTTCTGAGGAAGTCATTGTGGCCTCAAACTCTTACATATGGTATTGTACATACATACTTAATGCTGTGGTCCTGGGAGAGATGTTAGCAATTTATATCTCCATCTGCAATAAGTTATGACCACCTGCATCAGCTCAGCCGTGTGCAAGCCTTCCTCCATTCCTGCTTCCCAGATTGTCATTTCTGGAGGGAGTCAAGTGCCTTCAGAGACTGATGTCAGCCTGATACCCATGACCTTTCACAAACAATGTGGTCAATCAAGGGCACCATCCACCCCAGCAGAACGAGTGGGTTAACCTTGGGGGAAAAAATGTGATCTGTTGGTGATTAATTTGGGGAAAAAAAAAAAAAAAGGAGCATCAGTGTTCATAGTCTGACTGACTTCTTACAGGCTGTTCAGAGAGCTCTGCACAATGTCATGGTCCCTCTTGTACTGCAGGTATTTGCATGCTCTGATTGTAGAGCTGCTAGATGGGGCCTCTGTCAAAAAAACAAGGCAATCACTTCTCGTGCATATTTCTAGTTAAATTTTCCTTTTAAACAACTCTAAATGAGATTGTAGCTTGTTGTCACCAAATGTTATCATAAAATAAATACTTTAGATCTCTACAGCAAGGAGTTAACAGATTGATGGAACAATAGTTTTTGACAGGAACAAAATTTTAATGTTTATTAAATCCAGCAATATTCCTGATAGAGTCACACTCTGTAGAGCATTTGTTTTCTCAATTTCTTTTATTTGGAATTAAATGTGGCTCTGTATATTTGATGTTTCTTTGTCTCATTGTCAAAGGAGCAAAAGACATTATTGCCGCTCAGTGAAAAGTCTTATTTTTGTTATTTCCCTGATAACTTCCACACAGAAGTCTCAAAGACCTTTGATATCAGTGATGCAGCTTTGCAGCACCCTCAGAGACCAGCAGCATCATGATCAGTGTCTGAACAATAAGAGAGAGAAGTCAGGCAAAGAGAATTTAAATAACTTGACTAAGCAGACACACAAGCTTGTGGCATAGCCAGAAAGAGAATGCAGGGCTGTTTTGTTTAGAGGAGAACTGTTAATTTTTAATTTTATTTTTCCCCAGGAAATAATTCCCTGAGCAACATAATTTCAATCATCCTGAAATGATTTGCCAGTTTGACTAGGAATTATGCAAAGGTTTTATCTAAAAGTTGAAAGAAAAGATGGGCTTGATTCAGAAGTGCAGAAATGAACGTTTTCACCCTGGAAAAGGCAAAGTCTCTCCCTCCCCTTAACATAAGGAAGAGGGAAGGAGAGTTCGTGCCTGCAGGGCTGCAAGTGAGGTTCCTGGCCTCTCAGGCTGGCAGCACAAATGAATCTTGCCATTCCACTCTTGGGCTATTACACAGAAGTATGACAACAGATTTTTATGGTGCAGTCCTTTGCTACATTCATTTTCCAGAAAGACTGTCTGAACAAGGCTGGCTTTGAAATATCCCTAATAATGGAGTTAGACTAAGTGTTAGAAAGCTGGAGAGAAGTGTTTAAACTCTATCTAGCAGAGGAGAAAGAGAAACATAGGGTTTTTTGGTTGAATAAAATATGATAGGATTTGATTTGTTTGTTACAAAAATTGTTTACACAGGTTTTTTTCCTAGGTTTTAGTCATATGTACTTCATGACTTCACATTGTTGCTTTATCCTTGAAGCATATGCCAGGGTGCAGTGAGTTGGTTTTGTTAGTAATTCTGAAAAAATCAGCAATAAAATTTTTGACTTATGTCACCTGATTGGGCCTGATTATTCTGCAAATGTTTAAATTACTGTGTTTCTGATTACATCTCTAAGGATGAGCCAGGTCTTACACCTCACCTGCAGCTGAACGGATACTTCTTTGCCTCCTTGGAATCTTGAATAAATTTTCAAAAATAGAGCTGTGAATAATGCTTTGTGGATACCATAAGCCAAGACATTTGGGAAGTTGATTTAACAGTGTCAAAGGAATGAGAGAAGTGGATGTTTTTCTATTGTGCTATAGATATTTGGTGCATTATATAAGTTGTTGCACAACTGGAAGCAAACTCATGGAGTTTCACTGTTCATTTATTCCTAACAGTATAGCTAATTATTATAGTCAGTAAATATTTTCCCTATTTATACCAGTCCTGTCGTGAGATCTCAGCTTGATTTCGAGGTCTGGTATATTAGTACAAGGTTACTGAGGTATGTAAGAATTACTTTGAAAATCTAATTATTTTTTCTGCTCAAAGAGTAGAACATACTGCAGTGCTGGAACTTGAGAGAAATTCACAGCAGATAATTTAAGAGTTTTTTACCCCCTTCTCTGTACAAATGTTGTAAGCATCTTTTGCTGCAATTTGCTTGCCTACTTTTTCATAATAAGTAGTTAATTCTGTGTGAACAAGTTCAGGCCATTTGATTTTTAACAATCTGCTCCATGTAGATGACATTCACATTGGTTTTTTTACCAAGACTGTCTGGCAATCTGCTCTTTTCTAATTCTAATGCAGTGTTGTAAATGCTTTAGTTCAGGGGCTTTGTTCTATCAGGCTAAGGGAGAAAGAAAAAGTAGAAGATGAGTTAATCTTGGAAGTTTGACTTGAATATTTCTTGCTGGTCCTGTCCTAGGAAAAAGCATAGGACATCTGGACACAGTGTTCAAATTGTTGTGATCCTTTTCTGGCCCATGGAGGAAGATATTATTTAAGCTTACTAGCTTTAAGGAAACTTGAGGTTCCTTTCTCTGCTCTATAATATTTATGCCATCTGATTGCAAGTGCATTCTTTCACATGACCCTGTTTCAAAGACTTGTCAGATCCTCTACTGGTTTATTTAATTCCCCTGGGTACCTGAGCTTTAAAGGTGGGTATAATTTTCTTAATCTCTGTATCCTCAGATCAGGAGCACAAGCTATTTCAGATAAATGCCTTTTTAAATGCTGCCTTTTTGGGAACAGCTAGATATTTTTAATTGCCTTTTTCCCAACTCAAACCAAATAAAACTGCTTTCTTGGGCCTATGAGCAACCTGAAATGAATTCACTGGCCTTCCTATTTGTAGACTGTATTGTTGTTTTTTGTGCTTGTCATAGCAGTTTCTTCTTCAATGCTTAAAAGAATATTTGCCCTCTCCTTTTTTTTTTGAAGAGAGTTCTTAAAGGAACTCAAAAAAGACCAACACTAAAGGGAGGTAGTGGCAATAAAATCCTAAGGTTCAGAGTGTTATTTTGGCTAAAGAATTTTGAGAGAATTTAAACTCTAAATCATGCCTGAGGGCTACATCTTTTGTCAAGTGCAATCTTGGAGCTGAAAAAGAAACAGGTAGTTGAGCAAGTAAGCTGAAGAATATGAACAGAGGAAAGCAGTAACTGAGTTGTGAAGGATCTTGGAAGGAGCTTAGGTGTTGGATGGAATGGATTTGGACTGTGATGAAGGAGATTTGACAGGCATCAAAAGGCTATATTTATTGGTCAGCAGTTCAACATCTTGTACGTATTGGTTGTGTTAGCAACAGGTTGAGGTGGTACCTGACAAGTGAGCACAGGGGAAAATACAAATGCCACCATTTCCATGCTGTGCTTCTCCTGTCTTTTGTAGTCCAGAGGTTCATAGGTTTGGAAATAACTTAGTCAAGGTTTTTCAGGCAGTTTTACTAGAAATCTATCTCTTCTGGTGTGGGCAGAGTCCCAGGGTGAACCGCAGAGGTTTTTTTGACCAGTCCACAGAGACCAGATTAGTTGTCGAAGGAAAAAAAAAGAATGAGTACTCCGTTTCTAGCATTTCAGTAACAATGATTGTTTGTCTTGCTTCACGTGACAATTTGAACACACTATCCAGAAAAGTTTTGTTTCATTTTTATAGAACAAAAATAGATGTTTAGGGATTTGCCTTTGAAGTCATGCAGAAAAGTGTTAGCACAGCTGGGAAGTAAACTTTGAGCTCCTCGTTCCTAGACTAGAGACTAAACTGAAAGACTGCTCTCCCAGTGTTTACAGATCCTTTAGTGATACAGATAAACGTTATGGTATGAAACACAATTCAGCTGATTTACATCAATAGGGAACTGACCTTTTATAAGAAGATAAAACTTCAGAGTTTGATTATCCACTTGAAATCTATTTTGATTTCTAAATACAAGGACTGTAATCCAGCAGAGAGAATGTCTATTGCAGATTAAAATCCATCTTGTTTCATTCTATATCTGCTCTATCTTGTAATAAGGTTATACAGAGAGAAGGCTACTTTTTTTTTCTTTCCTGTAGTCATGCAACAGTCTGTTGGGTATTTGGATTCCATGCTTGTCATGTGTCATACTGGCATCTGTTAACCCTGTTAAGCTTGTTTCTTACAGAAAGACACACTATATGTGATTATGGGCTGGAGGAAGAAAATGAACAAAACCACAGCAAAATTAATTGTAGGACTATCCTCAGTGAATAGAAATGATAACGAAAAATATGTCATGGAAAAGGAAAATAAAGGAGAGAGGAATAATAGCAGAATGACATTTAAGAAGAGATGAGATCTGGATTTGATTTTCGTGGTTGTTGTTACTTTTAATGATTCAGTAATAGTGAGGCTCAGCTACATGGGAGGCTCCTCAGTTGTCTGCATCTTCAAGAACACTGTAGAAAACCTGAACTAGAGGGGCTGACATGTATTTTAAAATCAATTGTAGTATATATAATTTATCACTTTAGAGTGGTAGCCAGGAAAGGTTGTGACTGAACTGTGGAGTGGGAGTAGACCTTTCTTTTTTTCTCCCCGCCCCCCCTTTTTTTGGTTATTAATAATAATTGCCAGTCATGTGCCACTGCTGGTGAACTCTTGAATCTCTCTCTTCTGGGAGCCATATTTTTTGTGGCACTTTGACATGTTTAGCTGATTCTTCACCTGACATTTCATTAGCTCATTGATCTTGATTTTTTTTTTTCTCTTACAGGGATGAAAACTGAGAGCAGCATATTGGTGTGCAG
Organism: Pyrocephalus nanus; assembly: GCA_038380795.1. Taxonomy (NCBI): domain Eukaryota; kingdom Metazoa; phylum Chordata; class Aves; order Passeriformes; family Tyrannidae; genus Pyrocephalus; species Pyrocephalus nanus. Next base: position 20,759,141 of record CM076270.1, on the reverse strand, counting down.
CAAGTGTGAGTGAGACCAGGTTTGAATTCAGTGACAGAATCCTGCCTCCCACCAGCCTGCTGCTCCAAACATGCTAATGTGTCTTCTGGGATTCTGAGACTGCACTTAGAATTTGGCTAATAATACAACCCATATAGTTTTCACCATCATGTTAATGACTGTTGTTCTAGCACATGCTCTTGCATAGGAAAGTAGTAAACCTGACTGAGGAATTGATTTGGCTTAAAAAGAACCTGGGAAACACCCCTATTTTATTTTTTCAGCTAAATCATTTTTAGTTCTGGGTAGTTGGATGTCTGCCAAATGCTTTTAATGCTCTGGTACAATGGGTAAGAATTGGCACCAGGGATGTGAGATTTCCATTATTTCACCTCAGCCCTGCTGTGAATAAGTTGTTGTGAAAAGGGAGGAGATGCTTTGAGATGTTTTGCCTGTATTGCTACTGCTTTATGCCAGGACAAGCCTGCACCTAAGTGGAAACTAAGTGGAAGTTTCCCTGGTCTGGAAACCTCAGAAATCTTGCTTTTTTTTCTGGTTTAGAGTAATTTAAAATTTTTTTGTTTGTTTGTTTTTGGTCTATGTTGAACACTTTTGAAATTATATTTACATGTATTTTTTTCTCTGAATCTCTGTGCTTTCCTTTGCTGAGATTCTGCAGATGCCTTTTAAGCACATGATACACTCAGGGAACATGAAGAGATTCTTGTTGTAGAGGAAAACAATGCACCTGGAAGTAACGTTAAATGTGTTAAGGACAATCTAAGTAGGTCAGTCCTGACGGGGGTTGCAACAAACTTGGTTTCTGGTAAGGGGAGAAAAGAATAGTATGTCCTTCTTAGTGCTGAGTAGGGTGGAAAATGGAAAAGATGCTTTGCTCTTCATGATAGATATTGACAGAAAATAGAATTAAATCTTTAAATAAAGGTTTCTAGAGGTCCACATCTGTGTAATTCTGTTTTTCTCCAGTGTTAAGCTACAGCAGTTGAACTGCTGAGTAATGAAACTACATTAAACCTAACCTAAATTTGAAATAACTTCTGGAGGAGCACTCTGTGATTTTTTTTTTAATTATTTTTATTTTTTATTAATTAGAGATACTTTTTTGCTGTGTGCTGCTGACCAGAGGCAAGGTCAACTGCATTTATCTACAGCTCAAGGTGTGGGTGAGTTCCAGCTGTACTTTCAGTCTCTATTCCAAAGTGCAAAGTTCCCTTTTTGAACTATATTAGCAGTAGATTTGTGTTTTCTTTTTTCATAGTCATAATAATTCTCATAAAAATGTATATATTTTCAAAAATTCTCATAAAGACTACTGGCTGTGACTTTGACTCTGGCAGTGTGTTAAAAGAGACATGACACAAAACTGAAGGCACTTAAATACAGCTGATTGTTGTCAAGGTTTCTGTCTCCATTCAGAATAAGGCAGAATTTTCCTCACTGCAAGTTACTTCACATGGAGTCACTCTACCAGTAGATAATTTGTTTGTTTGTTTGTTTGGTGGTTGTTTTTTTTTTTTTTTTCCACAGCAGCTGAAGTATTGTATTTGCATTATCTGAGAGAGCAATTAAACCCTTGAGCTGAAAGTTTGCAGGTTTGAGAACACAAGGACAATGTCTGAAAAGAGTGATAAGGATTGAGCAGTGCTATAGCACTGCAGACTGTTTGATGGGTGCCATTAGAATGGACAGAGCTCAGCCTAAAGGCTTTTATAGGGGACAAAGGAATATCCTATACAGCTGTTACTAGACGTGTAAATGTCTCACTTTTTAAGCTCCAAGAAAATGGCAAGCAAGGTGCAATATCAGCTGTGTTATCCAAAGTTCCACTTTTGGATCACAGTTCCTTATACCATTGTCTCTTTGTTGCTGCTTTTGGCTTTTACCACTACAATATTACATGTCTGTCTGCTGAAATGGCTGAATCCTGCCTTCTCCTCTAGTTCTTTGCCTGTCCTTTGCAGATGCCCTAGGGAGAGAGGAAGGAAATGGGTTTGAAATGAGGAAGGAGGTTAGGAGAGAGATTCATGACATAACAGCTTCCTCCTAGTTACACAACTCTGAAGTTCTGGTCAGTATTTTCATTTAAGACTCAAGAGATGAAATAGAGGGATTGCTAGACTTATGTACGACTTGAACACTTTTTAGATTTAAATTAGAAATAAAAATTATTTAGAAAGTTGAAGATGTGACTTGGAAAAGTCAGGATATTGTCCAGAAAGGAGGAGTGAAATTTCTACATTTAGGAAGATCTAATCAACTGCTTTAGTATTTGGTGTAGGAACTTGGGATAGTACCAGTTCTGCAGGAAAACATCTCTCTTGGAATTATAGCTGAGTTGGGCTAAGACAAAGGCTTCGTGATGCTGTGAATAAAGCAAACCTGGCTGTGTGTGGAGCACAACCTGCCAGACGTGGAGTGCAGTTTCTACTCTGTTCCAGCAGTCCCAGCTGGAGGAGGATGCCCAGCTCTGGACACTGCACAGGGTGATGGATCCTGGCCAGCTGGAGAGAGCACAGTATAGGGCAAGGAGGATGATCAGTGATTGAAACACAGGGAAAGTTTGAATAAACTGGGGTTGTTCAGACTAGATAAAGGATTGAGATTAATTTAAAAATGGAGATCAAGTTGCTGCAAGGAGGGAGGGAGTACTCTGCCCTCCATGTCTAAGAGCTGGGACAAGAAATTATGGAGTTATACTGCAGCTAAACATATTTAAACACTGAGTTAAGATAAACCTACCTGAGAAGGATAGTGGCATATCAGAATGAATTAGCAGCAGAGGCTGCTGAGACTCCATATCTCTGCACAGGAAATCTTAAGGAATGTGAACTACAGATCTGTCAGGAATGGTATAGTTATCATGATTCTCCCTTGGGGAAGGGATATGGACTAAGGGATTTCTCATGTCCGCTACAGAGACAGATTTGGGTTTTTTTTAAAACCTAAGTAATTCTGTTTGCCTGATGTGTTTTTTTTTTTTTTTTTTCCTCTCATCTGGGAAATAGAGATTAAGTAGGTCGAGACAGTAAAATCACAGGATAAATCAAGTGGGAAGGGACCTCAGGGGGTCTCTTGACCAACCCTGTTCAAGGCAGGGTGAGCTATGAGATCAGACATGGGTTACTCAGGGCTTCAACCATTTGTGTCTAAAAAAATCTCCAAGGATGAAGACACATAAGTAGCTGCTTTTACACTGACCTGCCAGTGCCTCTCTCTCCCAGCTGATGCCCACCTGGTGAGTGTTTCTCCTCTTCCCCATACTATTGCAATTGAACCCCCTGCAAAGCAATTCAGGAGAGTTCAGTCCCATAATCTACTGTTTTCCTTTACAAAATGCTACACAAAAATGAATACAAGACTTTTAAGGCATATTTTTCTTTTAATGTTCCCGTGGATGTTTTAGGAGGCACTGGATTGAAAATAATGCTCGTGTTACATGAAAGAATTGAGGGAGCAATTCCATGGAGAAGAGCAAGGTAGAGGAAAACAAGATAAACAGGTACCTTGGGAACTACTGCTCAGCTGAATGAGTGGGAAAAAACAAATGTGAAATAGAACATCATGGCTAGATTTTGTATCAAAGGGAGAATGATGCATATTTAAAAATAGGGGGTTTTTTATGTATTACTTCTTAGCCACAGTTATTATTCTTCAGTTTGTTATAATTTTTCCAATTGTTCTGTAATAGGATTGCTATGAGCAGGTACTCTTGCTCACAAATGGCTTAATCTACTTTCCCCTGAAGACAAAGAGACATTTCTATTGATTTTGGTGGGAAATGAATTAAGCCTTTTTTCTTTAAACTTGGCACCAGTTGTCATCACTTAGAGCTATTGTTCAGGGGACGGTAAGTAATAGAAAAATGGGAATGAATGTCTGATTGTCTTGCCCTAAATATGTTCTGGACTAGATCCCAACTAATTTCATATTTGTATGAACTGTCCAACACATCAAACTGTCCAGCAGTTTCTTCTCTTTCTTTGCTTGCTATCCTCCTGAACCATTTTATTTGCTTGTCTTCCCACTGGGCCTTCAAGCTCTGTTGTCCCTCACTTTGCTTGTGGCCTCAACAGTTTGTGACCCTCAAAGTGGGGATGGAGTTCTCATCGTGGAGTGGGTTTAACAAGTACTGTATGTCCTCATGTTTCCCTGTCCAGACCAATCCTGCTCTTTTGTTTTTTTGGATGATCCAGTTTCCTTCTTTAGCAGAGCTGCTGAGTTGAAAATATCCCCACAAACGTTCTCATTGCAGTGAGTTCCACTGCTGGAGGCCCATTTTATCCAACAGCTGGTCATATGTCATTGTAAAATTGTAAATGCTCAAAACTTTTGCTCCCATTCCCAGGGGTTCCCCCATTAAAATGATTTTGCATTCACTACCTGCCAACAGGGCCTGTAAGTGAGCCAGAAAAGCAGCAGATTAGGCATAAGTATGAATTCTGAGTGGAACAGAGGGGTTGGAGATTGAATTTTTAGCTGAAAAAATGGGCCTTTCATTAGAAACAAAACTGAGTACCAAGTGCTCTGTGGGGCCTTTATATTGAACTGTAGTTCACAATTAGCACCTCTGCTGTTTTCTCACCATGGGAATAGAAATCCTCCAAAAAGTTCATTGTGTTAAGATTTGCCCTCCACATTTTGGAGATCTTCTTCCAGCCAGATCCTCTTATTTCTGTAGGCAGAGCAAGTCATTGTGACTTTCTATTTAAAAAGAAGCTGGGTATTAACTGCACCATTCCAGTCTTTTCCCTAGGCTTGTAATCAATGGATCTAAAGTTTTAATCCTTTCAGTTTTACAGACCTGCAGAAATAAGTAATGAGAGAAAAGCCTCTTGCATATTTTCACCTTTAAGTGCCCAACTTTTCCGTGTCATGAACAGACCGATTGTGCAGTACAACAGATGCTGTGGTCTTTCATCCTTCATAACAAGGAAGGGAAAAAAAGTCAATTACACATTTGCAACCTGGAAATGTTTTCTAAGGAGTGAAGCTATCTTTCTATAATGAATATTTATAATATGATTGTTTCAGTTCATAATTTTCACTAACAACGTTTCTCTTCCATTTTGCCTCCATAACCCATCCTGGTGAGCATGGCAATTTGATCTTTCCTGTGATGGAATTTGTTGACAGATATGAGCTTGTGTTTCTAGTAACAGGCCATTTCTTTCAAATGATTTATCTGTTTTCCTTTCTCTTGTGATAGCTTGGGCTCTGTGCGAATGATTGCCTGCTGATGGTGAAATGTAGTGTCACTCTTCATGTTTTGTTAAATTGAAATAATGATACTGTTATTTTAGTGTTTATTTCTGTTTGACAGGTGAAGAGGGCAATCACCATCATTTATTTACTATCAAAATTCACTTAATATTGTACTATGTTGTCTTTGGAGCTGTACTTAGCTTAGATGCTTGATGCTGGAGAGCTGTTAAGGAAGAGATAATTGAATACTATGTCAGTTTTGTGTAGTTGTTTGAGACCTGACACTAAGTATATAAATGTGGAAAAAATATTTTGGTGGTTGACATAAAGGAAGCATTAAAATAGTTAAAAACAGAAAGACCAAGGCCACCAGAAATCTGTCAGTTTAGCTTTGTTAGAACTCCAACTAAGCAAAGACATGGCAATATTTTCCCTCTTTATTTGTACTAGTTTTGTTCTGCTTTTATTTTTGAAGAGACAGAATACAGAAAAAAAGCCCAGCTAGTATTCCCTTTCTGATAATCAGCCTATAAAACCAGTAGCTAGTGCCATAAATAACAGCTGTATAACTGCTGAAAGGTCTGGGAACTGAAATGTGTGGTGATGTATGATAGAACATTAAGTGATGGCTTTAAAATATTATTGAGGATACATTTTTTCTTCCTCAACATAACTCCAGAAGAAAACAAGAAGGTGAAAAATAATTAAAACAGGCTTTAAACCTGCTTGTTTTTATCTTAAAGTGGAATTGAAATAGGAGCTATATGTATGTGTGTATGTGTGCTGATTTACTTTTTTCATGGTATTTGACAGCATAAACTTCTTGAGTTTAACATTCTGTATTGCGAGTACTTTAAAATGTAATCAAATCAAGGAAATCATGCAAATAGGACCATACTGAAATATTTTAAAAATTGCATATTTAAAGCAAATATAGATAGCAAGACTTTTTAGTTGAAATATTTCACTTTTGGTTCTTCCTACTTCACAAAGCTTGTCTTGAACTATAGTCTCTACTGTGACATAGCTCCTTGTTGAGGTTTGGAGATCTTAGAAAGAACTGGACCATGTTATAGAATTAGAAGAAAATAACTTTTGTGACATTTCTCTGGGGTAATTCTTACATCAGAGCCACTTTAAAGGATAAGGAGTACACATCTGTAACAGCTTGTCAAAAAATCTCAACCCTTGGAACAAGAGAAATTTCAGGAAAAATCACTGAATGACTAATTTCAGACATATGGACTAACAGCTCACAATTGAACAGGTAAAAGACAAGAAAAAGTTCCAGTGTATGTCTTCTACCTGGTTGTTATTGAAAATTTTGTTTGATGAGACGTTCAGAATTATTGCTATGTTTTGGCAGAGGCAATTGTTCAATGACTTTTGAATAGTCCCTCATAATTTACTTATAGTGACAGTGGTCCCAATTCTTGAGCTGTACTTAAATTAATTTCTTTTTCCTTTTGTTGACTCCTGAAAATTTAGCTTTCCACTCAAGAGACAGAAAGAATGATGGATCACAAGCAGTATTGCTGTTCTTCCAAGTACATGATCATGTGTTTCATGTTCCCTGGGGGAAGAAATGAAAATTCTGGCAAAAGTGACCTTCCTGATGTCATCACGGTGCTATTGATGACAGACATGTTTCTTTTATTTCCTTGCCTCTACCTTTACTAAATGGAGGTTAATCTGTTGGTGTTGCAAATTCTTCCCCTGACTTGTTCAGGGTATTTCACATTTTTATTATAAGCCTTAAGCTCACCTTTTTGCTCAGAAACTAGATTTTCATTAAAAAATATCACCAGACCACACTTCATTTTTTGAACAGTAATACTATAACAAGCTCTGTTATTTCTCATTTTTGGACTAATCACAAAAAGAAAATTTGATATAAAGTTCTGTAAAATGAAGAATAAAATGCAACTTTTTTAAAATTACATTTTATAGAATTAATTTTTAAATATATACCTATTGATGTCATGAAGTTTTATGCATTGTTTCTATTTTCTTTCTGTTCTATATAAATCTTGGAATTGCTTTCACATTTTTATTTGGGAGAAATATAGGTGCTCTTTATAAGTTACGGTCAGGGTGGCATTAAGTACAAATAAACCTGGCAAGTACAGGTACCAAGATCAGTGTGACCTTTCATAACTTAAAATGCAGTTTTGTCCTTAAGTTTGATCTACACTCATGTAGTGTTATTAATAATAGTCATGAGATTGTCTTTGCCTTCAAGAGAGTTTTTAAAAAACAATGTTTTTATAGCATCTCATTTGGTGGTTTCTGTGCTTTTGATAGGGTTCAGCCGTGAAACTTCGCTTGAAAGCAGAGGTAAGAAATTGTTTTGAAATGTGACCTTCAAATACAGCCACCACTGAGATTTTGAAGAAAACTACTCAAAACAGTGAGTATTTTGATAAACTTGTGTGTGCTGACAATGTTGTACTGTCTGATCAGTGAATGCATTTTTTTAATATGCTAGCAGTTAATGATATGGAAGTATTATATGGCAGTAGTGTTTAGATGCTTGATATAAACAGTCACTTTGAACAGGATGGGGCCTATCTCTTTGTTTCCTGTGAGTTTTCAAAGCTCAGTCATAATTATGAGCCTCAACTGGGTTTAAAACACTGAATTGTAGATGAATTGTGTCACATCTCTTATGAATTTTTATTCCACTCAAAAAGCGTGGAATGCCAGGTATGTCCTTTTTTTCAAACTTATTCACTGAGTCAGAGTTTTCTTCAAAAACTCGCAGATAACAACGCGACTTTTTTATAAAATGAAGTACCTGGCCTCTCTCTCAAGTTTTTATAACCTAAGAGTTATTTGTAACTTGTAGAAAGTAGGGGGTAATTCAAGAAAATATTGCTGTATTTTCTTTTTCAAGGCTTTTTTTCCTCATCCCTGCTGTCAGTTGCTGTCCCATGGTACCTGGATGAAGGCTTCCCCTCAGCAGTCAAAAGAACTTTTTTTTTTTTTTTTTACAAAGGTCACTTTCATAGCTTACCTGGGAATGAATAATGCAGCTATGAAAAGAATAACATCCTAATAGATGTTTGAGCAGAGTGACATTCCAGGGATCATCAAGGATAGCTCAACTCTGAACATATTTATTGCTGAATTGGTCCTTGATCAGACAAAAATGTCAAAAAAGGTGGATAATGTGGTAATGACATGGGGGAGGAGTGATGAGCTATCATTCATTAAATTTCATTTCCAAGACCTCTACTTTTGCTGTTGAGGCAAGCAATTTTTTTGCTTGTTTGTTTGTTTGTTTTTTATTTTAATACTTAAAAAACCCAACAGACCCAAATCCCTAACCATAAGCCAAAACACCGATAAACCAAAATAAATCCCAAACCCCAAACGCACAGAGTTCAGTTTTTAACTTTCACTTTCAGCTAAAAGCTCTGCTCTGGCTCTGACTTGCACCTCCTTCCTCACAAGTTCTCTATCCTCCCTCTTTATGGGCTTTGGAGGGTGGGCAGGCACAAAGCACAGTCCAGAGTCACTTGGTTGAGATCTTGTGCCTCAGTCACACCAGTGCTGCTTTATTACCTGAGAAGCTCTATATTTTCCAGAAGAAAGAAGGAAGGTCTTGATTCCCTTCTTGGAAGACCAGTGTATGCTTGAGCAGATTATTCTCCTGTATCATTGCTGTCCTTAAAGCCCCAAAGCAAAATTTATATAGTGCAGTAGCAGTTTCATTTATTTTGCTGCCCTGAAAGATAATTAGTTTATACAATATCTCTGTCATGTGAATAAGACATAAGTCTGAAACACTGATGTTTTGTGAAGATTGCAAAAATAAAAAGGTAGACCAACCACGGAGCAGGAAGTGATGCCTTTAGAAGCAGCGTTTTTTAAAGTATCACAGTGTTTGTTGTTCTTTTTCTTACATATTTCCTGTGTTTTCTGTGCCTTTACTTTAGTAAGACTCTGGCCTTTCCTATTTTCTCCAACAAGAACAGTAATACTTTAAAAGGGCATTTCAGCCAGGAATCACTAAGCGTTTTACAAATATCCACTCAATCTCATAGCATGGTTTGTCAGATTGAGGCAGATATTTATGGAGCTCACATATCAGAAGCATCACTTTTGTAGAATATCATCACTACATCCGTTGTTTTATACCTGCTTCTTTCCTTTCAAGCAGGAGAGTCAGCTCATTCAGTGTTCAAGATGGACAAACTTACTGAAGATGTGACTTTCTTATTTGTTTTATTTGTGAGTAGTTTTTAAGCCAAGAAGAATCTTCTTGATTTCAATCAGCTGCTTCTCCGGTTTCCAGAGGCCCAGGAGGAAATCTGATTAAAGGTATTTCCTTTTGGGAATGTCACATTTTGGAAAATATTTTGGATAAAGTTGTCTCAGGATTTTAATTCTGCCAAAATTTTCAGCTTTAACTTTTTGGGTGAGGCAAATGAACATTTTTAATGTAGTTAAAATCTAGCGCCAATCATGTCTTATTTCCATCACAGGTTCTCACTGAGACTTTCAGTGTAGTTCTGAGAATCAGAATTCTTCTGATGGCTTTAATTCTGGCATTGCTTGATTTTTCAAGGCACAACCTTACAAAATTTCTCCAGTATTGAGGCTGTGTCTGTAATTGTAGAGCTCCCTTGAAATTTGCCCCTCAGCAGATCACAGCAGCCTTTAAGCTGGGAGGCAGAGGGGAGTCAGCCGCTGGAATTTTTGGAGGGGGAGTTAGGGAGGGGAAGTACTGAATCTTCTGGCAGCTGTTGAGGAGGCTTGGGTGGGAAGACTTGTGAGTGGGTGACAAGGTGGTGTGAGGAAGAGCAGAACACCTTTTTCGTGTCCAACTTTGCTATCATGACCCTTCCCCCTTACCAGCAACATATTTCCAGGACATGTGAGATGCAGGACCATATCATGGCAATTTGAGGAGATGCAATAGATGTCAGGTTATCTGGGGTGTTATTTGCAGCAGAAATTTGAAATCTGAGGGTGAGGATCACATGAGATTTGTCAAGAATCTGTCCACTGCAAGCACCCTTGAGTTAGAGCATCTCTGTCCCAGCAGGTTTCTGCCAGATGACATCCAGAACTAAGAGAGTCATGTGTGCTCTATGCATGAGCTGCTTTGTGGGTACTTGTAGACAGACTTTTTCTATCATAAAACTGATTAAATCAAAACATTACAAGTTCCTAAATAGCCTCAAACAATAATAGCTAAATGTAAAGCAGGACAATTATCAGATGGATTTTCAAGACATGCTAACAGTCTTCTCACTGCTACTTTTTCCTTTTCAGCCTTGAGGTCATATTTTGTCTGTATGTTTTGCTGAGTGCCTTATAAGAACTCTATAAATAAAAAGTTATAACCGTGCGTTTGCATTTTCCTTGATTAAAATGTGATGTAAATGTATTTAAAATGATATGCAAATGATATGAAGGCTCCAGGCATTTTATTTTTTTTTCCAGCAAGACCCTCTGCATTGCAAAGGTTGTTAACAGAGCAAGGAATTAAAAAAAAAGAAAAAGGAGAGAAAAAAAATATCAAGTCAGTACTGGAAGCAAGAGGGCAATGAAGGAGATATTTTACAGTTATAAAATGGATTTAGAAAGATGAGGCAAGACATGTCAGTACAGAATTCACTCTTTCCTAGTAACTATTATAAGGAATTATAAGACCCTACATCCTTGGGTCTTTTACTAAGGCTTGCTAAGTGTAATGCAAATTATGTTTTGTACTGGCTTGAGCTTATGTATTAGGATGCAATTAGCTGAGCTTTGTTTCTGAAACATCAGACTTAGTAACATTCATTGAAGGAATTTATGATTTTAATGCTTTCTTGTCTGGAATTTGGCATATCACAATTTGGTAGCATGTTAAGTTGTGATAGGAGCCTTTATGATGCAGTTTTAAGACTCAGGGTTATGAATTAAGAGACAAGAATGTCCATTAAAAATGTGGTACACTATTTACGGATCAGTTCTCACAAAGAGCTGGGTACAAACTCACTGTTAACACCGGGTTTAACATTTCCAAGCTTTGCACCTTCTGCTTTAATGATGCTTTATAGAGGTGTTTTTTGAAACTCTGATTTCTTGTTTTCTCTGCTCTGTATGTGTGCATGCACATATAAGGATGTGGGTATGCCTGTGTGTGTCAGTGTGAACAAGATGAAATGACTGTTCTTGAATCTCTAAGCAATGGAAAATCAGATATTGCTGAATTACAACATTATCCACTCCTAACTGGATTTATATCTCCATATAAAAACATAGTAGGACGAGACTTTCAGGCTCATTCTGAATTTTCTACACTTATTCTTTTATTCTTTTTGTTTAACTGCTTTTAGAGCTGCTTTTGGTCACTGACTTGGCATAAATAAGGCATCAGGATCATACTACTGAACCAGTTTTGCAATAGTTTGCTGGAGGGAGGTACAGGGGCTGTGACTGAAATTGTCTAGAGGCACTTCCTTGTTAACAAAGAAGTCAAAACTTGCTTAAGCCTTCTTAGCTAGCACAGAAAATTCTCATCAGTATAATACCTGTTGAGGGATTGTAAGTCTCAGTTGATTATGGATAAGACAGTTGAAGGTCAGAATAAAATACTTCATCAGGTGTTTTTATTTAAGCAAGAACAGAACTGTAATCCTGATTTTAACTTTTGCATATTTGTTTATCTCACCACTTAGCTAAATATCTGTCATTGCAGCAGACTATGTGTTTAAGAAAAAAAAACACCTTTCTTTTCTGGGGCTGGAAGATTTAGAAGGGGTAGAAAGGTAGATGTGACCTTTATGATATCTTTCTTTTTGTCCACTGAAGAAGGCTCAGCAGTTCTGAGATGCAACAGGATAAGTCAGATGCAATGTGCTATGGAGAGGATCAAATTCTCTGGCAACTGGATATACAAGTTAAAAGCTGACTTGGCAGGTACTGTTCCCAAAGCAGTTAATTGTTTCTAGCAGCTTTTCCTTTATTTGCTCTTTTTAAAGAACATTTTTCCTGGGTGACACAGAAGCCAATGCAAATATGCATAATGAGTATTGCTTTAGGTTTCATGCAGGACACAGGGCTTCCCTAACAGTATGTGAAAATTAAAGACATTTCCCACAGCTCAGACTGAACTGGAGTCACTGCTGTGGTAAGATTTGGCTTTAGACAAGAATAAATAAACCCCTATGAGAAAAAGCCAGTTATGTGACAAGTACCTTCTTAGGTCAGCCACTGCTAACACGAGAGATTAGGAGAAATTCCTTTTATGATTTAGTGTGGTATTCTATTTTCTCCCCTGAATGTTATCTCGATTAAATTAACTGTGGAAAACCTGCCAAGGTCTTTAAGACGTATAAAATAAGGTACGCCAATAAAGTAAAAGGTATGTCAGTAAAGTTCAGCATGTTTGTACTAATAAAATCAGTGATTCAAGAAACTCACACTTCTGTAGTCTTTGAATGAGAGAACTTGTTCCCTAGGTGTGAGTGAGTCACATTGCATGCATGTCCAGACATTTCAGGGTTTTATGTGCATGAGGCTAATGTTGTTAGAATGCTACTGAGCTCATAAGGAATGTAGAAGGAAAAAAAAAGTTCCTTACCAAGCTTCATATATTTTTGGGAGGAAAGGAAATCTGCAGAGGAATTCATCACATATGACCAGTATATTTAAATTGCTTGCAGTGATAACAGAACGAGACATTAATAACAGATAAAGGGGTTCTTAGTTACACACTTAAAAGCTTATTTAAAGAGCCTAGATTAGATCATAGATCAACACAGCCTCACTGGAAAGAGCACTCATCTTACACATAGGGCTACACACTGCAGCACTTAACCGAGACTTTGGTGAGATAAAGCTGTTTGGCTTTTAAGTCAACCTTGAGATGACTTTCCCTTTAAAAAAAAAACCCACTTTGATTATGTATTTGGTTTGCATGCTAAATAAGCTGCTCTGCTAAAAATATACCCCTGCAAGGAGCTTATGTCATCTCCCCCCAAATGTGTGACAGATAGGGAAAGACAGGGAAGGCAGAAGAGGCAATATAAACCCCCAAGTTTTAATTTTCGCCAGTGTGAATTGAAAAGTTTGTATTAAATTATCTAACACTTAGAGGACAAAGGCATTAGCTTTTAGATGACAGTTAGCAAATCTATGGCAGCTAGAGGCCAGTTCTACAGGTGGCACGAACACGCACACTTTGCTGCACTTTGTTCATTTTGTGCTATTTTACAGCAGTGCTCCCCCGTAAGCCTTGTGACCTTTCTACTTATTTAAAAAAAAACACAGCAAAGTGAGGTGTAAAACCTGTGGCAACTGAGACTGACTCCTCAACCCCGCTCCCGTTGTGCACCTTCAAAACCAGGTGCAGACTTGGCCGTCCTGGGCAACGAGTTGGATCTTCAAAGATCCAAGGCTGGCTGACCCTGTGCCTGCAGACAGCACACGTTGAGGAGTGACAGGTACAATAGATGGATATTTCTTTCTGCCCTGTTTTAAAAGGATATGCCCTCCAGATAAATTCAAGCGCTGTCAGAACTGACACCTTGCTCAGGAATTAACAGGAGACAAAGCTCTGAAATGCCAGGTTCCCAGTAAATTCTCTCAGCTTTTCATTATTTCCCCGGTTGTAGATACTTACCTCAGGAGACCTTAAACGGCCTTTTTATTGTTCTAAGGAACTTGTTGGAGTAATTTAAATAGGTAGGAACACCGTGTTCTCTGGATGGGAAGTGAAGGAGCCATGATAGGGCTATTATTTTACTAGAAGGTAAGGGATGAAAATAGGCAGTGCTTAAATTTAGAATTCTCCACCACTGATGAAACTCCAGCTCTGCCCAAGGGCTGTGGAGAGTAGGGCAGTTTTCAAAGGCCTATTCTTTTTGGTTTACTGCATTGTGATTTTTTTTTTTTTAATCTCCTCAACAGGGATCAGAAATGGAAAAGGAAACCTCAACAATGCAGTTCAACCCCTGGGGAAGCAATGCTGATTAATGGACAATTTTATGGCTCATTTGTAAAAAGGGAAACTCTAACAGAGTACTCTGTTTACTTTGTCCATACAATTCATATCAGCATTTCCGGGAAAAAAAAAAATGTTTGAATATCTTAAATACCTTGGGAAAATAAGCAAATAGCTTATGGACATCTGCAACGAAGAGTACAAACTACTGGAGGATTTATTACAAACATTGCATGTGCTGGAATGGTCAGATTCCAGCAGATTTTCCTTTAAACTTGTATTCTTTCTATGAATTTATTTCTAAATGTCACTTTGGAGTTAGGGATGAGTTTCCCTCTCAGAGAAGCAGAGTTTACAGACCTACAGACAGGCAGGCCTACAGACCTGCAGCTGGTTTGGGGGGGCTTAATGACTCTTTGGAGTTTATCTGTATCTCTTTGTGTTCTTGAGCTACTATGGTTTCCCTTGCCATACTGCTGACTAAGTCTGGAATTAGAACAGCAGCAACAGGCAATTATGCATTTCTGGACCTCAGGAAATTACTATAAGAGGCTCTGGCTTCTTTTTTGCCCGAAGTTTTGATTCGGTTACCTATTCCAAATCCTCTATCCCTCCCTGAAAAAGAAAAGGAAATTTTTTTTTAAAAAAAGGAAAAAAATAAAGGGAAAACAGATGTGAAGAGTTAGATTAGCCTCTGCCAAATTGTATACAAAATGGCTGTCTTTGGCACTGAACTGATAGGACTAGGAATTTCAGATTGTTTTCAGATGTGTTATGGCTATCATGACATGTCAACTGACTCAAAATCACACGCTGGGAAGAGCAAAAGGTGAAAGAGAAAAATCAGAAACAAAGAAGAGACATTATATAAGGAGGGGTAAGTTGTGAGAATACTGGTAGAAATAAAGAGAAGTATCAAACACCTCCTGGATTTTGCCAAAAAGAGCAAGCAAACTGTGTAAACCACAGAGGACAGTCCCTTAGATACAGAGATCTGTAAGTGAATGTATGTATGGTGAGGCTTGAGACAGTCCAAGTGCATTGGAGTGAAAAGCTTCATTGAAAACTTTTCTCTTTAACACCACCACCTACTGCATCATGGACATTAAAATCTGTTTAATGTTACACTTAGCCACAAGGTTTGCTTTTCTTTTGGTAGTGTACATAAGTTACAGATACTTTGCTGAAAAGTTGCAGAGAGCCTCAAGGTAAATGTGAAACCTGCAGTAAATACATTCTTGGTAAATGTAGACAGAAACTCGACACTTTATGGATGCCTTTATTTTTCATAGATTCTAACTGTGATTGGCATGTTTTCATAGAACAGTTGAGGTTGGAAGGGACATCCAGAGACTGTCTAGTCCAACTCCTCAAAGTAGGATCAGCTACAAGGCTGCCTAAAAGTAATCAGGATTTGTGTTACCTCCAAGAATGGAGGCTCCACAACCTCTCTGGGCAGCCTGTTCTACTCTTTGGGCCCCCTCACAGAAAAAGTGTTCTCATATGTGTGAATGGAATTTCCTTTTAGTCAGTTTGTGCCTGTTGCCTCCTGTCCTGTCACCTGTTACTGGATACTACTAAGAAGAGCCTGGCTTCATCTCCGTACTCCCTCCCATCAGGCATTTATTTTTTATTTGCCCTCCCTTCCTCCCCCCCAGCATTATCTTCTTCAGATTGAATAACCTCAATCTTCTCAGCCTCTCCTTATCTTTCAGATGCTGCAGTCTCTTATAATCATCTTTGTAGCCTTTTGCTTTACCTGCTCTCGTGTCTCTGTGTTTCTCCTGTCCTGGAGAGCTCAGCACTGGGCACAGATTTCCAGATACGTGCTGATATCTGCTTATCTCTGCTGTAGAGATGCACTACTGATTTGTGGTCACTGTGGTGTCCACCAGGAGCCCCAGGACTTTCTCTAAAAAACCTGCTTTTCAGCTGGTCAGTCCCCACCTTATTCTGGTGCAGGAGATTATTGCTCCTCAGAGGCACTTCCCTCTGTTGAAGGGAAAGTTTCTCCATTGCTCCCATTTCCCCAGCATTCCCTTGAGCCTCTCTGTGGCAGCACAGCCAGCTGGTGCATCAGCCCTTCTAGCTGTGTATCATCTGCAAATTTGAGAAGGTGCACCCTGTCCCAGCGTGAGGATGTTAAACCACGTGGGCCCCACTGTTGTTTGTGAGGATATTATGGCAGACAACGTCAAAAGCTTTGAATGAGTCAAGGTAAACAAGATCCACAGTTCTCCCTTCATCCTCTGCTCTAGCTGTGTGATAATAGAATGCTGTCAGGTTGGTCTGCAATGATTTCCCTTTCATAAATCCATCTGATTTCACTATAGCTATGTTTTGGAAAACAAACCAGAGAAACACAGGAGGGGAGGTTGAATCAGGAAGCTTTACATCTAATGTTAAATTGTGATATGTTGGATTCTTTTCCCTGAAGCTCAAATTAGTATGTCATACATAGAATCTCCTGCAATAACACCCTAGGAGGGAGAATATGATGTGTTATCTCTGTTTTCATACCCACCACAACTGAGAGCCACACCTGACTGATGGATTTCCACACTGTGTTTTATTTCAGAGTGTTAAATGAACACCATCACTGTACTAAATGTCTGCTTCCCCATCCTTCTCATGACCTATGGTTTCTTTTGACTCTTCAGTTTTGGGATACCTTACCAGTGGATACCTGTAGTATTGGTTTTCTTGTGAAGCCATCTTATATTCCATACCTCTATGCTTTCCGTTTAGGCTAACTTTGGATATGTTTGAACAGTGAATTTCTTAGTCTCTTGGCAGACCATTTAATTGGTTAATTGAGCTCTGTTACTCTTTCATGCAACCATCACAGTTGCCTTTGAGGGATTGTCCTTGCCTGTTGTACAGTCTTGTACATTGTGGAGATTTTGGCATTGATAAAATGCTTTTGGCCAGACCGGATGTGTGTTATTTACTCCTGTTTCTTCAGAGGCAATTCAAAGGTTGACTGCAACATCAAACAAATAACCAAACCTACAAATGCTTCTGATCAGCTTGTAGCTGTCTTACAATGCTGGGTTTAGTGACGTGTGTGTTATTGGGCACAAGCCATTGAGCTCTAGAGGGGATTAAGAGCCAGAAGTCAGCAGCCTAAGTGGATTGGCCAGAAAACAGGAATTGAGCATTTCTCCATTCAACAGTGTGTGCTGTGAGTGCCTGTGAAAATCTGGCCCTCCATATTTCCATGGGCATTTTAATGCCTCAGGGTGCCGTTTCTCAGAACAAAATAACAGGAAATCTGTGATTCTCATCATCTTTCAGTTGCTAGATATTGGAAATATCTTGAGGACAAGATCTCCTGTTGTTTCTTCCTCATAAGGGATTTTTTGAGGAAAACACTCTCTTGGAAAAACATGGACCCATACAGCACCGCAGCTATTGACATAATTCACATTAACAGGGTTTCTTGTGGGATGCTAAATGCAAGGCTTGTTGAGTAAGATCCCTTCTGGGTGGCTTTTGCCCATCTCCCACTGTTTTCATGACACATCTTTTACTGCAAAGAGGAATTAAAGGCCTTCACCTCTGAGGTTCAGGAAGAGTAGAAGGAGATCTTGTCTGAATGATGACATGTCCGACACTTTTGTTCCTATCACTTCTCTGATAAGCTCAAGCTGTTAAACTCCAGCTAACCAATCACTAGAACAATTTACTACCTCTGTGTCATTTTAAGTGGGCTGTCTGGCTGGAGCAGGATGTATTCAAATGAAAGTTAACAAAGTATGTTTTCTTTTGAGGATTTGCTTGCTATAAAGAGCTTGAAGGGAACGTTTGAACAGGCATTCTCATCCTGTTACAGCTGAAATATCCATTGTACCTCCCACAGCTTCAATAACTGCAGTTATTTTCATTTCCAGCACATTTAGAAACAAACGATGTTGAATCTACTTTATTTGATGGGAGAGGTTCATGAAGAAATGGCAAAGGGCTTGCATTTTTAAAATATTTGGCCTTCAGATATCCTCTCCTTTCCAGATCCTTTAAGCCATGCTCAGGTGACCCTTGCAGGCTGAGCAGCAAAACCCTGCTGGGAGAGAGGGGCCCAGAGCTGCTGCAGCCTCCCTTGTGGTCCCTGCCTATCAATGTCTGCTCTTATTCCACAATGAGGCTGGACTGTCTTGGCAGGGAAGGCTTCATGGGATCAGGTATAATCCCCCAAGGAAAACAATTGTGTACAATAAGAACTTGAAAGCATGAAAGGAAAAGGTTTTCAACTATCTATTATGTGAAAAACTGTAGGAAAGCAAAGCCCATGCTATTCCATAAATGAGCTTGTCTGGTAATTGAAAAATAAAATAAAGCTATTTGGCTACAAACTTAATATAAGCTTGATGACTGAGTACAAAGTATTTTTTTTCTTGTGCAGACTTCTCACATTTTCTCCTCCTGTTACTCCAACCCATCTGCAGAAATGTTTTTTTCCTATTACCTCAAAGCCTGAATGTTGTAGATTCTGGGTGAAAGACTTAATTCAAATCCTTTTCTCCCATCCTTCTGTAGCAATTCAAGACTTGTTGATTCAGGGAACATGGGTTCTTCTTGTCTTGTCTTTTCCTTTCAGTGTGGTCATGGTGTTGAATTTTAAAGCTCAGTGCTAGCTAACAGTGATATGATGGTGAAATATCTATTTACCTTTTTGTGTGACTGCAGCAAGTTGTTTTCTCTAATAGGAAATGTAGAAGCCAAGAGAGCTACAAGTATGGTTTTTTTTTTCTTTGCTGATGAGAGAGCCCTTGAGGATAGTCTTATATGCTAGTTTATAGGATAGCCAAACCCTACAGGTAAATGTTACCCATAAAAAAGGAACAGCGCACTTATGCCATATGTACCCAAAGTGTCTTTCTGTGTGACTGGGATTTCAATAGGAATTTCCCAGACACCACACAGAACTGCAGCTGAGAACAAAGGCACTAAACTGATCTTATGTCTGCTGTGACTGCCTTGGAAGTAACTTTATAGACCTTAATTTTCTTTCCCTTACAGCCCTTAGCCTGCTGTGCACAAACAGGAGGAAGGCAGGTGCCTGGGCTCCTCTCCACGATGCAGGGTGATGGGCAGAACCAAACCGCTGTTCTTGCCCCCACTCATTGTAAGCCCTCATAGACAGCTTAGAGTGTTATGCTTCAGGCAGCTTCAAAGCTTGGAGAACCTTAATGTTAGGTTGTGTTTCTCCCTGTTCTTTATTCAGGCTATCTCTTTTAAACCCCATGTGTAGATTCTCCTGGTTATCTTACTGGGTTTTTCAAATCTCCCCAGAAGATAGAAAATAAAGCTGCATTTTGTCTCTCTCTAGGTAGCAAATATCAAGCTTAAGACTACAAGAATGTAGAACAGATGTTAAAATCTTACCTTCTTCCAAACAGTCTAAATGAGCCCAAGGTGCAATTAAGCTATTCTATTTAATCTCAGCTGTGAGGAGAGAGTTCAGAAAGAATGATGCTTTTGACATCTGTCACTTGCACGATCACCTTTCAGTGCCAGCAGAAGAAATCCATTATCCTTTCTGATTAGAGAGTGATTTTAGCTAAGCAGAGTTATAGGGTGATACAGCTACAGTGACAGATATATATCCTGGAATGCTTTCCCAATCCTGCTGTGTTTATAAAAGGGATATAATCAAGACAATGTTAATTTTTTTATAGCCACGTTTCTGGGAGGAATAAAACGCTATAAAAAGCTGTATCATTCTTCCCACTAGTAATATTTTGATATGCATGTTTAAATTATGTTGAAATTAAACTATTAACTGCTAAGAGTAACAGATACACATTATTTTCACAAAACGAAAATACTACAGCAGTTACGAACTGAACTGGGAAATTTAACATTTTCGATGTATGAATTGTCATGTTGGGTTTTCTTCTTTGTGATTATTTGTGATTAGGGGAGTTCCCAGATTTTAAAGGAAATAATACAGAACAGGATTATATACTATCACATGGGTGATATCTCTTCAAAACCAGAGACAAATTAAACCCCCATATCACCAAAGTTCAGAAAACTGGGGGACTGTAAAAAATATGAGCTTCAATAAGCCACGTTCAAGTAACTCTGACTTTGTGGTGAGTCAAACCAAAGCTCCAAATCCAGACATTCCCTAGTGCTGGAACATTTAAAATAGGAATCTAGCTATGGATCTCCAGCTTGGTTCTGTGTTTCAAATAAAGGAGAAACCCCTTTCCCTAAAGCAAAAAGCACTGGGAAAAAAGGCTGAAATTATAGAAAATGAAAAAAAAAATCAGAGGCCATCAAGAGCTGTTTAAATGTGATGCTTCTCCACCATATTACTAAATAGGATGTCTGTATGTTAATGTCCTCACCTTAGGGTCTACTGTGATGGGTGTACATCTGACACATGCCTAAGGTGAATGCAGTGATGTCACCTGACTGCACTCTCATCTTTGTCTCAAAGACACTTGGTGCATGCATACTTTGTCACATGAAGAAGAAATGTGTTTGGATTGTCGGTAAAGAAGGTAAAAAGAAAGAGACTTTTGTCATTGCAGTGTGAAAATTCCTTATTGGTATGTGGATATGGTGGAAAAGGATGCCCCAGGGATGTCTTGGGAAATGGCCTTCCAGGTGATTTCTGGTCCATAGATGTGTAATCAGCTGTCTGTAGTATTAGCTGACCATCACCATACAATTGGCTGACATATAACCAAAAAACAGGGACTTTAAGCTTCCAAAACAATACCTGATAACTCTATTGGAACACATAAATTCAGGCTGTTCTGCAACTGAGTCTTTACTGAAGCTCTAAGAGTATGGTACAACCTCCTAGAGCACTCAAATTGCACATGCATACTTTAAGTCAGCAATCTTTCATGAAAATACTATGAAGGTGTTTGATTAGCTTTACATCTTTCAAGTATTATAAGAGTGTGCAATTGCTTATTTCCCTTGATTGTCAACAGCAGTGTTTAGAAGAGAGAAATTTAGTAGAAATTTTAGGAGGAAAGCTTTAAAACTTAGTGGAGCAAGGAGACCAAACTCACCTTTGAATACAGGAATACACTGTTGTTATATTTCCTAGCTCTTTCTTAGCCTAAACAACAACTAAGATCAAATCTCTAGTGGTCTGCAACAAAGATAATGAAGTTTAGTGGTTTAGAAAATAAAGCATTGGTCTCAGGAGGAAAGGGCTGTAAAGTACAGCTTGTTCCTTGAGTTCTGCTGAAAGTTGCCTAAAAGTGAGCTTTGAGTGGTTCCTTGTTAAATAGTAAAAATGTTGTTTTGTAACTGACTTCTCCTGCCTTACCTCTGCTCTGAAATGTGCTGAAGCCAACAGAAGGATTCCTGTAACCTAAAATGAGTTTGGGTTTGTGCCATATCAGCTAACTGTGGGAAACAAAGGCAGTCTGTGTTTGGTACTCAGGAATGAGGAAGAGACACCTGTAAAGTGGGTCTTGTTCTGCCGTAGTTTTCATATCCTTTTCATATGCTCATTCTTTATTTTTGCTCAATTCAATGCATATCAGTAAAGGCAGATGCAATTATGCAAAGAGTGGCAGGAAAATGGGAGGAATTAGTCCCCAAAACCGGTAAACATGAATTAGAGAAGAGCAGAATCAGAGAAGGTTGGAAACATTGTTTATGCTAAAAAGGCCATTTGCTGCTGTAATTTGTGTTTCTCGTTGTCAGGTGGCTGGGAGCCCAGTGACTTGCTGGCTTTGGCTCAAATAAAAGCAGTGCTGCACAGAAGGCGGATCATCTCCCTGCTGCACTGAAGGCCTGCTATCTGCTGTCTGCAGCCAGATGGAAATGGCACAGACCTCCAGGGACGGCATTCAAGGGGTAACTTCAACATTTGCCGAAACCATTTTTCAGACTCAGCTGCAGAATTCTGAGTCTGCCCTTATGCTACTTTTAAATAGACTCTCTGTGTTCAACAAGGTGAATCTCACTGTTCCCTTCACCCTATTTATTAGTACATGCTCTGTGTTAAATCCACTGTGAGGGGGTTTCCTCTCACTTGGTAAAGCCTGGGCTGTGAATGCTGCCTGGCCAATTAATTTTTGTGGTATCCGGGGAGCAGCAAAGCCTGAGAAACCAAGTTATGTTTTTCTTTCTTCAATTATGTTCATTGTGGTAGTGAGGACCAGGTAGGAACCACTAAAACAATTTGATCCAAAGCTATTTTGGCAGAATTCTTCCGTGATGAACCTCATTGTGTTTACTACTGATTTGGGATGATACAGTGCTGCAGAGACCTACAAGTTAACCAGGAGTGAACAGGTGAGTCAGGCTTCCTGCCTGTGTCCTAAAGACAAAGAGGGGCAGTTTCACACTGAGCACACTTCGTGGAGAATCAGCCTCCCAGAACTCCTGTCATTAAAAAGCATTGTTAGGTGAAGTATTGTTTAAAACAGCTGGACAAGGCAGGAGGCAGGCTGTTCCAGACAGTCAGCAGGTGCAGAGGACAGCAGGAGGGCAACAGAATTTGTTATAGAGCCTGCCATTAATGATAATTTTTACTAGTAATTTTATTAGAGGAAAGGCTTTTCATTATTATTGTTTTTTTTCATTAGAAAGAATTGTGCTTCTGTGTGAGGCATATTTATATGTTGTGCCCCAGGACTTGATTTGCTCACAGAGTCTAAAAGAGCGTATTGTGCAGTCCCTAAAGTGTTTAGGGCTTTCAGTTGCATTTGGTTACCATCTCAGTGAAGTATTTCTTAGCTGAGAAAACAGCCTAAGCTGTGTCATTTACCCACACAGTAAATTGTTTGACTTTTCTAGATCTAGTACTGGGTTTTGAAAGGGAGAGAAGAGTGTTGTGTGAGGTGTTTGTTTGTTTGCTGGTTGGTTTTGGTGTTTTTGGCTTCATTTGGTTTTGGTTCTTGTTTGTTTGGTTTTTGTTTTGTTTGTTTTGTTATGTTTTGGTTTTATTACTTTTTTTTTTTCCCCTCAAATGCTGCAAAAGTTGTCATTTTGGCCAAACAAAAGCTGTCAAGTTAAGAGAAAAAAAAATCATCTATGCTGAAGTCCTGTAGAGAATTCCTGCATAGTTAAAAGAAATTATAAGTGTCCTTCCACTTTTTACATTGATGAATTTGGCCACACACATGCATTTCCCTCTGCCAGCACTTACCCGTTTTTCACAAATCTCCTTTGCTGAAATTTTGCAAATGATTGCTGCACTCTTTGAAATTACTGTTCCACATACAGGTGTCTGCCATGTACGACTTCACCAGCTGGGTGGTTAAATGCCCTTCCCTTGCTGCAGCAGGCAAGCTGTTTTACATTGCATGAGAGAAGTCAAAAAGTCAATTAATATGCTGACCAAGACAAAATAGTTCTTTGCACTCTTAGTCAATCCCAGTGTGGACTCTCTTATGAGAAAATTATTAATAATAAGTATGTTGTAGGCCTCATGTCATCTCTCTAGGAGATACTTAATCCTACAAGTTGGATCAAGAATCTAATTTGCTTTTAATCAGGTGGGATATAGCTTTGTGTAGGAGAAAATACTACTTAATCTTTTTGCATTCTGGTGTGGAGGTTGGGAGTCCAAAATCCATTGTGATTTGAGGACTCATTCAATGTTGGTAGAAGTGAATAAATCCAGTATTTCAGTGTTTTAGCATGACTCCTGTGGTTTCCTCTGCCTGTTCTTTTAGAAAGTGTTTCACTTAGATGCTCAGAAACAATCTGGGGAGGCTGAGCCATAGGAGAGAGACTCTTAATGGGTCACAAGCCAGCTGCTATTCAAATGACTGTGTTATGTTACAGACTGACAGCTTAGCAGTGCGCTGCAGGTGCAACTCAAGGTGTAAAGGCCATTGAAAATGCAATATCTGATGCAGAGCCACCCCAGACACAGCTGTGCCCGGGGATTCCCAAGATCAGATCCTTCCCTGCAGTCAGCTGCTCCCTCAGCCTCTGTGCAGTGCCTGCACTGGCAGATGTCAGCTCAGCTCAGAGGGGTTACGAGGACATCAGGGTGGGTGGGTGATGCTCAAAGTGAGAGCACACCTCGTGTATGTGACACTGCTGCTTTAACCTGACTTCAGGCTTTGTCTGTGTGTCTCAGTGTGCACCTCAGCAACTGTGTTGGGTAAAAGGAGGTAAAAGGTGAAGTGATATTAATTTCAGTGTATGTTCTTCCCTCCAAAGATTAAGGTTATTATTTTATGCTTAATATAAAAAAAAAAAAAAAAAAAGCAAAGTGGGATCGATTCTGAACTCTGACATCTTGGTGTAAAGTAAGTTTAGACTAAACACTATAACTTTTACTTTTTTTTTTTTTTTTTTTGTTTTTTAAGATCAGTAGGAAAACAGGATTTGGCCCATTAGACTTTATTTGCAATGCATGGAGGCTGTTAAAATTCTACTTTTAAAAAAAGCTAGCTGCAATCTGTCATTTAATTTGAAGAGTCCCTGCAGCAGTGAGATTAAGGTGAGGACCAATTAATGGTAATGGTATTAATGAACTTTTCCAAATGCACATTTCATTTAGCTGTAACAAGATAGTTATCTCTGATAAACTGAATATCAAATCAACTGCTAAACTGGAAGAGAGACTAATGGATCAGATAAATAACTAAATATATAATACTTTAGCCTTAATATGAGAATTTTAGGGTAAATACTAATTGGTCATTCTGGGTAGATAATGTTTAAATAAACTCTATCTACAAAATTAGAGTAAATATTAGTTCACAGGGTTTTTTATACCAATTATATTCTAAAATAACTATCCTGTAGGGGATATGCTCAGGTATAGACTGAAGGAAAGTGTTGCCTTTGCTTCCTTTGTCATGAGCAAATGCTGAGCATGCTTATAAGGCAGAGGTTTTTATCAAGATACATGTGCTGTATCATAAATGTCCCAGCAATAAAACAGAAATTACACTGAATTGCTAAAGAAAAGCCTGTATGTTTTATTATTTCACTCATAGCCCAGTTTTGTCGAAGTGAATCCTCTCTTTCCTGTGAAATTATTTTTAATGAGCTTAATGCAATTCCTTTTATACATATAGCCATTTGTTCATAACCCTGGCCAGTGAATAAGAGAAAATTATGTATTCTTTGAATCATACCAGGCACAGCTATTTTCTAGCATGTCAGGGGCACACTTATATTAATCATAATAGCAGCCAGGCAAAGAGCCTGACTGACATAGCAGGCTTAAAGTGTCCTTTGTGTGGTTAGGACCACTCAACCATGTAAGCTGGGTCTGACCATGGCATTACTCAAGAGAGACTGGACACTGTGGCAAAGGTTGTGCAAGCAAGAAGACATAATCATCTTCGTGGATAACCTTGGAAAAAGGACAGGAGGAGAAATGAATAGAGAAAATAGGGCTCTTTATCTTCAAAAAGGTCAGGCACTACAGCAGAAATAAAAGAGGGGGGTGGTATGGAGAGGATGTCCTGTACCTCATGTAGTAGTCACACATCCCTGCCTCTGCTGAGGTGTCACATTCTCAGCCCAGCTATGGATATGCTACAGACATCATTAGGTGTCTCAGCAGTGCCCAGGAAACTCATTCTCACACTGCCTCATCTGATGGATCAAGGCCAGAGAAAACCATCAGCTGTGTCAATGGCAGACAAAGTGGCAGTGCGAGGTGAGGGGCTGATGTCTGTCTTGCTCTCTTCCCATTCAACTCAGCAGCTCAGCCCCCAGAAACCTCTCAACTTTTTCTCCTGCCAAATGAACTTTACCCCTCCACAAACAGCAGCACATCTTCCTGCTTTCTGCTGCCAGTAGCCAGCTATGTCTTGCTTCTCACTTGGTTTCTGACACCTCCACCTCCCCATCCCATCTCAGACCTGTGATACTTCTGGTCAGTCATAATTTAGATTTATAGAAAAAAACCAAAATGAACTCAGAAACCTGCAAATAATATTGTACCTTAATATGAGAAAGCTATCACACAGCAAAGGAAACTCTGAAGACTGATTGGATGATGGGCATAAAGCTGTTAATGAAAATCAGCTGTTAAGTGATGGGCAGTGCTTTAAAGGAATTCCTGCTCTGTTGGTTACTGAGCAAAGTGATAACCAATGGCTAATGCATGAGCTTGATTTGGTATGTAACTGATATCTAACCTGGCCTCTCTATACTTTGGTTTTTGATATCTAAATTGGGGATAGTAGCTCCTTCCTACGTTAGGCAAGTGTTGAAAGAAAAGATTGTAGCACTCTGTTTTCACAACAAACAGAATTGCAACAGGGAGTAAGCAGATTTACTTATAAGAAGTAATCATAGACAAATTACCAACAGATTTCCTTTTAGAAAAGCAGCAAAACAAGCAGAGATTTATTAGATATGGGTTAACAGAAGAACACTTAATTCTATCAGTTGACTGTTTTCCATTACAAACTCAGCAGGTGCAATTCAGAAGAATTCCAGTGACTTGTATGAAGAAAAAAAAAATCACTAACTGAGTATCTGATTGGTTTTTCAGTACAGATTTTATATGGCTTATGTATGGCTCCTTCATGGGGGAGACTAGACAAATAGATAGTTTCCTCTTACAGTAATTTTGAAGTATATAAGTTGGTGTAAAGTTTGTTTATGACATTGATTCAGAGTGGTGATGAGGAATATTCCTGTCTAAATACTTATTACCAAAATGCATCAACAAATCACTATGCTTAAATGTGATGTAATAAGTGGGTCACCAGCCTTTCCAAAGGCCTCTTTGGCTAAGCTCTGTAGGAGATTTAATCTGCAGGGACAAATAGGAAAAGTGTTCTTAGATATTCATTTTGTGACTTATAGGGAAAGCATGGTGCTTGTTTCAAATTTACAGTTTGACATAGCCCCTTAAAATGAGGCTGGAAAGAGGTCCCTTATTTGCACTTTGTGAAGATTCATAGGAAAAAGAGGGGGAAAAAAAGAAGGAAAAAGTGGTTTGGGAAAGTCTAATGTGTGGTTTCTAAAGAATGGTAAAAACATGTAGGAAGGCAGGAACAGAGAAGGATCTCAGATAGCCTGAAGCAATCTTGTGATAGGAACATCTCAAGAACTGTCTCTGGATGGAGGGTTTTCGAATCCAAGGCTGGAGAAAGGTGAAGCTCCTTCAGAAGCACCTTCTGCAGTGGTAAGCAGAAGCCTAAAGCACAGCAGAGGGAGAAGAGTTCTGCTGCAGGAACAAGGAAAGAAGTAGGAAACTACTGAAGCCAAATCAATTTTTGCAGACTTTTAAATCTCATGTTCATTTATGATTACTGCTTTCATATTGTTTTCACAAACTCAAAGACTGAGTATGGAAAGCTTATAGAGTGATCAGGGCTTTTCTTTTCTGTTCTTTTTTGCTTGATTGATTATAAATGACCAAGCCACTTCCATTCTCTTCTAAATTAAAACCATTTCTGTCAAAATTTTGCAGCAGAAAACAAAGCTGCTTTTTATGCATAGTATCAATACAGACTCAATAAGAATTCATGTCTTAAAGCATGAAACCCCTTGGAAATGTACCTTCAATAAAAAGCAAAGTATCATCCCATTGTTTTCAGCTGAAAGACCATAATTGTTCTGGCTGCAACTTAAGAACAGCTTTCTTTGGATGAAGATAATTAAAATTCACTAATTGTTATGAAAGCTGCTATGCTTTAGTGATTTTCTGCTCAACAAAATACCTGGGAACAAGTAAGGGAACACCTGAAGGGGAAGATAGTTAATGATGGGTTTCAGGCACTGAAGAATGCACTTGGGAACAAAACCTGAGCAAAATATCTAGTAAACAGCATCAGTGGAGGTGGGGACAAAGCAAAGAAAAGGAATGGCTCAGTGGACTGGCTACTACTAATTAAATGGTTTTATGCACTATCTACCTCATGTAATGAAGTCTGGCTAAACCTTTAGGCTCTGGGCACCTGATAAAAAAGACAAATATAACCAATATTGGACAGAGAGCTTGGTAGGTAGAAAGATAAATTCCACTGGGACCTCTTTGATTTAAACTGAATTAAATGGCTCTCTGCCATGCCAATGGTCTTTCATGGAATGCAAATAGCTCTGTCTAATGTAGAGAAAATGCACATCATTCATTTTAGACTCTAATTAGGTTTTAATTTAATCAAATATTGGTACCAAAGCAGACCTTGGAGAAAGATTTTGATATTAAAGCCTTCAAAGCTTCTTTGGAGAACTCTAAATGGTTAGTGTGATAGTAAAACAACTTTCAAAGTGGTGACTATTACAACGTGCATATCTTAGCTCTATCACAGTTCTATTACAAAACTTAAAACAAGGAACAAGTGGAATGCACTCCTTTTATGAAAGAAAACACTGACTCATGCTGTGAGTCACTCTATCTCAGGGAGACAATTTCTTTGAATGTCGGCTTTTAGAGTAGTAGTAAAAAGAACTATCAAGGACACTGTGCAATTAAAAGTACTTTAATCCTCATTTAGGGGTTAGAGTGTATGGTATAGAGCTATTAGTAAATGATGTTTAATTGCAAAGCAATGGAAGCAAATATGAAATTAATAATGGATTTATCAGCTTTCATTACTATGGTCTTGACTATGTGAACAAATTCACATGATCTTATTTTCCCCTCTGGATTTTGGAAGAGGGATTATGGAGTATTTTTGGATAATCTCCAAAATTATTTTCATTCCTGGCAATGTCCTGTCTTATTCTGAGGTGCTCTAGCCCTGTCAAGCAGGCAGTAGCTGAACACAATTCAGCTGGAACTTCACAGTTTCTGTGAAAGGCAATCATCACCTGTAGATCTCATTTCCATCTCTAGAGTATGAAAAAAGATGGAGAAGAGGTGGCGAGGACCCAGACTTGACAAGAAAGAGAAATATGCTTTAACAGGAAACATCCTGCTATTTTCCTTCATGGTTCTGTAATATTAAACCAAATTACTTATCAGGGCCCCAAATGCATCACTGGGCATTGACAGCCACGAGCAGTATCACCTGGGACATCCACCCACAGAGGCCCAATTGCTCCAGGAGCCCCATTCAAGCTCAGGCCTTCAGTTCTACTTTCTTGCTGTTCCCTCACTGTTGTTTGGGTTTCCCTGTTTGTCCTCAGACGTGACTTGTTACTTTGCCTTTCCCTGATGATTGCTGGACTGTGGATGAGACGTGCTGTTGTCACTATCTGGCTCTTGCTTGCCCAGCTTGGGCATGGCTGGATTGTGTCCTGCTGGGGAAGGCATCTCCTGGCTGGTGCCATGGTCTTCCTCAGCCCCAGGCTCCTCCTGGAGCAGCCCTACTCTTGCCATTGCCTGAGACTACTAAAACTGATAATACCCATGTTTCTGAATGTATTTCTGCTAGCACAGTATATTTAGCTTTAAGCTCTGTGGGAATTTAACACATTTTCTGGAACTCTGCAAAACTTGTGAAAATAAAGTAATTTTTTTTTTCTTCCTCTCCTCCCCCCTCCCCCCCCCCCAAAAAAGGTGCAGGAATGTGCTCAGACTGCTTATTCTTCGTTTCTTACCAGAGACACGCTGTAAGAGGCTTGCTTTGATGCATCAGACTTTCAAACGGCACTGCAATGGTGGACATGAGTGTGAACTTTAGGCTTTCAGCAGGCTCATACAAAGACTCCTGTGGAAAAGGGGAAAAGGCTCTAAAGCTGCCATTGACCATTCCAAGCACCAGTGATGGAACCAAAAGGTGTTTCCACATCAGAGAAGACTGCTGTACCCTGCAGTCCCACAAAGGACGTGCCAGTGAAAGAAGACTGAGCAGCTTGCCTGCTTCTGATTAATTCCTAAAGGTACGTGTGGGAATGGAAACAGGGAGGGAAACAGAGGCAAAATTCTTCTGACCCTTAAGAAAAAGCTCTGGTTTCGGTTTCATGTGTGTTGTTGTGTTTGTATCATCAAAACCCTAAAGGTGGAAATAACCTGATAGCTTTTGGGGTGTTTACAAACTCATGTTAGACTGTATTTTTGATCAATAGTCAACGTTTCTAGAGAACTCCTGATCCCTGAGGTGTTTATGAGAGACTTAAGTGGAAAACTGTCTTTCTTCTCAGAATGCTCTCTGTGAAGAGCGAGCTTGGACATGGCAGTTGTGAGAAATGTTTGAATGTTTTGGTTTGTTGAGTAAGATTAAAACCTCTTGTTTTGGGTTGTTTTGTGGCTGGACTATATTCCCCTGAACTGATATATGATCTCATGGAAGGCATCATTCTATCACCTTGTGCTTTTAAAACCTGGGCTTCCCGGGCAGAGTGTCTCCCATCTCTATCAGAAGCTGGTGTGTAAAAAAAACTCAGTGTTTTTCTCATATCTGCTTGATGGTGAAACCTGCAGATTTGGTCCTGAGCTCATGGAAATAAATAAGGGAACTTGAATTAGCTGCACGTGGTCTTTCAGCATATATTGTAAGTGCAGAATATGGAGAAAGTCAATATATTCACTTCATGCCTAATTTTCAATTTAACATCCGAACTATAACTGGTGTTTACTCAAGTGTATTATTTGATTTTGCAGTTAGTATTAAAAATGCACGTACTCAGTTATGCATCTTCCTTAAATAATTCAAGCTCACTTTAAATACATTTCTTTTTATGGTGGGCAGATAAAGTTTCTTTACATTGAGTCTTCATAAATAAATGCATAAACACCACAGCAAATGAGAGCTATTGTGAAACTTCATCATTGGGTCTGGACCTCAGTTTAGAAACTGATTTTGTTCTTGCAGTGCCCACTGATTTCAAAGGAAAGCTTTAATTTGCTGGGAAGGCAAATTGTAATAAATATGAGTTTACAGCAGGGTGAATCTGTAAGTAAGACAAAACAAACTTAATCTTCAAAAAAAAAAAAAAGTCTGCTTTTATTTTACATCACAGTCAAAAGCTTATGGACTGAACAGTCTATAGATGTTTGCAGCTCCTGCTTGTGCTAAATTGTGACTAAGCAGTTTGGCTGTAAGAGGTGTCAATTTAGCATCATTTGGGGTAATGTGCTTACTTAAATACCTTCTGAGTAATCAGGAGATTGCTCATTAGTTTGCCACTGTCCCCAGCAGAAATATTACAGGCTCAGTTTGTTGGACATTGTTAGGAGTTGATTTCCTGCCCTGCATTGTTTTCTGCAAATTGTGGCTTATGAGGGCATGGGCTTTTACTGCAATCACTGCAAAAGTAAACATCTTAAATTAAGGCAAACAAAGTTTGGTTGTTAGGAAGAGAACCAGTCAAGCAGGAAATGCCAAGCAAAACAACATTCTTTGGGCGCCTGATATAAATATGATTCTGCAAGCAGCCTGTTGGGTCCTGCTGGCTGGGGTTTCCCTGCACTCACTGCAGACACAAAGTGCAGGGTCAATCTACTATTGTTAACATAAAGGCAGTTCTGTGTGGGAGACAAAAAGAATCTTGGACTATTCACTTGCATTCTTATACGTTAAAAACTGTTATATGCTTTTTTTTTTTCAAACGAGTTCCCACTGAAAGCAATCAGTGGGGAGAGGTGAGACAAGTGCTGCTAATTTTTATGGAATTATGAATTTGTATGTGTAGAATCAGGGCCATTGTTTTCATTAATAGTAGACTTGTGAAATTCCTGCTGATGGGCAAAATACCTTATTGAAGGAGGCAGTAAAAGCAGGTGTAATCTAGTTTATTATACTTACAAAATTTTAGTCTAATGCCATGTTAGTGTCTTTGCTGTTAATGTGATTAAAATTACTTTCTTCTGCTGGTTATCATATTAGTGATGGTGATCTCTCCTTAAACGATGAGAGATGTAATAAGCAGAATGTGAATATTGAGTCCCCCTTCAATGGGAACAGGGCCTGTACAGTAACACTAATGCGTCACCTCAAGTTCATTACTGAAGCCTCTCTCAGAGCTTTTACTGTGCAGGCATAACCTTGAGGCTACAAAAAATGAGATCAGAATCTTCACCTGGGACCTGGCCTCATGAGGGATAATGCCTCAAAGTCCAACTTGGTCAGGCAATCTGGTGGCCTATATTTACAGATGGGCAGGGAAGAGGTTTAGCATCTTGTGGGAAAATGGTTTTCTTTTACTTTCTTTTTAATTACACAGGCTCCACTTTTTCAGTGATTATCTAATAATTGGCTAAACTGACTTCACAAAATTCTTGACCTCTGTGTGTGTGGGCACTGTTGTTCTAGACCTTCCATTTGCTCACCCTTGTCCTCCCCTATCACCCTCACCTTGCCAAATGCTGATGCATCTGTAGTGGAAGACCTCAAATTTCATATTTAATTCCCAGGGCTTAACTAGAATTCTTACTACTTCTCCTTTTTATATTTTACATATGTTTTAATTCCTGAAGTTTCAGATCAGCATATTTTTTCCTTTAATAAACATTTAAGTTTACAGCCTTTAATCTTTTTTTTTTTTTTTATAAATTTAAAACCACAAAGAAATGTACAACCTTTTATGAATTCAAATTAAGAATGAAGTGTGATGGAAATGATTTACAGTCACTGTAGCTTAGCAGGGGAAATATACAACTCCTTTGCAGTACATCATAT
Source organism: Pyrocephalus nanus (assembly GCA_038380795.1). Lineage (NCBI taxonomy): Eukaryota > Metazoa > Chordata > Aves > Passeriformes > Tyrannidae > Pyrocephalus > Pyrocephalus nanus. Next base: position 20,726,519 of record CM076270.1, on the reverse strand, counting down.
TCTGCTCCTTTAATTTATAAGCAAGCTGTAATGTAGTGTATGAATCATACAAAGAAAATGTAGCTTCAGTTTGAAATATTTGTTGTAGTAGAACTTCACACACCTGCAAATTATTTATTCTTACAAAAGCAAAGAAAACATGTGCAGCACACACAATTGCAGCCACAAGAAAAATGGATATATTTAGAAAAATCCTGCAGTAAATTATTTTTATTTTTTTTACCTTTTACCTTCAAGCACTTTCATATCTCCTGAGTTCAATTTCCTACGCTCTCCCAGTCTGCTGTTCTGTTCCCGGGGGAAGTTAAAGGTGGCTGGACAGAAGAGAGAAGGATGCAATTCAATCTGCTGTCACAGTTTCCTGTTAGAAGGGGAAGAAGCAACCTGTTACCCTGCAGACAGGCAAATAAGGTCTGAAATATTAAAATATTTTTTTCAGACAGATATAGGGGGTATTGCTGTGTTCACAAAATGGTTCCTTCAACTGGTAAGATAGGCAAAAAACTGGCAGGCTGAAAAGCTCTGCTAAATAAATGACTCAGTAAATATGTAAACCTGGTTTACAGTATGTCCAATATCTGACTGATAGCAAGAGAAAAGAGGGTTTCATTTTAGTGCAACAACATGTTTGCAAATACCTGCTACTGAGATGGCTGTTACTGTACAAAAGCAGCCTCTGGCCTCTCTCAAGGATTTGAATCTTGCAAGTAAGTGTAGGAGACTTAGAGAAATGCAGTATTTGAAGCTTGATTTGCTTAAACTACAGACTTATTCCCAGGAAGAGGGAGATTTGGGCGGGTTCCAGCTGATGTTTCAGAGCCTGAAGGTGCTGTGGATCCTCTGTGCTGTTAGCTTGGGCTGTGGGTTTCTTTCTGCTTCCTGAAAACCTGCCTGGCTCTAGACACCAGGATATCTTCCCCTTATGGTGGCGTTTCTCTCATTAAGAGAAAAATTATTTTGAAAAGAAGCTGTGGAGGAAGGAGAGATCACGACAGAAATTTTGTCTCTTGCCTCCTTTCCCAACCTGAATGAGAGAGGCAGCTGGAAGATGATAAACAGAAAAGGGAGTAACAGGGAGTGAGAGGGCAGTGGTGAAACTCCCAGAGGGAATGGGGAGTCTTGTTCTCACAAGTCAAAAGGCCTGCAATAGTGAACCACTAGGGATAAGTAAAACGGAAAAACATAAGGTACAGGAAGCCAAATGCAGTGCCTTTGGGCATGTAAGTTTGTGTAGAACGTGTGCAGGGGAACCTTTAACTCTTTCACTCTGCACCACTGAAAGGTTGAAGTTTATCTCGTGTATTCCCTTGTACAGACAGTACTCTGTTTGCTTTGCCGAAATCTTAGAAAGTTGGCCGATTCTTTATCGTGCCAATTGGCAGGAGACATGGCAGGAACCAGCTGCTCTTAGGGATTTCCATCAGGCTTAGCTGTTATAATTTCTGTGGAGACACCTCACTGCACCAGGCTTTCTGCTGTGGCTAATTCTGGTTGTCTTGAAGAACAGGGTAGCTGATAACACGTAATTGAATTGCTAAAAAATAGATGTGTGTAGCTTGACTGAACTTAATGCAGATCTGCCATTTGCCCCCATCAAATTTGAACCATTCCTTTTTCACACAAGGAAAATGAGCAGAGGACTTGTGGCTCTGGAGCCTCGACAATTGACACTGCCAGATGAAGATCCAGGGAAACAGAATGGCTTCCTCTGTTCTCTGTGGCTGGGTTTATTCCCTTAGAGCTGTGTGAAAAGTTACCATGTTAAATGGGGTAGAGTACTGAGGAACTGAACTGTACAGCAATTGGCTGAGGTTCATAAATAAAGCAAAAGTAGCACTAGCTCAGTTTTAGTGGAAAAGCCACTGCCTGGTCCAGTGTGTTTTAGAAAGATAGGATGTGTTAACTTTGGCACAGCACAGTGTTAACACAGTTGTGTCAGGACCTGATCTGGCTTGATCAGAGGTAGCTCCCTGTCTCCACTAACCTCCAGGGCTGGTGAATATGGAGAGGCTCCCTACATGCAGCAGCACCTGTGTGATGTGCTCTCTGGGGCCTCGCACACTTTGGCTCGGGTTTGCACTTTGCAGCACAGCCCCACCCTGCTCTAGGACGATGCCTCGAGAGCACGGCCTGGGTCTGAAGCAGCAGCTGGCTGGAGCCCAGCAGCTCTTGCCAAGTCTGAGAAGCTTCACTGCGAGGATGGGGAAGCAGGAAGAAGGAATGAAAGAGGAGGAGGGAATGGGGAAAAGCATAAAAAGGCTGGATGCATTTGCACAAGCCTAATTGAGGGATTCAGAGACCTGAAGTCTGAATGCCTATTCTAAAAGATGGTATAAGTTAAAACAAAACCCAAACCGCTTCTGCTACCAGAAAACCCACATTCCCTCAATGCTTTGGAGCAAGTAGTGTCTGGAATGAACAGCTGACAACGTTTTTGTCTCTTCTCCCCTATTGTGTCCTATTGCATAACATCCCCATTGAGTCCACCAACACTGAAACATCTTGGTCCAGACCAGTTCTTCTAAAATCTGGAGAAGTTTGCAAATTCACAATGTTTTCCCCCAAGGAAAACAAAATAAAATTTTGAATTCTCTACAAAAACAACTTCCATCCTCCACATAAAAGGAGGATGAAAGGCCCAAGATATAAGTGATAACTTTCTTGTAGTACAAGATGCAGAACTCTATTATTAAAACAGTTTATTTATTAGCAAGTTCTTGTAATGAACCAAGCACATCAGATGTGGGCAAAACTCTACTAAGCAGGTACAAACTGAAATAATAATGATGGGAGGCAAGTAGCTTGACATTCAAATTACTGGCTAGACCTGCTTTTAGTGCTGCTTTGGCTCCATCTCTAAATAGAACAAAGTAGGTTTGAATATCTTTGCCTTTTCTCAAGGGAAGTTGAAGATACCTAACTGAAATGGCTGATAAAACTAATGCTGATTCAGTTCAAATTTCTTGGTGCTGAAATGACAGTTTTAGGAAAATGTGGCCTTTAAATAAAAAGAAAAAGCCTTGTAGGAAAACTTAATTTTGGGCACTCTTTCAGTCCTCCCATACCTTCTTCCTTACAGGTGCACATGTAGGTCACAGGTGCCCACTGACTCCGATGCTGCTGCCCTGGAACTGGGCAGTCTGCTCTTTGTGCTGTCTCTGCTGCTCAGTATTTACAGACATGGGTTCTCTTCAGATTCACGCTGTCACTTTTGTTAGGGTACAGAGGGGTTCTGCCAGCTGATTGTGCTGCTGTCTCCTTTACAACACTTGTCTTGGTAAAGAATATTGCTTGTTGAGTTTGTCTAATTTGTTGGGGGGTGTTGGTGTGTTGTTAATTGGCTTACAAACCACCACAAGTTAGCATATGTTTGTAGTTTTTTTTCTATTAGTGTTCTTCCCACAATAGCAATTTGGATCCCTCCTAAAGACCTCCAGAAATGATGACAGAACAGCTCGTAATTTTTTTTTTTTGTGAGTCTAAAAGCTAATCGGGTGCAGTTCTGTCTTATTTTTTGTTTGGTATGTGATGTCTTAGTTTGTTTTTTTTTTTATCCTACTAATATTTATCTAAATTTGAAAACAGTCTCAGTTGAATATTTATTTTTTTTTTTTTTGAAACATGAATTTTGTGTTTCATGACCATAAAGGCTCTGGAGAAACAGGTTTTTCCCTTCTCTCCTTCTTCTACCCGAACTGTTGAACTTCAGATCCTTCTTCATAGCATTTCAGTTTTGAGCTGGTGCTGTGCTGGCTGACTAAGCAAGTAAAAGATATTTATTGCTGCTCCCTGACAATACTATGTAGGATAGGTACATATTTGAAAAGGAAGAGGTAAAACTACCTCAGAGCACAAACTATGAATCAGGCCAGATTCTGACTCATTTTCTAATGTTGAAAACTCTTTATTTGTTGGACTTCAATAGGACTTCTTTCTTGAGTAAGCATTACTCATGGTGATTAAAGGCTCAATTTTCCTTCCCTGTGTTATGTAATTAAAATTAGGCAAATAATTCAGCTATCCAAGACAATGCAGATTGTGAATGGAATAGTCAATTGTCCATTTCACAATTTCAGTGTCTCCAGAATACATATCTTATTTGCTGAAGAAATAAACGGAACAATTTGAAATAATGAATACATTTAAGACTCTTAACAATTCCTTTGTGAACAGTAATGGACAGTTGGTTCTAAATAAATTATTTGCCCATTTCCAGGACAGCTCTTCATCCCTCCTGCAGTCATGTTCCATCTTTGCAGCTTGTGGGCTTTACATGAAGAGGTTATCAGCAATCTGCTGCAGAGTCCTTCCCACTCAGTAAATCAAAGCCTTGCTCTTCTCTGGTCCCTTTTCACAGACAGATGATTCCAGCCTCCTTCACTTCACAGCAGGAGAGATCAGTTAGATACTTGTCTGTAGCACCTTGCCACATTTTAGCACTTGTTTTCACAATTCTGAGGGATTGTTTTCCTTTGGTCAGTGATGGTCACATGTGCCTGCTGAGGACTGGGTGTGCTGTCTGTTAGTGGCTGCTCATAGAACCTCCCTAAATGAGCCAGGACTTGAAGAGAAGGATTAAACTTTACTGAATCAGTTGTTTTTTCCTGTAATATTATCTACAAGCAAATTAATATCTTAGTTCAGTAAACTGAATGATACAGGGTTTTGAGGTTATCTTATGCAGTTATTAGGGGTGGGAGATTGAAAACATAGCTTTATAAATGAGATTTTTTTTTTTTAAATACTGCTTTGAGAAAAGTTGTGTAGTCAGTGGAGTTCTTAAATTACTCAGAAGGTGCATGGAAGTTGATGGAAGGATTCCTATTGACTTTACTGGGATTTGGATCAGCCTTGTCAATGTGAATCAAGAATTTATGGGAGACTGAGCAGCAGTGTGAAGGAATTTAGTGCAGATCCTTTCAGATTTCTAAGTTAATTAACAGGGCAGATCATTGTCTTGAGTAATGCTCAGAGGACAGAAGTGAGTTTCTCACACGTTTTCCATCTCTGATGGGCAGCGTTCCACCTTGTCCTCAGTGCCTTTTCCCATGGGCACCACCAGCTTCCCTGAGGGCCAGCCAGGCTGTGTCTGGCTTGGGGCAACCTCACAGAGGGCAGCCCCTCTGCCTACTCCTTAACACCCAATGGAGCTTAAAAATGTGGAAAGACATGGTGAGGATTGGGGTGATGATTGGTTTCACCATGGATTTAAAGGTTTTCATCAAACCATTGGGAGGATCAGGCGTATAATCCCGTTCTGGGGAGCAAGGGTGTGCTTCTGAGAACACCTGTGGGTTGGGAACAGCCACGTGAGGAGCAGGTCATGGCAGGGGGACGGTGTGAAGGCGTCTGATAGCAGGGGGAGGTGCAGAGGGACCAAGGAGGAGGTTTGTTCTCTGGAGGGCAGCACCCTGACACTGCTGCTCTCTGCTGACTGGGCTGTGCCAGGCAGGTTGCCCATGGCCATGCCACTGCTCCCTTGGGATGCTGGGTGCCCACAGCAGGCCGTGTTCTATGTGCTCTTGGAGGTGACTTGAAGTCATCTCAACATCTTTGCTGTGTATTGCTTGGGTTCGTATTTATTAAATTCCCTGATCAAAAACTGCCCTTGTTTTTCAGAGGGGTATGATCCACAGAGATCTCCAAAGGACTGTGGAAAATCTGCAACAGACACAAAAAAGGCAGGATTTTAAGCCAAACCAATATTGTCTTCCCTTCCCAGGAGAAGGAGGGGCTCGTTTTACAGTGACATTAAGAATTTATTCCCTTAAATGAGATATGTCACCTTGCCATTTTAACTTGATTCATTAAAATAGTGGCTCATTAGTTATTCCCTTGTGCAGTATAGAATTTGCACATTAAAGGCATATGCATTTCATGTGCTCACTGCATTCGGGGATAAATTTCGAGCCATCCCGTTTGAAAGGAAAAAGTGTGGGTTTTGAAAGAAAAAAGGTAGAAATTCTAGTCATCTGATCCTCCTTACCCCCATAAGTCTTTTCTAATCTGTTCAGACCCCTAGTATTTCGTTTTAGAAACTCAAGCTACTGAGACACAGGGCCCACTGAAGTAGTGCTGATCTCTTTCCAGATGTGTGTTTGATGTGTATTCTCTTTTGTGCTTTGGAGTCTTGTAATAGAGATTTCCCCATTCTTTTCTTAGTCTTGCTGTGAAAATGATCACCCCTGAGTTGTTAAAATACCTAACATCCTGGACAGGGAGGAATTCTGCCATTGTCCAAGTGAAAACACACTTCCTGCAGAGTGGGGATTTGTGATTACCTGGTGTCAGCCTGGCTGGAGAAAGGCATCTCTGACCACATTCCAGACATAACCCTCTTTCCTAAATAGACAGATCCTTCCATTCTTCAGTGATGCATTTTCAGGCAAAAGCTGTGGTATAATTCAGAGGGGAAAGGGCATGTTTTACCATTACCCAAGCAGTGGGAAAGCATGAATCAACCAGAGGAGAGTTGGCATGCAGTGGGAGAAGTCCCTTGGCCAGTGTAGTGAGCCCTCTGTGCTGAACTGGGGAGGAAAGGACAATGCTGTGCAGCCTGCCTGCTTCCACCTGCCCTCCAGCACGGGCACACACATCTCTGCAGGACTTTGGCAAGGTTCACTGGAGCACTGGAAGGGCCACAGCTCCCAAAGGTCTCAGAGTGTTGGGTAGGTTCCTCAAACCTTGCTCGAGAATTCAACGTGGTGGTGGGAAATCTCAGCTAGGAATGGCCGAGAGGAAAAAAAAGATATGGAAATACTAAATTTGTTTGAAGAGCTGAATGGAATAGACTGGAAAGATATTTGATTCTTTTATGTAACATTTAGGCTCGTTCCAGACCCCAGTTGATGAACTGCTTCCATATTCCTGGAATTTGAGGGCAGAGCTGTTGTTCATTTAGCAGTAAATGCTAGGGCTGGATGGAAGGAATGCCATTCCTAACCAAAGTCGGAGTCTAATCCTTTGGTTTCACTGGTGACTCAGATTACAATAATTCAATACGGAGAGCATTCATTCCTCCTACCCCCTTTTCTTACTATATTACAAATGGCTAGTAAAAGAAATCTAACCAAATGCTGATCCTGCTTAAAATGCAATTAAATATATCCACATTCCATCTCCTGTCTTGCCTGTGATTTTCTTGTATGCGAGAAACTCAGCTCTTTTCTTCTTACCTTCTCAGTCTCCCTCCAGCAGTATCCTCTGTGCTTTCAAGATGCTTGTACTGTAAGCTAATTTTTCAAATTCCAAACAAGAAGCTCTTTCCCATGCAATAAAGTTCCATACAAATATAGCTAATGTCAATAAAGCTAAAAAGATATGTCAGCAAAGACCCAAACAGTCAATTTATTACAGTTAAACATCCTGCCCAGACAGTTTATTTACAATCAAAGCTTGTTATATAAAACAATCCCTCTTGCCTTGATATCTTTTTCTTAATCTCTCAGTTTACAAATTATTGTCTTTCTCCTTGTATCCCATATGAAATACTGAATTCATTTGTGTATGTTCTATGACTATAATCTTCCTGTTTCTTTTTTAAAAATTTCATTGGATGATCACTTGAAAGTATATACAAAAACATAATATCTGTATATTCTGTCTTTTAACCAAATGAAAGCTGCATCACAGTAAGTTTAAACAAATGAAAGATATTACTGAGCATTGTCTCCTGTAAACAAAATCCCCCAAATTACTTAGAAAGATGCTTTACAGAAACATATATACTCTTCACTATCTTACATTTCACTATACCTTTTTTCTCTTGCAAACATACACAGGAGAAAACACACATAGCTCTTTCTATAGGTTTCCAGATTATGTCTGCCTGGGGACAGAGGAAAGTACAGGCCATTCTGACAGAAAAAGAAAAGAAGCCACGTTGTCAAATATTGAGATACAACCCCAGCAACTCATTCACATATTTTTTATAAAATGGCTACTTTCAACTTGTGATGCAGACAAATCAAGCCTCTTTCAGGCTCCCAGAAGAGCCTTTGTGTGACTTCCCAACTGTGTGCTCCACAGCTTCTAAATTGGCCCTCAAATATTGTTATGGGAACACTAGGAAGGAGACCTTGTATTAAATTACACTTTCAATCAGTCGTCTACATCTGCTTGTGTTTGTCAGGGAAAACCTGGGACGGGTTGCAGCTCCTATCTGATGGAGTCTGTGTCTGTGAGCAGGTTCCAAGACACTTTATCTGGCACAGGAGAACCGTAAAGGCTTCCCTTCTTGGACCAGATCTGCTCCAGAGATACTAAATTCCTCCATGATAATGAGGTGTCCAGAATAGTAACAAGAGGCCAGAAGTGTGCTTTTGGTTTAGGCTGTGCTGGAATATCTGCTGACTGTGGGTGACTGGGAATACACACCGGTGTACCTGAGCGAGCTGGGCCCAGAGTGAACAGTGAAACCTTATCAGGTGTCAGATCTCCTGGGCTGCAGGGGAGAGGTGTAGGATTGCTGCTTGTCCAGCACAGCTGTGACAGGCAGTGTGAGGGAAGGCTGTATGACAAATATGCAAACCTACTTCTTGTCACAGTATTGTAGTCTCCGCATTTAAGGCTTTTTCCTGGGCTTTAATGCCGGGGGTAAGAAGTAATTCTGCCTTCTCCTCTGCCACATTTTGCATGCAAAATACTTGGAAAACAACTCTCTTTTGCAGGTGCAGTTAATGTGGGTACTGCAGAGCACAAATAATTACCTGCCTGGCAAAGTGGATGGAGAAGTACTTCCCATTCATGTCTTTGAAAGGTGGAGAGTGGAACTGTGGAAATTCCCTGGACTGTGTCATTTTAAGTTTTGCAGATGTTCTCCCCATGGCATTTTCCTCCCATCTCCGGTTTAGCCACAGCATGAAAATATTCTGACCAACGCTGCAGACTCAGGAAAGGTCATACATGTACCTTCTTGTGATATGTTTTTCTAACCTCTCTACCTGCTGTGGGTAGTCTGCAACCTCCTGTGCTGACAAGTCTGCAATGGCCAGGGCTGTGATGAATGGGATGTCATTAGCATTTGTGCAACTACCCCTGAGAACCCTCAGAGGTGCTTTGGCCTCCTTGTCTTGCTGTGAACTTTGTAATGGCAGTAAGTACAGGCAGATATGTTGGAGATTCTCTATCCAAAAATTTTTCCCCAGGCAATATGGGTAAATAATGATTTGTATTGGAAATGGTAATATATAATAATTATGGCTACAATGTCTTAACTAGAAGGAAGAGTAAAACATCCTGTTATTGCCATCCCAGTGTTCCACCTTTGAGCAGAGGTTGCTTCATGCATGACAATGTTGTAGGGTTAGCTGAGACTCCTCCCTGCTCTCAGCATGGATGGGAAGGAAGACAAGGAAAAATATACAGACTGGCTGAACAACAGGTGTTTCTTCCTCATGGTGAGAAAATGAGCGGTTTGCTTGCAAAAGAAACGGGTGGATTGAGTGTAATTTTCAAGTCAAATGTACAGTATTGGGGGTAGACATGTGTATCTTCATTGCACATTTATTTGGAGCTGACAGATGGAATTGGTCCAAAACTTACCTAATTGTGTTATCTGTGCCCAGATGAGTAAACCTCTCCCCACCTTCCTTCTCTGGTTTCCTCCTGCACTGCTTTACATTGCATCATTTTGCACTTTTTACATGGCAGAGGTCTAGTCTTGGGGTTTCCTTGAAATAATTAGGGTCAAACTGTCATTGCTATATTTGCCTGGTGTCTCTTTCAGCGTAGAAACAGCATTGCATTTAAAGAGATTATTACTGGTGTCATACATTCAACAACTTCAATATGTTGAGGGTGTACTGGGGAAAGATTAATTGGTGCCTGCTTGCTCCTTGTTATCTTTCATTGAGCATCCACTGCTGACACGGGCTAACACAGCTCAACCTTTCTTATGCTGATAGCTCTTTCTGTTTAAATTAAATTTGTTTGAAATGTCAGGTTTTTAACTTTAACTTTGGACTCCTGCACTATGGTAACATGATGTGTGAATATACCTTAATTTCTTGTGCCATGTTGCCTCACAGTAGGAGCTCTGGGAGGCAAGGTGTGAATGACAGTGGGAGACACGGAAATCTGACTAACGTGCATTATTCATCTAAAACTCCTAGAAATAAAAGGAGAGCTCCAAAAGACTGCCATAGATTCCAGAGGACAGTATGCATTTCTATTATCTGGTAGCATTTATGCAGATTAAGAACTGAAGGTAGCTGAGGTAACATAAACTGCCACCATAATTCTTGTGTTGCGTGGCTTTGGAATAGACAAGAGAAAGGTCTGCTTGTGTTGAAAAAACTGAAAAGAGTCAGAAGTTGCTCATCAATTTGACAACAGTAATACATATAGCAGTCAAATTGTTGAGAGCTTAAGGATTTATGGCTTCCCAGAGTAGACAGTGCAAAATGCAACTTTGTGCCTTCCCTGTGGGAGAAGATGAAGAAGCTGGTTTAAAATGCATATTCTAATTACATATATGTTCTGTGTAGGGAGAGCAGCAAAAGTCAAAATACTTGTGAGGTACAACAATTTGTTTAGGAGATGCAAAAATCTCTGCCAGAGTATCTGGTCAGCAGGTAGGTCAGAGCCTGTCTCAGAGGGAAATGTGGGGCATGTCTCACAAAATTAGGTTCTCAAATACTGAAAATGGTGAAAGAAGTTTTCCAAGCCCTTTACACTTATCTATCCAATGTCTCCTTGAAATTACTTCTCTGAAAAGTGGGGATCATTACTATTCAGCTTTTAAACCTAATTTGGTATAATTCTGAACTGACTAATCCTGATATTTCTCTTGGAAAAAAACATTTTTGGAATCCATCTGAGCTTTATCTGATGCTCTCAATGTCCAATTTGCTTACGTTAAAAATGTTTTCTTCTCCAGGATTTCTGATGCCTTCAGAAAAAGGGATATTTACGTTTCTCTTGCTTTCATGGATCTTGCCAGAAAGCTTTGGGATTTTGCTGAAGTTGTCCTGGGAAACCCCACTCATAACGAACCATGTGTCTTTAGCACCAGGTTATGTCAGGCCCTTCTTAAAAACATCAACACATTCACCTAGAGTCATTGCTTCTCTGCTGAGAATATTCTTCTTGGTGTTCTTATGTTTCTTCTTTTTAAAAAAGTATCCTTGCACTGGGGGGAACCCATTTAATTTATATTACCACAGCCCGCTGCAGGCTAATATTCATAAACCAGGGATAAAGGCTTGAAAATGAAAGCAACAAAAAGGGCAAGACAAATAATTGATTCCTCCAGCTTTTGTCTGGAGACTTAAAACATTAAATATAACTTCGAGTATTCTCTAGAAAAGCCAGCTGTGGTGATAATAGTAAATTCTACCTAAATTGCCTTTCCTGACACAGGCCAATAATGCAATGACAGTCTGCTAAGACCCAGGCAATAATTCCATATCAGTGAGGATGGCAGAAGTCTCACAGGCTCATGGTGCGTATCCAAGTCCAGCAGCAGAGCAATTGGTTCCTCCCTCCCTGAATCACCCCATATCTTTGATGATCTTCTCCACCTTTCACATGGTTGGAAAGATCTTGTGAAAGACACAGAGGCAAAAAGCTTCAAACTAGCAGACTCAAGGACCTGATTTCTTTCTCTGGTCTTAGCCTTTCAGCAATAGGTGTCCTCACTCAGAAACACTGACACCTGAGCTTTCAAGTTGCTGGAAAGTAATTCACTTGAAAGTAATTCACTTGAAAGTGCTATAGAGGAGTGCTTGCATGCTCTGATGTTTAGAAAGTAGAGTTAGTTGAACAGTTCTCAAGCGTATTTAAAAAAGCAGAAGTATATGGGGTTTGAGGGTTGGGTGGGTGTCCTTTTTGATTAGAAAATGTATACTCGACAAAAACTATTGTTCAAATATCTCTGCTTTCATTTCTCCAGAAATAAATTTGTGAGTGTGCTTACACACTTAGTCACTATTCCTCCTTAACCCCTGGAGCAATTATTTGTCTCAGTTTTCAGGTACCTGTATTCAAATCCTTCTTCTGCAGAGTCAAATCAGCACTTCACAGCTGAATGGCTTATTTTCTTTGCTGGTTAAAGTCTTTCATTATTTGATGAGAGTAAGGAAGAAAATTTGCTGTTGTTTCCAGTTTACCCCAATGTAAAAGAGAAGTTTTAATTGTTGTTTTATATTTTGTCCCACTCTTATGAATGTTTCCAGGGAATTGTTTTAATTTCGTCCCCTGCCAGCCAAGGGTAAAATCTCTTTTTTTTTTTTTTTTTTTTTAATCTTCATAGCAACTAGTCTTGTTTAGGTTATACTAATTTATCTTGTGATCCTTTTAGATAGCCATTTCAAAAAAACTCTGGATCTCATGAAGAATTATTAGCCATCAGTCTTTACATGTCAGCTTGTTTTTTCAGATGACTCACTGTTTTGCTTAGCAGAGTTCTGTGCTGCTCCTGCACTTCCTGCTGAAGAACAAATAAAGAGGAATTTTGCTGTAGGTAATTGTGTCATAGGGATGGCTGGGACACTCCATTAAAGCTCAGACTCATTTAGAAATGCTGGTAGGCCCTGCCCTGAAGAGTTCTCATTTCATGGGAGATCAGGAGATACGGGCAGAGAGCAGATGTGGAGCTCACACTGGTCAGTTCAATAGACTTTGTTTTGACCTGGGCATTAAAGTCATGATGCAGCACAGGTGATGCAGGCTCAGATATGCTGCAATAAAGGTAAACCCACATCTTTACTCTGATCACACGGGATGAAACCAGGAACATGCTGAAACTGTTTAGGAGCTTTACTACAATGCAATGGCATATTCTTTCAAGGAGTTTATGATGGTTATCATCTACTCTGTTTTTTTTTTTAATATATTACCTCAGTTGTGAGATTGCTATGTGATGATTTTATACTAAAATTGCAGCTTGGTCTGAGATTCAAACTGTAGGGGTGTGCAAATCTGAAACAGTGAGGTTGGAGCTTGATAGCTGAAATCATGTGTAATGCCCTGTTCGTTCTTTGGTTGCAAATTTGAAGGGTTTTAACTGAGGTTTATTTTTATTTTTTTTGTGTGTTCATGATAAAAAAAAAAAAAGAAAGAAGGAAAAGGCAGAGGTCAAAACTGTGTAGCCATGAATGCAAGCAGAAGTGAATGTAAAAAGTTGTTTTTGTTCACACTGACAGACATTTGCTGCATTAACCTGCATTTTCGCTTGACCCTGCAAGTAGTTCTAAACAGATGAATATATGGAATAAAATCTATAGCCAAGACTAATAAATTGCAATGCCAGGATCTTAAGGTCCTCAGTAACTGTAAATCAGTAGAGCTGCAGAATTCAACTGAACTGTGCTAATTTACACAAGCTGAGTGTCTGACCTTTAGTCTGCATTAGCATCATTAACTTTTCTTAAATGATGGCAACTGGAATTTGAGAACAGCATCAAAATTGAGATAAAAAAATACCCTCACATCTCCCCTAGGTGAAACACAAAATAATTTGACAGGTAATTAAAATTCTTGTAAAAATTATGACTATGTAGTTTTTTCTCTGCAGAAAATTAGCATATAATCTACCAATATCAAACATCAGCTTCCAGCATATGCCAAAAGGGCTCCTTTTTAGGCTAAAAAGACCCAGGAATTTGGAATGGTTTCCACAATTGTGTCGTAAAAAAGTGTTATGGTATAACCCTTTTTATTTTCCTCTCCCTTAGACTGCATTCTAACACAAACAATTTGAGAGCCAAAAGAGTTTAATATCTCAGGAATTCTAATCTGCATATTCCCACTTTCAGACGGGTACTGCTTTCTCCGTTTTATAAGAAACTTCAAAGCACTCCTTGGTTTCCCTCCAGTCAAAAGTTTAGGAGGGGGAGAGTGTCACATGTCATTTATTTATCTGTCTTCTCAAGCCAAGTCTCCAGGCTTGATATGAACATACACTCGAAGTAAACCTATACAAGCTCATATAAATGTACAGCAGGCCAATATTGCTGTGGTTAAATTTGTGTTACTTTGGGTTGTTCTGATTCAGGTTTGAGGAAATTATGAACAATGAAAGTCTGTTCAATAAGCTTATAGTGATGATCCCTAATGGTCAAACTCCAAAACAAACTATAACATATTCTGAAGCTATCTCACTTTTCCTTAAGTTTGCCTGTGTAGAAGAGGGCTTTTAGGAGTGGTCAAATACCAGTGTCAGCTTTCTGAGTCACTGTGGAACAGCTGTTGAATAGTTTGCAAAGTGTTACCTGAACAAATTTTTAATAAACAGCTATTCTTATTATGGGACTTTTTTTTTTTTATTATTTTTTATTTTTTTTTCTGGAAACTTCTTTTTAAGAAAGAAACATTTTGCAATGCTTTGTATGCTAGTTATCACTTGTATAACTTCTGTCTGGCAGACAGAGCATCAGTTCATCAAGTTTGTCCTCATTTGAAACTGGGCATTGCTGTAGCTCTCAATAGAGTACCTCTTCTTAGATACTGGTTGGCTTGTTCAGAACTGCCTTTGGCAGATTTAAAGTAGTTGCAATATGCAAAGCAAGCTGCCTTGTTGGGACAGATGACTTTGCTATGACTGGATGTCTTTAGTGCACAACCATGTTTCCAAGGTGAAAAATCACTTTCCTGAATCAAATACTTTTTTATTATTTTGGCAGATGATCCTAGTTTACCAGACTGCTAATGAAAATAACCATAGCTCATTTATTTAAAAACGCACTTTCTAGTTATGGAAATATATCCACAGACCAGGTGCAGCTCTGTACCTACAAAATTTGCGAAATGTTTATCAATTCTTAGAGAGGAAGAGCAAGTGGGTTTTTTTTTTGTTTGTTTGGGTTTTTGTTTGTTTGTTTGTTTTTTTTCTTTTTGTTTTGTTTTTTGTCAGAAAATGGTGATGGTCTGCTCAATTGCCTTAGGAGCTTTTTTTTAATGAGTTTCTTGCTCTTACTTATTTCTCTGTGTTTGATGATTTGGCACTTCTAAGTAGTAGAATGTGTTGTTGTTTCTGTTTCTCAGTGAGCAGGATGATAATAATGCTGTCAGATGCATTTCCTGTTTAGTCTGTACTAATGGACTGAATTTAGACTGTGTTGGATTCCCACCTTACCCATGTTAATGCATCAGCTGATAAGGAATCCCCTTTAAATGGCATACTATGCAAGGAATGAACTGTTATCTGGTATGATTAGTGGGGATGAATTTGAGCCCTAAAATATGATTATCACCTCTGCATTTTAGACTATGGCAAAAATTTTGGAGCTAAAGTCTGCTTTTTGTTAGTATTAAAGCAATAAAGGAAGATCTTAAGAGCTAGACTGCAGTTGTCACCTTTTCAGTGGCTCTTGAATAAGCCCTAGGGTGTGAACTATACCTTCTAAACAGATGGTCTGAGGTATATTTCTGTATTCCCTGATTCATTCTGTGAGCCTGTTATTGAGAATGAAAGCAGTGGCAAAATCACTGCCACAAACAGAGGCAGTCTCAGAGGTAGCTCATCCTGGTGTGTAATAAAGCCATTGATGTGATGAGGATTCAGCAGCAGCACACAACAGTCATTCCAGCTCCTTCATGTGCTCTTGCTGCAGAGTGAGGCATGAGGAACTCAGCTCACAGGGCTACCATTTTTATGATGCTTTGGGATTTCCTGCTCCAAATCTGACTTGTTGATAGGTGATCTTCTTACCGTGATGGCACCAGTGTGATGGGATGGGTGCAGGAGGGAACACGGCCCGGGAGTTGCACATGAATTATGATATTCAGAGATACCAGATGTTTGCTGCAACAGGTGATGATGGTGTGTGTGCAGCACCTACAGCTTGCTTCCTGTGGATCTGGTTGGTCCTGTTAAGCAATGTGTCCATATGTCTAAGGAGAACTTGCACATCCTGAATCAGTCCCTGTCCTCCATGTCCTAGGAATGTTTGCTTACCTTGTGCAATGTGCTGACCCGGGTGTGGAAAACCTCTTCAAGAGAGTCCAAATGGAGAAAGAAACATCTTTAACTGTAGCTCCTCAGACCTGATCCCTTGTTAGCCCTCTTCTGTGACAGAGGTGTCCACTTGTCTCTTTGTGCTCCTTTATGTCCACTTAATTCTGCTAGACCCTTTTCTCTGTTCCACTGCTTTCCAAGCATGCTCTGCCCATGCTATAAGATCAGCCTTTTTACCTAACACCTTCTTGCTGTGACAAATCTCAATGCAGAGCACAGAGGAACCTTGTTTTAACTTTACTCCGTTCAGCCTCACGGTGATTCAGTGTTTGGTGTTTGTCTCTGGAGCAAGGTGAGGAGTGGGCATAATCTGTTAGTGTCTAACACAGGGGAGAGAGTAAGACTGCATAAATCAGCTCTCCCCTGTCACTTCTGCATTTCATTCCCTGCCCCAGGGATCCCAGCTCTCCCAGGGACATCACATCTGGCACTTTGTTGACATACAAGATGTCAGTAGAGACTAAAACTAGAGATGTTGACTGAGGTCCCTCTTTTATCAAAGGGTTGCAAGGACAGCTCTAGGGACCTGGAGAATAACAATTATTGTTTAGTGGACTGTGTCTGCTGACTTCTCTCAATTAATCAGTTCCTTCTTTTGAACTGGAATGAATCCCAGGTTGCAGCCATTAATACCCTGAAGATGTCCTTGTTGCATGTTGCTTTAAATATCAGTACTCTATGACTACGTTAAGTTTGATTTCATGAAAATTATTGCTCTACATCCAGAAACAAGTAAGTAAGAGGGGTAAAACTGTAGCAACTTCATGTTGTTTTGAATGTGATCAGAAGGAGAAGCAAGAGCAAATGTAACACTGGGCCCTTTGTGTATGGTACATAAGAAAGTTTTCCCATGCTGCCTAGAGTTGGATTTTGCCATGTGTTTATGACTAGCATGTCTACAGATCAGATTTAGGTGTTTTCCCATATATTGAAATATCATTTCATGGCTCCTCTTTTTCCCCCTGTTTTGATCCATGCTGTAATCCAGTACAGGGTGTGCCAAAGATTTAGTCAACAGTCCAAAACAAATAATAAGGCTATCTGGTCAGATTCTATCATCATCTGAGTCAGATTTGTGCAACTTGATTAAATCAGGGCATATACAACACATTAAAATACATGGCCTGGTAGAGGGAGAGGTACCAGGAGGTCACAATTCATTTCCAACAAATGAAAACATTCAGACCCATGAATAAAAGATAGACTTGATTAATGTAGAGATTTAGTAAGTCATGCAATGCTATATATCCTGCATCAAAAGAAGTGCCTGGGAATGAGTGTACCTTAAATGACACCTGAATCTCTCCCATGTCCCATTAATTGTTTCGCTCTTCAGCACTGGCAGAATTGCCTATGAAGAACTTGCAGTGTAGTGCACAGATCTTGAAAACCATAATGAAAAAATTCAGTTTTACTTGTATGGGAAATCACATTTATAAAAGTTTGCGAGATCCAAATAAAAAATGGCAATATTAAAATGAAGAAAGGAATAAAACATGTAATTAATTTTTCTGAACTAAATCTAAAATAAAGGAATAAAATGTTTAAGCTTTTCTTTAGCTTTCACATTGACAGTTGTGATTTAACTCATGCACTGAGGATGTGATGTATAAGTGCCAGAAAATGTTTCTCTATTGGATTTCTACTGCAGCTCACACAGTTGAATCGGAGGGTTGGTTAAATATAATACCTGCCTTTTCACTGTGGAAAAACTCTTAGCAAAATTTATCTCCTTGAGACAGTCCCTCTCCATCTTGTACCCATCATTCTTTAAGCCATTATTTTAACATAAGCTTTTGTACTTATTCTGGATAATTCACTTGGTCTCTAAGGACATTCTCCCCAGACTCCTTTTTTGCTGGAAACAGATTTAGTACTGACAGGCAGAGTCCTCTGTAGGTGTGGGAAGAAAGACACACCTCATATAGATAAAAACCAGAAGTTTTTATAAGGTAAGGTTATAAGGTAATAAGAGATCAGCTTAGGGGAGGGTCTTTCTTCTTGCCTTGAAAAAAATATAGAGAATCCTGCAAAGGTTTAATGAAAGATAGTATTTTTAAAAATTAGTCTGACAAAGTATTTACCCAAGGCTTGCATCTAAGAACTGCATGCTTTCTACTCTGCATAACTATGGTGACTATCAACTTTCATTTCAGAGGGGTTCTTGGTAATGCCCACTTAAAACTGTAACATTTTGAGTTTTTCACTGCAGTTTCACCAAATAAGAAATTTTCTATGAGAACATAATGACTTTGATGAAATTTGACAAGAAAAAGTGGTTATAAATATTTTTACTTTTTTTTTTTAATAATGTATTTTGACTTTCTGCTATTTTAAAATATTTAATTTGTGTGCCTTGGCTTCTGTATTTATCTTACTGAAACTAAAACATTAGAGTTTTTACCATATGCAAAAATATGCTCATTTTGGACCAAAATTGAGAGCCCAAATTTTAGAGTTTCAAGAGACATAAAAGTTCAGTTGTGCTGGAAAGAGGAGACTGAGCTTGAAAAGATAGATTTTGGAGCCATTCAGTACTTGAAGGTTGTGGCCACTTTGCTTAAGAAATCCTCAGACCTTTGTGGCTTGCATTGTAAATCCTATCCAAATAAACACGATTACCACATGCCTAATTTGAATATGTCATTACAGACACAAAAGATGATGCAGTTGCTAAACAGTGTTATGAGAACAAGCTCCTTCCTGGAGTTCCTTTGCATGGCATGGCAGACATGATGGGCAGAAGTGATTCCATGGGCTTGCTTTAGGATTGCACGATGACTTTTTAGCTTTAGTCAGGGGGGAAAAAAGAAGTGGGCCACTGTCTCTCCACCACTAATTTTTATGGGAATATAAGGTAATTTAATGGATTTTTATGTGACTGACATGAGGGTAATGATGAACAGAGTGCGACGCTGCCACCTTAAAAGTGTTTTTCCTCCTAATTGTTCTTTAGCTACAGGGAGCGAATTTAATTTTAAGTTTCTGCTCTCTGAATTTATTCTGTAACCACAAAACAAATATCAGCCAAACAAATAGGCTGCTGTACTACTATTTTGTGTGTGGCTTTGCATCTTAGGGTGAGTCTTTGCTTTGTGCATTTAGGGACATCTAGTAATGGTTAGCAAAGTCAATGCTCCTTTATTGTGCTCTTTGCTCCCCAGCATTTTAGAGAGTGTAGATTTCCCGTCACCATGTTGTTCTTCAGTTCATCCATCTGCAGCCTGCTCTTTCTGCTTCACATTGGTGATGAATTATACTCTGCTTCCTCCATCTAATCCTTTTCATTTATTTATATTTTATGAAGGAAACATAAAAGACTCCTCATAAAAATCCAACTGTTTTTGATAAACCTTGTCATGTGCAAATAATGGAGCCTTGTCAAGAACAAGCCTTGCTGGAAATTTATGCTTTCTAATAATAATAACAAGAGAGAATCAGGAACAAATAAGAAATATATTGAATTGGATTCAGAGAATGTTTATGGTTTTAAATTGGTGGCAATAAAGTATTTTTTATCTAGAAATGTTTTTACATGTTAGTTTAATTCAAATACCATGTTGTGCTTGAACTCTGCAGTATTTAGCCTAGCAGAGCTATGAAAAAGCATCTTGTGTTTTTGCACAGTAGAGCAGACAGACTTCTCTTTCCAAGGTTTTTGGTGGAGACAGGAAAAGATATACCTGACTTATAAATACAAGAGGAAACAATCCAGAGTTTGGAGCAAAGAAGCAAAGTGGTGGTCAGCTGAGGCCTCTCTGTGGGCTAGCAAAAATTGGTAGGGCACTGAGGTTAAAGAAAACAAAGGCAGATTTTTATTAGAATATTGTTTCTTTTCTTTAGCAGCACATTTCCCTGGCCAGAATCAACTTGTCAGGAGCAGGAATGTTTACTGGTTTTGGCTGCTAAGGCTGTGGATGTCTGGAAGGGCATAAGGACAGTTGGTCATACGCAGGTAAACTTAGTAGCTAAAAGAAGATACGATAGCCTCTTGCTGTAATCTTCAGCTATCTCTTTGCTGTACAAAATTTTATTTTCTATTACAGTTTTTACATTGAGGCTAAAACTAAACAGAATGTTGATTGTTTGCTGATGAGACCAATTAGCATTTTATAGTACTTTACAAATGTCAGGCAATGAATAGGATTTCTCAGGAAGAAAACTTTGTGTTCAACTGGCGGAATCTAATCCAAACAAATGTGTCCCTTTAATGAAGAGGTTTCTTAGTAACACAGCTAGTTCTCCGAATATATTGTCTGTGCATCTTCACAGAACTGATATTTATGCTCCCATGAGTGCTACTCTTTACATGAAATACTTGTTTTACATATTTTCAGGAGTGAGAATCTCTGTAATTCCCTTTCAGGCAACATATCCAATCTGTCATATTGAAGTACTGCTAGAAATAATATTGGAAAATGAAGAAACGAAGGCAAAAAATTGTTTTCCAGTTTAGAAAACTAATTGTTTCATTCAAGGCCCTTGTTCCAAGTTGCGTTTTGTAAATATTGAAGGTTTCATAAACAAAGGCATGAAGAGAAAATTTGCTTCCAGGGGATATTAATGTTTTAGTTTAATTTGATTTTGGTGTAGAACAAAGACCATTTCTGCCTGTTCTCCCACCTCCTTATTCAAAACTTCCTTGGCAGACTGGGCTGACGCTCAGCCCTTGGGCTTGGACTTTGTGAGATAACACAAGTATTGCTGAACTGGGCAGTTGCCAATCAACCAGAGGAAAAAGTTAATGAGAAATCAGTCAGATTTGAGGGAACTGGTTCTTTTACACTTCATCAATTACCATTCCCTATAAAACAGTAGGACTTAAACAATATCTAGCAGAGATATTCTGTCACTGGCTTTGCCTGGCTCCAGCTGACATCAGTTGTAATGCATTATATGGGACCAGAAGAACCAATTGGTTTTGCAGTGTTGTCAAAAAATGGTGACCTTTATAAGAACAATGCCCCAAAAGGTCACAATTTCAGCTTTATAGTTGACTTTACAAAGGCAAGTTCAAGTTTTGCAGCCTTTATAATGAGGTTAGTGACAACCTTCCAACAACATGTACCTTATGACAGATCTGGCTTTTTCTTTTTTCCAAGGTTTGACATGGGTATCTGCATTATCCTGTTGCCAAGTCTTCATCTATGGCATATATATAACTTTTAAATTAGCTTCAGAACTGATGACACCCTCCCCATTACTTTTCTTCACACCATGAATCCCTGAAATAGCACACTGATTTTTAAATAGAATATTTGGGTGTTTCACAGTAGTATCATTTTCATACTGCTCTGAAAAAGTTTAGATTTCTCCCTGTCTGAATTACACCAATGCAGCTGGAAATGGAATAGAGGACTGGCAGAGTTTTCTGAAGAATTTTACTCCAGGTATTTGCAGTGTGACCCTTAAAGTCAAAAAGTGAATTGCCAATTGGGTTTTTGACAAGCATCGTTTATCTCTTGTGCATGATGATACGTGAGACATTACTTAAGGAAAGAGAATTGTAAATCTGAATGACCTGTGGGACTTGGTCAGTGTATACAAGCTGTAGATTTCTTGCTGCAGAAGGAAATATATCAAAACAAATAATTTGGATGTGATCTTTTGTATCTTGACAGATTATGTATTCACACTCTTGAGACAGACTGGTGGCTTTTTTGGTAGATTAGGAGGAAGCAAGCAGGGTTGCTCGTTTTATTTCTGTTTTTGCAATTGCATTAATTTTTGAAAGATTGCTATCTAGCATCTTATTTCTAAGCCTAATGATGCTTGGATTCACCAGCTCTTTCCCAGTATTTAATGAACAGAATCTATGAACTATATGTGAATCTATGAATCTATATGGGAACTGCAGGAATAGTAAAACCAGAAATTTCTGATTCAAAACCTGGTTGGTTTTCTTTTTCCCCTCGCTTAGGATGGGAATAAGAATATACATACATATTTTTTAATCTGCAACCTAGGAATTCTTTATTGTGTAATGATAACTATTTAATTCCACATATATAAAGGACACTTGAAAAGACAAGTTGTATAAAGCAGCAAGAAACTGCACCTATCTTTTTGTGTGTGTGTGTGTGTAGTGATTTAATGTGGAATATCCTAATAACTTGACTTCAGTAGTATGATATAGTTTTCATGCAGTAATCCTACTTATGAGTCACAAGAGCCCGTGAAAGTATAATAATTCCATATGAAAAAGGAAGTTAAATGTGTTAATTCTGAATCTGTAGAAATTTCATATATTTTACTGAAATAGCAGTTTTGGAGAACTTTTGAGCTCCACCCCAGTCCCCACTGCCTTTCAAGGGTCTAACAATGTTTCACTGGAAAACATTTGCTTTCTCTCTGACCTCGGCTTTACCCTCCCAGCCAGCCCAGCTCAGGTAGCCCTGCCCTGGGCACTGGGGTTTGAAGTTCCCATGTCTGTTTTGGGTGTTTGTGATCAACAACTGTAAGGCAAATTTGGACTTTGTGAACCTAAGGAAAGACCAGATGGTTTAAATAAGCCTTTAAATGCTAAAGTTTATTCTTATGCTGTATACAGATTCAGGACATTAAATATGTTGATAATCTCATTCCAAAAAATCCCTTTGCTCATCTGCAAGGATTTGGCCAGTGTGTCAAGTGCCAAGTTTGGAATATACATGTCATGCCTTTTTATACAGCTCCAAATAAGATATGCTGCATTAAACTCTTCAAAATAAAGTCTGAGTAGGGTCTCTCAGCCTTAGCCCTAGTTTTCTTTTCCTCCTCCCAGTACATGGCTGTAATAACTCATGGAGTTTATTCAGTCAGCATTTTAAATACTGTGTGTGTCCCCTTCCATCATTCATAATATGAGATGATGAAAAGCACTGTAACTAATTTTATGCAACACAATGAAATTAAAAGCTTTTGGTATTACCGTACTGCAGGTATAAATCTAACTAAATGTGGTGGTGGAGAGAGATGGACTGTATAGGTGAGTGTTAGAATAATTTAAGGTTATTCGGCATTTTCTATGGATGTCTCTTCTTGTTTCTTCGCAAATACCATAAGTAATTGTGTGGTTAATAAAGTCTTTAAGTGTCTGAGCTTGCAGTTTTCTACTGCCTTTATTCATTAGCTAAGAAAAAGTAAAGCTAATGGAAAACAATCCATTTCAGTGAAACTGTAGATTTGCTTACCCATCATAGCAAAATGTTAATTTGTGTAATATTTTAGTGTCACATTAAGTTATGTCAAGTACAGTGCAACTTATGCACTGATACATTTCAGAGAATTGGACAAAATATCAGATTTATGTTCCTATATTTCAGTTTTATCCATTAAATTCTACACATATTTATAATCTGGATATTAAGAAAAATGTTTGTTGAGGTCTGAAGGTCTGGTTTGTGCTTATACAGAAAAATTTACATCAGTTAGGATATGCATGTAGCTTTTCCACCTCCCTTATCCATCATCATTCATGTACTCTGGTATTTACTTCTCCCAAATACAAACCTTGCCTCTTAACAGAATTGCTGTTTCTACTCCTGTTCATACTATGATATATGATATTCTCTCTGTTATTTCTTACTGCACTTCAAATGAATCTTCATACATTTTTATAATATTGGAGTTACTCTCCTGAGTTAATATTTGCATGTATCTTTTATTATTATTTTATTTTATGCTATATAAGATTTTTCTGCCACCAAGCAGCATGTGGAAGTCATGAACAAGACTTACTCATGAGCAGGCTAAGGGCCTCTTCACACTTATTGTTTCCCACCAGAGGACAAAAGGATTTTCTTTTCTCTTTGTCTCATTACACAGCCTCTTTCATCTTGGAACTGCAGTTACTTAAAAGTGTGTGCTCCTAATCTATCCAAGTTACTCTGAACTTTATTCCTCTCACTTTGTATTTACAACTATTTTCCCTCCTATTAACCAGCATTTAGTGTTATCATCAGTTATTAAGCTGAAATCATACTTCTTCAAGGTTGTTTAGCATGAAAAGAAAATCTTTTCCTCAGTTAGCTCTCTGATTTCCCCTTCCCAGACAGTTTCCCTCCTTTCCCAGCCTTATCTGCTCTTAGTAAGAGCAATCCTGAGATATGGAGCATCAACTCATCTCCCAGCACCCGCTCTGGTGTGTTTTCTGCCTGTCTGGGAAACCCAAGGACTGAGGTGCTCACAGAGCTTCTGGGCCAGCATCAAGGGCCATGTGGAGGAATAATATGGGTGCTCTGCACACAGCAACGACCCAGAAAACATCTGCAGGAGCCCTGAAATCTCAGCCTATGCCAGCAAGAAAATACCCTGTGGCTTCTCTATGCATAATTTCTATTCAGAGCTCCCTAAATTCAGATGAGAATGAAGTTCTGTTTCTTTTGTACGTCCAATGTGATCCTTTCTCTTTGAACGTTAAAAAGTTTAGAATCCAGGCTGATAGTTCTGGCTGAGCTTCGACTCCAATGGACAGGCTCAGAACAGTCTTTCTTCCACACTTCTGCCTGTGCTGTTATTGCCAGGGTTGGCTCTGAGCCCTGTGTGCAGCAAGCAGACATTTCGAGCACTCGTTTATCTTCCAGCACTTTCCTTCTATTGCTCTATCTCACTCAATTTCACCCAACATTTCCCCCTTTCTTATTGCAGGCAAGTAATTCATGTAGTTATGCATCTTTTCAATGAGGAAGCTTTCTGAGAAATCCCTTCTCTGCAACAGAAAACTTTAAAAACTTTCCTGATATTAAATGTTCAGTCAAGTGCAGAGTTATCTCTCTTCAGCTGTGTAAACAAAAAACCCTATTTTTTGGGGTAGAGAGTGCAGAGAAGTTTCTTTTTAGTTTATTGGTTATTTCAGGACATGATGGACGCAAAACAAAAGAAATCTCATTTTACTGAGAGAATGTATTTTAATTACAATTATGATTTAAAGTCAGTGTTCTGAAAAGTAACGTATTTTAAGATGCAAAACCATTGAGTGAGAACTCCAGGAAAAGCAGATTAAAGCAGCTTGACAGAAGGTTGTATCTTACTCTTCACCTTTATTTTGTATTTCTGATTTTAGTTTTATGCATGGGAAATGTATTTCTTTTAGACATGTGTCAGTGAAGAAAGTGTTGCTAGCAGTTGGTTTCCTTCCAAACATTTTGAAAGGGTGTCCTCTAGTCAGCTTCTGGAAAGACTCTAGACTTCATCCCATTTCTTAGTCAGCTTTGGCACTCTGACTTGAAAAATCAGGGTAATTCTTAGAATGTCTTCACTATCAGATCTACGACTTTATAGGAAATTACCACGACAACTGGACTGTGTTAATTGCCTACATTAATGAGCTCTCTTGGACTGCTAAGCTTTCTATTATGTGCATTATTCTACTTGTTTTCAGAAAAGGAGCACCATAGTTTTCACACTAGTACTGCTGTCTCAGTTCTAAACTGAACTGTACAAGTTGAATTTTGGTGGCTCTTGTAAAACAGATACTAGTAGTTAGGTTTGGGCAAAAGGCTACAACTGGCATTTTCTGAAAAACAGAGTCTAAAATGAACCTAAAGTGTTAGATCAGATAGTTGAGCATTAAAATAAAACCAAAACATTCTTCAAGCTAATATAATTTCGCTGTTTGCTGTGGTTCACCTGACTCTATTTCTCATATCACAACCCATTTTAGGACTGTCAGCAGTATGTGTTGTCTAGAATGGATGAACAAATCTATTCTTACAACACTGTTAGGATCAGCCGAAGATACTGGCAGTGTATTATTTCCTTGTGCTTTTGCAGGGAAGTGACTGGACTCATGACCAAGGTCAGGAGAAAGAAAATAGGAGTGTGTTGTGCTTATTTGGGACCTACTGGCAAGCAATAAGTGAATCCAGTGCAGTGCTCTGCCTGTTGGCTCCTTTTAAGGGAAGCTGAACTTTCAGTACCCAAAGTCACTAGTGTTGAAAATTGTGATACAGAAGATACAACATTATCTTTTACCTTCACACTCATGAGTTTACCTTCCAGTGCCAATGATGTTATTTTGGGGCCATGACCTAGCCAAAAGTAAGAATGACTTTATCTGCACATCAGCACTGCTGGAAACGCCTGACTACCAGAGTTTCTGATGCCGAGTTTGATGTTGAATAACAACATTGTTCAGTAAGAGCTATTTCCTTGAGGCTTAGTTACAGAAGTGTTTGGGACATGGTGGTTTCTGTATTAGCATTTTTGTAGTGAATACTCTTCATTGTAACTTGCGCAATTTATCACTGCAGTTGACTTTTCCTTCTGCAATTCACTGTAGAACGAGCTAGAAGAAGAAATAAGCACGTAAAGATTAAAACAAATATGCTTAAAAATATTTAGATGTGTAAATACTGCCATCCCATTCATCACTGAAATGCTCTGAATACAGCAGGACCAAGTATGACCCCTTTTATCTCTGAATATATTTCATTAATCAGTTTGAAGACACTTTATAACATCTCCATTTTATCTGTCCCCTGCTAATTTATTTCCTACATCTGGATAATGGGCTGCCTGAGGTGGGTTCCCTCTACAGAGGAACTTCATCCCTACAGGGTAATAAGATCCTTGTCCAAGGCCTTATCAACAGAAGATTCATAGGTGACCTTAATAATTGTGCCAATGCATCCAAGAAAGCAGAACTACCGAAAAGTCTATGTACCCTTTTCAGGCATCATCAAGATAAAATAATAAAAGTTTAGAGCTAAATATTTCCTGGCTATAAAGCTACGGCTTCAGAGTTTTGAAGTCAAAAGTGCTAGGATTTAGACTTGTCATATAGACAAGTTAGCTTGATGCTTGTTGCTTACATATCTTTTTCTAAGAAGTCCCCCAGGATACTGTCACTCCAAATGAAGTCAGTCACCTGTACATCAGTGCCTTGACTGCTTTCTCAGGTTTGTGTCAGATGTATAAAATACATTCAAACTCCTGCTGTGCCCTTTGGTTTTTGGCAGGCTGTCTGTGTATCCCTGGGACTGGCAAAGACCTGAAGGGAAGTGTGTGTTCTGCAAGGTAAGAACATGGCCAACATATTGCATATTTTTAAGGTCATGAATAATATTTTGATTGAAATATGTGGTGTGAAATCTATATTTTAGTAGCATGTAGTTTTTTCTAGTAGGAAAATAATGAGGACATGTGGGAGCTCTGTGGTTTTACATGGATAACAAAAGACCAAAAAAACCCCAAACCCTTGTCAGTCAATGGAATTCATATACAAAGATTGGAATCACAGGTTGATATTTCAATTTATACCGTGAAGTACCTTACTATTTATGCACTATATACATTGAAGTGTTTGTGGGTGGTCCTGGGCTATTTTGTTTTATGTGAAGATGATGAGAACAGAGTGTGACTAAAGCAAATCACTGGTATTGCTCATAACATTCCAAGCTAGTCAGTGAGGTTGTTGTTGCAAATTTGAAATAACAAGGAATTACCCTCCAGAAGCACCAGTGGACAGAGACCAGTTCCAAGCCTAAGCTCAAATTTTTTTTTTTTTTTTTTTTTTTTTTAAATTACTGGAGTATCTTGAGCTTAGAGCAAGATCAGAACTCCTTGTTTATAGCCCAGTTCAGATTAGTTTATTTTCAGCAACAAGTTTTTTTCTTCTGATCAGACCTTGAGACTCACTTCATTTGAAGTTTAATTTTCCTCTTTCAAGTCAGCTTTGGAGAAACCTGGAACTGCAGTGGTCTCACTACTTCACTAAGCATCAGATTGAAAGAGAAGGAACAGAGATCTAAGAACTCTAAACTAATGTTTGACGCTTACAATAGATGTATGTAAAATCTAAAGAATGTACAGCAAAAGACCACTATCACACTAAAGCAGGAACATAAAAATATACAAGTCTATCTGAGCTGTCTTGATAACTGAGCTTGAGGAATGTGCTTTATGTCATGACCACTGACAGCTTTAACTAGACAGGAAAACGCAAGCACCTTTTCTCTGATAACAGTTGGTGCATTGATAGTCTTTACTGACCTTATCTGAAGAATAATAAATGCTTCAGTTCCTCAGTTTGTCCTTATTACTTATTTTGGTTGATTTTTTATTTCCTTTGCCTTTTTAGTGTCAGATTCCTCAGATAATCAAGAAAAAAAAAACCCCAACCTCTCGACCTGCACTAAAGGGTGGACTGAGAAAACTGGCAGCAAGATACCTTCTAAGTGCTCTTGGTTTAACATAAGGATTAAGAAAGGCCAGACATTTTATAGGGCCTTGTGAAGTGGTGACTGTGTTAGCACCGAAGTCAAAGGGATGCAGAGGAGTTACCCGTGTGAAGGTGATACCCCACTGTGCAAAATAAACTGATAGGTACAAATCCCGGGGTTACAGAACTGGAAAGGTGAATGTTCTCCCTTAATACCCCACCTCTAGCACACAGCCTGGGTGCTTCCCAGGCAGAACACACTATTTTATGCATATAGGAATATGTTATATAGGAAACAAACTTTCTAGAAATCCAAAGATAACATGGGAAATACAAAGACTAAATAAATGTCAGTGTTTGTCCTACATACAGCACCTTCAAGTTGATTGGACTGTTCAATTATTGATCAGGAAGAAAACCCCACAAAAAATGCCAGACCAAAAGCCTTTTGCTTTCTCTAATCCTAATGTGTTGAGGTTTTTAGGTCAAATTCCAAAGGACACTGTGACAATCGTGCTGTCTTCAAGAAAGCCAAACACTTCCCGGTAATTTCACTACCTTTACTGCATATAAAATAGGTAAGGACTGGATATTCTCCACAGTAAGTACTTTTGATTTTTATTTTTAAAACATTGATCTTCTCCAGCAAATAAACTAAAATAATTTCATGTAATTTTAAAAATGCTACTTATTATTTAACATGATCCTTTGAATCAATTGCATAAAAGGCCACAACATAAAGCAAATATGGATATTAAAACACATCATAGACATAGTGTGTTAGCCTAATTCAGTTTCTTTGTTTACAAAATAAACATCAATATAAATATTTAATACAGTAGCTGCAGTAAGAAAAAGGACAAACTGTTATTACTATGAGAATGCTGAGCATAGTGGAAACTATCTTTTAAATTACAACTTTCTCTTAGCTTGAGCTAGAGCCTTTTCTCATAAACGAAAAAGTCATAGTGCATTAATGGCAAATATCCATCAGGAAATAAGTCTAAAAGCAACTCAGAGAAGTATATTGCTCTGAGAAAGATGGCTTTGCATTTGTGCCGTGTTTATAATAAGCTCAATACCAATATCTTGAAAATAACAGTAAATATTTAACCTAAGAAATATTTCATATGACTGCAATAAATGTTTAATACAATGTAACTTTGCAGTACTTCAGAAGCATATTGCTACAAATATTTATCTAGAATTTTAATTAAATACATGTATAATCCATGAAATAAACTACCTCAGCTTTGATTCAGGAAGCTGCTCTACAGAAATGCAGAGGTATGTCCTCATGCAGCTGTTTTCTGTGTCAGAGCCTAAGACTGTGTGTTTGCACTCCCAACCCTTGCCCTGATTGCAGATTCATCAGTGTCAGGGCTATCCCTCTTTTCTAACTGCTCATACACAAATTCACTGAGCAAAACAGAGTCTGAGGTACCCAGTGATCTACAGACTCAGGATTGTAACCTTTGCCTGGCAATCCTCAGAGTTAGATGATACCTCATGCTCCCACAGCCAGCCAAAATGGAATAATAATTGTTTTAGCCTCGGGAGATGTCCTCCTTCTGGATGGCTTCCAGTGTGCTGAATATCCAGCCTTCCTTCCCAAGGCTTTACTACTTGTGAAAGAAAATAATCTGCTGGTACAGGGGTAAATTTAGTTGTGTTCCTGTACTGGAAAGAATAGAAAATTCAGAGAAGGGCAACTCCAAATGCTGGTAGGACACTGTGGGGAGGAGTTTCTGGCTGAAAAAAGCACTTCTAAGAACTTCTAAAATACTTTCTAGTAGTGAACTGTTGCTGCAGGTCTGGAGTGAGATGCTGGTATGACACACCACTCTATGTCATATGGATCAGTGCTGCTTTCTTTGAAAGTAGTTTTTATTTGCTAGTTAAACCACTCTGTACCTGAACATGAGGACAATAAGAAAACAATTTTGACAATTGTTGCTTTAATGCTGTAGTGGAAATGGAACCTGTATTTCTGGAAATAGTATGTTAACAAAGCAATGAGTATTTCCTTCTTTTTGTAAGTCATAGTGCAGTAGTCTGTGATCTCTTTGACCTATATTGGAATGATTTCCAGCATAAAAAGAATGGTTGTCTGGGAGATGGGAAGTGAGGAAAAATTAATCGTGGAAGAAGTTATCTGCAGTTTGAGTCCATTTGCCACTTTCTCTCTGAGAGTCCATAACTTCATTTCCTGATTCTGTTTTCATGGAACTGGTTATAAAAACAAGTAAGGAAGCAAGATATTCGTGTTTCATGTTTTCATAAACTATAACTAAACCCATTTTCTTTAAGTCCCCTCTCTCTTATACTAGCATTTGCAAAACTTCATTACTCCTTTTGCTCTTTTTAATGCTGAAGAGAAAAGATACTGTGGTTGAACAGCTAGAAATGTGTTTTATTTGACATGTCTGGTAGTGCTGTGACTCTATAATTTTTTCTACTAAATTGCTGCTAGTCAGAGTAAGAAATAGGCCCTCACATGAAACAGAATTGACACATATAACAGTGAAATCTTTCTGATGCCACAAAAATACTTCAGAAGATTAGTAAAAAAAAAATAGTAAAGATTGATAGAGCATCTTATTTTACTGGATTCCTCATATAATATAGGAAACTATTGTTATCTAACTAGAGACAGTCGGGACTGAGTCATGTAATTAATGTATTTGAATGTCTGTAGAAGGTCACAAGTTGAGTAATCCTGCTCAGCCACCCCAAGAAACTGCTTGGCCACTGACACCCTTTGTTTGCACCACAGAAATATCGTGCCAGGGACCATTAGTAACAACAATGCTCCAGATCCTGTAAGCACTGATCATCTGGGCAGTTCTCTAGTGACCTCACATGAGTGTGGCAAGGAGAGAAGAAAGGGCTCTCTTACAGTTTTATGAAGCTGCAGCTTTGCACTGATTTCAGTGGGGTTTGAATAACCCCTCAGAACTGCACATATAGGAAGTGTGGATTATTTTACTCAGGTTCCTGCTTGTTCTCCTTTATAATCCATACTGAAAGATACCTACCCCTCAAAGTTCCCTTCAAACTGATGACTATTTTCAAGCACACCACCCTGAAAGGACCATCCTCTATAATTGCTTTTCAATCTGCACCATTTATTAGTTGCCCATTCAAAAACCTCAAAAACTCATCAGCAAATACATGCTGCAAGTGAAGGCATTTCTGAAGCCGTAGTTTGATGGTGCTGAGTGGGGAGCCCTTAAAAAAACACCTCTGTGTTGCTATGTGATGTGCTTAGAAAAGAATTGAGCACTAAGACAGACAGAGGGACACTGTATGCATAGAAAAGATGTGGATCACAGCTTGATAAACCTGAATGCTTCACAGGTTGAAAAACTCTAAAAACATACTACTGCTGCAGTTTGGGCCATTAGTTATTCCATGCTGGGCTTTGCATTCTTTGTGTGTGGAATACTTTGATAGAAACGTTCCTTTAATTTGAACTGTGCACTGTTTGTCATAACAGCATGGGATGTTATGAAAGTTAAAAATGACACTGTCAGATTAATCACTTTTAAAAGGATCCTTTTACTCATTGTATAAAAGGATAACCTTTGACAATGCACAGATGAAGGCAACTAAATAGCTTTTTAGAAGGCAAAATTGGTTTGGATTTTTTGAGATGACCCAGTGATCTGGGGTTTTTTGTGTCTTGTAGTTTAGTATTTCTAAATACTAAACTAAAAGTCTGTCCCTCAGCAGACTTTGTGTCCTCCAGCATGACTTGGTTATTGCAGTGGCAAGTTACAGTAGATTTACCTGCATATCCACCCCCTCCTAGTCCACTCTTCAGGGTGGATCTATGCTATCTCTCTGTTTCTCATGAGTTAGCCTGGCATTTTCCAAATTATAGTGCATTCTGAAAAGGCATGAAAGCATATCATCATTATGCCTGCAGTATCACACCAATGCTAATTGCAGTTTAAAGGGAATGAGGTTTGTTGTTCTGAAGATTATGAGGGGCACATTTGTAAGGAAAATATTTTCTCTAAACAATTAGGTGAGTGGCCTATGCCCGTTCTACCTATGGGAAGTAGGGAATTTGGCTTTACTTTCTTGTGCTTCTGTTTAGATAGGTGGCAACCTAACAAATACAGGGAAACTGTTCACAAAACAAGAATATTTTGTCCTGTGTCTGCAGATACAGTTTCCATCCAGACTGATTTCTGGAAAAGATGGCTTTATCTGAGCAATATTCAGAAATCTGGGAGATTCAGAAATCTATGTGCTGCATCCACGGTACAAGCTTGAGGAAAATCTCCATGGAGAATTCCAAAGAGGAGGTAAATGTGGACGATTTGTTTTGAACCTCATGTCAAGGTCAGCACCCATTTTCAAAGTGTCATCGAGTCTTCCTATAAAGAGCAAAGGTGGAACTGGTTACAGGCAGTCAGTGTTTAACTGCTGGTGTCTCTGCTGTTTACAGACCCACAGGCACATGTGAAATGCTAAGCCTGTGATTCACATATAGGAATTCAACCTTGCATTTTTTCCTCTCCTATCCAGAGATCTGTCTCGTTTGTTTTAGAGCACTGGGAGGAAAGTCCTGGAACCTTCCACCCGAAGCGACGGGACTCCGTGAAAGAGCCGATGGAGCTGCTCTGCAGCTGTGTCTGTGCCACATTTGCTGGCAGAGCCCCAGCAAGGCAGTGCAGACCCCACCAGCTGGCTGGGACCGTGATTTCTCCCCTATCGTGTGACCTCACATCCTAAAGACGTGCCTGACAATGGGATAGGTCATTGTGCTGACACAGGCACCAGGAAAGGAGATGCTTAAAGGACCCGCGAAAGAGGCAACAGCTGTAGATAAACACACAGACAGGCTTCATGTCAACAGGAACTGCTGATGGCCAAGCACTTCTGAAAATTTGGTGTGCTGCAGTAAGATGGTGCCAGACTCTCTGGAAAATCAGGGCTTCATTGTGAGGGCAGAGCACTTCTGAAAATGCAGCCTGCAGAACTGGTGCAGATGGTCTGGCCCCCTCTCAGCAGGCACAGATCACAATATCAAGGGCAGCAAGTGGGATTGGGATCGTGCCTTGTAGAGGACAAGAGGCAGACACGAGCTGGCAAAGCAGAGGCTGTCAGGTGCAGCAGCTGTCCCAACAGGCACGTTTGCCATGTCACGATGCCATGTCTCTCTCTGATCCAAGAGCTGAACTCTAATTGTATCTGCAATGTGTTGATTACCATGGTCAATCTTGTATTTTTATTTGAGAGTTGTGTGTTTCTGTTGTTTGAAATTGTGCCAGCTGCTGGCTGAGAAGGTGAACTAAAAACTCAGAATCAACCACAGCCACCTGAGATTATTAGAAATTCCCAAAGAGAGAACTCAACTGTAATCTTAACTCTCTTATTCACGAAGAAAAAATCTAATTGATCTCAAAATTCCCTAGGTTAGTGAAGACATATTCTTCCCCTCCTTTTTTTTCTTTTGATACAATTTATTGATTGCCTTTTTCTACCCCCTGCATGAATCCTTAGACAAAGGCTGCAGCATTTCAAATCCTATAAATGCAAACCTGAGCACCCTTTGGGAAAAAAAAAAAGAAAGAAAAAAAGGCAACCAATAATGTTTATTATTGCTGTAGAAAGACATGCAAGTGCACTGCCTTGCTGCAGAATCTAATAGAGCCCTCGTGCAATCACAGGAGAGAAGGGGTGACTAAAAGCTCGTAGGAACAGTGAGACTGGAGTGGTTTAACAGCACATTACCCCAGCCACATTTGCTGTGGAGAGCACGACCTGACCCTGCTTCCAGCTCTGTAGCAGGAAATGCACATCTCCACACCTGAACCTTAACGCCACTTACCCAACATGTTCTGTGGTTGTGGCTAAATCATATGTATTCCAAGTGGTCTTATGAACAGAAGGAGTATTTTGCAATAAGTCGAAGAAATTGAGTTCAGGACAGACACCAAGAGGCTTGAAGTGATGGGATTTGGAAGAGAAGATTGGCACAAATGAAGTTGAAGGCCTCCATTAAGACAGCTGTACCTTGCTCTTTTCAATATTCAACTAGTAAAAAGAAAGAAATTTTGAAGGTTCAAAAAGTGACAAATTTCAAGGGCTCTCACTTTTTTTGTTATATGAATGAATATAAGAGTATATGTTAAATTTCTGCAAGATCATGCTGGTAAGTCTTAGCTGCCCCAATGTCACCCAGCATTTTCATTGCTGAGGTGGACATGCTCCATGCCAGGGTGGTGGTTTTAGAGGGAAAGCCTTTAGGAGAAGGTACCAGTCCCAGGTTAACTGGCAGGAAGGACAAATTTTGTATTGGAGCTCAGCACATGAGGAGTTATTCCACTGCAGGGTGCTGTTTGTTGACATGTTCATTTAAGGGGTATGTCCTAAGGAAATAGGCCCCTGCATTTTTTACGGTGGCATCCAAATAAAAAGAGATCCTGGTCTCTAGAGCTGGCAGAAGATTATGGGAAAGGGTCAGAAAGGAAAGGATTAATTTTACCAAACTGTCTGTGCTATTTTTGATCACTGAACTGTATTAACAGTGGGGAATGTGCTCAGGTAAGTGGTAATTTGTGTAGCTGAAGTAAGAGGTCTATATTTACAGTTAGATTGAAAGCATTGAAAAGCCTAAAATAATAATTTTGCCAAAAATTATCTAATGATCTTCCTGGTTGGTTTTCCTATAAAACAGACATTAAAATCAGACCATATCTGTAAGTTTTTTCAGGTCCTCTTTTGTTTAACTGTCCATGGTAGTCTCTTCTAACATAAAAAGATGCTTTTTTAAACCTTAATGCAACTAATGTTTCTTTTGTCCTAAGATTACCCTCCTACACCCCAAATAGTTTTTTAAAGTTGTACCAGAACTGAAATGTAGTGTTTTACTTACATTTCAGGGACAGGATCCTTAACATGACAAGTTGTGTCATTCAAGAGTCACATGTATTTCATTGCCTAAGTGTTTTTAAAAATGTTTTAACTTTACCTTGTGTTATCCTTCAGCAGCAGTTAATGATTACAGCAGGATTCCCACTCTGTGGAAGCAGAAAAGAAGCATTGTTCCTGATTGCGGCTCTAATGATCCAAAGGCTGCAATCTCATAATTAGGTATGTATTTAAAAAAGTTGTTTAATTTACTTGATTTTACTTCCACAGAATTCAGGGAAGTGCAGTTACCATGGGTAAGTTTTTGCATGTGCTGATGGTATTCTTTAAAATTTTACCTAACCTGTCCCCATCTCATGTCCTTGTCACTTGAGCATAATTAAACTTTGGAAGAATTCGGATTCCCCGCTGAACTGACATCTGATTGTTATCACCCAGGAATAACCTTCATTTTCAGCAAGTGACCTGGGCTGAACAAACACAGAGTGCTTACATATTTTACAAACCCACAGTTTATACAGAGATTATTTTATGTTTAGATATCACTCTCAAGCAACTGGGGCAGAGCCAGCTGCAGATCTGTATAAACAACAGATTTTGCACATTATGTAGTTCTTAAGGATCGGGTGTAGTACGAGGTATAGTGAAAATCCAGCAGCTGGAATTGAGCTCCACCCAACAGATTTTTTTTTTTTTCTTCCAAAAGCAGCATTAGTGTGGTATTTAGACCAAGAAAATACTGAAAGCAAATCAGATATGTGTACTGTTCTGAATGAGGAGTTGCTAGTTCTTTAAATGACTGCCAGATGTCAAACAGCAAAATGCCTCCTTCTTCCACAAAAGAATAGTTGACTAATAATTCACTTTAGAAGGCTGAGAGTCCAGAACTCTGTCAGAGATGGTTTTAAGCTGTAACATTTGATACAGGCTAGGGGAGAAGATGCAAATATGGATGTAATAGAGTTTACCCTGTAATCAAAGGAGGAAGAAGAAAAGCCTTTGCATTTTAGGATACTGGGCCTCCATAAAGCAAGAATTAAGAGCAACTGCCAAAAGCAACTTTCCTTTCTTCTACCAAAGAAGAAGCAGTAGCTTATGACATTGGTTAAAATTATGGTCAGTCTGAGAGCATGTATTTCCCTGTAATAAATTCTCATCTTGCAAGAGGAACCAAGGCTGAACAAAATGGGATACACTTCGACTTACATCTGCAGATACCTATGTCCCATATGTGGGACAGTAACTGGGAATGCCATCTGTTTAGGATGTTTTAATTTCTGTATTTTAATGAGCTTTTCATCATATACAGAAATTAAATCCAGTTTAGTCTCCACTACAGTCAAACTCCCCCTTTTTTTTTATGAACTGAGATGTATATGAACATTTTTCAAAATCATTTCCTTAATCTTGATGTATTACCACAGGTTCCACTAAGGAAAATCGTGCTGCACTATTTATTAGTGTATGTGGAAGAAATCTATGCAGCACTGGATGAGAAAAGCATCCTGACTGTATAACTTGTTCACATTTCAAAAGGCTTTTGAGATGTATAATCAGAAGAGACTGGAGAAAAAAAGAAGCCAAGGAGTCCAGGTATTCATTAAAAGACCATGTGAGACAAAAAATATAAATAGTAGGGATGAAAGGTGAGATTTTATATTGGAAATCACAAAATTTTGTGTGAGGACTAGAGCTGATCTGTAAAAGGAGGGTAGGCAAAAAAAGTGACAAAATCTGTTGCTTTTATGAAAGAGAAGGAGAAATTTTTGGAGAGATTGAAGAAGGCTGGTGTTATAGCTATGTCAGATCCCATTGTTTCTTCTACTGGAGTTTGTTAACATACAAAAGAAGTTAATGTGTTAAGTCCATCGAATGGTTCTGTGAAAAGTTTAATAATTTCTGCCATGAAACTGTGGTTACTGTTAAAAGAAAAGTGAAAGGTTTTATTAAATGTCTTAAGACTGCTTATAAAAATTAAGGACCATTATCAGCCTGCATTAGGCTTTGATTAAAGTGTGCTGTGTGCATTCTATGTGTGCTGGTGTTAGAAATTTTAGTTAATCATGAAAATACGTTTGGCATATGGGGGTGGATTATATCTGCTGATTGGCAAATATCTGTAGTTGTTTTATGCCAGCATTTGAACAAAAGAGAAGACTAAGATAGATTATTTTTTCAGTAATAGACCCCACTTTTCTTACCTCTGATGGTTTAATTATTTGCTGATGTTGAATAGCAAAACAGGTTTGCTTCTTTTCCCGCTCATTGCAAGACCTGTGTGGCCCATCAGCCACTTCTGCAGGACTGTGTGTTGCAGTGGTTATGGATGCTATTTCTGGATATCTAGATGCTATATCTGCATATCTAATTCTGTGATGAGTTCTGCTTAAATTTCCCAAAATTATTTCACAAAGAAATCTTTTAGTTAAGCATTTAAATCAGGGGACAGCGTTAAATCCATTCCCACTGCAAGCCCCTCTCATTTATATGACAGGAGGCTTTGCTGAGGAACTGAGTGTTTCAAAATGACTGCTAAAATATTTGTCAACATATAGGCTTTAAAATCTTAGTTTTCTTAATTTATTGTTGAAGTACAGTGCTTTATGCTCTCTTCAAGCATGTGGGCAATTTGCAGGCCTGTGATTCTGGTGTGAAAA
Organism: Pyrocephalus nanus; assembly: GCA_038380795.1. Lineage (NCBI taxonomy): Eukaryota > Metazoa > Chordata > Aves > Passeriformes > Tyrannidae > Pyrocephalus > Pyrocephalus nanus. The sequence continues at coordinate 20,688,874 of CM076270.1, read as the reverse complement.
AGTGGCATAAATAAGAGTTGAAACCCCTTCAGCCCCTGTATAAAAAGCCAGGGAAAATATGGTCCTTTTAGATTACATTATTCGTACAGTGTCAGCCAGACACGCTACAAACACTAAAAAACTGCTGGTTTTTAGTGTTCTTCTGTTCCAACAAGTCTGTAAATTAAACTGAACATAAAATAACTGGGAATGGTAGTGATGCATGTAGGAGGAGTCGATCTCTGTTGAGGTATGCTGTGAAAGAAGTTATTTTGGCTAAGAAGAGCTACAACCTGGAGGAATGAGATATGTATAAAAACAAGATTACTGTGATTTTTATAGGTGACAATCATGTTACACTGACCTGGTGAGGCAAGTGAGACTTGAGACTGTGGAGGATAATTGTATAGTGCCAAAAATTATACTCTTACTTGTACCTTTTTTTTTCAGCATCTGGTTTCTATTCCTCCTTCTCCTACACTTCTATTGTGTAGTTTTGAGGGGTTTTTTTCATACTCTCAGCACTGTACTAACAATGCACAGCAATGCATTCTACCAGCATAGTAATTAAACCAAAAAAAGATTATTTTAAGTTTGGTTACTCCCAGCCTTTTAATTCTTGCTGTAATTTTTTTTCTCTCCATTTCATGCTAATACAATTTTGCTCTGGTTTAGCCTGTTCAGGGGGATTCAAGATGTATACAGCCAAAGCCAGGAGAAGCCTGAGGAGCAAACTGGCTGATTTGTCAGGAGAAAGCTGGAAAGGGACTTTGCCCAGCTGTGACTTGGCTCTAGATTCTGTCTGTAGAGGACACTTGGTTTAAAAGCTAGAGGTGATCAGGCAAAACATCCCCAGCCAGGTGAGGGAGGGGGTTGTCCTGCTTTGCTCTGCACTGGGGTGGCCTCACCTGGAATGTTGTGGCAGTTTTGGGCCATATTAAGCCATTAGAGAGTGTCCAAAGGAGAGACGTGAGGATGGTCAAGGCCATGGAAAGACCTTGAGGGGAAACCATCTGAGGAGCAGCTGAGGGCACTTGGTTTGTTCAGCCTGGAGGAGACTGAGGGGAGACCTCATTGCAGTTACAAGTTCCCCATGAGGGGAAGTGGAGGGGCAGGCACTGATCTCTTCTCAGGGGTGACCAGTGACAGAACCCAAGGGAATGGCCTGAAGTTGTGTCAGGGGAGGTTTAGGTTGGATATTAGAAAGAGGTTCTTCATCCAGAGGTTGGTTGGGCACCTGAACAGGCTATCTGGGGAAGTGGTCACAGCACCAAACCTGACAGAGTTCAAGAGGTATTTGGATGATGCTCTCAGGCACTCTTAGGTGTGATGATACTCTCAGGTGTGACTCTTTAGGGGATGGTCAGGGCCAAGAGCTGGACTTGATTCTTGTAGGTCCCTTCCAACTTGGCTGATTCTGTGATTCTGTGACCTTGGCACTTAAATGATTTTGTTTTGTTCCAGAGAACTGAAAACAGTCAGAGGTGAATTGCAGCTTAGTAGAGTATGAGGATGCAGATGAGTGAGTAACCCAAAGATCCTCCTGCCTGTTTTATTTTAAGTTGATGCTTTTTAAAAGAGGATACTGTTCTGGGAAAGCCTCTTAGAGAGCCTTATTTGTTGTTCCAGTTTTGCACAGTGAAAATTTTCTTTTTTTTTTAATACATATATTGCAGTTTCTGAAGAGTAGTTTTTTTGTTTTTCTCTGTACTTTGTTTTGATTTTTGTGTGTGTGTATGTGACAGGGAAGAAGGAGAAGTTGGCTGATTCCATTTACTTATCTTCATATTTTAGCAAAACTCATCACTTTTTTAGTGATCTTTTTTGCATGGACTAATCTCTATGGCTTTGGCCATAAGACATGACTTAATTTGGAATAGCATTTCAGCAATGTGGTTCAAATGTAACATACCTGAAGATTAGCCAGGCAATGTTTTAGCAGCTGCATTTAATTTGCAGTAAGTTAGTCAAAAATGTGTCTATTCATGTTTTAGCCCGTAGTGTGGCAGAACTGACAGCTGTGGAGTACATCCACCCTCCAAAATCCTTCTCTTTTTTTTTTTTTTTTTTTTTTCTCCAGAATCAAGGCTCTTTGGAATTGCTAAGAGGCAATCTTGTTTCCTGTGCTATTCAGACTTCAAGCATATTATTTTTGCATCAATCCAGAATCTGTTTTGTTCTCTCTCACACAGGAGGACATTCAACAATAAAACATCAGCACCAAGTTACCTTCAGGAAGGTCAGTGTGAAAAAAAATAAATAAACCAAGTGATTTGAAGAGATGTATCTGAAATACACTTGCATACTCTTTTAATTGGCATAGTCACCCCACCTGTTTTGTTGTGGCCAGGAGTTCAGAAGACAGATAGGTCAAATAAACTCAATCATTATATTAGCAACAGAGTTTCCTCTGAAATCTTTAATATTTTACAAACATTTTTAGCCATGAGGTTGGAGCTCAAGACTGCAGTTTTAAGAGCTCTGGTTTGTTTCTTATTTCTGTCAGAAGCTTCTTATGGTGTTATGGGGAAAATCTTTTACTCCCTCAGTGCCTCAAATCATAAAGTTCATAACAGGGCTTTCTTTTTTTTCCATTCCTTGTCTTTCTTGCCCATTTATGCTGCAAAGTCTTACAGGAAGACACCATTTCTTCAATTGGGTGCTGGTATTTTTCCACTCTCAAGTTGGAGCCTCAACAAAAATACATGTAAGTAGGGATTTATAGGCTAGGGCATGTATTTTTTATTATCATAGAATAGAAACACTATTTTTTCTATATTATACATGAAAAGTAAATATAAATGCATAGCGATTTTTGAGTGATGCTTACTTTCAAAATAACTAATATGAATAATTTAAAAATTTCAAATGTCACAACTGCCACTGCATCTGTGCATTATTAAAATACTGATGGTAAGATGTTTTTTACACATGTATCAGTAAAAGAGAGTTATATTATACAGAGTGACATTTAAATTCACATAAATCAATTTATGCTTATAGTTCCATGTCCCTGGCACTTTCAAAATAACTTCTTAATATATATTTGCCTCCTGACAGTATATGGATTCAACTGGAGAGCCATTTTCAATAATTACAGTTCATTTCCCAAGAATCAGGTGTTAGTGTACATGAAAGATCATTCCTGACTGGTTTTCAGCTGCCTTGAGAGTTTGGGTTATTACAAGTTAATTGAACCAGAAAAATTGAGGATAAAACTTGACTTATCAGATTGAATTCTGTTAAAGTGACTGATTGTTGCATGAGGAAAGGCAACAATAGGTGAGACTGTACTATCATCACCTGCTTATTTTTAAGGACCAGATCAAAGAGGTGAAGAGGATGTTTGGTTACTCATGGATGCCCAAAGTCAATGCCTGGATCGGCAATCTTTTTGGAACTAATTGTGTATTGGAGTTGCTGCCTGAGTAATGTTGGTGCAGCCTCGGGCAGCTGATGCTGGGAACGGTAGCAGAAGAGCTGCATTCCCTCTCCCATAAAAAGTTCCTTGGTGGGACTATTTTTTAGTGTCCTTGTTTCGAGCTGTGCAGATGGGGCACATGTGAAGCTCTCGGGTTTCCTCTGCACTGGAAGAGCTTTTAAAGTGCTGCTTTGGGCATCCAGAAATGGTGGGAGGTAGGTACTGAGTCAGCCAGTAAACCACCTCTCTAACCTGCCTGTGTGAAAATCTCCTTCTTTTCACGTTTAAATGATTCAAAAGACAAGTGCTAAAAATACTTAAATAATTTTAGGTTGGGTGTTTTTTTGATTGTTTTGTTTTGTTTCTTAGCCCTTCTCTTTTTATTAGCAAGATAGGAAAAGGAGGGCAGATGGAAAATCTTGAAGTGTTATTAGGTGAATGGGGATGATATTTCTCTTTTAAAAAAAACTCCTTGAGGAAAGAATAATTCTCTCAAAAACCTTCTATTAAATATACATTTCTATGTGAGAATTTTCATTTTAAGGTAGTGAAGGCAACAACCTTTTTCCAATATTAAAATTATGTTGACACAATTTTTTGCTTGGCTGAATTTTAAGGCTGATATGATCATCCATGCTGCCCAAGGGATTTGGCTACTCAGATTCCATTAGCAAAACCTCAGTCTTCATCCCAATATTGACTGGAGAAACCATTATATTAAATTCTATTATAGGTTGTTATCTAACATGTTCAGTGTTGAGTGACAAGAAGAAAATGATAATGTGTTCACCTAGGGACTGTAAGACAAATGTTTCGTGTGTTCTATGGACTTCTGGTAGATAACATTATGGTCATATTACACTAAATAGACAAATTCTGCTTTTTATACTCGAAAAAAAAATTGAGTTATTGGCACAGGCAGATTCCTAAAGCCAGATCGTGGTTCTTCAGCTTGATTTTTGGGATAAGTGCATTTTCTCTATATATTTCTAGAATTGCTAAATTTCACAGAGCTCTGATTTGACATTACATCAATTAAATATTCTCTGCATGTTACAAAATGGAAATCATAAGTACCCCTGTGTATTACAGAAGTTACAGAAAGGCCTATCCCCTATTTTTCAAATGGCTGCCTGTTCTTCATGAGACACCAAGATTTTGTTTGAAAGGCACAGAAACGTGATATCTAAAGAAACCTGGGTTTTTGGGTGTCTTTAATAATGGCATGTTTCCTATAAATGTGGTATGGCTTTGGGTATGACATATTATGACTTGCTTATCTCAGTGAGGTTGGGGGATTTCTTCTGAAACTGAGATTTTAACAGTTCTTGTAACAGAAACACAGCTGTTTGCTCTGGAACAGAATTGATAGGAGGGCATATCAAGACAATCAATAAGATCTTAAACTATAAAAAATAATACTAAAACCTATGAAGATGGGCAGACTTGGAGTGGTTTGTCTTGGATGCTAAAAGATAATAGAAATATAGTATTAGAAACTTCACAAATGATCAAGCCTCCCCAACTGTCAGATTTCTATAATAAAATGCTACTCAAAATGAAGTCTTTCAGTACAACTGTCATTTTCAAATACCAAACAGTCTGTGTGATTATGTTTCATGGACCTGTATTTCATCTCTTGTGAATGCAGACCATTCCCCTCAACTGACAAAGGTGACTCTAGTGAAAATATTTTAAGTGTGCTTCCACCTCCTCCTCTTAATTGTATGGTTCAAACTGAAAATAAAGAGGGCTTTCAAAGGCTTGTTTTTTAATAAATGATCTCAAAGGAACAAAGAACCATGAAGTTACTCATAAGGTACAGTAGCTTCATGGCTGAGAGCAGAAGAGCACAAGGATTCACATTCCCTTGTTGCTTCAGTAGCTCTTTTCAAGATGTTTCCCGTTTGACCTTTGCCACAAAGATGAGGTCTGTCCAAAATCTTTGAAAAGAGGAAAGGAAGGTCATGCAGAGATGTCTTAATATATGCTTTGCACAATGCTCTTTTCATATCTACCTAAAAGCAGTGGACTGTAGAAAATAAGTTGTGGACAGGACCACTCAAGCCCAAATGGCCCGAAGGGACACGATTTAGAGTGACCTTTTAACATCCTTTGTCAGTAATCTGCATAGATGAAGTCAATTGTCTAAAAGGTCTGTCCTTGTCTAGCAAATAAAGGATAGTGAATGTCTCAGTAGTCACATTCCTCTGCAGAAATGATGCAGAGCAATTGCTCTAAATTTTTTTGCTCATATTTTCTGAGAGTCCAGAGGTTTTTTTAGGATGGCAGTAGAGTTGTTAATCTTTAACAGTTTTGAAAAATTCAATTGTAATTTATTTCGTACTCACAATCAATAAGAAAATCTAAACCTGGCTCCTAAATTGTGCAGATCTCTTTAATTGTTTTTCCTCATACAAATTTTTCCTTACATATTTCCATATACAAGTACAATTCTGGTTGAAACTGTCTTTCTCTAAAAATGAGTATAAGAAAGTAAGAAGTTCCATACAGTCAAATTTTGGAGCTGTCTTCCTCTTTGAGCTAGTCCTGATGGAAGTATAAGATTAATAAATTAAAAGCCACTCACGTTATCTGAACAATGAGTTCATAACAAGAATTTTCTTGTTTGTTTTTTAAATATTTTCTTGCCTTTCACTTTTAAACTATGTGAAAATCTCCCCCATTCTAAAAAGTTTCAAATACTGCATTTCTAACTCTGGTATTTTTCGGTCCAAGTAAACAGTGGAAAGGTTGCAGTTCTTGCCTGCAGAGTAATTGTATCTTGACTATGTGATCAAACTATCAAGCTTAACTGAAAGGAAGGTAAGAAGCTGACCAGCCTGAGAAAATGTCAGCTTAGTTGGAATTGAGCATGTGGGGGAGAATTCAAATGGGCAAAGCTGATTAGGGTTAGGAAACTAAAGGGTAGAGAAGACTATAAAAGGTAAGATCACTAATTAGCTGTTTGAGCCAGAGCTTCAGACAAACTTTAGAGGTGGACTTGTGAGCTGCCTAAGAAAGGTTCTCAATAGGGGGGTTTTATTGTGGATTACAAGACTGGTGAGGAGACAAAGGAGGAGGAAAAATGAAAACTGGCAGTTTTGGGGCACCTCCATCTTTCTCCTGTCGTGTATCGTGCATTCAGGTAAGAGAAAATTTTGGATTACAGTATTTGACTTTATTTAAAGTCTGTCCAAGGAAAAAAAAACACAAAAAACCAAAAGAATCCAGCCTGCAAAGGACTGGAATATCAAGTAGGAAAGTTCTGAAGATTATTTCCAGTTTTAGAGAAAAAGATAATTAATTCCAGTAATTAGGCACTTGTGAGGCTGTACCTTGAATACTTTGTTCAGTTCTGGAGCCGTCACTACGAGGAAGACACTGAGGTTCTGGACATGTCCAGGGAAGGACAACACAACTGGTGAAGGGTCTGGAGCACAAGTCTGATGAGGAGCAGCTGAGGGAGATGGGGGTGTTTAACCTGGAGAAAAGGAGGTTCAGGGGAAAATAATTGCTCTCTACAACTACCTGAAAAGAGGTTGTATCCAGGGGGAGGTGATGCTCTACTCCCAGGTAACAAGTGACAAGACAAGAGGAAATGGCCTCACATTGTGCCAGGGAAGGTTTAGATTGGATACTAGGAAAAATTTCTTCACAGAGAGGATTATCAAACATTGGAAAGGCTGCCCAGGGAAGCGGTGGAGTCGCCATATCTGGAAGTATTGAAAAGAGCCATAGAGATGTGGTGTTTAGGGATATGGTTTAGTGGTGGACTTGGTAGTGTTGAGTCAATAGTTGGGTTTCATGATCTTAAAAGTATTTCCAAACTAAATGATTCTATGATTATGTTTGTCTGTGGAAGATTTACAGGAAAGGTTTTAGCATGCTCATTCAGCAAGGAACCGTGTCATTGATTTGGACAAAACTAAAGACAGCCTGAATATAGAATATTTGGCCAATGCTACAAATGCATGGTTTTCCATGTATCAGTGTGTATTTGAATTTTTCACGGTCTCCTTGTGAAAATTCCATAACCATTGTCTCCTCAATTAAGTTTTATGTTAGTGATTATTTCATCATTATTATTGATTATTGTGGCTTTGGTCATGGCAGTATTTAGACTCATGTCTACCACTGCTAAGAAGTTAATGCTGTACAGTATCTAGATGTATGTGTACAAAGCTCCAAATGCTCTAAAGCATGTCTGCTGTAAGTCCATAGTGTTCCTTGGGAATGAGCAGTGTCCATCAGTGAGAGCTGTAACATGGCTTTCAGTGGCAGCACAGCTGGGTCTTCATATTAAAACCTCTAAGGTAGATTGATGGATGAGTTCAGCAGTAGACTAGCTATTCAGCATCACAGAATAATGAGAAATGCAGCTTTTCTGGGAGGAGCAGCAAGTTTAAATACTGGAAACTAGATGATTCTAGTTATGTTGTACAAAAACCTAGGCTTGATAGAAAAGAAGCAACTGTGTCTGGAAACCAGCTTTTACCCAGTCAGTGGTTTTTGAAACAGGCAAATTAGACATTGTCTAGGAAATGGTGCAGATGGAACTCCAAAACAAACACCTGCGTTCCTTGGTTGTGTTCATGTTAAATCTCTGCATGTGCTTTCTATTTCTCCAATAAAATGAATCAGCCTGGGACCGCAGCATCTCTGTGTTCTGAGGAAGTCAGATCCCAGTCTGATGCGTGCCGCTTGGACATCTCCCTAATTTGAAACAGAACCACTACCACCCCATGAAGCTTTTGAAAAATAATTGAGGTCTGACCAAAAACATTTGGTGGTTTATATGAAATTCATTTATTCCTCTTCCTTTTTCTGGGGAACAGTTCTGGCTCCCAGGTTTATGGAAAGAAAAGTATGTTGAGAACAAGTGATATTCTTGGTTCTGCCTAATGATTACTTAAAAAATTTTCCACTGAGACATAGCAAATTCCCAACTCTTAATTCTTGCCACTGGAAAAGTGGAATATCCCAGAATTAACAGCAATATTTATAGTCTTCTGAGTCCACTTGGCATGATTCATTTTTATTTTTGCAATAATGAAAAGAATACTACTGAAAAGAGATCCTAATTGCATGTTTCTTGAATATACCAACTGAATGAATTATTGCTGTTTTTTCAAAGAACAAAAAATTGCACACATGACATACTACTTCTTTGTTTTGAATATTTTCTATGAAGTATTTGGAAGGCTTTGTCAGTTTTGTAAGACATCCATGAGGCAGAACTCTAAACCTTGGTTGTGGTTATATTCAATGCCAACTGAATCTCCCATCGTATTTTTTTGTTTTTCTGGCCTTTATATACACAAAAATACACCAACATCCCCTTACAAATATTGGGTAACTAGCTCACTTAAAATCTTGAGGGAATAAAAAAATTTCTACATTGAAAAAAAACTCACAAAAAACTGTTATGAATCTTTAAGGATCAGAATTCTTTTCAGTAAAGTCAGTTAACTGATCTGATTTTTTTCTTTGTTTGCTGGTGCTTTAGGCAAAAAAGCTACTATTATGAGCACACCACGGGACCAAAGATATTTCTTTAATTAGTCTAACTGAAGGAAAAATATACAGTGGTGGAATGGTGGTAGAAATTGTGTCAGAGAAGCATGACAAATAAGACAGAAAAGAACTGTGGCTGTTGAAATCATCTTGCAATTTTAGTGACTATAAATACCAAATATATCTCTCTGAAGTTGAAAAATTTGGTGAACTAAACGCAAAGAGTTAGAAAAATTTGGAATTACTTTAAAGGTCCATGAAACACTTGAAGGCAAGAAGTCAGAATCCAGCTAAAAGAAGGTTGTCAGCTGGCACTGCTGATGCCCATTCTTCAAAACAGAAAGCGTTCATGACTTTGGTAGGTCTGTTCCTCCAGCAGGCAAACCAATTATTTCTGGATGCTGTATTGTTCACAAAAGTCATCTCTGGCTGACCTCTACCTAAGCTTTCCAGTCAGGAGACTGAGCATCTCAAACTTAACTCCTGTCTGACTAATTCAAGTGAATTTAACATTGGACTACTCTGTTAAAGGACTATTTATTTGCCAGCTCATCCACGTGAATTTGCTTTTGTGCTGCTGTGCTGTCCGTTAGGAGCAGAAAGTGACACACAGGTTTGTGTGTTCTAAATAAAAGCCTTTTGTGGATGGTTCATTACATAAATGATCTTTCTGTTTGATTAGGGGGCTGAGGGAACAGAGCTCATGTTTGAAAGATCAGGAACATTTTCACAGGTCACTGATTCTGTGTTTTTGAAAGTGAGGGAGTCTGGTGCATTATGTGTATCAAAGAGAGTGAGGGCACACAGTGACAGAGGTAGTCCAGAAGGGTTTTTTTTATGGTGTTAGAATATGAACATGGTTTTATGCAGACGTTTTTAGTCGATGTATGTATGCAGCTGCAAGAAATAATGACATGAGCAGCCTTCCCTTCCCTGTTACAAGCTGCGAGTGTGGTTCAGCCCTGCTCCTGAAGAAGGATCTGGCCCAGTATGAACCCTGAATATTGCAACAAAACACCCTCTGAAAGAAGAGAGAGAAGAGAGAATCCGTGCCAAGTAGGTATTTCCAAGTACGGGAGGCTCATTTTGCAGAGCCTAATGAGGGCTGAGAAGCAGTGCTTCTGGGATCTGTCCAGATTCCATGAATAAGCCACAGAGGGACTGATGAAAGCTAATAATAGTCTCAAATTCCTCACTCAAATTTGTGTTCATGGTAGGCTTACAGTCGTTAGGAGGGAAGCAGTCTCTGCTCTCCAGCAGTGTCGCAGCCTCAGCTACTGTCGCTGTTGGCCACCGTGTGCCATTAACAATGTGTTTATTTTTTTTTACAAACTCGTGCATTTTCTTTAAAATTCTTTTTCTTTAACATTTTTCATGAAGGCACATTTGAAAAATCACTTTATGTAAAACGTCACTTCTCCTCACTCTGCAAAGCATTTCTGAGGGACTTGTTTGCTAAATTAGCCCCACCCTGATTTACGAAAAGCAATTTGGCAATATGGGATAGAACAGGATGATGGCATTGCATGGAATAGCTGAGGGAAGGTGCAAATGTGCCTGTGAGAGTCTTTTGTTTAGAACTAAAAGTCACAATGATTGTAGCTGATAAATATCAGAGGCTTTATCTGAAAAGCCTTCTCTGAAGTAACTCTTATTCATGTCAATTAAACCCTCATATTCCTCCAGGGAATAAAGGCTTGCTGTGAAATGTCCTGGCTATTAGTTTTTGACAGGCTTTTGGCATATGCTTCAGCCTAACGGGGTTGATCCTGCACAGCTTGAAGAATGGGGACCTTGTGACTTGAAGGGGATGGGACATCATTTCAAAGAGCCTGTAATACGAACTCCATGGGTGCTAAGTCCTTGTCAACTAGTTGTGGTTGGCTTACATTTTTCAAAATTACTTGGGTACCTTGAAGAGTCCTTAATGTCCCTATCACTCATTTCCTCCCACCTGAGCACAGAGTATCAGGAATCACTTCTGAAAGTGCGTATACGCAAAAGTTGCAATACTGAAAAATTATTTTCAAAAAGACTGAGCTCTTGGCAATAGACTCAAGAAAGAGTGAGAAGGAAAATAAAAAGACAAGTAACGAGAGAAAAAAAACCTGTAAGTAAGTAAGGTATTTTATCCTGTGTGCTGTAGGCTTAAAAAAGGACATCATCATTGAATTTACCTACAGAGTAGCTCTGTGCTGACTTGATAATGACTCCAGTTCAGGTGGAATCCATAAATGGTTGATGGACAGTTAGTGCAAATTATTCTTTTTGACTGCAAATGGCTTAAGTCTGCTGTGTGGTAAAAGAGGCCAGTGATGAGTGCAGTACAAGATTTTTGTAACAGGGTTTACTTTCAAAAATCCAAACCAAGATGTTTATTAAGAGGGAAATAATGGTAATTCTTGCAAAAGTTTTGACACCAAAGGGGCCACCTATTTACCATGTTTAGCTCTCTTTTATGAGTACATGGAATGATAGCTTTCTCAACATAGCATTAAAAAAAAAAATCGGAAAAGAAATATGTCAGTGCTATCAAAGGGATAACAGCAAACCTCTTGCTCCAGGGATTGTGACTACATTTAAGGAAGCAGCTGGAAAGAATTGGAGAGAAAAAGATGGAGTATAGGTCTGGTTTCAGTTTTTCATACATATACCAGCAGAGGCATGACATTAGGATGCCAATCAACATTGCTCTCACAGTTTTTTTACTTTTTTGCTGGAAAACTAACAGAATACTCTGACATCTCTCTTGGGCTCATAAGTTGAAGTTTTGCCTTCTTACTTAGATATCAGATTTCCTTCCAGGCTAAGCTTCCCAAAACCCTTTTTGACAGGTTAGGGGGCATGTTTGTTTGGTTTTTTGTGGTTGTTTTTTCTTGTTTCTTTGTTTGTTTGGTTTTTTGTTTGTTTTGGTTTTTTGTTTGTTTTGGTTTTTTGTTTGGTTTTGTTTTTGTTTTTTTTTCTATTATGTATCTTTACTCTTAAATTTCTACATTCTTGCTCTTTACCCTTTTTCATCTCCATGCTTTTATTTCACTAGCACCTTTTCATTCCTTTATTTTACTCTGTGTGTGTGAGACAGAGAGAAAGCGTGAGTCTATTTTTCATCTGTTTCACTGGCTGTTGCTTTGGGGGTTGTTCTCTTTCCTTGATCTCCTATTCACTAGGTGTCCAGATATGGACATGACCCTTTTTTGCAGCACACTTTGACTACTTTGTTGTTGGAGTTCTCCCAAGGTTCGTGTGAGACACATGCAGAGGATTTGACTGGGAATTTCCTGAGCCTGTGTAGAAATTGCAGCCACAGGTCACTGCTTTCAGGCATGGCAGGAAAACAGAAAGAAGCTGGGAAGAGTTAATCCCTATTTCATCCATAAGTAATGGAGAATTAATGTGGGTGGCCTGTGGTTTGGGTGGAGTTGAGGTCATGTTTCCTCACCTTTCTTGCTACTCCTGTCTGTTCTGTGCTTCTCAAACCTGTCTGATAGTCGTCTTTCCCAGCTGTTTCCTCAAGTTGAGAAATGTTGTTTGCCAACAAATACACTGCTATTTGTCTTCCTGCAATACACTTATCAGTGGAAGTGAGCATTTTGTTTTGATAGATGGCCGTTAGTCACAAAGATCTACTTTCAGAAAAACAGGTTGCTGCACTTGGTGTTGCGCAGCTGAACTGACGTAAATGGCACAGTTCAATTTTCAGAATGAGAGCTTGGGCAAGACTGAGTGAAGCAACGTTTAATCCACTGAAATCTCGGGCCTCTCTCTTTATAAGGCACTTTAACACCTTGTAGGGAGGCCTAATTCGTGTAAACTGCCATTGGTTCCGTTGCACACGAGGGAAGCTTCTGACACTTCCTCAGAGGAGCCAATCCTGTAGCTCTGCCACTGCCAAAGCCTTGCCCCACAAACCCAGTGCACCATGGAACCTTACAGCTTCTTTTGATGGGCTACCATCAATTCTAATCATAAAATAATCCATTTTCCTCTGTTTCACTTCTGCAGAGAAGGTATTTGCAGCAATGTAACCAGGTTTAATTTTAACTGAAGGTCCCTGGAATGGGAGAAGGGGAATCATCTTTATTTATTTTCGTCCAGTTAAATTAGCATAGAAGTGCTTTGAGAAGGCAGACAGAAAATAACACAAGAAATTTGTTTGTGGCTTTCTTCCCCAGACTCTTCATAAGACTCTGAGGGTTACAGCCCCCTTGGAGGTACAGAAATGGCCATGTTTCAATGCTGGTACTGCCTAAGAGCAATCAGCGTGGGAAGGATTTTGTTTCCTCTTGACCTCTGATGATCTCCATTTGTGTACAGTTGGTTACCAGGACTTTATATGCAGAACCACATTTGTTAGTACAGTTACATATATTTTATCATAAAAAAAGATTAATGATGCATTGCAGCCTAAGTCTTACATAGAATTTGACTTTTAAACAGTGAGGGCTGATTGTAGGAATGGAATGTGTATGTGCAAACCACTGCAAGCTTTCAGGTCCCTTCATGATGAGTCAAAGGCCAGGTGACTGAAGAGTGGCACCTTGGGCTGTATTTTTATATGCCTTCTTCTTGTGGAAGAAATATTTCTACAGAATATGCAGTCTTCCGTGTTTGGGTAACCCCACAATTTGGACCATTTTAATTAATGAATTTCAAACATCTCCAGGCTGCATAAAGAGTTGATTCCTACCTGGTGGAGGGAAACCCTAAAGGCTGTCATTATTTTTTCACTGTTTTCAATGGAAAACTTTGCTGTCTCTCATTTAATAGACTCACATTGAATTTACTTCCTGCCCTTTAATGATGGCCTGCTCACTTCCCTGGACTTATTATTTCAGAAGGCTTCATTTAAGAAAGTTCTTTCTGTAAATTAATGTACTGCAGATTTATTCTTCAGTATGTCCACATTTGATATATACAGTATTTAAGTTTGTATTCACTTAGCAAAGCATTTACGCCATTATCATGTAATCACTTCCAGTCCAAATACAGAATCTAGAGATTAATGTCCTATAAATTTCTCCTTGCAGCAGTTTTATTGCTTATATTAGTTATTAAGTTATGTTTGCATTGATCTTCCAAAATAGGAAAGATAGATAAGAGATTTGTTTATGTTTTAAATTAAAGTGAGTCTTTTACAGTCAGTTCAGACTGAAAGGCTAAAGATTATGGCACACACACTATCTTTACAGCTGGTCAAATGTTGCCAATCAAATTTGTGAAAGTCAGAGAGTTTTGACAGGGCTTTGTGAACTTCCATTATCAAAAGTGCTTTTCTTTTTTTTTTTTCTTTTTTTTTTTTTTTTTTTTTTTTTTGATGGAATGGTGATATGATTTTTTTTTTTCCTAAGGCCACTAAAAGCATTTTAGTTCATGATTTGGAAAAAAAGAGAAAAAAAATATTACTGTCTCACACTTGCAATGCTTTTTCTGTTAAAAGTGTCCTAAACTCCTTTATGTCAAGGAGACTAAGCAAAAAATAAATATCTAAGGCAACCCTTAGTTCCTAGAGAACCTGATGACATCCGTGTGGAGATGGTCAGCAGCTCGTCTTGGGACATAAATACTTAACAGCAGCTTAAGACAGGGCACATGGGTATTTTAGGATTCACTAAATCATAACTTCATTGTAACTGAAAAATCCATAGGGTCACTATTTTCCCTATGAGGCAGAGTGCTCCTATTTGAGAGTCCCACTGGTATCTGCTCCATTTAAGTGTTGTGATGTATTTGTTGCACTGGGGTGAGGAAAGTGGCTGAAATCTCAGCCTGATCTGTGTGCAAGGCTCAGATGTTACAAAGAAGAAATGAAATTATTTTCCATCTCTTTCTGATATCCAAAATTTCCTTCCAGTTTGAGCAACGTGATCTAAGACTGTTAAAAGAAATTTCGTGTATTAATCTCTAGATTTCATATGTACACATTATATGACAGATTGGACAAAAACTTCATTGGTTTATCAGATTTAAGAATAGAGCTCCACCACCAAAGGTTATGTGCTTACATCTGTTTACCCACACAGGTACTGGCAGTACCTGTGGGGTAATCCTGAAAAGTATTTTGCTTGGTTGATCTTTTCTTTCTGTGCATTCTCTAATTTTAGACAAGCTACTAACATATATATCAGTAATTCCCATCATGAACAAGCCAAAACAACAACAACAAAGCCCTAAGCAAACTTTTTGAAGCACATTTTATATGGTAAAATGTATATCATCTGTTATACAAGATACAACAAAGTATACTATAAATGTTTTATGAGAGATGCATAAAGTTTTCATTGTCCAAGCTAAATTTCTAACCCCTTAGAATGCAACTTAAGCACAAGCTTGTTGGGCTAGTCAGGAAGAGAAAATTTATATTCTCTGTTTCACTTCCTGAATGTCATTCCCATCCCTTTCTTCTTCTCAGTTATTAAAATGCACAAAGCCACTTCTGCCAGCCCACTTATCCCCTGCCACACTGAATCAGCGCATCCAGAGAGTGTTTCCTCTGTGCTTGGATCTGTCACAGATGGACTGGAAGAGCTGCTTTCTGGTGATTCAGTGCAGCAGGGGACACATGCTCCACCGACAGCAATGGTGCACAATTAGCATAGGCTAAAGGAGCAGAAAGGAAATTGTGGAGCAGACTGAAAAGCTGCAGAACCCTGAGCTGTAACTCACTCAGGGCTTTCCAATTCTCTTTGCAATAAGGCAAAAAGGCAAGTCAATAAAGCACTGAATATTTTTGTAAGCCAAACTATTGGCCTATTTTTGTACAGAATTATGAAATACCAATGGACTAAAGCTGACTTCCATATGAAAAATGTTCTTAGGGAGAATTTGTGGAACTCGAAATGATGAATTGTCTTGGGTTTGCCGTTCTTTAGTGAAGATTTACAGAACCCAACCTCAGTTTCCTTGATCATTTTAATACTTTAAAAAAGAAAAATGTTCTCAAGGGATTTTTACTGAGAAGGAGGTTTTATTGTGAGTTCCCCAGTACTGCCATGCTAATCAATAGTTATGACTGATTGCTGTGACTAATCCATAAGATATAGGTCTGAAACATGGAGAGTTTTTCAAAACTTTGTTCAGCATCTCCTAGGAGGGGAGAGGCCCTTCCATTTAGGTATGATTGGCTTATTCCAACCTTTGCTCCATGCTGTGCTCTCATAATTCTATCTGGGCATGAAAACCACCACACTCTCCAACGTGTCCTGCTGTCTCTCCTCTTCCAGCCCTGCCAGCATCACTGCAACATCCACGTGCTTGCCTGCTAAAATAAATAGCACTAATGATCTCCCCAGAAGCCTCTGCAGACTCTTTGGAACTTCTCCATTTTCAAGGTCACAACTCTGCTTGAGGTTGATAAATTCATGAATTAATAATACTTAGCACTTTTCATCCATGAATGTCAAAGGTGAGAAACCATTGTTAGTCCCATTTTTATCAAGGAGGAAATTGAGCTGTAGAAGTGACATGTATAAATTTGGAAGCCAATCAGATCCAGGAAAAGGACATAATTTTCTGCACTCAGCCTGCATTGTAGCCATTGCTTCACGGTGCCCTTTGTGCAACAGCACCGTCTTATTAAAGTTGAGATTTAAGTTCCACAAGAGTCAGGAAATTAAACTCTGCCACACAGTATGTTCATTGTACATTTTTATTGGACATGGCCTATACATTACCAAGTGATCATCCTTTTTTTTTCCAAAGGTAACTTTCAGAGAACCTTATAGTAGTAAGTGATGCATATTTCTTTGTTTATTCGAAGTCTTATTTGTTTAATACCATAAATGGGAACAAAACAACATGCATTTTATTGTTCTAGTTTTTATGACTGTACTAATCAAGAGCACTCTATTATTTTGCCTTTTAAAAAACTACTTTAGCAAATGTTTACAATATAAATAAACGTCTTAAACACTTTTTTGGTAAAGTCCAAGAACGATTCATATACTGGAGTTCTCATGAAACATGAGAAAAATAATGGTTAAGTACCCAGGGCAAAGATCATTCCTTTCTGGAAATGATCTCTTGTCACGCTTAATTTTGATATTTTTTGCAAAAATGTTTTATTCAGCAAGGATGTTCTGCCTGTTCCAGTACAAGCCTCATTTCTCCAAAGGATCTCTTGACTCTCTATTGTAATTCTTGTTTCACTCTCAAAACCCTTTCTTGAAATGAGTACTTCTAATAAGCACCTCTATTCATGTAAGCACTCCAGAAAATCCTCTAGATGGTTAAGAGGAGACCCTGAAGAAACACTCAGAACCGTCAGAGTAAAGCTTTTATCTCCCAGAAAACTCTGGGAGAGTCACTCTTGAGAAACACTGAATGCTCTGCCAGGCACGTCAGCTGCTATTTAGCCATTCAACAATTGAAATGGCTTCAGGTACAATCCTATGCAGAGCATACAGACAGTCCATTAACCCGGGGGCTGAAACAGGCAGGCTGGTTATTTGACAGGCTCTGGGCAGGTCAAATTTCTTGTTAAAATCCTGAAATTGCTTCTAGAAACAAAATGTAAGGTTTATTGTATTTATAAAAACTGGTTTAAGCTTAAATTAAGTATTAATTTTGTACACAGTTTGTTTTTGCAAATGGCAGCCATGATGTAAGACAAGTTACAATAGCGGTGGTCCTACCTATACTGATTTTATTGACATGATGGTTTTTTGCTTATTCGAGTTCTGGGCTTTTGTTTGGTTTTTTTTTTTGTAATTTCAGCAATACTTTCACTGAAATGCTTCTTTGTTATTGTCTCTGCTGCCTCAGACTGTATCATTTGTGTATTTGTTTTCAAAGAGAACTTAACAGAGGAGGGAAAGAAGTCTAAGAAAAATATCATAATGGTAATATAGTGGCTGGTGAAAAGTGGCAGATTTATGGCCTTAAGAAATGAAAGATGTCATTTATCTGTGTTGCCAGTGCAGCTCGTTCTTTGGCAACTTCTCCAGAGCAAGGCACCAGTACTCTCAGATCCTGAGCTTTAGCTACTCTGACCCTGTATGTGGGAGAACTGGGTCAGCTTTGATGTTGCAGAAGCTTTCTCAGTCCATACCACTTGTCAGTTCCTGCAGAGCAGGCCCTGTAGTTTGATTAGGGCGGCACTCTCTGCCTTTTGTGTTTGCGGGATTTGGCATTTACAATTTCTAGAACTCTGTATATATAAATCACAATTATTTCTGCACTGAAAGACTTACCTTGCTGAAATTAATTTCTCTTTTTCCTATCCTAATAGTTGCATCTACTTTACTGTAAAAGATTCCAAATAATATAGTCTAGTAATGTGGCAATTTCCTATGTTGACAAATAGTATAACTACCACTAGAGGGCTTTAATAAGGACCCAGATCTTACCTCTATTACACCCTTTCCAATCTGGAGGAATTTAATGGAAAGTGTAGTTGCCCATTTTTCTTTAAATAGGAAAGACAGGCTGACAGATTTTTTATTTTTTTTAATTAAATCAAAGTTCAGCCTGATAATTCATGTAGATAATTTGCTTCTTTAAAGTTCAGTTAAAAAAAAAAAGAGACAGAGAAATTTTCCAAGATAGCACTTGGAAAATGAAAGGTTCTCTTAGCTGTGAAGACTAACCTTAAAGTCAGTTTACAGCCTGGTCCTTTAAATGTCTTTCAGGTGTTTAGGGACAGAAACTCTTAGTTAGCTCTTAGCAGAGCTGAGTGAAGGGAGACCCAGGAGTTGGGGTGCTCATGTACAGCACAGCCCAGGCTCCAGCACTGATAGAAAGCAACAAAATTTCTCTAGGACCTAATGGCTAAAATTCATTTAATAATACTTAGCACTTACCACTTTGGGTACATCTTCAAAGAGCTGAACTAATAGCAGCTAATTTAATCTTCAAACAAACTGAGTGAGGAGCATTATCATTGCTGTTAACTGAGGGCCAGAGCGAAGGAATGGCACTGCAGAGAAACAAAAACGTACACCTCTGGCCAGCTGCTTTGTGCCTGACTTACAGGAAATGTTTTTAGAGGATTTAATCATGATGGGTATTTCAGGGTGGCTGCTGACTCCTCCCAAATCCTACGTAGCTGTTATTTTATAATCTAAAGGTAAATTCAAAGTTGTTTTTTTTTTAAAAAAAAAGGAAAAAAAGCTTTTTATGGGCCTGGAATCATATTCCCTTCTATAAGAATAAACTAAACTGTCAAGGAGAAGAGACATTTCAGTCCCTTCTCCCCAGAGCTGTGATTCTCAAGGGCCCCATTTAAGCCCCTTTACATAATTTGAAAAGAGGAGAGCAGCACTTTGAGCTGGGCACCTCGAGGGCCCTGATGGTCTCTCCTGTGACCCCACGAGTTCTGCAGCTCTGGGGGGCGTGCAGGTGGGAGTGCACAGCAGCAGGGGCTGTGCAGGGAATAGATAAAGGAATAATCAGGGACATAGGAGGGCAATGAATAGCCTATAAAGAAACAATGTATTTGCTTCTAAATAAAAGACAAGTCATGGCTGGAGGCTTATTTGATTTAGTGAAGCCATTTGCAGGTTTTATGTAAAAACTATCAAAAATCTAGATACCTGGGTTCACAGAAAGGATGTTTGATGAATTTCCAAAGTCTGTATTCGGCCTTCTCTGAAGCCTGCAGTAGGTATGAATTACAAGTCACATGCAAATTTAGCAAGTTTGGCTTTTGCTCAGGTTTAAGGACACATCCACTAGGATCACCTTCAGAAAAAAAGTTAGAGAATAATTGGTTTTCTGCCATTGTGAATCCAAAACCAAGCACAGAAGTGCACAGGTTTTAAGTACTTATGTACATATGCATATGTATATTTATATGCATAAAATTAACACCTAGTTTTAAGCACACAATCTAGTTGAAAACCAAAGACACCTAGTTTTACGCAAACACTACATATTAATATGTTTAAGTGTTACTTTTTGCAGGAACTGCAAAAATGCTTAGGTCAAGTAAAACATTTTAGTAAAATTGCAGGGCATTTGGAAGTATTATATATTTTGAAGTAAAGAAATGGAACTCTTTGCTTTAGGAATGAAGAATATTTTTTAGTTTTTAATAATTTTATTACTAATATTAGTATTCAAATATTTGTTTGGTTTTTTTTTTTTGTTTTTTTTTTTTAGTGAGTAGATTATTGCCTAGCTTTTTATCCAGAAGAGAGCAACTGCATTTCATTGCAGTGCTGGGCAATATTCCATGTTGTTCATGTTTCAAAACCTGGGCTTCAGTCCCCAGTCCTGCCTGACAGTGACTGGTCCAATGGAGCAACGATTCCTCCTGTCAGCCAAGTCAGTATTTCTGATGTGTGTTGGTTGTTTCCCCCTCCTGCCAGCATTCTCTTGCAATTCCACTTCAGAGCACCAGGAGATTGAGGTCTAGAGTGGTTATGGGATTTCACAGCTTATGGCACATGATAATGAAAAGCACAAATCTCCTTCATCTCTTCCTCTTGCATAGCTATTTTGTGGGGATTCTACTGTAGGAACACTCCCTGCATTGCACAAAATGGTGCACACCACAGTAACAACAGTATTTTTATTTTCATTTTTTTCAAGTTGGCTCATTTCACTGGCCTTGCACTTGTCATGGATCCAACTCAGGTGAAAATGAGAAATGATATAATACGGCATTAGCCATTGATTTGGAAGAAATGTGCAGGGCAGAAATTCTGGGTGCCTTAGGCAGGTAAGCAGTAATAGGTTACCTGCCTAAGGCATTAACTCAAAGAGCAGTGATAGTCCCTTCTACCTCTACAGAAAAAAAATCTTTGAAGAGGAAGAGGTGTAATGTGATCACAGAGCACTCAGAAATGTATTCATTGCTCTGCTTTGTCTTTGTAAATCTTTCCAATGTTCAGCAGGACAGCTGTGCTGTGGCTGCTAGCTATTAGGGCTGCACACTGCTTTTCAGATTTACAGCTGTGTGCTTGTCATTTCCAGATGCAGTTTTACTAAGACAGTCACTCAGGAAACGTTGTGAGAAGCAGCAGGTTTCCAGTAAAACATGCCCATAAACACCACGGTTGCTGGCAAAATAAGACTTACACCCAGATGCTTCAGGAGGAAAACAGTCTATTCTTTGTTCACTTTTACCCTGAGGGTTCAACTCAGATCCATAAATATGTACAATGGAGCAGCCCATCCAGCTCCGACAGGACACG
Source organism: Pyrocephalus nanus (assembly GCA_038380795.1). Lineage (NCBI taxonomy): Eukaryota > Metazoa > Chordata > Aves > Passeriformes > Tyrannidae > Pyrocephalus > Pyrocephalus nanus. The sequence goes on along the minus strand of CM076270.1, from coordinate 20,667,823 downwards.
TAATTCCCCATCTCGGATGCTTCTGCTATTTCTGTTGCATGGGTCTGTGCAAGGAACCTAACTGGGGCAAATAATTCAGGAAGCTGTTTCAATCAGGACTCAAATCGTAGGCTATGTGGTTATTTTTGTTCTCAGTTCAGCTGTGGCCAGTTGAAATCTGGGCTTTAGCTGAGAAACGCAAGCGTGAAACGCACAGAACTCCTGCTGCTTCTCAATTATCCCAACAGTATCCATTTCCAGTTCCTCCAGACCCTGGAAACAGCAGATTGCAGCACAAAAATTGCAAAGATTTAATTGGCACCTGACAAAGGATAAGCAAGGTGAGGACCACAGGCTGCTCAGGAACTGAACTTCTGTCAGACGAAAGCACTAACCAGATTTGGAGATTTCTGGGAGCAGTAGCTCTTCCTTATGTCATTGGGCTCCACATGCTCGCTGGTATTTGCAGGGACATGGCAAAACTTTGGTTTGCCAGAATGGGACAGAAAATTCAACAGTCCATAACATGTACAGGAGTTGGGAAGGATCTCCTGTAACTCCCAGTTCTCAGTATGCTTATTGCTCGTATCAGTGAAATTCTAAATACCAGAGCCAGCCAGACCTTGGAAACGTTTTTTTTCCTCTTTCTTCTTTTTCTTGCTGGGTCTCATCTGTTCACTTCTTTACATATTAGGAAAAATATAGTAAAGGATCATTCCCAGCTGTGATTTCCTCTTATATCCTTAATTTTTGTATGCTGCATTTTCCAAAATAGGATTATAACTGTGACTGGCAATAATGAATCACGTGACTGTTTTTTCTCTCTTTTGTTTCTCCCAGATTTTCTTCTTGAGTGAAAGAACTTCCTGAATGAGTTTCCACTTGAATGACAAGCAGCATGGGATGGCAGACTAGAAACTGTGTATCCATGTTGATGTTTGTCCCCCTGGTCAGAAGGGGAAGGGTATTTAGCCTACTTAGATGGGGCACCAGGTGCCCACCAAGCTGTGCTGTCACTCCCCTCCTCAGCTGGACAGGGAAGAGAAAATGCAGCAAAGGCTCCTGGATTGAGGTAAGAACAAGGAGAGATCACTCACAAGTTACTGTCATGGGCAAAGCAGACTCAGGGAAATATAATTGAATTTATTACCAGTCAAATCAGACTAGAATAATAGGAAAAAACCAAACAAAACAACAAATCTTAAAACACCTTCCCCCTAACTCGCTCTCCTTCCTGGCCTGACTTTACTCCCCATTTTCTCTGTCTCCTCCCTGGCAGTGATGAAGGGGGATGGGAATGGAGGTTTTGGTCTGCTCATCTCATGTCGTTTCTTCCACTGCTTCCTCCTCAGGGTGAGGACTCCTCACACTCTTTCTCTGCTCCAGAGTGGGGTCTGTCCCATGGGAGAGAGTCCTCCATGAACTTCTCCAACGAGAGTCCATCCCATGGGCTGCAGTTCTTCACAAGGATCCCTTCAGCCCTTTAGGAACAGACTGCTCGTGTGGGTCTCCCACAGGGTCACAAGTCCTGCCAGCAAACCTGATCCAGAGCAGTCACCCCACAGGGTCACAGCCTCACTAGGGCATCCCCCTGCTCCAGTGTGGGGTCTTCCATGGCCTGCAGGTCGATCTCTGCTCCCCCATGGACCTCCCTGGGCTGCAGGGGCTGCATGGTCAGCACCTCAGGCTGCAGGGGAATCTCTGTTCCCGTGCCTGGAGCACTTCCTCCTACTCCTTCTGCACTGAACTGTGTGTCCGCAGGGTTTTTGCTCTCCTATAGCCTCACTTCTCTCTCCAGGTCAAGTTGAGCAGGTATTTTTCCCCTTCCTTAGCACATTATCCCAGAGGAGTTGCTGCTGTTGCCGAGACGCTCAGCCTTGGACAGCAGCAAGTCTGTCTTGGAGCTGGCTGGGACTGGTTCCACTGGGCTCAGGGGAAGCTTCTGGCACCCTCTCAGAGAAGTCACCCCTGCAGCTCCCCCACTCCCCAAAACCTTGCCATGCAAACCCAATACAAACAGAACACTTTATCTTTCACTCTCATCTCTCTGATGGAGCGGGGCATTTATTTTTCTGGCAAGTGTTGTGTTTTCTTTTTAGCCTGTGTACCCCCTCTGTAGCACAGAAACCATTTCCTTATAGCTGTTTTTACAGTGCAGGGTAAAAGTTGATGTATTCATTACCAAGGCTCCCCAGGCATTTTTTTTTGTGCAATTTATAGAGATGTACTGAATGAAAGATATCTGCTGCCAGCTTGTCAGCCCGAGCGTGGGACTGCACAGTCCTTCCCAGCGAGTGTGTTGTCTTGTGACTCCTGCCTGCTCTCCAGTGGCTTTGGAAAAAAGCAAAGGGGACTTGGGAGCCAAAACAATAGTGACAAATTGAAATGTAGAAGTGATACTTCAGAACATCTCCTGCCCTTGAGCACATGGTGCAGAATGATCTTTACCCCTTGAGATCCTGGCTCATTCTGTAAAATGTTTCCGTTTCAAAAGATACACATGCCAAAAAAGCAACTTTTCCTCTTTCCTGAGAATCTAATTAAAATATATAAGATAGTACAAGCAACGTATCAATAGTGCTCTAATGTACAAATTTTGCACCTACTGCGTGTTGACCAGATTGACACTTCTTGTAGGAGAAAAAAAAATGTATTTCCCTGAGGATTAAAAGAAAAAATATGTTGACATAAACTGCTTAGAACTGTGAGCTGAGAATGCTATTCCCAGCCAGTGTCAGATTTTCTTCCTAAAGGATGACGAGCTTCATCGCAAATGAAAATCTCTATTGCTTTAGTAGCTTTGTTTGTCATCTGGCTTCTTTCACTCTTTCTGCGTGGAAATGTTCCCCCTATGAATGTTTTTACTTCTTTCACACTTTATTTTTTCAGGTGTGCCTTGAGATTGGCAAGACAGTGCATAAAATACCAAACTTTGGAAATTTCAAAATAAGATTTTTTTTGCAGTCTCTAATAGAAAAATATTTCATTATGCATTTTAATACAACCTTATTATTATTAATGAAGATTAATTTATAAATTATTAATTTATCTTAGGATTTGCTTCCTCATTTCTTTCTCTGTGTGTCTTGCCATTTTTTTTTTTCCACTGGACACAAGAGTGTCAGACTACCCAGACTTCACTGCATTTCCATCTCAATTTCAGATTTCAATTTTACTTTTTGTTTCTTTCGTTCTCTTTCTTTTCACCTATTTGTAAATGCAAGTCTGAACTCGTGATTTTCTCAGAATATTTATTTATTTTTAGGAGTTTTAATTCCTTTATATAACTTCAGTTGCTATAAATGAAGAGATTACAATCTAGCCTCTCGCTGGTTTTCACCACGTCTCTTCTTGCATTGCTGTTCAGTGAGTACCCCAGCAAACAGCATTCCTTGACCTGCTGACATCTCTTGCTTTTTGCAGCGACTTCTAATTTTGTCAGAGGTGATGTGGTCTAGCACAGCTTTGGCAATGAGATCCTCCAGGGCTGTCAGCAGGAGCAGTTATGAGCTGTTCATGCAGCTACAGGTCCCCCCAGTCTCTCTTACCTGGCAGGTTCAGCTTCTCTACAACCAAACCACACCATGAGATGTGTGCAAGGGAAGATAAAGACATTAAATTCATTGAAAGAACTAATTAATGCAAACAAGAAGAAGAATTGCCTTCTAGCATTGAGCAAGATGCTTCCTTCCATTAGCAGAGGCTGCATTTGGGTCACAATTAAAAAAAAAAAAAACCAGTAAGATAAATGTTTACTTTGAGTGAGTGTGAATAGCAAACCAAAGGTATTAGTCAAGATTTTCTGGAAGCACCTTTTAATGTGGATCCAGTTCTGAACTTCTGCATATACTCTATAGTTAGATGGTACAGTGTCAACAGGATGGCTTTTGAATCATTAATTGAGGTGTATGATTAAAGGTGATTAGGCAGTTACAGGTCAGGGAGAGAAAGCTGATTCTTTGCCTCTTGTATGCTGTTTTCATGGATTCTGCTGATCACACCATGGAGTCAGGGAAGGGTGAAGCACAGTGGTTAGGTCACCTTAATGAGGGCAAATAAAATGTGTTTTTTCCAAAGAGGTGGAGAACCTTCTTAATTAGACATTTGTGGAACACTATTACTTTTTTATACGGTTTTTTTATTGTGGTTGTTTTCCCAGGAACCTCCATTTAACAGAGGGATGTTTTATGTGGTATGTTCTGGCTTTGTGCATGGAGGTAGAAGTTTGTTGTTTTTTTTTTTTTTTTTTTTAGGAGCAAGGAATATGTATAATATATATAGTATTTATAACTGCTCTTTAGATACACTGTCTTTGTCACTCAAAAATAATAGAAATAGCGAGCTTTTCATATACACTATTTTTTTAAATATGCTATTTCCCAACATGACTTTCTGGGGGATCTGTTTGATTATGCTTTGTAGTTTCATAGGTCTGGCACTCTGCAGTAAAAAGGTCTATAAAAATTCCTTTATAATTATTTTAATAGATGAACCTTTTTCATAGAATAAAAGACTAAACAAAAAAGTCCAAACCAAAAAAGTCTCAACCAAAAAAGTCTCCAAGATAACGTCAGCTATAAAATACATGTATCCGCCGTATTTTCAATGTAAATTACAAAACTTTGGAATCTTTTAAAGATTTAGAAAGTCTTTCACATCCTTGGCTTTTCTGTGTGAACTAACCTAGAGTGGCAAAGGAACCCGAAAGGGCCAGCTCCCTGAAACTGCAGATACTTGGCCATCTTCTGGAAGGAGCAACTTCCTGAACAGGCTCCCTGGGGGATTTGTGTGGATGAAAACAGAGGAATAAGAAATAAAAAAAAAAAGGTAAGCACACAGCTACTTCTGCTTTTGAGATGATTTAGTAAGAACAAGCTTGTGTCTTAAATGTTGTACTTCATCAGAACTTCACTCTTGGATGCTGGGAGGATGCTTGGATGAGACAGTTGGAGTTTCTATTCCAGCTTTTGGAGCTGGATGTCTAAGCCTTTTCTTTCAAAGCAGAACTGCCATGGAGGAGCTAATGCCCTTATTTAATATAATAACTCTGTGATTAATATATCCTGTCAGTGTGTGGGAAACCTGAATTCAATTTCCTCCTGTGCTTGAGGGATTTGAACTCCAGACCACACAAAGTGACCTGATCAGCAAGCTACTGCATTCTGTGGGTGAAGAAGACTCTCTTCATGCTTTGTAAGATGTCCAAGCAACATGCAAAGCCAAGTATTAAAGAGGCTGATTTCTCTGTTGCCTGGTGATTAGTGTTATGAAAACACAGGGTGCTGAACCCAGATTTTCCTGTCTCCTCTGTAAGGGTGCTGGATATCAAAGGTGCCTGTTCTAGGCCTGTGCTTGTGGACTGTGAGCTGGTGGGTTTTTTCTGATAATCTGTGTCTGAGCTTTGCAGATCCAGCAATGGATGTGTACCCAGTAACTGAAGCCCAGAGGACCACAAAAGTGTGCCAAACTTCCCCCTGCTGTCTGAAAATGTCCAGAAGCACAGCTTTAGGGAGCAGGACACCCTGAACACCCAAAAGGGCGATGAAACCATGGGTGACAATCAAGCAAGTCTGGAGGGTTGTAAATTTGGCAAGGGCACAGGAATCTGCCCAGAGTTTTTTTATGGTTCAAGAACCACTCTTCCTTCAAAAGCTGAAGCAAAGGATGACATTTTTTATGAAGTTAGCTTGTTTGCAGGCCAATACCATGCTTGGCTGATTGCATTGGGTATGGTTGCCTTCTATTCCAACTTGCTGTTATGCTGTTACATTTTATTGGTTGCTTAGTTATTTTCATTCCCAGTGCCACAACAGCTCTGAAACCAATTGTGGATGTGTGTAGGTCAAGGGGAAGGAAAATTAAGGGTCATCTTAAGTTTATACAGTGGTGCTTTTTCATTTTCTATCAACCTAACTACATTGAGGCTCCCTGTCGGGTAAGCTTTTTTTCCCTTGTCTGTTATTTTCAAAGAAGAGAGTGCATATGACAGTCTGAGAATAGCACCAGCCTGAACACAGATGGTAGGGATTACACCACACTGAGCCTTGACCTTCAAAAGCCTGCCGTTTCTTTTCAAGGTTTCTCTTCTTTGACAGGTGTACTGGCTTTTGTCAATTACTTTCATTAATGCCTTTTTTTCATTATGATCAATTACCTGGGCTTTAGACCTTGTCTTAAAATTACAGCAAAGCAGGTTCCAAGTTGAAAAGCTGAAACTGTTTTCTGTATTTTTTTCCCCTTTGTGTTGCCCAAGAGTTCTCTGAAGCACTTGAAGATTTGACTCATAATGGAGAAATGTCATCCAATTTCTACTCATTTCTATCAAGCACTCGGTCTATGAGATTGTGGCTGGTGCACAAGGTAAGGACTAACCCATTTAATCACAGATCAAGTTTGCAGGGTACTGTATTTCAAAGATATTATTTTCTGAGATGTTAAATATTATTAAAATATTAAATATGGGAACGGAAGTTAAACACTGATTTTAGAATGGGGAAGGAAACTTTGCACAGGCCAAATGAAAATCAGCTATTCCAGGCCAACTCCATTGAATTCAGTGGTATTCACTGGTACAGATGAAAACAGCATTTAGTCTTTTCTTCATTCGAGATACTCAGAAGCAGGTCAGAAATTCAAATGTTTGTTGGAAACCTCATGAACTGAACAGCCAGAGCCATGGCACTCTGCAGAACTGGGCTGCTGATGTAAGAACAGATTCTCTTGGGAGTTTGGTTTTTCTCTGCTGATTTGGGGCTAGCTGAAAATGCCATAAATGGTTTTCCTTCACATCATAGAGTGATTTCTGTGACTGTAAGAAATGTGGGACTCAGTGGCCACTCAAGTAGAACATTGCATATTTCTCCCAGTGTTCGACATCTCACCAAAAATATCTGTTTCGATTTTATTTCCAATAGACTTTCAAACTTCTCTGCTAACAACCCATTTGTCCCAAACCTGAGAGTATCTTTTCAGAATATACATAATAAGGAATGAGACCATAGCTGCCAGTTTATGACATTGAGGCAAAATGAGACTCTCCATCCCCTTAGGCCTTTTATGGTCCCCTTGCTCTCTGCAGCCAGAACCAGGGGCAGAAAGGCTGGGTCAGCTCTGACCTGCCTGTGCAGTTTTTCCTCAATCACACAGGAGAGCAGCAGATCATGGTGGGGCCTGGGATCTCTTTCCCAGATGACTGGCAGTGGATGGTTTCTCAGGAGCAGTAGAGATGAAGGGAAGAAGGATTGAAATGTTTTTCTGGCTCGGTGCCTCCTTTTATGCAGTGCTGCAACTGGAGGGACAGTCTAGTCCCAAACCAAACCTTAAAAGGTGCCAACATACAGGACAGCCAGAGGGACAGAAACTCCTCATGGTCCACAAGGGAGATAAGCAATTAACGCTCATTAATGTTAATAAGAGTTACTGTGTAAATCCTCTGTTTCCTGGACCAAGCAAAAGAAAGTCTAAAGCCATAATAAATCTGCCTCAAATTTGGTAATATTTGTTCCAACTACAGTATAATCACTAGAATAATATTGTGGTGCTGTAAAACATGTTGAAATATAGTGTTACATCATCACTGCTATTTGTGACTATAATTTTATACAATAAATTATGGTGCAATCCGTGGCTTGGGATTAAAATGACAGCTTTAATATGGCATTTTTAGTCTGCATAATGCTCTTGGTTCAGGACAGTAAGAGTTTTGATCTAAAATAAATAGGTGATAAAAAAGCCACATGAGATTTGCTTTCATTTTAAAGCTTCATTAAAAAAGGATTTATCATTATCACTAAATATGAGGGGGAAAAAATCAAAATCTGAAATGCTCCATAAATTAACTCCATTTTTACCACATGACTTATAATTTAAAAGTTACTTAAGAAACAAATGGTATTAATTTCCCTTAAGAATCTCAATCACATACAAAAATGAGCTATTCACTTTGAAAGCCACAAGCTACACCTAAAAACTAAAACCAGAGTAGGGTTGTTTTTCTTGTTTCAATACTGAAATGAAAATTATTTTCAGACTTCTGATGAGATTTTTACGTCAGCTTTCAGTAAATGTAGGTTAGATCTCTCTTGAGTACTCTGCAGAGAACAATGGGTGAGATAAGCCAAATATGTGCAGCATTCTGGTGTGGTTTTTGTTGGTTTGTTACATACATTAACTTCTGGAATGTTCTATATCTAAAAATAATTTGCTCAAGTGGAATCTTCCAAAAATTTAATACAGTACCAACAGTTATCTGCAGGTTTGGAAGATGCTTTAGCAGTCACAGGAACTGAGACAGATAATCTTACCGTTGTGGGCTTGTACTTATTTAAGTATCTGATTATTAATGATACCCTGTAGAATAAAACTCTGTAGTACATAAAAAACCCTCATAAAAATACCAAAATCTTTGTCTAAATGATGTATAATCACACTTATCAGAAATAATATTATTCATTGTTGAAAGTGTACTTAATTTGAAAATGTGTTTCACATGCTGCCCCCTCCAAAAAGAGGTTCATAAAAGTTTTCAGCAAAGCATTTTTTCTTTGTGATATATAGTTTCATTTTATTAAAAACCTATGATTGTTTCTACTTTTTTTTTCCAGAGAGAGACATTGTATATAATGAGTTAATATTTTATGATTCTGCCCTGAAATCACCTCTTTTTGTTGCTGATTTGAGCTTAAACTTAGAAAATCTCTTGGGCCTTTATGTATTGTCACTGTATGAAAATATGGGAAAAAAAGAAGACAGAACAAACTTCAGTGGAGTGTTTGTTTATTGCTAAGCCTGTGCTTAAGTTATGCTGAAATGGACCTGACTAAGATAAATTCCAGCAGAAAAGTAAAAAAATCATGAATTACAAATGTTTGATTGTTCAGCAGATCATTCCTACTGAGATGAGCATGAGTATCTCTGAAAGGTGCACTCTGTAAGAGTTTATATGAGTAGAGTTTGCACAAGAGTTTAGAACTACCAGAGAGAAATGAACTCAGGTCCAAAATGGAAATCTATTGAAAACTTAGGTTCGGTTCATAATTATAAGTACTTAGCAAGAATCTACAGATTTTAAGATCTGCCCAAGCACATTATTGTTGTGAGAAACTATCCCAAAACTTGGTGCACACTTTGCTATTTAAAGTTTTGTTCTTTAACTGGAAAGCTCTTAAACAGACAATATGTCAAATTAAAATAAAATAATCTGTTATTTTTCATATTAATGACATAATTGTATTGCACCATTATAAAATTACTTTCAGTCTAATTATATGTAGGCAGAGATTACTGATAATTAATATAACAAATAATTTTGACTACTTACAAGATGATTATTGCTGTGAAATAACACGGGAACCTCTGATATACTGTATTATCTCAGGGTTAAATACGGGTCTGTGAATGGCTGTCATTTACAAGCCCATCTAGTAGCATGTTTTATACCCATCTTATCTGTAAATCTCTTTTTTTTTTTTTTTTTAAGATACGTGATCTAAAATTTAAAAGTAAAATTTAATTTCCTCTCCTTACCAAATATAATGCCTCAGTACCAGGCTCATGCTTCAAGATCCATTTCACTAAGGAATCATTTTCATCTTCTGTCCTCTGTGTTGCCTCTTTATGTCAGATATTTTTACGTGTTTTATGTTTTTGGCTGACCTTATCTTCCCACTAACACTGAAATACCAATTGCTGCTGCAGATACCAGTCATGCAGCTTCCCTAAAGTCTTTGTGACCTATTAATCAAGGTGAGAAAAAATTCACAACTATGAGAAAGAAAGACCCCTTTAAAGTCAGGGTATAAATTAGGCAAAGTAAATTAATTTTCAAAATCATGATTCTCTTCCTGAAATGAAATTTCTGGTATTCTGTAATAGATGTACAAGACAATAGCATGAGTTGTGAGTTAATAAAACATCTCTAACAAAGCACCACAAGCCAACATGTCAGCTGAGCATCATCCAGAGATGTTTATAAAGTGAACTAAAACTGTTTTCTTTTTCTCTAAAATTTCAGTTTTATGGTTTTGTAACACCACTGATTTTATTGGATGTGGAAGTATTTCACAAAAGGCAAGGTTTATTTTGGGACCTTACCATGATTCTGGGGTCTTAAACCATTATATAGATTGCTACTGTTAATATTATTGCTAAGCTAAGCAAAATCTAAAATGGATCTCAGGGCTCTCCACAAACACTAGAATTGGAAAACCGAAATGTTCTTTTCAAAACACTCTACAAATTTTGAGAAAAATACACAAGATTTACCAGAATAAAACTCGTAATCCTCTCTCACTATGTTGTTGTATTAATGCAATAAGCCAAAAATATCCTCTACATACTAAAAAGATTAAGTATATTCTGAATCCCAGCCTAAAGGTTTAAGGTGGAGATACTGTTTCAGATCTTATTCCTGTGGAAATTGGGTCCAAGTTATAACAGCTTTGATACCAGCTTGTTCCTCAAGCTCTTACTTGCAGGCTGAATTGGGTTTAAGAAAAACCTTCTTTGGGAATTTATTATTGCATTGCTCATAAAACAACATCCCATGGTTTTATTTCACTAGCTTGTGACATACAGAAATCAGGCAAGGATTAACTGACTGTAATACCAAACATATTAGAACAATCCCTTTGTACCTGACAGCAAATTGCAAACAGCAGCTCTGAGCCTGTAAGCTGTGGAGTTCATATTTCAGAAGTGCTGAAATATTCTACAGCTTATTAAGACTTGATACTTATTGTTTCCTCTGATGGAAAACGCAGTATTCCTCCAAATATTTGCAGTTCCAGCAAGGAATTGGTATTCTAAGAACAGAAAGCTTGGGAATTTTTAAAGCGACCTTATTAAATTAATAAGCTTAAGTAATGAACTAATGGAAACTCTACTGTCCTCCTAGACATGCACATACCACCATCTTCATGTAATCCATATTTTGGCATTCAGTACAGGAATACTTGTAGCAATGTTTGGAAGAAGTGCTTAAAAACTTTATAACATCTTTTACCCTGTGACTTGTACAAAAGGCCTTTGCACAGGGTGTAAAATACTCTACAATATAAGTTAATGCAATGCAATCAAATTGGTTGCAATGTGATACATGATAATTTAATAATCCAGAATATTTTATATGTAAAGCTAATAAATGCTAAAATTGTGATGAGAAGCAGCTTCAGTTTTAGCATTAGCTCATGGACAGAGATGAATAGAGAGTGAAAAGGCAAGGTATTTCAGAAAAAGAGAATTAATATTCTATTTTGATTTGTTCTTGTTCATTCTTTTTTAAGAAAGCAGGTGTTGCTATATTGGACAGATAGCAGGAAAAAAGGGACATTTTTTTTCAGAATACCTGCACAAGTTACTTAAAAATTTAACATATATGTAAAGACTGAGCAGAGAATTATGCAAATATGTGGAGGATTCTCTTACTTTTTTGAGGATATCATATGGCTGCCTGTGCAGCAGGCTTTGCAGGCTGCCCTTGCCAAAAATGTGCAAAGGCAGAAACATTTTATTTCTGTTCACACTATCAAAATTTAGTGGAGTTGAACCCTTCAGGAAAGAGCCCTGACAGCTTCCAGGACCACACTTCAAGCAGTGCAATACTGCTGAACACGGCTGATAAGCAACATCACAAACCTCCCTGGCAATGCTGCTTTTCTGTGGAGATTCTGCTTTATGTACATTCACTATCTTACAACATCTGCATCTTGTGCTACTATGCTGCCATTTGTGCTCAGGTAAAAAGAAGGAATTTGCTTTTTAGGGAGTAAAGTGTGCTTTGAGGGAGAGTCTGGGCTATAAATCCAGCCACAACTACAGATGCATTTTGCCTCAGTGTGAATATTAGAAAGCCATGAAATGCCTATGTGTAAAGAGATGCACAAAAAATGTGATATGGGACCTTTTCTTAATACAGACATTCATTTATTCCTAAATTCCACTGAAAGGACTGCAGAAACATTTGAATTATTTTTTAATGCATAGATGTATTGTAGTACCTTTTCTTCTTTTGTTTCGTTTAGCTAAAAGCTACTTAAAGACTGCTTCAGAAAGAGAAATGCAATGTTAGAAGTTGAAATGAAGCCAAAGTGTGCCCTTGCTTACAGGTCTAACTGCCATATGAAGAGTACCAGGCACCTGTTGCCTTGAGCTGTTTGGTATTCATTGTGTTTATTTTGTTTTTAATACCAGAGCCAAAGCACAGCTTTATTTTATAATAAATCAGCACATTTCTTCACACAGTTTAAATGTAAGTATTGCAAAGGACGACTTGCTGTGCATTTCCCAACTCCCAGATACTTTCACGTTACATTCATGGATAGGTGGATGTTTCTTCCTTGTGGGTCTGAAGAGAATTTCATAAGAAATCTATCCTCTGTTTTAAGAAGTTGGCTAAGGTTCCTTTCAGTATAGGATGGAGATCTCCCCCTCAAAAATATCACTTGAGGGAATATTGTGTTCTCCACATCCTGCTGGATCCATTATCATTAGTTAGAGCAGGTAAGCAGATGTGCAGGTTGCATAAACTCAGGACAGTATTTATAAGGGAAAATACAGACTAGATTATACCATTCTTACTAATTTGCACACATGCTAGCCTTGTCCAAACACATTAGGTGTAATTGTCTCCCTCCCCAAAGATCTCTGAATCACACTGTGGTGGACCATAAGGTCAGGAGAAGAGGTAATTGCCAGAGCAGCTGTCATCGAGCAAATGACTCAGCTGAAAAGTCTGTAAAGGCCTCTTGCCTTTCCCAATAGCCCCCTACAAACTGCAGCTCCACGGTGAGGTTGTTGGTCCTGAGAGAGCTCCAAACACTGCTCAGGTGGGGTTAAATTTTCACATTTAGCAGTGGCTAAACATAAGGGCCAGTTCTTGGCTGCTGCATTTCTGTTCAAGGTAACCATTTCTATTTTGAGGGGCTGGTGAGCAAACACCAGTCTGCCCACAGCACAGGGTAAATGATCGTTCTTTTGTGTAAATCCAGAACACTTATAATGCAGTTATTGGGCTCAGTCTAATTTTGACTTTGTGTCAAAGCCATTAGATTTAGGCCAACTGCGGTGTTTAAAACAGGATCAAATTTGGGTAACCACAATCAGTTTAAATGCCAAGGCAATTTGCAATCAAGCCTTAGGTGCAGTGAAAGGGTTCTTACATGTCTTGAAGTGCCACTTTGAAAATGGAGGCATCAATTTCAATTTTTAGAATGGAATGTCAGAAATATATTAGAACTAGACAATCTGACTAAGCATTTAGTCAGATGAGGAGGGTTTGAGATTAGAAATCTAACTGGTTTCTGGAATTCCAGTTTTCCTACAACCTGTTCCTACTGACCGAAGGACTCTGTAAACATTTGCTGAGGGTATCCCTGGCACTGTTGTCGCTTGATCCATATTAATCATTCGGATTAGATCTATCCCAGCTGTTTTATAGGCCAGCATTTCAGTGTTCTAAAGCTCTTGAAATGAATTGGTGCACAAGTGAAGCCCCTCTAGTCTACAGGGTCATTGGAGAATGCCTTGGAATGAAAACCCCTAAGGTCAGTGATCCCAGCCTACAGAGGGTAGGTCCAGTTCACCAAACCACTGGAGAAAAGAATTGCTTAAAGAGTATCTGCCACATGATCAGAAAATCACCTCAACACAAAGCAGCAACATCAGCCCTCTTATTTAGTTGTATGATGTGACATTACCAACTTCAGCAGCATAAGTTTTTATTTAGACTGGTGTAAGTAATTAAGACAGAAATCCTGAATTGATTTAATTCATTGCACAGGATTATTTTTTCTGGGAGATACACTCAGACTGGAAGTTCAGATGTTGACAGTACAATAGTTGGATTTGTATTTTTTCCCCCTTACATTCTCCCCAGCCCTCCATCTTTGCTTGCTTTGTTTTGCTGCTGTTTCCCTTTCTTTTGGAAGTCCAGAGGTTGAATAATGTCGGTGTGTTTTGTCATTGAAGACTAGCAAGATACAGATGATTCCTTACTGTGACTATCTTCATGGAGTTTTTTCTTGTCTCTCATAAAACCCTCACAATTATCTATCTGGATCACAGACTAATTATTAACTGTTATAATCTCTCTATCATGAGTACAGAAGACTTTTTAGACATGGCACCTGTTTGATTACATAAGCACACAACTGAGAAAGGTTTGTTTTTATTCTGGCAACCTTCTGTTGTCCCAAAATCAGTAGGGACTTCTGTTTTAAAACACACATAATATACTACTATTTTGTAATTACTTACTTTCATACTTCTATCAAATGTTTCACAATGTTTGGTATTTCTCCTCAAGTTCCATTTCCTGGGGTAATGTGATTATGTGAGACTCCTGGGTACCATTTAGGAAAAATTAATTTCTTTCTCTTTTAGAAAGTGTAAAAACATGACCCAAGTGCATGCTAAAAGCTGGAAAGCCAAAAAGGCAATTAAAAAGAACTCAAAGTTTATTATTTAAAAAATAAGGTTCTTTAAATGCAGTATTAATGATTTTTGGAAGGACAAGACCTGGGACAATCAGTTTGACATGGCTATAACTGGAGTCTTACATTGTGTATATACAGAAACAGATCTAGAATTAACAGATAGTGTCCTTCCACGTTCCTCTGTTTTCTTAGCTTCCTGTATAAGAAATCAGTTATTTCTGTTTGCTCAGGGAAATGATGTAATTGCTTTGCACTTGTAAAATTAAAACCCTTGTAACTAAGTTGAACTTTTTACAGTATTAGCAAACTCTTTCTAAATTATGAGATATTAAGCTGGCAGGCAATACATCAAAATTAGCAATTATATTAACATAAATTTTTTAAACTTTCTTTAAATTCATAGGGGAAATAATTATCAGTATTCACTAATAACTTCATGTATTCTTACTTTATCTGCCCTTGAAAGGGCATCTGCTTTTTCAAGGCAGATAAAGTCTGCCCACAGTCTTTTCCTCACCTATGCAAACTATGAAAGTAGGATGAAAATAGCCTTCTCCTGAGTCCTGTGGACTACTTTAGCAAATATTTAACACATATTTTTGATTGAATCTGTAGTCAGTGTCCTCAAATAGACAAAGGTATCAGATTAGGATAGCCAGGATGAAATAATTAATATCAGGGGAAAAAAAAAAAAAAAAAAAGGAAGCTCATCTCAGTTCCTTTATAAAGTGCCAAAACATCAATTCATATTATTTGTGGTTAAGGTTGTTATCTTTATTTCAGTAATATATGAAAGTAGCCAAATATTCAGTTTCATAAGCATGTCAAAGCGCAGGCTTCACTCCTAACTTAAACCATCACGACCATCTGCAATAAAAATCATTCTCGCTTTGGTTTGCTGCACCATTTTTAAGCTTGTAGACTAAACATTCAACCATTGCAAGCAGCCAGCAGCTTTATTACTTCTCCTGCCCCTGCAGAGGCATCCTGGATTCAATTTGTCTAAGTACATCAAAGTATTCTAATTCTGAAGTACCCCAAGCATTTTGGAAAGTTTAAAGGCTATTTGTCTTCTGAAATGTTTGAATGTAAGTTAAAATGAAAATTGTCTTGATGATTTTTTTCTAGTTTAAATGACTGTCACATTTCTGTTCTGAAAAAGCCCCTGGAGCTCCAATGTACAGTTTCCTCCGCTCTTTTTTCCCTCCAAGTAATTGTAAGTGAGCCAGTTTTAAGTTACGTGGTGAGCTTGGCTTCCTTCATTCATAGAATCCTCTATTCCCGTAGAGCTCGATGAATTCAGCACTTGCTAATGCCATCAATTTGTCTCAGCTTCTCTTCAAGCTTCCCCCCCGTCCTTTCTTTAGCGCTAAATTGCAAATAAATACACAGTCAATTGATCCATCAGGCTAAGACTGCAATTAGCTAGTCCTGGGCTAAAAGTGAGAGGAATGTCTGAACTGGTTAATCAGTATTCAGCAAGCAGAAAATTAGATGAAATAGGGTTATCTGGCCCAAACAATAGTCACAAAATAATTTTATTTTAAAATATATTAAGTGCTTTGAAATATTTTTAAAAATTGTGCAACTAAATAACTGGTAGTATGGCAGGAATTTGCTGATTTTTTACTTGTGGGTTTTTGAGGTTTTTTACATTTATTTCAGTCATTGTGTGTAATATTAAGTCAACACCTAGACAGGCTTTCTGATAGCACCTTTGTCCATTCAAAACTCCTCCAAAGTCATAAAATTCTCGTGACTGCACACATATGTTTTTGCAACTGGGTGCATGATTTAGATATTATAAATATGTATGCATTCAAATTGACCTATATAATCATTAGGCTGAAAAGGTCTTGTGAGGTCAGCTTAGTCCATTCCCCATGCTCAGGACAGAGTAAGCTGGGCCTATGTAATTCCTACTGATGTCAATCCTACCAGATGTTTGTCAAAAAAGAGACCTTGACAGGATCAGAAGGTCACCGCTAAAATTGGCTGTTCTGGTGAGTCTCTCTCTCTAAACTGTGATTTTTTTCCTACTAACATGAATTTTCCTAAAATGTAAGTCCTGTTACTTTTAGTTTTCTTAACGAACAACACACATAACAAGTTATGAGCTTCCGTTTTCCAGTATCTTTCTGTGTACTTGTACTGTGTCTTGTCTGTGTACATTTCCTAATCATCCTTTTCCTCTGTATCACCAATGCCCTGCTTGGTCAATCATTATTTCCAGATCATGTGTTGCAGTACTTTGAATTCTCTGTTCTCCTCTGCATCTGAGTTTTTTAGACCTTCTCCCCTCAGTCTCTCTCTCTCTTGAATGTATCATCCAGAGCTGAAGCTCAAGGGGAAGGACACAGAGATACCTCTGAAGAGTGTGCAAACTGATTTCTGTGGGCTTTTCTCTTGGTCTTACAAGGGGTGCCACAGCAGTGTGAATGATACTGCAGCCTGCAGTCATTTAAGCAAATGGAAACACCGAAATACGTAAGTCCTGATTAGAGTCAGTAAATAAACTTATTATAAACTTCTGTCTTGTGTGCCCGAGAATGAAAAGTCCTATTAAGATGAAATCTCACTTGTGTAATTTTTATTTTTTTAAGAGGAAAGGACAGGCTATTTAAAACTGATGTGCCATTTTCCCTCCCAGGCTGGTAACCTGTATGGCTGCATACTGTTTCAGTCCCACAGTATTAGTTACCACAAAATTACAGACTTGTGAGAAGAAAAATGTAGTACAATACGTTAAAGGATGTTTAAATATAGCCCTTATTTTATAACTTGGTACTATATTCCCATTTTAAAACTGTCAATGAACTGCTGGGAATTTTCTTTTTCTTGCTGATCCTCTTTAAGAACTCTATGAATAGGAGAGAAAACAACTTCACTGTAATAAAAACAGGGATTTGTTTTCTTTTTTTAAAATTGAGGCACTGGGTAAAATAAAGGTCATTGCAACAACCTTTGAAAGAATAGAAAGAGTAATTTTCCCCCTTTTTCTTCTTTACTGGTTTTCAATGCAATGTGAAAAATCATTTTTAAGTTTGCCCATCTGTTTTACATAAAACCTTAGCTGACCTTACACAAAGTGAAACAAATGCACAAAAAGCTTTGCTGTTGGGCTCTTGCCAGTAAGACGGAGCAAAAAGAAAAGAATATGTAATGTTAGATCCTGCTCTGGTGTAAATTAGCCTAGTTCCAGTGGGGACTTAGGTTGATTTATACCAGCAGAGGCCGAGGCTTGTACTTATAAAAGCCAGACTTAGACCCAGCCCTGCTACCATTGAAATCACCTGAAGCTTTGCTGTCGATTCCTGTGGGAGAAGGACCCTCCCTGAAGGAGACACATTTGGTATAAACAAATAGAAAAATCACCTCCATCTAAGCAGCTGGTGGAACTGAGCAACTTGAGGAGAGAGGTTGCAGTGTAAGTAACTGAGACTGGGGACTGGAAAGGTGTGAAGTGAGGCTTGACTGCACCCTGACTTTGTGCTGCTGCCGTACCAGGTGAGCTCGAGTGCGACCCAGGCTGAAGAGATGCTCTGCCATCAGACTGGAAGCAAAGAGATTCTCAGCACACAGCAATGAGGTTCATGTCCTGCTGCTTTCCTCCTGGCAGCCTGACCCAGCTCCTGCAGCGTCATCAGAAGTGAATCCTGAGGAAAGGAGGCAGTGCCATGTATGGAATTAGACGAGGCGTGCAGAGGCAGAGCACACCAGAAAAAAATCCCATCTTATCCTGCACTTCAGTAACACTTCTGTTAATGTGTCTGAGGAGGGAACTGTGGCCATTATATCAACACTCCAATCTAATATGATTAATGAGTATAAAGTAAGGTTCAAGCTTTTAATTAAAAAGGCAATCATAAGTTACTGAACAGTGAAGGTCTAGCTAAGTTTCTCAGAAGTAGGTTATTTAATAGAATGAGATGCCCCAAAGAGGCAAGGGGCCAAAAATCTCTCCTGAGTTATATTTTATATTCAGGTACCGACTTTGATTTATAATGGAGAGCAAAACTGGATCTATACAGAAATGAGCACATATATATGTATGTTACAGTGTGCATGGAGGGTGATATCTACATTTAAAGATTGTCTAAACTTTCCATTTAAGGCCAGGTTTTCCTATTGTTTGTTAAATTGCCACACTTCTTAGAATGAAAATTCTTTGCAGGATAACTGTCACACTTTTTAAATTTTTCTTGTGTGTAAAAAAAACCACAAAACCCACAAATCCTAAGAAATATTGTTTTGACAAGGTCAAGAAAAGGCTTTAGGAAAGACTGTCTGCAGACTATGGACTTCTCAGTGAGTTTCAACATTTGGATTGAAAGTAGTTGCTGTGTGCTTAGAGATCTGCCTCTTTCCTTGTTCTTATTGAAAATAGTCCAAGTTTGACTGTGTCATGGATTTCAGTTCACCCATGTCCAATAAAGATTTGACAGAGGCTGACATATTCTGTAATTTTGTCACTTTACATTTCAATTAACTTTAAATGAAATTTACAGTATAGCTTATTCCATACATTTTTCTCTGGCCTCTGAACAGAGTATCCTCTGTCTATCTTTGCAATGTTAGAACAAGATGGAATATTTTCAATGAATGTCCAGGGTTTTTTTTAGGGAAAAAAATTACTTTAATCACCTACATTCTTAAATACAATGAGTATACCATAAGGCATATGAATACAATTGTTTTACCTGAACGAATAGTTCTTTTTGACTAGAACAGTGTCTTCTTGACTAATAGCGTCAAGAAAAGTGAAAAAGGTAAGCAAAACATTCAAACAATAATTACAGTTGGACCTCTGGAGAAACAAAATTTTGGGGGCAATAAAAGTTCCCTTCAGGTTTTATATTCTTATCCATTTCTATTTTATCCAAAATAAGTATATTAATCATTAAAAGGGAAAACAACAGATGTAAAAGGCCTTCCATTTTGATTAGAATTATAAGATTTGTCTGTCAATTAATCTCAAGACTGAGCGAAATGCCTGGCTTTCTTTTGTGCTGTTATGGTGCTATTTAAAGTGGGGAAAAGTCACTAATTTCCATATTGAAAACATTTTATCAATCAGAAAATAGCAGGCTGGAGGAGTGGAGAATTCAGGGCAAGAGTTAAAGAGTTGGAGTCACTCCATTTAGGACCATTTTTCATACATGAACACACTTTCCCAGAGAGGTTTCTGTCCAGCAAAGTAATTATTCACCTAGAAAAAAAAGTCATATATGGTAGAAACAGTTAATATAAGGAAGGAAAAAATGCAGTGGATTTCTGTGGCCTACCAGACTTGGGAGCTTTACCTGACCTTTTCACGCCTGCTCACCTAAATCAGCAAAAGGGTTTTTGGTTCTCATAGCAAAAGAAATAAACATTTGAGATAAGAAATGGTTTATAGAACCATAGAGCAGTCAGCCTGCCTTCCTAACCTGCCTGAGGCAGGTTAACCTAGAGAGCTGGGCCTCCTTCAGGCACATCTAACACCGTGTGTCAGCAGCCTTCCAAAGGTATTAAACCCTCTCTCCCAAATTAGTACCAGCTGCCTGTAATAACAGTTACGGGGCTGGCAGTGGCAAATTGTGTGACACCGGGAGATGCTGCTTCCCAAAAAAGCCGAGCTCTTATGGAGGAGCTGATTTTGGCTGCTGCCCCACCGAGGGGCAGGGACTGCTGTCTCCTGCTAAATCTGTACCCCAGTGTGAGGGGGGATTTACAGCTTCATACAGCTTTTGTATCATCATCTCTGACCAGATGATGCCGTAGGAAAGGATTCTTGCCGGGCTCTCCTGGCTGCCGGCCAAGCCCAGCTCCTCTGGGTGTCTGTGAAATCTTCGGAGTGGCTCTTGCAACTCAGCTTCAGCAGCTTGCCCTAGATATTCCTGTTGTGCTCCTGAGCTGGTTTGTGGTTTGGTGTGAGAGAAGACAGAAAGCATAAAAAGCTAACAGTTCTGGAACTGCTCTCTAACAGTATTTAAGTATTTGATAATACTTACTGGAGCCATTCTTTTCTATCTGTCCTTTTTTTTTTTTTTTTTCCCCTCATAAAAATCATGAGTAACCGGAGCAATAAATTGAATTCCTGAATTATTACACAGGACCTTCAGGGATGTTAAAGGTTTAGTTATAGCATTTCAGAAAATACCATTTGGAGGATAGCTGTTCCCCTCTTGGCCCAGTTCAGGTCTCTGCAAGAAGCATTTGACTACCTTTTTTGAAAACATTTTAGTACTCCTGGGGTTTTTTTGTTTGTTTAATTTTTTAATGAAAAAAAATGAAATATCTAAATAAACAAATTATCCCATTTCCCTTAAGTTAAATGATGCTCCAGCTACTCCATCCCTGAAATGAAAAAGGGGAAATACCATACCCTGAGAAAATTTGTTGAATTTTTACTCTGTCTCTCATCACCTCCACACTTTTTCCTCCTTTTTTCCCAATTTACTGGTGAGCTACAAGTACCACAATACATTACAATTTCACAGCCAATCTCAGCTTATTCAGCTGTCAGAGGTAGAGTTCTTTTTTTCCCTACTCAATCCTTATCCACCAGCTTGGGAAAACATTGTTTAATACATGATTAGCAGACTACCTGTAGGCTGTGACCGTGGGATTCATGGCCAAGTCACCCTGAGTGACTTCTTTCTCAAAGTCTTTGGACTGTGTTGTGTTATCTGTTTCACTACTGCTGTCCTAGTTTTTTCTGGACAATCTACTTTGCTAAATCAATTGAATTCTCCTATAAATATCTAAGTGATCAAATTCTTAAGGAAGGATTGTTCCAAGTGTAGCAGATCAGCAGACAAGACACATTTCAGAGAAATGACAAATACTGTACTAAATGCAACCATTGCACACACATTTGTTCATTGAATGAAACATCATTTACTGACAGATATTCTCAGACAGTTGTCACATAAAGGTAACAAATCCAATCACTGGCTGAAAGAAAGAAGTCCTTAAAGGCCATTTGCATTATAAAAAAAATAATTAAGGCAATAGTTTTCCTGTTATTTTTGTTCATCCTTATGATGGAAAGCTGAGTATTTTACCTGAGTAGCTTTGATCTTCTTAGTTAGAAAATGTAGCTCTCTGGAAAACAGACAATAAATACCTGACTGCTGAGGTATGCATATGAGTTGAATCCCTGTGGTCTCTACAGGTGTCCCTATGAGGCAGATGAATCTGCCTAAAGTTAAAATAACAGAAAAATCAGAGACCTAGCATAAAGGGAAGAGATTTCTATTTGTTTTGCCAAAATTTGCTTAAATTGCAAGTGACAGTGCTTTAAAAGCATGCTGAGATGGAGTAAGGTGCTATTTTTTTAATAGTGCTGTAAGGCATTCTTCCAGTCATTTGAGGAGAATGCACTACATACTCTAAAAAAGAATATTGTATCCATTCTTGTAATGCAGGTTCATTAAGCATCAGATTGATTTATTGTATTGTTTCCTTTATAAATTATTTTCATTATGTTTTATCACAGTACATGACTACTGCCCTAAGGGAATAGGCAGGAATGAGCTGAATGGCAAGCGTAATAGACTGCTTTAATTAAAATAGTGTAATGCATATTTCAGTGCTATTAACAAAAACAAAATTGATTTTGTTTTCTGGGTAATTGAACGTATTAAAACCCAGGTGCTGTTCTTCTATAGCTTAACCCTCTGAGTTCAACTTCATTTGGTGCTTTGAGCAGGAATTTCAGAAGGGGAATTTTCTTCTCTGACAGTGATATTTCCTTCTTTCTTTTTTATCCCCCACCTAGACCCCTAGTTCATGTGTTCACTGTTACTGAAGAAAAGGAAAACACAAACATGAATTTTTAACAGTGAAAACCCCTTGATCCTTTCCAGGGACTTTGAGTGAGCTCCAGACAGTGAGGACACTGATCCACGATAGAGAAAAGCCCATTATTCTTTTGCACTTTTTAACCTGATGTTCTGTGGAGACAGCAGTCATCTGCTACCATAATTCCATTAGTTAATGAACACTCCAAGAATTTGTCCATCATAAGAAAGACCCTTTAAAATTACAGTCAATCAATGACACCTACTCTTCTAAGTGGCTTCCTTTTCCCCTTTTCTTCTTGATTTATATCAGCTATGAGTCTTTTTTATTTCCTTTACCCTCCAGATACCAAAAGTTTACCTTTTATCAAGAAGATGCATTGTGCTAGACGATGACAGACACAGGCAAAACCACGTTAATGATTTCTGAGTGGAGCAGTCAAATGACACCAAGCACCCAACCTAAAAAATGAACAGAGAGCTGCGCTAAATGACCTATCTGTGCCTGAAAAAAATCCATTTTGCCTAATGGTTTTTGTCTACCATACCCTAAATGCCAGACCCTCCCTCACTTCCATCAATGGAGTTTTCAAGGGAAACTGCTACTTTGCAATAAATATTGTAAAGAGTGGGGTGTTTCTGATTCAGCTGTTATGGTTGCCTGGATTTTTATTGCTTGTCAGGATGGCAAGTTGTATCATCAGATGTGAGGTGTCTATTGCTTATAGCAGAGATGCAGTGGGTATGGTAGATCTTATCTCCCATTTTATGGGGTGAAAGATTGTGGTTTTCCAAGTAAATAGTCCCACTGACAGCAACAAGAGGTGGTTCACCATTTATAAAGCCTGCCCTATTTCCTAGGCATATGTAATTTGCTAGAAAGGAATGGTATTGTTAAATTAGGAAATAGTAACTGTAATTTAGGCCATTTCTTTTTAATGGAAAAAACCGAACCAAACAAAAGAAAAACAACACAACAAAACCACTCCAATCAGTCCAAAGCAGTATGAACTATGGTAATGTCTGCCTGGGATATACATATATAATTTAAGAATAAATCAAATGGCTGAACTGAAAAATAAGTCAAAAATTCAAAATAAAGAAAAACCAGACTGCACAAAAAGTTATTGCTGCTCCATCCAGTTACTCTGGGGATACTCAGACAACAACTAATCATTGTAGTAGTCAGAAGATGTTCCCTATAAATCCTATACCTCTTTTAAAATAAAATATGGGTATCTTTTTACCTGTGAAAGATTTTCTATTCAGACTCATTTACTCAACAAGAACCTTTTACAAATGATGGTCCTGCTTTTACAACAGAAGGGTAGGCCATAATTAAACTGGTGAGTCATCAGTCCACTGGGTTTCATAGGAAATCCCTTATTACTTTAAAGCACCTGCTGTAGCTCTTCGACTCATTTCCCAGAGAAGAGTTGCAGATACAGATTGATTCCAAATAGTTCCCATAAAAGAATAGACCAGTGAACTGGTTTTACATAAATTTCAGACTTTATAGTTTCTCTTCCTCTGCAATTAATGAGATCTGGCTGAATCCCCAGTTACTTCTGGGTCGTGATTTATAAAGCACAAGTCTGGATTCAGACTTTTCAAAAATGATTTCCCACATTTTAATGTTATTAGCTCATTTCTTACAGTGCATCTCTCCATGTTTCTTCTTCTTGGAACTGGTCGCCTTTAATCAGTTCCAAAAGATGTGCTTCATTCTTAACAGGAATATGTTAAACTGTACTGAAAAGAATTTAGAGACTGCAACATGACAAAATTACATGCACATTGGCTATTTCTCTATTTCAATAAATAGCTATTAACTATTTAACTTTTTAATATTCAATATTAAATTTAATCAATACATTAAAACAATCTAAACCATAACATTCAAAGACTGACATATAATATACTGCAGATATCAGCATTAGATAGACAAAAATTATTGTTTGCTATATAAAATTTTCAGAAAAAATATTTAGAAAAGAAATCACAGAAATTAAAATTAGTTTTTAAAAACTCTGATGTATTTTGTTCTGATTTAACCAATTTACTGAATCTAAATTAGGTGCTCCTCTAAATAAACAATAATGATCAAATAATGCTAAACAAATGGATAATTTAAGCAGATTAGAAATATTTCAGAATAATGAAAATAATATTTTCATAGATAAGAATATCATAGAGCCACAATGCAGACAGTTTATTTTTGGAAGAAGAAACAAGTCTTCATTATTCATGACCAAACACAGTTTGTATCATTTTGATTGTGGTATTTTTGTTCAATACAAATATTTTGTATTAAATTAATAAGGTCCAAATTTTAAAGCAATTGCTTAAAAAGTAACATGTTCTTACTGTGCAAATAAATGCAAGTAAAAAAGGAATCAAGAGTTTCATGGAAAGAGGTGAGTTTGGAATTAATAAAAATCTAAATACTAAGCAACTTCCAAGGCTAATGCACTGCATTTATAAAACATAGGATTAAAACCAATTTTTATTTTAACATTTCCCTGCAGTTTGGAAGTAAAATAGAAGGGCTTTTTTTTTTTTTTTAAGGAATAGCATGAAATAATTTCATTCAAACATGTGGGTCAGGAGCTAAACTTTTTTTTAGGTGCTCCATGTTTGCGAAGCACAAAAGATAATTCAGTTTGTTCAGAAACACACTCGAACCTTTCTGGGTCAAATCTTCACCTTCGTCAGGGAACATTCCCATTGAAGTCAACCTTTAGCACTTTCTTTTCTCAGCCATCCAGCTCTGTGAGAAATAAAAGTCCTCAGATGTCTGACTGCAGTGTGTTCTGTGAAAAACTGCTGCAAGGAATAAAAATGGAAGCAAATATACTGAGCATTCCAGGTTGCTCTAGCAGGCTCTCAGCTTCTGTCACCACTGAAAAGGAGTTAGAATTTGCTCAGAAGTAACCAGCCTTTAATGTGCTTCACCAGTAGTAAGTCAGATAATAAAACTGCATATTTAGCTTAGATTTTTTTCATTTGAAAAGTTACACTCTCATCATTTATCTTTTGTTTGCATTTTTATATGTCAGTCTTGAAAACAGTTGTCAATTGGCAAAGTTCATGCAGGAGTAACCACCCTTGTCACACAGTCAGCAAGGAAGAATGTGGACAGTGCCCAACAGACAATATATGCTACCAAGTATCTGTTCAAGTATTTGCAGTCTCCTTAGAGGGTAAAGTCTTCAAGATTCAGGTAATCATTTTTTTTTTTTTCCAAACTTGTATTTGCACAAGTTGATCAGTGCCCAGCATAGTGGTTGTCACTCCTTTTAAAATTATTAACTCTTATCACAAGATATTATATTTTCATCACAAAGACCAGTAATCAAAGTTTATTAATGTTACAATTGAAGTTTCTGCTAGTAGATAAGACATTTTCTTCTATTCTGTACCATTATTGAACCTTGTCTTGCCTTGCTTTCTGTTCTTAAAAGTCATCCAGCCTTACTTCTTTCAAATCAAACTGTCTGGCAAACATAAACTATCTGCTGCTCTCAGACAAGCTACTAATGTAACTTAATTTTCTTTAAATAGCTTCTGCATCATCTGAGTTCAGCTATTTCTGTCTGCTAATACTGTCTGTGAGCACTGATGTGTTCATTTATAGCTCCTCTGAAGTCCAATCCATGCCAGCTAAATCTGATTTTGAAGGCTGAAGTTTATGCAGTAGTTTTGGCTCTGAACTGGAGCTGGGACTGGACAGCTGGACAAGAACTGATCTTGAAACACATTCAAATATAACTGCTGTAAAAACCTTAAAGGTTTTCCTGTACTGAATGAACACAGAACTGAAAAATTATCACAATAAACCGTCTTTGAGAGAACTGAATGAAAAATACTAATTTTTTTTATTAGCCTTTTCAGTCAGCCAAGGATGAACATTCTTTTCCTCCACCTCCCTTTTTTTAAGGAGAGTGAATTCCAATCTTGTCTATACCATTCTGGATCAGGCCCTCATTAAATTAGAGCATTAAAATTAATTTACCCAATATTTTGGTAATCCAGTAAACCTCTGATCCTTATTGTAGTGGTACTTATGAAGGAAATTATGTCACAAGCAAGATCCTGAGTCCTTGTATTACATTTTACCAATAAGATCAATTTCAAATCTTAGAAAATGAGCCAAGGAAAGACTTGGAGGGTTCATCTCTAGGCTAAAGTCAGGTCAACCCTGGGAATGTCTGACATTCTCAGCATTTCTGACACATTTGCCCAAGCTATTCTTAAAGCAATGGTCTCATAACCACCTTTTTGGTGGAGTTGAATACCTATTAGCCTTTTAGATGAAATATTTTCCCAGGCTGGCCTGCATCTTGCGTATTGAAGTGTTCACCATTATTTTTATCCCATTCCAAGTGCAGAGAGCAGCATATATTGTTTACTCCAATAGGCAAACTGCTATGCATGCATGTGAGTTGTAAAACTGACCCTTCCTTTAGTCAAGCCCAAATCTTTCACTCTTGCATCTGTTCATATGTTTTTTACTTTGCTTTGAAATCCTTTTACTTGCTTTAATACTCCCATGAGAGAGCTTGTGCTCTTGGTCAAGAAATCAGAATCAGTCCAAAGACACTATCACAACACCTTTGAAATCATCCATTTCGTGTCTGGAAATAGTAAAAAAAAAAAAAAAAAAAAAAAAAAAAAAAGAGAGAGAGAGATGAAAAGCTTAATGAAGAGCAAAAGTAATAAAAAATAAAATCCATAATCCTCCATTCCTTTCTTCCTCAAACAAGGTCCATTCCTTATTAGCTGGGGCAAAAAATAATTGTGATTATCTCTTAATCACTTTTCCCCCCCCACTTTTATATTTTTCATCACTGTTATGACTCTTTTACTCCTATTTCTGTTTTTTTTATCAATCAAGAAGGCCTGCAGCAGTATAAACAGTTTTAAATGCCCAGATGAAACCAGTAAACAGAAGTATTTTGGATAAACAAAATGAGAGACAGCCACATGACACAGTTCTCCTTGCAGCCACTTCAAGAACTGTGAGGGATTTATGGTGTTTTCTGCATCGTCTCAATGGTGCTGTGTCAAATGCTCCCCTGAAGAGCAGAAGCAGTCAGGGAGGAAAAGATGTGTAAATCTGTCCCCTCTTCATTATCTTGGCTATTAATTATCTCATTGCTTTCAAGAAATACAGTCCAGCATTTCAGCTGAGGTATTCTAATAAGTAGACAAAAAAAGTACAGCTTCAGGAGGATGAACTATAAGGCTGATTCCTCATCCAATCTAGAAATTCAGAAAGAATTATTTATTTTTCCATACATTTAGAATAACCCATCTTTTTTGTCTGATTGTGTTCTCAAGAAAAGCAATTTGCACTGTCCTTAGTGCCCTAACATAATTTCCAATTTTATTTTTTTTTTTTTTTTTAGTTTTGCATATAGTTCTTGTTGTTGTGTTTTGATTTTGGGCTGGGTTTAGTAGGGGTTTTTTTGTGTATTTTTGTATAATTTCTATGTTTATATTAATTTATATATTTTTTGGAGTGTGGTGAAAGTAACTATTTCACAACTGAAGAAAAAGCAGGAGGTATTTAAAAATAGAAAGGTATGTCTTAGCAATGTATTTTCTAGAGGTTTGGAAAATGGATTCAATTTAAATGAAATGACAGAAAGCAAATCTGTCAACATATCTGTGCTCTAGTGCTTCTCTGAGTCATGACACTCCCAAGCTATAAAGAAAAGTTACAATGAGACACTGAGGGATAAAACCCGAACAGTTCTTTAAAAGACACAAATTCAAATTTTATTTCTTGATAAAATATGATTCATTGCATGCAAATTACTACCCACAATAATGAAGGACAATTATCTCTATTGTGGCCAATCACAGGGAGGTAGCACAGGGAGAAAATTGTACTTCAGGTTACACCCACTCCTTCTGTATTTAATGTACAAATATATAAAAAACAATTGCACACTAATAAGTCATAAAATATTAAATTGAATGCAATAATTCATAATCCAAGATAAGGTACCAGACATGTGAAGGAGTTTGATGAACTGGCAAGTACCTGTATCTACAGCTAATGCCCATTTGTCTGTGAGCCCAACGTGACGTGACGTGATTCCTAAGAGCACTGGTTTTGTTTCCTCAATTTTCTCAGCTTGACCTTCAGCAGATTACTGATGGCATCACTCTGAGAAAGCTGAAGGAATGTAAAGAGGGGATGTATGTGTACATTAGAGTAAAATAACGTATTGTACGTGGGTTAAAAGCAATAGATTGTGCTCAAATGTATTTACATGATGTTTTATCACTTCTTGAAGGGCTGGGATACTCACAGATTTTAATGCTTTTGTTTTGGACCACATGGTTACAAGAAATATGCATTTCATCTGGGATTAACCAGGTTTGTGCTAATTCACCTTCAGTAATGGGCCAGTTAGACAAAAGTCATTAGAAGAAAGTCCCAGTCTTGGACCATCTCACCCTGGACAGATGTCTCTGAGAAGGCAGAAAAGCACAGTGGAAATTACTTTCCTGAACTGTGATGTTCCTCCTGGTTTCAGCTGGAAGTTGTTTTCTACCCGTACAAATGAACACATTATTTCATTCCTACTTTACCCACATCTTCCTGTGACTTCTGGCAGTAAAATTGTCTCATGTTTATGTACCAGATTCCTATAAATGTACACATATATCATGTAAAATACAGACTTCATAGGAATGGCATTAAGCCAAAAAGAATCTCTTTGCAACTTTCTTTCCCTTGGCTGATGTGGTACACTCAGGGCTGGCTGCTTTGCTACAGAATATCACCTTGCACCCATGTTATCTCTTGTACAGTCATTTGAGTACACACAGTGTACTTTACATGTGTAGGATTGTAGTTTTATTTTTATTTTAAAAGCACTCCCTGTCAAAGGCAGGACAGAAAAACGCCAACATTCTGAAAAGCCTGTGTCTTTAGGGAGAAGTATTAACACACCAGCGTGGGCAGGTGATTTTCCTTACCTTCTTTTTACAAAGTGTGTTACTTTGATTAAGATGATGTGTAAACTTACCAGAGAAAATGGAACTTGCCCTGTACCCGACCAATATGTGCCATATCCTGTTCTTCAGCTGGAGAGGGGTAGTTTCCTCTAACATCTCACTGGCATCTCTGCAGGGTAGATAAGTCTAGAACTGTCTTCATCACAACTCAGGTGGGTAAGTGTCATGGTTCTACATGAATAGAAGCAAGCTTACCAGGCTTGGGCATTTAAGAAGTGGATTTTTGTTCTCTGGAACAAATTTATGCCAAATTTTTGCTCAGAGCTTGGTGAAAAACATCTCAGTAACATGTATCTCCCCTGCATTCCCAGCCACAGGAAGATTCTCAATTTGAACAGTTTTGGAGGTAGTGGTAAATGTTTGTTGTATACTAAGTGGTAGTTCAGCTATTTTTGCAGGCCAGAAGTCTCTCTGGCACTTTTAAAAGTTCATCTGCATAAGACTCAAATCAACAGACATCTTAGTTCTTCAAGAACAAGATGACAAAGCCTGCAGCTTTGGCTTGGTACAGAAGTGATGCAGTTCTGTGGGAATTCTACCTTCCCCACTCCTCTTGTACTTGAAAATAAGGGTCTCATTCTTGCCCAGAATGGTATGGAAATTGTTGGCTTTAAACCTCTGAGCTTGAAGACTGACTTTTCAGTTTCTTGCTTGAATGGCAATCAAATTACTGTATGAGCTTATTGTAATATTTATAAACAGAGCATTTATTCTAAGCTGTAAAATAACTACTGAATCATTTAATGCAATGGTAGAAATAAAAGGTGGTAAACTGTATTCCAAGCACATAAAACACAATTAGAGATGCAGATTAGCCTTGAGGAACGAGCTCAATGAGAAACCAAATGAATCAACTTCAGAAGAGTTTCGCTAAGGGCTTTATGATATTCAGGCTTCATGATATTCAGGCTTCAGCAGTGCTGCTCTTCAGAAGAGATAATTAAAGAATTAAGTCATGGTATCTATTTGCCAGCTCACTCTGGCACTTCTTGAGCTGGTATCATGCTACTCCCATACCCATTTCTGTTGTAAGTATGTCAGCTAATTTGTCTTTCACTTCTCCAGAGAAAATAAGGGGAATTAGGAATCATGGAATAGGGATAATTGCAGCTTATGCATCTTGCAGAAACAGTTTCTGTGAGTTAGAAGTAGTCATATCCTAAGCTGATATCTATGGTCTGTGATAAAACTGGTTTATTCTAGATGAGGATTCTGGGCTCTGCTTGTAAATTTTTCTCTTTCCCATGTATGCAGGCTGAGCTTCTATGCAGGCTCAGGCACTGCTAAAAAGCAGACAAGAGGATTGAAGATTACTGTGTTCACTTCTAAAATTGTGTCAAACAAAAGTGGAAAGAACCAACAACATTTTCATCAACACCTGACATTTTGTTGTACGCAAATTCCATTTCAGGATAAAGATCTGTCTGATCCTGCTCTATCTGATCTTTCTTGACACCCTGCTGTGAACAAATATGCCTTCAGAATGAGTGAAATTCAAGAGGCAGATGGAAGTTCTGTAATTTCCACAAAAAAAAAAAAAAAAAAAAAAAAAAAAAAGAAAGAAAAAATAACAAGCCAAAAAACCCAAACAAAAAATGAAACAAAAACCAAACCGAAGCAAACAAAAAGTCCCCAACAAACCAAAGTAAGACAGATGCCACAAACTGAAACCTTTAAATTCAGTTTAACAATGCATTTAAGTAAGAGGTAATGCAGGAACATATAGAATACAGTGACTCAACAGAGCTGTTGTCTGGAAGTATAGCTAGCTATTCCCACTTCCTGTCAAGATGCTACTGAAAAGATATATAAGCAGTTTTGCTGGTATCACCTCAGTGAAAGTTGATTAGAAACATTATCTTTATGCAGGTGTTCAGCAAGTGGGCACGAGCTACCTGACTCAGGTCTCTGTATTGCACTGGCTATTCTTTCTGGGACAGTCCAGAAATAACACTCATGGAAAATTGACCCCAGGTAGTCCCTGACTGGCACCTCAACCTTTTCCACTGGGCGAAGGATGTGTAGAAGAGAGAAGGATAAATGTGAGCACCAGCTTTGAGGATCGCCTGAACCCACCAGATGAGATGAAAAGTTTGTTGAAACTGGACTATAACAAGGTCATGAAATATAAGCCCATCTTTTTGGTCTTGATTCATTTGTGAAAGATAAGAATGTTAGGACTCAGGACCAAAAAACTGTTCATAGTTTAAAACAGAGGGAATACCTGGAATTTCCTTCTATGCAATTGTCTAAATTATCTTAAAAAAAAAAAAAAAAAAAAGAGCGCACTTGGCATGCTCTAAGTCTGCTACGCCTGCTCTCACTGCTGTCATGTAATGTTTTATATCAGATATTGGTGATGTTTTTTGGAATTAAAACAAAGACATTAAAAGAAAACCACAACAGAATCTTTTACTCAGCAATAGCTTTGTCTGGTACAGTTTAATTCCCTAATCTTTCCGAGGTAATTGCTTGTTAAATGAGTCACTGTACCCCCGGGTCCCTCAGGTTACTGTGCATTGCTTAGACAGGATGTATCTGTTCACAAATGTTATATAAATTACATAAATGAAAATAAAAAACATTTTATGTGTAACAAATCATAAATATAATGACAAATTTTTTTCTCCTGCAAGGCAAAGGGGAAAATGTGAAGTGTGCAGACAGATTATGCTATGAATAAAAACCATATTAGATTATGTGATATTATTTCACTCTTTGAACTTCTGATATTCTAGTTCAGAAGAGGAACAACCTTCTGCCTCCTCTCCACATTACATGACAGCTGTTTTCTTCAGCCCTTTATTCCACAAGGAAAAAACACTGTTAAAACTACTAAACTACTGAAGTTTAAAGTTGAGCAAAACTAAGATCTTTGTGGCATAGGAAAATATCAACTCTTTTCATTCTTGTTTTAAGCTAGAACATATAGCTGAAAACTGAAAATATCCCAAGGAACAAAGAAAAGAAAAATTGCAGTAATTTTTATTTGAAATAGGATAGGAAAAAATTCACATTAGCCTGAAATAGTTGGTATCACACACACACATACACTCCTACCATTTCAATTCAATATTAAAATACTTTTTCTATTTACTTTCACAAAGCTTCCTGGAATTTAAGCCCTGATGCCTTTTTTTTTTTTTTTTTTTTTTTTTCCTTTAATAAACACTACTTAAAATAGAATAGTTTCCTTTAGTAGGATTGAAAATATTTGTGTCAAACTTCATCTTGTGCCCATTAGGGAAAAAAAAAAAAAAAAACACAAGCCAATCTAAACCTATGATGCTTGGGGAAACATCTTCCAAGGTTTTTTTTTTTAAACTTCCCTCCCCCTTTAATTTTCATCATGAGAAGAACCTTGACAGAATAAAAAAGCTAAGCTAACTAATATAAAACTGAAAATCCATAGTCTATACCTGCCCCAACTTGTACAGCAGCAGCTGTTAGAAACAATATGCAAGAAGCTGTATAAATAGACATTAAAAAAAATTACAACATTGATCCCCCCCCCCCCCCCCCCCCGAGCCTGTTCTCTCCAGTTTTCCCCTATTTTCCCAACACTACTTTTCCCTGTGCTTCTGCCTCACAACTGCTCAAATTAGAAGTACCAGTCCTGGTTCTCAAGGACCTCATGTCCTCCTCATGTGTTTTCTACACATAGAAACTTCAAAAAACCCCATAGGAAACAGGATACAGAGGGAATTTTTCCACGGATTAAGTAGAGATATTGAGGTTACAGGACATTTTAATATCCTCCACTTTCATTTTAACTAGCTCCCCACAGCTCTTGGCTGACTTTTTTTTTTCCCCACCCTGATGCAAAAGGCTTAATATTGAGGTTTAATATAAGCCCTAGTACTTTGAAAGAAGCAGAATGGATGATTAAATGATATAACTGCTTTACTTTCTCATAGTGAAATTGGACCAATTATTCTTAAGCTTTACTTAGCCAAAGGTTTGTTGTGCCTTTTCAGATTTGAATAGGTATTTACCGGGTACTTTTCCACCTCTAACTATTTAATGAAAGAAACTTTCCTCCCTTCTTCTTTTATATCCTTGGATCATGGTTACAACAATCCTGCTGTAATAGGTAAAGGAAATTCTATGGTCCCTGTCTAATCACCTGAGGAAAAACAGTAACTGAGGAAACTTTTACCTTCTTACTCTGATGTCCATCACATGGACATATCAATAACACTCTTGTGCACAACCAGCAAGGTAGATTAGAGAACGTCTGATATGAGATCTCAAATAGTCTCCTGATTCAGGTACAGAGTGCAAATAAAGTGTAGTGCTTGTGCTCAGTTGTCTGTCTGCAAAGTGCATGATGGTTTTTCACAACTGATGTCCAAAATCACTGATACAAAGAAAGGCTTTCCATTGATTTCAGCAGCCTCTGAACTGTGGTCTCAAAGGTAGAATAAAGAAAGAGAAAAATTTAAATGAGATAACCTATGTCTTAAAGTTGCTTGAGACCACAGGTGCACACAAAGGTGGTTTTTTTAGGGCAGTAAAAAACCTGTCTGAGTTTTTATGTATCTTTTGATTTCTTTCAGAAAACCTGTGTTTTCTTTTCCAAGTGTCCTGGGGTTTCTTTAAGACTTGAATACCTAAGGCATGTTGAAATGGGATCTAATCTCCTGAATCACCCAGGCAGTTCTGTCAATATTCACCTCTTGATCCCTTCACTGGAAAGAGGTTCAAGCCTGGTTAGACAACTGCAGTGCTCTGTGTCCTCCAGTGTTCTGTCAGCACCTGCCTCTGGCTGCCCATCCAGGGCGCTGGGCCAAGGCTACACAAATCCCTGGGGATAATTTTACCTGTAGAGCTCAACACCATTTCATGTTTTTCAGAATAGGCCCCTGCCTTCTGACTGTGCTTGGGTTTTGAAATCTAATTTGCTGTATAGAACAAGCCTCACTGACTATGGTAGCACAAGCCTGGTATTTAAGTAAATTAATTGGTAATTATTTCTAATGTGCAGCAAAGTATTTACATGAAATTTGGATTGTTTTCTTTATTGTTGCTAAAATGCTATTTAGGAAATCTAGCTGACACTAATTTTAATTAGCAGGATATTATTCAGAATTAAAAAAATACATGAATAATACTATTTTTCTGTTAATAAAAGACATATATTTTGCATTTGTTTTTTGAACAGCCTTTTTCCTTTAAAATGTGTTCCTATGCTGCAATCTGGTGCCACCTATTCTTTTGATTAATAACTGAGTATGTTAATTTCATTTAATTTCACCATTTTTGGACAGAGTAGTCAGCTCTCTTATTCAGAAAAATGAGCTAATTTGAAAAAGCAAGAACTAATTTCAGACAAGTGCTTCCACAAGATGATTTCCTAGACTTGTGCATGCCCTATTTCCAATGACTTAACAATCACATTAACTTTTTGCTGGCTTCACTGCATTGCTGGACAGGCTGATGGAGTGATATAGAGATGCTGTTCATCTAAACCATAGTCCAGCAAAGCAGTTAAGTGTATGAATACCTTAAACATATTTGGACTTCACTAAAATCTATTCAAGTACTCACAGGTTCACCTCTACGTGTGCTTTGTTGGACTGAAGCCACAATTACCAATCTGCTAGAGTGGAGTTCAGTAAAATATACTGAGAGGAACCATCTCTGTGAATAAAACTAACAGTTTGGGAATGTGTTAACTATAAAATTACTAGCATTTAATTTTCTCTATCATTAGAGAGAAGGACATTAAAAAAATCTTTTCACATTGGGCTGTATAGTAATTCTTGGCTGGCTCTCGAGAAAGCTTAATACATAACTCACCCCCATGGCCTTTCTAGAGATGCCTAGTGAAGTCTTTTGGTCTTTCTCTATTTCAAAAATTCTCTCTGTCTTTCTTGACATAATTGTACACCTACAGTGTAGTGTGGTCTCCTTCTGAGATCTCTTAAATGATCTGTTGCTATTTACTTTCCCTGAAATGAGTCACAAATCTTGATGCTTTCATTCCTGAGAGTCATTCGAGATAACACAGCCTTTTTACTTGCTTACCTTGAATAGGGACGTGGTAATCCAGGATTTTCTGCTGTTTTATGGAGTTTTTACTGTAGAATCTCTTATTTTCCCTCATTTTACAGAACTCCCTTTACTCCTGGTGATATGGTGACATGCAGCTGGTGCACTGAAAAGAGGAACAGGCTTAATAGCAGCTATCCAATGTACAACAATATCATGAACCACAGAGAAGGTAGGAGCTGTATGAAGACTGACATTTATATTAATTTGGAAATTATTTATTCAAAACTGTTATAATTTGAGTAAAATTCCAATATTCTGTCTGAGATTAATTTTATTATTTTCAAGTGACCTGATGATTCCATACTCAGCATGCCCTGAACATGAACTATGTTTTTCTTTTCCTATGCTTCTGCTCCTCTCTGAGCTGGCTTGTAACTTGAACAGACTTCTTGGATTTCACACAACTATGCAGTAATATAAGTACACAAGTCAAGCTTTAAAATAAATGGCAAAATAGAACTTATTTTCATTACATGGGAGTGGAACATTGTGGAGAATCTTCAGTCATGCTCCTTCAGTGTACATAAAGGACAGACTGAAATCTATACTGAATGAATTATTAAATATCAGGTTTAAATCAGAAAGGATGGAAGAGAGCTCACAGAGCAACACCTATTATGTATTATATAATATTATATAATATTGCTCTTCTCTGGCACACAAACTGTAAGGAAATTATTTTCTTTTACTTTAATAGAACTTAGGTTAAGAAAGATATTGTTAACTAGACAATTACATCCTCCAACCCACCATACCTGTACTTGAGAAAGCATCAAAATGACTCCACTATTACATTTCTGAATGAATTTACACCTTAATTTTTCTTTTGTTTAGGTGGCTGGATAAACATTAAAAATATTGTGAGCTAGCAAGACAGAAATAAGTCTGTATTTTCTCTCATCAGAAATAGGCATGAGGGCCACCCTCCCTCTGGAGTCTGTCCGTTTTCTCTTGGCTGTTGCTGCTCATCTCCTGTTGAACTCACTCAGTAGAGTCAGAACAACTCACCTTCTGTGTTTGGGCAAGTTGTGTTCCTCCATAACTCCTGCTGTAGCTTCATGCTACAGTAGTTAGAGGGATGTTGACAAAGTTCTGAGGCTGTGATGTTGAAGGATGTGGCTCCACATGCTTGGCCAGGCTGAAGCCTCTGGAGGTCTGACTGCAGTGGCAAACCAGGATTTTGCTCCACAGAGTCCCAAAAGATGTGACACTGTCAAGAAGATTTTATTTACAGACAGGGTAAATAGGAAGAAGTAAAAAGGGCCTCAAATGAACCGAAATCAACTTCTCTCCCTTTCACTACTTGTACTGTCTTTTATAATAAAGTTGCCAGGTTTACAGATAAATGTTTCTTTGTAGAGAAGCTTGGGAAATTCTTTTAGTAGAAGAGTGACCTCCCTTAGAGTTTATGAGATTGAAAAACTTTACATAAACTATACTTCACTCCACAATAGCTCATTATACTTCCATTTTATTTAATTTAAAGCAGTGTGGTTTGTAATCAATGAAGTTCCTTTGCTGAAGAGAGGGAGGTTTGAGCTTCAGAACAAATACACAGCATTTTTTCATTTCCTTAATCTTGTGCTGTAGGTGGTCAGCTCCAACTGCTGCATTTGGCACTGGAAATTTGTTTAGTTTAAAGCCAAGTAAAACAGACAGAGAATAGCTAAATTGAAAAATTAAATTTAATATGTTAAGTATTATGCTGCAGTTTATATAATATCAGTGTTCCCTAGAGTTATGTATTATTGTTATAATGTTCTCTGACACAGATTGCTGTGAACCAGAAGCGATTAAAGGGCAGGTAGGAACATTAGGTTTGCTCTTGGGGAAAAAAACCTCTTCAAATATGGTATAAAATTAATCTGGCTGAGGAAGATGTTATTGCAGAGCTATAGTAATGCAGTGACAGTGGCTGGGCAGCATCATGACTGGCAGGATCATAACTCACAATTTGGGACAATACTGTCAGGATTACAAATGGCTCCCAGCTTTTTCTTTAGTACTGACACAGACAACTATTTAATGGCCTTTACAGGAAAAAATAGAGCAGTGTTTAGATAAGGACAATAGTTTTTAATACCATTGCTTTTCAGGAATTTGAGAGTGCCCAGTGACAGGGCCATATTCATTAGCATCTGGTTCAACACACGTTCAGAGGTGATGTCCCAGGCAGGGAGCAGTACTGGCAAATAGAGCAGCACAGCACTCAGCTGCCAGCCTGGCACAGGATCCCTCTGGGAATAAAGCTATCTCCTTTCAGTGCAGTGCTGCACTGGCCACTATTTATGATGTGAACATCAGTTAGTTTAATATTGTGTGGCAGCCTGGGGACTTTTCTGCACCTAATAAGTTTGTCCTGTGCTGGCAGAACTGCTAAATGGCTTTGGTAGAACAAGTCCTGGGACACATTTTAATGCCTTGGATGGCCACATTGATCCACTGACATCAATATAGCCATGGAGCTTCCAGGAGCTGAGAACCCAGCCAGAGCTTCCCCCTTTTATGACCCCTCTATAACTGTCACACTTACACAGTTGTTTAACAGAAAAGCTGTTTGCTGTTGCAGGTGAGCTCCCACTGACTAATTCTTCTCAAAAATGTGAATTTTGGAACTGGTTTTTTTGCTGCTACTTTGCTGCTTAGCAGTGACCCTGTTTCTGAAACATTTGTTCACAACTATGGAAACTCCCTGCCTTTAAGTAAAAAATCCAAACTGTCCTGGCTCACTACAAAGATCACAGCCTTGAGGGAAGTTCCTCCCTTTGGCCCTAGGGGACTGTAAGCCTAACATGTGTTTAATGGGGGAATGGAAAGTTGACCCTGGCCCTTTTTTTAAGGGGACCTCTGTGTGGTTCATTCCTGTAGTTTGGATGTCTGCCTCACAGATCTGTAACTGTTCAGAAAGTTCATAAACTGGAAGAAAGCGCAAGATGAAAAGAAGCAAATTTGTCCAAATTTAGTATGACCAACAAGTGTTAACTTTAACTCCAAATTTATGCCACCATAACCACTGCATAATATTCTAAATTCATATTATCAGCTTCTCAAATATTAGTTTCCTTTTATACCAAGGATCTAAGTCCATCTACTTTGAGTTCAAAGACAAAAATTCTTGTCATGTCCAATGAGAGGAAAATTGAGCCCAAGTTTGCTATTTCTCCAGAATCATTAAAATGTTAAATGTTATAAAGCTTTTATTTTTTTTTTTGACATCTAAGCAGAATAAGTAGATGAGCAAATGATTTTTCCAGTTAGCTTAGAAAAATGCTTGTCTTTTTAATATCTGAAAATGACAGCTTTGCAGTTCTACTCTCATTTTATCCATCACTTCTAATTGCAGAGTAGAGTGCTACTTTCTCAACTGCTGTGGTCATTTATTCCACTGCAAAAAGGGTATAAAAGACACTGTTTAATTCTTAAACTGCCTATGTTGAATTCTTGCCTTTTGAAAGCTGATATTTATTTTACCCTGTGACTGATATATTTCCTAATGGTTATAGTTACAGAGAAGAGGAAAATTATGGTGCCAGTTAAGACATCAAAAAATGTGAAAGTTCATCTTGCTTTTATTTTTTGGTGCTTCCTGTGCTGAACAAATAGTGCTATCCTCTTTCAGTAAAATTTTAACAAGAAGCCTGCATTGGAGTCTGAGAAAATGATCATCTGAAGAGTAACTTATATTTTCAGAAATCAGCATACTCCTGAAATATAGATACAAACAGCAGCTACTACATGCAGAGCAGCATTTAAAAGTCTCCTCTCACCCCTGCCTAGAATCAAATGACTTTGGAAGTAAAGCTTGAAAAAGGAGAAGCTGCAACATTTAAGAAAAAAATCACCACAGCACAGTTCAGCGAAAGAAGTAATGAAAATACAGAAAGAAATTCAGAATGGCTTTACTGAATCAAATTCACATTAGCTGATGATCTGGTCATAGATAAATATTTACTACAGAAATTGTATGGCTATGTAATGCAGGGATGGGGCTGGCAGAAGGAGATGATCAGATTCATGTGTGTGACAGCACAGGTTTGCTCCTGCTATTTTGGCTGTGTACCTTTCCAAAGGAGAAACTCTCTTATTGATGGCAGTAACTGAACATAATCAAAGCTGTTCCCAGCCCACCTGGGATTAGTTTTCATAGTGCAAAGCTGAACAGGCTGGGACAGTGGATGAATAGGGTTATTAGAGAGGGTGCTTTAACTTCTAAGTCTCTGGCTCCATAAGTCTCCATAAGTCATGGAGAACCTGGGACAGGAGGAGGAGTAAGAGAAACTCTAGAGATACCCCAGTTTATCCCAGGAGAAACATGGGAAGTTCAGTACATTCTTGTGCCAGAGTAGGCACAAAATACAAAATACTCTTTCATTTAAATTAATAAATAACTTTCTTGCCTTTGCATTCACATTTGTGGTACTCTTACAGCAAGTAAATTCTCAAGCTTTTTTGGGTTTGTTTGTAAGGAGCATTAATTATTTGGAATGTAATACCACTGATTGTTCCTATTGTCAAGGCTGAACCTACAGATTTAAAATTGCACGGCTACTACGTTATCAAAAATGTATTTGTGTTATTATTTGGCTTATTTTATAAATTTGAAATTAGGAGTTTCTGCATCAGATTTAGATGTACATTTTCTTGCTCCTGTTTCTTGACAACTGAGCTCATATTGAGCTCACCATCAACCAAAACTCCCACATCCCTTTTAGCAGGGCTGCATTTCAACCTCTTGTCCCCCAGTTTAGAATCCAGCACAATTGTTCTCAGTAGAAATTGCTTTCAGTGGAAAGAAGCAAAGAGTTATACCAAATTAGTTATCTTCATTATTTTACACAAATAATGAAGAAAACATCTTCCCAAGCTATGGGATAATAGATGATGACACTAACTGTGAGCATTTGTTATCAGAGCTCCTGCAAGCCCAGCATACCTGTTTACTGTTGCCTCCAGATATTTATTGATTAACTGATGTTGTCTCATTGTCATCCTGACATTTATAGCTCCTTCTTTCAGGATAAACCACATCTTTCTTTGTTCAGATTTTCTAAAAAAATAAATACAGCAAACACATTTTTCTAATTTAGTCAATGGATGTGTTATGATAATGTGTTTAAAATTCACTGTAAGTCATTTTGTTGATGTCAGTATTATGAGATACTCCATAAATTAAATTGTATTGTATTGTAAACCTGTCCAGTAGATCAATGTATATTATGAAGTACCAAACTAATTTATTTCACCTTTCTTTTAAATGAAATCCTAAGTGGTCTGACATTGGATTATTTATACGAAATGATTTTTAAAGAGAGAATTTCTTTTTTGGATAAAATAGTAATTAAAAAAAGAAATCAAGAAAAAGATATCTGAAAGATTAACAATAATTTACTCTTTTTAAAACCTTTTTGGATTACAATTTTACAGTAGCAGAAAAAGTACATGAGGGAGGTTGATATTATGTCACTTTGCATATTTTTTGTGTCAGGTACTAGATCTCCTGGTGTGTTAGTGCTGAGA
Source organism: Pyrocephalus nanus (assembly GCA_038380795.1). Classification (NCBI taxonomy): domain Eukaryota; kingdom Metazoa; phylum Chordata; class Aves; order Passeriformes; family Tyrannidae; genus Pyrocephalus; species Pyrocephalus nanus. The sequence goes on along the minus strand of CM076270.1, from coordinate 20,627,016 downwards.
CTCTGACAAAAGATCAGGCCAGGAACTGAAGCCATAATGGAATGATTGCACTACTTTTTCCTGGGATGAGCTGCGTGCATATTTACACCTGTGCTCATCATGCCTGAGTTACAGTGCAGACTGAGCTCACCCAGCTGTCCATCACTGTTCTCACAGCAGTGTCTGTAAGATGTTCCACCTGACTGGTCAGCTATTAAAAAAAGAGATTGATCTAACATTTGGTAAACTAAACAAGTAGGATAAAATACCTGAGCAATACAGAAAGGTGTTACTTCTCTTCATACTTTCTTCAGTCTGAGAGGATTCACTGAGATGATCAAGACACTGTTAAAATTTTGTGCCAAAATTTGATGTCCTGTTACCTTCAAGGTGGTGGTGTTTTTTTTTTCTGATGCAATGCATGTCAAGTCTTTTGCTGGATAAATGTAGAATCCATTTGTCACATCAGTCCAGGCACAGTGACAATTACATAGCCAAATAGCTGACTGCAATCTTTTAAATCTCACAGGTACACCTTCCTGTGCTGTTAGCACAGTTACCCAGATTAACTAGACAAAATGTTTTTAAACACATGAGCTACAGTTACTGTGTTAGACCAAAAGCTGCCGCTAGATTAGATCTCAGATTGGCATGCTACTGGTACAGCTTGCTGAAATGAAATAATTATGTTTGGAAGCTCTCTTTTTTAAACAGCTCAGTTTTCAGATCTCTCAGATTGGGTGCTTGCCCCAGAAGTAATTTGAAATTACCTAAATAATTTGCAATTTCTCTGTACTTTGGCAGCACTGTGGTAAACATTTGATTCTCGCTAAGTCATAGGATACAATGTTTATTCTGAGACGCTTTGCACTTTCCATTTTAGAAAATCAGATCCTTGTTTGTTGGCATTTGAGCTGAACATGGAGTACTAATTCATACCAGGAGAGTCCTGAATTTGGTTGTTAAATGAGAGGGCACCTGGCTAGCTCTTACTTATATGCATGCTTGTACAAAGCAAAGTGCATTTTAAGAAAAATATTCACATTTAGTCTTGTTTCCTGGAGTTGCAAGTGGGTGGGAAAATGGTTGAGTCTTCACAGTCCTTCCGTAACCACACAAGCAACAGCAAATAAACTGCAGAAAGTCAAGTATATTCAGGTTACTGTGTCCTGTTCTTTCAGCTTATTTTTATTTCCATGGTTATGAGCTAGGAATTACCTTTTCCTTTTCCTTTTCCTTACATATCCATGTTGTTTCTTCAGGCTGTGCTTAATCTGTTATTTTTCTGCTGAGACATCTATGCTCACATCTGTCATACCCTGTCATATCTCCCTTCTTCCATTGCTGCAAGATCTCCATCTCTAGTTCCCCTAAATTTCAAAGTCCTCTCTCCAAATCATTCAATTAAACCTGTATTTAAAATATGTCCCTCAGCAATTTTGACTTGATCAGCCTGACCCCTCTGAACCATCAATTACCATTGTTTTATCAAACTAAGTTCAGGCTTCCTACCTTTATCTTAAGACATCTTAATTCTTTCTTTCTGTAATATGTCTCAGTCTCCCAGATTGAGATTTATGAAAAGTATTTAGACATTTCAAGATAAAAGAATGCACCTGAATGTTCCAAAGCACTACCTACCTAATTCCCACTGTGAATAACAGCCATTTGTTCTCCTTGTCAGGAGGATCCACAGTCCAGCCTTGCAGACTCCTTCCAGGCCCACATCCTGGATTCTCTCTTCTCCTCCTGTCAGCAGCCTGGTTCCTTCCCCTTCATCCTAGAAGGCAATAAAATTCAGTGCCATTCAGTCTGTGGAGAAAGCTGGCAGCAATTTGGAACACCACTCCCCTGAACAGTCTCTTTCTTTTCCAATACAATTTTTTTAGCTCTTTCCAATTAACCATAGCACAACTGAAGAGGGATAAATCATGAGCAGGTTAGAAAGCCAGAGAGGCTGTACAGACCAATGATGGCAACTCCAACAAGGAACTAGAGCTAAGTGGGGGAGCCTCCTATTTTATGCATTTTTCTCTGGCTTTGAAAATCTTTTTGTGTCACTCTGCCATGAAAGCCAAGCGTGCAAAAACTTTTGGCAAAAATGGGACTTTGGAAAAATGTTCACTTTTAGCTCAAGAAACTCGGGTTTTCCATCTTTTACTCTCATCTTTCAGGAAGTCTATTCTAGAGTTTAGAAATAATCTTATTAAAACTTCATCGAAGTCAGTGTTATTTCCAAAATGTTCCAGTTTGGGCACAATTTCAGTTGGAGCAGAAAATTAAAAAAAAGTTCTGACTATTTCCATAAATGTCACTACATTCATGAAGTACAAATGTAACAGTAGCTGAATCAGGTATTGGTTTACACACATCAAGTCATCTGAAATATTACATCATCTTAAATATTATGAAGTCAAACAGGGCTTAAGGGTTGGTTAAGTAACAATGTCATGAATTTCAGTAAGCCTTGATCTTAACTTGATGCTCATTATAACATGTCTGTGAAAAAAAACTAATTGAAACATCATTAAATGGTCAGAATGCAAATGAAAAGCATAAGAAAAAAAAAAAAAAACCAAAACAAAACCCAAAACCATTTTAATTAACTATATTTTTTCTGTAAGGCCTTTCAGAAAGGCAGAAAAATCCTTCCAAAGAGCCACCAGAAATATTGACTGGTCAAAAAGTAGGCTAAAATCAGACTGCTTAGGTACATGCTGAGAAAAGCAGTATCAGAAATAGAAGGCAAATAAAGAGGCTGTTGAAAATTTATTCACACAGGGATGCTGGAAGAGGGGTTGCTCAATAACCGAAAAAAATATTTTTAAATTTGGTTACCTTAAACTGCATACAACTCTATGGCTTATCTGGAATTAGAGCTGCTTTAATTTGATTTAGCTTACTTTGCTCCCAAAGCAACATTAAACTACTCATGTTCATTTAAAATGCTACTAAAATGGTTTATCTGTAGAGAAGTCTAATGCATTTTAACTAATTCACTGCAAAATTTAGTTTAGACTTAGATAATCTATTTTTTGTTTCTTACATGAAAGAAATTCTGATTTCAAAAATATTCAGACTGGGAACATTCTATTTTGTTTCTACTAGAAAAGACCTCAGGATGAGTTAGAGCTGTACAAATAAAAGCAGTGATCCAGTGATAAGAGACATTTTGCTCCTGTGCAGCCATCCTGGGCCAAGAGTCAGTGGCCCAGGACCACGTCCAGACGTCTTTTGAGTATCTGCAAGAATGGAGACTCCACAGCCTCGATGGTCAGCCTGTGCCAGTCACCCTTGGGCCCTCTCAGTGTAAAAGAGAAAGTCAAACTGGAACCTCCTGTGTTTCATTTTTTGCTCATTGCTTCTCATCACTGGGCACCATGTTCTTTACACCCTCCCTCTAGACACTTACATGATCAGATTAAGATCCCCCCAACCCTTTTCTCCTCTAGACTAAACAGTCCCAGCTCTCTCAGCTTTTCCTCCCAGGAGAGATGCTCAGTCCCTTTTCATCACCTTTGTGGTCCATCCTTAAAATCTCCCAAGTATGTCCATACCTCTCATGTCCTAGGGAGTTCAGTACTGGACACAAATGGTGTGGGTATGGTACGACCTCACCAGCGTTGAGCAGAGGGGATGGATCACTTCCCTCAGTCCCCTGGCAACATTCCTTCTATTGCAGTCCAGGATAAGTCATCTTTCCTTATTGCAAGGTCAAATTTCTGTCTCCTGGTCCACCAGGAGCCCCGAGGCCCTTCTTGCAAAGCTGCCTTCCAGTCAGGCCCCCCCTCATATGCTGGGGCTTGGGAATGCTCCTCCCTAGGTGCAGAACTTAGGACTTTTCCTTGCTGTAGTTCATGAGGTTCCAGACATCAGCCTGTTTCTTCAGCTGACTGAGGCCTCTCTGGATGGCAATATGTTCTTCTGGTAAATGAGCTCTGCCTCCCAGTTCTGTGTCCTCAGTCCACCTGCTGCAGGTACACTCTGCCCCCAAACTTGCATCATTTTGCATCCCTCCCTTTGTACAAACTAAATAATTTTTGCTACTTTTAGAACTTTTTCAAACTATAACCTAAAGTTTGAGGTCTGAAGTGTCATTTAGAAAGTCACTCCAGGCTATGGGAACCTGTGTCTGATATGTGGGGAAAGGGAAGATATAAAACAGGTGCTAGAGAGCTTGCACTTGCCATAATTTTCAACACTGCACATACCCCTTTATAAATACTGAAAAAAATCACGTCACTCATATCACTGCTAAATACTGATTCAATTACATAATTATGAGCACTCAGGGTTGACAGTTTCAGCTTGGATATTTATCTGAAGTAGATGAATTACTCTCTTGGTTCTGCAAAATAGGTTCAGGTTATACAAAATAGGTGCAAAGGTCTCAGAAAAACATTTTCTTTAGTTAACTCTAGGATGTTTGTACTTCAGTTCTGGCCCTGGAGAAAAAAAAAAAAAAAAAGCAAATGAAACACTTTAATTTCTGTTTGGGTTTCAGTTTTGGTGAAACACTGGACTGTCTAATTTTCATTGCTTAGGCATACACACACTGTATACATAAATATATCAGACCTCAGATATAAACACAATGTGTCTGCCACTACAGAGATCTTAACAGACCTATCAAACCTTAAGCACTTTGCACAAAACCTGAGGCACCTTGCCTGACCTTCTCCCTCTTCCCATGCTTTCAGCTCCCACTGCTGGGGAGACACTGCCTTCCTCCTGCTCCAGGACCATTCATGCTGGACACATCAAATATGGAGAGCTGGCTGTTTGGCTGCAGTCACCTGCTGAACTCCTGGGACACTGGGAATCTCATGTGATGGACTGAAAAGGTGCACAGAGCTGCTTAGAGATTTGTGTCACTGACACCACAGCTCCTGTTCCTGAGATCCAATAGCCCCCAAGAATTGTGCAGAATCCAACTTTGTCTAGAAACACTGATTAGCTAAAACAACTGGAAAAACTTGCTGAAGTAGATGGTATTAAATAATATATCCCTCTGTCCCTCCATCAGTCTGAATTAACCACGTGCTACTGTGATCCAAATCTAACTGGAACTGGAGCTCACAGTATTTTGCAGAACACAATCTATGGCTGATGTAAATGGTGCCATGGTGTCACAGAGAAGAGACCAACCAAAATCTTCAGAAATAAAGCACAGAGAAAAGAGAATGGTTGCCTTACTGACCATTTCTGATACAGTTTTCATTCCAAAAGGTTCTTTATATATTAGGAATATGTCATTCTGTGTTGTGAGATGAGTCATCAAGTATAATTTTTGTGGGATAGTTATGTGGAGTTCTTACTATCAGTGGAGCTCTAATAGGGGTAGGGCCTGACTCAGTTTAGGCTTAGGTCCTTACTTCGTGTCTGTCAGAGTGTAAAGTGTAACTAAATAAGAATGGTAAGTTCTACTTTCTCTATTCCCTTCACTTTGCAGAAGTTTAAGTGAAATTAGGTGAATCAGGCCCTTTGTGTAATGTATAACTTCTGTATATTCTCCAGTGAGAGATATTTTCATGTAGGAAGTTAAATCAGTTGAAAACTTATTAATGTAATTCCTGTTGAGATATGATAGAATTCCAGTTGCCCATCTAAAAAAAGCACTTCACTTTATGAATTCTACACTCTTGCTGTACTGCAAGAGGTTTATTTATCAGTGAAAGCACAGATACATCTGAGTATATAATAAACAGAAAATAGGCTACCCCACCCTTTTCAAAAGAACTAATCAAGAACTATGAGGAAAATAAATGTAAATAAGATATTGATTAAGAGCTAAAAGGATTCTAATTATACTACTTTCAGAAATAATTTAATTTAACCTAAACAGACAACTGGGAGCAGATACTTTGCCTTAGCATTTTTCAGGTTGCTAATTAAAATTTCCAGGAGGAAATTTAAGTTTAGTGCCCAGATTTTAAAGATAAATAATATTTGCTTCTTTTCATTATGAATTTATAAAGGTTTATGTAGTGCCAAAATGTAATATTGCAGGAGCATTCTTTTAAAAATCATCAGATAACATGGATGCTCTATGCAATACATTGTGGGTATAAAGTAGTTTTTAATTAAGAAAACCTGAAAATTGAAATGTGATTCTGGTTGCATCTGTCACTTGTTTTCATACAGATTTATATCTACATTGTTTATGGAATTGTTTAGAGACAACTGGAGTTTTGGTAAGATAAAAATCTATTATATTGAAGGGCTACTCTTCACTGAGTGCACTCCACTTAATGCCACTGAGTGTAAATTCCTCTATTGATAGGAATAGAGATGAATCCAATTCTTTATTATCTGCTATAAAGACCTGATCCCAAACCCAGAAAACTAAGTGGGAATTACTCATCACTCTATAATTTTGTATAGTGCTTGGCTTTCAGTGCTGTTTCCTATTTTACAACACATTTCTATTAGATTTCTGATTCCTTGCATATACACCACCAAATAGAATGGGACTAAAATAGGGAAGATGCACAACATTTCAAAGATTTCTCTGAAGTAACTTTCACAACAATAAATTCTTTACAGAATCTTTACCCTACTGAATTAAACTTCTTTTACCTTCTATGGATGTAGAGGGGAAGAAAAGTGTCAAATTAAAGCAGAAAGGATGCTGTTGAGCTCTCTCCAAACACTTATGACAAAATAAGAGAAGAATAAACAGCTTTCCACTGATATCCTCTAACACTAGGTTTAGGAGCAGGAGCAAGGAGTCCTCTTTGTGATCATGTTGGGGAAAGGGGAAGGTGCAGAACCTCCCTGAAGAAAAATGTGGCAGAGAGGACTTATATCCCCCTGGCCAGTGCTTCCACTCTTATGCCATTATGAGTAGGAAGGTCACAGAGCCTCTGACATGCTATTTACATGTATTTTGAAACTGTTTCCCTGAAAATTGTGCAATTCATGTCTCTGCTGTAAGGGTCAGTTTCCCTGTCCAGTCCTTGCAAATTTTGAAGAGGTTTCAAGTAACTTCTCAAACAACTTGACAAGTAGATTGGGGGGATTTAAAATAGGAAATTCAGAAAAATGGACAGAAACCCTGTTAGAGCCCCCAATAACCTGCAGCACAATTTCATGGATTGCTAGATGCCAGATGCAAAGAAGAGCAATGCTGTGACTCCTTGAGTCTGTGAAAAGCTTTGGTCTGGGCTCACTTCTCCAGACACCAGAAACACACATCTGAGGAAACCAGACTTCACAACGGTGTTGTTTATGCAACCCCTACAACCCTCCACACTCTGTACTTCTGCAAGAGTAAGCTTTAAAAATGAAACCCCTTTTCCCTGTGTGGGCACCAAAGATGCAAATTTGGTGGGTCAGAATCTCAGTGCTATCATCTCCTCAAATGCCCTTTCTACAACTTAATGCTTCCTTGGCACTTTGAAGTGGCTGCACTTAAGCTCCTCTGTGTACTTACAAACCAGCTCTCTCAGGATGAAAGGTAACATGAAACTAAAGACTCCAGTGATGATTGTAATGCCTGGAAGAAAAGGGAATAAGAAGAGGTGCACTAATATTCACCGTTAATCGTTTCAGCTGATTACAACTTCATGAGAAATGAATATTTATGCATTTACACAAATGCACGAGGGTGTAAAGGCTGTGGAGACAGGGAGAGCTCACTGGAAGCTCGTTATGTGCTTTCAGCCCATGAGGCTGCATTGGAAGCAAATGAGAATGACGTTGAAGCACGATGTGTGAGCTAAAGGGAGTGTTTGAACTGCTTTATGTTCAGTGATGTATGGAGAAGCAGAGCTGACATTTACAAATGGAAGTTCTATATGTGCTGTTTTCATTTCTTGACCCTGTCTGTAAAGCTATCCTTTCCCTATCCGGAGGAAGAAGAGGCAGAACATTGATAGGTAAACTGCACTTTCTTTGCTGGGCCCCACTCTACACTCTCAGCCTTTGCCTGTCTTCCTTCATCTAAGCTTTAAACATATAAAAGCTGGACACATAACAGCATATAAGATACTGCTCCTACTTCATTATGTTTCATTAAGAAAAGTTTTATTCCTGCAAGTCATATCTATTAATGCAAAATGAATATTGCTGTAAACAGATCTTAGCCCAATTCAGTATCTTGCTTAACATTAAAACCAAAGCCAGTTGGGCACTTCAGTGTTTCTCTTGATCTGGACAACAGTGCAATAGGTTCCACTCTAATCTAAAAAGTTATTTGGTCATTTATAATATTTTTTTCCCACAAAATATTTCACCTTCTCAACTGTAAGAACAGGAAAATAATGTTCTATTAGGTGTTGTGAGGATGAATAAATCTGAAATTGTGAGATGTTTAGATCCTACAGTTAAGGCCACAGGAGTAGGTCAGGCAGATGGTAATTACCGTAACTAAAGACCGTAGTACTTCAAGGAGTGCTCAGCAGTGAAGGATACAGAGCCATTCCCATTTTGTCCTTTGAATCTGATCAACTACAGCACGAAGAACCTTCAGAGGGACCTGAAACATATATTCCTTATTCAGACAAAAGAACTTTAAACATGACTATCATGGCCCCAGGGACAACCTACAGCTAACACAGTCATACAATTCATTTTTGATCTGTCTGAATGGAAAATAAAAGTGATCTAAATATTGGCATATTTTACTCTAAAGCAAGCGTTCTTTGGATCAAAAATGTGGCTTTCAGGACAGCAAAATAAAAGTACCTCAGTTTTATCAGTCAGAGTGCAAAGTTCATGCAACATAATTTATTAAAACCCAATATATTTATCAGTCTATTCCATCTGTTTCGTAATTCTGAATAAACCCCATTTTTTATTTAGCTCCTGATTCTGTACCTCCATTAACAGGGATGATGAATATGTATGCTCGCAATTTCCTTTGAAATCTGCACAGAAAGCGGGAGTGAACCCTAAATTCAAATAAATCACTGCAAAGACTCAGGGGCTGACAAGTATGTCTTGCCTGAATGTGCCCGGTTGCTTGCACATGTGTCTACTCACTCATGTGGCTGACAAGGTATCATCTTAACAGCGCAGAGACGACAGCCTTTCAACTGCGACCCAGATGTGGACTTTCCAGAGAGGCATTTAATTTCATGAGCTTCTTTTTAAGGTGAAGAGAGCGTGGCTGCCAAAAGAAAAAGGAGGACAAAAAAAAAAATGTGGATGACATCAGTGGGGGAGTATATATCCCGTATTCCCTGAGGTTTGTCGTAAGCTTTCAGTTCTTTGCTGTGAGTTGAATGAATCCTACAGGACAGACTTTTTTTGTTAAAACCATTTTCCTCCACATTTCTGCTGTTTGGATGTTTCTCTCTTAAAGTATTTCAGTGACTGAGTCAGTTGTGTCAAAGCAACAAAAGCAAATCAGACTCATGCGGGGGGTTATAATAAGCACTCAGGTGAGAGTTTTAATCAAACACTGCCTTTTTCTGGGCAACATATGCTTTTTTCTTTTCTCTCTCTCAGACTGCTGAGGTCACTTAAGCTCAGGAAGAGACATGACTATCCAGTAGCTGCCTAGCCCAAAGCTACCCCACCATGCATTTTTGTTCACAATTCAGAGCAAAGGAGGCAAGTTATACCCCTACTAAAGCATCCAGCCTTTCAAATTTCTTTTAACTGGGACTGGCATAAGTACAGTTGCCAAGTGTATGCCTGGAAATACTACTAACAGTGTTTCCCAGTCATTTTGTAGCTGAGCAAGTCTTGAAAAAATTCTCATGTTTCCTGCTTCACAGGTAAGGTGACAGGTAGGCACCCACGAGCGAGGTATTTGCATGCTGTTACACCGAATAGAGGTTATTTTTCCTTCAGAACAAAGAACCACCTAGGAATACAAATCTATATATTCATTAACTATGTCACCTCGTGAGTGAGCTGATTAGATTAAATATAGGGAAAATATTAATCACACTTTCCTCATAAGAATGAGTTAATGCTTGCCTTTCTTCACGTAGCCCTTCAGATGAGAGGTGGGAGGAGATGACTGTATGGTGTCGTGGGATCATCTGGGTTGAGGGAGCAGTTGTGGGATAGTCACTGGGAACCTGTGATGGTAAATATTTAGGTTAGCACATTCTTGAAGCGTCTGCAAAATCCTGAGGATGAGATCTCTGTGGGGATGACCTTGAATTTAACTAAAATTACTTTGGTTGAAAGAGACACAGTAAGATGGGCAGGGAGGATGGAGATGACGCCAGGCCCTCTTGCCTGAAGCAATGATTGCTGAAGGCTCTGGAGACCAGAAAGATGCTGAAGATGGGGCTGAAGAGTGCAGTGGATTCATGGGTGATACAAGGGTGTGGTAACAAGGGAAAGTACCAGGGCATGATATTGTTGGTGGTGCTACTGGGACGATACTGGGGAGACTAGTGGGGAAGAAAGGCTGGAAGTTCCTGGGCAGATGGGATTGCAGACATGTGAAACCTGGTGTAACCCACATGGCTGCTATTGTTCTCTCTCTTACAGCATAACAGTCATGATGAAATTATCTCTGGGTCAGACCAAATAGGTGAAAGGGGCACAGCCCTTGCATTTGTGCTGAAACTGTCACAGGGGAGACAGGAAGAAGACTGGACCAAGCCTTCTGCTCCTCACAGTAAAGAAGGTTCAGAAGTCAGGACAGAATGTAGGTGACCAGTCTGGAGTAACTAATTAACTGAAATAAGTTATCACATTCATGTTAGCATCCCAGTACTACCAGTAATGTTCCCTGAAAAGTATATGGCCTAAGGTGTCTGTCCTGCAGTCCTTGGGAACATGATTACTACTTACTAGTAGGTCTTGGTAGGTCTGAGTAGGTTAGGAGGTCGATTAGTAAGTTATTTAGTAAATTAGTAGGTAGACATTACCAATTAGTAGATAATTATGCTAGTTAGTGATGATGTATAATTGTGGTTATTTATTGAAACCCAGACAGATAATTTCTAATTGCTTAATGTAACAGAAACTATTTTATGCAAATTTCTTAAAACTATGGCAAACTCCAGTATTGGAAGTCACAAGAAATGCTCATGAACCTGCACATGATTAGAATAATGTTTGCAAAAAGATGTACAGAGCCTACTCTCAAACAGTATATGGATCCTAGAAAACCGGAGTTTATTCAGACACTATTTCTGAACACAAAACCCACTGACATTTCATGAATAAATTATTCATGAAAAACTATTCACCTAGTCCTGGTGGGATGGATGTAGTAGTCTCTTTGCCATTTCAACTCTTTGTTCTTTCCCCTCTGCTGATGAATTTCAACTTCCATTACAGCATGTTTTGAGATTTTAATCTTCATGCAGCAGCTAGTGATCTGATTTTCCACTGATGGAGTTATAGGGGTGAGGAGGAAAGGAATTTCTAAAGCAAGAAGGCTATGTGGATGAGCAGAGTCAAACTCATGGCTGTCAGAGTCCTTTTGTTCAGCACAACTGTGCTGTGCTCTTGCAGCAACCACAAACCCTTCCAAATATTTCTCTGGTTATTTATTTCTCCTGTGTCTTCCTCAAGCTGAAAGATAGCCAAGCAGAAAAACTCCTTGTATGTGAGCTAAAGAGGGTTAAAAATACGCTCTTCAAATGCATGATGGCTGAACTAGGGCCTTAGTTACTGAGACCTGCTTTTCTTCTATATGAACTATAAAACAATGTCCTGTCACATTTCCCACCTGTGAATTATAATGGAACTGAATTCCCCACTTATGCTTGAATTGTCAAACAATAGAATTCTATTCTACAAGTATTATTTGTATGCAGCATCTGTGTTGCTGAAATTTTCATTTGTCAATAGCTTTTAATGTTTTAATTAATTTTTATCTTCCATATCTACTGACAGTTGTTACAATCCAAGCCATTCATATCACTTTGCAAAGCTTATTTGAGACCAATGAAGATCATCAAATTAAATTAATCTTTTATTCTTTTTCCTATGACATTACTATGATGTCATAATCTAATGATGACTCCCCCAAATATGAGTCTTGTTTTTTATCTGTAACAGTGAAAGATCAACTATAGTGTTACTTTATGTACATTTTATTTACAGCATTAATAGCCTTGCTGCTCTTATTACATAAATAATTCTCAATGTTAAACTCTGAATCCCTGGGTAGAGAAGAAAAGCAAGTCAGATATCCAGAAAAGAATCTCCTTCAAAGTTTTTGGAAGACCACAGAAAACCTTTCAGGGACTCAGCCTCAGAGTACTGTCAGAGAAGAGTGGTAGATACTAACTGTTGTTTGTGTGAGCCACCAATGGAAAAGTTTAGGAGCAAAGAAAACATTAAACTTCCCTTCCCGTCTTTTTTTAATACTTAAAATCCCATTAATCTTCTATCTATTCTTGTTCTCATTAAAATTCTGAAATTATCCTAAGCATTACAGAAGGCAAAATATGAAACAGGTTCAATTCCAATGGAAACTACAAAGCAAAATTAATGAAATATTTACTTTAGTAAATGGATGTTTGATGGAGTATATATGACCTATTTAAACAAAATGTGTTGATACCCAAGGATTCTGTGATGCATAGGAACTGCCGTGGCCACTCTGAAGCCACGTCACTGTTCACGACCACCCTGACACAGCCTGACCACAAACATTCCTGTATCTGCTCTATTTGGGACCCTGCTTTTCTCAGAGTCCACAAGTTTTGCTAGCATGAGATCATTCCTAAAATTACATTTTCCCTCTGTGTTATATCAATGCAAACCATAGCAAGGAAGCCCAAACACATCATTAACGTTTTCTATGGCATGTTAATGGTTAATATTTTTAATTCATTGTAGTCAGATAATCTCCCTAAGTTTTGTGTCTTGCTGTAGTGGAACATGGAAGCATGAAAATCTCCTTTTTGATGGAAAAACGTATCGTGGCACAAACAAGGCCACTTCAAAGCTGGGTGATTTGCTTGACAGAACAGACTGACATTAGCAGTGAGTGTAAATTGCTGAAATGAAGGTTATAGAAACCTTATAGCATATTTCAGACCTGGCTACTCTCTGAAAAATAGTTTTAAAAGTTGCCTTGTTGGAAAAAAAAAATCTAAGTTGCATCTCTGACATAAAACCAGACAAAAAAGACAAATTAAAATATTCAAAATACCATCATAGCTGAGTGTAATCCGCAGAAACAGGGATGTTATGTGGTCTTGTGGGGCCCTGACTGCAGTATAATTGAAATCTGATTATTCTGAAATAGGAAACTGCAGCCTATTTGATAGTATTAATTAAATGAAAACCTCTGGTGTAAGGGGTAATTTTGAGTTCTTTCAACACATCTGAGAAACTCAATAATCACCACTTCAACACATTCTGGAGAGTTTAATTGTGATGGTGGGACACAGATAGACTTTTTATATATTTCTATCTTCAGTGGGCCCAGACATTCACTCTGAAGTCCAGAGTAGCTTGCATACAGATCTAGAGTTTGTGACTTGTCCATCCTGTCTAGAATGCACAAACACAAAGCTCAGAAATCAAGCCCTGAATGCTGGCTTGTGTGGAGGTTGTGGGCACTTTAATTCATTGTGAAAACAAATATAATCTATAATATTTATTAACAGCTAAGCTGCAATTATTACTCTCTCCAGCACAGAAGTGCACATGGGTTCATGACAAATATATAAAAGAAGCTCATTAATTGGAAATGGTAAAGAAAGGAAACAGACACTCCAAATGCATGACTCAGATAGAAACTCCAATGCACAAAGAGTTACTCTGCCCCACTATAGTGATGCAGCCATAAAAAAGATGTATGTGAGAGTAGTTAACAGAAAATATTGATGACCACGACACAATGACTCTGAAGAATGCAAAGCTTATGAACCAGACTGACCTGAAAGAAGACCGTGGATAAGTCTGCCTTGAGAGTTTAGTTTGGAATGGGAGTGCTCTTTAAAAAGAAGCCTCCAATTATGTCCTCTTGCCACTCTGTGGTTTACTCTTTGGGAGTACACAAACTGAATTCCTTACAGATTAAACCAGGAGTTGTGGTGCAGGAATGCACCAATGCACTCCAGTTACTCATGGGCATTCAGTCCACAGGACCAGGCTATAATTAGTACAAAGTCAGGCACCAACGTGGGTAAGTGTGGGTGTTGGGTCTTTAGCACCCTTCCCATGTGCATGGGACGTGCAAGGAAAGGCCTTTGAAACTGTTAGAGCCTCATGGGGTTGGCTGGTGGCCCTTGAATGTTCTCCCTGGTTTGAGCCAAGAGTGCTGGGCTGGGGCCTCTTTCTGAATTTAAACCGGTCACTTCAGCTCTCACACAGAATATCCCAAACAGTGCAAATGTACTTGACTTTCAAAAGCAAAAGAATGGGAAGTCAGACCAGAAAAAAGACATTATCTAATTGACTTAAATAAGTGAGCTGGAACTAAGACCATTAGGGATGGTTTAGCTCCAGGCAGTGGAGACTAAACATTTGAATAACTCCAGGTTTGTGACTGTGGGCAGGGCACTTTTTTTTGTTCTTCTCTTTTAGAGCAGCATCTTTCGAGAACTTTTTTAACAGGCAGCTGATTTTTCAATAACTTTGTTGTTCTGATTTTCCAACTGGGCTTCACAACTACTTTTAATCAATCAGATTAATTAGAAAAATTAATGGACCTGAATTGTAATAACATTTAGCCAAGCTCTATGAGTACAGTGCTCCCCAGACCTAAATGACTGCCTCATACAAAGATCACAGTCCAGTGACTATCATTTAATTATCAACTATAGACAGTAGAAGTTTGTTACTTTTGCTAACCAAGCACATCAAGCACATATCAAAATCTCTTTTTAATGAACAAAACAAAAAATTTCCTTACTGGAGTCAGTTCATGATTATCACATAGACTGAGGATCTAAAATATACCTAGAGATGGGTGCAATTTAAATGTTCCACGCTATCACATCCAACTACTGTTTCTTTCAAAATGTTAAATTAATAACTATTCAAGTCTTAGAAAAATTGGGGAATACCTGATTTATAGAAATTGGAATTCAAAGTAAAATATGTGATCAACACACAGTAATTGAAATCTTTATATGCACAGGTATACTTTTAGATGTGGGGAGTAAGAAAAAGGGAAACTGCTAAATCCTGAAACCTTTTTTCCTAACCAAGAAGGTTATCTTCAGTACATTTAAGTGCCTTCAGAATAGCCATTTGATTACAATCTTTTGAAGTCTATCAGAGATAGTTAGAAGCATTGTTAATTATTTACAGATCACAGAAAAGGATTCAGTGTAGGCACAGCCAAATCCCAGGCCAGGGCTCACTCCTGAGCTCAGATTCCTGCACCCCTGTGCAATAGCTTCATTTGAAGGCCACAGTTTCCATAACAATGGCACTCGGAGAAGCCTAATTTACACATTGCCACTGTGACACATTGTGTTATTCCTTGGAACACCAGGGTGCATTGCTCATGTCACATTACATTTGTGACACAATTAAAGTCACTGGCTGAGTCTGACACAGTTTTATATGATTGTCACACAATGTAGATTGTGTACTGAATGATCCAAAAAGTGATCAGGAAAAAAAAAAAAAAAAAAAAAAAATAGTAGTCCCAAAGCTGGCCTGGGCCTGGGATTGAAATAGGTGTTAAAGGTTAACTTTGTAATTATGATAGAGACATGTATACTGCATGAATGTCTACAAATGTATATATAAAAAAAATAGGCATACCTGAGCATATGGTTTGTTACAGACAGATTTTTTAAGTCTCCACCACTTACCACTTGTGCTTACCCTCACAGGAAACTTTCCCTGGAGCCCCTCGAAGATGTAAATGAGCAAACCTTCACAGCCAAGTGTGATCTGACAGAATAAAGAAAGTGAATCACCATTAAACCTCAGACAGAACTGCCAATCCTGTGGTAAATTAACCTGTGGAAATACACCCCCAACAAAACCATGGGAGCCTGCTGTTCAGAGCATTTGAAGCCATTCTGGCCACAATATGATGTTTTTACACTGATGAACTTTAAAGCTCAAATGTACCTGATTTCTGTCGGAGGAAAGCTCCTTACGCAGTTAACACTCTCCAAGGAATGAGTCAGAGCACCTATACAGAAGTATATTTCTAAACAATGACTACACAGGGAATTAAAGGTCCATATTTAGGTACTTAGGTTATATGCCTTAAAAAAACCCAGTACGAAAAACATCAATACCAGAAATTGGTCCTTTAAGAAAATCTCATTTAGAATGATTTTTTTAAGTCACCTTCTAACGTGCAAAAATTTTTTACCAAACTTTAATGTAAAATTCTCTGAGGCAGTACGATGTCAAGTTCAAGTAAAATAAAGATTTTAGGAATAATACCTAATTAATAATTTCTAATACCCAAATAATGATTGTGACAGTGGCAAGGATAGCTTTGATCCAGGAGATAGCTAATTCCTTTGACAAAAACCAGAAACTCTTTCAGTGCTTTATGGAACATGTGATTTAGATGGAGAAGTTGTTATCTGCCATATATCAAACTTCTGAAATTTAATCCTAGCTCAGCTGAAGCTGTTCAGAATTTTACATTGATGTCAACACAAGTGAAATTTTACTTCTAATATATTTGTGACAAAGAAATCTCTTTTTCTTTGTGTGCAAAGTAAACTGAAGTAGAAATGATGCCAGTTTTTAGTTTACAGATATATTTCATGTCATTTCTATCACACTGTAGTTAATTGAAAGAATATATGTATTTTCACAGTGGACAATCTAAAAAGGACAAAAATTACCGACTTTTTATTTTTGGCATTACTAACACTATTCAGAACATTTTTGTTGCTGCTTCTGTAATACAGGGATCAATACATGAAGATATTCTGCTACTACTGAGTCTTAAAATAGCACCAATAGTTAATTTTTGATAGTGAGAAAGTCAAGGTTTAAGAATGTTGGCTAATGAATATGCTTAATTGATAATGAGGACTTTAATCAAGTCCTTTGAAGCCCAACATGAAACATTTATTTTATGAATTTCAAACCTATGAAGAGCAAAACTCTTCAAGGTAAATATAATCAAAGATCGTTGATTTAAAGTTGAGGATTTGAACAGAAGTTCCATAATACTGACGCTGAACCAAACTTAAAACATACTTGTAGTTCCCTTTTCTGTAGGAAAAGAGCACTTTATATGCATATATTTCTGTTGAAATTGATGCCACCATCATGCTCCTCTATGTGCTTTGTGAGAAATTACTTTTCATGTATTTTACAGTGTTTATATTGTTAGACCTGATGAGAAAGAGAGCCAACCTAGAAGCAGGTTTAATTTATAAAGTTGGTTGAAATAAGAGTAGTGATGTGTGCTTATCCATGTGTTGCTTGTGCCCTGTATACCTTTGAATTCTCCCAGTCAAACCCCCTGTCTGCTTGTCATGAGTTATGTTTGGTTCCCTTAACCACCAGCACAACCTGAGTCAGTGCTAAACCAGGCCAGTCTCATGCACACAGCACAGTCTCATACAGATGGGCCAGTTGGAAGCAATAAATCTTCTCTACTCAGGAAAAAGTATTGGAAGGAATTCAAATATTGGAAGCAATAGATCTTCTTGCACTCAGGCAGTACTTGGGCTAATAACTATAGACAGAGCTTAGTGGATTGGAGAGAGTGGTTGGAGAAAGGCAATCTGCTCCAGGAAAAAAACATGCACAAGAGAAGCACGTATGCATGAGTGAGGGAGAGCCTCAGCATCACATCCCCAGCACTGCCCGTTCCAGATGAGACTACAGACAGACCACCTGGATCTGCACACTTGATACTCTGCCATTAAAATCAGTGCTCAAATTCAGCTCCACAGGGAAATCATGGGTGATGCAGGACTCTTATGAGAAATGCTGAGTTCAGTGAAGTTTAGCAACTGTAGCCTGTTTTACAATGCTTCCATTTTTAGATATAATACTTGCCAAGTAATTCCAAGCCATAAAACTTGAGTTGTATAACAGATATTAAGCAATACGGAAAATAAGGTAAGTACTCACTTCACAGCTTGTCAGTATTGCAGTTGCTGGAGGCAGCAGGTTGTAGGATCAACTATTTGGCCTCTCCCTTTTTTTTTATAAAGTAGCAAAACATGCTGTAATATGAGAAATGATGAATCAGCTGATTATAGCTGATCAAATAGTAAGGAAAATTAATCGTATATTTTTATTACAATAGTGTGTTTCCAACACAGACCTTTGTTTTTAAAAGGATCTGCTGAATCAATGTTAGTCTTTTGAATGAGTTTCAAACAGCAAATGCTCTTACTATTCTTTTTTTAATGAATAAATATTTCTTATTTGCAGGACCAGAATGAAATGTCTTGTTCCTAGAATGTAATAGAGCTTGAGCAGGGAAAGACTTTTAACAACTTGCGTTATTTTAATATGTATGCAAATCCGTAAATCCACTGCGCTTACTGGCCTTAGAAAAGAAGATAGACTTTACAGATATTTCAACCAATTAGCACAGATACAGGTCAAACATGTGAACCTGCAAGACAGATGCAGGAAAAATCAGGATTACATGTACTGTAAGGCTTATCCAAGTTAATGGCTTTGTCAGAGGGGAGAGAGTTGAAGAATGGGTTAGACATAAAACAGATCAACTCTATTAATCTAATTTAAAGGTTTTCAGAGGAAATAGAAGAACACTGATGGATTTGTTAGTAGGATACCAAATCTAAATCCCTTCCAATCCACCACTGTTATTTTAGGCTCAGTCTTTAAAAATTATTCAGCTGACTTTGTGTGAGTTTGATCACTTTGTCTTATCTTCAAAGTATCTATATTTTTACAAAATTCCTGAAGTCTGCTTCCATAAATAGACAAACTGATGACATTCCCTGCAGGGAATATACACTGATCTACTATTAAAAGTCTCAATTTTTTTTTTATAAAACTATATAAATTGGCATTTCTCCAGCAGCTGGGGAAAGGAGACAACTTTACAAAGCTGTGTAGTGTTAAAAAAAAAAAAAAAGTGTTTTCCCTTCTCTTGTTCCAAAAAGCTACCTTATACAAGGAATTTGAGTATTCTTACCTGCTAGTTAAGAATAGTGACAGTGCAGATACATTCTGAAAATGAGAACCTTGGCAGCTTGGCTTTACTGAAGGGTGAAGTTCTGTTACTGTGACAATGGCTGGTTCCTTTCCAAATGTGAGATGTGGAGGGAGTGAAGGCAACCAGCCTTGCAGTTTTCAGTGTTGATTTAGTGGGGTTTCCTTGAGGGTAATCCCATCCTTTCTTCTCTGCTTGGTTCAGGGACACATCAGTGACTATTCCAGGCCAGTCCAAAGGAAGTGACCAGTTCATGGAACTGAAGCAAAGTTGTGTATGAGAACTCAGGACAGGACAGAGCAGGAGGCTGGGAGTTCCTATCTGGTGCTTAAGGGCAGATTGGAAGCCCACAGTGAATAATAACTGTGCTCTGCCCCTGCCATACCAAAGTCAGTGTTTAGGTCTGCCCTGAAACCTCTCCTCCAGCCAAACCACTTAGCCCAGAGATAACTGGGCTTACCTCTAGCCAGCTTGTGCACATATTAAGGTCTCATTAAACTGTAAATTATATAAGCAACATTTTCTGGTTCCCTATTTTAAGGAACAGTTTTCTAAGCAAAATTAATTCCTCCATTTGCAAGGGATGAGGTCAACTGATATGGTACAAAAGACTGTGCTTTCAAGAGCACTTTAGTTCCATTAAGTGAGATGCAGTAATAGAGTAGGAAAAGCTTATGAATGATTTTCCAGTTGCATTCCTCTCACTGTCCCATTTTCTCTGTCAAACCTGTGATTCTCAGAAGAGGTCTTTACTGACAAGAATCAAGTCCCACTGCAAATGACAACTGTATTTTCTCGATTTCATTAGTGTCTCCAGCCAGCCAGCAAAACTGGCCACTTTGTAGTTTATCATCGTCTTGGAAACTAATTTAATACTGCCCTATGAAATGACCCCTTACTAGAATGTACTGTATAACTGGCATGGCACATGGATTTTCCATCCCAGATATGGCAGAGATCCTATAATCATAGAGGAAATAGTTAGAGTAGTCTCATGTCAGTCAGGGAGGAGGTTATTTTAACTCATGACAAAAATGCTTTGTGTCTCCAATACAGAGGAGCATTTTCCTTCTCCTTGGACATAAGAGTCAGTGGTTTAAAAAGAAATCAATTATACACACCCACTGTTCATCAGTTGTCACCTCATCACACGGTGAAAATTAGTTTTAGCAGTTCACTCAAAGTGGGTGAAGGGCAGGCTGTAAGGATTTGGAAAAGCCAAGTGAAAGTAAAACAAATACAGCATTATGAGACAATACACGGGGCCACAATTACACTTGGGCTTGGGTAATATGCTGCTGTTTGGTGGAAGCATGTTTACAATGGTTGTAAATGGCAATCTGGGGAGGAAAACAGATGCTTGATTCATCCTTGCATTTCCAGGGAAATCCTGAGGTTAGTTTGAAAGTTTTTAAAATATTCATTCTATTTTTTGAGTGCAATGTTGAAATTCTACACTCATCTAAAAAGCTGGGCAATTATATCACTGATATGAGAAGCTAGCAGAGGGATTTAACTGGAATTCTGTAGACTGAAAGAAAAAGGTAATTAACCAGTAGCCTGAACATTCAAAAAACTCTTTGAGATTCAGCACGTAAGTGAAAATGAAGGGTTTTTAAATGTGCTAAAGACAGATTGAGCATCTCATGATACTGATGGCGTCATCAATAATATACATTATCTAATATTGTAATATAAAATAGAATAATATAAGATATAGTCCTATTATTTAACTTTCTAGACAAGTTTTCAACAGAATCTTAAAAACCTATGAAGCAAGCATCTATCTTTGTCTTGCTTTCCTTCTTTTTATTTATTATGAAGGAGACAGAGAGGTAATATTCCATGCCCACTACTCATTCTTCTGGTGGAAAGGACAAGCCTCCTATCAGGGTCACTATGCTATGCACAGTAGGGGCCTGCACACATCTCAGGTCCTGTAATAGTAATCCTTTATTGTTCCCAAATAAATCCTAAACAAAGATATCGATATATATTTTCAGATTTTGCAAACTCTCTGTGGCATAACAGTGTCATTTACATGAGAAGATGTCATCAAATGTCAAAAGATGACCTTTAGCACTGTAGCACTTTTTCAACATCCAATTAGAAAAGGAAGAGGAGCAGATGTAAAGTAAGGTTGTCAGTTTAGACCAAAACCAATCAGTACTGGGTTAGTATTCTATGAAGGACAACAGATCAAGCTATTCAAGTCAGAGGGAGATCTGCTGCACTTCTCCATTCACTGCTGCTTCAGGGATACTCCAACAGGTTTGTAAAAACATGTATTGTATTAAATAAGCATTTCAGACGGGATGTGTTGTGCTTTCTAAAAGGTCAAAAAGGTGAAGACACAATTCTCAGTAAAATGTCAGTCATCACTTGTGTGAAAGCTTTGCTGCTATACACGTGCATGAGTGTAAGTTTACCATTACAGGAGAGAAATGGAATCAAATCTCAAAATGTTCTAAATTTTAAGAAGCAGAAATGTAAATCTTGTTCTAATCATATAATTTGTGCTGAAAAAGAGGGTGAGGTAGGTAATAATAATAATAATTTCCTCTCCACTTGCAAAATGAGAAGATCTTAATCACAGGGAAAAAATATTAACTGATGAAGCCAAGATTATAAGTATTTTGATAGATTAATAATAGAAACTTAAACCCACTCTAGAATGTTTACCATTAATGCAGATAGCAGCAAGGCAGTAATAGGAAGTACTTAGCAATTCTTTCCTATAAACATTTAAAAGAGTATTGATCAGCTGTCCAGGTATTATCTGTGTTTTTACATTAGCTTGTCTGATACTATGTTTCATTACAGCAAATTTTAACCCCGGGGCACCGGGATATTGGGAACTGCTGATACTTAAAAGGGAAAGGGAGAAGGAAAAAAAGAAAGCAGCATATATTTTGTGTGAGCTTTGGGAAGCAGAAAATTCTGACTGTAGATTTCAGAGCAATGATATAACTGCAGCTAGGGCCTGAAAACTGTTCAACCTGTTCTGTTCCCTTCAAATACAGTTACAAGGCTCATGGCATCCAGTAGGGTTTGATTTTCACTGAAAGCCAAAAAACCCATGCCCCAAAACTCAACCAAGTGCTTTTGAATCCTTCCACTCCTGTGATTCCCAACTTCCCAATGATCTGCCTGAGGCTCCACAAGAACTTCTTTATCTTTCTGAGCACAGGGTAAATTAAGCAACCAGGACTAACAAACAGGTAAACTCCCTTTAGACAAGATTAGAGTGGTTTCCTGGCAAGAGCTGAAGAAGTGAGAGATCCCACCCACACTCACCTTTTGTTTTATTGTATGTGCAGAGTCAGGAAGCAGCTACTGAGGGAATCAGCAACAAGCACTGGCACAAACAGAACTGGCATTTCAGGCTCTTTTGTGTTGCTTACCACACTTGAAATTTGGAAGAGCAGAGACATTTACTGACTGAACAAGATAACAGAAACAATTCACAGAGTATGCAGGAGTCCAGACTGTGTGAAACTTGACAGCTATCTGAAAATTCACCTTCATGGTTCCACAAGATGATATGACCTTGACTTGGGAATAAAGGTAATAAGGGAGATTGTGTTGGAGACAACCCTTGAGACCGTCTGAAAAGTGTTAGAAATATCTACCCAATAAGTTCCTGGAGAGTTGTTTTGCCACTGAATTAGGTTTCCTGATGACTCTCTTGTACTTCTAACCAAGAGCAGATGCTGGGGAAGACAAAATAGAGAAGGCATAAAGAGAGCTGGACTGAGCCTTGCAAAGTTTCATAAAGGCTGATATCATTTAGATAAAAGTGATATTTTTGACACACCCATGAAGTGCTCACAATCTTTGTATTTGTCAAGTTCTGATCACCTCTACCATTGTTCCAGAGGTACAAAGAGCTGTGGTGATGCAGAACACACACAATGCTGGGTTATGTGATCGAAAAGATCACTGAAAGCAATAGGTTTAGGGGTTGTTTTCTTTAGTTTTGCTAAAACCACAAAGGGGCTAGGTAAAATATTCTGGTTTATGGGAACCTATCAGAAATGTTTCATCTCACTATAGCTTACAGAGAATCTTACAAATAGAATGGGGAAATGGGCATTTTCTTCTTCTGCTATTTTCCCTCATGATAGATCAACATTCTTACCTTCTTCCTGGGAAAACCCCTTCAGGAACTGGTGGCTATTGCCTTCCAAGTCTGCAAGAACTGAACATTGCTACACGTGTTGTACTTTAAAAAATTTCTTATAACCAACCACATATATTTGATCCTTTAAAAAAAGGTTTTATTAAATGTACAAATGTAATAATGACTGCTAGACTATACTAAAATTTTTCATGGCATTTGCTGTACCTTGTGCAGTTTAGTTAACCTTTCCTTTATTTAGAAAAAAACTTTTGTTTGGATTTAGCATAATTTAACTAGACTTTACTAAAAACTCTTTTTTTATGAACCTTTTTTCCCCTTAGAGAATGCAAAGGTAAATGTTATCAGAGAGCATTTGGACAATGTGTGTTGAATGGTTTGTGATACTACAAAGCCCTAGATATGTGCTGGTTACTCCTTCAAGACTCTTGCTTCCTTTAACACTGGGTTGGGGAGCAGAGTTTTGTGCCTCACCTAATCCACACTCATTCTGTTGAGGACTGAATATTTTCATGGACACCCAGAAAGGCAGAGTTCCCTCCTCAGCTGCTATTGGCTCCTGAAGAATTTTATAGGCTTTATTTTTCTTTTTTTTTTTTTTTCTCCATAAAGTTTCTAATAAATTATTGAGTCAATCATGGCAAGAATAAGAATTTGGTGAACATCAGATGTTTTTGTAACGTCTTGATCATGACTACCTTGCTAATTTGCATGGTTAGGTGGTGTGCAGGACTGGTAAGAATCTCAGAATTGTTCTGGAACTGTGAGGAGAATTTCCCTGTGGAACAGAACTGATGCTTTAAGTTCTTTATCACATATAGGACAATTTAGGGGGAAAGTGAGGATATTAGCTTTGTTACCACACCTTCATATAATCAGCTGGCACTCAAAGTGTATTTTACAGTAATTTACTGTAGTGTCAGCTTGTGGTGGTCTGAGTTGTTTGCATGGTGCTCAGATATAGAGCAATAAAAAAAAATCTGGAAGGGAAAAAATATTCATTACAAGGTTTCATGATAAATACTGAACAAATATGGAAAGGATAAATAACTGACTTAAGAGCTGAAATGAACAGTTTTTCTCACACAACAGCCTTGAAGCTGTCAAAAGAATGGCACTGAGGCCTTGAATTCTTCATGTTCTTGGCTTCTCACAGCAAAAGGTAGAAGATTATTGGGGTTTGGGAAATAGGCAGTGATACAGTTTTCACCCCTGCTGAGGGTGGAAACTAGGTCAGAAGTGTCATTATTCTGGGACTTCATGCAGAATGGATGTGACCACCCCAGAAAGCCTCTCTCCACTGTTGTGCAATGCAGGGGGTGCAGACAGTCATAGCTGACACTACCTGAGCTGTCCTGTGCATTATCTGTTCTCTGTACATAAGGTCTGCACCAAGCTTATCTCAAGAAGGGAGTCTTCTCTCTCTTGACTGCACACTGCTGTCACCTACAGTTCAGGAATATCTGCTTATCTTTCCAAGGGCTTTACAACAGGCCTAGTGAGTCTCAATGTACTGAAATACTGAATAGAGAAAGCACAGAAATCAGCAGAGTTTCATTCTAAAATGCTAACAGAGGAGTAACAGGTATATTTCTGAGGTTATGGATTATCAGCCTCACAAAGCTTAACCCATGCTTGCCATTTCTCAAGAGAGCATCCTAACCACTCACATAAGACAATTTAGGGATCTAGGGATTAGTGGCTTTACCTTTGGCAGCAGAAAAGTTGTCTGTTTTTGTTAAATTCAAAGAGCAACCTTTTCAAGGACAAGACACTTTGTCATCTTCCCAGAGAGATGGAATTCAGACTGTGATGATATCTAGCCTTCATCTCACCCTGCTAACAGGTGAAAATCATAGGCACAGGTTTATCTTGAGTGACCTGATTCAGATTGCTCTCTGAGCACGGTTTGTGGTAACTACAACATTGTCAAGGTCAGAGTTAGTATCTCTGCAATGTTTGGATGCACCTGTTGAGGCCAGCACAGGCTGTTGCACTGTGCTCTAATTAGCTTCAATGAGAAGCTAATTTGGTAATAGTTATCAAAGGGTTGTCTTCTCAACTCTGAAAGCAGGACACACCCATGGCTTCCATATGAACTGATCTGATCATCTCTTGTCTACACGGGGACCTCACTTTGACAGTGTATCAGGAAGTGAAGTAAGGTCGTTAATATTGGATAAATTATATGATCAGGCATATCTTCAGGGTAGTCCATAGGATTGCACTTGCAAAGTTGTGACCTCTAGTCCCTGCAAATTCTCAAGGTGAATTAAATTTTACTGTAAATGTGTCTTTTTCCCTGAGGCCTGAGAGATACCAAAATCTGTGGGTACAGAGCCAGAGTTAAAACCCAAACACCAACAAGATGATTCTCAGATTACAAACAATTTGCAGGGCCACAGTTTGGATACAGTGCCAAGTAACTCAGGTCTCATAGGGGACCCTGTGGTGAGCCACAGGTTGACAGAGATCTGAGATCCCCTGAGAGGTCCTTTCCCACCCAAACTATTATTGAGAGTCTAAGTAGGCTTACCATGGGATCCCTGAGAACTGGTAAATACTTACTTGCCAATAACACTCTGGGGTTTACTTTTCCAGTAGAATTGCACTTCAAGGAGGTGTTGTCCTTACCCTAAGTACAGTTTCCCTATATCCCCACCCCTAATGGGAAGCAGATAATTAAGCCATTTAAATAATTGTCTTCTACTTTCAATAAAATTCTAATCTGTTCAGTGCTTTTCTCTGGAAAACAACTCAGTCACAAACTGAAATGAAAAGAAAATACGGGGGAACAACATCCACTGGTGGCACAGAAGAGCAATACAAAGAGCCCACTAATCCTTCCCCCTCCTTCTCCAGAGAGCCAGTAAAAGATCAAGGCATAGAACCATTAGAAAATAAACAAGCACCACAGATTTTGAAGTAGGTGGGACCATCTGGACCCAGATAATGTCAACCTAAACAATCTGCCATCCAGTTGCAATAGGGAAGGAAAAAGAACCTTTTGTGACTCAGAGCTAAAAGGCTGAGATGACAATGGCTTGTAGGCTCCCTGATCCCAGTACACAAAATAATTATTATTTATTATTTTATTATTCCAGATAATGCCAGTGGACGTGTTCAGGCACCACCCTCTCTGTTCACGCTATCTGAATTGTGCCATGTACTTGAAAAATGCCAGCTGAACTAATAGATGTGTGCTGGCTTTCTCTGCTGTATTTCTGCTGACCAGTCAAACCACAATCCAGGTTTTTCTTTGGCATTCACACAGACCACTGGAATGATCATCACACAGTTTTCTGTGCCTCTTGGTTTTCTCCAGCAGCAGTGCACAGATGGACCTGCTTGTGCCCTGGGAAAGGTTTTCTCTGTTTGTGGCACAGCTCAACACATAACCCTGGACAAGGCTGAGATAATGTTGTAAATTATGTACAATGAATTATTTCCCATTCTTAAAATACTCTTTTCAAGTGCTGCAGTGGGAAGGGTTGCTTTTGAAGGGCATTTAGATTTATTGTTGAAACTTTTAAGCAGGAATCCATGAGAGTATTACCAGGAGTGAGGCTTGCTCACACCCTGGAGTTTTAAGAGCAATCTTGACAAAGTTCTGAGCAACATTAGGAGCTAACACTTAACTTTCCATGCAAGAACTGTCTTGTTGGTGTCATTAAGTTTTACCACACATAAATTGTTACCAATTAGGGCCTAAAGCTGCTTCAAACACCCCAGAATCCTGACTGACTAGTGAGAAGGCAGGCAATTCATTTGCAGCAACAATAGAAATACCATAGGATTTATGTGATACCTTGCTGTACTAGTCTTCCAATTGTGTGATTCATAGTCAGAATTAGAAACCACTAAAGAACACAGAAAGACAGAGAACAATGTCAGATATTCATCTAATGTCAATGTACTATGCTTCCTGCTGCAAGGTGGTGCTACATGAAGATAGGAATGTTTGCAGCAGACCCACAGAATCAGTGTGTTATGTGAACCTGGACTATTTCACGTTACAGGTCATTTATTTCTCAGATTCTGTGTGGGTGTTTTTGGGCACAAAGTAGAGATTCCAAGGCATACTGATATAAAGTATTCTGAAAGGAGTGAGGAAGCATGAATGCCTTTGCAAGATCTTCCTGGTTACTGCTTAGATTATATTGCTCTGATAAAAAATACTTAAGCCATAATGGGGAAAGCAATTCCAAAAGTATTATTATAAAAAAATAATACTTTTACCCTGAGAAATGGTGATATTAGGTGAAGGCATGAGGCAAAAACAGCAGGTGTCAAATCTATTGCAAACAAAAAAGGCAAAACACTAAATGAAAGAATTGAAATAAGGGCTTCATTATATTCAGTTTATGAGGGTGAAAATTTCCTTTTCTTGTGCAATCTCAAGAAAAAGTCCAGTCTAATAATCCTCCCAGCTAATCACCAAAGCACATTTCTTCTACCTTCTCTTTTTAGTTTTACGGTTTTCCAGACCAATAGTTGTTTAAAATGTATGCAATTATCTACCTGGTTATCTGTTCTAATACATTGGATACAGTAAATCAATTTTGATTGTACTCACAGTTAGAAAGTTACAGATGCCTCCACGCCTTGGCTGCTCTATTCCATTTGTGTGCTGGCATCCTGAGACTGCAAATAAAAAAAAGCCAAGTGATACTTTGAAAGGGAACAGAGATCACAGCATAGTTGTGTGCATGTCCTGTCTCCTTTGCACTGCCAACTTCCTCTTTGCATTCAGGGATCTATATTCCCTCTAATTCTTATTTTAAGCTGATAAACATATTATTGGGCAAGCTCTTGTTTTGACTGCAGCTTTCTATTTGTACAGTGCCCCCTGCAATTATAAACCCATCATTGTTTTTACTTTACAGATACATCACTTTGTTTTAAAACAAATAAAAGGTAAGAAGCAAAATATTGTTTCATCTTAGACTAGTTAGAACTTGCATTATATGTCTGTGCAAGGATGTTCCCTTTGTTTCATTGCACGTATCAGGAGCACTAGAAGACACAATATCTCTATTTTTAGTACCTCCAGGTTCCTCTGGCAGGGGCACCAACCCCGGGGTTACAGAACTGCACCAGAGGTCTTTTTTCCCCTGGGAAGACTGTTGGCTTCAGAAGAAGGAAGAGACCCAGACTGTTCAAGATCCTACAGTAGTTCCACAGGAGTGGTGTCTGGGGAAGCAGGAGAACAGGTTTGCATCCTTATCTGAAATCAGAGAGATACAATATTGTATAACTATTTCACAAGTTGGTTATTAGCTTAGGACAGTGGCTGTAACCCTTGCATCTTCTTGCTATGTTATGTTTATGAATTTCTGAAGTGGGCAGCCTAATGAAGGCTGCTTAGGATTTATTGAATGAATGTTTGAGCCCAGTAGCAAAAATATAAGTTATTTGTACATGTACATGTATAGCCATAAAATTTAAGTTTTCCTGGTGGTAACTTTGGTGGGAGTGATGCTCAGATACCAGCTGAGCATCATTTGGACAGTCTGAATCCCCACAGCCTGAAAGTTTTAGGAACTCTTAGATGCCTAAGTATCTTGAAATATCTGTGTTTTAAGAAAAAACCATCATTAGCTTATTTGATTCTTTAAGCAACTAAATATATTAGAAAATATGGTTCAGCTAACTCTGAAGTTTCCTTCAGGTGCTGTTTGCAGCTCTTGTTCGTAAGGGCTAGAACAACCATGATGGTTATTCCTGCTTCCCATCATAAATATCCCCATTTATTTATTGACCTTGTATTAAAGGATAGTGAATTCACCAAGTGACTTTTTAGTTTAATCACTTATTTGCCTTCTGCTTCTGTCCCATAAGCATTTATTTTTTTCATTTTTGATACATTTCCCAGAAACATCAAAACATTTTTATTTGAAACTCGGAAGGCAGAAATTTTTCACTTGGAATCCTGAGACTGTGTTTTGTAAGTAAAATAATTCTTGTTGGAAAAAACACCAAGAAAGAAAATGCACTGAAAAGATGAAATAACCTGCATGCAGAATTATGTTACTACGTTAGCTCTGAGAGACTGAAACAGTCAAAGCTCCCCTGTTTGTGCAGGGCAAGGGGCAAGACATGCAACATGCTCTACCAAATACCTGACAACATGTGGACACTTGGGTCTGCACATTCAGGCTCAACAATTTGGTGTTCTGCCATTGTTTTTACTCAGACATAACTCACCTCAAAGCAAAAATCTAGAATGCCGCATTATATTTGCTATAAGTCATTGATATAAATAATCCTTTCATTTCCCAGAAAAAAGTAAGTAAGAATGTGAATAGTTGGGCCAGTTTTGCTGTTGTTTTGGTGGGGTGTTTTTCCCTTTTGTTTTGAAAACAGGTACAAGAAAGATAACACAACAGTTTCCAGGCCTTCAGGGTTTGGATTTAGTCCAAACTTCTGAAAGATGCCAAACATCATCTTGGCCAAAACACTTCCTAAATTTGTCTTTTTGCTAAAATGAGGCCACCTAGAAGATTAAAAGCTTTCTTCTTTTTTTTCTGCCTTAAAAAACATAATTACACTCTCATTTAAAACTCTAATTGAGTGCACTTGCATTGGTAAGATGTTCTTTTTCCCTTTAGGGACAGTATTCCTATTAGTCACACAAGCTGTCTAATCATTTCATGGTCTGTCCATTTCCCCACTCCACACCTTCATTATAAATGAGAAAATTAAAGCATCTTTTTCCTTTTTTTTTTTTTTTTTAAAGAGTATCTCAATTATATCCTCATAAATTCAGCAACTGAACATTTTATTTTAAACAGGAAGCCACACCTTTAGCCGTTGTAAATTATCATTATTTCCCTGATTTCAATGACCAAAAGATAACCTGCATCAGCTAAGACTCTGACCCATGAAGAGAAACTCATTGAAAAACTTTAAAAGCGCATTATTTTTTCAAGCTCAAGAATTTGTGTCCTGGCTATAAAAGCATGCCAACCATGTTCTTATCCTGAAGTTTATCAACCTTACAAGGTTTTTGACATTAAACAAAAATTGATGAAGTTGCACGAAATACCATTACTGAATCTTTCTGACTAAGGAGACCATAATTTTCCTTTAACTAGTGAGTCATATAGACATTACCTTTCCTTTGGTTGTGTAAGTGCCTCTATTTGAACCTTGATTTTGCAGTCAGATCAAGGGGAACCCTTGATGTTCTCTCTTTGTCCATAAGCCCACCTTTGCGAGCTTTAAACTCAGATTTACAGATCTGCCATCTAAGCAATTGGTGATGTTAGTGAGATTCTATAAAAATACATCTTTGCAATCAGATCTTTCATTTTACTGAGTACTTTGAGATGGCCATATTCACTTTGGGTCACAGAGACATTTTAATTCTGGGTTATCAGGAGCCTACATAGTTTTTCTTCCACCAAATCACCTGGAATGCTGGTTAGGCTTGGGGAAAACAAGTATGTGAACTTTTAACTGATTTTCTAAAGCTAAAGAATTACTTCCAGCTTCTACAGCCATTGCATAGTCTTTGTAAAATAAAAGATATTTTAACGTTTAAGAATTAGCTTCTATTATTTTGCATGCTATGTCTTCAGGCCTTAATTCATAAACATTATCTTTGTTCTAGGTTGAAATCTTTTAAGGAGAAACAAACTTAATTACATACAGTGTATGGAAAATTTGGGGTTTAGCCACTAATCTGTGGCTTGTAATGAATTTGGATGGAAGGAATTCAAGGCTCTGAAGTATCGTGTTTCTCATGCTTGTCTCCACTGACTCCAAGAGTTCTAGGATTTCTCAGTGAAAATCACCATTTGCTTAAATAAAAGGCAAATGAGTGAATTTTTAAAGTTTTTGAAATCTTTCATTTTTCTGTGTTTTTCTTTTGCAAATATTTTTCTATACATACTTCAGAGAAAAAGCCACCAATTAAATATTTCTTGAAATTCATCGCTGATAAGCATTCATTGCTTAGTATTTTCTGCACTGGATGAAGAAAAAAAGTACAGATCATTGTTACTTCTATTAATCCTGTTTTCTTTGTCTTTTAGGTATAGAAACAAAAGATAGACAGAAATCCACTGCAGAGGAACAGATAATGTCGGTAAACATGTGCAGAACTCAGCTAACATCAGACTGGTTTCTCAGTTTCCACTAGCTGAGGATTTAGTTCAGGAAATGTTACTTTTCCAGTGCCAGTAATTATTATGCCTCCTTCTGCTCTGTCAGATTTGGAAGTATTTGGCCTTATCTTAAACAAACACATCTGGTAGTGAATCTGAAAAGATGGCTTGTTTCAGACCCTCTACTCCATTCCTCACATACATGGACCCTGAGGAGGTTCAATACAATTAAGGAAAAATTCCAAGGCTGCAAGAAAGGCTCAAAATTAATATTATTTTAGAACACTAGCCCAAGGCTGCATATTTAATTGAATTCATTGAATTTCAGCTAAGTAGGCAACTATCTTTCTGACCTGAGGGAGGCCTGTGTGTTATAAGAGCATGTGTTATTAACAAAGCAGCTAACAGAGCACTGGAGACACGAAAGTTTAATATTTGTAGATGAAAAAAAACACACCTTTGATCGATATGATTTCTGATCAGTCATTTACAGCTCACTGTTATGACCTCAGTGACCCTCACAGCTCTGCTGCATTAGAATTAATTGTCACAGTGTGTAATTGCTCTGCGCCAATCCTTACCACACCCGCTGTACAGGGGCTGTTTGTCATCCAACTGTGCTTAATTAACAATACAAAATCCTGACTTCATATCCAGCTTGAGTGACTGCCTGAGTTCATGATGAATTATTTGCTATTTAGTGATTATGATATTGTGTTGATGACTAGCTGGCTGTCGGATCAGAAGGAGCTGGCTAAAGCCTGTTGGATGTTTGTGGTTATGTCCCATGAACAAACTTGAATTGAAAATGCTGAAATGTCACCAATTAGATATCATTTGGGCATCCAATGGCTCCATAAAAGCCATTTAGAGGAACAGTTTAATTTTCATGTGTGAACAGGCTCATTTTGAAATTCCCTTGAAATTCACAGAAAGTGCCTTTTAGATTAAGTTTGATAGAGGATGAAATGCCAGATGAGCTTGTGTCAGAAGCAGCACTGGGTAGGGAATTCATAGAAAACACTGACATGTCCTAATACTCTGGAATATTGTATTTTTTTCCCAGCAGTTATCCACATAAAATCAAGTTCACTAGGCTGCAATAATCAGAAAGAGCACAAAAGATGGAGTCTGGGTCTCCTTTTAGAAATAACTTGAAAACTTTCAGGAGCTCTATCCTTACCACTCCCTCCCCTCTTCCAAACAAACTACAATGTAATTTTTGTGGGGCCTTGAAATGCTACTGTGAAAAAAAAGAAAACAAAACAACCAACCAACCAAACAATAAAGTTTGCCAAATGAGTAACAGCTAAAAATGAAAGCCATTGCACTGACACCAGTGTGCAGCCATCACAGGCAGAAATGCACATCAACGGTTCTCAACTGCACTGCTCTTCTAAAACTGAAACTCAGGATTCCTAATAATGTCTATATATCTCACTCCTAGGCACATTTGTCATCCAGAAAGAAGTGACACTTTCCAATAGTCTGCTTGGATACAATGATGAAAAACTTGGCTTCGATTCCCTGTGTGGGAACATAGAAGTGAGAAAAATTTGGAAACATCTGCGAGAGGGGTTTTGACACCGCCTGTTCCTATGTTGTTCCTGTGACATTAGCAATCATTTAAAATTACCACAAATAGGCTTTCAGGCTCGAGCTCCTGGCAAAGAACAGCAGTTCTGTCACTTTTTTTCAGACTGAACTGGAATTTTTAAGGCAAATAAAGTTCCTGTAAGCCTAGTAATGGCAGTGGCAGGGTATGGAGGGGCACGTTTTGTCCCTGTGTTAGCTTCAAAAGACACGTCACAAATCATGTGGCATTGTGGGATTTTTTGGCATCATCTCTCTTCTCACCCAGGCAGCTCTCATTCCCATTCCAGGTGTGATGGATTCAATGCACCTGGGTAGCTTCTATTTATCACTGTTATGACAGTACAGAAACAAACTACCCAGCTTGGCAGTGGTATTGTTGTTCAGCACAGTGAATGTTTTTTAAAGCCTCAAAATCTATAGAAGGTATTAAGCTGTTATGGATCTGCCACACAATGCAGTTAAATGTATTCTGTGTATTTCTTCTGCAAAACAGACTATAGAGCAGAATATAACTTTTCATTTATTTCAAATATGACAAGATTTCATAGGCAGAGATCATACAACTGAAATCCTGCAGGTTTATGCTGTGTTTGTCAAGCTGCAGTTCTGCACATCTGAAACATGACAGAAATTTAAATTATATGCTTGAAAATATCAGAATACAGCAACTGTAATGAAAAATAGGAAAACTGTGATGCTGGCTTCTTCATGTAACTTCTGTGTGCAGAAAGCAAACCAAACAATAAAAGATTATTGCGTTAGCTACTTTTGTAATGTTCTTGAAATATTTTTCCTCCTGATGATTTGTTGCTTATTGTTTATGAATGATCATCTCAGGAATTCAACTGATGGGCAAAGGAATGTCTCACCTAAGGCTTAGGAACAAGGAGAGAGGAACACTGGGAAGGAGCGTGACTTCTGCCACAACCCACTCAAAGCTACTCTTTTATACTGAAAAATGCAGCTGCTGTTTTGAACAATATCATTAATGCAAAGTAGGAAACACACATTGTAATTTTGGCTTGGTTTTGGTGATGTTGCTATTATTATTTTCTTTCATGAACCAGTCAAATTTCTTAGGTTAGGTAATTATCACATGGCATGGCCTTACTTTCACATTGCATTGGACTGGAATGGGCACAAGCACAGTGGCAAATGACACAATCTGTACTTCACAGATGGATTTGAGCCAGAATGATTCACAGCCATGTTTATGAAGCTTTGGAGATTCAAAACACTTTCATAAACATGCATCAGTCACTCATCTACTAGCTAACAACAAATAGGAAAACATGTAGCTGCAAAGACAGTATTTGGCTATCAATCCTGAAAATATTTGTGAATTGTTCTTTGCCTTATTTAGCCAGTCCTATCTGCATTAAGTTTCTTTACAAATATTACTAAAGTGAAAGATCCGTTTTACTATTTAGACTCAACTATTTTGTGATTCTGGTAACTTTACAGCTTTTCCTGATGCTTGCATATTTGTATGTAACATTCATCCCTGCACTTGTATAGAAATATTTCCCCTGATTCATGAGTGTAAAGCAATCTGGCTCATTAGACAATTGAAATTACTCACTCAGTATTTCTGATGCAGTTGATATGTTCTTTCTGTTTTGTTTATTGACATTTTCATACCTTTTGAAATAAAGCCAGGTTAATAAAGTTCTTATCTTTCTTAATTAGTAGCTTGTTGTGATTTTTTTCCTTTAATTTGTTTGCAGAAGCAATATTTCCTACAAAGATCCAATTCAGCAGTTGTCTGATTTCTACTCTTGATCTCAAGCTAGCCAGCACTGCCAAAACAGCATGACTGGGATTACTAATTCAAAATTTTCCTTTTCCAGTATCAACTCAACCAGGCAATCTACATTCTGTAGTTCAGCATATTTCTGAGCTGCTTGATACACTAATGTATTTTCATTTAGTCCATACTCATACCAAACACTGAGCCCACGTGCCAGGCCACCCAGTCAAAAACTCCATGAATTTAAATAAGGCTAGAGAATAACGTTTCTGAAAAGCAGGTTTTAATATCTGTCCTTTCTACGAGCAACTATTTTTTTAAGCAAAGACCCATTCTGTTGTAAAAATACTTTGAGATAAATTCTGAAGTTTGGACTAGTTGTTAATAACTCTTCATTTTAGAGAGATTTTGACAAAGGTGGCAGTGGTTAGAATGTGGTCCTATTTTTTTCCAGTATGAAAAACAACTTGCTTGATACAGCAAATAAAAAATTTATCTCTTTTATCTCTCCTTTTTATGATGACAAGAAATTACAGCCTTCTTTATTTTACTTATATTAATAAAAAAATGCAGTAGTGTAACTCATAATCAGCTTTCAATCTATTAGTAAGAAATAAGAATCCCATTATTACTATTATTAATTCAAATAAAAATTTCCATTTTGCAGGTTAAGAAATAACAAAGTAACCACAAAGCTATAAACCCAGGTATAACAGTGCTCTACTTACAATTACTCCAAACAATCTTCTAACCTCCATTTACTTATCAACAGCTCAGGTATAAAGTGTATACTTTTGCTGATCATTTCTCCTATAACAATAGACTTTGTTAAGGCAAAGTAATTCTATGAAAAACTAAAAGAGGGCAGTGAATGTGCCATTAAAGATTGTCAGTCCTGAGATATCAGAATATCTTTACAGATTATCAATATATAACATGACTGAGGGTTAAAGCAGCACACAATGGGAAAACTGCACCAAGTGGATGAAAAGAGGTTGTTTAGACACCAAACAAATACATCCGATTTATCACATCTTAACTCCCTAGTGAGAAACTTGCCATTGTCTCCTGTAAATGGGTATAAAAATGCTTTGTTGGGTTTTACTCTTGGGATTTACTCTTTTGGTCTATAGCAGATCAAAACACAGAATGAGAACATTTGCACTGAACAACCATATAAATACATACTCTTGATTTAGAGGACAAGCTCTTCTTTTTTTATTTATATTTTGGCCATTTCTCTTAACTGTCTTGAGATCTAAACTAGTACCAGTCAAAATTAACAAGACCATGGCTTAAGGCTGTGTATCATCTTACCAGGTTTGAACCTGACAAATTTTATAAAATAGCTTCTTAGACAATTATATCAGGACTCTTCACATTTTGTTTCATTTCATTTGGATTTAGAAATTTGTGGCTAGATTTCTAGAGCTAATTGGATACCTAACCCTAATTGGGCACAGTAAATTAACTAGATCATACTAAAGCCAAACATTGCACATGTTTGCTGCTTTCTGTTTGTTGTGCTTACTTCTTCTTGTCTGGAAAGAAGTTGGTATGTTAATACATTTCTAATGACTGCACTTCTTAACACCAGGCAGACTGCTGGTTTCAAAAACACAAACTACCAACACTAAGTAGATTTCCTCTTTTTGTGAACGTTCTGGAATCGTTCACTTTTATTTTTCTCTTACATGAGAATTCAGAGTGCCCTGATCCAGCTATGCTTAAATATTCCTACAGACTGCTCTGAGAGCTCAAGCATCAGTTACAAGTGTGGGGGAAAAAAAAAAAATCTGTAAAAACCAATCCCAGAGGTATTCAATGGAATGCTTCTTTGAGTGTCCCTATCTCCTGGCTCTGACAGCCTCACCAGAAACCTGTTAAGGTAAACATGAGCACTTTTAGCTACACTCAACTTTCAGCGAGCTCTAAGGGGAATGGACTTTGGATGATGACCAAGATTACATTTTGGATCACAACATGATTATTTTCTACTGACAGAGTCCCTCCCAGTCCATGCAGCCGCCAATTTACTGTTCAGCTGAAATCCCTGCTCCAGCTTTTAACCAGGACACTGATGCAAACTGACGTAATTCTATTAAGGCTAATGCAAATTTAAACCTGCTTAGAATTTATTTTTGGGATCACTATGAGAAGAACACTATCATGACTGAAGTCCAAGCTATGATGATAAAAATATTGTGAGTGCATGACATTTTTATAAATAACTCAAGTTGAATTGTAAAGCTTTATAACATAAACACATTTGCAAACATGCATGGGGTGGTGGTGGGTTTTTCCTTGTTTTGTTTTGTTTGTTTGTTTGTTTTACTTTTTAGTCATATCTAGTAATCACAAACAAAAATATTAGCTGCCTGAGAAATTTTTAAAATATAGCTGCATACAAATTTTACAGCAAACATAGTATTGATATTGTTTGCCTTAAGGCCTAGGTTAAACCTTCAGAAGTCCCTTCAGAATTTACAAATCAATACCTTAATCAGACCTAAGCATGCAATAGACTAACTCTGTATTATTAATTGTGATGTTTATAAATCAAAAGTGAAATTCAGAGATATGAAATTGGGGTGTGAGACACACAAATCCTTTTAATTTCCGTATATTTCTTTTAGAGAGTAGTGTTTAATACCACCTGACTGTGACTACTGAAACCCACAGGCTGTCTTGTCAGGATCAGTGGACTACTCCCACACAACAGAGGGCACAAATCACCCACGTTCTACTTGCATAGGATTTAACCTTTTGTGCCATAAAATAAACCCTGGAAACAGTAAAACTTCAATCCCATTATGAGCATATTTACTTACGGAAGAGTTCAAAGAGTGACTCTGTCCTTGCAAGGCTCTTGAGGTTTCAGCTGGATATTTTCGTCAAGGAGTAAGAGAAATTGTGGAACAGAGACATTAGTATTCCATGCAACTATTTCTTTAAGTTCTATTTGTTTTTCTGTTGATACTGTAGAGATATCACTCATAAACAAACTGCTGTCAAAATATTTTTTCTCCAGATGTAGCAATGATGAGGAGAGCGAGTGGTTTGAGAAGGGAGAGGACAGTTGCTGAATTGCTTTGCTACATCTGCATTCATAAACTCCTGCATTCTGTGAAACTCTTTAGGCAGCTGAAGGCATCAGTGAACTGAAAGAGAGCTGGGTAGGAGTAAAGCAAAAAACCAAGTGAATCAAGAAATTCATGTCTAGATGAAGATGCTTGATAGTACCATAATGAATGTAGCCATCTAATGGAGATTTTATAGCAAGGGAAAAGCTGTTTGTATGAGTGAGAAGATAATTCTGACAGAGAAAAAAATGAGGGAAAATTCTTCATCATGAAGTGCACATATCCTGTTGGTCTTACTTACACTAATGGATTCTAAACCAGATATTTATCTTCTTCAGGGTTATATGTAACTATTGTATCAGTGTGTGTGCACACATATGTGTCTGTGCATCCATACACTTCTGAAAATAAATATACTGGATTAGATAGTTACAATTTCTTTCTTTTATTGGTTCATGCTGGCTGATACTTAACATTTAAAGGTCAAGCTGCTGGAAGATATAATGCTAACAACAGTGGCAGAAACTGCTGAGATAGCAGAAGTTAGGAAAATATTTCTCTAAATGCTTCTATTTGTGACCTTGTCTAATACATAAAAGGCTCAAAGCAATCTCAGAGGAGATGAGTGTCTCAGATTGTTAGATGAAGGCAGTTGGGGTGCTAAGATTGGAGCATGGGAGTTTGTAGCTCTCCTCTGGTCCAAGGGGTGAAAGGGCCACAGAGATAGAGCAGACCAAAGCTCACAAGTCTGATAGGGAGGACTGATCCAGTCTCACTACACTTGTTCCTGCTACAGTTTTTTTCCCCATCACCTTTTCCCAACTTTAGGATGAATTTTGTTTTCCCCAGCACAACACCTGTTTATGTCTGGTCCACACCCGATGCTCTAAACCCAGCTGAGGAGTGCATAAATGTATAGAATCATGGAACGTTTGGGTTGGAATGGCCTGAAAGATCATCTCATTCCAACCCCCTGCTGTGGGCAGGAACACCTTCCACTAGATCAGGTTGCTCAGAGTCCCATCCAAACTGGCCTTGAACACTTTCAGGGATGGGGCATCCAAAAAAATTTAAATATGTCCCCAAAGTTGAAATATTACTGCAAGACAGGTCTCCTATTTTAAACAGAATTTTTCTGAATATAATATAAAACCCCACAAAAAAACAACAAACAATCCTGAGGGTCCATTCCTATTGCCAGTTGTCCTGAATTTTCCTTAAGATTTTTTCTTCCCTCCTTCTTTCCTAATATAACATTATTTTAGATGGTTAACCAGAAATAAAAATGTCACTATTCAGAGCACAGGGCACATAGGCCAAGGCTTTGTGGAACCAGCATTAGAGCCTTATTTCATAGCCATTGTTCACAAAATAAGTGTTTCAGAACTTTCTAGGATTAATGTAGGAATATATAAATATCCACGTAAACACAAAGTTATTGTTTTAATATATCTGCTGCAGTTCATGTGCTAAAAAGATGATGGAAAAATGAGCCCATTTTTCTCACTTCTAAAAGAGAATGGGATTTGATTCAACTTCTAGGATTTGATTCAAGTTCTAAGATTCCAAGTACTTTTTGGTATGATTCCATAAGGATGAGCAGATCCATAAAACTGGCCAAAGATTTACAGGACACAACTGGAACTCAGAGAGTCACGAGGTTACAGCTTCAGAGTGAAGTCCCTGCCAAAACTGCAGAATGAAAGCACAATGGTTTTCTGCTGTTGGAATACAGTCTATGATTCTGTCGGCATGAATATTTATTAACTAGTCTTAACAATATTTTGGTAACTGATTTATTTGAAGGAGGAAGCAACTGTTTAATTATAAAGAATGTTAAAATGGAAAAAGTCCAGTATTTAATTCACAGCTGGTATAGCAAAACTTAGTTGACTACAGGTTTTTAACTTAATATTATCAGTTTCTCCTGGACAATGTTACAGAATTACTTTTATAAAACTCAACTGATCAATATGAAAATCAAGAAAACATTTTACCCTCTGAATTCTAAAAAGAAAGGTGCTGCCCTGTATTGTACAGTGCTGTAAATCAAATAGAAATTGCTTGCTGTTTGACTACAATGTTTTTGCAGACAAAAGCTGGTCTATTAAATAATGAAAGGTATTGGTACAAACCAAGTGGAAATTAATGTTTAAAAATGGCATATATTTACTGAGATGAAACAGATTGTATTTAATGTATATTAAAAATTTATTCCATAAACAAAACATGATAAGTTTGCATGTTTAATTATTGTGAAAAGCATGAGTATAATCCTAAATCTGAGTGCTGAAATTTGTTTTGAATTATTTACATTGTCCTTGAAACATTGGTATCATGAATTTCAAAGAGTAACACAAAAAATTACTGTCCTTTCAAGATAATTCTACAGTTTTGGAGAAATTCTACTAAAATCAAATTAGCTATTCCCCAGTCATCTGTCATAAAAATATTCATGCACATTTTGACACATAGTCTCTACATATGTCATAAAAAATAAAAATATCATACCACGAAGGCTGTTATAACACAAAAGGACACTTTTCAGTGGTACTGTGAAACACTGGGTTCCTTAGGACAGGAATTAAGCAGCTCAGAAAGACCAGATGTCAGCTACCTTTCTCTGAATAGCTTTTCTAAAGAGTATTTGTAAAATCAGATGCAACAACCATCTCTCACTAATAACTGAGTAACATCCTGTCCATATGTGCTCCCACACTGCTGCAGCACATGTGCTGCAAAACAAGGATGCTTCTATTATTGTTATTATTGGGGGGTTTTTGGCACTTGGTCCAAGCTTTGCTACATGTATACACACAGTAAATTATCCAGTTTTTTACCAAGTGTAGTTTTTAATAAAGCAGTGACACCAAAAGTGCCAAGAGAAAGGGCAATACTGGGGGAACACCCATACACTGCATATGGGTTACATGTCTCTGATCATACAATGTGCCCAGTGACACCCCTGCCAGGACCATCCTGTGGGTAAACACTTGGATATGTTTCTCAGGGACAACTTGCCACATTCGTATAGCTCCTTGGAAACCAGAAGACACAAGACACAGAGGAAGCACTTGGGCAAGTCACAACCTCAGCAAGCCCATCCTGATGAACACACAGACCCACCAGGTGCAGAAAATCCACTGAATCCCATCAGCACAGCTGGTGAAGCATTACTAATACTGTGCCCACTGAGGACAGGAGGTTTTCCATTTAATTTGTTTGTGTGGTCTTGTGCCCACTTCTGTCTGGAATGCTAAATTTTTGGAAAGCCATGACTTGCTATGAGTTGAGGTTGTGTAGTCACAGGGCCAGTGTGTGTATGGATCCATTTGCTGGTCTGGTCTGATCCATTCCCTGACCTCCCAACCAAAACTGCTGAGAAATTGGCATTTACATGATCTTCTGCAGCCTGTTTTGGTTTGTTACAACTCCTTTGGTGTGATGGAAACCAGGGCTGCTTCCCAGTCTCCAGAAGCCTGTGCTGGACACGCCCTGAGGACACCCTCCTCTTGTCCCCACAGGGTGGCAGAGCCCCAGCACAGGCTGGCCAGGAACTCCTCTGTGTCACAGATCACCGACAGCTTTTCCTTCTTGATATATCCATGTGCAGACACAGCCTG
Source organism: Pyrocephalus nanus (assembly GCA_038380795.1). Taxonomy (NCBI): domain Eukaryota; kingdom Metazoa; phylum Chordata; class Aves; order Passeriformes; family Tyrannidae; genus Pyrocephalus; species Pyrocephalus nanus. Next base: position 20,585,721 of record CM076270.1, on the reverse strand, counting down.
CAAAGCCCTGATTTCCACCAACAAAATCCCCAGTCTCACAAGCATTCCTGAGTAATTTCCCAGTCAGTAAGACCATAAATCAAAGTGCTTTGCACTTTGATGCCTTTGCCTCAAAAGATCATCCTTTCCACAGAGATAACGTACGTAGGAAATATCTGTGATGCCTGGCACTGTAACATGAGTGCCAACAGTAATGTCAGTAACTCTGTACAATCCCTGACACTTTATCATGTTAGAAAATCCTTGTTAAGGATACAAAATGCACCAGTAAAAGTTAGGAAACTTAATTCTGCCTTCCTGCACAGATAAAATATTCTTGTATTTCATGACTACCTCCTGTCTTTTCTTGCACTACTTCAATCAATTTACAGGATAGACTCAATATTCAACAGATAACAGGAGCACTAATTTATATTCTTCCCCCTCTCATCCTCACTATTTAATTGTCTGATATTTCATTTATAAGAGAAATCCACTACAGGTCATCTTCCAGTTTTCTTGCATCCATTTTTACTATTGTAAAATCTACTGAATGAAGTAATAAAGCACATATCTATATAACTGTGGGCATCAAAGCATGACCTTTCATGCATTGGAAGTGGAACGTGGCTCTCTGACAAGCAAATAAAGATTGTGCTCACTTTTCACTACCCATTAAACTGTTGTTTAAGTGTTTCTCATTAAAAACAAAATAAACAGACACTTCCAAAAATAAAAAAAAAAAAAAAAGGTGCAGTTTTCCATAAATGCTCTCTTGGTTTTTTTTCCAGTCTTACTTTTCATTTACTATCTTGCCATTTACTACCATCTCTACCTTGTGAGGAGATTCCTGGCCTGGGTAAATATTAAATACCAAAATGTGATTAGCTGGTGCTGAGAAGTTGTAAACCCATACTGTACAACATTAGGTGAATCAGAGAAACTAAGTTTGAAAACTGTCTACTGGCAAGACCAACAGGAGTGAACTGCAGGCACATTCACAGCTCTTAACAAGACCACATTGATTTGACAGGCAAACATTTTCTGCTGTGTAGCCTTTCACACATTTTGAGTCTGATTCAGATCTTCCCAGAGTTAATGGGAATTTCTGCACTGACTGATATCATACTTTGCATTAAGCCATTCCTAAAGCTCACTACTTTACTGCATCTGATGCTAAAGTTTTAATATTCCTACTCTTCTCCTTTTAAAGAACTTGATTAGATACAAATTGTTTAAACTTATGCTCTAAACCTGTAATTAAGATGCCCACTTATGTTCCATATTTTTATTTACACAGGGGTCTGCCACTTAGGAGCTTTTGACAATATTTTCAAATATAAATTTAAGAAATACATATATTCTTATTTTTTAAATTTAATTCCTGCTGAATCCATGGAAGCCAATTAAGAGAAAGCATAATCTTAGTTATTCTTTAGTGGAAATGATTCAAAAGCAAGAACTATATCTAGTGGACTAGATTCAGGTTATTTTATGATACTGTAAATTTATTGACTGAAGCAGAGATGCACTAATTTAAACCAGCTAAGGTCTCTCTCAGTCTTGCCACTGACTTTCACACATCTGTCAGTGAAAAAATAAAAGAATGGTGTTCCAAAATATAGACATGTTTCAGACTTTTTAACTTTTCAGAGAATGCTCATTCTGATAACTCACCCAGAATATCTTCTAATCTTTATCATATGGAAGGATGAAGATAAAAAAAATGTCAATACTCCTTAGCATTCACCTCTAAAAATGTCAATTTACATGCAGTTAGCAATTACACACTTCTGACCTATGCTTAGAATACTCCTTCTGCCTTCTTTTAGCATTTTGCTCACTGATATACAGCTAGTAAGAATTTCACTCTTAGCAGACCTATAATTCATATTCATATCTTTCATTAAGTTACAAAAAAGTCTTAGTTTTCAATTTTCATACACATATTCTAAATTCAGGAATTGGGAAACTTAATAAACAGCAACAGAAACTGAATTTTAATTCTATGAGAATTAACATTTATGGATACATTTTTCACACAGGGAAAATTAAAATGCATAAAATCAACAAAATTCCTGTTTGAGAAATGATCATGCCTTTTGAGCAAATGTAAAGGAAGTAGAGTTATTTATCACCTAATGAGGAAAATCAGAGTATGGTTCATTTGTTTCATTTCAATGAGGAGTGTGAGGATGGAACCTGGGCTTCTGCTGGCACCGAGATGACTGAGGCTAAGAGCAACAAAAAAAGTGAAAAAAGAAGAGCTAGACATGAGGTAAGAATACAATTAAGTTGCATGGGAAACTAAGACATCTTTGAGGAAAGAAGAATGATCTATGAAATGAAATTAAACAGCCTATAGACTGGGATCAAAAGACCCACCAGATAAGTGCTCCCCTGAAAGGCCAAAAAAAGGGTAGCTGAAGAATGTAGTTGATGGATGAAACCCTGCAATGGAGTGGCAAGTGCAAGATGAAGGAAAGTGAAAAGGAGATGCAACTCAGATGTAACTCAGAAAGCTGAGTACAATAAAAGAAAGAGATAACGAGGTAAAGATCAAAGAAGGGGACAAGGGGAAAGCATATCTTGAGAGATGAGGATCAAAGAACGAGGCATTAAAAGGATGACATTAAAAGGAAATGGATTAGCCACAGCTCACCTGGATAATCTAGTGACATCTAGATGTGCAGACATTTCAAAAGGGAATGACAATATATTTATCTGAGTAACTTCCATACTAATATTAAAATATGGAGAGGAAGAGTAGGCTGAGGAAAGTCAATCAACTAAAGACAATTCAGCTGCTTTGCCAAAGTGGGAAACTTAATTTAGGAACTGAAAAATTAAACTTCAAAAAACAATGGGTAAACTGTTGTGATAAAATATATACCATTGAAAAGTACTACAGAAAGATGGGTTTAGTACAAAAAGAATGCATCTGTAAAGCATGAAGGAAATAAATTAACATTTTCAAAAACCAGGAAGGACTGAATATGGTTGAGCAGATGCAGAAAAAAAAAAAAAAAGGTATAGAATATGTACAGACTACAACCTCTGTGAAACTTCTGAAAAACTGAAAGCAGCAAAAATGATATTTGGGTCTATAATCACATTTGGACCAGGAGGAAAGAAAAAAAAAAAAAACCGAAAATAAACTCTTGCAGGAACGGGATACACAAGAATGGGATACTCCCTACCTTGTCTGGTGTTTTTATTTCATTGATACTATCCTAAACACATTCAACAAGATCCTCTACTAATGTCACTCATTCTCTGCACTTTCACAGTTTCAGGAACACATTAAAAGCAAGGAAAAAAGGAAAAGGATTAAAAAACCTGAAAAGTTCACATCTAACGTGCCTATAACGCTCAGTGATTTCCCTAGGGGTCTTTAAGTTCACTCTGGGTGGCACATTGTAAGTTTAGGGCAAGTTTCTCCTAGAGGTCAGGGTTTTAATTTCATATTCTGGCCCAACTCTACGTTCAGTTTGGCTGTTTTGCTGCATAATCTTCTGCTAAGAGCACTCTATGTTGTTAGTGTTAAAAAAATATGTTGCTCATGGATATATAAGGCACAGAATTCCTCTATAAATGTCTCTTTTGCTAGAGGTGTTGAAAATGTGGCCCAGTTTGTCAAAAACACAGCTGCTTTCCTTGGGGTTTCAGAATGCTCATAACAAATGGACTTTTTGATGAATTTGTGAGAACACCCTGAGGAAAACAGCTGCATTATTACAGAACTCATGAAATCTCAGACGAGTCTGAACTATTGTATTTTAAGGGACTGCTACTTTAAAGCCTTTTTAGTTTCAAGTAATACCATTATTTTATTTGATTTCTAAAAAAGATATTTTAAGGAATATATGACGGTGATTCTCTCCAGCTGCCTGGGACAAAACTGTTAACATTGAGAGACCTTGACTGATCAGACAGGGACAAATCAGTGTGCTACACACAAAAAATAGTGGTGGTTTGTGCTGTTAGGTAATGTTTTCTGCAGACACTCAGCAACTGGACTGGGAATGATCCAGCCCAAAAGGCCCTCCAGTTAGGCAGTATCACCAGTCTGTATCTACACGTCTAAGTTAACAACCCAAAGTTCACTTTATGGCCGAAGCTTCTTACAGTAAGTTCTCTGTGAGGAAAACTTATTACCTTCTTCTGTAGAGCCTGCATATTTACTTCAATAGTGGGAGCAATCAGTCCATTTATTCACAGAGCAATGAAACTCAGATCTAGGCCACTTCTCCTTCAGTTGGGCTTTGTTTCTTCTGTGGTCTTTTCAGATACACCAGTACTTCCTTAATGCCCAGGTGTTTGTGCCAGGTACAAGGGAGTGCTTCTAAACCTCTTCACAAGAGATATTGCACTGAGCACACTCAGTCCTTGAAGGTGCTCTATCTGCTACAGGAGCCTTGATGGGAACTGGCATTGGATCCCACTTGAGCGCATTCATGTTCATGGCTGCTGCTGTTTACAGAGTTCCATAAGAAATGCTCACTGAAGGAGGAATTCTGGGTGATGTTCCAGAGTTGTTTAGTACTTTGGATTATCAAAGCCATCATTTATAAAGCAGTTGCAGATTCTGTAGGTAAAGGATGCTCTGGAAGTGCAAAGTGGCCCTTACTGCAAAGGAATTAAATCTGCTAAATGTTAAAAGGAATGTTATTTGGCTTAAACAGATAGATTAGTACTTGACAAAGTTTATGCCTCTGTTTATAAATTCAGAAACTCTATGGGCACAAGAAAAAAGACTGATGAAAGATCATAAAATCACTTCTTTCTGAATATGTTCTAAAACATATCTGACAGTGGCAATTGACAGAATCATTTAGTTTGGAAAGGACCTCAAAGATCATCGAGCCCAACCTTTGACCAAACACCACCTTGTCAACTTCACCATGGCACTAAGTGCCATGCTCAGTTGTTGCTTGAACTCCCCTGGGGATGGTGACTCCCTGGGCAGTCCATTCCAAGGTTTAACAACACTTTCCATGAAGAAATTCCTCCTTACATCCAACCCAAATCTCCCCTGGCACAGCTTACACTTTCTGAACAAGATAAAAAGTAGCCAGGAAATAAATTATTGTTATTTTATTTACATACAACCTATTTAATTAATTTACAACCAACAGGAGAACTGAATGATTGTAGGTCTCTCTGCCACATCAGACATGAAACTTATTCAAGAACAGTAATCTGGAGTCTGATCATTAAAACTGTGTCAACTGTAAATCATATTGTGCTGTTACAAAGTCTGGCATCATAATGCCTTGTTGTGCTGGAGGTCTTAATTTAATTAGTCTGATACCAAATCTTGTCTCCCAACAGTATGGATTTGGCAGGTAGATTTTATAACTAATGCAGGTGCAAATTCCACGACCTAAATACTTTAATTCACTGCCTATTTTATTTTAAGCTTGGTTCTTTTTACACAGTCACATGTTATTTTGTAAATGTATCTCTGCAGACCAGTTTTCAGTTCCTAGAATGGTTCTAGAGTGGGAAAAAAAAAATCTAGAAATATTCCAAACATAAGAATGCCAAGAAAGGAAGATGATGAGCAAATACCTAGAAAATATTTGAATATTCCCATCAAGGTTCTAAATTGAGAGACTCCTAGAGAGCACACATACACCCAAATCTTAGAAAGCACTAGGGAACTGTTAAATTGGTTCAGAAAAAGTCCTGAGAAACAACTTTAAAATCCTTAAACACAGTGTGAAATTCCTCAAAAGTACACTGAAATTCCTAAATTGCTCATTGAATGTCCTATAAAATTTCTAGCCTAGTGAAATTTTAGAAAGCATGGTGAACTTCCTCAAAACCATTCAGTGACTCTGAGAAGTGTTGTAGAATTTGAAATGGCTAGAAAGCAATGGGAAATTTCCAGAAAGATTATGAAAAGAAAAAAATACTCAAAAGTACATGGACATTTAGAAAAAGCAATTCACATTTTCAAGAAATTCCTGAAAAGGACTGGGAAATACCTAGAAAAATAATAGATAAAATACTAGAAAACAGAGAGAATTTCTTGGAAATCACAGTTACCTAGAAAGGTTCTAGATGGACAAAACCTCTTAGAAAATGCTCAGGAATTTCTAAAAATATTCTGGATAGCAAAATTTTCTCTTAATTCTCCTGAGTCTTGGTCCTGTACAGCATTTTAGGTTTCACTGCTTCTTGTCCAGAGGATACATATAGATTAGAAAAGGTTTAAGACTCAAATAAATGGAATTACCCTCAGAGATTTTATCAAGTCAATGATTTTTAAAATGTTTCCTTCTTTTAACAGAGCATTTGTAGAGACACATTCTCTTAGGTAGTTGAATTTAACCAGAATTCTATCAAGCAGACAATAATTATTTTCTCTTAATTATTTCTTTCCATGCCTCATCTAGTTAAAGATTTATTTTCTTATGAGTTGAACAGTTTCAAACACAGGACAAACAGCACTACACAGGAAAATAAAACTACCTGAGAGAGGAGTGAAAGAAAACACCCCCAACTCTGTTTCTGCCATGGAAAGGATAATCCTGTGGCTTCATGTCAGATACTAAAGGAGACAGTGAGCTGAGAGAGTGGGATAACTTACTTTAGTATGGTATAGAAACTTCTGGAATATTCAGTAAACGGTGGCATTTCCCGATTCTCTTGAGCATCGTGATCAAGTCCTGAGGAGAGCAGGCAACTTTGAGTGGTTATGAGTTTAAGAACAGATTTGTTTAACTGACTTCAAACCAATCTTTTTCTTCCCTTTTTAAGAAAGATCGTTCAGCAAATTTAAATTCTAACAATAACCAAATGCACCATTATTGCTGCCTATATCATACCTCTTCTGCAGGCAGCCTACAAACCTCAGTCAAGACCCCTGATCTTTGGCATAAAGATGCATTGAGAAAGAAAGCATTTTATTTGTTTTAATGAATTGAAAGGTCAGATGATTACAAGTGCCATAGTGTCTTGCCTTCATGGTGAACAGTAGTCAGTAACTTGGGAAAACAAAGGTCCTTTAAGAGCTAAAATCAAAAACCTATAAAATTTCATTATTGACAATCTTAAAAAAAATTATTTTGAGGTAAAGGCAGGGATGTATTCCGGTTTTGGTGGGAGGTTTTGCTTTTCCCACAGACATCTGGAGGCATTATGGGTCTCTCTTTAAATGTTAAGTATAAAAATGTTAGGTAGGCAATATAGATCAGCCCTTGCTTACTCAGAGACAGCAATTTTGTTTCTTCAATTAGCATGAAGATGCAGTTTATTAATTGTAAAGCTTGCTATATTTGCTCACATTGAAAGAATAAGCCTAAAAGCCTTTGTGCTGGGGCACTTTCACTATTGCAAGAGATGCCACTAAATTTGCAATTTGTGCATCTTTGGAGGTTTTAGCACAGCCCATGAAATTAGACAGGTCTGACATTCCAAAATTTCCTAGACATTGTTTAAGGCTCTGGCAGTATCATTTTCTATCTTTCTTACAGACTGACTTTTTAACACCCCTCACCCCCCCCCCCCTTTTATGACCAAAATCCAAATGAAAGATATTTGTGCATCAGCAACCATTCAAACATATGGGTCTACAATAAATCTGCAAGTGCACAGCGCTGAGAGCCACATCATAAATCTTCAGTCTTTTAATACCTTCCCACTCTGGTAAGGATGTAGAATTCAGCTTTAAGTCCTCGCAACAAGTTACATTTTATTTTATTTTAAGACCTTTTCATTTCTGAGTAATTTGTGTGGAACTGCACATTTCTTTTAAACTCAGCAATTGTATGCATAAGAACACTGAAAACTTTCACTATACTGAAAAAAGCCTGTGTGTTTTGCAAATATATAATTAGATTTCATTTATTGATAGGATATGTACGGAAGGCAGAACAGATATTAAAACACAGGCAAATAAATTTAAATGTAGCCATTTTGCAAAGCACTTCTGTAGAGAAGCTGTGCACTGATAACCATGTATGCCATGTGTGCTGATCTATTACCAGACTTTTCAGAATGCAAATATAATTTTTTCAGGCACAATAAATTTAACTATGTCATTTCTGCATGTTTAAATTTCTTCCTCTTCACTTTATTGAGCTGGACTTTAATGTTTTAATTACATGATATGAGTTGCTTTTCAGTTTAACAATTCTAGCATAAACTTATGTTTTTGCTCTTTCAATATTTTTGTTTTAATGATTACTTGTTGAATGTTTCTGAAATTCTTATTCTAGTCAGTAAACTGTATTTGTTTATTTTTTATTACTGAATAATTTGTATAATTGTATTGATTTATTTACTGTATTCTTATTGCTAACCTTTAGTGTAACAACTGGCATTTAATTTGATTTTGTTGTATCATGAAACTGTCGATTAGACGACCTATCTGGTGACTGGAACTTTTAGTTTTGGAAATTTATCTATTAAACATAGGTTTATATATAAATTATATGAGCAATAAGCATAACATTTACACATTTAAATTAAAAATTTACCATAATTTCTGCATATACAGCATACTTACGCCCACAGCATGGAACAAACAGCTCCCTGCTTCCATGACTTAATCCACTGTGGGGATTTCATAATGCAAATCTTCATATGCATGCACAGAGTTTTACAATAAAAAACTATACCCATTCTTCAGTGCATTCCAAGTGACCAAAAAGAATATCAGTTATCAGGCTAGAATAAAGCAGAGGGTGGAAGTTGAAGTGTTCAGGGTGGGGAATCTGTGGGGTCTTCCAATCTGGGATCAAAGCTCTCCATGCATGGCGAGCCGGCCTGGGCAGTTTGCCCACTGAAAATGTCTGGCAGGTAACCAAGTGGCCTGTGTGCCTGGTTTCCATCATAAATGTTAATTGATTCAACACATTCCAGCAGAAAATTTGCCCTTTGACTCTTCTATATGTAGGAATCAAATGGGAGGATTTGGTAGATGTTCTATTACTCATTGTCTGCACAGTTTCACCACAGCATTGAACACCCTCAGCCTTTTTTCTTTTTTTGGGGGGGAGGTGTTGGTTCTTAGGTTGTGTCCATATACCTAATTCAGGCAAACACTGAGTCTGGTAAAGCTGGTGTAGCAATTGAAAACAGGTAATTAGAAAAAAATTAATAGGAGAGTAAGAGAAATTTCTTTTGTTTCTGCTTTCATATCTGCTTTAGTCTGATAATTTCCCCCAAAAGCACCCCTGAGACAAAAAACCTCCTGAATACCATTATTGTAAATTTATGTTCATACAGAGCTTCTTTGCCTTCACAACAAGTCGAATCAGAACCTAAACCTCCCTTTAGAGAAATTCACAAATAATGAATAAATTAATTATCTTTTATGTGTTATCATTCAAATAGCCATAATGCTTCTAAATTAAGAGCTAATTAATATGGACAAGGCCTGCGATGTTGCTATGGGAATAGAAATAACACAAATCTTCAAAAAAAAGTACACTCACACCTCTCAATGCCATTCTACCACCGTGCCTAACCCAGCTACAGACAAAACAAGACTGTAGAATTAATTTGCACTATGAAATTTACTTTGGAACTCAGGTCACATTTAATTCATGGGGAAGTCAGAGAACTGTTTGTGGGCTTCACTGAGATTCCCAGACACATGTAGCTGATTTAAGAGCACCCTTAGGCTTTCAAATGCAAGTCATGCTCTAAGTCACCTAGACAATTTTTCGTACTGACCAGCAATCACACTTAGATCAGGCCCAAAATAATGATGAAAACCATAAAACTCCCCATCCAACAAAATTGCATGAGTTAACCAAAGAGTTAGAACCTACTGCCTGCTCTTCTGTTTAGTTACAGGTTCCCATTTACACTGTCAAACATGAAGAGTAAATTGACAGATCTGCAAGCTGAGAATTGCTGCCATGCACAGGAGCCTATACCTGGGAAATCACTGTTTTCCAGGAGATCTCAAACCTCTAAAGGTTCCTAGTCATATTCCCTAAATGGGATAAGAAAAAGGACATTGAGGAATACATAAGGTTACATAAATTCTATGGGTTTAAACTATGTTTAATCATTAGGAATATAATACCTTCTGTTAAGTTCACTGTTTATTTTTAAACATAACAGCAATTCAAAAAATAAATGAAAAACATGCAAATTTGATGAAAACTTTGCTTACAGGATAGAAAGAAGTTTTTTTCCAAAAAATAATTATTAAACAGAACCTGCTACCATTCCAGTTTCAAGGAGCCTACAGTATAAAATATTTTGGGAAAAAAAATGAAAAAGGAAGAAGAAAAAAAAATCTTGAAAAGAACAGTCTTGATTTTTTTATTTATGTCAGAAGTATATGTAGGGTTCAGAATAAACTGACATTCAAAATGTTTGTGATGCATGATAGAATAATTTTAAAATTAATGTTAGAAATAGAAAAGACAACCAAAACATTTCCAAACTACACTTCACTCCTCAGAAAAAGAACTGGTTTCTTCATTCCATTCTCCTTCACTTGTCTAACTGTTGCTCACAAAACAACAGGACATTTTCCCCCCAACTTTAAACAAAGGCAGGAGGAAGCTATGGCTGAGTTATTGCCTCCCAGTACATCTCAGGGGGTAATAAGGAGGGACAATTTTTTGCTCTTCTAGGACTGTAAGCCTGTTTTTCAATGAAAAGGAGGAATTTTCCTGAAATAAAGTTGACAAAATTTAATCTTCATTAAAAACCACTAACTACTGGTAGTAAAATCAGGAATTGACAGCAAATTATTTCAACTCAAGAAGCTCATACCAGCTCAGTCCATGAAATAATCAGGAATGTAAACTAGTGTAAATCCACTAGATTTTCTCTTTTATTCTTTATATCCCTTCACTAAGTTTTCTCTTTAGTCTCTAGGAAGAAATTATTGCATTTAGATTTTCTGTCTATTGTTTTCATCTTAGTCAGCACTGATGTTATGATCCAGCAGCACTTTGCAGACATTATGAGGAGTACAACACATATCTTATGTAAATATATCATTATAAACAAAGCTTCTGTGGCAGCAGAGTCAGGGACAACCTGCTATGCACCCAAAGGTGTCACCTCATCTTTTGGAGAAAAGCTCTTTAAGATGCTGCAGTAAAAGAAACCTCAAGTCCACCAACCAAGCAAATGAAAATTTAGCAAGTATCTTGTCAACATGTGCTTTTAAAAGATGTGGGCAAAGTAATAAGCTCGTCAGCAAATTACAGTTTGCTTGACCCAGCAATAGAAAGGAAAGGAAACTTCAGGAATTCTTAAAAAGAGCGAGAAGACAAATGGGAGAGAAAATGTAGTATCTGAAGAATGAGAGCATCCAAAGGCAGCACACTCTGCTTCCAAGGGTCTCTGTTAAGAAAGGAGGGGAAGTCTGCCACTCCCCAAAAAACATATTTCTTTGTAATTCTTTCCAGTCTGTCGTAATTTATGGGAAAGACTGTAAGGCAAGTTCAGGGTCAGTGATCAGAAACATGCATGAGTTATGGTTCCTGCTTGTGCCCTTGCTGGCCTTAATTTAACATGGCCTCACAGTCACATTCTCCAAAGCACTTAACTTTTAACCATCCACCTTAAAAGATAGAGCAATTAATGATTAAAAAAAAATAAACCCGAGAGGGAACGAATACATTCCAGAAACATCTGGAGAAGAGGAGAGGCCTCTACTCAAGGATATTTTCAGACATTGGGATGCCTCAAATGAGAAAGAAAGAAGAAATATGGCTTTGATTTATATGAAAATAAACTTCTTAACAAAAGCAATTCAATTGAACGAAATCTTTTGTATCAAGAATCATAACACTAAGTGCATTTACAAAGTTCTAGATTTCAAGAGGAGTTATGAATTCTGACATGCATTTTCCATACATTGTGAAACAAAATTGTTAAATAAAGTCATATATGAGAACAGGGAAAATGTAGTTAGTTCATTAAATTTTGTTCTCTGTATATGCAGATTTTCTTTTACACTGAAAAACACTTGTTTGAACTAAATTTAGAATTTAGGACTTACATTTCTTTACGAGGGGGGCAATATTATTCAGTACACTACATTCTACAAGTAAGTTATGTGATTTTTAAAATACCATCTCATAATTTTCCATTATTAATTTCCATCATGTTTTCTTCCTATTTACTACTCTTATTTCCTCCTTCATGGTGCTTTTCTGAATTTCATCCCAATTTTTATTACTTTCTTGGTAGAAATGTGCCACAACAGCGTGAATCAGTCCAGGTATGGTGGGCATTCAAACAAAGCTGACATGCTGCTGTCTCATGCTACAATTCTTGCTGACCATGGATTCCTGAGAAATTCCCTGGCCATCTGAAACTTCCTGTTCCATTTGAAATGTCACTGCTGATAATTCTGACATGAGCTTGCAGTGACCAACAAGATTATGATATCACATGTTTCAGTGTTGCCTAGGTTTGCATTTCCACGTGTTCCAACAAATAGCATAAATTAATATTAAAAACGACTGCTAAGCAATTCTACACAATTTCTTTTCTGATCAAAAAACTGACTCATATAAATATATTCTGATTCCCCTGACTTTATGCACAGTGTGAAAATCTCCACAGTTCAGCCTCAACTGTTTGCTCATAAAGAAACTGATATTTGTATTGCTATGGAAATTCAGAAAGAAAGGCTTAAATTATTTTTTTTTTATTTTATTTGGGTAAACTATTCTCTAGAAAAAGAGAAGTCTGAAAGCATTGTTTCTACATTATTTTTCCATCGGTTCTAAAATGAGGATCTTAAATATCTAATCCTAATAGGTTTTTCAAGCAACAAAGACCTGGATGAGACAGGAGTAAACCAATTTCATTTATAACCTTCATTTTCAATGAATGCAACTGCATTTTCAGAGAAATTTCTGCTTAACTAATTGGAATGAATTTTACATTTTGTTCATATAAAGCTTGGCTCTAGAGACGTGAGAAAACATATGCACCTTTTATTTTTGTATACGCTGAATCTCAAAAATCTTTTTCAGAGCACTAGAAATGTAGGGTTTTATTGTAGCTGTCTTTTGGGGTTGCAAATTGTTAACATCTGCCTTTTAGTATAATTTTTTACAATAGTCTGCTCTCTCGATATCCCGCTAATGACTGTAATTTTCTAGTCAGCTGCTATCTGTCAAGGTAGTTTAAAGGTCACTTCTTGCTATGGATTAGAGAACCTCGTGTAGAAAGTGGGCCTGGGTTCTTTACAGCAGACAGGGCTCTTGCTTGGATTTGCTTTGTTTTTGAAAGCACGAGCTCAGCAGCCCCAGGTCACACTGATCTTTCAGTTTCTTTCCTCTTTGTCGCTCGATCTTCGATCATACATTTTTCTGGATGTATTTTTCTAGCGACAGTTTGCTACTTCTTTTGTCAGCTTCCATGTATTTATAAGATATTCCTTATTCATGTCTGACTGCTAACACTCTGCTAAACCAGAGATGTAAACTCCAACCCCCACCTCCCTTCGTGATCTCATTTTCTTGAGTTTTTATTTCAATTACAAATGCTGTTGGACACATGCAGTCTTTTCAGTGACATTTACAAATGTTGTGCCATAAAGGAAACAAAGGAGTTTGTGTATTTCTAGTTTTTTATATGTATTGAATTAAACTTTTTAGTGATGACTGAAAAAACCGTTGCACATTTGCTTTGGAAGCAAATTGCTGTCCCCCTCTATCCCAGATATTCATTAGTATGGCTTAAACTGAAAGAGAGCATTGCACCCCCAGCTAAAATTACACTGAGATAATGAGAACATGTTTAACCACTTTGGCTGCAAAGGCTGCCTTATATGAGGGATCTGATTCACATTTGAGGCATAGTTAGCCAAAGGAATCAGGATGTTATCTTGTCTTTTGGGAGCTGAAAACATCTCATTGAATCTCATGGAATTGTTGAGGATAGAAGGGACCTCTGGAGGTCACCTGATTCAAACCCGCTGCTCAAGCAAGGTCACCTACAGCAGGTTCCTCAGCACCTTTCCACTTGGGTTTTGAGCATATCCAAGGACATAGACCCTACAAGCTCTCAAGTGCTCAATTTCCTTTCCAGTAAAAAAGTTTGTCATATTTTTAAACAGAATTTCCTCTATTTCAGTGTAGAGAGTCACAACCATTTACAGTTATGCAACAACCTAAACTGTGGTCATTAAAAAACTAGGCTACCAAAAACAGAAACTGAGAGCTGAATGACGTCCATTCAGCTCAATTCAGCTCCTTAAGCCTTGTCAGCAGGGGACTAATCCAGTTGTCTTTGCTCTTCAGTGGAATATAATTCACCTGATCCCTTTGTGCAGGGACTCAGCTGTGAGATAGTTGAACACTATAAGTGAAGGACATAACAAGTGAAGGCAACCGCAACAACTTCAAAACTACACTGGACTTCTGAAACTCCAAGTATATTGAAAGATGAAAAATCAATTGCCTTAACCTCTCTAGAGTAAGCTCTGCAGGTATATCTTTGGCTGCAGGGCTGACACAGCAGGTTGAATCCTATACACTGAAGGAAAAAAGGAAATAGGGGCCTTGATCGTATTCACAGACTCACTGGGCATTCTTAGGAAATTAGATTGAAATTGGACCTGTTCTAAAAGTAGTTGGTGTTGGAACCATCATACTTCCTTTTGGTGAAAATCCTTTTGTTTGGACTATATCTCTGCTCTCAAGAAGACAGAGAAAAAGATTTAATCCAAGCTTCTTTCAATTTATTGAATACCTTAGAATTCTGTGTTTAAAAACTCTTACAAAAAGTCTCTACAGTTCTGGAGAAAAAAAAATTCACAACTCATTAAAAGAAAAATATTTCTGTTATAAAAAAAACAACTCTACTGAAATGAAAGTTATTTGTACAGGCTATTTCTAATTTCTAAAGGAAAATCAGTAATTGTAGAAGATACTCATCATGGGAATCCATGACAAGTTGTCACCAGAAAGGAGAATCACCACAGAAGTGTTTCTGGTGTCTTGCTGGAAGCTTATTCACATTAACCCACTGACTAAATCTTTCAGCAAAAGCAACAGGAGCAGTATGCAGAATTCTTTTCCCAGCAACAGACTGGAAATGATGAACAATAATACATTTTGCATATTGAAACTAATATATGCAGGAGTTGGTGCTCTGGGACCGAAATGAATTGCACAGAATCGCTCACTTGTTAGTGAATGGCATTAATGTCTGACCTTTTTAATCCATATTCAGGAACTTGCAGATCAGAAAGGTCATCTGTAACGGCCACCACCTATTCACATGCATATTCTGCATCACCCTTACAAATGGGGTTGTTGTTTTTAAATTAATCGAAAACCAACAACAATGACATCATTAATTCTGAGAACACATTGCCTTGAGAGTGATACAAATTTTTGCATAATAATAAGCATTTGAATATCCCTTGCAAGAGCAGTTACAGTCTGCAAAGCCCACTCAGGGGAAAGCAGCACATTGAGTTTTGTATCACATAAAGTTCCCAGTTAAAATACCGGCTTTCAAACACAGCATTTTATTAGATTTAGAGGAAGAGATACCCATTAAAGCGTATCATTTGGATATACAATATCAACCAACTCTTAGTAAAACTGATCTCTTGGCTTTAATACAGTTTAGTGAGTCATAGAATTTAAAGAATAACAAACAAATGTATTCTGGAGTTCACTATATTACTTGATACCACTGTTTATTTTACAGGTAAACTAAAACAAGTTGCAAAAGTGAGGAAATAAAAATAGAGATTTTACTTATTTCATTAAGTGTTCTGTATCACTGCTCTAAATTTAAGTTTTTCTCAGTAGCAAAAAGAAAAGCTTCACAATATTAAAAAATGATAAAATCTGAACAACTCTAATAGATACAGTAAGTTAAAAAATGATGGTATCTTTTAAACAATCATAGTGCAAAGGCAGATTAAAAGCAGATGTTTATAGGTGAAATAACCCTTCATAACAAGTAGCTATTAGGTTACCAAATAAAATTGAATTTACCATGGCTGTAAACTTGGCAGAAGGTTTTGTTTTTAGCACAGAAATGGGCTGTTATTTATTGATATTTAACCTGAGAATGACATACACTTTGTAAAGCAATAGCCCAAATTCTATAGTCTGTGTATTAGAAGAGTGACTAATGAAACTGATTAGAAACAAATAGAGTTCTGACTGGAGAGAATATTTCAGACCTAGAAAATATATTATACTCTTGAAATAAGAAGTGGCCTTCAGCCTCCAGCATTTAGTCACACAAAACAGCCTCCTAAATGAATCTTCTGAGCACCAGCCTTGCTCACAATGGTATTTGTCAGGAGATCTATCATAGAAACTGGCTGGTGGACAGGATTTGCTCTCAAAATAATGAAATTAAGTTCTAACTGTTATACTACCTTTTTCTTATGAATTCAGTGATTCTGTATGAAAACTTACATACTAAGCATAGACTAAAACAAGAATACATTTAAATCCAAGCCTGAGAATGGAGTTTCTTCACTTCATTATTAAGAGTTCAGTGTAGCATGGCTGGTTAACAGCTCTGGTAAGATAATCCGTTCAGGAGTGTAATACAAATACAGAATTCTCTACCATTAAATGTTTGAATCACACTGAGCACGTGACAACATCTTCTATAGTGATACCCAGCTGACTCTGCTGAGGGAGAATTATATAAATCACCATTTCCATATGTAATTCTTATTTTACTTAGATATACCTTCAATTTAATTGTTATATTGTGATACATATACTTACCATGGACCAGACCATTTGCTGATATGTACTACATAAGCACAGAATGAAAAGCCAGTCCCCATTTGACTTTGGCATCAAAGGCAACAGTAAGTGGATTGTAGAATTGTTCTTACCATTTCCCTTCTTCCAGAGTCTGTGCTCAGGTGTTTTCCAAGAGTATTTGTCTCATTATTAGTTTACTTCTCCCAGCCTCTTTGTCAATACCTTCATTCAATCCTGGAATCACAAAACCATCATTTGCCTTAGAAGGTGGAACACAACCCAGCTGAACATTTTCTGCTTGCTGAAAATGCTGTATAACTCATGTGCAGGTGAGAACTTCAGCCAGCCTCTGTAACTTTTAGTTACTCTGGAATCACTGGGTGATATTTCAAGTACCTTAAGCACCACTCAGGTAAGGTTTTTGTATTTACATTAGCCTTAAATTCAGTGGAGAAAGGCTTTCAGCCTGATTTTTTCCTGTGGAACAGCAAAAAAAATTTCCTTAGAACAGAGACTAGAAAATGCTTGCAGTATTTTTTCTAAAGCTTTTTAAAAATGCTGCAAGAAGCATAAACCCTAAACATTTTAGGCACAGGTCCAAAAAAGAGTCACTCTCCATATACTTAGTGTGTGCAGTGGTATTATTTATACTTTTCTAGATGAATTGCAGAAAATTTCTACATATCCTTTAGCTAAAGTTAAGGAACAGAAGAATTCTTGTCGTTGATTTTTATGTTAAGATGTCTCACTGTTAAAGCACTGAGTTTGATTCAATGTTACAATAAATTGCCCGAATTCATTCCTGTGCCACTGGCAAATTAAGCCAGAAACTGTCTGAACAGCACATGGATTTACCAGCCTATTTGACTGTGGCACGCATTTGGGAAAGGAAAGAATTTCTTAAACCTCCCTCTTCCCCCAAACACCCTATTAGGTCTTTATTTTAACTCTTTCATCCTGCAATTTATTTTTATAACAGTCTTGCATTATTGAGTCAAAAATGTTATTTATAGTGCAATCTCAAAGCACAGCAGATACGCTGAGCTGAGTAGTGATACTATTATTATTACTACAAAGGAGGGTGGTCACAAGACACAAATTTTTATACACAATGAAACTATTTCACCTCAGCAAAAATGCTGATTTTTTTTTTTTAATTTTTAAATGCATTACCAAGTATAGGGTAGTCCAAAATTAAAAAAAAAAAAAAAAAAAATCAAACAAAAAAATCTTGTTTGGTCTGATGTCCATAGGGACATGGTTTGTCATGTTTTAGTGGTTTCTTTGGGAAGTATGATCTCAAGAAACCTCAGCAAATCAGATAAAAGCATATTTTCAGTCACTTAACTGAATTACTATGGAACTCACAATTATAACCAGTATAATAATAATAATAATAATGCCTTATGTTAATGCTTTTCAGGATTTCTTTTTCCCATGGAAATTCCAGGTTTTATTTTTCACTACAGTTTGGGTTAAAAATAAATATGTACTGTTCAGGGAAGAGGGATGTGTAGACAGCTTTTTTTTTCCTATTGGGGTCTATTATCCTTCTTCAGTAGACTTTCAAAGGCTCTGAAATATAAGGAAAATAAATTTATTCCAATTTTACAACAAGAAAAGAAACTCAAGCTGTGAATATAAGTTGCCCAACTCTACCTAAGGACGGCTGGAAGACGGGCAAGATGTTTTCTACTGCTTCAGGGTATTTATAGTGTTAAACTAGTACACTGAAAAACCATGGGATGTGAAGAATGATTTCAATAAGATTCAGCCAGCTATATAAATAAAATAACATAAATAAACATTTCAAATAGTAAGGAGGTGATGCAAGGAGGAAAAAGAAAGTATTTGTAGGAACTGGGAGCTTCTCCAGGAGACTGCAATTGTTCTGTACCAGCCCTTTTTCAGTAACAGCAGGCACTGGGCACGGATTGTCCCTGTAAAAGATTTGCCTTTCGGTCTAGGAAGGGAATAACAATCTGTGGTGCCATCATATGTTTGGCAGAGTCTCCCTGTTCCAGGCTCTGCTACTTCCTATGAGAAAAATGAAGCAAGTGCAAAGGAGCATGACTACATTTTGCAGTGCTAAACAAATGATTCAGATATTAAATCATTGTCAAAGGTTTCTACTTTTATTTTTTTTTCTTTTTCAGCTTTGAGCACCCTAAACAGCCTTCAAAAACCAAAAGATTTTCAAAATTATCAAATGTTTACATTTTATTTTAGGATTTATTAACTCTTTGGGTGTCTTGATAGTTTATAATTGAAAGTCGAGATGAAATGAAGGTATGCATTGGTTTTCTTCACTGCTTTTGCAGACTAAGTGCTAAGGAATGGCTATCAGCATTTAATGGGAATTAAAAGTTTTGTCTAAAAAGTTTGGGGCACCAATGGGAATTTAACAGAAACGTAGATGTTTTTGAATATATCTTATTAGAATGTTGAGGTTATTTATTTTAAAAGTTTTGAAATTAAAAAAAAAATCTGTAATTTTTTGTAAATGTTCAGGCAATTAGCACTTCACAGCCTATTGGAGTAAAGGAATAAACAAGAAAATACAATTCCTTGTTTCTACTGTAGAATCTGTCACTCAGACAGGTAATTGCAGCTCCCTACATTTCTGCTGTTCATTATTTATGATGCTTATTTAAATTGAAATGATCTGGACAAGAGCTGACTTTTATCAGATGTGTCTATGGTATCCAGCACAACAAGGTGAAGTCTTTGTCAGAGTTAGGGCACCTTCTGATATAAATAAATCTTCAATACAAAGGGAAAATATAAAAGAGAGGAATTTCTCCAACCGTTTAACTAAGGACAACATGCAAATAAAGATAAACCCTAATTTTTTCCCACTTAACTAGAGAAATATGCATATAGAACTACAGTTTGAGAATTTAAAGTGTACCCCAAGGATGAAGTTCATGTAGGAAAATAAACTATCCAGTCTTAGAGCTGAGTTATTTGCTGTAATTACTTCTTTTTCAAACCTTTTTTTCTATATATATTTTTATTTCATGACTATATCACTGCATAATCTAATATTTTCCAGTGAAAAATGTATTCAGCTATTTCACTCATTACCTAATCAATTGTTGAATAAAATATTCATGAAGAGAATTAGCATCTTTGACTTTCAGAAGATGGAAGATACACAATGACCCCAAATAAGTAGGAACTACATTTAGGAATATGGACGAAAGAAGGAACAGTGTGATGCACTTTAGAGAAAGAGCCTTGCAGGTAATAAACTGTTCAGGAAAAAGTTTGTATTTGATTTCCTTTCTGCAACAGCCCCATTTAATGTTTACAATATTATTTTACTGTTTGCTGACAATTTCTAATTTCAGTACACCTTTAATTCAGAGAAACAAATCAATAATCAGCTATAATTTTTTTATTTTACAAGTCAGAGTTCAAAGAAAACAGCAAGTCACCTCTTCAGGAGGCCACTCCAGGGACAGCTGTTCTGAGAGCTTGGGCAGAAATTCGTGTGATTCATGGCATGAATATGTGACCAGTGTGTCAGTGCAAAATATCCCTGCAGTTCAACAGATGAATAGCACATATTTTACATGAATCCTGCCACTAGCATACTTTATTTCTGCTGGATATATTTATCAAAAGTAACTTCTCCTTTTCTCTTTTTTGGTTAATCAGCATTCTCTATTTCCCAATTAGTTGCTGTATGAGTTTCTGTGACTGCACACATCCTTCAATCTACAAAGAAATGCATTTTTTCGATCCGAACCTGAACTCCCCCTTCTTTCTGTAGTCAAGAAATTGCATTTTAACATTCTCATTCCATATTCCACCAAACTGTTTCTCACCTGTGTTTTGCTTAACAGACAGCTCAGCTTCTATACTTAAAATCATCTGAAACTTTCGACTTCTTGTAGAACCAATAAACTTGAGAGTCGTATTCTTGTAGCTGATTATAGAAGACTTTTACTACTGGATGTGGTAAGAGTACAGAAATTATGGGAAAACACACAGGAAATTATTAACACACAGGATACACTAAAATTTTACTACTCATATGACTTCCTATGATGTTCCTGCAGTGATCACCAGTAGCAGGTTTTCTGTATATTCCCTGCCAAAAGGCCACTCAAAATCTGCAATGGAACAAGAATTACAGGGCTTATAACAAATAACTCTACCTCATTTTTAAAGTTAATCCTGGAAAGAGATGAGACTAAGATGAAGAAGGGCAGACAGGTATGTGCACACAATAGCTTTGCATGAGGTTCTCCTTTCTTGTTGTTTTTATGTTTACTTCTGAAAGAGCAAGGACCCTAAAATGGTGGTTTCCCCAATTCAACACTAATTACATGGAAAATTTTACAAAGGGTGTATAATGAGAAAGGTAATGGATTTTCTGAAAGATCCCCTCTAACAGGCACGTTTACCAAAGAAAAAGCCATGTTGCTGATTTATTCTTCCTTTTGCTAACTGCCCAAAATTGGAAATGTACTCAGCTTCTTTTGCAAAGCTTTCTGAAGTACTGCAGTACTAAAATCATAAACCCACCATGGCTTGTGGGGCTGGATGGCAAATAGAAGTTAAAAGTCTGCCAGTCCAAAGGTGCTGAACCATGAAGGCCAGTGAAAGCCTCCTGAAGGAAATGTCATCAGCACTAGAACTTAATTTATGGACTCCTTTCCCTTAAGTGCAGACGCTTGATCTGAATTCACTGACAGGCTGGCAGTTTTAGCACAAAGTTCTAGACTGAGAGGCAGGAGAGCATCTTTCTTGATTGACTTATCGTTATTCCACTTGAGCTGAGACACTTGCTACTGGTTATTGTATCTCCTGACTAGATTTGGCTCCTTCCTGCTTAACATTTAACCTGTTCACCCATCTAATGCAAAATCAGATACAGAAAGATATGGACACTCTTTCCTTCACAGATTCTAAAGCATTTTTGACTGCTGTGTCTATGAAAAGGTTTGCCTTATAAAAAAGTAAAAAGGACTCAGTTCTTCCATTGAGTAATTCAGGAAGAAAAGAACAATGAAATTCACTTAGGTCAGGGTTTTCAGGTGTTCTTTTTTTGTTGTTGCAATGCATTAGAAGATATAAAAATGACCTCAAAGCCCACAGCTGGGTTTCAGAGGGTCAGGAGCTAATCTGGCTCTCATTTGGACTAATTCTGTTAAAGCTACACTGAGGGACTAAACAGACAACAACTGAACTGCTGGGTTCCAGTTCTGACAGGGCCTTAATTTTCCAGTGTCACTTTGGGCACTTTTTAAAAATGACTTTTTCCTCCAACTGCTCTTCTCTAAAATGGAATATGACTCATGATCATCAATGTTTACTTCACTAAGGACTCACTCCCTGGGCCAAGTGCAGAAAACTCAATCTATGGTTGAGGCAGAGCCCATCATCAAGATCAGCAAACAGCAGAAATGTTGGCATATAATATTTTCAATATTATATGAACTCCTCAGATTCCGAATTTAATGAACTAACTCCTACCAGTATCAGAGAGACCAGTGCTTTCCTACTTCTCACCGTGTGAGCTCAAAGAGCTATTACTGAGGATGAGGGCTGGACCAGGAAATCAGACTGCAAGACATTTGAGTAGGCAACCTTATTTTGTAGTAAATTATATGAGATAATGGATTAAGAGAAGAGTTTTGTATTGTTGCTAAAACAAATAAGAAACCTGTGTTACTGTCATCCCTCTCCTGACACCAATGACTCTCACTGTGTGAGGAGCCTGCAGGAGACAAACAACAATGCCAAGGGTAGAATAATGAGTGGCAAAGAGAAATG
Source organism: Pyrocephalus nanus (assembly GCA_038380795.1). Taxonomy (NCBI): domain Eukaryota; kingdom Metazoa; phylum Chordata; class Aves; order Passeriformes; family Tyrannidae; genus Pyrocephalus; species Pyrocephalus nanus. The sequence goes on along the minus strand of CM076270.1, from coordinate 20,563,261 downwards.
TTACAAGCAAGTGGCTGGTGGTGAGTAGGGTGATTTCACCAGCTTTAAGAAAAGCAGATAATGAGAGCTCTGTCAGGAGAGCCAACCAATTCCAAAATGTTTTTCTTTGCTCAAAGCCTGCCACAGGCTTTTTGCTACAAGTGTGCAGCATTTCCAAATGAATCAATTCATACTGGGACTCCATTGGACCAGATTATTTGTCTGCACTAATAAGCATGCTGGATTTCCAGGGCCTCCCATTCCAGAGGCCAAATCAAAGATATGACTTTAACTTCTTTCAATGATGCAGCAACCAAGGCAATAGAAGAATGCAAATAAATCAATTCTGCATGCTTAAGCCCATCTTCCTTTAATGCACTCCTGGTGATGGAAAATGATTTTTTTTTCCACCCTGCCTTATCATTCTGAGGTATGAAAAAAAGAGATTTTGTCACTGTAATGAAGCACAGGAAAAGAGAGCTTGTTATAAACTGATTACAGTTTAGATTGAAGGGCAGGTTTTCATTAGCTTTGTTAGATTGAGCATCATCTTTAGACTGGAGTAATTACCACAAAAAAACTTCTGAAAGAGAATGGGGGTCAAATGTACAATTCATGAAAGAGGAAAAATTTAAGGAGCAAAAAAGGAAAATAGAAGATCTTCTCTGATGCAAAGCTCAAGCTACACCCATAAAAAACGTTAAACTTCTCTATTAAGACACTCAACAAAGAAAGTGTATGGTCTTATTTGAGAAAAAATTTCTTTTTGTTGTTTCTTGCTGCAGTTAATTATTCAATATTTGTTTCTCCAAAATGTCAGGCACATACATCTATTTTCCCATCTGCAATCACACAGCCATTAGCAACAGGGCTACAAATTAGACTGGTGACTATGTAGTTTGCCTGAAGTCAGCAGCACAGTGCCTGTAGCTAAACTTGGCCTTAGGGAAACTCCATGTGTTTACTTGTTTCCACAGAGAAAACTAAGCAAACTGTGACACATTTTATTCCTTTCCTCATGAAGAGACCAAACAAAAGATCTTTCTTTCCAACACTCAGAACAAGGCTTCAAAAAATTTGCTTACTCAGAAATATCAGAGAATTCTCTAAAGGACAGTGTTCATAAAAGAAGCCATTTTCTATAAAAGAGATTAAAGGCTGTAATGATGGCATCATTAATTCTCTTATAATTCAATCTCACCTTTATAGAAAGCACTGACCCTCTCCACTCTATTATATTTTAGGGCCTGGTTTATGAAATAATCCCAGGACATTAATGATGCCACAGGTAACAGTTGTAATATTTCAGGTTTACAGCTTGCTCTAACAATGGAGTGCATTTTGTTTGAACTCCAGTGCACTTTATTGTGCATTGCTTGCTTTGGGGAGCACTGAGCATACACACATGGTTTCAGGCACAATACTTCATAAATTCCTTTCCTCCACACTTTATCCTCTTGTCCTACTCTCTAATGGTTGCCCTGTAGTCTTCCCTTGGTTTCCTTTTTACATACAAACCTCGTCTTGCTGCACATCTAAACATGAACAGTTCATATTCATGTACACCACGAGTCTTTCTCTACATTCTTCACCAAATCTCCTAAATTTCTCTTATCTTTAACAATCCTCTTTTCAAGTGTAGTCCTGTGTATGCAGATTTTCTACTCCGTATAAATACATGTCCAAATAACATTTTATCCTGACTCATCTTGAAAAGCTGAAATCTTAAAGTGATGTACAGATAATTTCAGAAAAGCTAAAGGGATGCTCTTGATTATGTCTTGTGCTACAAATGCCCTTAGTATGACCTAAATATTCTTTCCATGTTCTTCCCATCTCTCTCATGGAATCATAGAGCAATTTGAGTTGGAGAGATCACTTAGTCCAACACCCCTTGCAGTGAGAAGGGACATCTTCAACCAGATCAGATTGTTGAGAGCCCTGTCCAACCTGACCTTGAATGTTTCAAGGGATCCACCAACGTTCTGGGCAACCAGTGCCACTGTCTTCCCATCCTCATTGTAAAAACCTTCTTTCTAATATCTAATCTAAACTGATCTTCCTTCAGTTTAAAAACATCACCACTTGTCATAAGTCTGTACAGTCATTAATCAAATTTAAAATTTTAAAAGAAATTTTCCTTTTTTTTTTTTTAAGTACACTTGTCAAAACAATTTTTTCTGCTATTACCTCTAGACCTCTTCCAGCTATTTCCAACTATATGTATTCTTGTGTGACTCATAAATACCCAAACAGGAAACAATATTTAAAAATCTTTTTTTTTTTTTTTCAGGAAGAGTATGAACTACCACTAACACCATAATTGTTCAGTACAATACCTTTTGCCTGATGTCTTAAGAACTTTATATGACTTAATTCAATCTCAAATCATTCCTATAGTTTTGGGAAACGTTTTATTCATGATTTGTGCTTTGGACCACCTAAACTGAAATTATTGAGAGAAAGGATCTTGATCCTAACTTTCTCAAGCATGACTTTGGGTACTCACAGTACAGCACAGAGGAATTTCTATGAGCTTTTGCATCCACTGGGGACTAATAGGACAGAATAGAGCCCATTGCAAAGTGCAGTCATGCATTTGTTTATTCCTATGTGTTTCCACTCAATTAACATCGTAGAACTTGTAAGGCAAGAAAATGAACCAGTGTTAGGAAGGAGATATATCAGTAACAGACTAAGATCCTGTTTTTCACTAATATTAAACTTTGCATCAGTCTTTTCCAAAGACATTTTAAAATAGTCAATGCAAATTATCACAGACAGTCTGCATTTTCCTTGAACAAGACTGAGAGCAAAAGTGCTACCTATTCTTCTATTGCAAGTTTGTGTGACACAATCACTGAACTGATTGCCACAGACATCCTCCTTCTTCCTATTACCACAGAATCAAGTTTTCAAAGGTTGTTGGAAGAATTTAACCCCAATAGATCCTGCCATCAAACTTCACTTTTTCATGGTTTGTTACTTCTACTGTGCTTGACACTGTGAAAGCAGAGGTCAGGGCCTTATTAAGACAGGTTACCAAAAGCAGGAGGAAAGTGAATTCACACCACCGTCACCATTATGTGCAGTGACCAAACTCGCCTCTCGCTGATTATTGTGTAAGTCAAACCTTGACCCAACAGCACAAAAAAAAGGGAAACTTTATTGCTTTCTTTATTCCCTCTGATGAAAAAGAAAGCCATGCCCTCTATTTACAGTGTCATAAACCCAATATCCATCACAAAGACTATTTTGCATAACACAGACCCTAATGTTCAGGCCAGGATTTATCACATTGGGCAGAAAGCACAGCCATGTCTGAGAGACTCAGTGTCCACCTGCACATGAATAAAGAAGAGGAAAAAGCCCTTAATCTGTTCATCAAGGTGTTTAGGCCTGCAGAACTTGCCATAGGGCGAGAAATAGGGACACAGCTCCATACAAGGGTTTTACTTTGATTCATTATAATAAATATTTAATTAACCAGTCATACAACTATGTCCTGCTCCCTGTTCATAGCACTGACCTGCACGAAAGGCAGATTATCTGAGCCTTTGCCTTTCTCAAGCAAAAGAAACGTTAGAAAGAGAGAGAGAACAGGCAAACCAAGACACATCAGCAAACAGGCACGCTGAGGACCTCAGCTGCTGGGCCACAATTAGGGCAGAGGAGTAACATCCTTTCTTACATGGATAATGGGCATTGGAAAATTTAGCTGATCAAGGTGTGCATCTGTGAAAGATTTACAATATCCAAAATAGTGCCCCGACAGCGGCAGTATTGGTAGATAATACTGACAAATTAGTGCTTAACATGTTGATCTGTTAGATATTACTTACAGCTCTCAACATTTTTCAAGCTTGAAAGATTTGAAAATACTCTGGACAAAAAAATCTTCATCATTTTATAAAGATATTATGATTTTATTATTACGTCAATTCAAGATATCTTCTCTCTCATACGCTTCATCATAATATTTTCCTCTGGTTTTCTCTGCTGACATTGATTATTTTAATTTATTTTCACAGCCAGAGCATTTTGAAGAGTGATAGTATTATAGTATTTTGTTCTTTATTGTAGTATAGAGATAAATATATTTGAACCCATCCCCTCTGACAATCACTGGAGAAGGAAAATAGATTTTTCACTTGATGCACTGATTGTAGCCTGGGTTTCATAAACCAGCAAGAAATGTAATGACCTTTCACTGCAGGAGAAACCATCAAGGTCTTAAGTCTCCAGTGGACCATTTACAAACAGTAATGCTCATTTAAGATACCCCAAAATAGAAGGTAATACAGAGAATAATCCTTATTAGATTGAGTAAATGGAAGCATATAAATCACACTGTGCGTATTTTAATTTCTAAACAATTTTTTAAGACAATTTATATAAGAATTTGGGCTACATCTCAGTTCTCTACTACAATATAAAATAAGTTGATACAACATTATAGATTTTACTATTTTAAAACCAACATTCACATTTAATTGGGGCAATCATCCCCTAGTCATTCCCAAACTGATTAAAAATTCTTCAGTACTTGAGCCAACTCCACCAAATAAGATGCTTCAGTTTGACATGGATGTGCTGTATTTCACCACTGCACCACGTAAACAATTTGACATCCAGTCAACAAATCCACCAAGAGAGACCCAGTCATGTTTCTCACTTCACCCTGAACAGCAGAGCTATCAGGAAAGGCTGCTCATGTTCTCAGACGAAAAAAACTGACTAAAGGCTCTGCTGAACTGGACTCAACAGAAGGAAAATCACCCATGCCATGCCCTTGATCCTGTATCTCATGGGTCACAATTTCTTCCACTTACACCAGCCTTTTCCCAACATAGTTGCAGAGTTTATTGGAGTCAGAATGATGTAAATCTCAAGTAAATAGGGAAAGCTCAAAGATATTTAGAACACAATTCTAAGATCATTTGCCTCTGACATAAGAATAATAAAAAATCCAAACAACCCACTAACTACGGTTCTGAATCCCAGTTCTTGAAACAAGAGAGTATTTTCAGTTCCTCTGATAGCCAAAGAGAATGCTGACTAAACCTATTATCTTTTCTGTGTGCTTATTCTCACTTTGATGTGCAATAAATCAAAAATGAACTGACAATTCTAAAATATGAAGACACCATATCATTGTCACTGTGTTCTTACAAATCTGATCCACCCGTGTTGTTTAAGCTGCTGAAACCTTTGAAGTTGGAAAATACTGCCATGAACTTCTAGCACTGGTAATTAAGACATAGTGTGGCAAATCAAAGGAGACGTGCTACCTTGCATCTACAGTTCCTTACCAAAAAAATGCAAGCTGGGAGTCACGATAATAAATCAATTGGTTCTGCTTTTCAGTAGGAAAAGACCTGTAGCTTGTTGTATTATAACTCAATCCCATCTCGTATCCAAGATCAATTCCTTTTTCTCTTCATGGTTTATGATCATTGGATTTCTTTTTCTTAAGGCTAATTTTTCTTATAGAAAGGGAGGGGAGTACTGTGGGGTTTGAGGAGAAAAAAAAAAAAAAGAAAAGACTAGAAGTCTCTCATCATTTGTCTTCTCAGTGGGGAGAACATTTCCTTTTCCCTCTACTACCACATTTTTCTTCTTCAAGCTGTTGTTGTTTTCCCATAAATTTGAGCAGCTAGAGCTTCTGAGGCTGTGCTAAGATTTGAGCTGGGTTTGTTAGCACAACTGGGTTAAGTGATGTGGGGCAGACTTATGTTCTGGGTAGACTCCCTTCACATTTCGTAACATATTAAAAATTCCAATTATTCAACATTTCAATAAAAATAAATTAATATGTGCCCTGGTTGGAAATCTCACAGCCGTATAAATTTGCTTACTACATAAACCAAATTCTTAGACATGCTGTATGGAATTAACTGAGGTTAAGTCATGGGTTTCATTAAAATATTTCTTTTTCCTACTTCTATTATATTTTATGGTTTAGTTTTCACTTCAAAGTGGGTAGTAGGATAAGGACTTATTAAAAATACTTATATACCTAAAGGGCACTGAGAAGTTTTTTTGATTCTGAGAAGTAAAATAATAAAACCTTATCTACAGTGATAACACTATTCAACATTTCCAAAAACCTGTGGGCTTTTACATGGCCTTTGCTAAGTTTCCATCACCGATCTAAAGTTTTTGATTCCTTCCCAGCTTCTGCAGCTACTCTAAGTCTGTGCTGTACTTGTGATTGTCCAGCTCAACCCACCAATCCAGACACATTTTCCAGATCTATTTGCACACCCTGGTCATTTCCCTGCTCTGCAGCTGTTTGTGTGACAGGAGGCAAAGCCTCAGATCTAAAAGGAATGACACAAACTCTGGCCATCTATAACCATACATGCAACAGGCAGATCTCATATGCATCCATCCTGCCCATTACCTTGGACCCCTTCTCACGTTTATTGGCAAATTACTGTACAGCTTTTTAGACTTTTCACACAAAAATCCTCCAGAGGAAGCCTCAGACTCCTGCTGGTACTCGTGGGTACTGTCTGAACAGTCCTGAATACGACTTTGCTGCCATGGCTGTGACACTCTGTGCATGATCCTGATTTATTAATACATCCCTATTTATTCTCCACACCCAGGAAATCTCCTTTATTTAAATCATAAATCACTCAGGGTAGACCATGTTTCTTATTACAGGGTATTTATACAGGGTATTTTGAAATAGGAGTTGACTTACAAGTATTATATAAATAAGTATTAAATCTCTGTCCCTAAATGCTCTGCATTTTGTTAGTCTTCCAACACAAAGTTTGGTTTGCCTTCAAGTGCCATCAACTTTCTTATTTTTAAAGTTATTTCTCCACAGTACCTGAACTTAAATTTTCCCAAAATGACAAAATATCACCATTTTCTCTTGACATTTGAACCATGACAATAAATACAAGAGGGTTCATAACTATCAGTGTCCAAATGTTTCCACATATTTTGCATGGGAAGTACATAGAGCAGCTACTCTAGAAATCTGCCAATAAAAATCCTAAGGGGCAATAACTGTCACCTTAATTTTAAAACATAAACATGATGTTGAACACTTATGGTATTTAAAAAAACTAACTAAATAAAAATGAAACTATGATAAATGACACCACTGGCACATATTTATATATAGCATAGAGATACAAGTATAAACCAAACAAAATAGAAAAAAACCCTCTTCTCTTTTTTTTTCCTTAAGCCTATTCCATTCCTGGAGAGACCTTGGTAAGACAATATGATACTGAAATGAAGTGAACCACACAATCAAATCCCATCCAGTGCACAGCCACAATATTCATCCAAGGGAGTGTGTCCATAATAACACTTTGCTGGTCTAGTCACCTCTTTCTACCCCCAGTGCATGGAACTCACTTCTTGGATGGCCTTTCAGACAAATTTAGAATTACATTTCTGAAATAATAAAGAAGATCACTTTCCCATTGATTTAACCTGGTTTAAGAGGGGAAAAAAAAAAAAAAATCACATTAACTTGAAGAGACATTTTGTATTGACATTTTGAACTGAAAACTTCATCCCTGGTGCTTTTCAGGCAGCTTCCCAGCCAAGTATTTAAGACTTATGTAGTAATGAGCCTTATTCAAACCAAAACAAAGAATGATTCATAGCTAATCAGAAGAAGTCACAGAACAAATGGAAGTATACATTTAAAATGCAGCAAAGAGACTGTACTGATTTTTCACATCTCTGATTAAACTTGTAAGGAAAACAACAGAAATACTCTTCTGTAAATGCACTAAAGCCAAACTATTTTCAGTTAAAAAATCAGGAAAAAAAAAAAATCTATAAGGCCTTGTGACACCAGTCAACTAAACCAGTATTTAAATAAATAAATTTTTCCTAGACTTATGCATTTTGATTTGAGAATACATTATTGCACTTAAATTTAATTCTGTCAAAAAAAAAAAAAAAAAAAAAAGCCAAGCCAAAAGGATTACATTGTTTCTAAAGGTGAAGATGTGCACATAACCATGTAATCAAGTACACATCATTGCCATTCATTCCTCTGGTCCTGTGATTTTATGACTCAGAGATTAAAACCTATAGCTGGAAGTAATAAAATATCTTTATCACTTTCCCACAATGATGTCATGAACTAGGATTATATATGTGAGATACATTTGAATTCAGTTGGGGTAACAGGATTAAAAGGTATTTAAGATTTTGGAGGCCATATTTTCCCCCAGTACCCCTCAGAAAAGACACACAGGTAGAATTCAATACCTTGCAAATATTTGAGTTTGTTGTTAAGAGAAAAATATTTCTAGTATAAAATATTATTAAGATTAATTTGTGGTAAAATGAAAATTTTGGTCAGATCTCTTACTTTCTGATTTTCAGCCTTGGTGCAGTAAGCCCAAACCTAAAATCACCATGACATAATACTAGGCAGGTTTGAGTGAATTGTTCCAGCCACTAGCCTGATTTACTCATTGCTTGGGTACAGCTGAGAGGTGGTTGCTCTTGATACTTGTAAGGCTTTCTAAAAAGAAATCCCATTTCCCTGATTTTCAGAAATAGTTTTGTAAGGCACAGGCCTGATAGGATATCCAATTGTTGAAAACAGCAGCCTGATTTTTTTTCAAGTAATCTATTTTCCTCTCACTTCTAGAAGAGTATTTTTCTTTGTTTTCAAAGATATCAATACAAAATACAGATATAAGCAGCATGTTTAAATTACATCACAAAGAACCCAAGTGTAGTGAAACTCCATTCAGCACAGAAAGAAAAAAATCCATAGAGAAATGACTCATTATAAGTAAAAGCCCAGGGAAAGCCATATAGGTCTCTGGAAGATAATATTCAGCCACAATGACTTGAGAGCTGACAGCTCTTATAAATAAATAAATAAATAAAAATAAAGTCTACAAACAAGAGAAAAGACTAAGTCAGATTTAAAAGCATTTTAAAAATCACCTGAAAGAGATAAGTGTTCTTATGAAGTTGTGTTTATCATATAATATGGGAAAAAAAATAAATTTTCTGCAAACTCAAACCAAAAAGGGAAACAAAATAAAACCAGAAAGTTGAGCTGTTTAATTGCTACCATCAATTTATCTCAGGACTTGTGGAAAAACTCCGTTCAGAAATTGTACAAAAGGTCTTGCAGGAACATGTGCATGTGCTTAAACTTTATGCTTCCTTCCTCTCTGGTTGGGAGCAGAGTGATGTATACACTGAAGCATTTCCAAAATCAGATTCTAAAATTAGAAACCTTACCTACACCTCACTGAATTCCTGTTCTGTGCCTAGTCAGCTAATACCCTCCCCAAACAGTCACCATTTCACCTTTACATATGTTATGGAGCTTATTTTTAACATAAAGAGACTCTCTGTCTAAAATGAAAAAGAAAAGACCATCCTCAAGATTTTCTGATCCCTTGAAGGATTTATATCTCTTACCTATTTGTAAGCAAGGAAATTGCTTTAAGAAATATCTACATTTTACAATTAACCCACCAGGCTCCTCTCAAAATCACAAGCTGGGATGTGAACCTCTTTCAAGGAAGTGACATGAGAGATGTTAAATCTGACAACACTCTTTTTTCCCTGCAAAATATTCATAAGTATTTCCTGCCCCAGCGATTCATTTGAATTTCAGCTTCGAATAGATTTTGCTTCACACCTAAGACTGTCAGATGCGAACTACAGTCTCGGGTTTAAATTCAAAATGCATCAAGGGAATGAAGGAGATAACACCTTTTTTACTACAGTTTAAGGAAAACAATTAAAAATCACTTTCAATATCAAAGTGGACCACTGAGAACCTGTTCAGGCTTCACTGCATGCTGAAAGGCTGAAAAAGTCCCACACATCAACTAAGTATAGTAAAGATATACCACTACTCCCAAAATATCTAGTTCATGGATGTGTAAAAAATCCAAGGCTTGACACACAGCAAGCTGAAAGAAAAGAACCACTGTGTGTCAAACATCTCCTCCTCTTTCTCTGCTTCTCCAGAGCTCCACCTTGGATCTCTCACCCCTCTGCTGCTATGACCATGGGCAGCTGTGCAAACTCTTGAGAGCAATCTGCAGAGCTGTAGGAAGTCCCCAGGTTTTGTCCAGGAGTTCAGCACTGCTAAGATCAGATTCACAAAAATATTTATATCCTATTTACATCGTATAAACTTTCTAAAATGCCACTGGCTTTGGCTTAATTCATAAGGATGGTTACATATTGAAAAGAATAGGGCTTAAGTGTGCTGAGCTCTTTTCCTAAATAAGGTTAAATAAGAAAGCACTTCACATGCTTCTCAAATCTAAAGCCTAATCAGAAGCATGATGTAGGAGGAAATCCTGCCTAAGAAAACCAAACAAACAGAGCAGGGTTTTTTAAATCTTCTTTTCCTGCACTGGATATTGATATGGCCACGTGCAGGATGTCCAATCACGAACAGAATCCTTTAAATGGCTTCCTAGACACACAGTGGCCAATGAAATGAAGGAAAGATAGTCAAAATCAGAAAAGAGATAACACCGAGGATTTCTTTATGTCTGAGGAGTTATAAGGGAACCACATGGTGGGGGGATGATGGTGGAGGGAAACCTGTCTGTGGGACTTAGGAGGAGGTTTTTCCATAAGGACAATTCAAAGGGCTTTTTTTTTGGTATTTTTTGGAAAAGGGAGCTTGTTTGTAAGGTGAGGCTGTGAAGACCCCACGGTTCTAGTAGTGTTCTGCTGATTAAATTGCCACATCAATGAGGCTGACATTGTATGGGTTTGCAGGATTACAAGACACCTAAGGCAGTGTTCTCTTTCTTACAGTTTGCCAAGATTGGAGCATCTATTGATTAAATGCTGCAAACATCTCTGGTAAATACTTCACTTTAGTGAACTTCCACTTCTGCTCAGTGTCACAAAGGCAGTAAGTAAAAGCTGCTGTCAGAAAAAATAGACATGGCTTGGTAAGAATCTAATATTGTAAGGTTAACTGACAATTATTCTCTTCACCCTAAATTAACTATACTGCGTCACTGCCTTAAGGATGTGTTTGGTTCTCCTTGGAAGAAAGAACAGCAATTAAAAAAAAACAAAACCAAAAACAAAACTGGGTTGTACTTGCAACAAAGTGCCCATATTTCTGATTAAGTCACTTTTAGACTCAGTCACTGAAAAGAACCTCCCTGGTATACTTGTCAGGAACTCCAAACACTCTGCAACTCCTGAGACCTTTCCTTACACCAGTGGATAGACAAATAAATATTTGTGATATCTAAGTAGGACTATGTAATATTCCAGTTATTTGGGTTGTCTAAATAAAGGACATCTTTTAAATACTGACTCTGATCTTCCAAGTCCTCTGAAATTCACTTTTCCTCCAGTATTAAGGTGGTCTCACAAATTTTTTGTGAATACAATGACATTTAATTAACTCCAGAGATTGAACAATGATACAGAATTCTATACAGATATTTTATGGGCTTTGATACTTCCAGAACTAACTACAGAATTATAATTTGCAATTCATTTTCCTGTGATACAATAAAAGTTTCACAATGGGAAATTCAGAAAAAGTGAGCTAGGAGAAGGAAAGGGGAGAGAGAGAAGGAGGTGAAAGTAGGTAGGAGGAAAAGAAAGAGCAAGAGCATGTGAAAGTAAAAAGGCAAGTGAGTGACTATATGTGAGTGCACAAGGAAGAGAAAGTGAGTGAGGGGAGAAAAGAGCCAAATGAAACAGGGGACAGGGACGGGGGAAGAGAAAATGAGAAAACAATTCTCTTTTGGCCAAATCTTGGAATATGGCCAAGTGAAAAAGCTGGTGAAATGGACTTAATGAAACAAACACCTGTTTCTAATATAGGAAGTAGGATGATTTTTATATAGTTAATTTCTTGTGTCAGAATTGTTAGTAAGAAATTATAGTTAAGAGCAAATCAAAAGTGAGGGGTGGTGATTTCCTCCATTCTTCTTCCAAAGGATTATGTATTTAAAAAGACTTTAATAGTCCTAAATAAACATGTCAGAAATGCTCAGTTCCAAAGTGGTCTCAGAACTCATGAGGTCTATGGCAGAAGGAGCTCCATATAGTGTTGCCACAGCTGGAGAGCTCTTTGCACCCAAACCCTCATTTTCCCACCCAAGATTCGATCTCCTGTACCAGAACTGCCAGCTGAGGAGAATGTCAAGGTGTCAGAATTTTCGTTTATCTGTTCAGACAATTACCTCAAAATTAACATCACTTTGAAAGAGTCATCCACAACTCTCCATAAATTGATTTTCTGTTTGTGCGGTTTCGTTTTTTTTTGTTTTTGTTTTTTGGGGGGTTTTGTTTGTTTTGTTGTTGGAGGTTTTTTGGTTGTTTTGGTTTTGTTTGTTTGTTTTTGTCCCTCATCTCTCTTTGTAGAACTAAATTTCAATCTCTGTTTGCTAAAACTTAGTTTGGCACTTATAGAAGAATGCACACCATAGTTTTGTACTCTGACACACTTCTACCTCTGGCAGGGGGGGTTTAGCCCTCTGAAGGACCCTTGGGGGCTCCCATTTATATAATGAAACTAATGTACTGCACCACATTTCAGCATTTCTTCTGGATCAGATACTTTGCATTTAATATGGTATTTTGGTGTACTTTTAGCAGGGCAATTTAATTAGAATTATCCACGGATAGTTTAAAAACTGAATCTGCAGATCATTTATTACTGGTCTGTATTTACTGATGCAGCAACAAACCCATCTGGTTAGGGCTCATTCTTTAATTAGTTCATTTAACATTTTTGTCCAAAGTGAATCAACTACAACTTTATATATGGCACAGGGCATAAATCAGCCTCTCCAGATTATATAATCAAGTAACTTAATGGGGAGCGTTTCTTGTAGAGGCCAATTTTTATATATTTCATTCATTGTGCCAGTATTGTCAGTGTGAAATTGTGACAACAGCTGGCTAAAAGTGAGGGATTATGACCTTCTCACAGTGATTACATGCTAAAAATTAATTGTGTTACCCCTCCAGCACTGTAGCATTGTGATTACTCGAAGCAGAGAGCGTGGGTGGGCGTGGGCGAGATGCGTGTAAGAACAAATAGATTACAAGGCACACAAATCAATGCTTGTTATTGCTAAGTCATAAAAAATGGTGTCTACCTAACAAATACTGAAAGAAAGAAAGAAGCAACAAGCTTAATTTAATTACCAGTATATCTATTTTGTACTCTGGAGCAAGTGAACTAAGATAAATTGTGAGACTAGCATTCATCTGGATCTTATATTAAGATGCTGTTACAGTCATATCTTTCAAAGCCCCGAGTTAACTCCACCAATCATTTAAAAAAAATACCTCAGTCCTTTTCTATGTCATAAGTAATATAGTAAATCTTGTTTCTTTTAATGTTGCAGCATCTTTCTTCTTGATGCTACTTTTTGCCAGCATTTGCTGAAGGAAATATTGATCTCTGCTTCTTCAAAATGAATTTTCCTTGTACCCTTTCCTACTCAGTGGACCCTACAGTTTGTGTGTTTGATATTGCACATTCTCTCTCCAGGGAAAGCTCTGTTCTGCCACTTTGCAATCTCTTTAAGCAGAGTTCTTTTCACACTTTAAATAGCATTGAGATGTGTCAATTGTGAAAAAGAAAACAAAACAAAACACAACCAAACCAAGTCTGTTTGGTTTACTGTGCACATTTAGTTACACTCCAAACCATTAACTAGAAGCCTGAAGGCCACATCAAGCATTAAACTACCTATGATTTAGTCATATCCTTTCCCAGAGGTCTGCAGCATGGTAAGCTAATACAGGAGCTTCAAAGAAGCTTCACATATTTTTGCAATGATCATTTTATGAAATGTCTTAATTTACAATCTCAGTCACTCTTCACAAGGTAGTAGAGTTAATATGGGAAAAAAAACAACTCTTGGGCCACGATTCAGCACAGTATATAGGCATATTCCTACAAAAGTATGTGGATACTACTCTGTGTTTTTTACAGATATATTTTTTATTACTTTAGGCACATCCTTCAATAATCCCCTCCAAGAGATCTTAGCAGTCTCCACCTAAATATTCACAGACAGTACAGCTCAACAATATTGTTCCTTCCCATAGACTGAAACCATGACTTTCTGCTCAGTACACAAACAGCAAATAAAAAGAAATGCAAATAGTATACAAATATTTTTTTCATCTGACCACTGATGCTGGTGGTTGGAAGTACAGCCGTGAACACGGGTAGAGGTTTGGCTGCAGAGACAGAAATTTTCTCCTGCTGCCACATCCTATTAAACAATTGTCTCTATTTTCCAGTGCCTGCATATTTATTTTCTTTGCTCTCAGCATTACAGGAACTGCTTTCCAATCTGTGGCTTACTTTTAAGAAATGCTTAGTCAACACATTTTCCATGACATCAGTGGGGACTGCTGGTCTCTGAACTCTCCCATATTTGTTTACTTTTCTTTAATAAAATTAATTAATCCTTTAAGTCCCTATTTTAAGAATGTTACTAATAGCACTATCTGTGGGATCTTTCTTATGCAGCAGAATGAAACAATAACAACTTTCAGTGCTCTCCTTTGAAGAGGAGCAGTTTCACCAGAGTGACTCACCCAGCTGTCCTTCCACTGGCAGTGAACACGTGTCAGTGTGTCCAAGTAAAGCAGGGACATTTTCTTTCTTTCTTTCCAACCCTAAGAACTCTTTATTTTGCCCTTTCATGCTAACTTGAGTTCAAAATCCAGTTAGACAAGAAGTTTTTTAAAAGCAATTACTGTGTTTTTTTCCCCCCAGGCCATAGGGGCAGGGAGTAGGGAAGTTGAGTTTATTCCCTATGGTGGGGGGGGGAAGAGGGAACCCATTTTTTAAATTGAAAATAAAATAGGGAAAAAATATTAAATATTAAAAAAAAAATTGGCAATACGAAATCCTTAAATGCAGTGGACTTACTGTTGAGTTTTTTGTTTGGAAATGGTCATTTTAATGGAAAATTTTGATCAGATCAATATTCTAACACACTGCAATCCAAGCAGCTTTGTTAGCAAGCTCTGCAATGACATGAAAGCATCACAAGGGTTATTTTTTCTGCTTTAAGAAAAGATTGTGTACTTTACACAACCATTCCCATCACCCAAATTTCAAATTAGATTTTTAGCAAAACATGTTTCCAATTGCCATCTGGCAAGCTAATTCTACATGTAAGATAATAAGACCCTATAATGATTATTTAAAGTGGCATATTTTTATTTCATTTACTTATTTTATTGGTTATCTGCACTTTCCTTAAAAACAACTGGTTGAATGAACATTAGCAATTTGAAATCCTGACACGTTTAAGTGCAGGCTTTTTTTTTTTTCTTGTCTAAATAAAATGAAATAGTTTCAAATACTACACCTATACCTGCATTTAGTATCTGATTTTGTAGTTATATAGTAAATTTATTTTTATATCCAGCCATTACATTTTAAGATTATTCTATGTTTAATCTTTGCTGGATTTTGCTGAGCTAAGTAGATAAAGGCATACGCTGCATTCCTCTGTATATCAGTAAACAAGTCTATTCAGGTTACATGGGGAAGAAATGAAAATACAAGATCCACAGCAGAGATATCAAGAAGTTATGTCCTCTAAGTAACACACTTCTGTTACACACATCTGTTAATGGAAAGGTAGTGTCCATCTAAAATTTAATATTTTTCCCATTCCAAGAAAGTAATTAGCTTAAACATTAACTCCCGAGGGGAAAAACAAAAAGAAAAGATAAAAAAATATCCTGCAACAAAATTACTTTCTTTGATTTATATAAAATTGCAAACAGTGCAATTACAAAGCCATCTTAACATGCATACACATAAGTACATGAATTTCTGATATATACAAGAAAACAGGTATGTGCCCTTTATTTTTGTAAGTGCCTGCAGGTATCCATAAGGATGAGTGATCTTCCCTGAAGTCAGGCACCAGTCAGACTCCTCTGGGTTAGGATTTGTGTGGGGGAAGGTATCAGG
Organism: Pyrocephalus nanus; assembly: GCA_038380795.1. Lineage (NCBI taxonomy): Eukaryota > Metazoa > Chordata > Aves > Passeriformes > Tyrannidae > Pyrocephalus > Pyrocephalus nanus. The sequence continues at coordinate 20,547,312 of CM076270.1, read as the reverse complement.
GTATCACTTGTCCTGTAGGATGGTTCCCTGAGCCTGGCTCTGTGCCATGGCTGTGACCCTGACCAGCTTCCTGCATGCTGACACCAATTCCCACTGGGAAGTGAGGCTGCTGTGCCACCATCACATCATGGCAAAGCTGCCAGTCACTGCCTGCCTGGAGTGCAGGCTGGTGTCTACCTTATCTACCATCTCTTTGAGTGTAAATGGATGTGTGCTGGGCTCTAAGACCACACAAATCACCTCAGGCAGAATAATAATTGTACTTGTAGCTGCAGCCAAGCTATTTCATGGACATGTTGGGCTGGCAGAAAAGTGAATCAATTTATAAAAGAGTGTGCAGCATTAGATAAAGCCCAAGCCCTGACAGCTTTATCTGATAGGTTCAGTTTGTTTTTTCAGAAGTGAGTAGCCCTGAGGCATTTTGCTGAGTTTTATCAAATAGTCACTTTATTTTAAGCAATATGAGAGACTTAATAGGAAGGGGGAAGATGCTGAAAGGTCACCTGTAGCCAGGTGTTATCATCTGAGCAAATGCAAACTTTACATCATGTAACTCCCTGTACAGACTGACAATAAACATTCATCTTCTATGAGTTGTTTCATCCCTATGCTCACACTTAAAACACTGTTGAACTGTCTTGGTTACTTAAATATGATTTTAATATAACTGACATAGATAGAGCAAGAAGGTATATTGTAATCAGAAAGAGAGAATAAATGAGATTGGAATTCATTCTGTAAAGTTCCTTTATAAAGCAATGCATTTTAAGATAGTTTCCGGAGCAGCAAATTAAACAGACACAGAAATAAACTTCTATACATCTTGAAATTATTGTGATCACACAAACTAATTACCACTAGATGCTAATTCCATATACTGACAGCAAAACCTTAATTAAACATTGGAGATGTTAGAAAAAAGAAAGGAGGAGGAAGGAAATCTCAGAAATTTGAAACTATTTTCCTCAGTTTTTCTCATTCATGCAAAAGGTAAGAGGTTTAGAGTTAAAGCAAATGCATTTTGCAATTAATTAATCCAACCACAGAAGCAGAGATGCTCAGTCCGTTGAGCTGACCCACAAATTACACGAGGAAAGCTTGCAAGACAAACCACTGCAATTCAAAGAGCATTCAAAGACACTTTCACTGCTGTTGTTTTGAGTTACCTGTACAATGTATGTCAGCAAAGACACGACACACAGATGGTGGTGTGGGGAACATACATTTCAAGAACAAGACTACAATTTTTCCTGAATGCCTTCACAGCATTGCCACTCCACTACTTGCACAAAGAAGTCAATCAATAATTACAAGGTACTCAAAGATAGTATGTTTACAACATTCAAGTTAGCAAACCCAACTCTTAGGCTAGAAAAAATTCCTAGCACACAAAAGAAATGTCCAGTAAATTATAGCTGAAGACCAATGTTTTCAAACTACAAACGCTGGGGCTTGCATCTCAAATCAACATTCATAAGTCAACATGAAAAAGAACTTACATTAAGAGGCCACAAAAATTCAAAGTAACTATACGCAAATTTTTAAGTGTGATTAAAAGTAATTACCAGTATTTGAGAAACTAAAGTTTTAAGGCTTTGTATCAAGAATTGTTAAATTTCTTGCAGTGTTTTTAGAAAGTCTGAGGTCCCCATGGGTAAATATTCAAGACTAATAAGTTGCTTCTCTTTGCTTCTGTTCCAGTCCCTAGGATGCCCAGCCAGTAGCAAATCCCTTTGCTGTGTCTCCTTACTTATCTTTTATAACAATATGTGAATCTGATGGAAGAGTCCAGATTTTTATTTGTCCAGGTAGCATCCAGATCTTGCCATATGAGGGACCATAACCCACCTGAGCAAGTTAATAAAACTCTTAATGGTAGGTATTTGTTCTGACCCTACAAGAACAGAGGGACCCTGCCACCTAAGGAGTCAATAAACAGTTCAGCTTTCTAGTCAAATTTAATCCAGAGATGTAAAAACTCTAAAAGAAAAAAAAAAAGGATTTAAAAATGTAAGAATGTTGTGCTTCCTACTCCTCCCAAACAATATTACTGCATTTTACAGATACAGAAACCAAGAAACAGAACAGATGGAGAGCGTGTCAGCAACGCTGGCAGAGCACACAAAGTCCTGGGCTCCTCATTCTAAAGAAGCAACTTTTACAGCCCCAAATTTCAGTAAATTTGAAATCTGAGCTTTGCAGTCTTACAAGTATTCTTCCCTGTACTGAAGAATTTTGAGCTGTGCTGTCAGCAGAGACATGCAGGATCTGTACCACAGACATGTGCAAGGAGCAGAAGACGAGTTCTCAGAGTCCCTTTTGTCATTCACAACACAATAAGCTTGGGATATTTTGTTTTGCTTGCTCGATATCATTCTGCACTGGATTGTATTTTTTACAAATTGATGGATGCATTTTATTTTATTGATAGCCAACCACACATTTATTTTCAGGTATCTTAATAGAAATTCAAAGTATTATATTCAGGTAGAGTACTATACTCGAGAACCTAAAGAGGATATGGGATTATTGATTTATTCAGGGGAACTTATTTAAATTTTCATTGAAACTATTTATCTTTAAACCCCCAAAGCTTGCTGGGTGTGGAGGGGTGGGCATGGAGTAGTGGGAGACACAACAAATCTCAAAAAGTTAAAACCCAAATCGGCAATATTTTAATTTTTTCACAACAGGTGTGTCAAGTCCCAGGGATTATTTAGGTTACGCTTTTCGGCCCCCACTTCACATTTTGGTTTCGTTTCATGTGTTGGTTCTTCAGTAGCTGTAAAATGCTGCAGCACCTCTCCCTGTCCAAGACCTGCCATCTACCTCCATCTGGCACCAAGTCCCTGAGAGGAAGAGCCTCTGTGGCCACCCTGTCTGAGCCCTGCATTCAGCCAATCGCCAGGATAAGCTCGCTCTTTCTGCAGTCTTAAGATACTGCAATTTGCTGTGATGATTCCATGCCTTGATACTATTGATGCACAAACTCAGTGTTACTGCATGTCCTAAAATGCAACCAAAAAGGCAGGAAGAGTCGATACCCAAGAGATTCATGGAAGTTCCTGTTCCTGTGAACCCAGAGAGCACTCTGTGTGTGTGTTTGTGCTTTCTCCAGTGATCTGCTGTCTTGGCCAGCTGAGAAGGGGGAAAGGAGACCTGACTGTGAGTTTTTATGTTTTGTCTGAGTCCTACATACAGGTGATGTAGAATGTCCCACCTTGTCCATGTCCCACTCTGTGCCTGGCCCTGTCAGCATCCTCTGGGATCCATGTTCAGCTTTGCTGCTGTTTGAAGTGGCACCCAGGAAAGTGTCAGCTGTGTCCCTGAGCCTGGAGAGAGGCTCCAGGTCCCCAGGCTGAGCTCCACGGAGCAGCAGACAGGCAGGAGGGAGTCCTGGGCTGGAGCAGGCAGCCACACTCTCAACTTCACTTAACATGAGCCACAATCATGGGCCAGTGACAGTCTGAGAAATTCTCTGTCCATTTACAGCCTCAGTGGATTCAGGATAAATGCTGGTGCAAATATCCTGGGGGAACGAGGTCATCAAATTTGTCTCAAAACACGTTTGATCCATTAATTGCCCAGATCTAACTGAGTAAGTTGACTGCATTGCATATGTATTTGGATGACTAAGTGGCCCTGTTCGTTTGGAATAGAGCACTGGATTCTGTGGTTTGCCAGTGCACTAGAGTGGAAAATATACAGCATCCTCAACTGCTGAATAATTAATTCTTTTACTGAATTAAATATGAAAATAGTACAGGTCATTTAGAATTTCTTATGCCATTTAATAATAGTCCCTTCAAAACCTCTCACATTACTCAACTCCATATCAACATCTATTTTATTTACTCTCCATTTTTATTATGCAGCACACTGCAGTATTTTGTACTAACAGCCACATAAAAACATCAGAGACTGTCAAGTGGGAAGTGAAGCTTTTGACACTACTAAGGTGTTGTCAGCTTGGAGGCAGCTTGGGATTGTGGTTTAGGTTTCATAGTTCAATTTCCAAAAATGACGGGAGCCAAATAGTTAATAAGAATATTTATGTAGTAAAAGTGGGTTTCCTGGGACAAAATTTGTTTAAGCATGTGCATCTGTCCATACTTCTCAGCACTACCAGTAGCCTCCTGGTAGATAAACTCAGATTTGTCTTTTTTAAAAAAAGGGAAAAATAAGCTTATTTAAGTTTGAGGCTTCTCATTAGTCACACACCACAAAAATCACTTCCCAAAATGGTGAACTCTGTCTGCCCCTTCTCCCCAAGCTTTGCCATGGGAGGAGCTGCTCCATCCATCACTCACAATGCACATGAAATATCCAGATAAAACATGTTATGGGGGGGGTGGGAGTGAGAAATGCCTGCACAGAACTTAAAAACTCATCTCTTTATGAAAAGTTGAACACTGTAACTCGAAAGTATGAACTCGTAACACTTCTTTCTGAACTTGATGGGTCTACTCACGGGTGGATCAGAGTCAAATAACCAGACTCAGATAACTGTGTTTAAAGGAATAAACAAAGATTTTCCTCACTGCTAAAATCTATAACATACCATAGAGCTCTACCAATTCCTCCTATAAACTGACTCCAAGCATTCTCTGTTTTCTCCCAGTTCACCTATTTATACTTCCACTGTGAGTTTTGAGTTTCTTGCCATGATAGTCAATTAAATTACTATTATAATACAGTTGTTTATGTCAATAACAAACAGTAGAAAAGCATGTATTTGATGTCATTTGTATTATTTTCCCTTATGATCAAAATAATTTTGAAACAAATATCTGGAAAAAAAACAAACAAATGATGTTCAAGTGACCTTTAAAGGGTGAAGGTCATACTTGAAGCTAAAAAACATCAATCCAACCAACCCTACAAATTTTACAATTAAACTGAGAGCAACAAAAAAGTTAGCAATACAATCCAGTCCATTCAGGCTCTGCCTGCTTGGAGTTGAGAATCTGCCAAGTCATATAAAAAATTTGCATTTCAAAATGAAACATAAAATCCTTCTTTACCTGTTTGAAATGAAAAGAAATCCCAGTGGAGCTTGAACAATATATGCCTATTGTTTAATGACCTTCTCATAGTAGTGAAAGAACATCCAAGAACATTACAGATATTTCTGCCTAATCAGGTTAACGATGGAAGCCAAGGCCAGGACTACAGCAAGCTGTTCGTTAGCATTTGATATTTCTGGCAAATAAACTCAGGGCTGCTCATCCATTAAGTTCACATCCAACAAACAGTAACTGCTCCTGCCATTCAGCAGAGAATATTCTGGTCCCATATCGAATCCTGCTGCTGAAAAAAGTCATGACATGAAAGAGGGAGATGAGCTTCTTTCAGTGACTTCTATTAAACCAGCACAGCAGTAAAGTTCCAGCTGACCAGGGCAAAAACTGATCATAATTTTTTACTTTTTCTCAGTGTGTAGGAGTTATCTGGGGAAATTTTATTCTTCACTGAGATACAGGGGAGAGAAAATTAAACAGAACCAACCTATTGTTGGGTTCTCAGCCTTCATACTGAGATCATGGTTCAGTGATCACGTACTGAACATGATATTTTTCATAACTACTGTTCAATCTACCATGTGCAAGATTCCAGATTTCTGCTGGCCTTGAAATCCCAGTTTTATGTCTCTCACAATCAGTATTCACTGGTGAGCTCCATGGACATAATCAAGCTTGCTACACTTGATTACTGACCAGCTTTAAAAGGCCCAGAAGAGCTGTTTTCTCCAGCTGGACTGTTGATTAAAGCTATCTCAGCAAACATGGTGTGTAAGAGCACTCAGTTTCTCGCCATTCACCCAGAGACTGTCAGGAAATGCAAGATTTGCTGAGGTCAGACTGAGATGTGCATAAAACTGGTAACCTGTTTGGCCAGAAGGCATTATTTCCCTGTTCACTAAAGGAGTTCCTGCTCTGCAGGCCAGCAGTCTTGCTACAGTTTGGAGATGGGAAATGCCTCAGATTCCTTCCCAAGTCCTTCTGCAGCCACTAGTCCTGAATGATGTCTGTCAACAACAGCCTTGAGGAGTTGCTCAAGTATCTCCTGATTCCTCAGGCAGTGATTGACTCTTCCCCTTTCATGGGGAGCTCAGTGAGGAGATGGAACTACTTTTTTAACTCCACCTGAGGACACCACTATGCCAGTGCCTGGAGAAGCTATCTGAAGAACTGCCTTTTCCCCACTGGAATTACTCCCCACTGTAGCATTCATCCTACTGATCTGTCCTCACATATTTTTCTGCAATCGTGACAAATATACCAGAGGTAAGCACATACACACATTCAGAAATTCAGACAAAGGGAAGATTCTAAGGAGAATTTAAAATATTACTCAAGAGTCTGATTGATTTTTCAGAAGAACCTGGATTCCCATATCCAGCCCAGGTGCAGGCTGGATGTAGAGTTCAGCTAGGCATGTCAGACAATATCTGAAGTTCAGCAAAAGTCAACACAACTCAACCAAAATATCAAGACTTTCAGTTCATCCAGACCATAAGTAAAAACTATAAAAACATGCAAAAGACAAAAACAACCATCAGCCAACAATAGATATAAAAAAGCAATAGTTCCTGTGATAGGAAAAGAATCCCTTTCCTCAGAGCTGGTTTCTCAGCACTTCCCTTTGGTTCTCCCCAAAGATACGGGATCTTTATCTGGAAGCCTCAATTTTCCTAGGAATAATCAATCACTAGAGGATGGAGTACAATGTTCTCATTCTATTAAATCTCATCTATTTCCAAATCAGTGAAATGTTCCCTCTGTCTCCTGAAGTTGCCTTGCAAACTGGCTGACAAATATTAGTTCAAGCTAGTCTATCAAAGCAGGTGATCAACTTTTTGCTCTTTCATTTCAGTGAACCATTTAAATCCCAGATACAACACAGAGTACAACTACACCTTCCAGGGAAGCACTTTGCAGAGACATCCATTAGGTTCCCCTAGAGGGCTGGACTGAAACTGCTTCGGGATCCAAGCTGTTCCTCTCTGGCACTAAACACTACCTTGGTATCACTGCTGTGCTCATTCCTTTTGTTGCCATTTTGTTAAGTAAAACAAAGTGTAGTCCTTTACAGAGCACAAGTAAAGTACATCCAATGGCCCAGAACTCAGAAGGAAAATGAAAACAAGATGTATCCTTACAAAATTTTTGGAATTTTATTTTTTAACGCTACATAAATATATTTCCTTTACACATTTCTTCCAGAGTTGCCACTGTATTCAATGGACACACAGAACTGAAGTCTCTGTGACAGGGTGCAAACCAAAGACTTTGTCAACTGAATCAGAAGTGAATGGCTGGGGATAAATACTCCAATAATGCTTTATACTCTATTTCTGCAATTACACAATATGATTTTAACTGGTTAAAAAGACACCTTCACTCTTATTTTACTGACAGTTGCACAGTCTTAAACTTTCCTTTGAGGACTCCTGAATATTCTTTACTACACACTTTAAAAGGTTACAAATATGGACTCTAAAACTGCAGTGATTATGCAGCCAACACACCATAGGCATAATACAGGCAGGTGAAAGACTGGGAATGCAGCAGAGGCATAAGTGCTAACCACAGCAGCTCTGACTTTCTTCACAACTCTTGTAAAAATATGAGCAATTGTTTCATAGCTAGTTATACCATGTTTAGAGATACATGCTTAGATACACTGCAAAGGTCAGCTGATAGTTACAGCTCCAGCTCTCAGCCAGGTAAGAGCAACCTGACTGCTCTAAATTCAACAGTCTGGCTTTGATCCTAAGGGAAATGTGGTCTAGCCATCTCCTGTTTCCACTCCAAAATGATTGATATACTTCAGCAGTTGCTGAAGGAGAGAGATGAAAAAACGTACAAATCTATGCAGAAGAGCCCATCAAGGGGTCTTTTATGTGTAAACATTTCCTGATTTGATGACAACTTAAAGGATAAATAATTTGTCTCACTATGTTTTTAATTACTCAGTCTAGACAAGCTTAACTGCAATTTATTTCAGCTGAGGTGAACAAGAGTATCAACATCTCCTATGGAGTATACATCTCCTGTTGAGACATGGCTATATCCTCTTTGTCATCTCTCCAAACACAATGCAGATAAATTGTCTTCTGCTCAAGGTGGGCTCTGGTTTCCAGTGTTTCCAGGTTTGCCACCACAGTTGCACTTTGATGGAGGAGGTGCCTCAAAATTTGGAGAAGAGAAACTATCTACAGCTCTGAAAGACTGCTACACTTACCCATGCCAAGGTACCAACAGTGCAGGTGGAAAGGAAGCAGCACAGAGAGGCAGAAACTGATGGAGCTGGCAATGAAACCGGGTGAGAGCAGCAAGGCACAAGATCATGAGCCTTTGCCATTTTAAAATTAAAGGAAGGAATTGTGACTGGATTTTAAGCTTAACTGATAGCAGTAAATAAAATAATGTAGGAAAAGCAGATGGAAGTAGCAACGTACTTGAGTACATTATAAGACATTCATTACAAGACCGCCTGCAGCAGAGGCTGAAACCTCATTAGTCATATGTACTTCTCTGCACCAAATGTGTGATATTTACAGTTATGATTAGTTTATGGACTAGCTGAAGTTTGGACCAATGCCTGTTTTTGTTCTTTCAGAAGCATTTGGACCATCTTCAGGGTAAACAGATATATCTGACTGAGAAAAATGTATATAATGTAGAGTGGCTAAGCAGTACCTCATAGAGCACAGTCAACAATGGGATTTAAAGATAGAAAAATAATAAGAAATTAAGAAATAAATGTGGGCTGATGGCAAACACTGCAGGGGTATGGTACACATTCATATCTACTGGTGCTGTAATGAAATAACATATAGACATGAAACTGTCTTAAAATACTGCGTGACATCAGTTGAATCATTCCTCCTGTAGTTTGCTGGAGGTTTAAGCAAAACTACAGCCTACACAGATAATAATTCTCTTTCTCTTGCTGTGGATGTTGTACATTATCAAAAAGAAACTGGGAAATACCAGGTTGCATTGAACCCTAATCAGAATTTTAGGATTAGGGAAAAAAAACACCCCAATTCTTAAAATAATAGTTTCGTAATGTTGCTCAAAGCACTTGCTCAGTGAAGGCTAGCTCTGAATTAGGGCAGATTTAGAGTTGCTAGTAGAGTTTTAGGATGCTTCTCTCACCAAACAATATATACATGAACTGGTAGAAGGCTCCTCAGTTGCAAAGGAAAAAAAGAATCAAGGTTGTAACTGTGGCAGAGTAAGTGCAAAGAAAGGGGCAATGGAAAGGTGGCCAAGTAGAATAAAAGGGTCAAAAGTGATAACCTGACTCCTCATGGGAGGAGTGAGACAAACTTACAAAAAGTGAAGAGTGATGAGTTTTGGGAAGGATAAACATTGATCTTTCTCTCTCTCCTTCCCTGCCTATCCCAGCTTGTCTCCTGTTTTGGGATTGCTTGACTATGTAGGGTACAAACTTGCATTTCAAAAGTGCTGAGTGAGGGCTCCTGCTTGACCTCTTTCCTTCAGCCTTGTCTACTCATCTTTACCCTATTGTGGAAAAAGGCACCAAGGGGATAACCAGTCCCTGCCTTAACAGTGCAAAAGGGTGATACAGCAAAACTGGTCCTGCTGGAAGAACATGACCCTTGTAGCACAGTCAATAATTTTTTTCATTGATGACATAGTGGGTTGAAGCAATTCACTGTGAGGCCATGAGTGCCAGAGCTGGCTTTGGGCATGGAACCATATTAAAATCAGGGATGAGCCTAAGTATCCTCTCAGCAGCAGTGAGTTGGATGAGCTCATATTGGATCTAATACTACTTAGGTGAGAACTGTCTGTGCTGAAAATGAGATCTCTTTTGACTTTCCAATTCAATGATTCAGCTCCTTGAATTAGGACCAATTTTCCCAGTGATTATTAACTAGAAGTTCCCCTAAGTCTCAGTGAGGAGTTGATTAGTTTCTGCCTAGAAAAAACACTGTCATGCTGTTAGAATCGTGCCAACCCAAGACAGAGCTCAGTGTATCTTGTGAGAACAGGCATTGATTCAGCTGGTTTTGAAAAACACACTCTGAATGACCCCAGGTTATCTGAGTCTATATTTTATTTTTCCAGATTTATGGATGATAATTATTTTCATGCTTTGTTGTACATCAGCATGTGGCAAAAACTGATAGTATTTTGCTTTCTCTCATATTTTCCTTGCAACAAATCTAGAGAGGTGTTTAGGAAGTCAGCTGATGTATGAAGACATTAGGATTAGCTCAGTTGGTTAGAGCATGGTGCTAATAATTCCAGGCTTGTGGGCTCAATCCCTGTCCAGGCTATTCCCTTAAAAACTGAAGCCAATGATCCTTTTGGTCCCTGTCAATATTCTGTGATAAATAAGTAAGTTTTAAGTAGAATAACAATCTGAGGAATGCCAAATCACTTGGAGACTGGAGAGTGAAACAAAAAGAGGAAAACTTCTCAGAAAGAGATGAGCACAAAAGAAAAAATATAATTTGCAGAGCTCTACTTGTGCACATTTATGCTACTTCCTACAGAAAATGCCAAAGGAATTTTCCACAGTTCTTCTAAATGAAGACAGATTTTTCTACAGGGTAATACTTTAGAGTTAGGGAGTTTAAATAATTATGTGACCTATTAGAACAGGTAACGTGCCTCATGCAATCCTGACAGCCCTTAATACAACCACTACAAAGTCTATGTTATCTTTTTTAGGTTGTATTTGGTTTGTTTATATTGGATAAATTCTGGATTTAGTCTCTTTAGCAGTGAAGACACAGAGGGTCTACATGATACAGAAAAAGAACAACTAATCCAAAATGTTTGAGTAAAAGTAAATCAGTGTTTTCTGTGTGTATAACAACAAAAGGACACCTGAAAGAACTGACAAAATGAGATGCTGAAAACAAAAGTAACAGCAAAGTCTAATACAGAAAGCTACTGCAGATAAAACCTGCGATTCCAAACTGTTATGAACATATATGTGAACAGCAGACTTATCTACAGTTTCTGTAATTAAGAGTAATCTATACATTTCAGAAGGAAGACTGAAACTTGATTAAGCCCTGAAGCAAAATCTCCAGTGAGGTCGGAATTTAGACGTGTCTGAAGATGAACCACAGAAGGTCTGCCTGCTACAGGTCCTTCTAAGGAATCTGGGTTGGGTCACTTCTAGCCATAAGATCCTGGTTGCCTGATTTTATCCAGGATGAAATGTCTGTGTCCTTATGAATTTCTTAATTAAATCATAGCGTGTTTCCAACTTTGGTTGAGGATGAGTATTTCTGAAATAATTTACTTACTTTTCATCCTCTTTATGTTAATGTTTAAATGCTATTTAAATGATTGTCACATGCTTGTTTTTACCAGGAAGAGACTTATAAACTCAGCTAAATGTAATTCATGACAAGTATTTCTTATTTTATTCATTGAATTCAATGGGTTTCAACTACAGCAGTACTTCAAGCAGGATTTTAACCTGCAAAACTCTTAAGGAGTTTCTGATGGTCATTAATGCAATTAAAAATGACTACACTTTCCTTATATTGTACCGTTTCTGTATTTAATCTCTAAATTTTCAGAAACAAAAGATTAAAAAAAAGCCTCAAAAGTACTGGAATGAGTAAGGATATGATGTCTCTGCAGAAAACGTCTCCATATCAGAGAATGTTCCCTGTACTGAACACTGACCTTTCACAGAACTTGTATGGTCTCAGCCATATTCAGTTTAAACCCCAGAATAACTAAGTCAGTTAGATCAGGCAATCCCTTATCTCTGAAGAGAAAGAGATTGGGCTTTAAGAGCAGAACTTGTTTAAATCTGTAAACTGGAGTCCCTGAGGGTCACTGACTCAGCCCCGAGGAACAAGCATTGAGGTTTGTCCCTTTGCCTCTTTGGGTTTAAACTTCAAAATTATAATTTCTCTTTTGCAAGTACTGATGTACCTGAATTGCCCCAGTATTTTTGAATATATTGATGAAGAAGTTACACTGCTTTCATGGCTCAGAATAATGCTGCATCTCAAATGCAGTAAATATTTTGTGCAGCATCAAGAATTTCTGCCTCTCTGTACTCTGTTTCCTGCATTCTCCTCTTCTACTTTTCTTTACATACTCAGTTTCAGCAGCTTCAAAGTCCTGCAGATCAATTTGTTTCTTTTAGAATTTTATTTAAAGTCTTGGGTTTTTTCTCCTGAAATTTATCCTGAAATTCATGTGAAAATCAATTACATCATGTTCCATGTCTTCTTTAAATACAAATAAGCAAACAATGTCCTAGTAACCTAATGTACCATAAAATGCATACCCTATGTATTAAAAAACAAACAAACAAACAAAAATCCAACAAACCAAACCAACCAAACAAATCAAAATCAGGAAACAAACCAAAAAATTACTAACCCAGAAAATAATCATGCTGGTTTTAGGACAGTTCAATTATTTTTCAAAATCTTGGTCTTCAACCTGAGAACACAGGCTGTTCTATGGTGAAAGCCAGCCTGATCTTTCTACTTTTATTTGATTATTTCCCCAGACCTCAGTCTCAGTCATTCCCAGCAGATCTTTACCAGAAAATAAAGATGATTTTAAAGATATTTGAAGATATTTCATGACATCTTCTTGCATAAACCTATGTCAACCTATGCTACCTGTGCTCTGCTGCACGTTCTCTTTGCCAGTGTAATTATTCCAATCAAGATTTAAAAACCAGTTTTAAAAGTTCTTACAGAGAACTTTTTCTTTTTTTTTTTTTTTTTAATTTCAAACTAAAATTATTGCACTGCCACAATTAGAAGGAAGAACAGTTTGATTAACAGTACAACCAGGCTGTCTTTTTGAGCCAGAGTATAACAAGGAGACCAGAGCAGTACTACACTGAGATCTTAACACCCCACTGTTGTGAGAAACCTGACAAGGTGCAGGCTTTGAAAAGTAAAAAAAAAAAAGAAGGAAAAAAATCCCACCAGTCTATGGAAAGTCCAGTATTCCACTGATCTTTTCTCATAGTCATATTATGACAACTGTAATTATCACAATGCAAGAACTCTACAGAATTACTAGATATATTCTGCATCATTCTAATGCCCCCACATATTTCCAAGTGATCTACAAGCTCAGAACAAAAATTAATCCTTACTTCCAAATATTTTACAAGATTGGTTTAAATGCTAGTGGTTTAGTGAATACAGAATCATCCACTACCCAGCACGAGGCTCTAGAACCACAGGGGAAACCATTCAGATTACCATGAGCCAATGGTTTCACTTCACTGGCAGTTTAATGTTTGCCAAATATTTCTCAAGTTAAATGAATGTTTAAAGAATGGCTTGCAGAACTTTTTGGAGAGCGACTCCCAGGTATGGTGTCCCAGCAAGACAAAGCCCAAAAATACTGATTAATTTTTCAGTCATGTTGACAAAGAAGTGATGACAAGATTCAACAATAAAATTCTCTGGTATGAACAAATGAGGATAAGTTGGAGGGGGGGGGGGTCACAATCTTGAAGTTGAGGACAGGTGCCTTCTCTTTGATGCAATGGGAAAAATCAGTGGAGAGATGAAAAAACTGAATGATGAGCTAGAAATATGAACCTGTATAGACATGCAGAGAGCAATATTCCATCACTACAGGCAAGAGAAAAGGAATATGTAGTAACCAAGATATGATCTGATGAATCTAGACAGCAATTTTAGCTGTGTGAACTGTCTGAAAAAGGTACCGACTCAGAGCTGCAGGGCAGAGTGAGACAGCAGGATCAAGACATAAGGGAGGATGTGAGGATCTGCAGAAATACCTAAAGATGATGACTGGTTCTTTGGAACTACAAAAACTGAGAATCCTGCTTTAAACTGAATGAGTCTTATTAAGGAGAAAACTGAAGCAGGGCACTAGATCATAAAATGTATTAGACGACAAATGGGGTTCTGTTGGCATAGACAAAACTGACTTGATTTTCAATCATATATTCATTTCTCAGGATTTGAAGTAATCTATGAGTACAAATGGAAACATCTGTCTTCCTCGTCAAAAAAAGATCCAAGAAGATTTAAAATAAACATAAATTATTTCTTAAAACAACAAATCATATTTATTATATGCCGATGACTTGCTGCCTGTTTTATCCATATGTTTTTGCTATGAGAAGACCGTGTTTTTCAATTAATTTGACAGTGTGATTCCATGTAATCCAATCCAGGTATATAAAGAAAACTGTGTATAATGCAGAAAAGTACTAAAACAGAACCCTTCTGAAAAGGTATTTGGTGTGATGGTGAAACGTCAGGAAACTGAATCAGAAATCTGAAGCAGGAAACAGAAATCTAAACCAGTGCTACAAATCCCAGTGGGACAGCCATTTGTAGACATGAAGTATTCCCACCACAAATCTTGGTATTCATGCATTATATAAAACTAAGTGTTCTTCTGGGAACAAATAGAGGAGAAAAAAAGAATTGTAGAGCATTATTGTTTATTCTCATGTAGTTTAAATTGTCAGAGCATTCCTGTTTTCAACCTCTATTTTTAGGGGTACTACCATCAGGCTGTACTATGCACATTTAGTTGCAATTTGGCATGCAAGGTATAAGCCCAGAAGTGAAATTATTTTAGTTAATTGAAGGGGAGAATGTAATCAGTCAGATTCTTTTTCTAATTAAAAACTGCAAAAAAAAAAATAATTCCAAATGCTTTCTTGCACAAAATAGCTCCAAATCAGATAGGGATTTAGGATGCATAATTCAAGCTTGCATACAGGGTTGAAATCCTCTCCAGAAATTTCCGGGGTATTCACATCCAGATTTTGGGCTGGGAATGGTTTCTGTTCAGACTTTTTAAAAGATGCAAAACAAGATGGCTACACATACTGTACATATGTTTTGAGCCCTTTGGGGAGTTTAAAATTACAGTGTGAGTAAAAGACCAAGGGGTTTAGTTTGGATTTGAAAGACCCTCAAATCTATGAATATATCAACGTACAACTCCTTCATCCACGTAACAGAAATACAGGCCGTAGGTGCAAGCAATGCTTTGAGAGGTAAAAAAATTTAGTCAAATGCTTTGTGACATTTTTCGCTAGAAAGTTTGTATTTGTCTAGCTTAAATCTTCCTTACTATATTTTAAGATCATGTTTGCTTATTTTACCCATCCTAGTCAGGGAGAATAAGTTCCCTACTTCCTTGCCTACTATACTGGAAAACACTTTCACATCACCCTCTTGATGCTAAACATTCCTATTTTTCTTTCTTCTTTTCTTGAGAGTTATGAGGATTTCCTTTGCAGTTTTTTTGGCCAATTTATATTTCCCTACAATGGAGTGTCCAGACTGGGACACAACAGATAGTTTATCCAATGCTGAGTTCAATGGAGAAAAATTCCATTAATTTCCAGGCTGCAAAATATATTGTGGGGCTGGGCACTGCATCCATGACATTATTGCCACATATTGTGGGGGTGATATTTGTCACTTGGGATTTATGTGTGATTTCTTATAACTGCCAGGTCCTTTTCTGAAGGATTTTCAATTTTACCTCATTTGGTGAATGAGCAGCTTATTCTTATCAAACTGTAATGCACTGGTTTTCAATGAGGACAAGTATAATATACTTTTATTCAAGGTTTTGAATTTGTCATTTTGAATCTTCCACTGGGTTTTTTGCATATTCTCACTTCCTTTCCCATTGCTGTCATCTACAGCTCTGAATAACCATTAATAAAAATATTGAACATCACCAAAATTCGTGATAGAACATTTTAGAGCCCTGTTAAAGCAGAAGGATGAACTAAGCAATGAATGAATGACTGAACAATTTTAAAGCATTGCCTCACCCATTTGAGACCTAGATCCCGTACCCCAAAGCTAGGAGGATGCTGCAAGAGTGCCAGGATGAAAGTCAGGCTACAGTCCTTCTGTTGCTACTTTATCCAAAGAGCCTGCTACACCATCAGGCAAAATTAGATTAATTGTACATGATCTGCTCTTTACAGATCTGTGCTGGCTCTTAGTCATCATGTTGTTTTCTAAAGAGCTTAAAAATAGACTGATACTTTCAATACTTTCACAGATATTGAAGTTAAGCCAACTCATCTATAACTTTCCCTTCACTTTTAACTTACAAATCTTGCCTACACATTCCATGTATAACCTATGCTCTATATTTTCTCAAAAAATAGGTGTTCATCTATACAGTTCAATTGGTCCCACTGATTAAAAAAAATACCTCAAACAAAGAAACATAAAAAACCCCAAACAAAACCAAATAGAAACAGTGAATAGTCTGTGGACATATTTTAAGAATGCTATTGCAACATTAGTTTGCTCTCCTCAATCTGCTCATAGCAATGGGTTATGATCTCTTAAGCTAATTTTCCTTCAGCTTATTGTTGGTCTAGAATTGACTTTACAGGTAAAAAGTCAGGCACACTGCAATAACTAAATCAGGAGTGGAGGTTCTACCATAGTTTGGTTTTGCTGTACTCAACAGCATGGTGGATGTAAGATCAGCATGAGGACATCCTTCCAGAAATTTCTTGGTTGTCTATTCCTGAAGGAAGAAAGACAATGTTTATCCCTATTACCTGCTTTATGGCAGATTATAAATGTCTCTAATGCCAATAGAAGTGTGTTGTGCTGTATTACCATTCATTTAAGGATGCAGCAGACATTCTTTGTAGGTTGTTTTTTTTTTTTTTAAATTGTTTTAAAAGCTGATAATTAATATGAGTAAGTTTCAACAAAATTATAGTCTGGCACATTCTTTACAAGACTTTCAACTGACATTTCTTTTCACCTCTACTGGTTTCTGGAGATGCCTACAAGGCTTTCACAAGCAGGTAGGCTATTTTCATTAGTCTGGTACCTTTAAAGGTTACCATTTCAGAGTTAGCACTGTCACCTGAACATCTGTCCAAGTGGTAATGTATCTCTATAACTAAAGCACTGCTTAGAGCTCTGTTTTTGAGGCAAGCAAAACTAGTTTGGCCATGGAATAGTATTCCTAAGTAAGCAAGTGCATTGTCTAACTCATGTGCTCTGTACCTACAGCACTGTCCAAGTGCTTTACTGCTTCACTTCAGATTAGACTCGGCAGTATCACGTTCACAATCATTCCCTAGATCATCCACAATCTGCAGGAAGAGCACTGACTGAAAATGGGACCTAGCAATGCTTAAAAGGAGTAATGAAAAGTCCTGGCTTTTATTCACCATGTTATCACAGTGAGGGCAGCACAGCACTGAGCAGGGGGCATCCCAGGGAGCCTGTTAATGAAACAATGACATAGGTACAGTTCTCCAGAAAGATGGATATCCGACAGTCACAGACTGCAAGAAACACTGAATGGAAAGCATTTGACTCTGAATGGCCAAAGGCCGAATATTTGAATTCTGAACAAAGTCCAGCACAGGAATTTGCAAATGACCAGGTACTGTTTGAAGCAAAACCTTTGGAAGTATGTGCTGAGACTAAGGAATGTCTTTGTTTTGAACAATCAGCTAAATAAAGAATATGCACCTCAGCACTAGAGGACCCCTTCGATACAGCCATGAACAACTGTGTTCTAGGGGAATGTGCACCACCTCTGTGCCTAAAACAAGTGCTAAGGAAGACTAGCAGGAAGAGATCAATTTCTGAATTAGTGTGATATGTTTGAGTGTGGAGTTCCTTTCTGCTTTACAAAGTAAAATTTTATCTGATGATTTGGTTTTAAAGTAATGTGGAGTTTGAAGTCATAAGCAGTTTGTGACTAAGGAAGTGTATCATCTTGATAGAACAAATTTTTTTCTTGCTGTAGAAAATTAATTGTAGGGTTATCACAGACTGAGAAATTTTATAATCTCAGACCAAGAAGAAGAAGAAGAATATGGTTTGAGTTGGCTTTCAATTAAATCACACATTGTTACATTAAGTAAATTCAGTACTGTGCTAACTTAAGTTAGCAGAGCTAACCTAAAGCTTTGATTCACTTCTAGCTGAGGTAGAGCATTTTATTCTGTTTCCAAGTCCAGAAGACTCAGGCACACTTTCCATTTGCTCAAGATTTTACAGGTAAATAATAGAACTCTTCACAGGTTATAATTAATGGTTGTTGAAGGTACATACACACTATCAGATGATAACTCTGTAGTGACTGAAGTGCAGGACAGAATGTCTTTTAAACAGATAGATCATGAGTGAATATTAGCATAGGATATTTTTTCCACTACAGGCAACAGTCCTGTAGACTTGGAAATCAGAGATTTTATAATATGCTAAGTATTTCACTCTGTAGCCCTTTGGTGCCTTCTCAGAAGGTTCATTTCAAGTTTATGGGTCAAATTAACTTCTAGAATAAAAAAAAAAAAAAATTAAAATTATTAGTACTACAACTGGTAGGAAAATCTTATGTCCTCCCACAGCTGCCATGTAGCACGATAAAAATACTTCTCAATACTTGTTAACTTACTTCTTTAGGGGTAACAGAGAAAAATAGAGGAACTATCAGAGTGACTGTGAGGTCAGGAATTGGTTCAGTCTCACATCAAGGGGCATCTGAACCCAGTTTGACCCAAACTGTCAGGTTTATACAGCATACATTTGCTGCCTTCAGAAAGCACGGGTGTGCTCTGAGGAGCTGGAAGGGACTCTTCCCTTGTGTTGCACTGAGTCACCACTCCACAAAGCCTTGTTTGGGGGATCAAGTACAGCCACAATTCTTTTTCAAGTGGGACCTCAGAAGCTCCTGTGAACACAATGTGAGCAGCTCTGGCCCTCCTTTTGTCTGACCCTCCTCATCTATGTCCTTACACCCTTTGTGGGAGACGTTGTTAGAACAGTCATTCACCACATGGGATAACATAAAGTAAGGGTTTTCTTTTTCATCACTCCCACCCCTCCTCTTTTCTTCTTCAAAGGGAGACATTATTGAGCTCTGTAACTAAAAATCACATTGGCAATAAGCATGTTAAATACATTGCCTAATTATATTGTAGTTGTTTTGTGAAGAATTCTTTTCTTTGTTCAGTCTTTTTTCCTCTCTTGCCTGTGAAGTATATTTATGAATTATCCATGCAGACATGATTAAGAGTGACAATTGGTGAATTTTACACTAGTGACACTGCTCTGTCTTTCAGTCTCTTGCACAGCTGTAACTGTACTGAATTTATGCAAATGGAAAAGGTTCTCTACTAAACCCAACTCTGTCTAAAGTTTCTTTGTATGCCAACAGCACTCCATGTGGGACTGGTGTTGTCATCTGACTCCTGCTTATTTCTAAGGGATTAACAGACTGCCCTCTGAACTGGAGAAGTACTGACCAGGTGTAAAATTGAGTTAAATTCTAGTGGGGTGCTGGAAGCACCTGTAAGAAGACAAAAAAAAAAAAAAAAAAAGTGCTGTTTAGGTTTTAAATATTTGATCAATACATCACAAACTGTTATCCCAAATTATGAACTCTCCTAACATGAATTGAGCTATTCATGGTCCTTCTATTTGATAGTTAGAAGATAGATGCATTTTTAGATTCTGAATACAGGGTGTTTGTCTTTTCTCCTATTTTGAAATTATTGTCTTTACTTACACACAGCCCAAGGAGAGTTGTACCCACAGCTGAACCAAGATTAGCCCTTGATTTTTTTCAGAAATTATTCTGAAAGTGTCAGATATGAATTGGTCTTCCTAGAGTTCTTGCAGATCAACTGTAATCAGATCTAGTGTTTTGTTCAAGTCCTTTTATTACTGGAAGGTTGAGACATTTTAAAGAAATCATTCCAAACAAAGGCACAAAACCCATGAGCTCTTTCTGTTAGCAGGAACTTATGATTCATGGATAAAAGAGTTGCCACCTATGCAAGACAGGCCACTAAGAGAAACAGCTCATTTTCCCATTCTATGCACAAAGAAGTTGTAACATCTTGCCCTTTTTCGCCTCTTATTTGTAATATAAACTAGTAATTTGCACTATATAAAATACAAAACCTTATTTTAGGCACTTTAGACAACAAATTTACTTGATTGTGATGAATGTGATGGACAAAACCTGAAAATCAGTTTTAAGGATGTGAAAAGGTTGCTAACACAGTGTATGAAGTGCAGACTTTAATTCTGAAAAAAAAAAGGTCTGCATAAGTGCCCTACTTGGGACTATGGGAGTAACAACTCAGAGCAGCACTGGGAACTTATTTTGGACATTACAGGAAACACTGACCCAAACAAAGTCGGGTTGAAAAGTCTATAGTGACATCCAGTCTGGGAAATAACCCAAGATATCCAAATACACAGTTTTGGATGATGTGAGACAAGAGGATCCACACTGATCAGATCTGTATAAAACAAAAGACACCTTAAACCGATGTAGAAATTGCAAATTGTCAGAATTTAATGGCTTCAGTGGTGTTTCGCTTCATCATTGCATTAACCCAGCACTTTTTTACTTGTGCTGGTTTTGCCTCACTTATTGAAGCTCAGCTTTTGTAATTATTGCTTTGAGTCAGACCTTACATAGAAATCCAGAATGTCTATCACACCCTGCAAAATACACATATTCTTTTCAGTTGAGTACATTGCCAGTGCTTATAATAGTGGTTCAGTAGTGAAACTGAAGATAAAATGCTATCAATTAAGAGTTTAGATCCTACTTCCTTCTCTAGTTACTTTATAGTCTTCCTAATTTCATGATGTGTCACAGATCTCTTTTCCTCAGACAGTTCCATTTTCTACTAGGATTGTGCTTTAAAAGATAGTTTAAGAATTCACAGAAGCAGAGAAGGAAGGTAAATAGCATGAATTATGGGTGTAATCACACATCTAGAATATATTAGTGTTATGCTGTAAGCAGCCTGTTGCTTCCACCTATAAAGAACCCCATTCAAACTGACCAAACATGTATGAAAATATCTACTACTTTGTTAAGTTTTGAAAGAGTTTCTAGAGAAAAGCTCAGCAAAGAGTTCAGAAGGAGATCACTTCAGAATAGTCCTGGATGGAAATAGAATCTGATGAGATAATTGCCAGTGTAGTTTATTCTGTTATGTTTATTTCACTAGATAACAATACACATTCTCTTAGATGTGTATCTACTTTTTTATTTCCTTTATTTCCTCTCCACATTAATTTTTTTTGCCTCTGACACCCACTAGAGGTACTCAATAGTGCGAATAAGACAGGCAGCTTTGAACCTGAAGCCTCTTCAATCCTTTCACCTCTCCTTAACTCATGCAGGTTAATTGATTTTTTCCTCCAAACATAGTGCTGATGCCAGATTTACATTTCCTCCCTTTCAATCTCCTGTTACACCTAATATAGTTCTTGTGTTATTCTGCTTTGCCTGTAAGAATTTCCTATCTAAAAATGCTTAAGGAAGGAAGAGAGCCTGTCTTTCTATCTCTCCCTCCAATTTCAGCACAAGTTATTTTCGAGTCTTTCAGTGCCTTTTATATAAAATGTACTGAAAAAAAGGAAGAAAATGACATTATGAGACTTCAGAGTCACTGGAAAACTACATGAAAAATGAAGACTGTTTTTAAATCTTCCCATAAACATATATATACATGCACACATATATAAAATGTATCTAAAATTAACTTTTTCATATTAAGGAGAATACTATGTACTATTATTGCTACTTCAGAGGCAATAACTACTGCTTTACAGACTAAAAAGGAAAGTAAGGAAAGATGGCAGAAGATAGCTTATTACATATTGGGATTTGATTTTTTGTATTGTTTGTTTGCTTTGTACAGGAAATGCTGGAGCATCAAGATTTGGCTGGGAATTAAAATTCTTTGCAACCTCTCTTTTCATGGCTTGAAATCTGACATTTTTAAGAGACTTTATACTGGATGGCTCCATCAGTTTACCATCTGCTTTCCCCCTCTTGGCCCTACTTCTTTCTCTCTATTAAAAATAAGGGGGTTTTTTTAAGTGAAACATAGAGAACTTTTATTGATTGATGGCTTCCTGTTGTCATTAAGTAGTGGCACAATATTATCAGAAAGAATTTTCTGAAAATGCAGTGCTATTCTGTCATAAACCACCAGCAGGAAGCTATCACTCACAGAATTTTAACGTTTGTTCTGAAGAGTTTGAATCTGTTAATTGACATAAAGAATTAATATCAGAAAGAGGAAATCAGGCACTACTTAAAATCTTCATGTCATGGAATGATGGCATTGCATTGGGAATCGTGAAGTTTTGGGAAAGGGAAGGCAGGGTGACCTTTCTCCTTCAAAACCAGAGGATTTTGCATACAGTAAAGTGTTAAGAAAACATAAATAATTATATATATTTAGATATAATAGGATGCTCCTATATTGTGTACACATTTTTATATCCATAGGCAATATCTAGAATTTGTTTCAAACATAAAGTAGTTGAAAGGCCTTATATTGCACAAATACTGGCAAAAAACCCTGCCCATCCAGATTTGGCATGGAAAAAGCATTTCAATGAATGCTCTGAGGCTTATTATATATTGATCAACAAAGAGAGCACTAAGATGAGAACATAAAGATCACATTAAGATGAGAGGTGTGAGTTTCTTGGCTTTTCTGATTTACATTAGCAGAGGATACAGTTCATATAGTGCTTCTTTCAGTGTATCACATTGCTAAACAGAAGCTATTAAAAAAGCCCATACAGACAGGTAAATCAAATATTTTCACTTGAGAAAGATCTCACTGACACTCTAAAAGCACATACATCCAAGGGAGAAATTTATACTTGGTTGGAATGGAGCAAAGAGTTTCCTAGTAGAAAATAGAACCACAAATCTTTCTATACTTTCATATAATCCTTCACCAACATTAACTCACAAATCACACATTAAACCCAAAGTTCATCTTTTAGGTTTAAGGGTACACTGTGTTGGATGTATATTATCTCAGTTTAAAAGCAGAATATCAAGTGTGTGAAACAGATTTTTTTTTCAAAGATGGACACAGAGACCTTCCACAATCTAAATGAACCTTCTGAGGTCCATATAGCACAGAAGAACCCACTATCCCACTCATTTTTTAAATGGAGACATAATTATTGTGTAAGAAAGATGAGGTAAGATGAAAGTAAGAAAGATCTCTAAATTATTACCTCCCCATAAGTGTTATTTGGGTAAACTGCTTTGAGTATATAAGGAATCACGAGGGATGACTGAGAAAACAATACAAACATTTCACATTCTGTATCTGTGATTTACAAAGTAAGCCATCAGGAAAGGAAAAAAAAAATCCATTGAAGTCTTCAAAAACTCTTTAAAACCTCAATTTGACAACTCCAAAATGAATTAAATGGCTTGGGCACAAGACGTTGACAAGTTGTCTGGCTCCAATCACAGTTTTAAATACTTATGATTTTTTTACCCAAAACTTCAAGACAAACTTGAAATAAGCTGTTCTAAATAAGCTTAAGATTTTTATAAAGAATAACATTTATTACAATTTAGAAACCATAGTATTGCTGATTTCTAAAATGCAAATATTTTGGTGCAACTTACAAATGACAAAGCATACAGTAAAGCAAGTTTGACAATGATTTTTTTTCAAAGTAATTTTCCTTTTTCCTGCCCAGCTTTCTCTAAACACAAAACTTCAGTAAATTCTTGAATTTCTCCCCTTCACTACACATCCGATTATGCATCATAAGTACTTGTCTTGCTCAAAGAAAATCAATATTTTTTCAACCTATTGCCTCAACAGGCTGATGAAACTATTGAGTGTCTTCTAATACACAGGAAAGTCAGGAAACCTTGGTTATTTGGGGTGAGAAAAACGGAATATCTTCTTAGAACCCTCTGACATGACTGAATGTTCTATGAAGTGTGAGTAAAGAAGACAGGGAGGAAAAGTTTCTAAGACAGAAAGGATATAAAAGTTATTTAGGCCTCTGAGACTCATTATGGTTCTGCAGCTCCAAGTTCAGATAAATTGGACTCCTTATTATGTTTCTTCAGTCTTACAAATTTACATCTAAGAATTTTGTGCCCCAATCAACATGAAATCTGATCATCCAGCAGCTTTCAGTGTGTTCATCCCTGCAAAACCTTACTTTTGCTCCCAATTTACTGATGGGGACTGAAGCACAGATGTAGTGAATGAGATGCTCAGTCCTGTGACAGAACCAAGATTTGAGTGCAGCTTTTTCAAGCCTTAAACTTCATCTAGTACTAGATCTAAGAAAAAGGCAAACTTCTCCCACCACATAATCTTAAGATTTTAGACATGCCAGTATTCCTGAACCTGCATAATTTTCTTTTTTCTTTTTTTAAGATAATTTCAAAAAGGAAGAAAATATACTACATTTACTACTAGAGTGTTAACAGCATTTCCCTGCATAGTTGGAGGACATTGGGAGCACACAACTATTTTAAGACTGCTCTCAGCAGAAAATAATACACTTTTGTCTCATTCCAGGGTGAAGCACAGACATCTTCACTCTCCTGCCCTGCACAGGAGTATGCAGTTCCTGACACCAGCACTGAGGAAGCCACCACAAAGGCATCCACTCTGGCTATGTGTGAAAACATAATTCAACAACATGAATGTGTTCATACAGAGCACCAAAAAAAACAGCAAGAAAAAGCCAGCACATGAGATCAGAAACAAAACAAAAACCAAACCAAACAAAATTGACCTCGCAACCAAATCTCAAATCCTCCCCAATTCCCATGTAAATATTTATTCCTATTTACTGTTCAGAAGTTGTAGGATTTTTTTCTTTGGTTTTGTTTTGTGTTTAATCAGAACTTTTGGCTAATATTTCTTTACTGATACCTAAAAAATAGTTGCCTGGGCAATTAAATGGACCAGGTTCTAGATTAGTTCTGCAGAGCAGGTGACAATCTTTTTGCTTCCATGAGTAGAGATCTGAATTTCTTCCTATCTTGGACTCTAAAAAGTCAAATCCAGTAAAACCCTATGCATGAATTTTTAACTCCCTATCTCAAGTCAAAGTTCTCTATGCCCCATGTAGTCTGAACTCTGACCAGAAATAAGGTAGAGCCTGTTAAAAAATACAAAACAAACAGATCAGCATTAACCCAAGCCTGACAATTCCTGTAGTTACAGTACAGCTATCAGGCAAAAAAATGAATATTCTAGAAGTAAATACATTACATAATAAAAATGCACATACCAAATGGTGAAAGATGATTTTGGACCCCTTAATAAATTCATTCTTCCCCAATTTATGTCAATGATTTGCATATAATAAAATTGTCCTTGAGCAAATAACTGATAAAGTAATAAACCTGTCAACTGCATAAATTGACTGCTTGCTAAGGCTATCTGGCAGTTGGTTCATACAGAGGCAGATGCTCTGGTATAACACACGAGCTGCAGGAAACATTTGTCTGTTATGTGATAAGAGGGGAAAAAAACAGAGTAAAGATTAGCTTGGATTTTACAGCAAGTTCAATATTCATCACAGAAGAAAGGAAAACTCTCTTAACCAAATCTGAATATGTTAAGTTCATTGAATTAGACCCCTTTTGAATTGGTCTAAAAAGGTTAACAGTTTTATTCTGAATATGAGAGATTAATAAATTCATATATATTGAAATATTATTTGAACATAAGCATTCAATTTGTACAGAATGCTTCATGTTGATCATATTACTTAATGAATAACCAGCAAGTAACAAAGAGCAGAGTAAGAATCTATACAGACAATAGGTTAGTCTATAAAAATCTGAATCTATTAGTCATCATAGGTCATTAAATACTCATGTTTTCAGCACACCAATTTTATAGATGATTAAACTGTCACATTTACCCCAAATTCATGTTAAAACCCTGTTGCTTCAGGATGCTCAGCAGCCCTGTCCTCCAGTCAATGGCACATGTACATGAAGGATTTCTTGCTCAGAAGCAAGCCTTGAAAACAGCACAACCCCTTCCATTATTACAAGACCTAATTCTTAAGGAAGAAATAGCAAAATACTGAGGAAGCACAGGTGACAATTGCAAACTACTGTTCTGCCCCTTTCCTTCCCATCCCCTGTGAACACACTAAAGCTTAGAAGACTGTTCATACACAGATTACAAGGTATGATCATTTACTGGGTTAACTTATCCCAACGAAAATAGTATTATTTTGATAACAAAGTTTCCAGCGATAATTTCCTTAAAATATGCTCCCTATAAATCATATGTTATTGAAATTCATTTGAAGGATGATAGAAAAAATGCAGTGTTTTTGACATTTGATCAAATAAGAAGAGATGTAAAATTGTGGGTGTTCCTACCTTTTTTTCTGCTCCCTACTTTAAAAAAAACAAAGAAAAACAAACATAAAATCCCATTCTTTGTCTTTAAGATACTGTTGAAATCCAGACAAAATTCCATAAAGCAGATGGATTTCTTGCAGTTAAATACAGAGCAGATTAGGAGAATAGCAGACCTTCGCTTTTCAAACTCCTGGGAAGTGAGACTTTTCAAGGAGTTTGAAGTGATAATTGCCACGCACGATGCCAACTATTTTTATGGCTGTGTCCAGTTGGAAAAGCCAATTTTCAGCATGTCTGCTCCTGATGTACTACGACAAAATATGCCTCCCAAGCAGAAAAATCAAAGCTCTGTGAGAATCTGCTCCTGGTAGAAGTGAGAAGCGAGTGCTTATACATAAGGAGCTGTCAGAGTCAACTGAAAAAAGTCACCTTATCAGCAACAAAATGACAGAGTCAAAACTGATCCTGTCCCAGGTATATTACAAGCCTCAGGTTCTTCCACTCAAAGCTTAAGGCAGTATTTATGTATAAATACAAGCCCATATATGTAAAAAAAAAAAAAAAGGCCAACACAAAACCTAAAACAACATACTGCTCTTCTCAAGAAATAGTGATTGGAGAAGAAAGCTGCCAGTTGACCTCACGGTTATAGCAAGATGTATAATGTTTCCTATTACCTGTAATGTGTAATACTTGTGTTATTGAAAGTTAAACCCAAAGCAATCAAGTTTGCATGTGTTACTGTAATTTATCACTTCTGGTAATAAAGAACAAATTGCTCTCAGTTCTCCAGAGCTTCTCAGATTTTGTACATCACTGGAGAGTTTAAACAGCCGTGTTTCAACACAGCCCTGAGAAATAACAAGATTCTCGATATTGTCTCTTTTCTTCTGGTGATTTTGCTCGGAATGGGCACTGTGCTTTCAAAGCAATTATGCTCAAGCTCTTACCCCAAGTGACAGAAATCAAGTAACGTGGGGGCAGAGATAAGTACCAAGCTCCAACACACCAGGGCTCACGTTAGTATTCTCTTCTCACAGAGGGTCAGCTCAGACATTGCCAGTGAAGAGGAAACACAAAGGCTCAAGCAGAACCCTGCAGAAGACATTGTCAGAATGTTTAGGCTTTATTTGGAAAACATTTTTCTTTGCATCAAGCTCTCTGATCACCCTTCACCAGCACTGGAATAGTGAACTTCTATTCAATATCTTATGTGATTTTTTTTTTTTTAAGTGCTTAAAAGCACACAGTAGGGACCTCAACTTACAGATATTTCAGCATCCCTTTCACAGAACAGTTATGTATCTTTGAGGATCTAGCCTTCATATTCTGCTTGTGCTAGTTATAGAGACTGGATACCCCGTAGGAGACTGGTTACTGCTCCTTATTCCTTGCCAGACCCAAGAGGCAAATTACAAGTCTGCCTCAATCTGCAACAGCTGCCTGCAGTGCCTCTGGAGTCAGGCAGAAAATAGAGACTGCACAGTCCATTTCATTTTCCCTGCTTAACCCTTCTGTTTCCCACTATCCCCCAAAGGGACCCTTGAGTCTCCAAACTCAGCATAGCAGCTGGGGTTTTTTGGAGGTTTTGGGGGTTTTATTATTAATTTTCTTCCCCCTGCAGAACCTATACATGCTCAGCAAATTCTCTCACTGTGATTCCCACTATTCTCAGGCAGAGTGTCAGATTCTGATTTTATTCTCTGTGCTGTCAGGGGAAGTGGGGTTACACCTGAAATTCCTAAGGTATGTTTGAAGAAATTGGCACTGTAGTTGAGCATAACTTACATAGCAGAAACAAGGATTTACTCAAATAAAAAGGAACTGGGTCATTTAAAAAATCTTGCTAATGAAGGTGCACCTAAATACAACTTGTCTAATAAAAACAATATACATGCAGTTAGAAACTCTGGGCATTTCCTAAACAGAATGTCAGAGAGTGGTTGCTCATCCCCATCTAGTACAGGAAAGTAAAAGTTTTTCTTCAATTGATGGAATTACATAGGTACATGAAAAATTAAATATCAGTCTATTTCCTGAGGTGCTTAAAACCCAACACTGAAAATCCTCTTTATGTCACTAAGTAGCTCCTGTAGGAGAAATCTGAATTTGTGAGCGATTCCGTCAATGTTGCAGTAGCTGCAAGTGAGCAGCTTATACCAAGACTGGCTATTAGAGCACATATTTGAGGAGAGAATCAAAAGTAGAGATGAGGAAAATCAGAGGGAATAGATGGGAGTGGGGATGCTTAAGAGTTACACCATTGTGTCCAGGCTATATTCATCTTTGTAATAAATTACTTAGAAGAAAAAAAAATTACTTAGACTGAGTTCCTGTTTAATAGAAATGTCATTTTTTTTAGAGATTTGCCATGATGTTTAAGCTGTCAAAATTCCCTCTGCCCTCTGGTATTGAGAAGTATCTCTACCTCAAAACTTAGGAGTTCCACATATGTTTGCAATACTGCAAAAGGCAGCCACAAGTGATTAACTGTAAGTGCTAACAAATCATATTCATCTGTCTGAAAAAAGCAATAAAGCAAACACATGACCATTATGAGTCTCCTTCCACAAATCACCTTATTTAAGTGGTATCATTGCATGTCTGAGAGTAAGCCAACATTCAGCATCAGAATATGAAGTAGGAGCTTCTTCAGGAAATGCAAAGAATTCTGAATTAGCTTTTGCTCAGTCTCGGAATTTTCTCACTTCTCATTCTCTCATCTGGCAGACAGTGGTCAGCCACACTCATCATCAGAGAAATCCTTCTCTGTCATATCTCTCTGAGCCACCAGAACACAGTGGAGCAGGTGAGAGGCTTGGGAAGCACTCTCCAGGTGCCTTTCACCTCCCTGATGTTTGGCTGGGGATTTTCTTCCTGCTGGGTTTTAACATTCTCAAGCTCTCTGTCACAGAAAGTATAAATTCACAGATAATCAATTACAGTATCTAGAACTAAAACTCCTATTCTTTCAGAAGAGATTTTGGGCTAAGCAACCATTTACTTAATCTTCAATGAACTTGAGGGGAAGAGCTGTTCTTCCCTGGTTATTCTATGGTTTTAGAGCTCAAAAGGGTAATGTCCTGCTCTTTAAATCCCTGGTCTATCAGATCACAATGTCTCCTGACTACATTGAAGCTACTTATACAAAGCAGGTTAAGAGAAGATTTCATGGCAGGTGCCCAATCTCGACAACACATTTATCACCATTATGGAAATGTTTTATACACACAATAAAATTATGTGACCTTTTATTAGAAACCATTCAAAGCCTTGGTATTTAAAGCAAAATAAAGTGGGGACGTTCAAAGGACCTGTGGAATTAGAAGCATAAAGCATGAGTCACTCAGATTTTTAGCAATTATGGTCTTTTGCTAAATGTATAAATTACAGTTCCAGCTTCATGGTGCTCAATGAAAATTTTGCACTGACTACAGAAGCCTAGTTTATACATTCTTAAAAGTAAATGAAAGGGAGAATGAATCCTTCCTTCCTGTCCATAGCCCCCATACTGATGCTATATTTGAGGAAGGGAAGGAGGAGAGGTGTATGGCATACAAACTGCATAAATTGTCACTCCTTAAAAGGCAAACCTTACTGGACTGAGCCAGTCAAAAGGTTTCAGTATCACAAGACTTGTAACCCCAAAGTGAGAACAAGAATACACATCGCTAAACATTCACTGACCTCCTACTGTCTCTTTCATGTGCTCAGGAACTCTGCCCTGTAACCTCTGGTGTTTCTGCAGTGCTTCTCCACGGGACCTTTGGAGAAACAAGCACAAGCCACAGGTGCCACCACTGAGATGACAGCACTTGATTCACTTCCATGTTCCAGTTGTTCTCTGAATCAAGGGTATCACTTGTCCTATCAAGCAGGTCTTAGAAACCAGTACAGCTTAATCAGACAGTCTAACTGGTACTTCAGTTTTTTGTTGTGCTGTCCTACGTCTCAGCTGGCCCTGCACAAGCCCTCATTTGGCACCATACGCAGGCCCCCTGGGCTAAACCTTTCCTTTAAGGGGCCCGATGCTCACCCTGGCCTAGGTAGGAGATTTGAGCTACTTAAGAATTCCAGCAGCTGGGGGTTGTTTAATGCTTTCAGAAAGATTTACCATATGAGAGTGGAGAGAGAGAGAAAAAGAAAAAAAAAGAAACCTCATCCAGAAGAATGACAATAAAAAACCCCCAACCCACCCATGATCAGAAAAATCCTCAAACTTTTTGTGCCTGGTCAAAAACTGCTGGTAAAGGCCACTGTCTGCCCTGTTGCTGCCTTCCCTCTGCCAGCCACTGGGACCAACAGGGCAGAGGGTTGGGATGTTCTGTCTGACCCGATGCTGCTGTTGCTGTGCTCTGATGGAAGCACACAGTGAGTTCGTAAGATTTTATGGCTGAGCAACAACAAATAAAGCACATGGAAGAGATCCTTAGCCGGGGGAAAAACGGAGCTGCAGTGCTTTGCACCACTCAAGTCTCCCTCTCGCACGATAATGGCCTTTAATCAGTTCATCAAAACAGATGGCTTAATGTAAAACTTGGGTTCATCAACAGAAAAGAGCAGCTTTGGAAGCAATAAGCACTTTTTCCTAATCAATATTCTAGATCTTCTATCAGCTCTCACAAAGAGTCAATATTACATTTCTTTGCTCTTTATAACCCCTCAAGTAACCGGAGATAAAATTCTCAAAAATGTTGGAATGAAGTAAAGAAGGAATCGTGCCTACAAACTGTAGTCCAGTATCTCTCGGATCTACTGTATTTATTTCTTACCATGGATAGAATCTCATTTTTAATTGCTGTTTTAATGCTATTCTGTTATCTATACATACACACAATGATGTCAGTGGTAAATAATGGTAAAAATAGGATTGCGTCAAGACATTTCCTCACCCCTATTTTTAAGGATGATTGAGTTAATAGTCAGGGGAAGTTTTTGTAAAGGAAATAGGATATATAGGGAATGTATTCTCCCATAACCTCTTTGACTCTAAATTTAATACACAGATGTAAACACACCTGGTTTCTGCTGGGAATAAAACCATGACCATCTTACAAAGAGGCAAGGGGCCAGGCCCAATAAAGGTCTGCACTGCCTACAATTTAGGCATTGCGAAGTCTGTATTTAAGGAAGTTGGCCCCAAAGTGAAATCCAAAACCATAAGAGACTTCTAGGCTTTCTACATACTTGGTAAAGCAACTAAATCTCCCGATGCTGCTGCTGGTTAGAACTATCCAGTATGAAATGCTGAGCACAGACATACCTCTGGATTCTAAATCCTGATAACAGGACTATTTCTCATTTTTCTCTGAGAACTGTCTAATGTAAAATACAGAAATTGGTCCTGCTGGCAGGGTTTGCCAGCAAGGACTTGTTGCTTTCACTTGGGTACTTTAAACTCAAAGACGTCCCTGCTGGTTGTTCCACTTTTAAATATTGTATTGCTTGTTGCATAGTGACCTAGATTCAACAAGATAGAAGCAGAATTGTTTTGGATGCCAAAAGTGCCTTAAAAGAGTGCCCTACTTGGACCCAGAGAGCTGTTAACTCTGCGTCAGGACTCTCCCCTGAGAGATAACAGTGAGGATTTAAATGTCTCCAGCCTGAGGGCAACAGTGAACTGTACTGCTCAGCTTCTTGGGCAACCCATTTTAGCTACCAGATGATGCTTAAAAGAAGGCTACTGCTTTCTCCTCAGTTTAAAGAAAGAAGTTCAAACTGCTTTGGGTGAGACACGTTTCTCGTAGTGGCTCTGCTGAGCTCAAAACCTGTTAAATCAGACCTTTCAGTAGAAAGCAGGTGGAGTTCGAGCAGGAGACAGATATTGGGGCTGAGGCAGCTTTGAGCACATGAACATGGACATCTGCTAATTTTCATATTAAATGAGGCACATGGGAGAGGAGGCATAGGGGAGAGATGTCTTTTGGATAGTGATGGCTTCCAGTTTTGGCCAAGGACACCTGAAGTCTGAATAAAAGCCGTGATTTAAACACAGTGGAAGAAAGTCGAGTGGAGTGGGGTTGGTTATCATTTCCCCCTCTCCTTTTTAATTTGCAGCTCTTGCCATATTAATAATAATTAATACTGAAACAAAATTTCCTCATCTGCAGCTGTTTGTAGGCAGAGCCCATTGTCAGTATCTTAGTCAGGATCTCATCTCTGAGAATTCTGTCTCTTCATCTCCCTGAATGCTTTGATCAGGGATTTTATTGTTTGAGAAAAAAATTAGCTGCCAATCTTCCAGATCAGCTGCTCTATTTTATGTTCATCATCCATCATTATTTAACAGCACGTGTGATCTTAATATGTACACATGTGAGGCCCTTGACCTTTCAAAGATTAGGTGTAGACTTATGCAAACAAAGAAAAAACCACAATGTATCTACCTAGTTCTCAGTCAATCAATAGCTATTATAGAATACTGCCTAGCTAAGAACACAGATCAGATGGAGAACCAACATTATTGATCTGATGTGTTTTATTACAGTATTGTAACTCAAAATTTGCTCCTTCTTCTGATCACCTGATACTATTGTTTTATTTATTTATTTGTTTCACTGAAATACGTGGTTTTCCAAAGTAAATTAGAATGAGAAATAACATTAACAATGGATCCCTTAGAAATTTTCATTTATTGCACAAGAAAGAGCTATAATATGAAAGCATGAACCAAAAGATACTTATGTCAAATCTGCATTCAAAATTATTTAGGATTTTAGTCTTTTCATTTCAAGAAGCTAAATACTAAGCTCCTTGATAACCACAGCCTTCTCAGGTATCAAGGTTCATACAGCCTTAATTACTATACTCCCCTGCAAAAATGTATATTCTCATCCAATTTTCCTCTACAATGGCTGTGATTCTGATCTTGCAAATCTATTCAGATCTTAGTATTGAAGTGGAATATTTGGTAAAAAAAAAAATATCCCCAAGCAGCTACAAAATGTATTGTTCTTAGTGCTTTATCAGAAACAGTGCATGATTTTTTTGTATCTTTCAAATTATTACCACAAACAACATAAATACAAGCCCTTGCAAAATACACAGAAACAACATGAGCTCATGGTTTATAATAAAAAATATTTGAGAAACTCATAGATCAGTATCAGGCATAACAGAACTGCCTCGGATAGGTAGATCAGACATAGGTGGTACCTGCCAGTTTAAAAGCAGGTACATATGACTATATATATATATATATATATATATATATATAAATAAAGAGAACTGTACTGAACTGAACATCTCAAGGTCAGTATTGTAAATGTTTTAATTTCAGTTGTTTCAGTTATATCTTGTGATGGCCTTTGACTCGGGCCACCTTTATGTTAGGAACCTAAGACAGAGATGAAAATGATTTTTCTAGTGGTCAGCTTTGCCAGCCTTTAAATTAGTGCATTCAGGGAAATAGCCTTGAGACACTCTATGCTCATGGATATCAGGAAGAGTGAAAACCCTCTCACAGTCTCTCCAGCCCTTCACCTATCTGTGTTTCCTCACCTTTGCTAATGCCTAACCAAGCATGCAGCTTGTGGGCAGAGCTCAGACAGAATGTTTGGCTGTTAAGAGTTTTATTTACCAGCTGAGCAACTTCAGTATGGACATCAGAGAACACAATGCCTAAGGAATCCCCACAATTTCAAAATTTATCCAAATAATTTTTTAGGGGTATTCATGGAGGTACTTTGAGCATAGAATATCTAGATTATTAACTCCACAGTGTCTGATAAAAGGACATAGCAGTTAATCTGCAATGGAATACATCCTGTGTTTTAAAACCCAGCAATCTATGGTTGCTGTAGTTACTAAACACACTAGAAACATTGTTTTTTATTTGCAATATGTTGCCCTTTAAGAGAAACAGAGCAATATATTGCAACATTGCTACATTGAAGACACTCACAATGTCTGCAGTTGGAATTGATGATAAGTGCTGGTAACTTGCAGTGTTAACTTGCCTTTCCAGATGAAAGGATGGTGCTGCTGTGGAAACAGTGCTCAAGCACCACAGAAGAAAGAAGCAAACAGGCCAAGTGTCAAATGGTGTCATGATACCAACTAAATAAGAAGTGTTAAAAAAAAAATAAAATTGTCAGGGCAGGATACTAAATTTAAAAAGTAGCACTACATAAGTAAACTAATCAAGCTGGTGTAAAGCACTCAGATACTCGGTGTTCTTTCTCAGTGAAAGACTGGGCACATCTCTGTGTTCCTACACATTAGTTGGGACTCAACCATCACAGTGACAGATGAGTAATTCAATTCTCCATTCTTCCAAATTTCAACTGAATGTAGCTATGTCAGTCTGGTAAATGTGGAAGACACATTCACAGCTGAGGACTGCACACAGATTGCAACCAGTGTTCTAAGCTGGCAGCCATCATTATGCCAATGTTTCATTTTACAGTAGCTAGAAACGGATTTGTCAGGGTTCTTTGCAATTCTTTCAAAATCCTGATTCACATGTCTCTCTACCAGTCAGAGTCTACAGAATTCTTGACTAGTCCCACCATATTACATTTTTCCATGTGGATGGTCATGCAAGCTGATGTGGTCAGCCTTTGAAATCTTTTTGCCTGATGATACAAGCCATAACTGGACTAACTCAGTTAAGCTGTTGGAAACCAGAGGAATTCACTGAGCTGGCAGATAGAAGGAAGACAAAATGTCTGTTTATTTGCAAGCCACAATTAGAAATCATTGCCTCAACAGATAAAAAACCCTAAACACCACAAATCCAATTTTGGTCAAACTTCCTGTACAATACTACTGTCTGTTCCTATTCACTTCTTTAGTGATACAATGGTTAAGGCAAGAGTTTACCCCTTACCAGGTATAGGCTGACCCACCCTGAGGAGTGCTGCAGTGAATACCACAGCTCTGGTAAATGATTCAGAGCCTGACCCTTAGCAGAAATCAAAGAAGGCACAAAGGATAGAGAATTTCAATTGGTTTCATCCCTCTTTAACTTGCTTCTTGACAGAGCCGTAATTCAGAATAGAATCATCCTTACTAGTACTTTCAATACTCAAAGGGCACTTTTAATAAAGAGGGGGACAGACTTCTCTTCATAAAGCATGTTGTGATCACAAAGGGTAAGGATTTAAACTAAAAGAGAATAGATGCAGACCAGGTATCAGGAAGAAGTTTTTTATAAGGAAAGTGATGACACACTGGCCCAGGTTGCCCAGAGGATTTGGATGGGCCATCCTGGAAACATTCAAGGCTGGTTTGGAGGAGGCTCTGAGCAACCTGATCCAGTGGAGAATGGCTCTGCTCATTGTAAGGGGTTGCAATAGATGACCTTTAAAGGTCTCTTCCAACCCAACCCATTCTATGATTCAGGACACTTTCTGGAAGTATATTTTATTTAAAAGACAATTTATAACTACTCAGATATACTGTTCACCTTTGGCCTTGTGAAAGCATGTGAAAAAAGCACCTTGGGCAAAGCTGACATATTTCAGACTCTCCCAGCAAAGGCAGCCTGCTCCAAGGCCACAAGCCAACACATCCACAGCACTGTTGGGATAGGAAGGTCTTACAGGACAAAATCCACCTACTTCTGAAGACTGTGATACCCAGGTGAAATATAACCTCAGAAAGAACTCCTCCTTGAAGGAGTGAAATTATTAAAAAGGTGGAACAAACCTATGCAACCTCTGAATGCAGATGAAATAGTTTCTCATTCAGCACTGAAGACTATTTAGCACTATTAGGGTGCTGCTTTTGTGATGCATTTGTGTTATGATTCTGCATAAAAGTGTGGAGTATAAATATTGCCATCTCTCATTTTCCACTCTGTTAATGCCAGTGCCTTCAAGCTGTATGAAAGGCCATGTGTTGACCGACAGGGCTGTTTGATACAAGTTACTTTCTCCCATGTATTTCCTGATTGCTTCAGCTGAGCACACAACAGGCTTAAGCTATAAATATCCATAAGAAGTTGGAAATATCCCCTGCTCCTTCCACAACAGCCAAACTTGAATGAACGAATCTATTCTGTGGAGGGCTTTGCAACATCATTTAAAAGAGCTTGTTTCTTTTTAACATACTTTTTAATCACTGTTAAAATTGCGTTCTCCCCTTGAGAACAATTCTGTCTAACCCTTGTCAAGCAGGGGCAGCACCATCCTTACAGCTGGCACATGCAAGCTCTTCAGAGCCCAACCCACACCAGAAGAAAATACAGAAAAGTCAGGCTTATGCTGCCAAGATGTGTCCAGGGCAATATTTCTTGCCAAAGGCCAGTGACTCAGTGCATCAGGGCCAGTGCTTATTGTGTGGCATCAGACCAATCCATTAACAGCAGAAATTAAAAATTTCTCTTCTGGGGGATCTTACTGCTGAAACTGTCCTCAGTGGGGGAAAAATCCTAAAACAACCTCTGTTCTTTTCTTTTCAAAATTCTTTTTAGGTAGAATTTCCTAAATGTCTGAACAGGAACTATACAGAATTGTTACGAGTCCTAACAGGAAAAGAAAAACATGACTTAGTGAGTTAACTTCCAAAAGTACCCATTGTGTTCCATTTTCACTCTGTTTCTGTCCATTATGTTTGCACGGTGCTTCCTATGGCTGAGAGTTACTTCTTTGGGTCAGGGAGAGTCCCTTATAACCCAAGGATTGTGTGAGTCCAGCAGGGCTTGTGCTGGAGCTCTCTTGATGCTACTGCTACACAAAGGCACCAAAACGAGCACAGCATCTTTGTAAAGGTCATTATTGCCACTAATGTTGATCTGGGCATTTCTCATTTTACAGGGGGGATTTTGACTGTATGATAAATAAAATACAGAAGAAATAAAGACAATATTCAGAGAAGGTTTGACACATTTCAGTAAGGGGAAAAAACGATTTTTTCTAGATAGCTGCGAACTCTTCTATTTCTACCCCATTTTTACATCCCTAATTTAAGTAGACCGATCAAACACAGACAGTAAAACATTGAACCATTTCTGTTGCTATGCAGAAGTAGTGTTTGACCAGCCCTACTCATAAATAAATACTTGTCTTCTTTTGAAAAAGGAAAAATAAAAAAAAAAAAAAGAGCACAGATATGTCATTTTTGATTACAATGTAACTGTTGTATCTGTCATTTTTGACTACATAATCTTACCAAGCACAGACCAGACCAACTCAGTCCTGGCACAGATGAAGGTAAACAATTACTTGTGTTACAGATTAGAGTTTCAAAGCTGAAATCCAGAGTCATCAGCACATACTGCAGTTTTCTGGCATTTGAAACTGTACTATTGGCTTTGAATATTTCAGGTGCCACATTTCAGTGAAACACAAATGTATAATCTCACAAAGAGCCACTGTATTACTGTGGAATAGAATAAAGATATTAACTCTGATGTAAAGGCCAAACTAGTATGGATGCTATCTCCTCTCCCTGTAAAAATATCCCAGAAATTTCAGCTGGAAAAAATCTTCCTTTCTAAGTTAAATTGCTAGGGATAGATCATCCCTGAAGCAGAAAGGTCTGCCTACATTCAGACAGGTTTTGATTCTGACACAAAGCCCATTATCATTCCCATAAAGTTGAGAAGTCAAAAAGAACTTTTTCATTAGGCATAACAACAAATTAAACAGCAGCCAGAGAAGCCTCTGAAGCAAAACAGCATATTGGTTTTAGGGTTTTTTTCTGTATGCAAGTAAAATGGAAATGAAACTACCACAAATAAAGAAACTAGTAATATAAAACTGAAGGAAGACTGTTTTCTAAAGTTTATACTACCTGTGATTTCTGAGCATAAACTATATTAGATTTATTTGACAATAATCCAACCAGAGGTGGGAGAACAGGGGAGAAGTAGTATTTTATAGCTTCAAACTCTAAGATTATATATTCAAGTTAGAAACATATTCTTGTACTGGATTTGAAGGGTAAAAAACCCAAATCAGTAACAACCACCAACACAATTTTGTGAGAAGTTCTAATCAAGGATTTGATCAAGTGCAGTGCTTTCAAGTGAACCACACACATTTTTGAAATTATCAGCTCTTCTTTTTTTTTTTTTTTTTTCCTTTTTTACTACTGAGACTAAAATATGTCAAAATCTGTCTTCATTTCTGACAGTGCTGGACTAATTTAACTCCAGACAGACTTTCACTAACTCAGCCCAGTGCCTGACAAGTTTCTCGCATGCAACATGAAAGGAAGGTGGTTGAAATGGGAATAGAGTCAATTTCGGTCACTGGCTCCTGAGGAGAGGGAATAATAGAAGCTGAAAGATCAATTAAATTATTTCTTGAATGAGTGTTTAAAAATATTTCACCTCTGGAGAGGAGCAGCTTCAAAAATTGGTGTGGGATATGGAGCTTTTTGTTGCTTGATTATTGGTTAGAATCCCAAGCAGGTCAATAGTGAATTCAAGTCACCCCCACTTAGCACTGTAATATATGTGAAACAAATAGGTAATCTGGGCAGCTTCTACAAGTCACATATCCATTTCAAGAAACATATAAGGCTTAATGAATATATTGGCATCCTTTTGGTAACAGGATTGAGTAAAAAGATACTGTACAAATGGCCTAGCTCCATCAGAGCACATTAAATCACAATATGGGAATAATACAATTTAGATTTTGAAGTTTTATTCTCTAATTCTGCCAGTATGGCACCTATTCAAAAACCCTTTAGGGTGAAAATCTCCAAAAAAATTATAAAGGCATCAAAATTTCTAGAAGATCCAGTTATTTGTGCTTATATTTTGTTTGATGTAACACAGTCAGTATCTTGCTTCTCTAACACAGTTTCAGTTACTTGTCCTGTAAATCAGAATGTTTCAAAGGCAAGAACTCCTGCAAAGAGAAACTCTTCATCTGTCACAAGTTTCATATGTCAGTACATTACAACGAAGAATCAAGGTTCTTTCTCATGCAGGAGTTTAGTGTCAGTCATTTGAAATAGGGTTATGTCCCTTGGCATTTATTAATTACACTGAAAATTCCCTTGGCTATTTGAACACACCACAATCACTGTTTCTTATGACATTCAGATAATTGAGGCTGCACTGTATTTTATATTGGAAAAATTGGATTTTTTTTTTAACTACCTAAAAAGTGTTTCTCTTTTGCGAAATAGT
This sequence comes from Pyrocephalus nanus, assembly GCA_038380795.1. Taxonomy (NCBI): domain Eukaryota; kingdom Metazoa; phylum Chordata; class Aves; order Passeriformes; family Tyrannidae; genus Pyrocephalus; species Pyrocephalus nanus. The sequence continues at coordinate 20,508,030 of CM076270.1, read as the reverse complement.
TACCTTAGGCCAGACTATACAGAACAGAATCTATCTAATATTTTGATATCAGGCAAAGAACAATTAAACTAGAGAAAGCTAGAGAAAACAGGCAAAATGTCTTCTGTAGGATCCTAAAGCAGCACTGCAAAAAGTTACCTTGGTTAGCTGAGGAATCTCCATCCTCAGAAGCATTTCCAGAGTCGGGTGGGTAAGGCCTATAACTGAACTCATCTAGTGCTGGAGACTGCCTTGCTGGAGTCTGAACCACATGACCTCTCCAAATATCTCTTATGAATGCTGTTTCTGTCATCTTTCCTTCCCTGAGTTGTGATTGTTTTGACTGGGGACATGAACATTCACAGGATGGGTGACAACACTTGCTTAGGTGATCTCATGAAAGAGGGCCCCTGCACTCAGACAGTGATGGCTTTGGTATCACCTGTAGATAAAATAATAAATAAAAAATAACCCAAAACCCACAAGCGCGAAAGTGGGAGACCACATATTGAAATAGAAGGTCACAATCTAAAGGAGAGTGAAAAGAGAAAGGTTAATGATGATGCACTGATTAAGGGGCTGAAGAGTGAAGACAGACAATGGATATGGGATGGGTTACCAGCCCTGTACACCAGCAGTAAACTACCAATATTAGGAGGGGAGTGAGACATAAATGTGCATGATAGAATATAGAAGTAAACTCCATCAACAACAGTTATCCTCACTAGAGACAAAAAGAAATACTACAAGAGTTTATAAAGGATATGTTTGAACTACAGTTGTGGGCAGCAGCAGCAAGTTCATAGAAGAGAATTTTTTCCACTGCTATGGCTACATTGTTAGCAGTGTCCCACCTAAGTAGTTTAATTCAGATGTTTGCACAGAGCTGCTGTAAAAACAAACAAAAACCAACAAAAAACCCAAACTAACAAAGAAAAAAAAAAACAAAACAAAACCAACAAAGCCTCAGCGAGCTGTAAACAGTAAGTGTACTGAAGCTGCCATTTACTTCTTGACTGCACATTAAATAAAGTACAAAAGGACAAAAGAAAAGACAAAAAGGAGAATGCTGTTTCATTTATGAATAAAATAGTCCAGTCTTCCATTTTTATCAGAAAGTCTCTAATGGGAAAATTCTGGTCTACCTATGGGTGGCTGCCTCCCTTTTGGGAGAAAACTTCAGTTGTAAACATTTTAGCTCTTTTCTCATCCTGAATTACTCTCAGCTGTACCCAATTTTTGCCTACCAGGAGCTCCAAAGGTTTCTGCTTGTTTTTCCTAAGTAAGGCCTCGTTTTGGCAATGATCCACCACCAGATTTCAGCCTCTGTATGCTGTTGCCCTTTCACTACAGGAACAAAATTTAACTTCAATTTCTGTGAACCAAGTGTAGATTTACAGCTACACATTTGTATCTAGGAAGCAAAGCCCTGGTTCTCTTTCAAAGCTTCTGTGTAGTCTGTACTGGAATCTGTGCAGTGCATTGTTTCCAAGTTCTCATCTTTATGTGCCAGTCACAGAGCAAACCTATTCAATCTTTTGAGGATGATATACAAAGAACAAAACATATAGGACAGAGAGTTCTCTTAGGATAAAGAGTCATAAAATGACTGCTGTTCTCAGTCCTACAAAGCAGACTTCAGCCAGGTGGCTTCAAATGTTTTAGTCAGTAGAAAACTGTTTAGTATATTCTGTTAAGTATTACTGAGTTACCAGGTGTGGCTCAGTGAACAAAGCCAATGATGTTCTTTTGTTGGACCTTTCTCTCAATAATTGTCCCATGTTGCTTGGATGCTTGCCCACTGTTTTTTTGTTCCTCTGTTCTATAGGCATAATGCTGCACAGTTGAAAAAAGAAGATAGAAACGCTGCTAAAATAATTACTGGTCCACTGAAACTACCCAAGGACCATTTTTGGATGGAAAAATATAGACATTTTAAGTCCCAAGACTGCTTTGACCCTAGCTTGATTGAAAGCAACATCTGTTTTCCAGGTTTTCAGCCGTGCTTGGCTAGCCAGAAGTAGCCAATTGCAGACATGTGTGACATTTCCTCAGCACATTATGTTGACATCACTGACATGCACCTTATTAGAACACTGAACAGCAAAACTTCTCAACACCTCTTAAGTCTCAAGTAGCTCCATCCAAAGAAATTCAAATATCTTTCAATGAGTTTGTTTGTTTTGTCTGTGGGTTTTTTGTTTTGTTTTGTGCCACTCCCTTTGGGGATGTTCTGAGCTCTTAAAAAACAATCCTTTACTACTCCCTGCTTGAAAGCTGTAGATACATAGACAGACATTCGATAAAGCTGGTATAAATTAAAGCATGCACACTGTAAGAATAAAGGAAGCCCCACATGAATGGGCTTAGTGAGAACAATGCAAAATCAAACTACTGCAACTAGATACTGTTTTATTTTTCCTTTTGCAAACTGAGATGATACCCAGTATGACAGGAAGACAGGAGTACACAAGATGGAATGTTCATTCTGTAGCTGCAGAGAAACCACACACACACATAAAAGGGAGTTTAGGATTTCAAACCTGCCCTTCTGTCGAATTTGAAATTAGATCAGGAAAATAAAGACTGGAATATCAATACAATACAGTCAGTTCTGAGGCCCCTAATAACAAGTAATTTTAAGATCAATACACTACTTTGTTTAACAGGCTGCTGAAGCAGAGGTGTCTGAATAGAACAAATGTGTAAACAGCAATCTTTTCAGGAGCAGCCATTTGATAACCCCATCTGGGAGATGCGATACTATCAGGCAAGTCAGAGAATGTGTAGTGACTATCACTTAATTCAATAGTGAAAGAAAAATAAATGTATGAATACTTTAAAATTAATGACAGATGAGACACAATTCACCTCGCTCTCTTTCCATATCTGCAGCTCTTGAGAAGGTAGGAGGAGGCAGCAGATGAGATCCTAGGATACGAGGCACTAACAGCCCAGATACTGCTCCTCCTGGATTCATCACCAAGAATACAATTCTGATTTTAGCTTATCCAGGAGCCAGTAGTGTCACTTCAGTTTCTGCTGAATGCCTGAAATTCATTTTCAGACAGAGAGCCTAGCTTAAGTCCTGTACCAGGAATTGCTCTGCTCTTTATCCTGGAATATCAATTTCTGCCACTATTTATCTGTGGTGGCAAATCTGGTAACCATTTTCCCTGTTTTAGTCCCATCTACTTCAACAATCTGGTTCCCCTGGTAACATTATCCTGAACAATCAACTCCTTCCAGTGCACATAAACTGAAAGACAAAACAGTTAATTACAGGACCAGCTTTCACACATGGCCAGGCCAAGAAAGGATCTATGAGCTCTGTGTCTTTAGAACTGCACACTTACATGGCAAACACACTGACAGAATTTGAAGACTTTCTCTATTCTTGACAGTGCAACTGAAGAGGAAAATTGCCAATACAGGTCACTGACTTCTGCTTATTTAGACAATATGTATTCCACTTTGTTTAATTGTGGCTGAAGTGGATACTTCTTTCAGGACTTCATTGGTACTCAAGGGCAAGATAATATGTAAAATAGAGTCGGATACAAGTAATTTTTGCAGCTATCCTATATTTAGATCTAGTTGGATCAGTTAAAGACAACCCTGCAGTTTAGAAGCAGACACCATTTCCCAGTTCTGGATATCTATAGGGTTCAAGCTACAGGAAATACACTAGGTTTCAAAAACGTTAAAAAAAGAAAACCAAAACCCAAAGCTGTCCTGGCTTGTATTACATACATCACCTTTGATTACTGGACTTAAAATAATGTTGTAAATTGACCTACCATTTGGCCAGTAATTCTGCTGGCTTAGTTTTCCCATTTGCTTCAGAAGTGAAAATAAACTAGCCATTTATACATTTGTTTAGACATTCGAATGAGTCTCATTTTCTGGTTCTAATACAGTGTTTGACTTACATGCACCACATGGGAATGCTTGTTTAAAAATTCATTTCAATTGGAAATTTTATATTCTGGAAGTTGTATAGGAAAATCTGTGTTGGTCTTCAATTAAGCAAAACTACAAATCTGGCCTGATACTGTGCATTTAAATTCCACATTCTAAACTTTGTCTTATTGTTTATAAGGCATTATGCAGCTAATGAGCAGAAGAACCAGCTCAATTTGTCTTCATTACTGAGCACATCAGCAGTGAACCCAATGGACATCACCCAGTAGACTGGGGGGATGGGAACAATCATCTCATTCTGAATGCTCATCAGCATTCAGAAAACCCTGCACTATTCAGAAGTGGGGCTGGCTCATCTCGTATAACTTCCTCTCTTTGCAATAATGTTGAAAAAGAAACAAACCAACCTGGGGAATAAAAGCACAGGATATGAGTAAGGATATTTTGACCCAATCAGGGACTTCTTAATTTACCCTTAGGACAAATCATTAATGTCCTTTAATTATTTATTTGAATATGTGAGAAACTATGCTGTGCATGTGTTCAAATATGTGATTGAAATATGCTCTACTTAGAGATGAGATTTACATTTGATTGTGAAATAGAAGTTTGTTTAATAATGTGTTCTTTCCAGTAATAAAATAATGCACAGGGACTTGAGTCCCAAAGCAGTGCCACTTATAGATAGACATCCTGTTGCTTCAAAATAATAATAAGAAAAATGCTAATACCCCGTGCTAAGGAGCAGTAAATGAGCACTGCTGACAGCAAAAGCAATGAACAATCCAAGGGAATGATAGTAATTGCAACAGGCAGTGATCTTAACATGTTAGCCCTCTAACCATTGCCAAGTTATTTATGAGCATCAATTTATTTACAGGCAGCTCTGGGAGAGGCAGCCTAGGATAAAGCTGTAAGTTTTGCAGACAGTACATGGGTGATAAAGCCTAGCAGGATTCAGGCAGAGGGTGGTTACATCATCAGAATCTGAAATACCATCAAACCTTATTCATGTTTAGTATAAAATAGTGAGGCTATGGGTTGGGCAGGATATTCAACTGCCCCAAGATTTAAAGTAGAGTAAATACTGTGGGATCATTTTCACAAGCATTCCCAAGAGGTTTTCCCAGTAATACTTTCTCTGGAGGTCCATTATTTCTATTACAATTGCTAAGAAAAGAAAACAAAGCAAATGACTGAAGCAAGTTTCTCAAATATAGGTGTGAACAGAAAGCACATGTCAGAGTTGTGAGCTGTGGTCTCTATAGATCACTTTAATGTCACATAGACACATCTGTCCTTGTAGAAGAATATTCACTATACAGCTCACACACAGCAAACTGAATCTCCAGGGTTAAAAGCACGAGTTAAAGTTATCATTTGCTGCCCCTGGTTGTAACAGGCCCTTATATTCTTGTGAACATGCACAGAAAAGACCTTCCAAGACACATTGATCAGATGCCATCATTTGAGCAGGAAGCAGAAACAGCACCACTTAGATCATCTGAACAATAATTGCTCCCCAAACAGTTCAAATTATTACTATAAAATATTCAAATAACAGTGTTTAAGGTATCTAAGAGATTCTTGAAATACTTACAGTCTGAACATAGTTCAAGTTAAAGGAACAAGGGTAGAAATCACTGAGCTATCTGCTGAATAATAACATGGTTGAAGGTTGCATTTATTTTGTGAGGTGAGAAACAAACACCATTTGCCAGTCAAAGCTTGGCAGTGTTTGTTGGATTAGCCAATCTTTCCCTCAAAATGCGTCATATTTTCTGCCTCCCATCAAACACTTTGCTGTTGTTCTGACACCTTTGCACACTGGGTCATGGAACAGGTATTTTTCCAGACTGCACATCAATTTCAGTTCTTAATGCATTACCTGAACAAATTACTTGCCTCTAAGAGCTGAAAGTGCTCAAAACAGGTGTCAAAGTCAGAGTGGAAATGCTATAACACATCTGAACAAATCAAAGGACTGTGTGATCTAATTACGCTAATCCAAACACTGAAAATTTATTAAAACCATTTAACAAGTGAACATAATTTTTAGACAGCTAAACAAGAGTACTGTCTAAAAATAAACCCACAGGATAGAATTTATTAGAGAAATGTTTACCAGAGACAGGTCTTTCCATAAAGTCCTTTAAAATATCTCAGCCTAAGCACTGAATTTTCATCACTTCTATGTATTGCAGTTCATTTGCCTAAGTGCAAAGACAATGAAGTTATAGCCTATTAAAACTGCAAGAACAGAAATGATTCCACAATAGTTCATTAACATTTTACCTGAACATTTAAACCGGGAAACATTTCCCCAAAACAGCCAGTTGGCATTGCACAGTTAAGGCTTTGACACCTGCCCAAGAGACGAACCCTTCAGTTCCAAATTTCCCCATTTCAAATACGCTTTAAGGGAATTCTATCTCCCACTAATCTATTCAGTACAAATTGTGTAGCAATTTGCAGAGTCTACAGCCATCTGGAGACAAGTGGGTTCTCTCAATTATTGAGTCACCAATTCGCTCCAATTATTGAGCCATCACTCTTAAGAATGACACCCTCAGTCCATAATCACCTCTTCACTGATACATGCCTGTGTGAGTCCCAGTATTCTGAAATGTCCAGGTGAACGGGGTAAGAAGGAATAGCATGTCTAGAAACCCTACCAAAAAAAACCCCTACAAAATATGGCAAAACTTGCTCACCATAACCAGGTGGGTCTTTATCAAAAGTATTTGTCAATCCATGGAAAACACATTAAAACACATTTCTTTCATGTGAAACAATTGTTCAAGAAATGTTATGATTTATTTGTGCGTCATAAGCAAGGAATAACAACTTCCTGTAATGAGGCAAAGCCACAGCCTATATTCACATAATTTTTAGACAGAACTAGTTCCCTAATGACACAAGTCTCAAATAGGTAGGATGTTTTCTAAAATCAGCCCACCCAGTGGATGGAAAAAAATGGAAGAAAGTTTAGAAAAAAACCCCAAACAATTAAACAAACCCTTCTTACTATTTGAGTACAAAGTCTCCTTAAAAAAAAAAAAAAAATCTCAGAGTTACTGCTACCTCCCCAAAACACTCATGATATCTGGCAGGTTATATGTGAGCATTTCTATGCTGTACTGACTGCTCACTTCTCTGATGGTGCTGCTCCAAGAAAATGGTGAGCTGCTCTCATATAGTTTACTCCAAGGAGTAATCATCTGTCAGCAGGCCTGTTATGTTCCTCATTCCTGAAGGGATTGGCCAGAAATCCTAAAGTATCACAGTTTCCAACAGTCACCTTCCCAATCCTTTACTTTCTTGAAACCAGTTACAACAGAGAAAGGCATCTCCACACAGCTCAGTGGTTCCAGAGCAGTTCCAGAGACATGTGGCATTACCAGTATCCTACATGTTATAACCTCCAGAAGTTTATGTAAACACTTTGCTGTGCAAGAGCAGGCAAAAACCTGAGCAGCAACCTGAACAGCCTGAGAGAACCTTCCTGTGGCACTTTATTGCTGCTGGTCTATTCCAAGGTCAGCCAGAACTAAGGAATCTCTCCAGATCAAGGAACAAGCAATGAGTATTTACAGAGAACATGCACAAAACACAGCGAAACTCAGTAGATATGAGAAAAGAATAAGGTAGATTTGATGCAACCTTGCAAATATCCTGCACGGGATTAAAGTTCCTTTGAATTGTTTGCCAGCTCACTGATATTTTCCAAAAATATCTTATCACAGAACTCATATACAAAGATCACATTTCTGTTCCTCAATAGGACATATTTTTCTGATCTATTTCATACCAGGATTGACATATACACAACTTATTCTATTGTTAATCACTGTAATAGAGAATCAGCCTCAGCTGGTTTGGCCATTCATAGCATTATTGATAATACACCTCAGTTGCATGAACTCCATGGACAAAATTTCAGTCAGAGTTCTGCTCACTGAGCTGATAAAACCAAACATTTTTCAAGCCATGGAGTTAAACCATATAGTAAGTAACATACTACATGGCAGTAACAGCCCTTTGGAGCTCAGAACACTGTGAAGAGCATTTCCATTTATAGAAAAAACAGCGTGGGACTGTACAAAATACTGAGCAGTCACACAGACAGTGAATATTATTTGGTAGGACCATGTTAGGTAGGAGGTTAATTGTAGGAGTTGCTGAGATGGAAATGAAAATTTGTCCCTTCTTTCAGAGAAAAGGAAAAATAAATCATTTTGGACCATATAAATTCAAGGAAGATGTTTGTATAACAACATTGCTTCATTCTCACTGCCAAGGGAGAAGCTGGAATCACTTTAATTCTATGATTTTGTTCAAGTGCCAAATTATTTGGATATAGCTAGTGTAGAAATGAATAAATAAGCTGTAGGATCAACTTTCCAAATTATTCCATAGCCTCTAATAGAAAAAAAAAAAAAAGAAGGAAAAGAACCAGTCTCTATTTTCTTGGAGTAGGATTTCCTAAATAGTTTATTTCAGAGAAAGATCTCTGTTGTCCAATTCTAACTCCTTAAATTAGTGGGCTGATGTGCTATGTAGGTATCAACCTTTGCCCATGCTGAAGCCCAGTTTCCCTTGCCAGGACAGCTGTCTGCAGAACTGGACAGACACAGAACACCGAAAATGCTGATAAGGAGCCAGGAGAACTAACCCATGTAAATCCCTACAAGCAAAACTGCTGAATTTAGTGACATCTTTAAATCATCTCCAGTGTTGGGCTGCAGCTTGAAACACTGGTTTGACTATCAGGTGGGTATGAGAACAGAAGAAAACGCAAAAAATAAAAATACTGACATTTTGATCAAACTGCTGAATAAATACTACAGCAGATATTTGCATTATGAGAAGTGAACTGTTCCTACCAGCTAGGAGGCACAATATTTATGTGAAGACTGACCCATCCACATTTTACACAGAACAAACACATACCTTTTTTATCAGTTCAGGTTTTCCTCAGGTGCATATATACATATAAATAATAACTGCCCTCTTTACAAAGACTGTCAGCTGATTGAACAACATTGTTACTGGCAGAATTCCCATTTCAGAGGATTCATTTAATACCCCAGTGCACAGCGTACATTAATTTAATTTTTTCTTTTCTTACCTCTTTATACTTTTATGGAATTCTCACAGGAGGCATTCCAGCCCCATTGTGTGCTGCTGCACTCCAGCTGCAGCAGGGCTGGGACCGGGGCCAGCGTCTGTGAATACTTGAAGGGTCACAGGGTCGGGAGGAATTGGCTGCTCCTGCTCTTTCGCTCTGCTCCAAGGAACTGCTGCACACCTCATCACTGACAAACACACCTCCCACGGCCGCCTGTGCCTCCTGCAACCAAAACACACCAGGACAGAGCGGGAGGTTCTGCGAGGCTGAGGTCACATTCCAATCGAGCAGATGTTGAAAAAGGAAGGAAAGTACCTTTAGCAAGACCTCGCAAGAGTAGATCCAGTCTATTCGTATTGCTCAGAAAGATGTGCTCTATTAGACAGCCAAGAAAAGCCAGGGCAGAAAAGCCACCTGAGTGTGCTCAAACATGAAGTATTTTCTGTGTGTTAAAACCTAATGGTGCCAGGTTTTATTTTGTTTGCTTACTTTTAATAGTTTGGAAACAATAACCACAGAAACTCAATTCCTTGACCCGGTGGTACACGATGCACAACAGTGAAAGCAACTTATGTTTACTCAAATTCTCCTGTCTCTTCCTCCATTTCAATCTCTGCCTTCACTGTGTATTTCCTTAGACTTTACCCACTAGCATTTGTGCTGGTAGTTTCTCCCTTGGGTAGCAGAACAGGATCCCCATGTTTATTCATATCATTTCATAAAAACAGTACCAATTAAGCTCAGCAGTAATCTGAGCAGATTTATATCCAGCAATCAAGTGCATGTGGGTCTATTTATTCTTCTCTTTAGTGAAAGATAAATGAATCTGTCCTAGATTAAGGAATATGGCAGCTTTCATCTACAAACCTTGGAAGGATATTTATATTATTTCCACCGGCTCATTCTGTTGACTTTTGCCTACATCACTTAGATGGATGCATTTTAATCATACTGCCATATCCAAAAGACATTTTTTCTTATCCATAGGATCATGCATGATCCTCTCAGCTGAGTTCACTGGCTTTTTATGTCAAGCAAACTCACTGGAAACTTTCTTCCCATTTTTTGTTTAGATACTTCATATATATATTTAGCAGTTAATACATAATCTAAGTTTTCTTGAACTTCCATCTTGGAGGCACAAGACAACATTCACAAGCTTGGTTTGATTTCCATTTTTTCACCAGTTCGGTTTGCTGAAGACTGAAGTTGCCAGGTTTGTGTGCATGTGTTTTAGTACAGGGTGAAATGCAGCTGATTGCCTGCATATACCTGCAACCAAAGACAGGGAGCTCCTTGGTGAGAAAGCTTGGATATCTGATAGACTAAATATTCACAAGTGGTCAAAATAGAGTGGAAATTCTCCTTCTCACAGCTTCCAGAAGGAAGATAACTTACCAATGCCCACATGTGCCAGGATCAAGCCTTATGCACTTTGGCACAGATCACACTTTTGATTTTAACTGGAGCTGAAGTTTATTTACTTCACAGTCAATTTTGCAGTGTAATAGATAAAAGAATATTTGTGACATTAACTACACCAGTTCAGACACTGGCACAGTAACTTCTAGATGTGAAACAGGGACAAAGTTCATGGTAAAATAACACCTGAAAACTGCAATATCTGTTTGTACCCACCACATGGGTGACAGGAAAGTGTCCTAGTAAGGTTATTAGACTGTTTCTAGTACAGTCATGCCACATTTTAATCCCTAAGAGACAGACCAAGAAAGGTACTTGAGGTAGTTTCTACTGGTTCAAAAATATTATTTTGAAAATCTATTACAGAAATAACATTCAAATCCAGATCCAGGTACACTGTCTGCAAATAAAGTCCATGTAAATAAATTACAAAAGAATAAAGCATTCTGTCCAGCACTGCCATGATCAAAAGATGTTATTAACTTGTTGCTGAGAATGGATGATTTAAGTTTAGTCAAATCAGGTCTCTATACAGGAGTTTCAGAACTGCGTAATTAAAACCTCCTAGTTTCTAAAGATATGTTCTGAAAAGACAATTTCTGCTGTAGAAAGCTTAGTTTAAATATTCCCTATAATTTTGAAAAATTCAGTGGAAAATAACCAAGTGGAAAATACATAACTTTTTAACAGTTTAAATTTTTTTGTCACTTAAAAAGAGGGTTATGTATGTTGCTATATGAAAAAAGCTAATTAGAAAAGCAGACACATCCTATCCTTCTCCCTGTATTTCTGGCAAGCTGGCAACTGCTCAAGAGTGATCAGAGAGTGGCCTATTTCTCAAGGATCTCAGGAGATTATAAGACTTTAAATCATAATCTTAGGAAAATGCCTGAAGCAATTTTTTAAATTATCTTCTACTACAGGGGAGGGGGGAAAAAAAAAAGAAAAAAAAAAAAAAGAAAGGTTTCTGCTCTCCAAACTGGCAGAGAGACTATAAACAATGGTTTGAGAAGAGCTTGAGACACCCTACACTGACATGGACTCAGGCAAGTTTGAATTTCTGCCAGAAACTTTTGCCAGAATAAACAGACTTTATCTGGGAGAGAATAGAAAATTTGAAACAATGCTGCTGATGAGCAAAAGCGAAGCAGTTCAGTTGGTCAATGGAACAACGAGTTCTGGTCAATAAGCACAGGCTGGAAATGAGGTGCTGGTGGGGAAAGCAGATTAACAGCTTTCTGGGACTGGCCCTACCTTTAGGCACTGCCTTTAAGAACCTGCCTTCTTTAATTCATCCCCTGCCCTCAGTACCAATTGTAAGGCCCAAACTTTCTCTATTACTCAGCAGTAAAAAGTTCTCCTATCCAATCATGGTTTATGCCAAAAAGCATCCGTTAACATTTTTTGCAGGACCTGCACCACTGGAATGTTTTGGGTGCCAAATAGTTTGGGACCAAATGATTCTGAATTCCTCTGTGTGTTAATACTCTCTCTGTGGAGAAAAAAAAAAAAAGGAAAAAAAAACCAACAAAAAAAAACTTAAAACCATTTATCCTCTCAAGAGCTTTGTGAGGTTAAGTACATTGCAGACCATTCATTAGTCAGCATATAAGGCTCTAACATGAAGTCTTAAAATGTTCTTTTGGAACATTTGACCTTAATTTCTATTGGGTTTGGTTTTACTAATTCTTTTAGCGCAGAAGTTGTCAGCATGAGACACCCACACAATCTGTGGAATGTTAAAACAATTTATTTTAACAGCTCAAAAGATCTAGTTTGGCCTTTCTTGTAAATGTCTGACACTAAGTAGTTTTAATTAGAACAGGAATGATAAACATGAATATGCATCACTAGTTGTGTTAATGTTAAAATCATAATGTATATACTTTGTGGTATGGGATAGAAATACAGACTCTCCCCTTATCTAGTTCTCACTTTGTGTGGCAGTCGAGTACTTTGAAGTAGACAAATAGAATTTTGGTATCTCATCTTCAATGTAGATTTGCATCGCAGAAAGACACAAGCAAACAGAAGGGGAGGAGTAAAGGCCTCTGTAGTGTTACATTTCAACAAGGTTCATTGATGATTAGGGATTCCAGACTATCCACTGGGTTAAAAGTACAAAAAAAAAAACAAAACCCAGACACACGTATCCTTAAATTATTTCAAAATTACGAACCCTTGTTCAAATCACTGCATCCACTCAGGAAACTTCATATTTCCTCAGGGGAAAGTGTGATATTGAAGGGAGAATGTAGTATTTTATAGCAAACATTGAAATGTCTGTATGAAAGGAGGAAGAGAAGGATGAATTTTCCTGTCATTAACACCACTTACAAACTTAATGCTTTACAACTTCAGTCTAACATAGAGTTGTCAAAGGACCCAAAGTAGCCTGCAAAATAATTAGTTATATTTCTATACAGTTGCTCAATGATATGCCATTTTAGTTTCTGAATATTTTTGAGAGTAAAATAATGCCATCCTATAATTTTTTAGAATCTCATAAAACTAGTCTAATGCTGCTTCAATCAGTTTAAGACTATTATTTTCCAGCACAGACTTCTATAATTTGATGAGATGATAGAAATGAAACAGTCAACAAACTTCCCTTCTTTTGCAATTAGTGTCACTGATATTTAAAGTTCTTTGAAAAAAGGAATAATGAAAGAGACTTACAGAGAAGTTTATCTTAGGCCTTGCTTTGTTGAAACAAAGAAAGTTTATTATCTTTATTTCTGACTGTTATTGCCCAAGCTGATAAACCAAGTAAGTGATGTTTTTCCTTGGCAAGCCCTTATTTATTTTGTGTTCACATTTCATGGATTAGTATCAGTATAGGTTAAGCAGTAACAATCAGAATTTATGATAATAAACATTTTGCCAAGCAGTTTAGGATGAAGGTCTGAGAAGGTTAAAAATCCGGCAAAAAACACAAACAAAACTCTTTGCAAAGATTCTTCTGCCTTCCCTGCACTCACTTCAGAGAGGAGCTCTAGATCTGACTGAGGTTAATAGTTTCAGTGATATTTTTCCATAACACCCACATCTGCTTTCTTCTGTCCCTGTGACATTAAACACAACAACTTCTTCCCATCTGTGCTCACAGCCCAACTGCACAAGGATGTTCACTCCTCCTGCCAAGGGAAGTCCCTCTCACAGAATATTGTGAAGCCTCATTCAAATACCTTAACAAACTGTTCATGACCAATGACAGCCCTGCTGATTTCAGACAGACACAGGTCTTAATAAGCTTTTGAAAAACCATGTCAAGGTCATTTTATGTCCCTGGTTCTGATAGTTCTGATCAGGAGCTGTTGTATGTATGTTGTAATAACAGGCCATAAAGACAGTCTGATTTCTTGACTGTAGCAGAACTACCTAAAAATCTTGCTAATTAACACAATTTAAATCTTGGAAGTTAATAAACGCTGTTAAAAATAGTCCACATTTGTCTTCAGTGAGACCTGTGTCAGGTCTCACTTGAGAGTTCAGGTTAAACATTCACAGTCCTTTACAAAGTAGAGTAAACTATTTAACTTCAGCTTTAATGCAGAGACTGACAGTGACAATCATTGCCTTGCATTGATTATACAATATACACCTATTGCATATCCCGAGTGTTTTTCTGAAGGCATAAATTCATGTAAGTACTTGTCCTTGCAAATCTGCTTATTAACTTTAGAACGTAAAAAAAAAAAAAAAAAAGAAGAAGGAAGGAATTGATAGTGTAATACTTTTAAGATTTTTTCCAATTTGGCCATTTTTCAAGAAGGGAAACACAGGTGGACAGTTCTATTTAGAGGCTGCAGGTTTTACAAGTAGAAGCCTTTGTCTATGAAAATGAAGAGGTGTCCTTCACAGATTGAACAATTCTCTTGAACTGACACAAATATACACTGTACTGTCAAACATAATCAATATCATTTGGGAAAAAGATGGATAACACACCAGACAGAAATAGACCACAGTCTTAAAGTCAAATCAAATGAGGAATAAAGTGTTTAAATAGTAAAGTGAATGCACCATAGATCTTATTCAAGAACCATGACATTAAATTGAAAAATAATCCGTATTGATTTTAATAATTTTTCTGGCTTTCTATCTTTTTATAATAGAAGTGAACTGCAGAAAAAGGAAGACTTGAGGGACAGGATCATGATGTCTTTATGGCAATATTCTTACAAATATGTTATCCATTTTCATTCTGAGGTACAATCGACAAAATTGCTTAGGATGAAGAAAAGAAAAAAAATTTTAAAAACTTAAAAAATAGAATTTGTTCCTTGTGAGGCTGAGAATGATTCTTTTTAGTGCTCTAAAAGCTTTCATTACATCTCTTTTCTGATCTTAGCTAGCATTAGGAATGACACAATAGAGAATAGCAAAGAGGGCCACCTCACCCACTCAAAGGGAACATATAAAAAACAGCAATTCACATGTCCTTGAAGCCATGAGTATTTTTACTATTATATCCTCCAGAAGACTGAGCAACCACTGACACGTGAAAGGTGAGGTGTCACTTAGGTAGTCACACACTAAAGAAGTTAAGACTTTTAATTTAGATGTTATGAATTTCATCTGTTTTAATTTCAGGTCCACTTATGATTATGTTTCCTAATTTACAGTTATTGAAGTTCCAGGATTGGTGATGTACAACTAATTTTCATTCATGGATCCCAAAAGAGGGAAAAAGGAACACCACATTCACTTCAAAAAAAGTGAATTCAGATAATTTACCCCTAGTTTTCAGAAGCTGGGCTTCACTCACTGACCTTATCTCAACAGGTTCCTTTCAGCAGGAAGATTGTTTCCCTCAGCTTTGGAGCACTACTGGGGAGGAAATCCACGTGTTTATCTTCCAGTCCTCTCTTTTTAAACAGCAATATGAACTTGATTTCTCCACAGGAACTTGTAAGTTGAAATGAATTCCTCTCCCAGCTCTATCAAGCTTCCCTTCTCAGTGTGTGCTGCTGGACCAGCCCTTCTCCCAGACACTTGGGGAGAGGAAGAGATATTCGCCTGTGGGATATGTTGGTGTTAGCAGATATTCTTATTTTGCCATTGCACTTGCAAATCTTTTACTGGAACTAAATTACACTGACCCCCCTCTTAATAATATTTACAGTCTTATCAACACCACTTAATGGCACCTTCTCTAAGCAATAAATTTACAATTTATTCATTCCTATTATTGCCTAAAGCAGTCTTTTCCTGTAACCTTTTGGGCAGATGGACTGCTTCCTAGCACCATACACCTATGGAATGGCTCTATGTGAGGGTGAAAGAAGGAACCCAGATGTCCTTCCTTATTCAGAGGGAATCTATGCCTCAGATCAAACCCTCACTGCTAGAAGCCAGTGTGAATATATTTTGAAGGTTGTTCATACAGCCTACTGATACTGTGTACTTTATATCATTTTGTCTGACTGTTCTTAGCAGATAAACTGACAAAATTTAACAGTGCAAGAAAAAAAAAAAAAAAAAAAAAAAAAAAAAAAAAACACAACACCTGAATTCTGATCAGCTGGAAGAAGCAGCAAAGTAATTCCAGAGCTCACATCAAAATTTTATTAATAGCTGTATATTTTGTAGGAGTGGATTGCGGGGTTAATTAATAATGCTGTATAGCTAAATAATTAATCTCTCAAATTTGGCATTGCTCTACTAAAACAAAGAGATTACTGTGGGGATTGAAAATGTAGGTCATAAGAGTATTCTAAGGACATACTTTAAGGAATTCTTGAAGGATTTCCATCCTCTGAAGTGAACAGTTCTATCACCTACACTAGCTGTAATAGCCTTTTGCTTATGATTCCCTCTTCCCACCCCTTTGACATCTAGTGACTATCTTCAAAAAGATGTGAGATAATTTGCTCCTTGTCTTTTTGGCCTTGAATCATTTTCCACTGAAGCCATAGGCAAAATTCCCACTGAAGAGAATAGCAATCAGTGAGCTTTACATCTCCATTATTAGACTGTCTCAGTGAACATCACCTTCCTTGTCTCTCATCTGCCACTGATTATGTGGGCCAACAAGTGTTCTTTCTCGTAAAGGAAAGTGCTGCTTGCATGTTTCCAGCTTTGGTGGCACAGATAATAAAAGAAACTACATGTGAGTCTCAGAGATCTCTTGTGTAAATAGATCACTACAACGTAAAAGCTGAATGGGGGACTTGTGTTACATTTCATCACTGTTTCACTATCCTTCAAGAATATTAATCTTCAAACTAAGAATCAGGTAATAATCCTGAAGAAATCATCCCATTATAAGTTAATGGCTGGATTTTCAGTTAATGGACCGAGATGAAGACAAGGGCAGTTAACACTATAACAAACTATAGTAATATAACCAATTTCAAGGGGATTATTGCTATCATAAACTGTACTAAATGGTTTATAAAAGGAATGGCTTGGGCTCTTTTTTTTTTTTTTTGGAGTTATGTGGAGTAGATGAGAGACTGCTTTGTTAACTAAGTTGTTTCCAACCACTTTTCTAAGCATTTAGGACAATGGGAATGCTGATTATAAAGTCACATAATGAAAATTTTAAATGCACCAGAGGTTGTTCTTTGCTCTAATAGGTGGGGGAAATCCTGAACTCATTTTTGTGATCAGGTTTCAATGAATCTGGTATATAACTTAATACAGAAGAGGAGCACCAGATTCAGACTATACTCAGTTCCACTGCCAG
This sequence comes from Pyrocephalus nanus, assembly GCA_038380795.1. Lineage (NCBI taxonomy): Eukaryota > Metazoa > Chordata > Aves > Passeriformes > Tyrannidae > Pyrocephalus > Pyrocephalus nanus. Next base: position 20,490,880 of record CM076270.1, on the reverse strand, counting down.
ACCCCATGTCTCAAACATTTGAAAAATCTTATAATCTGTCAGCCAATTACATTACAAGACCAAGAGAGCAGAGAAATAAATATATTGAGAGCCCTGTTCTGCACTCAGCTCTACAAGCAAACTAGATCAGTAACTGCCAGAGAAGAGTCAAGTTATATCTATTTCTGCACTCTGAATATACAGTGGAAATAGAGTTGAGTTTATTTACTTCCAGATATGATGCATTCTTTCTTCAAGTGATAACTTTATGCTCTGAGGAATTAGCTCAAGATGTAAGTCATTTATTCAGATAACAGGGAAGTGAAGAGATCTCTAAGGGATCATTATAGGAAAAAAAAAAATAAAAAGGGGGAAAAAATAAAAGGAGAACATGCGTAGCCCAGTGTCTGTACTTCCCACTCACACCTGAGCTACTCTGATAAATCAAAATAGAACATTTGTCTTTGCTAGAATGTGGCAGTGGTGCACACATGCAGACCATTATCTTCAAACTTCAAGCCTTGATTAGTACAAGTGTTATGGAATTTTTCAGTAGTTCCATAATTTCACAGTAGTAACAAAGTAACAAAATGCTGACATTTTTTCTTTGATCTCAACCCCTCCTCAACACCAGAAGCAATCAGGGATGATGTTGCACAGTCTGTACTAGTTCCCAATGGTTTCCTGAAGTGCCCTTTCTCCAGGTAATGACTGGAGTTTACCAAGGGTCTGCCCTCTTCATTCCTCTGGTCCATCATAAAAGATCTTAATTTAGATTATTTTAATTTAAATAAATACCCTTAATATTATGAATTGCACATGATTTAGGTTAATATATATTTAAATCTGTTTCCAATAAAGAAATCAGAGACAGTGTCCAACATGCAAAAATAGCTGCTCATTAAGAGGGAAAAAATAAGAGGATGATAATGCCTCATGTTATTTAGATAATGACTTGTAAATAAAAACCCTGAAAAACTAAAAGCTCCGTGTCCATGGACACTGTAAATGGAGTGCAGTTAATCATGTTCCTTTATACTATCAGCAATCCAAATATTTTCCTGGAGTGCCTATTTGAGTAGCTGCATCAGGGAATAGAAGCAAATGCCATGCTGTTGCACAAGGGCAGTCACTGCAATGGGATATCTAAACATGAGCACAGCCTGCCAGAGGCACAACATCTTTGGGCTCTCCTCACTGCTTATACGGCCTCCACTGGAATATTATCTCTCAAGGGAACTGTGTCCCAACAGCAAAGAGTCCAGAGGACAGCAATGCAAGTTTTCACTCATTCAGAAGTTGCAATCAGCAAAGAAAAACAACCAGACTTAATTAACCTTTAACTTCTCTTAGGTTAAAGGTTGAACTCAAAATTTTGACCTCTGTATTCCACTTAATATCTAATATATTTGACGGAATTTCAACTCAAGAAGAATTTGGAATACCAAGCCCAGCATACCAGGCTCTCACCAGTCATAGGTGGAAGTTATCAAGTTCATCACAAAGGAGAACAAATAACCAAAAGATTTTTGGGGCTTGTCAAAAAGTTGTGACACGAAGTATGAAGGAAAAGCCTTTTGGCAGGTAGGGATTAGAATGGAAACTCTGGGAATCTAAGGACCCTTTGTAACTTCCACTGTGACCTGTCCACAGGATCTTAGACAAGTTTAAGGCTCTGTTTAATCAGTCAACCCCCCCAGAAAATCACCCACATTGGTTCATAAGAGATACAATTTGAGATACAACTTACAAAAAGCAACACTGTCCACTGAGAAGTAATTCTTGTTTCAAGTAGCAACATCTGCTTACAGAGCCAATAATCTGACCACTGAGCTATTGCCCAATCAACCAACTTTCTCCACACCTGGTTTCCTTGACAGAAACCTGTTATCAAAGAGCCACCGATTTATGAATTCGCTGATTGGATACATCCTCAGTCACTGCAGGAGAGAAGCATCTTTTCATTCTTTTCCCAGGCTATATAATGATATCTGGATGGAAGAATGTGTGCCTTGAATTCTACCTTTCCATGTGCAGTATTAGATCAGTGGAAAAGTAAACGTTCACAATATTGCATCTCATAAGAACTTGATTTCTTTATGAGATGGTGGTTTCTTATCTTTATCATGAAGGTAAATATTATTAGATTAATTTAAAGGACTAACTTCAAAATAAGGATGGCAGAGTTCTCTATGTACACCATAGAAGTTAAACATCATCATGATTACAGATTTTTAATCCATCTACACGTCTGTGTTTATAGAGTTGGGCTTTGTGCCAATTTTATTTCATTTTAAAATTCTTCAGAATAGGTTTCTTCCATTCTGTCTATCAAGGAGCTGTTCCATGCCCTTAAAAGGTCTTACATATTAATCTTCTTCTGGTATCCATCTCATATTTCCTTTAATCTTCAATTTCTGTCCCTTTGGGGTCATTTAAACTTTATACCTTCCAAATAGTTGTATAAAATTCATGTTCTCTCATATCTACACTGTCAGTAACAGTTTTGAAAAGATTATTTTAATCTGTTCTAGCATCTTTATAATCTTAATTATGAGCTATAGTCTTCAGTTTATTAAATCCTAGGTCCCATGATTCTTCAGTTTATTCTGGGCTAAGCAGGACATGAGGCAAGCATTCCTCTTTCCCAGGATTTGGGAAAGATGAGGAGTGGTATTCACCACCAGAACTGTTCTTCTCAAAGAAGGGAGAGCCAGTATGACACTGGGCTCTTCCACATTCAGCACACTCAGCTGGAAGCTCTCACGTACTACAAGACAAAATAGAAGGAATTGCTGCTCACATTCCTGATGGTATTTCCTGCTGTCAAAATGTCTGGTTCATATCATACAATTATTGACTAGCAGCCCTCATTTTGGGCTGTATTAGTAGTCAGCTTCCTTTTTCCAGTGCAATATCCATGCAAAAGATAATCTTCTTTCAAACGCAGACCATCATCCTGTTTCTTACAAATCCCATTTTGTTCTTTGGTGCTCATGTTCATAATTTTACTCAGTCCTTCTGTGTGAGTTTGCTCTATCCAAAGGGCTGTTTGCAGTTTCTTCAATTGAAAGTGTCACTAGTGTGCTGGTTACTTCTTTTTAATCACAAAAATGGATTTAACGCCGTTACCAGCAGTACCTCTTTGGAATATCTCATCCCCAGTGGAGGTCCCTTTCAATTATGTACTGTGAACAGGCACATTGAATTCCCTCTTTTTGTACCAAAATAGATCATTCACAGTCAGAAAACTCCTTTGACTTTCCAAGTATTGATTAGGAGAGCTTTGGGCTGGTTTGCTGCTGCATTACATCCTGTATATCTAACAGGCTCACAGGAATGCATCCATATTTCACTGCTGTCTGATTACAACAGACAACTGGCTTTTGAGTCTCACTACTATGATTTCAAGGCAACAAGCAGTGAGGAACATATGGCACCATTGCTACAGGACTAAGATATTTAAGTCTTCTAGAGAACCAGCCGACCTCTGACTTGCAAATGGTAATTTTCTGATTTTGAAAATCTCAGCAGTCTATGCTGCATAGAAACTGTCAGTTAGCTTAACAACCTGTACACATACAGCATAATGTCTTCCAATAACACTGCCTGCCAGGAGTCACCATCTGTACTTCCTCTGCTGAGAACAGCCAAACTGTTACACACAGTTGGGCTAACATAGGAATAACATGCAAGATTCCTCACCACAAATGTCGGGGTGCATATGGAGGCCTCACCTTCATATGAACAAGAGTACAGTGCTGTGGAAAGGGCCCTGGGGGTCCTGGGCAGTTGAATCTGAGTCAGCAGTGTCCTGGCAGCCAGGAGGGCCAGCCCTGTCCTGGGGGCAGCAGACAAAGCATCACCAGCCGGGCCAGGGAGGGGATTGTCCCACTCTGCTCTGCATTGGGGCAGCCTCACCTGGAATATTGTGGCAGTTTTGGGAGCCTCAACATAAAAAAGACATTAAGCTCTTAGAGAGTGTCCAAAGGAGGGCCATGAGGATGGTGGAGGGTCTGGAGGGGAAGTTGTATGATGAACAGCCAAGAGCACTTGGTCTGTTCAACCTGGAGAATGGGAGGCTGAGGGGAGACCTCATCATGTCCTGCAGCTTCCTCACAGGGGGAAACAGAGAGGCAGGCACTGATCTCTCCAGTGACCAGGGACAGGACCCAAGGGAACAGTGTGAAGCTGTGCTAGGGGAGTTTTAGGTTGGATATTAGAAAAACGATAGCCTATGACTCTCTCATTGTGTAGGTGTGTAAAAAGATTCCCATATACACGCTGTTTCCACCAGGCTCCTACACAGCAAGAGCAAGGAGACTAAGTTATTGAAACAGAGCAAGGTCTAGGAGTGAAAAGCTCTTCAAGGCTGTGACAGCTGGCAGTGTATTCATATGACACATTCTGGGGGAGTGAAAAACAAAACTATCCTGTCCATCAGCCACGAAAAGCACAGATAGAGCCATTTAGGTGGTAGGGCAAGCATATGGAAATCTAAGCCTTGCTTTGACTAATGCAGGGGCAGATGTTTAGCTGGTATAAACTGATTGGGTAGTGACAAAATACACAGCTGAGGGTCTGCCCACATTCTGTTGTCTTTGCTTCTGTGAATGAAAATGTCAGTGCTCCATATGCATATGTTCCTCTACAGCATCTCTACAACTGTAGCTAATAACAAAATTGCTTGTCCAAAGCTGTTATTGGTCCTGCTCTGCCATGACTGGATCACCAAACGCTTGCCATGCTGACTGTCCTGCAGGCAGTTCACTGAGCTGTGCACCCCCGGCAGCTGAAAAGGTTTCAGATAGATCCCAACCGAACATTAAGCAGTCATAATGCCCTGCTTCACTCAATTAGACAGCTTTAATTCCTCCTCTTTGGTGCAAACAGATATCTGTTCTACCTTCTGCTGTCTCCAGGGAAGGATCCCATTTCACGGTTTTTAACTCAAGCTCGCTTCCCTGGATAAGGCATTGCTTTATACTTGCCTCCCGTTGTCCACTGAGTGAGCTGCATGATTCCCACACACAGCACACAGCTCCCTTGGTCTCAGACTCGCAGTATTCTGAGAATTTTCTAATAATGCAAGCCAGCCAAAGCACTATTATAAAGCTTCAGATGGAACCCTAGAAGGAATAGAGCTGAAAAAAGAATAATCTCCTCCTTCCTGAGCCTCACTATTGCCTTCCTAAAGAATTGTGGTAATCAAAAGGAGACAAGAAAAATGCAGGAGTGATTGCTGAACTCCCATATAAATGTGCTATTCTCAGTCAACAAATCAGCTCTTGTTTACTGGTGTGCATGACTGCTTAGCTGAAGAAACATTTAAGAACTTGTGTCTGGCACTTTCACTACTTTCTACAAAGATACTTTTCTGGAGAAGAAAGTTGCCTCTACATGTGTGAAAATGTCATCTCTGTGATAATATGTGCACTAAGTCTTTCTCTTGCTATCCGTTAGATGAAGAAGGTTTTGAGGGAGAGAAAAAGCATAAAGGGTTGGCTCCAAAGAGGCTGGACTTATTTTAGGGATAATACTGGGACACATGGGTGTTATGTAGAAGTAGTGCAAAAAGAAAAACTTTCTGCATGCATTTATTTTACCTTCAGTGCTGTATTTGCTGAGCAGATCAGCAGATTGGAACACTAATCACCTGCAGCAGTCACCTGCACACCTTGTTTACAGAATGCAGTTAAAGTAAGCTTCACTACAACTTTTAGGGGGTTTTTGAAGCCCTGGGTTTTATCCAATTTTCCAGTTGGGTTGAATGCGGCACAAGTAGGTCAAACAACTTCTCCAAAGTCACAGACTAAATATATTATTTACTTAAAAGTCAGAAATCCAGGACACTTCGACTTTTAGTTTTCTTGATTGAAAAGCTAAAACTTAGTCAATATATTCTGAACAAGAATGATATCATGCAGAAAAAATTATTACAACAAACTCTCTCAGTAATTTGTGAACAAGTGTTTTCTGTCTCATAAACAGCTATGCCAGAAAACAATATTACCATACCTATTCACTGTCTTCCCAGTTTCAAACTTACACTTAAAACACACGTGCTATAGAAGCTAACAACAGATCAAAACTTAGATTTTAAGCTTTAGGTTTGATTAGTTATGGAGTTATTCAACATTTCTCAACAACAGGTTCTCTGATCCATCCTTGGGATTCCTGGTCAAGAGAATATTAATAAATGACAACACCTCTCCATTTTAAAGGGGCTTATTTTCCTGATCTCTTGGTAGATGGTCTTAGAAATCTACCTAAAAGAAAGTATAAACTGCTCAGCAAGTATACCCAAGCTAGCCAGCCTAGAATAAGCCCCACATAACATAGCTCAGCAGTCAAGGTGTAACACTGCACTGGTGCAGTCACCTCCCAACAACTCAGCCAGCTTTGGGATCCCTACTGAGCCAATCTAGTCCTCAGGTCAGGTGCACAACTGGACCATTTTGAATGCAAAGATGAAAATCATGATCACATGGCCATAAAACAGATTCAGAAATGTATTAAGCATTTAATAATTCATTTGGCTGTTTCTAATAAGGACTTTTTCAGTCCTGCAAGTTACACCATAAGATACAGACATGTGCAGAAACAGAAAAAAAATCCAAAATAACGAACGGCTAGAAAATTTTTGACTTTTTTTTTAATTTCAACATTTTATATAAAAAATTATTTAACTTTTAAAACAGGTATTGGCAAAGCAAAGGAGGGAAAAGCAAAGCCTGCTGCTCCCAAAGAGAGAGCTAAGAGTTCCTAAAGTTAACGGGTCCAGAAAAGCTACACATGACCAAATCACAACCAAGTCTGAGCACCACAGGCAGCAAAATCAAGAGACAAGTTCACAGTTTCTTCTAAAAATTACATCTAAAAGAATAATCTTCCTCCTGAAACAGAAATTGTTATCTAGCTCCCAACAATTCTTTGCTTCTAAAGCACAGCCAGCTTCAAAGCTCTTAGTCTGCATCAGATCCTCTAGGAATCCTTTACAGATTTTAAGGATTTCTTAGGAACCTCTTCTCCCCTCAGGAGACAACACATACTATTAATACTATAAATAGTTTGAATTACCAAGTTTACATTTTGAACATCAAGGCACTCTCAGATAACTCAGCAATACATCATTTCTGCACTGGTAATAAGTACAAAATGTTCAGTGGTGTTTTTCCAGAGCCTCTACAGCCACATTAGAAGTCTGAAAGGACAATCTTTTCACATTGTCCTGAAACACAACAAACACTCAAACCACAAACCAAACTATTCAAGAAAATGGCTGAAGAACTGTCTTCCAAAGGCCAGATAACATAAACCCTTACCTTTGAAGAAGACACCCAATCCTTCTCAAGAATCCAGCTGACCTCCAGCCCATAATTATCCTTCAGACACTGAAAATTCATGTTGTTTTTTTTTTTTCCTGAACCCAGACCACTGTGCTTCTGCTCTTTCCAGTCTTGCTTCTCTGAGGAAAATCTACCTCACCTGTTGCTCATCTTTTATCTTTTACAGCTGGGCCAATTTTCTACCAGCTTAGTTGTAACTTGCATTAACTCCTTCATTACTGGAAAGAGTTAATGAACACTCATAACCGTTAGGAAAATAAAAGCAAGAGTTGTATCCATGTCCAAAGAAGTATTGCAAGTTACAGATCTATTTGTGCTGTTGCTTTATGGATTAGTCTCTGTATAAACCAGAGAAGACTGATAGATTTGCTTATGACTTCTATACTTAAATTATACAGCTCACATAATATCAAAGACTGTAGAAGACTGCAAGGTGCAAGTATTGCATTTATCAAGATAGTTTTGCCAGCAGGCAACAAACTGATGACTGATATTTAAGAAGTCAGATCCAGCAGTAATTTAGTGCAGATAGATTTTCCCACTCTGATCATTTGCACAGTGATCCCCAGAGCTGCATTCTGCTCTTCAGCAACACAAGGAGCTGCTCATCCCCCTACCAACAGTCAGGGGGAATCTTCCAGAACCCCAAACTCCTTTCTAACATCACCGAGTGTGTGTGAGGTACTCTGAGTTACAACATACCTAAATTCAGATTATTTTTAATCACATTAAGACAGTTTACTTATTGGCCTTATGAAAGATGCCTCTACAAACCTCTTCTTACCTCACTAACAGGTAACAACATATGCCAATATAAAGTTTGCACCTGAAAGAGTGAAATTCCTAATCACAGATGGGCAGATGCCTTGAAATATTATTTTCATGCATGTGTTCGGGATGAGACCTCCAGGAAAGAAGAATCAGAAAGATTACAGTGTTCTGAGATAAATTTAAAATTTTAGGAAGTCAAAATAAAGATTCAGACTGTCAGAGACTTTCCCAAACATTCAGGCGTGGAGAATCAGAATGGAAATTATTTACATGAAATAAATTATGCTAGAAAAAGACAGGAATAGGAAAAGAAAACTGGAGAACCTCAGAGGGAACTCACAGAGGATTCAAGGGGATAATGAAGGAGACCAAAGAGGAGAGCAGTTTCTATATTGTTTAATTCCATAATCTCATTGAATCCTACTGAATGATACTTACTTCAGGAAAACTGTAATCAAATCAGGTCTCTGTCACCTAGTTGCTAGGCTATAAATGTGAAGATGAGCCACTTTTACAATAATTTCAATACTTTCCAGCCCTTACAAATAGTTACTGCTGGCTGAGAGCATGCACCCCAATTTACCTTGTTCCCCAGCTTCCTCATCACTAATTCAGGGACTGATTCCAACCTTTGAAGTGACTCTTTGTGGAAGTACTTTAACGGAGAAAGTTCTGAAGGGTACCACAAATTTGGAGATGAGATGGGAAGTATTGCTATGCATAAAGAAAGCTTCATTTCCTGTCATTTTCCAAGGAATGGGATTCTTGAAGGCAGGGACAGTATGAAGTCTGTATTAATGCTTAGATCCTTACTTTAAAAAAAAAATAAAATGCTGAACAGAAACATGAACTAATCATAAAAGATGCCACACATGAGGACAGACAATTCACAGAATATTTATCAACCTCTCACCTTCTGTGACATCTCTGTAGCATTTTCTTTGAGCAACTGGATTTCAAATAAATTTGTAATTCCACACATTAAATATACCAGAAGGTCAGAGAGCATAAGGCAGCTGATTTGGTGTTCATATGAAATGAAAATTTTGGTTTACTATTTTTACATTCTTGCCCAGGACAAGAACTGGTCACATGGTGCCTTTTTCTTCCCACAGTTTGCCAGGGTCCCCCCAGGTGCCTGCAGTGAATTTGCCAACTGCAGCTCCCATTTGCTGATCCCAGTGTAGCTCAGTGTCTGTAACCCCCTAATTGGCTGCCTCAGTCACTGCCCCAATGCTCCAATTAATAGTCACAATATCCACAGGAAAGAGAGAGCAGGTATCTTTTGCTGCTTGTTTAGATATTTCCTGCTTCATATACAGGATTTATTTTCAAAAAAACTTGTGATGTCTGACCCTGATACATATGGAAAATTTTGCCCAGGCACACTGCCTGACATTTTGTTTGATATCTATATTCTCTCTCTCTTGACCATCTTGTATTTTTTTCCCTTTGTGGCTCCTTGGCTTTTTTTCATAACTACTTCAGAGCTCATTATCTTTACCCAAAGACATTGGCATTAAATATCTTTCCAGTCATAACTTTTAATGTAGGTCTTAAGAATATTCTGTGAAAAGCAGGGAGAAAATTTTAGAACCATATAACTTAGGAACTTAGAGTTCACTGACTCAACCAGACAGACACCTATGACATAACTGTAGGCTCACACAGATTGTGACGATATTTTACACTTCAGTTATAAAAAAATATATGACCACATTTAAACATTTAATAAAATATGAATTTTGACTCTTAAGGTGTATTTTTTCAATATTTTAACACAAATTCTTGCAGTGAGTAAAAAGAAAGAAATGCTCTTTCTGATGCTTTACTATTTTTTCCTTGAGAATTAAGATTAACCTTAGGAATACGGCATGGGTTTGTAATATGTTCCTTATATTTACCAAACTTACAGAATAATTACTGCTTTTATACCCATTCAAACACTGATTACTTTTATCTTAGATTGGTTGGTCCTGGCATAATCTTATTCTTATGAGTTCTACTCCTATCAATAACTTGTGGTAATTTTCTGTATTAGTGACCAAAGAGACACGGGAAGTAGAAGAAAAAAAAATGAAATCACAAATTAACAAATCAGGTCCTTGAAATCTGAGAAACTGGGAAAGATCTGTCATCATCTTGGTAACATTTTTGTGCTGATGTGCTGAAGGTACAGAGATTTATGAACCTCTGAGTCTGCCAAAAGGCAGACAGCATCCAAAGGAAGGCTGGAGGGAAAAAGAGAGAGGGGCAGACAGAATCTTAACACAGATTTTTGGAAGGAAGAAATTTTCATCATTTCTGTTTGCAGTTTCGCTTGCCTAGGCAATTATATTACAAAAAATGCAAACTACCTACTGAAGATCTTAGGGAGAAGCCAAAAAAATGTTGAAGTACCTTTCAAAGAAAAAAGTGTCAACAAAATAGTCTCTCAAGTTCTAGCCCAAAGGACTGCCCAATCCCATCTATAGAGAAATAAATGCTGTCCACGATGACCCTGAAGTCTCTTTGAGGACAGGACATGCACACCAAAATTAGGTGCTCCCAGGTCATTAGGAGAAACTGTAACTTTCCAGGCCTTATACATGGTTATTGAATTTCACACAAGGTAGAGTGAAGATTTACTCTTGAAAAAAGGAGGAAGTCTGCCTGAAGCTAAAGCAAATTAATATTGCTGACCTTGGCCCTGGCTCTACTCCTGGTTAAGTTAACAGAAATACTCCTATTAATTCCATTGAGATCTGGATCAAGCCTCCTGCTGAAGTAAAATTGAAAGCTTTAGGTTAGAGAAATTTCAGGCAATGCTGGGATTACTGAGATAAAACATGATGTTCTGACATCAAAGAGTTATTGTCTCATGTAGGTTGAGTGTTTCATTATTGACAAGGAAACTTGTGTGTGCAAACAAAACAACACTGAAGTCTAGGGTTAGATAGAAACTGAATCCAATGCCTGTGAGAAACCTCTTTTTTGTTCTAGTGTAGTTTAAAGGTATAGACTCTACTGCCATCTTTCTGATGAGTTTTTGGAAGGCTTACTTAAGCCACTGTACATGGTAGACCAGTTAGAACAGTGGTCATTTCTAGTCACTATTTTAAGTGAATTTATTTTTACAAACTAACATTTACACCTTACAGATTTTTATACTAATAAAATAACACAATTCCTCCATGTTTACCATACCTTCCTTGTGGAATTCAGATTATTATATTTACTATTGACTGTTAACTCACTTTGCCTACTAAAACCTGGGCCTTTTTATCTCATTCAAGACTCTAATCCTGTAAAGAACCTTCTACTCAGTGTGCATTTGTATGAGAGACAAACAGCACTCTCAATCCTTTTTTAATCTCAGGAATGATAGGTGTGTAAATTGTCTTCTGCCTGTGATGTGAGTGGAGGAAATGACCTATTGTGTGCAAAAATAAATCATGTCCCTTGGAAAGGCAGAAACAGTGCCAAACACTGAAAGTTCCTGAGGGAATGGATTCTTCAGCCTGTGTATCTTAATTATCCAGTAACTCAAGGCACAAAGTATAGCTATGGTCATGGAGTTTAGACAGTAAGAAAACAAATTTCTTATTCAATTTTCAGCAGATTTGACTTGCTGTCTTCAGACTATGTGGCTTATAAATTTAAATGGATCACCTCGGTGGCTCACATTAATACAGTTCCCTACATGGTGAGGCTATCACTTCAAGGAAGACAGTTCAAAGAAAGCAACTTTTTATGTCACAGCAGTATTTCAAACCAGGGAGGTTATATTTCCAGGGAGAATTTTTCTGTTCAGGAGTAGTACCAATGCCAGAATTGGGAAACACGAATACAGTTGAATTAACAGAAAGCTGTTAAGATACTCAACACAGGAATAGTCAATGTACTGTAATGTGTGTGAAGAGGAACTTTAATCCAGTGAGTATCACTGTTATTTTTGCTTTGCACTCAACAGTGACTCTGGTTTTCCCCATAACACAAAGAATTACAAATATCTCCAAAGCTGTGTGGATGCAGTGGCTTCGTACCCATCTCCCTCCACATCAAAACATTGACAACAGGTAAGGGACAGGGAGTAGAGTTACAAAACTGGTTTTTTGTTTGGTTGGTTGGTTTTTAAGAAAAAAAAGTGTTATGTGACATATATGAAAACATCCCATTATGCAAAAAGAATAAATTCTATATCTTAATAGAAACTTATGACTGAAAAATGAACATGCAACAGCTGAGAACATATCATCACTAAAAGCTGGTTCTTGTAAGCTAGTAAATGCAGAGTTAAAGCCAAAAGTTCAGTGTTAATTCTGCCCCACCTGCTTTGTACATTAAAATACATCACCTGGTTAGAGTTATTTTACATTTCTTCATGTATTCACATTATAAGAAAAAATTACCATTTCTCACAGTCTGACTCACCTACATATAAAATAAACATATTCTATTTTTGGCTTAAAATTTCAGTCTCACTGAGATCCAATAGAGAAGTCCAGTCTGGATGAATTCAATTCAGTAATATCAATCCTGTAAACATTTGATATCAGCTGGTGGAAACTTCACAGTGGCTTAACCTGACAGGACTAAAGCACTTTGGGATGTTTTGAATTCCTTTATTCTGGATGACTCTTTCACAGAAAAATGCCAGGTAGTTCAAATGGGATAATGAGTGAAGATGGGAGCAGTGAAGTGACTGGAACTTGGTTCCCTGTGTGCTTTTTTTTTTTTATGTGTGTCCTTTGCCTCATTAAGTCCACCACAGTGGTAACTCCAGCATGGAAGAAGATGTATATTTTAAAATAGTATCGGGATAGTATGTAGATGTTCATGGTATTTGATTTGGTATTTATACATATTTATAAGACAACTGCATTTGCAAAAGTACTGTATCAGTCAGTGTACTGTATCAATGAGGGATTTCACCCACCAGAAAAGAAAAAGCACACTGGTGTTTCATAAGTCATCCTCTATTTTTCTAGTCCACCTGACAATTAAACAACAAGAAGTTTGAAACACTTGTGGCTTTGTTTAGCTTGAACTTTTAAGTGGATTCTGAAGGTCAAGGCTTAAACAGAGGGAGCTGTATTTTCTATTTTGGTCTGGTTTTAATTTGGGTAATCTTTCCATTAAATATAGCTATTTATGACATTTGTTAAAAGCCTATGCTGCTAATTTAGCTTTAAAAAAAATCTAATGGGGTTGTATTGGAACTTTTCCATAAAATTAATGTTCCAGACTTAATGGATGTCTAAGGAATCATTATTAAAGGGAATATTCCATAAACTAAAATCAGAGCCTTTGAATTGGTGATCTGATACAGCTAGATCGGAACTTATTGAAAGCTGGAATGATGCCAAAGTAGCCAGGAATTCAATTTAAACACCTTATGGAGGTTAATGCTTTTATGGTATTTACTTTAATTAGTGTTTTATTAAATGCTCAATTTCACTCAAATCCTGGGGTAAGAGTAGCGGCCGCCTGTGGGCAGAGCAAGTATGACAGAGGTGGGATCACTTTACTGTCTCTACATCTGTCAAAAATGCCAGGCTTTTCGATGATTTCCAGGGTTATGTTGCTTTTGGCTGTATTACCACATGGCTGAGAAAGTCTTATGGAGTCATATGTGAGTCCATGCTGAATTCTAAAGAACCCATTTTATCTTGTTAATTGTGCTATGCACTTTTATCCCATGGGGAAGGAATGGATTGTCACTGAAGATAACTCAACACAAAAGAGTTTATTCTTCTTTTTCTTTGGGACTGGTCCTAGGCCAAGAAAATCTGATTTTGTTCCTGTTGACTGCAACAGGCTTAGACACAATTTCTTACTTTTTTTTTTTTTTTTTTTTTTGTCAACAGTAAAAGTACTGGAGCAAAAATAAAATTTAAAGTGTACAGAATTTATATGTATTGCCATTTACAAAGCAATCAAGAAGAGAAATAAATTGTTGGGCTATAAGAAATTCTGTAGCATGTGGAGTGATTATATTTACCAAACTCTTTGGACTCATGTCTGACCCATATGCAAAAAATGAACTCCCTCAATATTTAACCTCCAAACTCACATATTACCTTAACGATGCCACAGTTTTTAAGCTTTTTTAATGTAAAAGAGATGCAAAATATTTCTGTTATTTCTTCTCCTTCAGTGTAAAGGTTTATTCTTCAAGAAGCATCTACTAGTACCTGGTGACAATAATGATTCTGTTAGGAATCAAAATCAAACTTTCGGCACAGAGAGAATTCAATAGTTGATATTCTCCTATTTCAGGGCACTGCAGGGCTCAAAAAAGAAGTGTATCCTTTCATAAAAAACAAATTCTTAGATTCCAAATGTCACCAAACAAAACCCTGTAAAATAGGTAGATGCCACGATATTCTATTGTCTCCTACAGTGATATTATAACCACATGAGCTCAGAAAGTGCTTTTAGCAACTCTGCAGATAATGAGCAGATTTGTTTGCTTGATTCTCTTTTCATGTTCTTTTTTTGGGGGGGGGTAGAGAAGTGTATACAGATAGATCGTATCCACACCTGCACATACCAATAAATACAAGGAAGGTGAGAGAAACATCATTTAAGTATTCATATTCAGCACTTGCAGAGAGCAAAGGCACATGCAAGTTGTGTACCTCACCATTTGGAGGCACATTTAAACATGCACATGGGCTGTTTTCATGAGTGTTGAGTGACCTTCTAATATTCCTGCTATTCCCCATCAATTGCAAATAATGAAAGAAATGAAAAAGTATAAGCCCCCTGATATTTACAATACAACTCTGAAACAGAAGAATATGTACATAGGCAATAAAACCGAGTAGTTAATGGAGTCAAGATAAAGTTCACACACATTCTTACCCCTAGAAAATTATTCACGTGCTGGACACTGCATATACTCTGGAATTAATTCTTGTCTTTATAAAAATCTAGTCTTGGTGAAAACACTGCTGTGCAGTACTCCTTACATCCACTGAATTAAAGCCATACCTTTTGGAGAGGAACTGGAATGACTCACTCACACTCACGGTTGTGAAAGTGACTGAGACAACATTGCATAAATATTTAGATGCTTATTTGACAACATATGCAAGAGATACAAACAATGAAATGGAAGAAAAATTAAAGGGATGCAAATCTTAGAAAGGATACATCTGCAAATTAAAAGAAAGACAGATGAAGGCGACTTTTACAAATAAAGAAGCCATCAAGAAAACCGAACAGCACTTTTGACCTAAGAAGGTAAAAAATTAACATATGGTATAATAGATAACTAAAGGGATCAGAAGGGTAAAACTGTTAGGAATAGAAAATACAAAAGAAACAATAAAAACATTTCTATGAAGGAACATTTACACAAAGCAGGATTTTTTTTTTTTATATGAAAGGCTGTAAAAGCATTTCAATACTAAGAAAAAAAAAAAAAACAAAAAACAAATAACAGAAACACTTTAAAAAGCCATCCCTGCTATCAAAGTCCACAGGAAGAACCTCCCAGAAACTGTGTTTTTTTTCAGATTATTTTTATTTTCCAAAGCCTGAGCACAGTGAGTCAGAAACATTTTGTAAGTCACTGGGAGTAGCTTCAGGCTCAGACCGTTTCAGCAGGAATGCAATGTTTTACATAATTCTGGAAGGAAAATGGCTAAGAAAAAAAGTTAATAGTGAAGGAAACTAATCTGGATCAGGTTTTTGGCTGTTGAAAATGGGCTTCTGGAATCACACTGATGTCTTACTTCTTGTCTGGCTCTCTGGGGACCTCAGAAGGCAAATGTATTATTCTATGCTGGAGCTTAGGTATGATGCAACAGTTGATGGGAAGTGGGTAGTAGGAGGGGATGGAGATAAGAAAATGAGTCAGGCACACATTCACTCAGTTTTGCTCTAAGATCCATCTGGCTGCAAGGGGTAGTGGCAAGTAGACCAACAACATGTTTTCAGTGGCAGGGACTATTCCACATCAATTCCTTAAGTAACCCAAAGGTTTGAAGCTACTCGCTCAGTTCAATATTTCAAAGCACTGTGGCATTTGCATTTCAATCCTTGCGTTCAATAGGCCAGTGCTCTTCCAAGGAAGACAGAAAGATGCCTTGAAGCCACACACGTGATCCTCTGGCTATAAATAAACAGTAATCTGACAGCTCTGTGCCAGGATACAGAAATAGTCTTTAGAAGCAAGACGCTGCATGCAGCAGGCAAATGCCACTCAAGGTCTTTAATTACGATGGGAACCGTCCTTGCTTTAAATACCTCCACTTTAATGGGACAGAGCATCAGCTAAGTGCTTAGGCAAGGCTGTAATGTTTCCTCCTAGACACTGGCTGAGAGCCAATGCTCTTAAGGCAGAGACTAGGAGTTCAGTGTAGTGTATTTCTGCCTATTGACCCAAAGACTGGAAGTTCCAGCCATAACTTGAAGAGGCTGATCACACACTTCTTCCTCTGTCAAAATAAGGGAGTATATAAACCTCTCCTCAGGATGAAAAAGCAGATTAATATCCCTGCCAGGTTTCTTCAACCAGAATGATCAGATCAGTCCAGGTCAGGAGCTCACTAGAAGCAAGCATGGAAAGGCCTGGATGTAAGTGGCATTAATATTGCTTGAGGCATTGCTGAGAAACAACAGGGTGATAGAACAAACGATAAGATAGTATCTGGCACTTTTATGGCACCACTCTTTCAGGAAGGACACAGAGATGTAATTGAGAGGCTAAAAGGATTCCCGATATTTTCTAGCACTGTAAGGCTGGCAGCCTCCACTCCAACTCTTTGCTTCTTGGGTAGATGAGGTTTAAAATATTCATCCCTCTAAACCACACAAAAATGCACGCCCTGCTGGTGGCCTCCTTGTAGGTTTTGTTATTAGCAATGATGATTTGGCCCTGAGCAAGGTATATTAAAGCAACCCTTGTAAGCTGGATGCCAGGGAAAAACAGAGACTGAAAAATCTTCCTCCAGTTAGACAAAATATGTCTAATCCTGTAATAGCTGGCTTGAGGTGCTTGGCAGACATCCCAGAGTGAAGGGCAGAGCTGATCAATATTAAACATTCTCAAGCAAGTGAAGCAAGCCAACAACAAAAAAGTAGAGGAGATAGCCATTATTTTGAGGGAAGAGGGAACACTCAGGCTAAGGGAAGCAGAGTTGGTATTTGGACACTATCTCAGTTAAATGACATTTTTTCATTTGGATGATAAAGCTTGTGAACATGGTTAACTACAAGCACAGATTTCTACCTAACTGTCTCACAAGGCCTCTCTGGAATACAGCCTTTGCCAGAGCTCTTCAAATTCCACAGCTGAAATATGACATTCTTTTTAAGAAAACAGTTCCACAGATATTCTTTTAGTAAGGTTAGTTTATGGATTTTCATCTACATACTGTGTGCAAAAGAGGAAAAAAAAGAAAGGAGAAAAAAAAAAGAATAAAAATAAAAGAAAGTAGAAACCTGCCCCATGGAACTTTAAAATTTTATAAAGGTAAAAATGAATCTATTAAAGAAATATATTACCCATCAAATTAGTGTATATCAATAACACGTAGATTTTCAAGTGCTACTCCAGGAATTCCACTTGGAATAGGATCGTTTCTCAACTCATTCACACAGGGACATAATGTGGCCCATGGCATTCTTCATCTCCAGGACTGTTTATGATTTCTGTCCCAATTAGGTTCACCTGTGCTTTGAATTTAATTCTCTATCCCTTGGTCTTTCAAATTTTTCATTCAAGAAAGCCCATCCAGAGATGGTCTGTAAGCCTTAAGTTTGAACTCCTTTGGCATGTAATTGTTTCAGACCTCACTGCTACACACAAGTGCTAAAAAGAGAGTGAATATAAATGAATATCAGGTGCTATAGAGTTGGCTTGTAAATCTCTTAACAGTCCTCCAATTCACCTGACTTTCTACACTTCATTTTTATATGCCCTCAGTTTAAAGTGGAATCTGAGGTTTTCCTACAGGTTTTTAATCCCACTGTTTCTAGTGTTCTAGATGCCAGGTTCACATATTTCAGATGTGTACCTTGCATGCAAAAGAAAGAATATTCAAATAACACTTCAGAATGTCAGCCAAGCATATTTCCCTTCAAACTCATCTTCAGCTCATGCTGTTTCTTTTGTAATCTTCTTGACTAAAATGTATTCTACTTCTCCTGAGCTTTCCAGAGAGACACGGAGTGTCTGGGAAACCTGGAGTACCTCTTACCTCATCAGGACAGGAATGAGAGGCAAACCTGCAGGCACCTGGATAAAACAGGATTTCAACCCTTCAGCAGGAAGGAGATCAGCATTTCAGATGAAGTCTTTCTTGACCAACCTGAAGAAAAAGCAGAGGGAGAAGTTTCAGGAGTCTGGGTGTAAGGGATGGGACATCCTCTCCTCACTTGGTTTTACCAGCAGGAGGTGACAGTTAACTGTTCAGCCCATCACAAATGGCCGTTGTTTTGTGATGCCCATCTCCAGCTGCTGTTGCAAGGAACAGTTTTACAGTTCCCTCTCCATTAATATTTTCCTCACTTTCTGGTGGTGAAAACCTTTTTACATAATGTGTTTGATTTCCCTGCTCACACTTGCCCGGGAAAAGGAACCAAATTAGAAAGCATGAGCCAGACAACATGACAACTTTGTATGTTCCTGTTCTCTGTACACATAATCTTGTTTCTATTCACTTCACTTGAGCTAAATTCCCTTCCAGAGGATAATGAGACCCTGTCCCTGATCATACAGCTCCTATGTTGAGATGAGGTTTAGCAGAAGCCTTAAAAGCTTCTGCCATCTACTGTGAAAGTCATTTTACAAAAAAGAAAAATTCTACAGTGCCTGGTAACAAGTAAAAGACACTTCTCCAGCTTTCCTGTGTGTTTCCTGTCTATACTTAATTCTATTACAGTAGGGAAAAATAAAAAAATAATCAATAAATCACATAGGAATGAAGGGAGACAAGTGAATGTAAATAAATAGATGCTGTGCAATTCCAAAGAAGAAAATTTAAAGAAACTAGATAGAATCCAAATAAATTTTGTTGCTGTATGTCTTGGTGAATGATAGCTCTGGGAACAAAAGATTTGTCAGTTAGTCAAAATGGATGTTTATAATTATGAAATGAAGTGAGTTTTAATTCAATTGTCTCAAAATAGAAAACAGAATGTAAATAAATACAAACCTGCACAAGAGATCCTGGAGGCAGAAAACAAGTCATGATTATTTACAAAGACTGAAGAGATCAGAGTATTTTAACATATAGTCATTTTCAGGACTTGGGAGTGGCAAGGGATTTTTATTGACATTGCCTGTAGAAATAACAGATGGAATGTTGGATACTTTAGTCAAAGACTCTTCTAATCCCCACATTCTTGTTCCACCTGAACAGACAAAATTCATAGCCTGATATAATTGCATTCATAGTGCTAATTGATGGAATAACTGTACAAACACCACATGGAATTTCAGAAATTAATCCAAAACAATTAAAACTACCTAGAGACACCTTAAATAGCAAGAATATAATTCTGCTACTCCAAGAGCACAACTGTTGGCTGTTCCAGTGCTGTTTACTCTGTTAAGTTCAGTTTATTCTGTTAATAATTCTTCTGCTAAGTTCCATGGCATTCTACTCAGCTACAAAACACTATCACAACTCATAAATAAATTTTATGTGATCTTTGTTACACACAAAAAAAATCTACGCTGTCACTTCAACAATCACATTAGCTCATTATGTGGAATATCTAATGATTGATTGCAGAGAGTACCACAATAGCCTGTTTATTCTACACTATTCCCATTGCTTGCCTGGGTCCTCAAGGCTTCCAAACACTATAAAAAAAGATTCTCTAGCTTTCCTAGAGGATCTCTAAATTCCAGTTTTGACTACTGTCACCTTGGCTTAAGTACTGAAGGTGTATCTCATTGACAAGGGCCACTTCAGAAGTTGAACTTTTAGTTGTCTGTAAAGCTCAAGCAGGACAAGCTACACCCAGTCTCCTGAGTTCTTCATTACAAGTCTTTTTGTAGAAGTCAACAAGAACCTTAAAACTTGCTGTCAGCATAGGCAAAATAATTAAAATTTTTCTGAAGGTATTGCTATGGGACTTGCTAGATATTTTCATACCTTTTCTCTCAAAGATGGACTGTATGTTTAAAAAGAACAAAATCATGGTGAGTTTAGTTGGTAGGATTTGGGAGCCAGAACCTGGAGAATGGCTGTGGGCAATTCACATACTTAACAGCTCAAAGCAACTTGATATGATACCTTCTAGCATAAGGAGGGTTAAGCCACCATTCGCTGAGAGCACCAGTCAGTTCTCAGTCTAATGGGATATTAATTGCAATCAAGGGGCCAAATGCAGGTTGATTGTCCTTGCAGGGATGATAAGAGAATAGCAATATGTTCTTCTCAGAGAGCTCCATCGTTGTTGAATCTGCCTCTCCAGCACTGACAAGTTCTTGGGAACAGTTTTAACCAGCTCTGCAGTTACACAGTGGCTTAGGAAGAAGCCAAAGATTTTAGACAGGGAACAGAAACTTTTGAACTTCTTCAGGGACTCATAATAATTAACAACAATACAAAACCTTTAGAAATTGTGTGACAGAAGATCTAAGCTGCATAGGCAAATTCTGCATTAGAAATTTATTTTCTGCTCTTAAATGTGAAAACTCCTGACAAACTCTGTCAGACCTCCGAACTTTGTGATGAACAGCAGGATGATGAATGCTTCAATAATCCTCCTGTCTCTACTCCATTCTCATTAGTCCTCAACATAAGAAAAAAATTATCTGCAATGATAATGCCATATGCAAAACAAAAAAGTTTTGCACCCAAAAAGAGAACCCTACACTTTGAAAAAACTCTTTCAAGTAATGAAATCAGCAGAGATTGCTATCTCAGCCTCACAAAAAAAAAAAAAAAAGCATTCCTGCTTTTCTTTGCCATGTATCGTAAACTTTATAAGGCTGTTTTCTTCCCAATAATGCTCTCTTGAGGCAGAAAACATTTTTTTTTTTTTTCATGTGCCTAGGAGACTTTTCCTGGTAACCTCTCTTCCACCTGCATTCCTGATATTCCCCAGATTCCAGCCATGGGACTTCATAGAAAATTGCAGACAGTTCTCTTCCACTGCTAACTTGCAGAGGAGATGTCTCTCCATACCCTCCTTCATCCCTTGAGCTGAGGAAGTTGAAAGGAAAGCTTCCCTCGGCTCCTGAGGGACCACCAACTGCAGCCCCATGAGCCACTTGGTTTAGAAGAATCTGCAGATCCCTGGATTCATTCAGAGCTGCATTTGGCAGCAGCACTTGAGGGTCTCCACACATTTCTGGGATACAATTTCTTCAATCACAAAGCCATACACTTTCTAGTCTCTCTTCACCTTACACTCCTAAACTTTAAGCTTTGTCTCACAGCAGACCCAGATAGATTATTGTACAATAAGGTGAAGCCTGTTCCCAGCTGATTTAACAGAATGTTGGTCATTGGGCCATTCTTGCCTTTTTAATTTCTGTGGAGGAAGTTAAGTGGTTTCTCAGAAACCAAGTGGATTACATTAGGGGAAATACATGGAATGTGTTATCAGGAAAATCTCATCTATATAATACCCTTGAGAACTTGCAACCAGTTATGTCTGAGACATATTGTTTGACTCAGTCATTGATAACTAATTATTTAATTACTACCACAGAAAAATGTGCAGCATGTGTCAGCTATGCACTAAATATACTCCAATGTTTGGGACTTTTAGTTAGTAAGTGCCTTTTTTTTCCTTAACACAGCTGATCACAGTAAATAAAGATGTAACTTTAATATGGTGAGGTTAAGGGAGATAATAAAAGCTTGGAGAGGCAAAAACAAAGCATTAAACAACAAAGATTTATTGATGAGAGTGTATCACAAAGGTCATGTCAAGGAAGTTCTCTATCAAATCCTTATTACCGAGGTGTAACAGCTCCATATGAAAACACACTGCATATCAAATTGATGTTCAACTTTCTGTACTTTGACCCAGAAGTCAAGATAAAACTACTCTATTATATGCAGCTGCAGATGTTTTTATATTTCATCTCTGTGATTATTTAGATTTACTCAAGGATTTATTCAAGGATTTTATATCATTGTGGGTTTTAAATTAGAAGGAAATTATGATGATCTTCTCTTACCAAGTCACCAGATTGCTGTGATAGCAATGGTTTAACACTCAGAAGCACGGTAGGAACCAAACCACTGAACACTTAGAACCAAACAGAAGCAGAGGTGATCATCTGACTCTCCTTGAGCACTGGATTCTTGCAGTCAAGTAGATCAGGGTGAAGTATTTGCTGCTGGAAATTTCAGTCCTTTAAACACATATTTTATAATGAGTCAACTACAGTAATTACAGTGTTTATAAGGAAATAGTCAAGGACGTAATGCTTCTTCACTCAGATTCTTAATCATTGTTTTTCATTAAGGAATATAAACAATACAAACTACAGGCCACTAGAAAAAAACAGTTTCAACTTATATGACGTCTCTGAGCTCCCCTTGAACTTACCTTGAAAATACATAGTTGCATTTGATGTTTGAAAGGCTACTGTGGTCAGCTCACTGTCTTCAGGCTTGCAGAGATTCCTGGTTTTCTAAATTTCCTAAATTTCATCCACCATGAGGCCCAGCATCCAGTCATTTGCTTTCATTGAGTGTATTAACATCTAACCTCCACTGCTCAAGAAAATATTTTCATCAGGAAAAAAACAGTTCTAAGGAGTATTTAAAATTACAGATAGTTTTGACTCATTGATTTAGTCCCATGTAATAGCTTTTCCAATTAAAATATTTTTCATATAAAACCTTAAATAAACTTTATTTTTCTTTAGCTTTCAAAATTCTTTAAAATGTGCCTTGTTGAACTTAATTGAGTACTTAATAATATTTTCAGCCACCCACAATTTATCATGCACAAAAACATGTTATATGAAAGTGATTTGGTAAGCTAAAAGGAAAGAATAATGATTTTCCCCCAAATGTACCGTAAATAGTGTCAAATGTGCAGTAAATGTTAACTTAAAACAGTCTGCAGTATTACAAGGCAATTCCTATACCACTCATGACATTATCAAAATAGCATTAAGTAAAGGAAGAATATAAATACTCTTTGGAGAAGGTGAGTGAAAAAGTGATGATATTACAATGTAAGAAAGGGGACAAAAAGACCTGAATTCCTCCTACATTGCAAGATGGAATGGGGAAGATTTTTAAACATTCCAGTTCCTAACAGCTGCCTGGGAATATCTTTAAGCAGCACAGTTACTACCAGTGAGCCTCACACATACTTTCTTACTGGGGAAAAAAAAGGAAAAGTGTAGTGGGAGTCTCTTATCATGCTAAAGAAAAATTAAAAAGCAGATAAAGAACCCAATAGCCAAAATCAAACACCTTTTCAGACTGAAGTTGGCTTGTGGGAAATGGAAGTGCTTGTGACAGTATTTTATTCGTACCTATCAAAGTAACACCATTGGTTTTTTTTACCCCAGGTGTGCTCCTGACATTGTGCTCAGCACACTGACACCACAGTGAAAAGGACAGTGCTGCTTTTCAGAAACAGGGTCAAAATTAATCAAAACTCAGACCTGTTGATTTTTTAAACAATTTTTAGCAGTGAGAGCATGCATATTAATTCGATGGTTACACTATTATTCCCACCTTATACAGTATGAATTACTGACAAGCTGGAACAGCTGTTATGAGGAAATGGTAAAACATTGTTATAAATTACATTTATCATGGACCTTTGACTTTTCAACCTCTCATGTGAGCATTTAGTCCAAATTTTGCTTTCCAATTCATTTCCCAGTCCTGCAGCTATCATTTGAAATCTGAGTCGTTTCAAGGGAAACCTTTTGAAAGTAAAACAGAAGAATCAGAAATGTCTTTCCCTACCCTGGCCCTCCACCTGCCCAAATTAGGTTGGTTGTTTTTTAAGGATAGTGGCCAAAAGCCCAAAAGATGCAAGCATCTTTGGACTAATAACCAATTTCCAACTTACACTGAACGTAAAATTAGTTATATCATTACTTTCTTAAGGGCTATTTCAGAAATTCTTTCAGAATTTTAGGACTATGTTAACAATAATACTTTCTTCATTTTTAAGCCTCTACAATTACAGTTACATTACCTGGAGACTTTTCTAAACATGGTAGTAAGTTATTTTTAAAACTAACTACATAACTCTGCAATATTACTAAACCATTTGTGTCTATACTGGGATGGACAGACACAGAACTCCTAATGGTTGGTGGGTCTAAGTACAGGCCAGTACTTCACATCCAGGCTTCTGGTCTCTAAAACAGGATATAATCTCTTTCTGTAGGAACAAATGAATGGAAACTATTATTTAGTCCTACTCCTGTTCCTTCTGTAAATACAGCTCTTGTCATTTGCATTGTCTTTCTCATTCTGAACTCCACACAAACAAATCAACTCTCAAAAATGATTTAGAGGATTTAAGTTTTTGATGTTTCCCCTTTTTGTCAGATTATTGAATAAGAACCACAGTTTTTATTTCAGTCCACCCAATTTGCTGAGAAAAAGAGTTGAGTAATAGTTCATATTTATTGATTTCAATATATTTGTGTGTTTCCCACTGGCATAGTTCACAAGATAACTTGGATTAATTAACACTACTGATGTGACATGAAACAATAGTCCTACATCAAGCCTTTCTATGTGAATTCACTCTGAGAGAGAACTTATGTATTTTCTATAGAGAGGAAGGAAGGGAATATCATCAGTCTTCTAGGAACTAAGTGTATATTGAGGATGTTTAGAAAATTTGTTGTGTAATAATCGTTTATAAGCAGTCTAAAGGTTAACTACTTACATACATTTCAGGGGCAGAAACGGATTAAAAGGCAAAAGTAAAAAAAAAAATTATCTTTGTTCAGTTAATTTTTATTTTATCTGTGCAACTCCATCCTACATCCTTACAAATTTATTCTTCATCTGCAAAAATATTGCAGTCATATTGCTCATTTTCCTGCAAGGCTGAGTCAAAGTATTTTGTGTTTGCCACAAGGGCCCACTTAGGGGACACTGCACAGACCAGCTGATGTGCAGTAACTGTTTTCAAAAGTTTTCAACTTAAAACAGAAGGCTTGGTTAAGCAGGATTCAAATTCTTAACAACATCAGCATTAAGAGATTCAATGAGTTGGTCAAGAAGAGCTCAGTTTTCTGAAACTGTTTCACTAACACCACCATGACCTTCATTCATGAAGAAAAAAGCCACATTTTGGTAAAAAACTTTTCTTCTTCCCAGTTTATATTTTTCTCATTTATATTTCATCACTTAAACAACAAAAAACCAAAACCTAACCAACCAAACAAACAAAAAAGGGAAAGCCAAAACCAACAAACAAAAAAGTTCTAGAATGTACAATTCATTAAATGATGATTTCTCCTCAGGCTCCAACACTGATCAGCAATGACTTACGATATCTAAAATGGGATGCCCTTTTTTGACTCAACCCACACATATTTTATGAAATCCTTTACAACATTAAAAACTGAATATCTCTGACTAAAGACTGCTTTAATCCCTCCACACAACTGGTGGGTGAAAGGTGTCAGTTCAGCAATAGGAAGTACAGAGCAGGCAGCTGAGCATATTGCCTAAGATTGATGCAATCCATCAAAATGTTAGAAGGATGACTGAAATATTTTTTTCCTGAGTGAGAGATATGGGCCTGAAAAGGATCTTGGAAATCTCAGTAGAAAAGAAAAGAATGAATAAACGCAGAAACCGTTTCTTTAAATTATTTAAATGCTGGAGTGCACCCAAACTATGAGCAGCATAATAGATAGATGGATCAATGATGTATTTTGGACCTATCAATAAGAGGACCTTTTAGAAATTCTGCCAAACTTTACCCGTTGGTGTCTGAGCATATCAATCATTCTCCTCATTGCTTGGGCTTTAAAATGTTAAAAAATGGCAAAAAGTTGCTGATTTATTCTTAATCCTTCCTCCATTGTAGAGCCACTTTTTGTTTCACCTTCCTTTCCAAGAGAAAAAGTAAATGTAGATTTTTGCCCATTTACCATTTTAAACTGAACTACATGACTTAGGTGGTGCCTTTGGAGGGGAAATAGTTAATTTGCAAAAGATAGAGAGAAAGAGGGAAAAAGAGAAGAGAAAATGCAAGAGCAAAGGAGGGAGGACTCTGCTTTACAAGTGACTGCAGCATTGTGTGAAAACAAAGTTACCAGCTTGGTTGTCTTCTTAGACATGTAGATACTCAAATAAAAACTTAATTTTTCAAATACCAAATTTGGATATAATTTATCTTGCAGCATATGACTAGGGACATCACTGAAGAATGAACTAATAGGTTCTGAATTTGTGATGAAAATCTTAGCTTATTAGCCAAGAACAGAAACCAGAACAGAAACATATTTAACACATCTGTAAATCAGGGTGACACATGCAATCATTGAATCCATTCCAGTTCACTGAGTGCCAGCTTGGTTCTAGCTATTCTTTGTACTAATTGCTTATTTACTCTCTAATCTAATTTCTTTCCCTATTTAAAGCTGTGGGATGGTCAAACAGCAACTTATCCAAGCTTTGAACAAAGTCCAAAATTATTATTGATCAAAAGGTTCTCATAATACTTAATAATCTTCAATAGGTAAACAATAGAGCCACAATATTTTCTAGCATAATACTTCACTAGATAGATCAAATTAAAAAACCCAAGGTGAAAGAGGAGCACTTAGGCTAAATGTTATTGCATGATCACAGCCTTTATTTAAAAAAAGGTCTTTGCTATTAATCATCCTTTGTTCTGCAAACTCCAAAGCATCTGCTCTCCCACTCAGATGTGTCAAGCTATCTAAATCAGTTAGATAATAACTATTTCTAGGCACTTTTAAAATTACTGTAAATTAATGGAAGATACTCTATACCTGATATACTTGAAATATCATAAACACTTGTTCCACAATAAAGAGACTTTTAGTTTATCCTACTTTAAACTAGGTTTTTCAGAGGCTAAGTAGATATACCTGATATTGTTATCTTCTAGATTTTTTCTGAGTATTTCTAATTTTTTGTGGTCTAATTTTTGGGTGGAAATAAGGAAGCATTCATCTGGTCAAGTTAATCCTTAATGAGTCAGATCCTTAGTATAGCTCACACAAATAAATAGAATTAAACTGCCTTACACCCTGTAAGAATCTGACCAGAGACTCTGAGATAGCAACTCTGAATCAGCACCAGTAAATTTGCAGGGGTACGAAATACACAGCTAAGGAGAAATTGGTGGCTATTTCCATCTGGCTGAACAGGTCTCTAATAAAGCTGTTTTTTCAGTATTAGTTTCATGTTTCCCTCTCACTGCAGGTTGTCCACTGATTATATGTTTCTTTCCAAATATTGAACGAACTGCTGGAATTTAGTCAGATGCTTGATGTATTTGCTGGTCCAGCAAAATGAGCTGAATATAATCAGCACAGAACTCTCTTTTGCTTTACATTTTCATTGCTCAAAGGCCCTTCAGCTAGAAAGGTGGCTTGCTATCTATTTAGCTTTGATTTCTTTTCTTTGGGGTTGGACTGACATTTTTTTCTGCCTGACTGGAAAAGGATGCATTGAGGCTTATTCCTGAAAGCAGAGGATATGCACATTACAGCAAAGCTCTTAAATACAGAGCAAGAAAGAACATTCCAGGTGCAGAATAAAGGGCACAGTAGGAAGGAGCTATAAGCAGATCTTATAGGATCATTTCTTTTCCTACTCCATGTAATGTTAAAAATTGTTCTGCTGGCAGTTTGTCAGAGGGCACGTTGGGATGATGTGTTCTCAAAAGAACTTAGAAAAATAAAAGGTCTGTTTCACAACAATTTCGTTTGGCAGATGTAATTTGAAGTCTCTGCATGTGAGAGGCTTGGTCTAAGGATAAGAAAGAAATGCTGTCAGTCAGCATAGTGCCTGGCAGACAATAATAATTTTTCATTTCTTCTCTTTATAATAAATAAGAATACAAAACACAGACACACATTTTGATTTTCTCAAGGACCTACTGCATTATCAGCAATGCATCCATGATTCCAGATATGGCTCCAAAGCCAGAAGGCATTACCAGGAGCATTCTCATTATTTTATTTCTGGCTTTTCTGTGGGTAGGACATAGTAGGGGATCCATTTCACATGCAAAGAAAATGTGATTCTATGGTAACTGAGACTAAGCCAAGAGTCAACCAACCTTATAACAAACAGTGCTTATTGTTTTATTTGCCAGATGCATGAAATTCTTGTTTTGAAGTCTCCAGAGATACAGAAAAGTGATTAATTTGGTGGTGTGGTTTAACCCTACTTGACAACTAACGCCACTCAGTCCCGAACACCTCCTACACGGCAGGATGAGGGAGACAATCAAAAAAGTAAAAGTGGGGGGATATCATCGGTTCTCAACCCATAAAGGCCATGTAACGGGACAGAAAAGGAACAAAATAATAATAACGGTGATAAAAGAAATTAAAATATATAAAAGTGATGCCCAGTGCAATTGCTCACCTCTCACTGACCAATGTATAGCCAGTTCCCTGGCTTTTCCTCCCCCCTCTTTAAATACTGGGTCTGATGTCCTGTGATTTGCAATATCCCTTTGGTCATTGGGGTCAGCTGTCCTGGCTGTTCCCTTCCCAACTTCTTCTGCACCTCCAGCCTTCTCGCTGGCAAGGCATGAGAAGCTGAAGAGTCCTTGACTTAGTATAAACATTACTTAGCAACAACTAAAACATCAGTGTGTAATCGGCATGATTCTCATACCAAAACCAAACCACGACACTACACCAGCCACCAGGAAGGAAATTAATGCTATCCCAGACAAAAGCAAGACATTTGCTTTCTTGAAAGAGAACATGTTGATAGGAATTACTTATCAGTACATAAGAAATGCTTTATCTGTCACAATAGCAATGACACATTAGTGGTAGATTCCACTTTCTATGTCAAAATTAGGAGACATTATACTTCTGCCAGACAAGAGATCAATAGCATTGTGAAAAGACTTAGACCAGTTCTATCTATGCAAACAGTCAATGTCCCTGCTTTACTTTCACCAGGTATGTCTTTAGCTGCAACACGTTTGTAACATCATAATGCTTCAAACTGAAGTAGATAAAGTGTTTACAGAGGTTATGGCATCCGTTTTAGGGAAGTAGAAGTAATAGCCAATTCAGGGAACACTATTTTGAACAACTATTCAACTACTGAACAAATGAAATTACTGCATGTTACCAGCTAAGGACAATTACTAAGTATTATGTTTTATTCATGTAATTTACTGATGTCTTTGACCAGTCTGACATTATGAAGATTGAGTCAGTCAGAATTTATAGACAACAAGCAGAGTCAATGACAACTTGCCTCGTTAAGAAGAAATGTTGGATCACTAAAGAAATATGTTTAGTCATTTGCCTGTCAAATCCTGGTTTTAAAAATTGCTATGAGCTGATTTCTCCTCCTGAGTGTATATGCTTGACATTTATTGTGGTCTTCCTGCCTTCCACCTCTGCCTGGAGTTGGTAGCGTGATGGAAATATCAGCTGCTGTATGTTTTGTGTATGGAGTCCTGGTGATCTTAAGAATGTGCAACCATATGAAAGCACACAGACTCATCTCTGATCTAAAGCATCACACCCTGATAAAGAAATTCACTGAAATTCAGTGATTGAAATTAAATACCCGAAGCAGCTTCCTTGATAACCATTATTATGGAAAGGGTTTCAGGTCAAGAAAGCAATCAGGGATTCAGATATTTTAGATATAAAGAGGTCAGAGAAGGGCCATTATCCTTTGAATATATTTGGGGATGTTGCAGGGAACCCATTTTAAGTCAATACACAGATGTCAGAATAATTTTGGTTTGGGCATCAAATAGCTTAGTCATAAGAACTGCAAAAACAAGGATCACCTCCTCTCATGCATTTTATATCTTCTTTACTCCCCAAAATGTGGAAGTTCTTTCTGCCAGGAGAGAACTTTCTGACATCACAAATTATTAGACAGTATCATTTCAGTGCATGCCTCATATTGGAAAACATTCCAGCTGGCATGAAAAAAATGGTTACAAACACAAGTATCTCCAGATCTTGAAATAAGATAAATCTATAAACAAGAGATAATAAGTCAAATATACTGACTAAAAATAAAGGAGGCTTCTGCAGAGTAAAAACAACAATGCCATAGTTGTCTGTGTCAGGTCCTATATCAGAACACCTCATCTGATAAATTTATCTTCACACTTTAGCTCCAGCTAAAATTGGAGATAAAGAAAACAAACGATTCATGACCATACAACAGCATGTCTTGTCTACCCACATGGAAAGCTTTTTATAGAATCAGGCCTCATTTTCCTTCACAACTGTAATAACTGACATTTAAAGGCATATACAGTATATAACTAATATAGATTAGATTTGTTTCTGTGTATATATGTATATACATCATGTGTGTGTTCATATGTCATGAGCTATAATAATCAGGTACATATCTGTTAATGTATGTTAATGGCTATGAAACCCTCGTATAGTCTACAGTCAGTTTAGCTATGTGGACAATTTTAATAGACACATTACTTTAGAAAAATCCTTTACCATCTGTTCTGCCCTCTAATTACAAACGCAACAAGAATCTAATTCACAATTGCATAATTAAAAAGACATAAGGAATTTAATGCATGTCTCTGATCCCCTTTAATGTAGCTTGCATCTGTTACGTTTTCCTCTTGCTTTGGGGACCCCCCACCCCCAAAAAAAAAAAAAAAAAACACAGAAAACTACTTTCTCTTAAATTCTCCCCATTTGTGTTAGTTCCATAAGAGGCATTGTTCATATAAGTAAGATTACTGAACATATGTGGAATGCATCTGAACACAAGTGCCTGCCTGTCCCCTATAAGCTATTCTTATATAAGCACTTACAGAAAACCATAAACAATCCCTCCAGGTGCCTGGCACTATGGATAGACAAAGTGCTGTCAGACCTTCACGAATCAAGAGCAATTGAATTTTTAAATCTGGGCCAGCTTCCATGTAGTCTAATAAAACAAGGCACTGAATGTCCTTAGCTGCTTCAAGAGAATAATTGATTTAAGAGAATGAAAGTGAAAATAAGCGAGAAAGTGGAAAATAAGGAGATACAGTCCAGGTAAGGCAATTCAAAATAAACATGCAAAGAGTACTTTATACAGTGTATCCAGTGGAAAAGGTTGAAAAAAAAATCAAGCACACAATACAGGGGTTTCTATGGATAATGTCACTATAGCAACTCACCCACATAATAAATTCAGTATTTTTATTATGCTCCTTCTAAAACATAAATGCTGATATAATAAAGAAGAGATGTAAAAAGGAAATTAGGGGAGATAAAACAGGGCAAATATGAAGTCATTAACTTATAACTGGTATAGGTCCCCTAAATTACAGTTTTATTCTTAAAGGGAATTTTTTATCATGAGAAACAAGCTAAATAATAATTCATTAGCAATATTGAATTTATAACATATGGAGGATCTTTCTTAGCTATGCTTCTGCAGTGGATCTAGTTTGGACCATATGCAACTTTATAGGAGATTGAAACAGAAGTTTCTGATAAAATTTTAAAAGGAACTGCAATACACAATGTACAGATCAGTTTTGAAAGTTTGGCTATTTAACTAGATGCCTAAAAGTAAAGCCAAAGACTTGTGGAAAATTAATCTCAGTTAACGGTGCAAAAAACCTTTCAAAATTTTAGCTTTTGTTCAAGCTAACCTCATTCTCTCTTTGGATTTATGATGCAGTAGAAATAGTAAACCTGCAGATATGTGCACGGAAGAGCACACTTTGAGATCTGTCTCAACAGCTGTGGTTATCTATGGATCTTCCCCATCCCAGGCTGCAGTCATGAACACACAGCCAACCTGTCCAAACCTTACCCTACTCCTGTAAGGCTGGGCATGGAAGCTTCAAATGTTCAAGTTCATCCATTTTGGCACTGCCTTGTATGGTCCCTCAGCCTTTCCATGGAACAGGACACAAAGCCCAGAGCAATGAAACCCAGTTCTTCTATCTCAAAGCAGGAAGACAGCTAAGTTTGTTGGCTTTACCATCCTCTCCAAATTTATCTCATTGGAAGATAAATTGACCTATAGGTGAAGATCATGTTTAAAGCACCAGCAGATTTCCTAAGCTATCATAATTAATTCTTGACGGACAAATTTAGTGAGATAAAAGCACGGGACACACATCGGCACTCGATAACCAGCTCTCCCCACTTTTCTTATTCCTGCATTGAATAGCATCACCAAAAGAAAACTAAGATTGCAGATGTATTGAGAGCAAGGTCTATAATTTTCCTAGGATAGCAGTTTGTAGCATGCAATTCCACAGAGGTAAAGAACAAAATATTTCTGCATGTCTCTGGTGAAATCTGTTTCCTTGTAAACATTATGTGCTAAAATGCTTCAATGCGGTCACAAAAAAAAAAAAAAAAAAAGAAAGAAAAAAAAAGAAGCACACCTAGATTAAACAAAAGCTCACAAAGCTTAGACATTACAGAAAAGCCAAAATACCAGCAGGTGTTCCTCCTCACTTTGTACTCTAGCCCAGTAAAATAAACTACCACACCACATGGAGAAAGTGTGAGTCACTGAACATTGTAAATTTTCCTAATGTATCACAGCTACAGAAACACCTGTGCTAAACACAGTAACATTGTGCTAATCCTCTGTGAATATTTCAACAGCCCTCCAGTGTTTTCTTTCCTTACCAGCATGCTGGGGTGGTCAGTGTTTTTCTTTCTCTTCCTCTCCACACGCTCCCAACGCTTCCAGGTTTGAACTCAGCTGGGGTTCTTGGCCATTGCCCGGCCCCTGCGGATCTTCCGGCCGGCAGCTTCCCCAGGCATGTCAGCCAGCCCGCTCAAGGACAAGCCTTTGGCACCCGAGGAGCCAGGCCCAAACATCCTTCATGGTCAGCACGAGACAAAACCATTTTGCTGCTTCAGCTTCAGCCCAGCCAGACACGGGCCTGCCCTGCGGGCGCCATTTTCTTCCGCCCTTTTGTTTCATCGTATAAGAAAAGATGTTACAACTTGGCTGGATGACAATCCTACAGCTTTAATAACTAGATTTGTTGAAGAGCAGCCATCCCGGGTGCAGTCCCAGTACAGTCTTGCTTCACCCAAACCCGTGGATCTGTGTCCACCCACCATGGAGACCCTCAGGTGCAGCCCCATCTGCCTGTGGGCTCCTCTGGGGCTGCCCCGTGAGGGAGCGAGGAGGGCTCGGGGCAACCTCTGGAACCTGCTGGAGCAGCCGACCCCAAAACTCTCCCTCCACACACCCAGCTCAGGTCCAGGGAGGGAGGGAGGGTGACAGTGAACCTCACCTGTGTGTCATCATCATTTCCAGGGAAAGCTGAGGGGGGAAAGCCTGCCTGGTGTGAGTCCAGCAGCTCCTGTGCGGGCGTGAGGGAGAGGAACGAGCTGTGGGGCCCCAGCAGCGTCCCCTGCCCATCTTCTATGAATTCACTTGTCTGTTTGGTAACAGGCACGGGCTGGGATTGCCATGACGAGTCATTTAAACCTCATATTCAGGATTTAAGAAAATTTGAAGCACTAGAGATTAGGACAGGCTTTGAACTTGGAGGGCAAAGACAGTTTTGGCTGATTTGGATTAATGGGTTCTACCCAGGCGGCACCAGCCCCTCACCTCACAAACACCACTGATCCTGGGGCAATAAACTGGTGCAGGTCAATAATCCTAATGACCCAGTACATCTGAAGGGGCACAGTAGAGAGAGAGAAATTAAAAGGATATCCAGACTAAGGACTGTGATGCGACTTATTGCACCACTGACAGGCTGAGTGCTGAGAACGAGCCAGGGAGCCAAAAGCTGATTTCCCATAGCTCCTGAACTTCACAGTTTGCATGGCAGTTCTCTTCTAAATTCAAGCTTTTCATCAAGGAGAGCTATGGTTTACATCAGTCCACAAAATAAACCAAAGCCAAAAAACCTCAGAAGTTCAGCACTTGCAGAATTGATTGCTCCTCATTCTTGTGCAGAGTTAATTAAAAGACTGTCCTGTCTCCCTGCCTGGAGCTCTTGAGATTCATTCCCCACCTTGCTCCAGCACCCTCACAAGCCCAACCTTATATACTGACCACTGAGCACCATACACAACAAGGAAGAGATTTCTGACCTGCACAGCCAAAATATATCAAGAAACTTGGGAATTTTTGAGTTAAAAAACCCGTAAAGATGGCACAATCTAGTATCCATATTCTTTGCTCATTATTTTCAGTTAAATTTTTAAGAAAGTGGGATATTTGGAAGACATTAACACATTTACTGATACTAAAATTGAAATTGCAGTTGAAAAAAAATATTCCACACCGAAAAATGTTTTTCTTTTGGGAAAGTAGATAAATTTTAACTCTATTAAACACTATATAGATATTAAATGGTATCTTTTACCAGTGAACTAAGAGAGAAGAAGAGGTCAAGAGCTACCAAGTATAGATATTAAATGAATAATTCACAAATGCCTCTTTTATAATTGTTAACTGTGTGGATTCTACTTTTTCATTAATAAGTTGTCTGTAAGATAGCAGAATATAACTAGAAAGTAAATCTTACCTTACCAATGAAGTTTACTCCTCCTTCACACACAAAATGGAGAAAATTGTCCTGTTGCTTTCTGTAAAATATACTTTCCATAAAACCCAACTTAGCAGGTATTGACTGTATAAAAAAATAAAAAAAGGGAGCACAACTTCTGTCCTATGCACAGAAACCATGGCTAGAATTAATAACCACATAACCCTATGGTGGCCTTTACAGTCATCTTTATGATTTTTTTGAGCTTACCTGCAGTGCATTCATGGGTCTGCAGTTATTTTGAGCTCACCACAAAATCTCAGGGGATGGTCTGCATGTTACAACACTTGTTTTGTCACCTTACTCTGGACTGGGAGCATCCCACCCTCTAGAGAGGTGCATTCCCTTCCTGTGCAAAGTGAGGCAGACAACATGGAAGCATTTGGGAGTGGCCCACCTTGGAATCATTTGTTATGAGGTGATAAGAGTATCTCATCACTCTTATGGGAGAGAGTGGTCCACATTTCCCCCAGCAGACCTGACAGTTCAGAATCTCTACAATTGCACTCATCTCATTTTCTTGATTTATGGAGAGAAGCTGACTCCTTCTGTCATGTTCTGACAGACATAGAAAGCAGCTACTATGCCAAGAATGGATTTTGATTAAATAAGTAATTCTTTTATATTCCATTGTAACTCTTACCAAGGCAAAGTGAACCTTTTAAAAGATGTTAATACGTGCCATAAATTAGGCAAAAATTCATTTTAACCTCTACCATAGTTGATATTTTAGTGGATTTACAAGACTCCATGAGGTTACTCCTGAGTATTCTTTATTCCAAGTGGAACTCATCTATGTCCCAAAACCAGAGATGAAATCTGGTTTATCACCCATAGGTGTTTAATAATTCTGCTTCATTGTCTGCTTTCTATTCTTGTCATGTCAGCAGCATAAAAATTACTTGCTAATGGCAAAACCAGTTGAGAATTCAACTTTCTGCTGTCATCAGTGGCTTGATTTATCTTCTATCATCTCAGTGAAATCTCCAATTAAAGTTCATATTTCTATCCTTATCTTCTAGCCTACCCAGGTTCTTGAAATAAGTCTTGCAGGCAGATTTCTCACTGGAGATTGAGAGAGTAAAAAGGCTCATCAGAAAACCATTGCCCTGAGTGTAAACACATGCTCTGTATGCACTTCTAGAAAAAGGCAGTCTGGAAAAGTTTTATTTTACTCGATCAAGCTTTAGTAATTCTTCTAGAATTTGTTGTGCTTTTATAAGTAGACACATTCAAGAGTCCCCTTGCATGCCTCACCTCCATGGAGTCCCAGAAACTACATTTTCTTTCCTCTTAGTCCTTATGCAACAAAACAATGTGACAGATGCTCTCTTAAGCTTCTTGTCAGGTTCTGAAACTTGGATTTGCCTGACTCAACCCCCAAACCATTTGTTTCCCTTTGCACTACTGTTTCAGAAAATAAAATGGTATAGTGTAGAAAACTTTACTGGAGGAAATTAGATATTCTGTTGTCAAAAATCATATGTTGTAAACCCCTGTCTGGGTGAAGCAGTTTGGGTCAACCACTGTGCAGCACCTTATTAGTGCATTATTTTGAGATTAACTTCTTAAAATGGCAAAGAGGAAATTCTAAAATCCTTCTGCTTGTGGATGTTTCTGATGCTTCAGAAGTTGCTCTGAAAGAACAATCCCTATTCAAAGACTCCTTTCAAAGGGCTCAACTTCAGATTTAGTCCTTAAATTCATGTTTCAGACTGCAAGGCAAAAGAGTGGCAACTAATCAATCGCACATTTGCCATTTGCAAAGACTTTGTTTTCCAAGATAATTAGAGTTCTTCAGGAGCTGACCAAAGGTTTTGATAAAAAGAATCAATAAATCTACTGCTACTGTTGATGCAGATTTGACTTGCAACTTAACTTTGCTAAGGTTATGTCTCAATGAACTAGAAGCAGAAAAAATATGACAAGCTCAGGCTTCCCAGGTCTTATCAAAACCTGTAACATTTAACTATTCTTTTGTGTTATGTAGTTTTACTAAAATCTTCTGGAAAAAAAAAAAAAAGTTAAAAAATCAAAGGAATAACTACTTCAAGTCAAATTAGGCTTCATTTAATCTCATGGCCTCTCTCCATTAATATTCTATACTAGATGCTTCAGCAAGCCACCCAAGAACCAGGGAGGAGCAACAGTCCAGCCTTAGGAGATTGCTCTGTAACCTCTTCAGTAGTGCACACAAACACATCCTGTAAATGAACTGGAGGCCATAGAGTACAAACATGATTTATTTTCCTTTGCGGTGCTACTTTGTGGAACTCTAATGCAATACGGAGTATGAAAAAATACTTTTTAAGACTATCTTTGTAATATCTTTCAGGTACCACTACAACAAAAATGGCTAGTTGTTGTTTGGTTGGTTGGTTGGTTTTTCCTAATATGCCTTAACCAAATCAGCATTAAGTTTCTTGGAAAGACACTAAATTATTTTGTTGGGCTCCAACATGTAGCTAACATGATTTTCTAAAAAAAAAAAAAAAAAGATAGAAAACAAAATGTTAAACGAAGCTCTTGTGCCACAGTCTTACCACTGATAGACTGCATTGGAGTTCTTAACAAATGTAAAACATCAAGGTAATTTAGAACCTCAGACTACAACCACTTTTCTCAATAGAGTTGGAAGAAGGATGGTGAAGTGAGCACAAGTTCAGCATTCCAAAGGATTTCAGCTTCAGTAAGATTGATGGAAGACAGATATAAATCTTCTGTAACACCTTTGTAGCAAATTGTGCACCTCTTCCCCTAGAAGGTTTCCTTTCTCTGCATGTGGACTACAGTCCATCTCTGGTTTTGTCACTTCACTCTCAGCTGATTACAGTCACTGGAATCATCTAAGCTCACTCTCATTTTTACAACAGCACAGTGGTGGATGTGACCATTGTTAACACTCCTCCAGCCATCCAGCACATTTACCATCACCACCATGTTGCACAGTGGTGATCTCTTGCTACCCACACAGAGACCTTTGAGAACATCTGAAACACCCCCATGTGTGTGGGACTGAACTGGTTTCAAGTTCAACCAATAAAACTAGATCAACTTGATAAATAAATTAGTTAAATAACTCAGCATCAAAGCAATGCACACATAGATTCTTCAACAGATAAGATAAGAAATGCTAAATACTCCATGGCAGTAAGCTCTATTGATATTTAAGATAATTCGGACAAACAATTTAAATGAAATAAAACCCAATTCTTTGCTTAAAAGAATTATGGAGAGTAGTTTATTATACAAGGCATTATTTTTCCAAGCTTTAGTCATGTTTAAGAAATTGACTTTTATAGGATTTTGCAGGGGAAAGCATATTTTATTTTATTATTCTTTAAGGATGTTTTTTGTGGACCACCTTAAAAAAAGTCAAAGCCTCACATTACTTATGTAAATTTAATGTCCTCACTTAAACACTGGAAGAAATTTTGTGGTAATAAGACACAGTGGGGCATTTTAGAGACACTATTCTACTTGCTTTTTTTTTTAAGTCCTTACTGTAAAAACTCAGAGATTATTTCTTCCCTCTTTTTTCTTCTCTGTGGAGACATTGATGCTTTGTCCTGGTTTTGGGAGTAATGACAGCAGAATTATACAACCCTTTCACCACCTCAATTTCCCTAGAATTAAGGAATGGGATAGCACTGCAGCATTCCCAAAGCAGGTCAGTAGTGAGGAGTTGAGCTTTTGGCTGTCACTAATTCAGAGATGAAGCCCCGATGCCACAATAAAGAAGCTTCATTTTCAACAACAGCAACTGCCACATAAATGAGTTTAAAATTTGTGCTATGATACCTTTCAAGTCATCAATATCAGTGCCAAAAATCTTTTGGGTTTAAATTGCATGTCACGTATTTAATCTACATAGCATGTGGAAACAAAAAAAAAAAAATCTATGATACCTTGATTTCTCCCTGGGGAAAGGCACAGAAATTTTAGCATGGTAAAACTGCAGGTGGCCATATGTTGAACATTAGATTTCCAGAGCCGGAAAAATCTACATTCCAGAATGAACTGAGAATCAATATATATATTAAAATTTTTAGAGAGGACTGTTACATTCTTATTCTCAATGGACGTGTTAGTTGAACTTGTGACTTTAAGTACCCCTCTGGTAAAAACATTGCTTTGCAGTTTGAAAGCACTGCAAACATGGCACATGTTGTGGATGTTAAGCCTGGCTTTTTTGAGATGTGGTATCACTGTTTGTTTTTTTTTTTAAAAAAACCTGTCCTTTCATTGAAGTTCTTTGTTTTTGAATACTCCTTATATATCACAGTAAATTTTAGTGTACACAAATAGTACAAATGGAGCTACAAATGCATAACTGTTTGCAGAATTAGGGCCTATTTTTATTCTTTCTATTTTACTGCTCGTGGTGAGATGTGCATCATGCTAAATCATGTTATGAGCATTTTATACAGCAAAAAGAGGCACTTAAACTTTAGCACATTAAATACTGAAGTAAGGATAAATGGAAAATTATTTCTGTTTTCTTGTGTTTCTCCTTTTGATTCTCTGGTCCTACTGAGTGTTTTAACAGCAGATCATCAAATATTCATTTATTGGAAAATTCAAGAGTTTTAAAAATACATTTTTTTTTTTGTAAAAATAATACTGAGCATCAGCAGCATGAATTCATTATTTCTCCTCAGTTTAAAATACAGCATTACCTTATATGAATGACAACACGAATTCCAGGTGAAATTTTGTTTATGTTGCACCTGTCAAAAGTTAATGTATAGACATGTTCTAATTCTACCTGCTTATGAGATTTTCATGTGTTTTTCTCATCTTTCTGACACAGAGTGATAATGGATTTTTGAGACATTTTAGATCCTTAAATATACACAAAGTAAGGCGGGGGGCAGTTAATGTGGTCCATTTACATCAACTACAGTACAAAGAACAGAAATGAATCATGGAGTCACAGTGAAATAAGGCATATTATTTAGTAGAAATGATGCACCCATGCCAACAGAGATAATTATACTATAACTTAAAACATCTATGTACATAGCTCCTGCCACTGCTCTAAGTCCAACAAATCACATTAAGATTTATGACAAGATAAAAACCTTAATTATATGAAGATGAATTAATTTTAATATGCTTGGCTTCCTTTATATGGTTCTTAAAAGTAACCAAATGTTACACTTTTAAACATAGCCTGAGAACCATTTTGAATTTATCCACAACCAGTCTTTTGGCAAACAACATAAGTTTGATTTTGCTCAATTATATTCACACATTGTATATCTCAATGCGGTATAATTGCATAACATTAAGACTTTCCAATGGAATACATCAGGTAATGATTTACAAATTGGATCAAAACAGAAAAAATTCTATGTTGGTGACCTTATTCAGTCATGTTTCAAACTCAAGTATGGTTCCATTGTCAGTTCTAGGCTTACCATAATGAATCAGAATGATTTGTCCTGGAAAAATCCTCTCCTCAGGTTGAACACATGCAGTATAGTAGCAGAAATAAATATTTTTGCAAGCCAACTCTGTATATGATATTCCATTACATTAAGAGACTTCCTGATATAATCAGCAAACAGACAACAAAGATTGATTAATCAATAAGTGGGCATGGCCTTATTACAGTGAACAAATTAGACAACTCAGGATATATTGCTTTACAGGCAAGATTTCTTCTTTACAAATATTCTCCATAATTGATTGTAGTGACCTTTTGGCAATACTGAAAAACATCCTCAATTAATAGGCTTCTTTTGCAAAAGAGATCACAGTGGGGAGAACTATGCAGCTTGCACAGTCAGATTCCAGAGAAAAGGAGGAAAATGTTTTTTAAATCTGCTCAGTGGGAAGCAGATGAGAGCTTTACTTTCCAAAGCAGTATTTGTTTAATAAAAGCAATATAAAGACAATTTAGCACTGATACAGTATTTCTAGAGCCACATCACCAGCTGAGTTCAAATCTATCGGTCCCTTTTGTTGTGAAAGTGCGTAGGAGTCACCTACAATTGTTAAATGCAGATCTGAAGTCCTTTTGTAACAAACACACTAACCTGGACTCTTTGTATATAATGCTCATTATGTATCAAAACTACTTATACGGAGCAAATGAGAAGAGAAATAAGAACGTATGGCAATAATGGCTTAAATCTCACATACAGTCCCAAGACAAACAACAAAACTGCTTCTCTTCTCCATCCTAGTCTTGTTTGGTGGAGAAGATACCCAAAAGCTACATTTAAAGAAGTTTTCACTGGCAACTGTACTTAAGTCTGCAACAAACTCACGGATCACATTAATAGATCTCCTGTTTCAAAGCCTCCCAGTTGCTCCTCCATACCTCATCTTTCCAGATTACAAAAATGTTCAGAGTTTTAAAAAATGCACAATCATATCAATTTCATGCCAAGACTGGAGGGGCAAGAGCTGAGGTGACTTGCTTACAGAAAATGGATCCAAAGTGTTCATGTTTTTCATAGTACACTTTTTTCATGAAAAGGGTAGGCCTTTTAAAACAAATACGGAAACTGGTAAAGATTTGGGTATTCAAGTCTGATTTGAAAGGTGAGATCTGGCAAATAAAAAAGAAGAAAGATTGGAAATAGCAAATTAAAAGAAATAGGACTTTTGTTCAAATGAGAAACATGGGAATGAAAACGATGTAAAAATTCCCCCTGCTTTGGACTGGGAAAAAGGGGAAAGAAAAATAGCGGGATTAATGGTGTAGTTTTAGGGGAACGAGTATAATATTTATCTTCAAAAAACAGACCATCCAGGAAAAAACTGTATCCTCCCTCCCACCCTTCAGCATAGTTTTCCTCTCCATTTAAAGGGTCAGACTCTTGCTGTATGTTAACGCTGGACTAGCTGCCTTTTGGGGTATGGAGGAGGTTTTGCAGTTTTCATCCTTTTTTTAACTCAAGCTGACGAGAGGAAGCAGCATTTTTACATGAAGTCAGAGTAAGGAAAGATCATCTCCTTGGGAGAAACTGCTGTCAGCTAACCCAGGAAGCTTCAAATAAATTTGCAGACCAGTTAAAGACAAACAGGAGGACAAAAGATAGGATTTGAGCTCAGACAGTACTCTGTCCCACATGCTACCCACATGAGCGTTGTGGTGCCAAGCTGGCCTGAGAGCTGAATGAAACTATTTTCTCTCCCAGACTGGTTAACGTATGCAACAAAAAAGCTGAGTTCATTTCCTAGTGAAAGAAATAAGGTTTGCCCTTCCCACTCAGCAAACCTTCTTTTGATGGCCTTGTGTGGAGCTGTCTATTTTTATTAGTTTACTGGCTATAAACATTTCAGTGTGCAATGTCCTGAAGGAGAGAGTGTGTCTGTAAACTTTTCTTTCCTTCTTTTCCTCTTTATGAATTAAAACTAATTAGACTTGATTTTAGTCCTCTCTTTTGTGAGATTCAAGCCCACTGTTTTTGTGTGGTAGCTTCTGGCTACACTGTGATCAAGTGTCACAAAAATACTGTGAAGTCCATAAGCTGTTAATTTAAGCAACCTTTTGTTTCCTGCCCACCCTCCACCATCACCACTCTTCCCGTCTCATTTCAAGAATTTATATTTAAAAAGGATGATTGTGATTAGTCAGGATTCCATTACAACAACTCACTGAAACCTTGCACAGATTTTCAGGCACAGCATTTGTATAAACTGGCCTAACAAAACAAAACAAAAAAAAATTCACAACGTTTGTGCATTCTCAGTGTAACATGACCCTTTCCGTTCTGTATATTAGCAGAGAACAGTTCTTACAGAGCACTAGTAGAAGTCAAAATAGTATAATATAAATTTACAGTTACAGACTCCACTACACGCTGCTTTGTCAGCCCTTGTCACATTTCATTGATATCCACGAGATCCACTTGGAAGTTCAGTGCTAAGTGAAAGAGTGTTCTCACCATTTCTTTTCCCTGTCCCATCCACCACAGAATTGCTGAGTGTCTGCTGAGCAGACACTTCAAGCCAGGCTGATGCATCTACACCATCTATCACCTTCTAAGGCTGACACATTGAATCCATTGTTCCTTCCCTTTCCTATGAATGGAGTAAACTGGGCAATGACCGAAGAAGCAAAGATGCATTACAGCCCACAAAGCTGCCTGGAAGTGTTTGCACAATCAAGGCAGTGGTGCAGAGAAGCAATTCCTAAAAAAAACCATACAGTTTCATAAAATTCAAGAGAACCTTCAGATGCAAGGTAGTGCAGAACAGTGACTGCCACAGGATACAACGTGCACTGTAAGCTCTAGGATTTGGATTAATAGTATAACCCTCTGAATTTGTGGATAATTGTCACTGTACACATAATCCATACCTCCAGTTTTCACAGAGCAGCACCACGTGAGCTAATCTTCTATTCAGCACAACAATCCATGCCAACTGGCACACATCAGAGCTCTTTAGAAGCACGGATGTGCACATCTTCCTCTCCTACACAAACACAGAAACCTTGTACCGAATGTCAAATAATTCTAGTCAGGTTATTCACTGAAATAGCGCCAGTTATATTCAATTATCTTTAAGGTAATCTGTGCTTCCAGGCAAATCAGAAGACCTTCTGACAAATCAAGATTAATTTTAAATAGCAGTGACACAAATACACCTGGTTATACAATGTTCTCAGACTTATTTTACTCTACATTTTGGTAATTACTTATCTGAGATTATTGAGTCAGAAAGGCCTTCTCTGACCCCACTGTAGAGTTTTTGCTGGCATAGCTATTTTGTTAAAGAGCCTGATTTATTCCCTTTCAGGTTTGGAAATGTAGACTTGGCTCCAATTTCAACATCTCATTACTACATAAAGTGAAAACTGAAAATGAGGGCCTGTTTACCTGGAAGTGTCTACCTTTGGTTTCACCTCTTCTTTCAAGGATGTGACAAACACTGAACACAAGGCAGATATTCAGTTCTGATGTACAATGGAAGGTTTACTTGAGTTCACTGGCTTTAGTGAAGTGCTGCCAACATATATTATGATATCTTGGTTCACTGTGTTAAGTACCACACTGGAATTATGCTTAAATTCAATATTTCTAGAAAGATATCTGCTACATGAAGGTAAATACTTAATTTGATAAGCATGCTTGTTTTCCTTCATACAATGATTCTGTGAGAATTTGTAAAACTATGGATGTCAAGCAGATCCGTAATGATTATTATCAACAAAAGTTGTGGTAAAGATGCAAAATGAACTTTTCATCCTAAGGGAAAGATTTTCTTACTAGTAATTTATTATTATTATATCACCAGAGGAAATAGCTTAAATTGAAGGAAAAGATATATAATATCTTCAGGGATCACACCTCATATATATTGTCTGATTAATAAAGGTCTGTTTTTCAAGACTAGTTCTAAAAAGAATTTAAACAAAGCTAAAGAAGGTATTTAAAGATGGAATACCAAAGTTTCTTTTTCAGCAGAGCTTTCCTGATCCCAGATATCACAGTGTTACAATTATCTGTCTTGCTTTGCTGGATATGTTTCTTCAAGGTGAAAAGTCTGGATACTTTTTGCAAGGCCAGCATTTTCATTGCCAGCTCATGTGCATCCTGAACACACAGGTCACCATGCCTGTGTTTGCCTCTGCAAAGACAGGAAAAGCCACCCCAGGGACTTCTGGACATAAATTATTTTTAGTAGCTGCTGGTGAGCAGTTTTTGAATTTCTGTAAGAAAATGAGGAAGACCTGTGGGTAAGTATTTGCATGGTAAAGACAGTCTCTAGGATAAGAGAGCTGGAAAGCTCTGAGATCTCTGCTCTGAGAATCCAGTTCTCTGCCTTCTATCACAGACACACCAAGTCCTGCATCTAGGCAACTGCTCCTAGCTTCTTT
Source organism: Pyrocephalus nanus (assembly GCA_038380795.1). Lineage (NCBI taxonomy): Eukaryota > Metazoa > Chordata > Aves > Passeriformes > Tyrannidae > Pyrocephalus > Pyrocephalus nanus. Next base: position 20,446,276 of record CM076270.1, on the reverse strand, counting down.
TAAATTAAGATTGCAAACCCAGAGTTCAGTCCAAATACAGAACATTTCATTGCCATTTTTACAATGTTGCAAACGTTTTAATTCCTTTTGACGCCTCATTTGATCAAAACAAAGCAAACCCTCCGGTGGCAGAGACTTAAAAACCTCTTTAAAGGTGAGGGCTTACCCAAGATTAAATTCATCTACTGCTATTACTGACATGTATTCAGGTTATTACAACACGGCTGATTTCCCTACTGATAGACTCCAACTTTCTCTCTCATTCAGATATTTCCTTCCAGAACCACATGGCACGGCATTAGTTCAGTTCTGACTGGAGAGGAGGAGTACCACCCACTGAATCAGCTCCTAGGGCATCCTGCATTTTCCTTAGAGAATCTGCTCAGTCTGGACAGTTGATGTGAATACAACCCAAAGCTAAATGTAGAAAACAAAATAAAAATTACATATTCATAACATACATACATATACACACGTATATGAAACATATGGAAAATGTATTTCTGCCACATGAGACTGAAGCTTAGTACAGCTCTCTTTAGAAAAAACCCACATAATTTATAAAACATACAAGCTGCTTTCATGCTATTCCCTTTCCTTACCTCTAATAGAAAACCCCAGAGAAAGCAATTTATGCTTACTAAAAACAGCAGCATCTCTTGTAAAAGAGAAATGTCACATTTTATATTGAACAGGAACAACATAACACTGGTTGTTAGCCCATTGGAAATGTTTTGGGTTTTTTTGTTTATTTGTTTGGTTTTTGTTTTTCTCTCTATAGGTTGTTCTTTTTGTTTTCCTTTTTTTTTTCCCCCCCTTTCTTTTTTAAATACTCTCATCTCTTCCCAAACCAAGAATACCTTAGAACTGACTATGAAAAAACCCTTAGGTATAGACAGGAAGGTAAGATGTTCAATTGGATGATAAAGTAAGTAAATCATGCCCAATGGAAGGCCCCATGAAGACATTTGCCAGTGCCTTCTGTTCCCAGATTAAAGGAATAAAAAGACCATCAGGTATCTTGTTTAAATATCTAATAGCAGTTTTGTTCCAACAATTCAATATCGAAGGAAGCAACTTGTTTGTTTAAACTGCCATCAGACTAACAGGGCAAACAGGTTTTCAGTGGAAGTCTCACTGCATGTAAAAATTCAAAAAGGAACAATTACAGAAATATAATAGCTTTGAAAAGCCAAGTACTCTGTCAGTTCTAATAATCCTTCTTTCCTCATAGTAGATGAGGAGCCTTGTAAGGTGACATTGATATTAGAAGAAATAGGGCTTCTCATAATAAAGCTACACAGTAATATTGGCTCCATCCCTAAATATTTGTATAGAATCAAATAACATTCTCCTTCATTATTATACTCCTCAGGAGTCGTTCATGATATACATAACAAATCAATAAATCAGTAGGAATGCCTAGCAATGATAATAGGCTTTTTAAAAGAACAAATACAAGGATTAAAATCCTAATTATAGGGGAAAGAATGAAGGTGTATGACGGAACTGTAGATTATATATTGCTAAAGGTGTCCCATTTAGTTACTAGACCTACCACTTTAATTCTCAGAGAGGAAATTTACCCTTAAAGCATCATATTTATCTGACAATACTGCCTGCATTATAATCTCAGCTAGTACATTTAATGGTTTATACTCTGCTGATATTTAACTTGTTGGATAGATTTACCAGTTCCTATTCTAGCCATTTGACAGGTTCAAGAGTTACACAGCAGTCAACATTTTCTTGGCAGAAAAGTATCCCACAGGTTCAGAAAGGTTCAAGTTCTCTTGTTCAAGCCCTGGTTCTGCTCTCTCCTGCACAGATTCCCAAATGCAATATGACAAGGAATTTGCTGCCTCGTGCTGGCAAAGCCTCTAAGATGTGTATGATGGCACCTGAGTGAGCAGGGCGAGCAGGACACCTTGCAAGGTGGAAAGAGAAATGAAGGACAGGGTGTGCCTCAGGGGCAGCTTAAATAGATGGTTCACCTGCAAAGTTCCCTTCACTTCTGATCACTCCTCGTCTCAAACCACTGGTCCTACCGATACAAGACAAATGGGGAAGAGTTTGACCAGACTGAAGAAAGATTTAACACAAACGAATGAAAAACCAAAAAAGCCAAGCAAACAAAAAAGTCATTACCTAATGTCTTCCATTAATTTGTGCATAACCTTTTTAAAACAGTTTGTCAAGCTCTTTGGAATGCTAAGAAGTGGTCCAAACAAATTTAAAGCTCAGGATACAGCTAGGTGGGGAACTCACAGCATGGGCCTCTCTAAGGGATATGTTGCATGCTGGAGGTATGGTGGCTGTTTGGAGGGCTCAGGAAAAGCTTTTTGCTGGGAAAGTCAAATTAAATGCAGAGAAAGACTTTTCTTGCTTTCATCTAACACCAACAGATGATCCTTTTAGGTTTGTTTTTTTTTTTAATTCAGTAGTACTTCCAGGGAGGTAATACTGCATTTTAGCACCTCCACATTCCTGTCCTTAAAACGAGCAGATCAATTGAAAATGGCAGTGAGAACTTCAGAAAAATTGATGGCTGCATGGAAACATTGATCATACGTTGCAATTTAGCTGAAGGTTAGCTTGAGAGAGGAAGTGAAAATCCCACTGGTTTAAAAATAACTATTTCCCCCATCATTTATATTAAAAAGTTTTTAGTGTGTTTTTCTAAAGAGGCTTTCATTTCAACCTTTTCTTTTTATTTTGGGGGAGGTGGGGAGGAGCAGAGATTATTTCATTTATTAAACTGCAACCATTTTTAAAAATTATTATTTTAAATTATTTTGAAGAAAATGAATGCTATTTTATGTTTTGTTTAATAAATTAAAATATATTTTAAAATTTCACAACCTCTTAAAATTTTCACCTCTGGTCTAGAATGATGCATGAGAAGTAAATAATATGGTAGTTTTATAGATAAGATTCCTAATCACAGAAGGGTTTTTTTTTCTAATTCATTGACATTTATATAGGACTTTAATTGTGCATATTGCACTGAAATACCACAATTAAATATTTAGCTTTAGGCTCTCATTTCCACAGACTTTTGACTAAAACTTTTACTGTAAATGAAATCTTAATAAAACCTTCAACTCACTAGTTGGTAAAGTATTCACACAGCTTAAATAATGACAGAGGGAGAAAGAAATTTGGAGGCAGAGATCAAGGAGAGAAAAAAACCCCTGCTACAGTTGAAAAGTGATGGCAAGTGAATGAGGTAAGTGAATGAGGCATGGAAAGTATTTTAGACAAAGCAGCAGTATGAAAAAAATTCTGTCAGACTCCGGACAGAGACAGCAGGAGCGAGTGAGAAACAGTAGGTAGGTGCTAAATGGAGCTGGTTACAAATTCCCATCCTGCCAAATGGGTTTGATGTGCACAGTATTTTTCATTGATGTATATTCAATTTTTGTTTTCCCAGTTACTTATTCCAGGGTATTATTAAATGAGAAGACAAACAGCAGAAGATTCTACTCTGAACTTGACCTTGAGAAGAAAGCAAAACCATGGAAGTTACTAAGGCAGGTATTTTCCTTTTGTTTTTCTTTTCAAAAGCCACCTTATTTCTTTCATGAATGAAAAAGCACATGATACCATATGAAATGTGGGTGTATAGCTCAAGATTATCTCCCCAGTAGGTTTTTCAGCTATTCCCTTGCAATGAGACCTTTGAATTTTCCATTAAGCAAACCAAATCTGACTCTTAGGCTTTTTTCTAGCAGAAACTGCAATTCAAGAGGATCTGAACGGTCCCCTATAGATTCCACAGAACTATATTTGAATGCCCATGGCTCACTGTGAGCATCCCCTCAGCAGGTAACCACCCACTGCCAAACCTACTCCTCCAAATCCCTTACACCTCTTTGGAGAATATAACTTGGGCCATACAAGAGACTTTCCACTCCTACCATTGCTCTCTTGAGTACCTCCTTCTCTCTACCAAAGCTTTTTTAAAACAAAGCTACCTGAAAATATTTAGGAAGTGCAGTTTTACCTCTCAGTTCCTGTTATGATTTTCTAGGATCTCACTCTTACTTCTATCAGCTCCTAGGGTCAGGAGTTAGTACGTGTGATAGGGACCAATAAAGAGATATATATATATATACATACACATAGAGAAAGAAAGATATAGATTAGATATAGATATATATGTTCTCTCAATTGTGCTTATAGACTCACAGGACATTAAACATCCTGGCAAATAAGGCTGCCCTCTCCCACTCTTCCCCCAGTTGTTCATATCTACCTCAAGAGTGACTAAGCCCTGGGTGACAGTGAGGGATTTTTGGCCCTTGAAGTGTGTGACTGGAAGCCCAGGGTAAAGCTGAGGCCTAGAGGTTACAAGAAGGTTCCTTTAGATCCCTTCATGTATCCCAAGATGTACCCAGGTGTCTATTGCTGTGGGGTTTAACCCTTCACCTGAGCCAGGAAATTGCCCTGTGAGAATCCCAGGTTGCCTGTCCTTTATTTTGTAGTAGAGTCCACCAGTCCAGCTCTGCACACTCCCTGCTTCAGGAAATTATTAATTGTATCGTGCTTGAGTAAAATCAAGTAGTCTTCAGGAGACTGTTTACCAAAATCAGTTATTATTTCTCCATTTAACAATATTTTTATCTCCTTGGTGTTTCTATAATTTTCTCAGATATATTTCAGTCTTCATGATTTATTAAAATGTGGTTCCTCGGCACGTTGTGTTTGTGGATAATCACAATATGGACAAAATGTGTAATTTAGTTTGTGCTACCTGCTCTCTCCTACTGTTACAGCTGGAGAAGTTGTTATTCCTGAAGATTGCTGGGCTTTAGGCACAGATATTGAAAGCAGCTAACTTTTTGTTTCATAATTGTATGAATAGTTAAAAGTCATTCAACAACATCTGAAACTCCAGTTGCATTCATTGTTCCATTTGTCCAGCAGTTTAAAGGATAATTTAATTTGAATTCCTTTTGATGTAAAGGAAAAATATTTCCTTTTTCTGTTTGTTTTGAGTCATTTTAGTGAAGCCAGCAAGTCTCCCAGGGTGGTCACGTATCCCAAAACTATCCTGCTATTAAAGCTGAACATATTTAGATGGAAAGTATTCTTTGATTGCAAACTCCCTGTGGAGCATTCAGTCTGAATCTCCTTAGTTTTTTTTCTTCAGGTAACAAACATTATTGGTGAGAAATTAGTGAAACTCAGTTATTCCAATTATTTCAATCCTTATCAGTGTTATTAATTCCACAGTCAATGTAAAGCATTCAATAACCTGAAAAAGCAGGTGTGAGAAGATTTGACAGATTACATTCGATAGCATACTTAAACTCAGTTTCTTGTTACAAAAAAGGATTTTTTGAAATAACAGGAATTTTAAATAACCCTGGTATTTCCAGAGAATAAAATCATTTTAGTTTATAATGGACTCTAACATTGCTACCGTTACAGGCCCAGTAAGCTGCTTATTTGATCAAATACTCCTTTAGGCAGAACTATTAAAACTTTTATTTTTAATAGCTTCTGTTTGTGGCAGCACTTATGCTAACCCAGCATTTCTGAGGTTTTCTGTTTGTTCTGCAGCTTTGACCATATTATTCTGCTTCTTGTTACAGAACATCAGAGCACATGTCTCTGTTAAAGTCAAGATGGCTCTTTCATTTGCTGTCTTGAAAAAAACATAAAAATGATCACTGGGTGGGTGTAGATCCCATTTTAACTATATCTGTAGAATATATCTTCAATAGCTGGGAATTCATAAACTATTTTCGACTGAGGGTGCATGGACAGGTCTTCATCCTGAACAGCTGGCATACCATTTTCTTTTTAGAAAAAGCAATCCTATTCCAAACCACGTGCTTTAGGTCTTTTAATTAGGTAGACATAGTTCCACAGATTCAGAGCTAGTCTTTGTCAACAATTCTTCTCATAACCTGAGGAGGAAAACTATAGTTTTCCCAAGAAAAATGAACTCAAAATAGTCTTTTATTACTGAGACTTAATGAGAATGGTAGTGTTATAAACTAGCTCTGTAAGGACTTGTGCAAAGATGTTTTTAGTGATAAAGTCATTTCTGAAAGAATATACAGACCTAGGCAGGAGTATTACTGCATTAATTAGGATGGAGAACACTTTACTCAATTTGAGTTTTTATGGAAAGTTTTTGAGTCAGGAGATGGGAACAAGAACTGCAGAGGAATCCCTGATGTTATTCTGCACAGGTTTATCAGCATATGAGAGTCGAGTGTATAAGTCAGAGTACACAGATGAGAACCCTACAACTGTATTATTGCCTCCTTTTTCCCCATCATCTATTTCAGGCAAACACTGCTTGTTTAGCCAACAAATAAAAATGCACCCAACACTTGCGTGCCAGATGTGCCTTGGTGTGCCAGGGCAACCTACCTGCAGAGTGTGCTTCATACCCTTTGTTTCACAGAGCATGGGTGGAATAAATTACACAGTGCTTGGTCTGATCTCACTAAGTCATTAGTGTAAATAAATTTTTTTGCACAACATCAACACTTCGGAGTGGACCCTTGAGTCTCCTAACACAGGCATGACTAAAAACTTAACAATGCCTTGAGTTTTTTGCCAGGGCATTGTGATGGAAAGGGAAATGTCTATATCTAAAACACAGCTGGACCTTAAAGGCCTCTCAAAGACTACTAGTTCGTAAGATGTAGGTAATCAATTAGGCAATCCAGTGTTCTTCTTGAAAGATGTTTGGCCAGGAGGTGTCAGGTGAGAGGAGCTGTTTCACCTTTCCCAGTGAAGGTCATTGACTCTTGTCTGACAAGTCAGCAGTAATTAGACAAAACTGCATTGCAAGCCTTAATAAATAAAGCTGTTGCTCTGCTCTGCACAATTGTGTCTGGCACCCACAAGAAAACTGAGCTTAAATTAAGTCTCCATTCATTACAAAAATAGTCTAACAGTAATTCAGAGCTATGGACTGTCTGTTGTTTGTCAATGGCATTGAATGGTTTCTATCTACTGTAACAAATCACTCAACAGTAAAATAAATGGTAGTTGATTGTATGCCAATTGTATATTTAACAGTACTCTATTGTATTGAATGCTGCAGGAAATGTAACAGGTCTCGATTGGGGGAAAAATACACGCTATTTTTAAAAATAAAATATTGATGTAATTGGCTTTCCCACCCACGGTGCTTCACAAGCCTAGAAGCAAGATTAGTTTTAATAGTTTGTTAGAAAAGTTAGGGAGATTGGAGAAAAAGAATCTTGTTGACTTCAAGGCATTTTAAAAGTATGTAATTAAAAAGAACAACTATCACAGACCTCCTTAGAATAAATTCCCAGATTTCCTTCTGCCTCCCCAAGAGTTATAAAAAAATCAAGTAGCATCCTACAGTGCTAAAAGAAAGAATGGAATGGTAATATTCCTTCTAATGAACTCTCTCCAGCAAAGAGGAGCAATCATGAAACTAAAGCTATAATCATTCCTTACTGGCAGCCAGTTTTACTGACTGATTGGCAAGCAGGCAAGGCCAAACAATGGTGGATGGTTGGCATTTACTGCAAACTTACCCTCTCAGGGTAGAATTTTCCCCCGCTGTCTTCCCTGTTTGCTCTTCTGCATTTAGGTCTCATTAGGTCACATAAATACTTTCTCCTCCTCCTCTTTTCTTTCCTTTAATCCCAGCATTCTGGCTTTCTGTAAGAAGACAGCTTCAGAGTTGCTGCAAGGGTCCATCTGGGTCAGTCTGGTCCAGCAAAGGAAACTTGAAACAGTTCTTTTTACATCTACTAAAAGGGTAAGAACATCAGTCTTTTGATTCTTACAGCAGACGAACAACACAACTCCAAGACCATGATAAAAACTTTCCTTTGGGGATTCTCATTCATGAAATTCTACAGCAAATAAGAAACTTATGGATATTTAACTTGCTGGCCCATGAAGACACATGTATCCCTCTGTCCAAGTGATACAGCCTGGATGGAAGACACAGGAAAAAAAAAATAAAGCTATTACATGGTTTACCATGCTATATTTAGAGCAAAAAAGGACAGCAAACTTTACTTCTTTGAAAGGTACTAATCACTGTGGGTTACCATACATCACAAAAACCTCAAGCAGGAGAAAGTGTTTTTTTTCCTAGCAGGAAAAATAATAAAACGAAGCAGGACCAGCAATAACAAAAAGATCAGCCATTGAAACAGTTTTAAAAATTGGTAGCCAGCTGATAAGTACAACCCTTTCACCTGGCCTAGCTGGAGAACAGGGTTTAATTTAAAAGGTTCCTCTCTTCCCACAGTTTGCATTAATGACATTTTAAGGACTCAGGTATCTAGGCAGTTGTGAGCTCGAAACCCATAATTAAACGAACAAACAAATGACAGACAAACAAGCAAACACATAAGTTTTCCTTTGTGTTCCTTTTTCAGGTGTGAAAAAGTGTTTTCTATACCCTATTTGCAGCATCAGGAGAGAAGATGGAAAAAAGGGAGACAAACTCTTAGAGCCAGTTAGGATCAGTACCCCAGTGATACATACAAACACTTTAAATCACACTCTACTTTTGAATATAAATCTGATATATCCAGTAACTGCTCAACATGCATGTTTTACTTATGCTGCTAAAATGCACTGAAAACACAGCACTGTGAAAAATATGTGGGAACACAGGCACACACAAACACTCCTCCCCTCCTTTCTCTTTACAATAACATTAAGTCAGTCAAATTACTACAAGCAATCGGCAAACATCATCTTTTTGTCTCCTATCCCTGTAATATGACTTTATTTCAATAGTTATGATGAAATGGTCTAAGAAAATTCTAAGGCTCGGTGCTGTTATGGTCAGGAGAACCAGCACATCACACGAAATCACAAACTCTAGTAAGACCAAGTTCTTTAGAATTACACACAAGAGATACAATGTGCAAAATGAGTGCAAGCTATAGGCCAAATCTGATTCATTGATTATATTGACAAAGAAAAATATACAGATTCAGGCCCTCATACTCTCCTTTTAATCTCTCCAGGTGAATGGATCCAAAAGATAGAAGATCTACATAAACAAAGCTTTGTGGGACTAATCCTACATTCTTTGTATACATACCTGGGAAAGGAAGCAAGGTTGTGTGTTTAAATAGAATTTTTCAATGAGGACTCATCTTCTTTCTACTGTATTGTATAACTAAAAATTATACAAGTTGAATATATTTGTATTTAGACTCAGGTACATGGGAAAATAATTCACATGTTTCTCAGCAGATTCATTTTTACACTATGAGGGGATTATTTCTATCAAAATTATTTTTAGATTCAGTGTGAGTCATCTGGATGCCAACAATATAATTAGGACAGAATTAATACAACAACAACCCACACAGTGTCTGATTATATTTCAATAGCCTTTTTTTTTCCTCTTAAACAAGCAGCTTCTATTAGTAACAGGAAAATGGAACATGCGGAGGGAAGCAGGCAGCGCTCTGCAGATGAGCTGGGGATTCTCAAAGAAATGCTCAAGTTTATAAACTGCAGAACAGAGAATCAATTTTGCTGCATGGAGAATACTTAATTACAGCAACATTTGTGCCAAGAAAATGACATTCTGAAAACTCCATGAAAAACTGACACTGACATCCCAATGAGAGGCTTTTTTTTCTTTCTAAAAATAGGCTGCTGGGCCTAGCTATTTATTGCCTGTGATACTATGAAAGGAGGAGCAGAGTGAAGGTTTGTGAGGATCTGCTGTAGGCTGCATTCATTGAGAAAGTGGAAAACGTATGCACAACACTTAAAACTGCTCAGAGTCAGCAAAAAAGGCCTGGAGCATTTGCCAAGCCCACAGATATTTGCCCATCATCTGGAGGAACGATGAAAAGGAGCTAAGGGGATAAGGTACAAAGTAACAAAAATATTCAAGTTATTTTATGAACCACCTTATCAAAACTACGGATCTCTGATATCCTCATGGAAAGCAATTACAAGGACATGTTTTTCTAAGGTGATGGCAGGTATGATCAGCTGCTAAGGAAGTCTGATGCAAATCCATTTTTAAAACTCAGTCTACCTTCCTGATGGCCCAAACACCCCTTCACATAGTGTGGCTATGAGAGGGCACCTGGGGACTACAGAGAAGCAGCTTTCCTGCCCTAACCTTGCTAAGGAGCTTCAGTCTCTCTCTTATTCCCTCTCCATAAAGAATTTTGGGAAGCCTGGAGCCATCAAGCCTGCAGAAGTGGCATGGCAGGGATGCCTGAGATTAAGTTAAATGACTATAGTATTTGTGACAGCTTCTGGCTCTGAGAGCATTGCTATATACAAGTCTTGAGTGGGGAGGGAGATGAAGGCAACAGCAAATGGGATAAAAATCCAAGTAAATCCCAAAGTTAGATGGGGAGAGGGAAGAAGAAACAAAAGGGAAACCACAGTGTGGAACCACATCATTCCAGGAGTAAAAACTGAAAATAAATGCTAGGAGGATTTTCCTATCCTTTCAAAGTACTTAATGTTTACATTTGTCAAGTTTTTGTATTAAACTTCTGCAAAACCCTTCATAATGCAGGATGTTGAAAACCATTAGTAGAACAAAAATTGATGCTTTGAGAAATTTTATCTGTGACACTTTCAGTCATATAGAAATCAGTCAAAGATTCATTGAAGTAAGCAAATATAAGCATGATATCAAGTGTATCTAACAACAGGCTAAAAAATTATATTCAATACTCAAGGACAGACTTTGTAATCAAAGATTATTAGCCTAATTCAGCAGCTGAAAGATAAAAGGCACATTTTCTCTATGACTGTACTTTGCTAAAATATAAGGGAAAATATTATCAGCCTCAAGGGTTTAAGAAAACAGTTAATAAAAATCTAGTTAATTTTTTTTTATGATGAAAACAAACCTATCTTTCTCGATGGTGAAGACACAGTACTCACTGTAATCAATTTTTATATAGCTTCTTTAAAGGAAAACTTATTGATGAAGATAAAATTTCATGCTTCTTAGCGGGCTGAAATTGGCTGATGATGAAAGCTACAGAATTCATTGCTCCAATTAATAAGCAATAAGTTAAGAGCAAAACTCTGCAAAAATTATTTCTAATCGGATTTTTTGCTTTGCTTGTTGGATAATTTTCAGATCTCATTTCAAAGGAGGCGCAATAAAAAAACTGATTAAATTGAAATATTCTACAACTATTTAAATCTGCCGAGTTCCAGCTCCTCTTAAATAATACTGACACAATGAATGCTGATGCCAGTGTATGCTAATGTCAGCATTACATAAAACTAAACTCTGTTTTCTTCCCAGCCCCAGCACTGGAACACCACAGTTGTCAAACTCCAACACATTAAATGCTCTGCCAGAAGAAAAAGCAAGTTCTGTTGTGGCTACAAACTGTGCCTGGCAAGGCTTGCACACACCAATGTGAGGGTCACCTCTATGTGCTGCCTCACTGTAAAGAGGAAATAATACAAGAGAGTTTTATTTACGCAGTACAACCAAGCTGGAGAAGTTTAAAAGATTAAAAGAACTCCTACTTTATTAAGAAATTCATCTGAGAAAGATGAATCCAGAAGTTTCTCTGACAGTAATTATTCCCTTTTCAGCTTTGCATGCAGAAAGAATTACTGGAATTTCATTACAATCCCTGTTATTTAATCAATTACGTTGGTAGGGAGGTTAAATTTACTGTAGAGTGGGAATTAAGAGGAACTTGAAAAGGCTGTGGGAGGAACCACAATAATGAGATATTACAGTGTTCTTTATGCAAGCCTGAATTTGAAGAAACTATTCATGAAAACATTTTAGATTGCTACTAATTAATCAGATTGATACATATAGTGTCAAAACCACATCTGACAGCTAATGGCACTTCTCAAATAGCCTGATCCAAAGCCTATTGAAATCAAAGGAAAGACTGTCAGTGACTTTGATTATGCTGCACAAATGTAATTCTCATATGTATGGAGTGCCCAGTAAATGATCTGCATTACAACAATCATATTGTTATAACAATATTATTGCATGTTTCTAATGACTAGTCTATTATTTTTAAGATGCCAAGCATTTGTTGAACAGTCTATACATTTAAGAGACCCATTTTTAGGGCACAATACAAAGTTAATGAGAGTCTTTACACTGATTTTAATAACTGATTCCACAGGACTCATTTCAGCACAGGATGTCAAGCATGAATAAGAGTGACAGAAGGCATTCCCTTGAGGAAAAAATCATTTTTTACATGTGTTGAAGGATGGCATTTGATTTCGTAGAAATACCAAGTTTTCCTCAAAGGAACCACCCCCCCTCCCGCTGCTTTTCCTAATTTTTCTAAATGCAGCCCCATGAAACAACACAGTTATGTTATGTCCAACTCAGAAAAAAAAAAATTGCTGATTTATTTTTGATTTATCTTCTTTGTCCCTTTCCTTCATCCCTGCTCCTTTTTCTTCATTTTGCAGATGGAAACTTTTCCTTTCTTTATCTATAAGTAATGATGTTTCCCAGCAGAAAGTCATTATCTTACATTAACCTATTGAGAAACTGTATATTACAATTTCTTTGCCTAAGGGCAAATTAGAGGATATTTACAGAATCATGAATACAATTTGGATCAGCAGCAAAACCAAATCAACATGAAGCGTCAGCCCATGGAGGAATTCCACATTAGACATTTGTGGAAATTATTTGCATGTATTTTTGCTGGTTGAAAACCACCAATGTTAAATCACTAAAGGTATTAGCAGTTATTTGTGATCAATAAGTCTCTTAGAAGTTATAAAGGATCTCACACTGATAGGATTTCAGGAAGAAACTGTGCTTGACTCTACTCATAAGTAGAGAGGACTCTTACTGGCATTTCTATAGGATGAATATTGGACAAAGCACCTAAAGTGAAAGATAGTAATTAAAAAGATGTGATAATTGATCATTTCTTATATTTTAAGGAGTACAGTTCATTCCAGAATCCCCAGTTTTCTAGCTGAGTCAGTACTGTGCAGAACATCCTATCCAGCACCAAAACCAATAAGAAGGTAACTAGAATGTGTTTAAACAAGATTAACATGTTTGAAAATGAACAAAATAAAAGGAACATTAAAAAGATAATTAAACCTCAGAACAGAGTCAGCTAACAGACATACACTTGGAACGTGGACTCAAAAACAAAATTGTGACTTAGTATTTCAGTCTTCTACCATTTCAACTTATTACAGCCCCAGGTAGTTTTGCATATTTACAGACAGGATGTTTTACAAGTGTCAGTCAGGCACAAAGGTTTTCACAGTGATGGGGGAAGAAGTTTTTTGGTTTGTTTTGGTGAATTTTTTTTTTTTTTAGTTTTTAATAATCAAAATCCTCCCCAGTGACCCAATACAATGGATTACTTAATTTACATGTACAGTCAATGACTGTGGGACTGCCTGCTTCCTTTGTATGTTCACACCGTTAGCAGTGGTTAACTGAAATTAAACTATCATAGCCTTAACAGAAAATGTCATCTGACATGAAAAGAAATGTGCTGTTTTCCTGGGATGTGAAGCTGGAAACACAGTAGTGGTCTCCTGGTATTATTTTCCTAAGACAAAAAGCAAAAACAAGTGAACCTTTACTAATTTACTTTTTTCCTACACTGACATCATCTTTGTAATCCCTTGTTTTCTCTCTGCTGAGAGGGTTTCTTCAAACTTATCACTGGAAAACAATTTGAAACAAAGCCATAATTCACATCTTGTTCTCTGTTTCCATTCTGTTGCCAAATGGTTCAGGATTTTCCCAAGTATCTCTGCTGTAAGCAATTTTTAATAGAGCTTATCTAGTCAAGTACTGCCAACTCCCAGCCACGCTCTGTGAAGCAGTGGCAATTAAGCTGCCTCCTGACGGCTATTCCTACCTGGAAGTTCCAACTGGAGTTGATTTGGCATGCATGTTGACATCCCTGAGCTGAAGCAGGTTTACTGGAGAAGCTTAGAGTTATTAAAAAAACAAACAAACAGAAAACCCCTTTTTGTCTCTATTTCTCAACTTGGGATACTCTTAAAATAAAGTCTGTCGGGGTAAAGGGAAATGTCTGAGCAGCAGTATCTGAACAAAGCTTTACATTCAAATAGCACTAAAAAACTTTATAAGAAACATGAATATGGCTCTATGGAATCACAGATTCATATATGTTGCATCACTCTACTATCTTTTCCCACAATTTTCTATGTTCCATAAAGTAGGATCCTTTGGAACATTATATACTAAATACTGTAAGTGGAGTGAAAGCCCCTTCTGCCTATGTAGGGCTGAGTCTCTTTGAAAATTAAAATTTAAAAAAAATCAAACAATATTTCTGTCAGCCTTGAGGAGCCATTAAATGTTACAGGAAAAGTAAATGAAAGCAGAAGAATTTTTCTGTACCGAGCTGACCTCAAAATACAATAAAATAAAAAAGTACAGGCCTTCATAATCGAAGTTTATCCTGGAGGGGCTGAAGGCACCATCTCTCACGTCATTATGAACGAGTTCTGGCTTTTAGCCTCATTACCAGTGATACAGGCTGTTAAAATACTGTGTTTCAGAATGGAATTATGTTTTACCTGGAATTATAGAGGAGCTTTTGGTTGAACGTTGCCATAATGTTAGTTTATTGTGTTCAGCCGTCACCGCCTTATTTCATTTTATTATTTTACTTAGACTGTTTCTTTCATTTTTTATTTTTTTCTCTCCATGGGTATTTCTTTACTGTGTGTGCTTCTTTTGTTCTCACCACTGCTCTTTTATTCTGTGACTTGCAGTGCTCAACACAATTAAGACAGCTAAATCAACATTACCAACCTACTCAAATTTGCTTGGCACAGTCGTTATCATTTGTGTGTCCTACACAGCTCTGGGCTCTTTTATTCTGGAAGGTCACTTCAAAGTCATCTCAGAATTACTGAACTGTTTATTGATCTCCCAATTATTCTGTGTTTGCAATTCTTCAGCTGTCTTTCTTTGTGCTATTTTGTTATATTAGCTTAGCGATTTAATAAACAAAATAATATTTATTAGAGAAAAGGAAGATTATAAAAAGGGGAATAAAATCCCTAAGTTGTTCAAATGAAGAGAAGAGTTAATTTCCACTGAAATGTGAGGATGGAGATAAAATTAAGAAGCTGAAGTTTGATCTGCATGTCTGTGCTCTCCTGAACAGAAACAAAGCAAAGAAATAAGAGATTTTGGGTTTGAGCAACATGGGTCCAAAGGTATGATTATACTGCAGAAATCTCAGACAGGTGTAGTTGACTATTTTGCAGAAGGATTTCAGGCTCTATTTATTTTTTAATATAACCCTTGTTTCCCCCAAAAAGCTCCTGATGATGAATTTAGAGACACTAACAAAGAAAGAGAAAAATAATTCCTTAGTAAGTTGCTAATACTGCCTATATTAGAGCAATTTAAATCCTTACACGTATTTCTGTTGTGATTAAACATTCAACAAACAGAACAAGACCAGACCTAGCTTCACAAAGCAAATAGTTAAAGGTTTTTAACTACAATTTACCATGTGATCAACATTGCATTTTAAGAACCCAAGGTTCTGTGCTGTGATACAGACAAGGTCTGGAGAGTAGTTGTTATTTTAAAGATGCACTCGGTGACCCCACATGTTAAAGTTAAAATAAATGTCCCTGACCTCATCTGTGGTCTCTAGCACGCTGCCAGCTCTAACTTTTTGCAGGCTCAGCAATTGATAAATATCATCCAGATTTTCAATATTCCTCTACAGGGAAGGAACACACCTTTCTGGTTCACCTGAGCAGCATTACTTCACAAGAAAGACAAGATATTGTGCTTTATTTTTGGTAGCCATGGTTCATTACTGGGTTTGACTTCATTTTTATGTATACTATTCAATAAAAACCTCACCATAGGACATGACCTAAAATTGAATCCAGACCTTTCCTCCTCAAAGGGTCAAAGAATCAAAATCAAATTACACTCCCTGTCTGCTTGGTGTCTGTACAGATTTAGCAAACAAATCCCTAGTTGATCTACATCTTTACTGCAATTATCAAATAATTTTATAAGCAGAATATCTACCCATGGAAATGCCTCTCAGCACCCCCTTCTGTTTTAACATTGATAAATTATGATTTTCTAAGCAGTTTTGCATGATACCATACTGGTTTAATCTTGATAATTTGCCCAAACTTGCTTCAAATGTTATTGATCTCTTTGAGGTCTCAAATGTTTCGTTTGGTTATTTGTAGAACTTTCGATTTCTATGGGTTATAAACTAACAGGCAGTCTTACAGAGCACTTTATGGGAAAAGGAAAAAATCTTAAGGATGGGATCCTGAGGAATCCAGGAGAGCTACAAAGATCTCTTTTGGGAACAACAAAGCAATTCTTTGAGACAGGAAAATTAAAAGCCTCCACATTTGTTTGGCAATGATTTGGAAAACAATCAGAAGTGTTTAATTATTAATGCTAAGCATAATTGTCTCCCCAATAAATCAAGATAACTCTACTGTAAAAATTAATCTCTGAACACATTTTTGCAGTTATCTTGTATTGAGTCACTTTCCACACACTGCAATATTAGAAAGTGACAAACTGGAAGGTGCTGGTGTGGTATTTAGAGTGCTGTGATCTTGGGGATTTTTTTCCCCACCCTATGAGAAGAACATGGGTTTCACACACTGGCCTTGGCTTAGGGAACACTTGCTGAAGTCCCTGTAGAGCATCATTTACATCACGATCAAACAAAACCATTTTGTTTTTCTGATGAGCTCACCAAGCCAAGATGACTACCATGTGCAGATAGTAAAAGCATAGGGGGTTGTGTTTTTTGGGGGGTTTTTAAATGTTCATAATCACTACTAATATTCTTTCCTGTAGCTTTTGTGGTAGTTATGTGCACAGCCATATATTTTGTAGGACAGTTGTTCATTATTACTAGTAAAAAACCTCCAGAGTTACATGAAACAACCACCTGGGCTGCAGGGTAATGTAAAAACTTCTATATTAGTGTTTACTTCTCCTTATTCTTTTTCATTCAATCCTTATTCCCATTCTCCGTTCTATTCAATATTTTTATATTCACAATATAAGGCTCAGTTTGTTTCCATTCCTTATTGCATTAATACTCATTGGACTTTCAAATGATCCAAAATGTCATTGATATCTCCCTTTGAAATCAAGTAAGAATTCATACAAAATTATTTCTTTGCATTGTTATTTTCCTGAGTATTAGAGGGCACTGAATACATCTCAGGTTGCAGAAATACATTTTGTACCACAGCCCTCCCCTGTCAGCCTGGCTCAGGGCAGGAATCCTCCTTCCTCTGGTATTATCTCAATCCTTTGAGCCTTATTCAGAGCATCGACTCAGATGCACTTACTCAAGTGCTTAAACATAAGAATTCATTTATTTTCTCTTGGTTCTGAAGTAAGAGATTCTGTAGATACAACAAACAGGATATATAGAAGGGGTAAAAGAGCCCTATTCTGGGTCTGAAGTTGGCAGAATGAGCCAAAGCTCTCTGAAAGACTCATAGAAAGTTTCCTGCAGTCAGTGGAAACACATTCTCTGTAATGGTCTTTGGATCATAGCACAAACACTGAAACAATAACACTGGATGGGAAGAAAAGAAAACATCCCAACAGTGCAATAGGAACTGTAAACTGTTCGAAGTTGTACAGCTTTTTGAAAGCTCCCTAAATCACTCTGACAAAAGGCAGTGATACAAGTAAGCGAATCCACAGCAACACATCTTACTTTAAATCAAAGCAGATGAGTCATCTGACAATCTAGCTGTTGTGAAACAAAAAGAGAAATTAGAAAATTGTGTCAGTTCATCCCTTGATGAGATTTTGTTTCATGCATTTTGTTTTCAGTATCTGATTACCTCTGTTATTTATGTTTGGCTCACTTGCGGATTTTTGAAGATAAAAGTCTAAATTACAATTAAGTTGAAACTGGATTTGCTTAAAAAAACAAACAAGAGAAAGAGGAAGAATTTCCTGTGTAATGGCTGACAGCGAAATTGTTTGAAGTAATGGGGTCCCATTTAAATACCAAGGCCTTGGCAGAGCCAGCAGAACTGAATTTGCATAGGCTGTAAAATCTTAGGCGTACTTTGGAAGCTTGCTGGAGTGCTCCTCAGAATATAAAACTTTTTGGCATTGTTGCAAATCTTGATAAATTAATAGGAGAAAGCAGAACGCTGTTTACAGCTAATTTTCTTTTCCAGGTATGAGGTTTTCTTCTGTCTCCATCTCCCCCTGCCACACATTCATCTGCCAAATCTTCCCTCTGTGCCCCTCTACGCCTCACTGTAAGTAATTTCCACTGATTCAGGAGGTGCCTGCTGGTGAAGGCACAGCTGATCAACATGGCTTTTTCTGCTGCCAAACTTCAGCCAGTGAGCTATTCATGGCTCCAGTCCCTGTTTCTGCTCATTAGGCCACTGGGAATTGCATGAATCATTTTCATTCCCTGCCAGGAAGCAACGCCAGTGTTTACTATTACTTATGCAAAATAATTTTCCGGAATCACTTTACAAACGCTGAATGCTCAGTTGACTTATAAAAACTGAAATGAATTAATAAGAAATAAATAAGCAGTCCCAACTGTGCGTGCTATCAGTTCTGTGCACAAGATGAGTAAAACCTTTACATATTTCCACTAAGCTGGAATTACAATAACCCCCTTTCCCTTGGGAGAAACAAGGGCTGAAGTGTAAAATTAAGACATGTGTTATTTTCCTTTCATAACAACCAGGAGTGGACTTGGTTGAATTCAGTTTTATGGAGTATGCAAATGATGCTAAGCTATAGGATGCCTTTACCCTTCTCCTGTTTTCCTTCCTCCTGAGTAGTTTCTCATTCCTTTTTCCTTGCACAGAATGATAGGATGCAGCAGGGAAACAACACCCCTCAAATGGACAACTGCAACTAGCCTGGGATGGTGAAAGGAAAAGCTCCTTCAACTGGAGTGCAAGAGCTACTAAGAGAAACCTGAATAGGCAGCCAAAGAACAAAACAAATATCAACATAATTGAAATATATAAATCAGGACAATAACTGTTCATAATAATTTATGTGTCAGTTAACTTGACTACATTTGATCAGCTATAAAGACATTACTGTTAACCGAATAGAAAGGAAATTCTATTGAAAAACAGAAAGAAGTCTTTGTTGTGAAACCAGCAGAAAATTGGGCATAAAACCTGATGGGAGCCTCAAAATAATCTCATTAAAGCGGAACACACTTATTCAAGACAGACAAAAAGGGTTCACAGCAGTCTTAAAATCTGTTTTAGGAATTTCACTCTATCTCTTTCTCAGAGTTCTCTCCAATTACTCTGTTTTAAACTCTATGACATTTTAATGGTCTCAGCAAAGTAAGGATTTGTCAGAGCTAGTCATTTTAATACTCAATCTACAAAACAGATCAACCTGATAAGGACAGGCCCCAACCCATAAATCTGTGTTTCTGTAACACAGAAGGACACACTGGCCCTAACTTTTCCTTGGTGCTCACCCTCTCCTCACAGCAGGCTTTCTGCAAACTCGTTAGGAAAGCCACGCTTTGAAGGAACACTGTCAGGCTAAAAATATGGACAAAGAAAGGAGAGGTTTGTTCAGATTTCCTTAACCATTAGTATTACATAACTCACTGCATTTTTTTTTAATGAAGATTTTAGTATTTGGGTGTGGGGTTTTTTTTCACTCTCTTGAGCAACAAATCAGTCAGTTTTAGCTCCAGGACTTAAAGGTCAATTGAACGTATTTGTATTCAAACATAGGAGTATTATTTCTGTGTTTATGCAAGAATCTATTTGTATTTAACTTCTGAAACTTCACTTCTGTGGGTTTATGTCTGAAATCCTCACAATTCTCTATTTTAACAGTAGGCTCTATTTACACCTAGGAATTAATCTTTCTTCTAGTCTTCAGCAGGATCTCAGTACATTTTCCATATCCTCAGCTTCTTTCCTGCTTGTCCCTCTGTCTGCTCTATTCCAGGCAGGCCATGAAGAATACCTCACTTGAATTCACATCATAGTGAGATTTTAGTCTTTACTGCCTCTTTTTCCTCAATACAACTATTACTTTAAAATATATTCCTGTCAAACATGACTGTAACAAGTTATTGAGCACAGGATGGACAAAATTTCACTCTATTTATTTAGTGTAAAATACTTAAAACCAGATTTATGCTGCATTTTAAAACTCCTTCAACCTGCCTGCAAAAAAAAAAGAACATGCAGTGATTTTTATACAATCTTACATTAGTATGCTCCTCTGTTAAGCAAGGCAGCTAGAGCTCTAGGACTTTTTAACCCTTGATGTTATACCCTCAATACAATGCTTTGTATGATCCAATTGCTATTTGCAGACTTTGAGCAAATTTTCCAGTTATATAATTGCTGTCTTTCAATAGATGGTTATGGTAATACATTATTTGCTGCTCTCTGAGAGTTCAGTGACTGCTGCCAGTCTTTTCACTGCCAAATTGACCTCTGATCTACAGCAATGAACAAGGAGTCTACAGGACTAGAACCACCAGCTAAGGCAAGACTCAGTTTTTGGTGTCCTCCAAGCAATTGCTGCTAAGGTAATCTATCTCTGATTTCCCCTCCTTTGGCAATAGAAACAGCTGCAAATATTTCCCTCTTCCCTGTCTCTATGGACACCTCCTTACTTTGTACCTCCCACATCCCAGTCTCCCTCCAGGGCCCCCACATTTTGTCTGCCAGTGATGGATTCAGGGATTAGCTCAGCAGAATTTTAACAAGACAAGTACCTGTTTCACCAACAACCATCCAGGACAAAAACACAGAGCCCAGGACTGCTGGGCCATTTAGAGGAACATGAATGCACTCCATGAGCACTGCAAATTAAAGCTGGAGAGGGGAAGAAAAAGAGAGAAAATCAGTCCTCAATCTCTCCAGTCAGATTATTCAAGTTTTAAGGAGGAGATAACCCTTGTTATCTCCATTGAGAGCCTGCCCAATGCATCATGCACAGTTCAAGACAGTAGTTTCCACTTTTACACTTCAAGTGACATTTTCTACATGTTTGCAGACTGCAACTGTAATGAAGCAGGAAGAAAAGTCCTATAAGCTCTTTTTGAAATTATATTTGAGACATACCCTTCTATTTGAGCAAACAGAGCTTCTGAAATACTAATAAGTCCAGTCAAAAATATTAAAAAATGTAGCTCTCTCTTTCTCTCCTACAAACATCTTTTTGTGGACACATTTAGGAATAATTGGTCTTAGGAATGATTTGCAAGGCACATAGAAGGAAGTAGTACATAAAATCCTATAATGCAGATCTAAGTTCAAAAGAACAAAATGTACTTCAATGAGACATCCCAAAACAATTTAAGGAATAGGAGAACGTTATCTTATTTTTTGCTGATTTTAAAATAAAAAATATATAAGAATCACCCACCTCCCTGTTATTCAATCCTTCTTGTAATCATTCCTTCCAGTTCCTCCTAAAGAGAATGTTCAGGCAAATTTTAAATATGAAAAAATGAATATGTCTGTTCCTAATTACAACCCAACTCATATAACTTCATTTACTATTGACTGGATAGATAATGAAAAATTGTGCAGAATCCAGAAGGTCTTGTTTGTAGCTCACATCAGTCACAATGTTTTTCAGTATTCAATGTTGGCATTCAGTTGGCATTGCAGGCTTAAGGTTCTTTATAAAAACAAGGCCTATGTTAGCTCTTATTTAAGAGTTGTTTCGTATCCAAGGTTCACATTGTTCAGAGAACTGAATGTTCTTGCTATTCCTATTTTTTTCCCTCTAAAAGCAGGATGCACAGGATGAGATACAGAGCTATCAACGAGTTTGCCTGAAATTTAAGATGAACACGGGATATTTGTGCACAAACAGCATCCAAAGAGAAATAAGTAGCTTTATAAGAAGCAGAACAAGTGAAGGTTAACTGAATTTACTAAGAATATGCAACCAATCAGTAAAAGCTCCAAGAGATGATTTCCCATTGTTTAGACATCATTATAAATTGCCTCAAGCCTAAGGGGGACTGAACACATACTCTCACATTTTCCTAAACAGGACACATCAGTGATATCTGTCTGTATCAAATCTTTTCATTCCATGATATTTGTTACAGTTCTGAGACCAGATTGCCTGGCTTTAACTGAAGAGGGGCAATAGTTGTTAAGAAAAGACAAAAACACCTGAGATATCTCTTCCCATATTTGCTCATAAACAGCATTATGTCACAAATCTTCATTTCTCTGGAAGAAAATACTACAAGACTGATGTTTCTTATATTTATTATTTGTAAAACTGTGTCAGTTATGTAAACTAAAGTTAATTTCTGGACATCTAAGAAGCAATCTGTGTGAAAAGTAATGGTTTTTAAGCAGTATGTACTGGCATGTACCAGCAGAACTGAGCTCTCCTGATAGATTTATTCATATAGAAGATATTCTATCAATTTCAAGACCAATTATTTGAAAAACAAACAGTTAATTTTAAAGTTATTTTCAAATCCAAACTTTGTTACTGAATAGCAGTAATTGTTCATAGAAATTCCCATGTAGTGAACTACTCAAACAGTGCCAAAGTGAATTTGAACTCTAATTTACACTTCCCTGTTTTTGTAGCTTTTTTTGGTTATAAAAGTGCATTCTAGGTTTGATATCTTAGCTCTGAAGAGCCTTCAGCTTGCAGAACATTGAATAATCCTTTGAATTCAAGAATTTTTCACAAAGTGTGAAAAGTTCATTTGGCCGGGTTAAGCAGTATATGACAATTGTACTGACCCTCCACGTGAACTTTACCATATTAATTTCCATTCCCGTACCGAGATTTAACTTTTCTAACAGCAGAAGATATTCAAATAAATTCTTACAAAGTATAATTTCCTAATAAAGCTGACAAATCATGCTGCTACTAAGCAACCAAGGTCATTTCAATAAATGATACTCAACCAAACTATTGACATTTCATCCAGGATTAAGCAGGTCTAGAAAAGTAGAACTGGGGATTCTTCAGTAACAAGTGATGTTTCTAATGATTATTCAGAGTTTCATACATTAGAAGTAGGTGTAAATGAGAACCCTGGAAATCTAGTTACCTATCACTTTCTGATAATAAATTAGTACCTTTGCTTCTACTGTGTTCTTTTTTTCTGTTCATCCTCTGCAAAAGCTGCCGGTATAAATCTTGATCTTTCTATTAGCCAGCTGAGATGTCACTTATTAAAAAGAGAAATAACACAACATTTGAGCAACTAAGATATTATATTAGTACACAGGGATATCACAACATTCAGCCTGCTACATTTATAAAGCCACTTAAAGAGCTCCTTCTGAACACATTTTTTATTCAAGGGTATGAAAGTGTCAGAATTAATACTGTGATACACACCACTGCCCTCCACTGCACAGCTGGTATTTCTAAATGTATTGGTGTACCAGGAAGAAAATGCAAAATTCTGTAGGGTCACAACTTTAATCCACCTATGCCAAAATAATCAGTGAGGAACACAGAAATAACACCATAGGTCATGCATTTAAGCCAAAAATCTCTGGGTAGCTGTAAGGGTGCATTCCAAATTTTCATGAGCATACCATACCCACCCCAAGACAGATGATAAAACCACTGCTGCCATCAGTAGGAGCTGAGTGGTGCTCTTGAGCTTGAGAACTACCCAAAGTAGAATCAACCCAAATTCACTTCAGACACCATTCCAGCAGACTTGAGTTCTATCTCAAATTCACCATTAGCCTCATCTTGAACAAGTCTCTTTCCTTCTTTGTGCTTCAGCTCCTCATCTTTCAGACACTGATAACAGCACCTCCCTACCTCCCAGAACATGCATGTTGAGTGTGTTAGAGATCTTATTCAACAGACCAGCAAGGCAGAAATACCTATGTGTTATTATAGATACATAGATTAGACCTACGATAAAAATCCAGCTAAAACTTCAATGCCAAGAGGAGAGGAATAGATACTTCTTGTGTCATCTACTTCTATTATTCCCCCTTTCTTGTTATCCCATGTACTCAGAACCAAAAAAGTAGCTGAAAGCAAAGCAAGCAGCTTGTACTCTGGCATATTTCCTTGTGTCTGCAATTGGAAACAGCACAGCAAAAACTATTCATTCTTGGATGAAAAGTACATAAATATAACAGATGAGTCCTTTTAGTAACTTATTGACAACAACTGCCTACTGACTGGATGTGTTTGGAGTATTCAGAGTGGATGCAGGAGGAACAAAGGGCCCTAGGACTCTGGGAATGTGTGCAAACATCTGGAGTGCATACAACCCATACCTGTAAACTTAACCAAACAAATCAGCTTGCTCTGCTCCTTATTTAAAACACTTCCCTTTTACAATGCATGGGAAAACTATAGCCATATCTGCTATACCATTTACGATTAAGAAAATCAGGAGGTAGACAGCTTAGATCTATAAAAGTGATTTGATATATTTGGCAATCCAACTTGGCCTGCCCGCAATGAGCTGTTAAATGAAATTTTGCACAGCCATGCCATCAGGCTTTATTCACTTGCCACATTTTATTCTGAAGGGTAAAACTGATGGCTACTACTAATCACCTCAATTATTGCCAGAATTGTGTCAAATTTGGGGATGAGATCAATCTCTTCTTACAAGGGGGTGGTGTGATTTAGAAATAAGTCAGAAATCAGCAATCAAACTGAAGAGAGACGTGGCCCAAAATACCACCAACTTCTCCTTTCTAGGTGTGCAGTAGATTAGCATTTTGAAGAATACCAGGTAAGAAATGTCAAGGCTTTCTTTTCAAATGAATAGTAAGATAAATAAATAAAACAATATAAACTTGTTTGTTGTTTTTTTCCCTGTAATAACTGCTTTAACACATCTTATTACTTCAGAGGAAAATAATTCAAATGATAGAGAAAAATGCCCCAAGTAGATCCCCCTGGGAAGAACAGCAAGTGCACCAAGAGCAGCGCTGGAGTGAAGGACTTTAAAAGCTTTAAATGTATCACGGGTTTTGCCTGGGTCTTTCTGTACTTGGACGAGCTGCTGAATTTTTCTCACTTCTATTGCCCTACTAATTTCACAGACAACAGATGAAATGTGACTCATAATCCAATATTTATAGGTAAGAAGGAGCCATCAGAGCAGCATTTTCAGCAGCAGTTCTGTATTTTTGTCACACGTTGACTGATTGAATTGAACATAATGGTGGGATTCCTCAGTGTCCTGTGTGTAACCTGTTCTGTGTCCTGAACAGCAAAGTACAAAAACAATTTTGAAAATATATGAACTATTAGTTATTAAAAGGGGAAGGCTAAAGAGATTTTTTCTTTTTTTCTGAATGCTGCAGGGTTTTGCTTTTGCAGAACCCAGAAAGGACATCAGTGCCAGAATATAGTCTGGCTCACTCAAACTCCTGGCACTGTTTAAACAATTTATTTCATCATTTCTCACAGCCAACACTTGGTTGCATTTCTGTTTACATACTCAGCAGGGGCCACCACCTATGGGAAGAAAGATGAGAACATACTCACATTATGGTATCTGTAAGATTCATTGAGTCTTTAATGATTTTCAAGCAGAGTCTTGCTGTGAAAGCAATGAACAAAGTCAACAGAAGGTCCAGATACAATATTCTTGTAATAAAATTAAAATTACTAAAGTAAACTTGTAGGTGTCTGACAAAGAATTGAAAATCACAACATATTTCTATATAATGTATCAGTTGACTCCAGATGCAGCACATGTGAACAAGGCAGGGCTCGGGGAGAGCAGACTGAGCAAATCGATACAGACTCAGTGCGTGGCACATGGATGGTTCTTGTTTCATTAACATATTTTCTTTTCCCAGCTTGCTGTTTTAATGACAATACTCTAAACCCAGGCATGACAGAAGAAATATTGTCCTTAAAAACTCCTGGGTTTAACCATAGTGGTGATTAAAACATAATGATTATTTTTTTAAATAGAAACTTAGAAGAAGCAGGAAATTCATTAAACTCATTATATATGCACATACAGCCTAGACTCATGACAATTAGTTAATTCTAAGTGACTTCTCGATACATATTGACATATGGATGCTTTTGCTTCACACTAAAACTTAACTTTTGTTTTAAGATGTATTATCTTTTGAATTTTTGGAGGACTTACATAAATCAAAACAATGTACACACAGATTTATTTCTAAATAGTTTAAGTGTTTTTAAGTCAATTGTTTGGATTTGGTCTTGGTAAAATTACTGAAAAGAGGGAAAATGACACATAAAACCCTTCCAAAATGTCCTTGGTTGTATTGTGATGTTTCCTACTACAGTGACAACTGCAGAATCAACCTATCTATCAATCAACACCAAAAAGAGGAGGATAAAAGTAAAATGCTTTGCACTGTCAAGAAACAGCCTCTGGAAGTTCAATTAGGGATTACTTGCTGTTATTCAGATTAATGTTCTCCCAACTGCGTCCATTTTACAGGACTCTTGAAAGGCATTTCCAGATGAGTGGATGACACTCCACTCCACTCCACGTTCTCAGTCATTTGCAGTTTCTCTGGACTCTGTGTAGTCACCAAGTTTCCCCTTATTTCTTTCCTGTTTTTTCGTCAGGCAGCTCTCAATTCAGCCTCCTGTGCACCACATAGCTGGCTGAGTGGCCTCCCTCGTGAAGCCAGATAATTATGTCTCATTCAGTAATTTTGTCTCTTTTTCACGGGGCATGAGCAGTTTGGGGTTGTCCATTTTAATCAATTGTATGTTATTTTGTTTCCGTTACTACATTTTTACTCTGTCACAGCAAAATTCAATGATGCCTGTCAAGTCAAGAGTGTAAAACTTATTACTATGAAGTCAGCAGCAAAATGCAATGGCCATATGCAGGGTTCAGTGTCAGCAACACAACAAATGGATAGCTCTGTAATTAAAAGTGGATGCTAGCCAGGGGAGAGAACTATACTTCTGAGCTGTGGGAGACAAGATTCTCACTCTCCTTTTACAGGTTTACCCAGGCATTAATGCTGTTTCTGAAACCTGGACTTACTCTAATGAAATATTACCTTTGAGAGGTATGGAAATTCTTTGGTCTGGCAATATAGGCAAAAATACAACAATAATAGGCATTTGTCTCCCTTTTCTAGGCAAATTTGAATAAAAAATTTCCATGAATTCTCTCAGAATGTTATTTCTTGATACATCAACCAATTCACCTGTTTGACAATTCAATGAAAGCATTACAATTCAGCACAGGTCATTTTTTTTGCTGAAATTCACATCCACATCTGGGTGACTGGATTAACAGGCCAAGGAAAAGAGCAGTGTTTTGTCTAATAAAATCATCACAGAAAGAAACAGAAAGCAGCTACAAGCCTTTCACTTTCCTAAACACAGCAAAAGCAAAAGCAGTAAGAATAGGAATATAAATATACACTGACTGAATAGAAAGGTATGCCTGCACTTAAATTTAGGCCATGAGGCTACAGCATTTCTGATGCACTAGGACTTACACACTTTCCCAACCTCTATCTTTGTAATGATGTTAATTATCCCTTGACAGCACCTATTTATTTTCTTTTATTATAAAATATAAATGGTCAAATACAAAAATATACACTTTAGATACCTAAATTCAGAGAGATTAATCCTACCCTAAAACTATTGCAATGTGTGGGCCAGTTCGGTTATTGGTGGCTTTTTTTTTTGTTACGTTTGGGAAACAGAGGGAGAGAGTGTATTTTCATTTTGGTGATCCCCTTTTTTGTGGTCACACAGCTAATACTAAGCCCTGGGTTCTTAACTTCATCCCAGTCATTTCTGCATCTTGTCTCTTCTCCCATCCATCTCTCCCTGTCTTCCATTTTCTGTCCTTAAAGAGCGGGAGCTCTTGAACCTCACCACACCTGAACAACAGGCAATCTACATGAGCCCAGAACTTTTCTTTCACAAAACAGACAGGCAAATGTGTCACACCTCTGTGATATTCAGGCAGCAGCACTGCTGATTTTGTTTGTCTCTTGCTATTGATTCCTCTACCCTTGGTCTGATTTGGTTAAGCTCTTCAGGCCCATTGCTAAGCACAGCGTAACCCACCTCCTTCCTTTCCTGACCCTGCAGAGAATAATAATGATCCTGTCCTTGAGGGAACAGACACAAAGTTCCTTGGGTCGCATTTCATGTTTTAAACAGGACAGAAAAAAATCCGTGGCGTGTCTTCCTTGTTGTCATACTCATGTTGATTTCCTGAGCGAGGTACTGACTCATCTCCCAAATCTGAGATTCCTGTTAACTCCCAAGTGGGATGCATTTATTGTAGTCTCATTTTCCAGCTGCAGACCTCTTTATCTTGCTAACCATGTTATTTTGATAGGTTATAATCAAGTCACTTGGTGAACTATGAAAAGAAAACTAAACTAAATGTACTTTAGCAAAGGTGTTGAGGGCACATTACTGTTTTAAACATCCAAGGACACGCTGGGACGTCTGGGGTTTTTTTTAAACAAAACAGTGGCTGATTAAAAGAACTAATTTGTGTTTTAAAAAGACTGGTGCAGGCACTTGACACATATTTGATCTAGTCTACAAATAAAAAAAAAACAATCACAGATTTAAGCCTTTAATCACAGATTGAATTAAAAAAATAGTATCATTTATCTCTACTCTCTATAATCTCTATCATATAGCATTTATCTACACGCACTATAAATAAGAGCCAATCAGCTAAAGCTGTGAAGACAGTGCATTAAAGCATGTTAAAGAATCAAGTACAGAAGCTGTTTGCTGGTTTAATGCACGGCTGCAGCTGAAACCTCTGCAGAAAACCTGAGACCGCCTGTTGCTCAGGAGGTTCAGCCACCACAGTCCCAGGCTGCTTGACTTTCTGTGTGACAGCAGCCACAGAGAGATTCAAACATTCCCTGCTCTCAAGCACATTGGCTTTGCCCCACCTAAGGGACCAACAACAATTTTCTCAAGTACTGCAGGTGGACAAGTCCGAGGAAAGGCACAGGACAATCTGAGCAAGGTAACCTCACCTAGAACGGGAACACCGTTACTTCATCAATGAATTCTTGGTGCAGTGGTTAAAAAAGCACTTCAACAACAAAAACTTTTAAAAAAATGCCAACAAACTCCTCACAAATGGCTCTCCAGCTGTCAGACTGACTGAATTTAGGAAGGGCCCACTCAGTTTCAAAAAGGCAGAGTGAGCACAGCAATTCTTGTGTTAGTTTGTGATCTAGTGGAGGGGTGAGAAAGGCAAGTTGGAGAAGGAAAGTTTTGATATGGGCCAGATTAATCAAGGAATTCAAATTCAAAGAAAGTCTGAATTTTCAAAACTTTAATCTGAATTGGAACATAATAATGTGACCTTTTAAAGCTGGCAGACAACTTCAATTTTATTTCATTTAGTTATATTTGAACTACCTACATGAAAATTACTGTTTGGTTGTTGAAGTCCCTGTCTCCTACAACATTTAAAAAGTCAGAAAAGAAATTAAAAAACAACTTATTGAACTCAAAAAGGGTCCCTTTAAGCATGACAACTCTGTAATGCCTAACAATGCCTATAAAAATTGTGTTTGATTGAACAACACAATACCAAATTATCTTTGAAAAAAAGAAAGCTTTGACAAAAAAAAAGTGACCATACTCTCATGTAAATACCAGCAATTGTACCCAAATGCACACAATTCTCTATGCCTACTGACAGCTTCCTAAGAACAATTATTTCAATAAAGCCACCACTGCTGACCCAGACCATCATTGCATCACCGTATAAAACACACCAGCCTGTTTACATAATGTTATTCCACAGTAAAATGAAGAATAAATAAGATAATTTGCCCAAGCAGTTGCTTCACTATTAAAAGAAATTATAATATTAATAACAAGACAAGTGCTTAGTACCTGGTCAGAAACACCCTTAAAATACAAGCAGAGGCTTGAAAGGAAGAATTACCACAGCTGAAGCTAAAATGGAAATTTTAAAAAATTAAGCCTCCCAAACAAAGTAAGACCACAGTTCTGCACACTGAAAACATTGGAAAGGCTTCCAGCACCCAGGGCTGTGTTTGCACTGCAAAGCAGCCAGGCACAAACCCAAAGGAGCGTGTCTGCCCACACCAGCAGGGGTTTGTCACACCACAGGAGCCCCACGTTTGGTTCTTGGAAAGGGACGTACCCTCTCCTGCATGCTCTTAAAGCACTTTCCCATTTAAACCTGTATTTTATCAGAAATCTTCGTTCCCATTCCTGCAGAAGACCTATGATATTTATAAGGTTGCAATTTAAGCAGTTTTGCCTCTCAGAGGAAGTTTTATGTCTGACATTAATTCCGCCAAATCCATTTCACTAAGAAAATGAGTGATACAGCTGCCAACTTCCATCAGCAAAAGAATTACTTTTTTCATTCCCCTTCTTTAATATAATTTGTGGTAGTCAGTTATAGAGTTATGGGTCTTCAAATACTTCATAAGTATTTTCAGCAGATTTCTTAAGGATATTTTTCATGGCGTATCTTATATGAAGTATTCATAAGATGTGAAATTACTTCATTTCCCAGCAGCACGGGACATCAGCAATCACACCAAAGTAACGCTTCTAAAAGCTTGTTTAGCAGAGAGATATAAGGATACAAATTTTTCATAACATGATTCATATCATAATCAGCAAGTAAGGAAAAGGCACTTTCAGAATTTGTGCATAGACAACACCATGATGCAGATAAATGGCATTTGAATGCTTTGAAGTCTTCACTGCCCTCCCACCTTATACACTGGTATCAACAAGTAGGTTTGGCACACACAGGGCTTTTTTTTTTTTTAAATATAAACACCAAGATGAGCTGTGATAAAGTTACACTACAATTCTGGCTGCCTTTGGGAAGAGCGCAAAAGTATCCGACAGGCATGGCTGAAATGAAAGCAAAATGCAAAACATATCTATTGTTTGTTACATAGTGTTTGATACATTTCAAATAGTTTTTCACGTTCTGTGGCTACACACTTTTCTCAAAGGGGAAAGTTTTTTCAATTGTAAAGAGGATATTTTATGTCCCATTCATTTGATATGAATTATTCATTGCTAGGTAAAACAACAGGATCTGCAGCATTTCATTTTCTCAGGAGATACTTTAGTTTTAAGAAAATAAGACACTCTCATGGAAGTAGACTGAGAAGCACCAGCTTCTTTACAGTTTCTTTTCACTCCACAGAAGACAAAAGGAAAAGGCTAATATTTTTACCTGCAATGTGTCTGAGATTATATATATATATATTCTCACACAATATTAATAATAATATTTCAGTATCTAACTTACGTTCCAAGCAACATTTTTACATCCTAACTACAAAGTACTAAAAGGATAAATTTGGAGCAGAATAGTTTTCAAGAGGAATAATACAGTGTTTTCTTCCTTTTTTTATCAAAAAGCCTAGAAATGTAGAAAATTACCAAAATATATTAACCAATTTTTTGCCATTGATTTAATCTTCTTGCAATTTAACAGCAAAGCTACACAAATAGGTACAAAGAATTATAACACCAATCTGAGTATTGTCAGAAAAATATTAATTTGCTTTCCTTTTTTTTATTGTCTTTTTTTAAAACCATCAGAAATGTTGAATCTGGCAGCAGTTCTGGGCTTATTTGCTGGATTCATTGGCCTTGGAAATCATTACACGTGTTTCTCACATCCACACTGAAATGCTCTGATTCTCACATCAGCTTTTTCATTCCACAATGACCAATTTCACAAGCTCTGCCCTTCAGCAACACTGGATTTGCTTCCACTTGACCATTAGCTTTCAAGTAATAGGGTTTTTTAGTACCAGTTTGGACATTAAACACTTACATGGAATGAACATTTATTTTATGCCTAGATATTGCTTTCCTTAGAAAAATCATTCTAGTAAGTCTCTAATAACAGTATTTGTCAGAGGCCAATTCTCAGTGATCAGATCCTTTTAGATATTATACAAGCAGAGGGTGTATTGTTTCATATAAAATTTACCTATTTGAAGATGGATGATGTTACAGTAGATTTCTGATCCAGTGGAGTGTTAAAAAAATACTGTATAAAGGTAGGTTACACTTGGATATAATATTTATACAGAGAGAATGAGAGAGAAAGCACCAACTGATTCCCTTAGCTGCTCGTGGCTGTTTATCTGAAACAAAACCCACCCTCCAGACCCCTCTGTGCTTGGTCAAACTCAGCTCGTTGCAGCAGCTGGGGTCAGTCACATCCTGCATTATTCCTGAGTTTTTCCACATTTCCCTGGACCATCTCCACTGGGCCTTCTTCCATTTTTGGGTCTATTGGCAAATCACAATATATTACCAGTTCTTTTATATTCTGACAATATTTAGCTTCTTGTGTAGAGGAAGTGAAATCCTTTGTCGACCATTCCCAAGCAACATTCCCTACCCATGTATTTCTGTGGTGTCAGATTTCTAGGGGAGAAAGAACAAGGCAAGCCACATAATTTTCATTTCTGACTACTTGAATTATTTATATAGTTGTCATTTCTAAGAGAAATATCTTTGTACATTCATTATACACTGATAATGTGTGCCTAATAGATCAGATGAAAGACAGATTGAAACATATAGCAGAGCACATGTTACTTAGCAAAGAAAATTAACACATTTCGTTCCATTTTAGCATGCAGAAAACTTCAAACCCCTCTGGCACCCAGCACAGTTTAACTCAGGGAACCAAGACCTAGCCTTTTGTTAAGAATGTTGACAACAAAGAACCAGGAAACTTAATAGCAAAAAGAAGAAGGAAAAAAAAAACCTGTTACTTTAAGAACTGCTTTACCTAGGAGCTATTAGCAAGAGTAAAATTAACCCCTCTCTCACTCCACACTCTCCACTCTCTTGTGAAGCTGGGGTTAGTACCCCAGAGCTAACATGTGATTAATGAATTGCAGAGTCTTTATAGCAAATCTGGAGAAAAAATCTAGGGTCTAGTGAAAACAAATCAAGTTCTGCAAATCGAGGTGCAAATAGTATGGCAATATTTTCTTGAAATACTTATGTAGTTCTGTTCTTCCAATGTAAACACAGCCACCACCAGCCTTAATAATGACTAGATGTACTTTGCACTGAAAGATTTACAGCAGACAACCTCACCAAGTCACAGGGCATATTCCTGAAAACCTTTGTATTTGCAGGTAAGCAGAGAAGGGGAATTAAACACCGCACGGCACAGCTAAGAAGCCAGACAAGAATTGTTTCTTCTTCTCAGTTGAACAAGGAGGAGTTGGACTTGGACTTCTAATTATAAATAAGCTGTCCTGTGTCAGAAGCGGCAAACAACAAATCCTGCACTCAGCTGGCCTCTGCTTGTTTTGACAGGAACTATGTTCCATCAGGAACATAAGTGTGTTCAAACCAGTGGGACAAATCCAATTTATTTTACACAGATACCTAAAGTTCTGAAAAACACCTCTGGCTGTATATTAGCTCCAGTTCACCACACTGCTGAAATAGATCTGAAATATCATCCGAAAGCACTGGAAAAAAGGCATCCAAAGTATCATTTTCAATATTTAAAGTATGATTTTCTAGAAGAAATGAAAGACCTATTAACTTTTACCAAGGACTTTTTATTTTACTTTAGTCCCATAACTGACTGTTGAATCAAGAACAAATTTCTTTACACCTGCCTTAGACCTTTTTGTATTGCCAGAAGGATATAAAGATGATAATATTCAGGCAGGGGAAAAGCAAACAAACAAAAAGATGTCCTTCTATACCACAGATATATTGAAACTACCCAACACATTTCAAAGATTTTCCAGCTATCCCAGTCCAACATTTCTGTAATTCTACTAACTCAAGATAATTTTTTTCTTTTATTATTTTTTATTTATTCTTATTTAAAGAAAAAACAATATTTCATATGGAAAGAAGGCATCTGCATGCTTTTTTATACACTTGTGATTTAAGGACACCTTTAGTGCAAAAGTTGTGGTGTGTATGCAAATCTATAACCTCTGATTCAGGTACTTGCATTCACCTGGCTGTGTATTCCATATTACACAAACACACATTTTGGGCCTCAGCTCCACATCCATTAGCACTGAAAATTTGGTATTTCTCTTGATTTACAGACAATCAGTCAACATACCACCAACCCTCCACATACAACTGTGGAATTATCACCTACTTTTTTTAATGACAAATTTCACAGGAAAAGAGTTCACTTTAGGACTCCCCTCTCAGATGATTGCATTTCTCGCAATTCCAGGCCCTTTAAAAGCTATTTTTACAGGTAAGCCCTAAAAACACTTGTTCTGCTGCCTGTTTCACCCTGTTTTTTGTAGACATTCAAAACATCCTGATTTCTCTACCCATGCAGATTGCAGAGTATTAAGGTGATGACTTTCTACTCCATTTTCCTACTCCAGCTGTGAAATATATTCCCCACAAATGCTCTCTAGGGTCAATTTAAAATTTGCCATGTCAGTGACAATTCCTGCCAGTAATTTTCTGTTACTAAAATATTCAGAGAGTAAACACCAAACAACTGATCTATAAAAATGTACTATTTTTTTTTAATTTAGCATTGGGAGGAATTACTATGGTCCTCCCACAACAGGATGAAATTAAAGTGTTTCTTAATTATGAATAGGTAAAATTCTAACACACTATTTTGAGTGCTGGGAAAAGTCAGTGAAGAGGGAAATCCACACAGGAAGGTGGCTAATGCAGACTTTTGTTGCATGTCATCACACCAAGCAACTTGGAACATTTGCAGATTACATATCTTATATTGAAGTAACTCACATGCCCCCATTATACATTTAAATAGGCAAAGGAGATACTTTTCATTAGAGAGATGAAAATGTTCTGGACAAAACATTTTTTAAAATATAAAATTAGCTTGACAGGCTAATCATTGAATGTTAAATTTATCTAAACTTCCTCTTTACATTTATATCACAGTATATTCAATAGTGTTAGTGATTTCTTTTTCCCAGAATTAAAAACTTTGGTCTATTTTGTTGAAGAGCCCATCAATATTATCTTAAAAATATAAAATTAATCCTTAATAGTTGAATAGGTAATAAATTATTTAGTAACTCCATATGCCAACCATATTTGATTCCCCTGAAATGTAGGTCATCTGTTCTGTGTCCCCTCACAGTGTTTTTGAATGTCCAAAATTATAAGACTGCAAAAGCAGAAAACTATTTTTAAAATCTTTTTTTTTGGTAGTTGATCTAGGCTCTGTGAACAAATACCCACTTAACAAATTACAGTTCCTAATTATCAGCTTCATTCTTTGCTGTTATCAAAGTGATCTAAATCTGAATTAGCATTATGAGCCTAATTATCGGGTAATAAAATAATGTCATACTAATGAGCATCACCCTGCTGTTAAGCAGGACCTGCAGCTCTGAAAAACTCTCCAGAAAATCATGTCTCAGTTCAGTTCCTTGCAGAAAGTTTTAAGTAAATTCACCCCAAAAAGGCAATCAGTGTCAGGAAAAAAAGTTTTTAAAAATTTAGACTTTAGTTGTACTTGACAGATTGAAGAGGAAATGAGTTTAGTTTCATTCCTTCAGAGATTCCAGTTTTAGGGCAATACATTTCAGCCCTGGCAGAATTAATAGATGGTTCACTCATTTGTCAGGATGAATTTTCCATTCCCATATGACTCTATTGAAACAGCACCACAAAAAGACCAGGACATATATAGAACTCCCAATGCTGTTTTGCAGCATCCTCCTTCAGAAGGCAAAGTTCTTAATCAGAAGTAACAGAGCTTAATGGAGTAGCACAACTCTCTGCCTTCTAATTCCTAAACCTGCCTGGCTATAAATCAAAATTTGCCAAGATTCTGAACCTGTGATCAGGGGGGTGCAGCTCAACCCGGGGGTGATTCCAGCCTGCCTGCCCTTAGAACAACCTACCAAGGAAGGAGAAAGTCATTACATCTCAGCTTGAGGTTTTCCAGGGACAACAATTCCACTACATTCTTGGGAATTACAGGCCATTCTTTAGTATAAAATAATTTCCCTCCTTTCTAAAGAAACATTATACTACAACAGTTCTTTTAAATCTAAACTTATTATGAGGTTTTATGAGGACAAGTAGAGAAGTAATTGATCTATTAGGTAATACATAAAAGTACATCATTTCAGATAGAATCTTCAATTTTGGTGTTGAAATGGATTTATTGTATGTTGTAAAAAGAGAGGAAAATCAATTTTGAGCTCAGACCTCTTATTTCAAATATTTTATAAAGTCCATCAAGGATACACAGAGAAAAGTAAGTATATATGTCAAGAAACTATCATATCTATAGGATAGCCAAAGAAATTCAGAGTTTTCAAACCTGACTGTCTACCCCAGTGCATTCCTGTGCAACTCCCTTTGTGCTTTGTGACTTTGATAAAAAGGACTAACAGGATTTCCACTTTAATAAGGTCACGCTGTACTTGCTAACACAATAACTAAGGAAAAATTACTGTAGATGCAAGCAGTGAGACAAAATGGCTTAATTTTATGTAACAGTTAATTTCAATGTAACGGTTACATTGGAACAAATACTGCAAAAATATTTTCCCTAAATGCCATGCAGTGACACATTCATAACATTCTCATGTTTTACTTATCCAAAAAAACTGACATTCAAACAACATATTTCCATGTTACGTGCAGATTTGTTTTTTGCTTAAGACATCATGGTATTAGATCGTAGATAGTTAATTATAAGCAGAAATACAACAAATTCTAGTTGTAAATATGTGATCATTTATAAACTACTGAGAGCTGGGACACAAGATTAAGATCAACTCGTCATGGTCCATCTTCCCTCATACTTGAGGGGTATAGACAGATTTATGTCCATCTGCCTAAATAATCTTATAACACCATGTCTGTTTACACACATCTGACATTCCAGAAACCACTATTTTATCCTGGGAAAGGCCAGGAGTGCTCACGTAGGAACCAGTGTATATTTGCAGTGGGGCAATGGACAACTGCAATCCTTTGCAGTTCTAGAAACAAAAACTAACATTTCAGAGACACCCATGCAGCTGGCTTGTGAGCATCAACTCTCTTTTATCTTTCTGAAAATGCTTAGAAACTACTCCTAAGATTAATATTCTGGGCAAATGCATTCCAGGTGTTTTGAGGATGCCATCCCACCCCATCCCTTCACCAAACACCAGATATTAATTTTTTTAATGACTCTGTAGGCCATAAGGTGGTGTTCCTCCTCTGTGACTGAGTGATGGAAACGAAGGAGAAAGACACACAGGATACAGCAAAGTGCCATAACTCACATTCTTGTGCATATCTTTGGATCACTGAGGATTTGCAAAGGAAGAATTGCACAGCCAAATTTTTGTGAATAGCACTAGCTTCGCACATAGTAGCAAACAAAATCTCAGATTTTTTTATCAACATTTTTTTTGTTGTCATGAGATGGAATGTACAAGAGTTAAATTGCAAAGTAGAAGCAAGAGCACCACTGAATGCAATGAAAGGGGAACCTCTTCCTACCGGAGAGCAACTCAAGGGAATGCTCACATGAGTGAGCACCACACTGTATTGATTCAAAGTCAGTTTGCTCATGTGCTTAAACATCAAATGGGAGCTTTAAAGTCCTACCCTGTGCCCACTCTGGGCTGTTCAAGCACCTCTCTGGCCCATCAGCTCCCCAGGATGAGAGGGCAGCTAAACAGAGCTGGTTTGCTGCACACAGATTCACTGAACGATTTCTTCTGGATTTTTCCAATCTCCACGTTTTACTAAAAAGCCTCAGGTTGAAAAAAAAATCAAAAAGAAATCCTATAAATTACGCTGACTTTCTTTGCATGTTTATATATTGCCACAGAGGGTTCTTGATTTGAGCACAAAACCCTTCAACCCAGACATGCTTTGAACTAAGGAAACATGCTTTATTTTTTTGTGAACATTGATTTACAAAAAAATTCAATTAGCACCGTGTGTTTATACATAGGAGAAATCAGGAAATGAGTTTGGTTTTGCCCGTCCTCTTATTAAATATACATTCAGTTTAGAGAGGTGGGAGGGGGAGAGGTGATTTCTGACAAGTTTGAAAGGACTAAGTAAGAGAGAAAATTAACTTCAGTGCAGCTCTAAGACTACAACGAGCTTACCCAAGAGAATGAGATGACTGCAACACTTTCCTCCTGTTGTTTCTAATGGTTATTTTAATTTGTTTTGTCTTCTCTGACCTTTCACAGCTAAAGCAGTTTTTTGTTGTTGCTTTGTTTCCCATCTCACACATAAAAGCGAGTAAACGTTTCTGAGAGGGACTGAGTCCTGTGTACCAAACTATTGTGTGGCATCACCAGCAAATGAAGGGGTGACATCCCTACAACACCCATCTGAAAAATTTACTAAACTCAGACAGCTATAAAAAAGTGCAGCAGAAGGCAGCTCAGCAGGATCCCACAGGTCAGAAATGCTTCTGAAGGATTCTAGCAATTTTTAGTGGGGGCACCGAAAACTCACTTTCTGAAATTTGTTCAGAATGAGAGAAGGATCCAAAGATTTGATTTCAGAAGTGGCTGCCCTGCATTCATTGCCTCCTAAGCTGAGCCTGGAACAGTTAGAAACCCTCCACTGACAAGACAGCAATTTTCAGCTGACCACTTATTGCTGAGACTGAAGATAAATGACAAGAGGCTTACAGACTTCAATGGTTTTGTCATCCAGAGCAAAAGTTTCAAGCAAACACATCTGTGCAATGGTTCTAATGCAAATATTAGCCAGTCCTCTCCAACTGAAGTGCCTATTGGCAATTCTCTGAGTATTTCTCCACAATCTTTTTATACACAGCCTAAGGACTCCAACAAACTCTCTCTTTCCCTTCAAAGGCTTGTTAAGTATGTGATGAATAAATCTGTCACTTCCAATTCTAAACTTACTTTCTGTTTTGATTGCTGCAGGATCTTGTATCCATGGCAACTTTTCACCACTCAGAATCGATTAAAGAAGTGATCGGTTTATCTAAACAGCCGTGCTGATGGAGGAGACTGTTTTTTTCTGAAATAGCAACCCTGACAGGTACTGTAAGTTTCCTTGACCGGTTAGTTTTCCAACACAGCAAATAATGAATTCTCAAAGAACACACTGTGGTCAGCTGAATGCTCAGAGTTCATTTCTCCTTTCTAAAACAGGTCTCTAATTAAATATCCTGCAAATCAGTACCTGCCTTTCTGATTGATGTGTCCTGCCCTCTTTCTTAAGCAAAGCACCATAATGCATAGATCTCACTGGAGATAAATGCAGCTAAGACCTTTAAATATTTTGTTTTATTTGTATTTGCATTTTGCCTTGGAGTTTAGGACAATCCAATTTATTTGTAAAAAACAAAACCATCAAAATTTTTCAGTCAGGCATAGATGAATGTTCAAATTAATTACACAGTGTGGAGGCCCAATTTACCAAGAAAGAGTCAAAAGCACTGCTTCAGATAGAGGAATACGAGGCAGAGCAGCAACTGCAAAGGACAAACCACTTTGCAAATCGTTTCAAGTTCTACACAAGGTCTTTATTCTGCACATTTGTCAGAATGTAAAGACTTCCTAACTCACATATTATATGTGAAGCCTCTTGGGACCAAACATTAAAGACCTTAAGCACACACTGGAATTTATAGTGATTAATGTGGTAACACATCCAGTAAAGTCTACAAAGGCACACATTCAAAAAAATAAGGAAATGCTTGAGGGGAGGAATCAATTCTTAAGTGCAATAAATGGGCACGAAAAAGCTTAGTGGGCTTTACATGACAATATATTTAGATGTGAAAATGGCACCCAGAGAAGCACTATAACTTCAAAGCAAAATATTATAGATTAAAGTACAGAGGAGGATTTCAACCATAATTAAAGTTACCTTGCTTTGAAGACAGAAGCTTAATCTGTGATCAATATTAATTATATCGATATTAGCATGAACCAAGCAGGATGCAAGCCATTTTAGTAACACAGGGGGTTTGTGCAGATTTCCTGGGCAAAAGCTCAGGATTCCACAGGTGCAGGATCACTCATGTTGCAGTGACTCTTGCCAACTTCACCCAGGGAACAAATTAAACAAGCCTAAGCATGAAGTAATAGGATGCTTGACACTAAGCCATCTTCATTCAGGTGGTTTGACAGCCAAACAAAGGTTTGCAATCCAGTTTGGTCACCTCTACCATATATGCTTTTCTTCTGTGCTCCCAAGCTTGGTAATATTTACAATGCATATACAATGAATACCAAGAGATCATGTAGGCTAGTTAGGCTGCAAATGTAAATACCAGTTTGGGTCTGAAGAATAGAGAAGTTTTTCCTATTGTTTCACATACACAGAGAGATCTTTTGGGTGAAACCACTTACAGCACCTCTACAGCCATGTTATAAGCATCAAGCTATTAAGATTATCCTGGCAGGGTGCTGAAAATATGAAGTCTCCAACGGTGGCAACTGTGTCGTGAAGGTTTTGAATCTGCTCCCTGAAGTGCCAGGAGATGGGAAAAAGAGAGGGCAGAACAAAAAAATTCAGAGAATGAGTGGTGAAAGGTGAAGAACAAACGCTGAAGTGCTCTGAGCACCCTTTGCTCTCCCAGGTCTGCTGTGGGAGGAGAAACAATTCAGAGGAATCAGATTTCTTAGCTCTGTGTTGTGCAGTAGGAGGTTCCCATATAAGTGTAATATGAGGTTACTTATTTATAATGTAAAAAGAGATAACAGACCCAGAATTTCTGTGAGACACAATATTGCAGGTTCTGGATTAACTGTCTCTGCCTGATGGATAAGCAGGAAGAAAGAAGAATGGCATCACAGCCATGATGTTGACAAGAGAGCTCTGGGCACCCAGGGCTCCTCTTCACTGGCCTCAGACCTTCATGTCTGGGCCAGTCACCCAAGAGCCACAGGCAAATCAGGGGAACAGCAGAACTGCTCTGACTATTTTTCTCCCTATGTACAAGCAGCCCTTTAAGTAGAGAAAGCCATCAGAACTTTGGAAACACAAATTCACAAAACATACCCTGCATTTATTTGCTGTTTGCTTAAATTGCAGTTTTAAGTGGGATTTCACAGCAGTATATGGTTGCTAACCTCCCAGAAGTCTCCATAGCTCTAGATTTTCATATCCAGGTGAGTCAGAGCTCAGAAGGTTCATTAAGGACACCAGATATCTGTTTCAATGGCCTCTTGCTGTTACACTACGGCTAAAAGAGTTGACAGTGAAGAGATTTGCAAGGAAGTCAAACACCTGAATGACAAGTAATTACCTTTCCTTCTGTCTCACATTGCCACACCTTCTTAATACCTTTTTAATTTTTTCATTGCTACAGTGTACTGATGTTATTAAAAGACTGTCTTGAGCAGTGGTTACAAGTTATTTTGTTTTCTTTCCTCTTAAGTGCTTGCAACTAAAATATCTCTGCATGGTCAATTGGCAA
The DNA here is from genome assembly GCA_038380795.1 of Pyrocephalus nanus. Classification (NCBI taxonomy): domain Eukaryota; kingdom Metazoa; phylum Chordata; class Aves; order Passeriformes; family Tyrannidae; genus Pyrocephalus; species Pyrocephalus nanus. The sequence continues at coordinate 20,404,877 of CM076270.1, read as the reverse complement.
AGTTTGACATCTCCCCCCAAAACATAAAGAACGTACATTTGGCCATCAAAACAACAAACTGAAAATTGCAGTCTTGATTAAGCAGACATAGCTGCTGAGCAAAAAAAAGAAACAAACCTGGGAATCACAGAGAGGAAAGAGTAAAACTGTTAGGTGTAGTATAAATCCTATTCATTGTGCAGAATACAATATATTAATATAGAGATATCTATATTAATAAATTTTGTTTTCCAAACTTAAAATGTACATTAACAATGAGGATGACAATAGTTCTGTGCACTCTTTTACTTCCCTTTTCCATTTGACTGTTTGAACTTGAAGCATTATTGACATTACTGACATAGGAGCAAGACTATTAAAATGCTTCAGTAATTAATAGACTTTAGTTTAGTGTGTAAAAAATTCTCCACAGTCTAAAAATCACACTGGAAAGGGAAGAAAAAAAATATCAGTACTTTGATACTAAACATATCAACACTAAATTGGATTTCAGGAAAATTAAAGGAAAAATACTGATACCTATGAATGCCTCCTCTGATGCTTGATGCCTAATTTTGTGTTGATAATTGACAAGCAGTATTTGGATTGTTAATTTACACTTTCCAATATTTCAGGTTTTTTCCCCACACCACTGAATACAACCAAACAAGCATGAACTGATTTTTTATACACTGCTATAGAGAGAAACCTTCTTTGCAACAGAGCTTGGGCAGCATGGATGGACACTCCTTACCCAAACATTTGGCATTGGTTGTTCTCTTTGAGGTTTTTAGAGGCAGATGAACTAGAACCACCTGATTTAAGTTATATTTGGCACTGACAGGCCCAAGGCTCCCTCTACAGTAAACACACAGAGCCCTTCTGAGGCACCAAGGGTTAACTGAACTCTTAATCTCAGCAATTCTATGGTGAGCTGGGACAAAGCTGAAGTTTTGCATAACATGCTTGTCATTTAGTCACTTTATCAGTATTAAATGCAGCATTAGTGATGCTTTGTTCACCCTCACGAGGGAAAGATGACTGAATTTGTTCCCTGGTTATACTAAACTTAACCTGTAAAAAATAATTTAAAAATTCCCCAACAAATTCTTGTCCCTCAACCCCATAAAAACTTGAACACACATCAGCTCCACCTATAACTGTGATAGAGGAGACCTAAATCTAATTTTGTTTCATAGGCAATGTTATTTATTTATTCTGGTCAGCAAAGCCTGAGGCACCTTTGGGGCCATTGAACCAGTCTTACACAAGCAGCTGTTCAGAGATAAGGGATGTGCACCAGAAAGATGACACAGAGTTTCAAGTCTCTCCTCTCCAGAGCTGGGGTTCCAAGACTAAAATAAACTTTGGGAACCCTTTAACTGCCACAAATACAAAGTGAACATTGTCCTCATGTAAATAAAACAACCTGACAAAATGCCACACTGATGAGCAGGTAACACACATTGTCATCAGCAGCATCCTCTGCTAAACATCCTACTTTTGACAAATCTCCATTTTTTTAATAGAAACAAAAAACAATGGTCAAATTACTCAGGAAAAGGCTCACACAGAATGAGGCATAATGTTTCCCTAGAACATTTCAGCATCCTTCAATGAGTTTATTAAAGGAGGAGAAGATAACAGAGTTAAGATGTCATTTCTCTGACTCTCCTCTTTGCCCTGGGTCAGTAAGAGCAGAACCTGGACACATTTCCCTCAACCTACAACACAGTGGTTGATCCAGAGAATCCAGCAAGGATACAGGAACTGTATTCAGTAATCTCAGATTACCCATGCATGTCAGCAGCCCATCAAAAACAAGGGAAACAGGGAAGGATTTCTCTGTATGTGTGTGCAGAAAAGATTAAAAACACAAATTGATCCAGTTAGCACATGGGTGGCAGAAAGAGAGTTTGTGTTTTAAAACTGAGAACAAAAGCCATTCTACTAAATCCAAATGCTTTCCATGTTCCAAGGATATTAAAAGGAAGAAAAAGAATGATTGGCAGGAAGAGGCAAGAGGAAAGAAATGAGCAACAAGAATAATTCGAGTTTATGGGGCAATAGAATCTATTACTTGAGGTGGAAAAATGTTACTTGGCTTTGCTTGTATTATTCCAAATTTAGGTTGTTCTCATATTAGCTATAACCCTTACAAGAAAAAAAAAAGTCTCCAACTGTTTAATAGCTGAGGTGTAAACCAGGTCATTAAGGAAAAAGATCAAAGCCTTGGAGTACCATAAGTTTCCCACCCCTCTCCTTAAATATTATCCATTAATGAAACTATGTCTCTACTTGGCAAATGGACACAACAACAAACTCCTGATGCAGTGAAACAATCTGCACATCTAACATACCACAAAGCCTTGGCACATGCTCTTGGCTTCCGTAAACAGAGGATTTTCTGTCAGTTAAAGACTTCACACATGGAATTTGTTGCAAACTCACAGAAACATTGTTCTTACTTGATGAGTTCAGATGAAATGTGTGGTTTAGTACTTAGAAAGCTCGGTGTGGTTTAGTACTTAGAAAAGTTACATATATCTGTTGTTGCCTTGTTTTTGAGCTAGAGGTTAAAAGCTACAGGAATGGTATTGGAAAAAAAAAAGTAGTATTAAAAGAAGGCACAGACCATTTTATGGGCTACTCAAAACCAAATCTGGCCCAACAGGTTGGGTTTGTGTTGGTATAACATGAGCTGCAAATATTCAGTTTTATGGAAAGTAATTGGAGAAGACAGTGCACACAATTATCTGAAGTAAATTTTTGTGCTGTTGTTCTAAGCTGAAAACCACGTTTTATGGACGGCTTCATATTCATAATTTTTGTTCTCAGACAGAACAGAGTTAATTTTATAAGACACTTTGAGCTGAACAAACTGTAAAATCCTAGGACCCTTGGAGAGAAAACAGTCCTTTAACAAAACACGTTAGAGCTGGATTTAGAACCATTGGGAGAGTGGAAAAACATTTCTCACAGCACTTTGAACACATAGGTGGCTTTTTCTCATTCCACCTCAAGGATCTCTACCTCCATTTCATCCCTGGGCAGCCAAAGCTCCTCCAGCCCCACAGCTCAACCAAGTCAGGTCCATCCAGCCCTGGGGCTGTCCCTGCACAGCACCAGCTGCTTCTGCTCAACAAAGGAGTCCAGGTACTAAATTTGAATTTGCAAGTTTTTAGGACATCTAATCCAACCCAACAAGATGTGCAAGAACATGTCTAACTAGTTACGAGAGTAGTCCTAATTACTCAAATCCTAATTGGCACTATTAGTGGCTGTGCCCACTACTTAAGTGCAAGTCTTTTCTTGTTTATGATGCTCATGGTCCTGTGGCCACAAAGACTTCAATGATTTACACCCATTTGGAGGTAAATTGAATGCAGAACCTGTACCTAGGACTGGAAGAAGTTTAATTTTCACCATGCATTCCTTTCTCACTATCACTAGTATCATAGTGATACTAGGAAGAAAACTATAAAATACATTTACTCCCAAGTTAGTAACAGCACAGTATTCATATATTTGGAGATGCCTGAATTTCGAATAACCAGTAGAATCAATTGAATTATCTCACACAAGCATGACTGGATTTAGCCATACACTAGACTTTTCACTTCTACTTGGAAAGTCCAGGAGTAATTTTTCCCCACCTTTCTATTTTCCATGCTTCTGTGACTGCCAACACAGACAGGATATTTTCTGACACCATAGAGACATGTTCTGTCAATCTGTTATTACAATAAAAATTATTTTGATCATCAATCATTAGTTCACAACTCCAGTCATCATTTTTTCTGGTTTCCTTCAGTTTCTCAATCTGTTATCTAGATACAGGTTCTATATTGCTCTCACCTCACAGATTTCTTAAAAGTAAAAGCCAAAGGTACAATAGATATTGTCATCCTTGAAAAGCTTTAACAGTCAGCAATGAAACTTCAAAAAAGTAGTTAAGTTATAATACCAATAAAACAATGATCTGTAAATTCTTTATAGTTTTACTGGGTAGTTAAAGACCTATAACTCTCTAAAGATTATAAGCCATAAATAATTATACTGTTATTTGCTATAATTTTAGCCATTATCCATTAATAATGTAACTGTCTGATTAACCATATAAATATTTTCATAACTCATTGGTCCTAAAAAATAATTAGATATCAACTGCAAATGGGTAGCTTCTAACAAACCAAATCTAAAGACATTTCAAAAATAGCTCCCTCAAATTACAGTAGTAATATATCCCAAAATTGACTGATTTTCTTCTTTTTAATTTGCCAATTTGTATAATTTTCAAGAATGAACCATCTCAAAGCATTTTTGTGCAAGTTTGTAAACCACTCTTCCTCTGCCTTTATAGGTAAATGTATTTCTCTATTTATATTCATCTCTGTCAGTGCAACATGGCTTCTAATAGTTCTTTTTCCCATAGGAAAAAAAAAAAACAAAACCAAACCAAAACAACAAAAAACACAACTAAAATAACCTAAAACACAAATACAAGAAGTTTTCAACAGCCACAGTGGGGAAAAAGAGTTCTATAAGAATACAATCCCAAAATTATCAGAGATATAAACGACCATTCACAAGAAAAGACATAGTTACTTCTAAATATGAAGGAAAAGATAACTCTGGAAATGTGATACCATGTGACAAAAAGCCTCCATCAAATTAAGAAGTTTCCACTATGGAACAACAGTCAAATAGAAAAAACAGAGATATGGGCAGATGTTTTAAATCACCGCATTTAGTTACATAAAAGACTTCACATTTCACATCAGCTGGCACAGAATCACTCACTGGACAGCTGCTCATGCTCTGCTTTCTGTTAAAGGTGAGCTACAAAGCTAAAATGAAAATCAAGATCATTTTAGATGTGTGAGATGAATTCCCTCCTCCCTCATAACCAGATAAATGCTTTTTGTGCTGGCCTCATACAGGTACCTGTTGCACGTGTTCCCCAACCTCTGATTTAGGGAATGAATTTCCCAAAGTATGATGAGTTATTAACTAAGCTGGCACATTGTCCACATCAAGCTTCAAGTGGCTTCCAGTCCACACCTCTTCCCATGGACACCCCAATATCCTAAAGGCATGGGATGTGGGCTTTGAGAATAATGTGCCACCTCGCCAGCTAGGGCTCTAATCTCCTTGAAATAACTACTAGAACATCATCAGATCAAAATTATAATTTTCCAGAGCATTTTCAGCAAACCTAGTCTGCCCAGATATTCTCTGAAACTTCTACTGATACTGGAAAGCATACACATTTTTAAGTTACTTCAGATGTTTGTGAACATATCCTCAAAATTAAACTAATTGTGCCTCTGTTGCTTTGCAATTCACATAAAAAAAAAAAAAAAACAAAAAAGAAATAAAGAAAAACCTGAAAAATCCCACACACATTTAAGATTTAAAAGCACTTAATTAGACAAATATCTTCCTAATGTCTTCTCTTGCACTTTCCAGGTCTTCAGCCTCAAAAGGAAGCTCCAAAGGAAGAAAAGGCAAATCACGTAACCTGCAGCCACAGGTCCTCACTGCACATACTCTGCTATTTTAAGAAAGGCATTTCCTCTAATGATCTGTGTATAAATTGTTCTGATTGACACTTATAGCACCAGCTTTTAATTATATTCGCATTCATAAATATGTATTATATCACAGATTAGAGCATGCAGCTACCTGCAATACATTCTCTGTTTGTGAGTACCTTTAGTTACATTACATGTACAAAATGGCACCAACTCCATCTGTATTAGAACCAGACTCCCCACCCTCCAAAGCACCACTTACATCTTCTCCATTTTCTTCCAAGTGCAAAGCATAATGAGTTCCTTGTGGGAACTTAAGCAGACTTAAAATGTTTAAAAATAAAGACTTTGTAATTCATTAGCAAGTAGGCTGCTGTGAATTTTGTCTTTGAGACTAATTCACACTCAAGGCAAAATACTTCCCTTAGATCTGCATAACTGATCTCAGATCAGATATTCTACTCCTTTTATAAATGAACCCATTTGGAGATTCACATATGTACAAAAGATATTCACTCAGAACCCAGATCTAGCATGTGGTCCCAAAGGAAAAGGGCTCATTCTCAGCATCATAGCTGGGCAGGAAAAAAACCACTCCCACACAGCTCTGGTACATTTTCCATATGATTCACATTCTACATGAGAGTGAAACTAAGACCTCTGGAGAATTTTCCCCAGAAAAAAGCACAAAAGTCAGCCTCAAAAATTCATTACCCCAAACTTACGTCACTCCCTTGCAAATGGAAGGTTCAACACTTTGAGTGGAAATTTGGAGCCTCAGCCCCATTACCATAGCCCATCAGCTGTTTCAGGGTATTTCTTTTACCTTTTCCATTCTATCAACAATTTTCCACTTTGCACAGGAGGCATTCGCCCTGATAAAATATTCACCAGAAGTGGTAGATTGCATACCTGCAATTCCAGTTGGAAGCCACTTCCTCTGCTCAGGTTGATACAACTTTAGCTGAGAGCTGACCACAAGAAAAACTCACACTCTCCACTACTGCTGCTGAAGAGCAGAATGTATTTGAAGGAGGGGCTAGTCTACAAACCAGACACAACAGATCACCTTTGTGTCTTTATTGTAAACCAAAAATATTTAACTCCTCCTATAAGGAGGCAGGAAAAGACAAGGTAGATCCAGACAAAACAGATCCATATGTTCAGTGGTGGAGCTACTGCCCAAATTGGCTCATGGAAGAGATGGCAGCCGTTTGTGTTCTTGGCCAAAATTAATAATTTCTACCCTACAAATGATTCACAGCTTCGTGTTCACATAGGTGAACACAGCCAGGGAGGTAACCTAAAGGATACCTTGAATGGAATACAAAACATGCCACCCTCTGCTCACCTTGTGAAAGGAAACTCTCAGAACTGCGTTTATTAATAAATGATAACTTTATGTTTCCCAAGTTTTAAGAGATCTAGCATCCACAGAGTTGCAAAGAAAGGGAATTTACAAAGTTACTCACTTTGTTCCTGGTGTTTTGCTAGTTATTACTGGCCTTGAACAGAAGCAAAAGGAGGCCTTCAGTTTACTACTTATATTGGAATGTATTAATTAAAACTGGATAGAGGTAGAAGTGAAAATTTACCCTGCTTTTCAGATCCATGGAGTACATGGCTGCTCTTCCACTTTCAAACACAGTCAAAACTCTGCCCCTATTTTATTATGCTTCTATTACTGTAGCTCCTGGTATCTCCCAGTCATTCAGTTTGAAGACAGAGGTCTGCTTAATTAAGTTTGTGAGAAAAATCTTATAGATGGGAAAAAAAAAAAAACACATCAAAGAAAAGGCAGAGGTGTTTGAAATTATGAAGAAACAGAAGGTGGGCATCTACATAAGAAAGAGTCAAGGATATAAGGTGAAATATAAGGTGAGGAAAAAAGGAAGATGAAACCTCTTCTGGCTTCAAATACACTTCACAGAAATGTAGATTCTTTTCATCAGAAGCACATCAATATCGAACATTTGGATACCTCTAGTAAGACACTGGGATTTATTTTGCACTTGACATAGAAATATTTTGATTTTGACAGAAATACTCTTTTGCTTAAAAAATTTTACTTCAAGTATCTTCAAGAAAAAACTTAGAATTGTTGTGATTTCCTTCTGAAATGGGATGAAAATACAATTTGAAACCACACAGTAGTGTCCTTAAGCAGAAATTTTATCTTAAGCAATTTCTGTCTTGCATAGTTCAATGTCAAAAAAAGTTCCCAGCTTCTAGTCCTCTGACAAAAATACAGCACTATTTATCTGCCATATTTCCATTATTGCACGTTACAGATGGCAGAAGGAGGTAAAAGGGATTGGTTTTATATCTATTACAAATTATTTTTTCTAAATACCTAGGCTGTTTTGTTGACAAGTTTTTATCTGAAAATGGTCAAACGTGAAAAACTGTATTTGAAATAGAGTTTACCGACACCGAGTCATACATTCATCTTCATCATGAGACCTTCCCCAGTAAGATCATGTTTAATTAATGATTCTGCAGCTCTCATTCTTCCTGAGATAACTCTATTAAAGTGAATAGATGTGTCCTGCCTTATATGTTTTAACCTCTGGAGAGAATGCTGCCAGTGAGGCTAAACAGATAAGCAGATCAGTGTACCACACTTTAAAAAGATGAATGAAACACTTAGGATTTAGCAAGGCATTTATCAGATAAATTCCACTAAGAATGTAGGTTTTGGATTGCTTTTATGGTCCATTTTGCTGATGGTATCTGGCAAGCTCTCCAGGTATAGCAGCGTGCATCAGGGAATGGGCTCAGGGGCTGTTATTTTAAATGGCTGACTGTAAACAGCCTATTGCATATAAACAGCATTCCACACAGAATTTGGGGGATAAGTGTGATGGAGTCTCAAATGCTATTATTCTCACCAAAAGACAATGGTTGATTTTTCATTTCTTTCTTTTGCTTCAAAGCTTTGAATGAAAGTTGCTGTGAGACTGTCAAAGCACTTCACACTTGACATCTGAACGTAATTATGCCATTCAAAGGGAAGTCATGCAACATTGATTACACTTGGGTTTACAACTCCAAACTGCTTTATGAAAGCAAACAAAACAAACACAAACAAATCTAACGTGTCTCAGTGTTTCCAGAAGCAGAATCTTCCATGACAGGAGAGAACTGATGTGTGTTTTAGCAACCCTCAGTCAGAGGTAGTACTAGTCAGCCATAGCACTGGCTCAGTGTTACCACTAACAATAAAAGCATTCAGGATTCTTTTTTTTTATTTATCTATAGTCATACAATGTAATTTAAAGCAAACAACACTCCAAAACAAAAAAGAAAAAAAAAAATCCCAAAACCTAACAAAACGCACCCACAAGTTCAAAGGCTAGACCTTGGGATAAAGACATGTATTTCTAGGAATATGTAGAACTGTGCTATGACAATTAAGATTGTTCAATCTTAACTTGAATTTGGATCCAGCCAAAATAAGTCAAGTAAATATAGAATATTCATTCTCCATGTCAGAATTACAATGCCCACCTCTTAAGAAGATGGAGCAAGACTTCCTAAGCATTCAGTCCTGTTGTTTATGCTGACCCATAGGATTATGTCAGAGTTCCCTTGCAAACCTGCTCAGTATATTAAAATTTCATATCAAATGGGAGGAGAATCAACTGGTCACACAACATCAGACAAAGGGTACCAAATGCAGAGAAGGCTACACTTTGAAAATTAATCAGTCTTTCATATTTGAGAAGATAAGAATATACCTCCTATTCAATTATATAAGATACAGTAGAAGTGCTCCCAGTCTCTCAGCCTGTAACTCAGTGTTTCTTCACAGTCTTCCCTTCAAACATGTGGGGGGATACAAAACCAGATATATTTATCCTCAGACAGTGGTATTATCCATCAAAAGATAAAATAATTACAAAACTATAAAAAGCTTTCTTTAGTAAAAAAGAAGTATGCCATACTGAAAGCCTGATGCCAATAGCCTAAAGTGGTTGGCAACATCTGATTTCAGGGAAAAAAAATAAAATGAATAAAATCAAAGTTTCCAAAAGAAAAGAATATCTACAAAGACAACAAGTAGATGGAAAACCAACAAATACCTTTATTTGCTGGCCAGTCTTCCATCTACAAGTGTAAGAACATGGTGGCATTAAGCATAAGTTTACTTTTACAGAACAGAGGGCGACCACCCAGGTGCTGGCTACTGGAAATAACTTCATGAATACAACACCTCTTAATTCACCTAAATCTTTATGGTCCCTCCAGTGTTTTATTATAAAGGAATTCACTCTTTTACTTCAAATGGTGGGACAAAGTGTTAAGGTTTCCAAATCAGGAAATTGGGAGCAAGAGGGAATAGGCAGACTAAGGTAGGTCTCCTCTTTTAAAGCATAATCCAGAGCCCATTAAAGACTTCCTTTAAACTGAATGGATTTTGGATCAGGCCCCTGGAACTTTTTCAAACTATTGGGTAGATAATTGCATCTCCAAACTAAGTACATTTAAATTTTAGATTGTTTACTTGTGAAGTCCTTTCCTTCTGCTTGGATATTAGAGGAGTACAACAGCTAATCAGATGGGGTACCGGGTCAAACAGCTTCCCCTTCTGTCCAAAGACCACTCAAAACAAAACAAAAAAACCCTCAGCAGCTTCCTTCTGGTGCAGGGATTCAAGGCTCAAAAGGAATTTTTGCACTGGCCATTAGAGGACTCGCAGATGTTGCAACTCCTCTCTCTGATAGTTTTCCCATTCCTCGCATTTTTTAAGTGTTTTTTTCTCAATGCATTTCAAAACCCACCTTTCTGCCAGCAAGTGGTCCCTGTTGCTTTCATGTGTAGCATTTTTCAGAGTTATTAGCATTTCTTCAACTATTTCTGGCAGCCCCAAAGGCTGTAACCACAGTAGATGGGAAATAAGACAAAAGATGAAAGTCTGGGGAGAAAAAGTCTTTAGCATTCAGGTTCTGAATCTAACCATGACTTTGCACCAAACTCTGCACATGCAGAGTTTTGGTCTCAGAAAGAGCTCACCCAATACAGCAAACACCTCCCAGTGTTTTTCACAAATGATGTTAAATGGAGTTTTTTCCTCAGAGATCCCTGAGGATCCCTTCCTCCCAAGAAATATTACCACTGCCAAAAAGTAAACTGTTAATATTCAAGGCTGTACTGATGAGAAGAGGGCAGAAACATCACACAGCCTTCTCCAATGCAAGTGGTACCTGCTCTTACACCTCAAAAAATTTAAAATGATAATAATTTTTTTAACCTCTCCTCCCCCTCAGTAGTTTTTCTGATGGAGTGAATTTGAGTCAAAGGAGTTCTTTATGCTGAACGTGAGCAGTTAATTGAACACATTTTTTTTTTGAACTTATGACAAGTAGTACTTAACAATACCACAGCAGAATTTTGCTTAAGTAGTCGCGGTATCTGTATATTAGGATTCAGATCATGGGATGAAAATGCTTCTCAAGCTCTTTAAGGTCCTTCTCTAACAAAAACCTCTGTAATGATCAGCTTACAGCCCAAAATACCATTGCTACATGAAAAGACATCCCTCTCACCACTTCCAGTTGCAGCCCCCAGCACAAATGCCCAGCTGTGGCAGGTTTTTAAAGCAGCAAACATCAACCAGGTCCAAAAGCAGAGCCTGACCCGTGTGACCTGGTAGCTCCCAGTTTGCCGTAGACTGAGAGCCAGTCACCCCCAACAGCAAAGCAGAGCAGGAGTCTCTGGATTCTCTACATATTGGAGACCTCACATGATGTGTGACCATCAGTTTTTGCCCCAAGATAGGCAATATTGACCTGATCCTGCAGAGTTTCAGATTTAGGAAAGAAAAATAGCGTGACACACAGGCGTTAGAAGATTACTGAGCCTGTGGATAAGACTACTGTTGGGGAAATTCCTGGATTAGTTCTAGAGACCCACCCTTACACAAAGGGATTATTTCACCTTTCTGTAGTCCAGATAGTATTTTTAAACTGTATTTGAACTCCATATATTACTGCAGATTAATTTCTCATTATGCTCTATTAGAATTTCTATTTGCTGATATGAACAGCACTAAAATTCTAACATGAAACCCAAGCAGACCCACACTCTTTATGCTGCAGATTGGCACAAAGTGGAAATATCCATTATTTAACACACGACAACTTTGGCTTCACATAAATGTACCACAGTTGAGTTTTGACTCACTGACTCTGACAGAGCTTTGTAACTTGTATTTTAGCCAATCCATTGTTGGCCATTTGTTAAAATAGCTTGTACAAAGTCTACGAAAAACTGACTTCCCAGGGGCAGTTTGGTGGATGTGCTGATTGACATCCATCTTGAGCACATCCAAGCCAAACAAACTGCTACACAAACACAGTGAACTGGATTTGACGCCTATTGTCTCACGCCTCAAGATCTGGTTTTGACTCATTACCAGGCTGCCAGAGATCATTGTGGTTACATGTCCCTAACACAGACCCAACTACCACAGCCACAAAGAGCTGAAACTGTAGAATAATGCTTCTTAAAACAAACAAACAAACAAACAAACCACCAAAACTTCAGTTTTTCAGTCTGTTATTTCCACATGTCTTTACCCAGGGTGAAAAAGCACACAAAGACCTATAAGAACACATTTGCATAAACATTCCTTTTATTCCTTCCTAATTCCACTTCCTAATTCCATGGCCTTTATTACTAGAGAGAATTCTACAATTCTGCTTATCTTCAATTCAAGACAAGGTAATTGTGCTTGAAGTAATACTGCCATCACATTACTAATATACTTCAGGATTCTTTTGTTATTTTTCTGAGAAAGGGTATCAATTAATCCACAGATAGAGCTCATTTTGTATTTTAAAGACAGAGATGCATGCAAGAGTTATAGAGAAACATTTATCCTTACAGACAATATAAAGATTAACTGACATTAGACTGATATCACAAGAATTTAACAGAAAGCCCCCACAAGTGAGTAGAACAGTATTCTGGTACAAAAGAAAAGAAAAAAACCCCCATACATTACTGATAAAGTTTATTAAAAATAATTTCAGAAAACAGACTCAAGTAGCAAATGTAATCAAATAAAAAATGCTAATTTCCATTCCCCACCACCCCCCCTCAGCTTCAAGAATGTCTTTAGTGGAGTTTTACCTTGAAAAAAACAAACACAACGAGTGTTCTGGTCTTAACTCTGAGTCCCAGTGTTTTGTATTTTTTTATGAAACTGATCTGATTTAGAGAAGATTTTCACATGAATCAAGATGATGTGCTCTGCTAGGAATCCACCAGCCCACCAAAAGGAATTCGTTTGAAAGACCAAGTCTGTTCTCTGAGTCATTAACACATTCAAGCATTCTGGGTAGGATTCAACAGGAAAAAAAACCAACAAAACAAATCAAAACCCCGTAAGAGCACTGTGCACACACAACAGAAACCAGAGATGCAGAGGACTGAAAATGGTAAACTTCCTTTTTTTCTGGATCCACAGGTTTTCAACTCACAATAGATTTAAACTATACTGCATAAGTGTCAGACACACTTGACTTGATAGCACTGCAATCTTCTAATTTAAGTTTTATAACAATGTAGCACTGTCTTCTATCCAGAATTATTTTCTTTTAAGTGTTCCAATTTCATACAATTACTCCTGTGCATTCAAGAATTTATGATCCTAACATCATCCATCCCCCAGCTCCCCCCACCAATTGCAACCAGTGAATCCAAATACCCTAGACATGGATTTTTCCATAGACATAGCACATATTTTGCAAAATTAAAGGAAAAGGAAGAATATACTATTTTGTTTCTTTAATAGCTGCAACACATATAAAGTTATATGGATAAGATTTAGCATAATGCATAGATTTATGGATTCTCTTAACATCTGAATTTACAGCAATATTTCATTATATTCATATTTATATGGACAATAATCAGCAGAAAGATCAAGAATGGGCACAAAGAGCCCATTTGTTGTGACATCTTCTTAAAGTTATAGACCCCTTCTTAGAGTTATCTTCTTCACAAAGAAAGTAATGCTCAGAAAAGCAGGGTGGGTTTTCTGTGACACATGGTCAGTTTACAGCAATTTGAAGTGTTGCCTTAGCATATTCCCCAGGGAAGAAGATGAAGACAGTAATGCAAAGTAACAAATTGGAACTGAAATCTTTGATCCACTTTATAGCTCGTACCTCATTTCCAAAAGAAAATAAAAAAAAAGCAACCTTATTGTAAGGTAAAATAAGAGGAAGCAATAAAACCCCCTAGTACTTCCAGAAAAACAGTGCCACTCATGTGCCTTGGCAAACAGAACTATGCTTTCAAAGACAGCTCTTTACCATATAAATAAAGATGGTTTAATTAGTCTTGATGGCCCAGGTTTAGAACTGGCTCCCCTACAAAAGTCATTTTCCTAGTACACCAAAGATTTGACATATTAGAAAATAGTTTACCCCCCAAGAAGTGAAGTGTTTAATATAATATTCTCAACTGCTAAAAAGAGGGAAGACTTCTCTTGCTGCCTCCATGCCACCAGCACATCCACACTGCACCCAGCCCCTACCTCTCCCACATTCCCAGAAGTTTCAGTAGTTGAACTTCAGACTGAAACCAAGCAGTCACAGTTACACATCCATAATGGAAGTGCCACTAGGACAACAGGGAAACATCACAGAAACGCTGCTGCAGTGGAGCAGAAAGGCTTTGCTTTGCTCACACCTGCATGATGAGTCTGGGACAGGGACAACAAACACCTGCGCTCTCTCTTTTGAGGCAGAAACGCTTTTAGCAGCTGCAGCTCGGTGCCTCATCACCACATTTGGGGGGATGCCATTCCCAGACAGTGTGTTTCTGTTTGCATTACAGCAGACCTGGGGAGCTGCTGAGACTTCTTTATCAGCTTGCCCTGTCTCCAAAACCCTTGGCAAGCTCCTAACGACAGGACAAAGCTCATTGCTCCTGCAGCTGAGCCTGAGCACGGGAGGCAGTGCTGTCATTTAAATTCACACCACAGGGTGACCAAGTCCCAGCTGTGAGCTGGAAGGCAGGTAATGTGACTGTTATCTAGTGGTTAGGCAGGTACATTATCCACTGAGTTATTTGTTATTTATGTTTTCTGTTATTTACTCACATGTAGGACATTCAGCCACCAGACCTCCCTGAATTATCACAGAATATGCTGAGTTGGAAGGGACCCAAAAGGATCCTGAAGTCCAACCCTTAGCCCTGCACAGGATCATCCCCAAGAGTCCCACCATGTGCCTCAGAGTATCATCCAAACACTTCTTGAACTCTGCCAGTCTTGATGCTGTGACACTGCCCTGGGAAGCCTGTTCAGTGCCCAACCACCCTCTGGGTGAAGAGCATTTTTCTAATATCCAATCTAAACCTTCCCTGACACAACTTCAGGCCATTCCCTCAGGTCCTGTCCCAGTTTGGTGACCAGATGTGGTCTGTTTGCCCAAAGGGAGATGGAAGCCACATTCATCTCATTGTACATGTCCTGTTTGAAAGATCTGTGTTTTAAACACCTAGCAGTCAAGTGATTAATAGCCTACCAAGAAACAATCCATCTTAAAATACTAAAATTAATTCACATTTCCTAAATCATGTGATAATCCCAGCATTCATATTTCATTAAATGCTCTGATAACTGCTAGAAATGCAAGAAACAGCCCTATAAAAAGATGAACTTACTGTCTTTAACATCTTTAGAAGTATATGATATGTCTAGAACATACCCAAAAATAACCAATGGTTAAGTGAATATGCTTGTATTGGTCCTTTTCCTAACATACAGAATCATTCATTTAAAGCACATAGATACTTGCAGTTTACCTTTCTCTGTGCCACTGTGAAAGCACTATATTGTCATTATGTTGTTACAATACCATCATCATCTACAGATGGTAGAATACATGTTATTAATAAAAATTACAGTGATATGAAAAAAAAAATCACCATGAGTGCATCCACAATAATAGCCAAGATCAACATAAAGCATTAGTTGATGGCTGAGACTTTAAACACATCACCATTAATTACCTATCAAATAATAAAAGATATAATTTCATTACAGTATAATACTGAAAGCTTTAACAATTCACTTTCACACTTCACTTGAAAATGGTACAAATATTAACACCTTTTTGTTGTTGGTTTGTTTTTTTTTTGTGTGAAACATATATTTACCTCGCTACTTTTCTACAGGTCACGCTGCCTACTACTGATGGGAAGGAAGCAGAGGAACAATACACCTCCTCAAACACTTTCTGTATTGTTGCTGCTTTTATACCTTCTGCACATTCCCAGGCACTAGCTAATTAATTACAACTCACTGATGCAGGCAATCACTCAGGCACTCGCATGAAGACCAGAATCAGGGCTGGAGCTTGGGAGCATCTGGTTCTCAATTATGGGGCTGCTCTGTGAGAGCACAGCGCTCATCTGCCTGTTCTGCACATGGCAGCACAGGATTATTTATAGTTGCTACTCAGGAAGCTGTAATTTGTGTTAAAGTATGTAATGACTGAATTACTCTTCGGTGCCTCTACTTGAGAATAACAAAGTGTTCCCACCAATCCCCACACTATCTCAAGATGTTGCTAATACCAAGGATTTTTTTTCAAAAGGCAGCCAAAATTGTAATGAAACCTGACCTTTCTGCAGCAGAAAACAATAGTAACAGTTCTATCAGGTGTATTTCACTGATACTACAAAGTAAAATTCTTCTTCATTCATACCAACGTTCAGGCAGCTGCTGAGTCACAGCAGAGCACAAAACATTAGGCAATGGTCAAATGTAACACAGAAGCTCGGAGTGATGCTTGAAAATAAATCTGCAAAAACACAACCACCATCATTCACTACCTGTTTGTCCTTCCCTCTCACGCACAAACAGTCCTGAACAGTGCTAAAATCAGAGATCTGCTCACTCGGTGCTTTGAAGTGCCTGTAAAACTCCTCTTTGCTTGCTCCCCATCATCAGCTACCCCTTCCCTCCACCCTGCTCTGCAGCTCTCACACCTGGCAGTCAATTGCTGGTTTCACATAATTATTTTATAATCTCCACCAGTTACATTATCACCTGCTTTGCCTACAAATCCAAGGCCCTCCCACGGTCTCCAATTAGCAAGTTCTTACTTAATTCTTTCTATCATAGAGTTGGGCAGTATAATTTCTATTAAGACATTAACTCTTTCCTGAAACACTTTACAATTTGTTACAGACAGGTTGTGCTTCCAAAGGAAGCAACACAAACCCACAGATACCCTGCCAGCAGGAGATGAAATGCTGCACTCTCCTTAGTGGCCAAGTGACTCTGGCACTTCAGTCAGGGGTGCACTCTGTTCCACACATGCATTGCAATGTCTAGAGCTTAATAACCCTATTTTAAAAGGTTATGTAAATTTAAATTAGATTACATGACAAGTCCCTGTTAACTGGCTTGTTGTAAATCTGTACAACACAGAGTCCCAAGGACACTCCATTTCCCCCAGTAAATCCGTAAGTGATGTGACTGTATAAAGAAGGGATGATTCCATTCATACTTTAAACACCAGGGAGTCCTGTACAGATGTTTTCTTCTCCCTAAATCCCTGTAAAGAAAGTGCATGAGTCATAAACAAGTTCAGTGGGTGCAATAACAGAAAGCAGAGTTACACAACATCCCCAAAAAATTGGAGCACAGATTGAGCAAAAAGGCTTGTTTGATCTGAGAAAAATGAAGTAAATGGAAGTCATCGAGTATGTGCCAGGCTGGTGCAAAGACACAGGAACAGAATGTCTCAGACTACACAGAGCAGAGGGCTTCAGATGCAGAAAATAAAGACTCATCTTCAGGAAAAAGCAAAGAAGCCAACCTTCTGATGATAAGAATAGTGAAAGACTGGTGGAGAAACTAGGAAGTTTCCTAGGGAGTTTTGGAGAGAGTTTAAAGGAGTGTCTGTTATATTTAAAGGAGGTGTCTTTTATGTTCCTGTATCTCCAGAAATCTGCTTTGAATGCCTTGATCACGGCCAGAATGAAAGTTTATAGTGAAATCAAAACTTGAGACAAGTTTCCCCCTGTTCTAGTCCAAGTTATATAACTTTATCATTCCTTATAGGTGTGCACATCCACTTCTTCCAGAAAAAAATCCAAGGTCCATATTCTGCACGTGAAAGCCACTCAGGACTAGAAACCATCCCCTGAGGTCACCAAGCCCAAATTTCTATTTTCCTCTGTTTTACTTCCTAGGTTAATCATCTCAAAAACCATCCTCCAAACTAATTTCAAATATCTTTACAGATAATTTCCAGATTTTAAAAGTTCTTTGCTTTCTGAATTATTTCCAGTATAGTTCATGTAACCCCTAGCTAACATGATTACTTTTAACTTGCCTTAACCATTAAAAATACAGATAATGAAAAAGAGAAGTCACAGGCCTGAATCCAAAAGAAGACTGACATACAGTTCACCTATTATTTAAATGCTCTTAAGAGTTCCTTTTCATCTCAGTTTCTAAAATCCATAAAACAAAGAAAATCCCCTGCACAAATCACTAGACACATCTTTAATATCTATATTGCTCTTCTATACCTTTTCAAAAACAGAGAAAAGAGGGAGAGAGAAAATGATATTCAAAAAAACTGTGAGATTTTGCTTCTGACCTTACTGACTTGTGAGTTTAGGGATACTTCCTCATTTTTATATGGATTGTAGGGATAAGGAGGTGCACTTTATATTTCAGAATCAGTATCAGAGATGCTGGGAAATTATTGCCATTATATTTCAAGGACAAAATATGAAGAACATGACAATGTGACATATTTTACTGAGTTACAGCTATCAGTTCTCAGGCAAACAGGGGAAAAACCTGATTTGCAGTCTTGGTAGAAAATTCCTGAAACATTTTCCATCTGCAGCTGTGAAGTGTTGACACTGACCTGGGGGCCAGTTCTGAAATCCAGTAGCACTTGTCCAAACAAACAGTGCATGCTCACTAGAGCTCCTGGGCACACAAACTATAAATATTACACCCCTGATACAGATTTCTCATTTGTTCATCTACTTAAACACGCTTATGATACTTATTTGAACTGAATCAACTTTCAGCAACATTGCAAACTTCCACCACAGTTTGTAGTTTTTTGGGATAAAGTATCACAACATCACTTACTGAATCAATAACATTAATACAGAATAGAACTTATTTTACTTCAAAAAGAGGACAACAGCACTCCAGATCACTAAATCAATGCCACTTTCCTGAACTACACACCAATTCTGTCCACACAGCCTAAAGGTAATTTTGGGTCAGTTGTTGTGACTTTGTTTTCCTTGTTTCCCTGTACTTAGGGCCTGAAAAAAAGGTACAAGTCACACAATACTTACTTTTTTGCCTTAGGGCTTCTGCAGCTGAAAAGACCCAGGTGATACAAGCTCCCCTCCTCTGTGCTGGTCATTCCACTGAGGAGTGGCTGGAAATTAGATTAGATAATAAGCACCTCCTGAGGTGTTGGATCAGGAGTTTTAACTTAGAGAGATGTGATCAGTTGGACTGAGAAATGTATTTTGCTGAGTATTGATGGGGGCAGAAATTTTCCTAAAATCACCGTAGTGTAGCCGTAATATTGTTTCCTTTGTTTACAAGTAAGTTGTAGAAATCCCTAGAAGCTACATAATTCTCTCATAAATGTTACAGCATTGTTCACAGTGGCTACAGAGGTATTTTAAATTTTTCATAATGTTTTTATTTTATTCTAATATATTTTCCATATGGCTAAATCGTAGTATTTTCTTATGCACGAGAGTCCAACATCCTATAAACGCATCTGTGGCCATTTTACAAACAATTCTCAATAAAAGCCTTTCCCAGCAAAGAGTTAAACTCATGCATATGAATGAAGGGGGCATACAGACCTGAAGGACCAACCCTGCCAGACACTGATTTCAGCAGGGACTTTGCCACTACGAAGCTGCTTTCAAGAGAAATTTAAGAGGAAATTTCACCTTAAAGTTTCAAGTCTGTTTTCATAAAAGCCACAGACATTTCTGTGATGAATTTCAGAATTAGGCCTTACTTGAAGCTCAAAAGACAGGTAACAGATTCTTCAGGTGTCTGACAGAACACTCATCTGATCTGAGGCAATAAAAAAGAGATAGAAAATGAGTCAATTGTTCTGCATATGATTAATCTCTGCTGATAAAGCCATGCATCCTCCCTGTGCAAGGGACCTTCACTCCAGTAGCTTGAATATTCCTGCTTCTGCCAGTCATGTTTAGTTGTAGTTATCTTTAATCTGAGTCAAACTGTGCCATTCTTTAGTAATGCAAAACTAAACTGCCATATTTCTGTGCTTCTGGAAGATGTTACAAATCATGAAGGAAAGGGGAATGAACATGACCTTATCCAAAAAGCTCTGCAGTTTTCCTTCTACCTTGGAAAAAGCTGGGTTTATGTTTTCTTAGGGTAGAAGTATGTTAGTTTAACTTGATGCCAATCAAACTCTAAAGGTTAAAAGGGCATATTTTGTTTCTCTTCAGTTCTGATATTAACCAGTAAAGAGACTGAAAAGCAGCTATCTGGATTTTAGGGACAGTATTTGAGATGTAACAATTACAATACTTGGAAAATAAAAACACATGACTTGCAACTATTTATTATCTGCCATTTATTTTGAGAATATTGTTAAATCTGAAATGGATTAAAGGCATCTATAAATCATCCTAAAATTTAAAGATTCAGAAGTCCATACCTTAAAGCAGACTTTAATTTTAACTCAGCTCCTTTCTCTATTTATAATTTGAAAATTCATTGAAACTGGCATTGCTGACCACAAAATACAGTAGGAAAATTGTAGGTTGCTCAAGAAAAAATCTGAATTTGATCTAAAAAAGAACCAGTACTTTGTCACTTATTTTTATTAGGCCATCCATTTTAGACAAATAGTGCATTTAAAAATTATTATATTTTAGAAATACTGGGGACTGACTTCCATTCACCCTCTAGATCAAAAGCATGTGCAGGAAAAAAAAAAAAAAAAGAAACAAAATGCTTATGCTGAGTTTGCCATTTCATGTAACAGTTATCCAGGAAGCTTTAGGTTGTTTTTGTGGATTTGATTTTTTTCTCTCTCTCTTTTTTCCTTATGAAATTAAATAGGATTTATTAGCTCCTTTTCCAAAGTTCTCTGTGAAATCCCATCTTGGTTTTAATAGAGATTTCACTGCCAGACTGACTAGGCACAGTTTATGAGCTCCTCAGCCAAGTTGTCAATGCCAGAGGACTCAGAGATGAAGCTCTACCAGAGGATACTGGCACAATTACCAACTTTGAGCACAAACCCAGGGCAAAATACACTGTTGATGTAAGTCCTCATATCCCCACAGAAGCCACTTGCATCCTCTAGAGCCCAGTTAATCCCAAGTCTGATGATTTCATCCCAGTGTAGTTGAGGGCATCCCCTTTAATTTTTAAAAAGTGATAAATTTCAGAACTAGGCCTTACTTGAACCTCAAAAGACAGGTAACAGATTCTTCAGCTGTCTGATAGAACACTTATCTGATCTGAGGCAGAGAAGTGCCTCTGTTTGATCAAAAATACAGTGTTATTCTGTTTTTCAGTGAAGCAAAAAGGCTCTTTATTCAGGTTTCAAGACAATATCCTTACCTTCCAAGTCTGTTGTTTTAGAGACTCACCTGCTGAGGTTTGTCAGGGGCAGCTGGGGAATGGCTCTGTAAGGGTTTTGCTGCACAGGGTTGGTAGTTTCCAGCTGCAAACTCTCCCAGGTGTCAGGCAGGCTGCACACCAGCAGTAAACTGGTGTCAGCTTCCTTCCTGGAAAGAAATAACCTATAAGGGCACCATCCAGACCACTCCACTTGCCACATCACCCATGTGTATTTAGCCATAGCTCTCCATATATGTGTGGTGTGTGCCCAGGACCAGGCACGGCCAAGAACTCCATTGATGGGAAGGACACAACGTGTGTAAATGGTCCTGGAAGCAGAACAGTTTGTGGGCAGCCAAACCCTGACCCTCCTTGTACTTCACCAGTCAGTAACAGAGACACCCCATATGCCCTCAGTCAGAAGGGTTTTCCAATTGCAATCCCCACAGTCTTCACAGCGATCTTGTGTTGGATAAGCAGGAGTTTGGGTCAGACAAAAATTACGGATGCACAGCTGCTTGAAAACATTGCAGTAAATCATTAAAACAACAAGAACCTTTGGCTATTTTCCAGCAATAAGGAGTGATGGTGCTGGGCAGTGAACACAGAACTGGGCCAGCAACCAACTCACCAAGAACCTCATTTTTGTAATGACCACGATCATCCATTTCAAAGTATGTGAAGGTTTGCTATATATCATAATTTTTTAGTGGGTGGCAAAGTTGTTTGCTAAGGTTCACCCAGTGCTTATGAAGGTTTGGATGAAACTCAGATTGAGCTTTGTAAAAGAGCAAAAATCTGCCATTCAGTCATAAGTGTTATAAGTGAGCATCTATCTTCTGATCAAGTTTTGTGTTGAATTTGTTTGAAAGCTAATCAGAGTATAGGCTTCTCAGTGCCAACATATTCCCAAAATCTCAGAATTTTGAGAAAAGACAGAATCTGATAGTTTCATAGCTTCAGCCTTGGCAGAGGATGGTTATTACATTTTTAACCCCCTGAAAACTCAGCTCTCTAGGTCTTTTCAAAAGTGTCCACATCAACTGTTACGACACTGATAACCACTGGGATAAGGAATTTGAAGTCCAAAAGAAAAACTAAAAGTTATTGACAAATGCTAAAGTGAAATCCCCCCTTTTGCCTTTCAGATTTAGTGCCATTTGAAAGCTAATTATTAACTAGTAACTGCACATGACCTTCAGTTTTGTTGTACAGGAGTTTTACGATATTTAGAACAAGTTAGAAAGAAAAATAGCAAATCTTTCACAAAGTAAGCACAATGAAAATCATAGGTTCTTCAGACCAATGTTTGGAAAATGACGTACAAGAACAAACCAGAACCCATAATGGAGTGGGATATATGGACTGATGAAGCAGGAGCAGCACTGTGCCACTAAGGAGAAGGCAGGCAGGTCCTGGGTCTCAGGCTTCAGACCAGGGCAGCTTCTAGAAAAATCTAACAAAATTCTGTTGGGGGAAAGACAAAAAAATAGTTAAAAAATCCTAGAGATGTATTAAAACTTGGTCATTCTTCTTTCTCTACAAAAAAATTAAAGAGGTTCATATAAGGACTAGAGTAAATATTTTTGATCGAAGTCCCAGCTTTGAATAGGACTCACCCATAACCCCCCTTGTCCCTTACTTTTGAATTATTCCTCCACAAAGCTTGTGTCAAGTGTGACACTGGTCCATGGCCTCTGGCAATGGTAGGATCTGATGTCTTCTAAAATGTGGGGAACAACCTATTCCTTTCTCTCCAGCCTCTGATCAAGGCTAAGGCTTACAAGGAGGTTCATCAGCTGCTCCATGTGTACTCTTCTCTCAATTCTGAGTGGGCCTCACAGCCCTTTTCACACCAACATCTGCACTCACCTTGCCTAAGGAAGCACATTTATCAACTCATCTGCCTTGCAGAGACTCGTTCATCATTCCTGAGCTCCTGCAGTGCTTGGTACCCTGGAATGGAAATGTTACAGCTCTAAATTCATTGTACTGAAAAGATGAAAGATTCAGATCAAGAAAACCTTTTTATCATTGACACTAGTTCATTAGCAAGTCCAGAGAACCAGTCTATGTTGACCATAATATTTTGAAAACTGGGGGCCAGGCACCTTCAGAGGAAAATGAGTTCACTGACCTGACTAGTTCATTGAAGCATTTTCCCCTTCATTATGAGCATTAGTTTACTAGTGCCAGCGTTTAGTTGAAACCAGATGTTTCTGATTTTTTGAAGACAACCTCACTGTGATGGCTCTGAAGCCTGTGTTTCCCTCCAGCCCTAGGTGTATGTGCAATTTGGGAGTCAATTAAGCTACAGATCAGCAGGTAAAAGTGTTCGTAATTCCTGATCTACACTATTTGTTGAGAATAAGATTACATCATTCATTTGAGAGACTGGAGATCACAATGTCTTCTTACATTTATATCGAATCCCCAATTCCCCAACAGCTCATGAGCTTTTCACTTGTCTGTAGAGGAATGGACTGTTCCCTTACAGAGGGGGCACATTTCTTACCTAGGAGAGAAACTCTCAAGCCGGTTAAACCTTCCATAATTCCTTTATATTAACAGAACCTTCACATTTACACTCTTGCAACAGAGACAGAAATAACCTAATGACACCTCAAAGCCAAGCAAATCAACTGTACAGCTTTCATTCCCAAATCCCAGACCGCATCACATCGTGTGAGACTCCCCTACTCTGACTGGATGCCATCGGACTTTTTGATGCTGCAAAGGACAAGACACAAGATAAGTAAAATGTCCATTTTTTTCCTCCTCCTGGATGCTTGCCTCATGCTGACCAGAGAGGAAATGACAACCAGATGCCCCTGTGACCCCCTGTTCCCCCGAGGTGACCGATCCAAGTGGAACATGTGGTCGCCTCATTTGGGCAGGAGCCAAAGCCTGCTCTGTTTAATTGGCCGAATGGTCCCCTACAGCTGCAACAGATTAGGGACAAATTCTCTTCAAATAAAGCTGTGCTTTTTCTCCCCATCCCCCCACTTTAATTTGGGGGGTGTTGGGGAGAAATCATGCCTGGAGAAACATGTGCACATACACACACAAGACTGAAGTTAATAAAAGTGTCAGGTAAGCAAACAAAATACCATTTATTATTAAACAGCAATAAAAGACCACATTGATGTGCATGAGGAATCAGGCAACCAGGGAGCTCAGGAGAGAGGGAGGGTAGTGGTGTCTCATGAATCTTTACAAAAGTTTCCTCTGATCTTTAGTACCAGGCTCAGTGACTTGGGGAAAGGGGCAAACATTTGTAATGTCAAGTCCTAAGCCCCCTCTTTCCAATTCTACAGCAATTCACATCTGAGAGAATAAAACCAGCATGGCTAGAACAATCTGCTGCAAGGAGAAGTCTAAGCTGTGAGAGCCATCTTGGAGGGCACTTTCAGGCCTGGCCACTAAGCTCTGTTAGTCTTAAGAATAAAAAGAATAATTTAAAAATTTTTTTAAAATGGCATTTTAAAGATAAAGACATCTTCAGGGCAGGAGCAGGATGTTCATTTACCTAGAGATCCACTATGTGAGGAACTTCTGATGGAAGTGCTATATTTAGCAGCCATTCAGCTGGCAAATAAGTGCTCTGCTATTCATTATAATAATCTCAAATTTTCATGAAACAAAGCTTATTTTCTTAGACTTTGCAGAAGCTGAATTTTAACATAGGATTTTTGTTCCCTCTTTTTTCTCTCATTGCTTGGTCTTAGTCTTGGGTGTGGAAATGAACTCTTTAGGGGACACATATAGTACATGCTAAGGACACACCCTGGGGGAAAGAGGAGCCAGAGTTCTGTTCTGACAGCTCTGGAGCCATGAACAGACACCAAACTGTTCTTGCTGCAGAGATTCCTCTGGATCCTCACAAAAAGCTTGTAAGTTTTTGGGAGATTCATTCATCAAGTCCAGTGTAACATAAAGGTTAATGTTCCTACTTAAGTTTAGGGAAATATTATCCTCCTTTACCAATGGCCTGTTAGGAAATGGAGTGCCACACCAATGCAGGGTGGGAGAATGACTGGAGTATCAAACCTTCCTTCTACACATTTGGGGGGGAAAAAAAAAAAAGAGTAAAATGCATTAGTTTTGCCACGTGTGCTGTTGCACTTAGTTAGAAACACTGGCTGTTCTTTTGTTTGGACAGTGATTTGATAGCCCAGTGCCATCCAGACACACTTGATTGTCACCATTACATTAAACATATCCACATACCATACAGTCAAAACAAATATGCAATTATAGCAAACGTTCCAACTAAATTTTTCTAGATACCTTCCACATGGACTTCACAGATGAGCAGTCCTGAACACAGGAGCAGTAATTTTTGAGGAATAATTCGATCAGAGCTGTTGCTGTGCCTTAAATAGCCTTTTAGTTTTAAAAAGAATTTAAAAAAAAAAATTCTGCAGGTAGATTTGTTGTTCATTTAGCTGAAAGGAAGGATCTTAGTAAGAAGTTGTAAACAAATACTTGTATGTAGGTCAGCAATAGGAGTGTGTATTGCTCTGACTAAGAGTGCTCAGAGCTATGGACTTTGCATGAAGAATTTTTCCACCCTCAAAAAGATTAGACAGAATGAGAGAGCTCCTCTTGCTTTGAGGTATTAGAGTGTTTAATTCTCCCAATTCTTACTAATTATCTGATTTGTTTATTTCCCAAAACATCTTCTGAGGAGGGAGAGAATCAAATAACGAAAGATCAAATGAGTTATTGTGGAGATATTTTAAAATATTTGAAGCAATTTGAAGAAACCCCTCTAGCTCTCTCTGTCCACATGCAGACTGCATACATCAGCATTAACTAGTTTTACGTGTGTCCATTAAATGTACAAATAAATACACTAATAAGCATTTTGAATTGTAGTGGTGTGGGCTTGGCAGTGCTGGGTTAATGGTCAGACTCGATGATCTTAAAGGTCTTTTCCAGCCTCAATGATTCTGTGACTCTATGATTTGTTTTAGAACAATGCAGTTTCCTCAGCATGAGAATTCATCAGTATTTACTGCGTATTCATCTCATTTTAAAAATGCAATTTCTTCTATCACTAAATACAGCCTTTTCCTCAGGCAGCAAAATGGTTTTGCATCACTTTTCAAACAGGATGCCAAAGGGGTGGGAATGGGACGAGCCAAGCACATGCTCACATTGTTCTCCTGTGCTATCATTCCACGAGCAGGCGGAGGAAGAGAAAGGGCACCCTGTGCCAGAAGCATTTTCCTCAATGACTCAAACACGATGGCACACTTTGGACAAAACCCACAGGCTCGTGTATGCTGATGTTTTCCTGTACTCAGCTAATCTTCAAGTGGTTTATGTTGGGAACAAAGACACTGAGAAATCCTTTGCTGGACACCTGTTTATCCAATCTAATATCTTTCTTCCACTGTTACCAAACAGAATTTGTTCACACAGGCACTTACCTCCTTTAAATATTAGTTATATTCCTTCTATATTCCTATCAGGATTTTGTCAAATACAGGACTGCATAGTCCAGAAGCAAACCATCAAAGGCAAAAGCAAAATTCAAAATTCACAAATGCAGAGGATACTTTAGTTTTTTTCCTTTCCTACTTCTGTTTTACTTAGTGTACAGAACTGTTTGCAAAATCAAATTTAAAACATGGGCAATTGAAAATCTGGCTTTGAAGCTGATATGACAAACCTACTTCATATTGGTGTACAACAACAGTTTTCACAAAAGATTCTGTGATAACAAACCATCAGTTTATGGTCTCCTTACACATCCTAAATAGTTATCTAAACTTTTTCTCATTTTGAGATCCAGTTTAAATACCATATAATAGTGTAGCTTTGTGCTACCCCTTGTCTCTTTGTTTTTTCTTTCCTACAGCCCTGGCCACAAAATTCAGTCTTGTGCTGTGGCCTCAGTTGGCTCAGTTTGGTCAAACCAGAGAAGCAGGGAAGGGTCAGCAGGCTCTGCCTGCTTTGTGCTCTCAGGACAGGGCAGCTCTCCCTGCCCTCCCTCCTCCTGCAGCAGCCGTGTTTCTGCACAGAGGTGACAGTGACAGCCACCCCATGACATGTGCCAGCTCTATTTTCCACATCTCCTTACCTTGTCTGGAGTGCTTTCAATACTTCTGTGTCACAGTACCATAGAGAATGAGTGGATGGAGGGTTTGGGGTTTTTTTCAGTCCAGAACAGTAATGAGCTTTCCTACACATGGTTATCTTGGACACATATAATTCTTGACCCATTTTTTTATTCCAAATAAAATCAATTTTATGCAAATGCAATCACACATCGAAAACACACTACATTTATATTTTTGGATTCTTTGACTTTAAAAATAGTCAACTTTTTGCTGACATTGTTGCATAAAATACACTTCGGGAAGCAATTCATTTTGAATAATTCAGAGTGTGTGAAAACTGACCTGTATTTTTACATTAGACTCTAGTTCTATATGTATCTTTATTTTTAAAAACCCTATTTTTCTGAAACTTCCAATTTTTTTTATATAGGATACAAGTATAGTCAGAGATTTTTTTTGTGATGCTTTTTTAGTCTGGTAAAGTCCAAACTTAAAACTTCGGCTCCGCAGGGCTGGATGTCAAGGGGCATGTCTTGATAAATCGATACAGTAATCACTACAATCCTTACTTTGCTATCAATAACATCCAGCCTCCGAAATTTCACAGCAAGTTTTTCAGCCTTCCTCATTTGATAGGCACTCTCAGTAATAATTCTACCACAAAATGGTTTTGGTCCAGCTCAGTTCCATGCCGGCTGTGCAGCCCCTTCCAGCAGGAGCCACGCAGGACTCAGCCCTGCAAACTGAGCATCCAGCCAAAGGCAGCTCTGGGTTTCATTTTCCTGTACACAGAACAGCCCATCACTCTTTTTCTGGACAGATCCCACCATGCAGACAGGTTCCTCAGGGATTAGGGGCTGTCAGCGTGGGGCAGGATGAGGTAAGGGTTATCTGCTTCAGTCCCTCCAAGGATAAGCCAAAAAACACTTGTTGAAGTACAGTTAACAGATTTCACAGAGCAAGCTGCTCATTGCAGTTGTTTTTCTCTTTACAAAAGCATCACAAAGCAAGGCAGCACATAACTGAGTATAAAACTGAGTTTTCCCAAAGTATGGAAAAACTGAGCAATTCCAACAGACCAAATCCTACGCCAAGACTAATACAATTTTTTCATGCTTTCTCAAAAACCTAGGAAATTCTGCCCAGTTCTGCTGACTCTGACCAGTGTCATATGCCATAACACCCATCCTTCAAGCAGCTTGCTGTATAAATGTGGTTTCTCACAGAAAACATGACAAAAATCTCGCTACAGAATGTCACTGCTTTCTGCAGAATTCACCAGTCTAACACTCTATGGCCATGAAGTTTGGCAGTGAATTCCAGATCAATTGCAGCTCTTGACATTTATCTAACTTGAATGCTACAGAAAACACTTTTTGGGTTGATTCATATCTGTTACCAGCTAAATGGATCAATAAGGCTTTTTTTTGACTTTTCAGTGAGAGAGGGTCTACACTCAACATCTTCTTTTAAAGTTGGGCAGACAGTTTCATTCAAACTGCAATGCTCAGCAACCTCTGATATTCCAGCAGCACCCAGCTGCTCTTCCATTGTTAAGAGATGCTTCAAATCTCTATTATAAACTCTTTTTTTTTTTTTTTTTTTTTTAATGAGTTTAAAATGCAGCTGCAAAAATTGCTCTGGGATGAACCTTGGCATGCTGAGCTGACTGCTAGCCTCTCTTTCTCTTGTCTGCCCCCCCTGCCACTTCAAAATTTGAATTTAGATTTGTTCTGCCTGGAGATAGAGGAAGGAAAGCGAGTAATAAAAATAACTTATTCCAAAACTAATGGGCATACACCAAGCCAACAGATATCAGGTATGGGGTTTGACTGCATATTAAAATAACCATGTTGGATAACATTTATTTGCCAGTTCCAGACCCCAAGATCTTCACAACATTAAAAGAAAAGATGTAACAGGAAAGTTAAAGTTCATACATCTGAAAAAGCTGATCCATCATCAAGTCAGGATTCTCTTTCAGGCCACCTATACAGTGGTCCAGGGAGTCACTCTGGGTACTGAGGAGGAAATCAGGTTTGAAAGCGCTGTAACAGTGCTTTAATATACTGCTTTTATCAGCAGCAGATCGATACAATTATGTATACTGTGCATGTTGTATTTCAATAGATCAGAACATACCATTGTATGACAGTCAGTGTTGCTCTTTCCTCAGCAGGGAGTTCACTCTCCACAGTGATGTAAAGCAGAGCTTTTAGGAGGCAGACAGTTAATTGTCATGAAAAAGGTAATAATATGTGCTGTCTAGGTGATGTATTCTCAGTGACTACCACGCTGATACAATCAGCAAACTACATAAGGTTCAGAGTTAGCCTTCGTTCACGCTGGAAGCAATTAGCTATTAAACTGATCTCCAACTATTAGAGCCCATGGATGGGATGCCCTCTCTCAAGTATCCAACTAGCTATTCCAGCAGCCTGTCTTTATGCCTGAAGCATTAGGGTGTACTGGAAAGGACACTGGATTCATCCAGAATCTCTGTGCTTTTGTAGATTTAATTAAGATTGTGCTCAGTAGAGAAATGTAAAAGTTTTGCTTTTGATGTTCACGCCCATATTTTCTCGCAGCTATTAGGATCATAAGTACCAAATAAAAAATGCTAAATAATGACATCTTAAGTCTCAAAACATTAGCAGAAAACAAAGTCTCATTTTTTTTGTGAAAGAAAATTCCAGAAGTTGTATTTGCCAATATTAGAGCCTTACAAAGATGCTCTGATATCCCAGCAAAAGTAGCTGTTTTCACCTGACACACACATATCACGTACCTCAGGAAAAGAAACGATTTGTAAAACTTTCCTAGGACCCAGTGACTTGTAGTTCCTCACTCTGACAGCAGCAGCACAGTTCACATCAGGGTGATACAGGCAATAATGCAACAGCAACTGTAAAATAGTCTGTCAACCAACAAATTCAATCATGATCAGCATGTGCTTTGTCACAGGTAGATCTCGAGCCCTTTGCCTCACCTATCACATCCCTGCTCACTGCTAAAAATGATTTGGCCCCTTACAAACTATTACTGTGTTCTGCTTTGAACAATATCTTGCAGCAGTGAGGTTCATAAGTTAATTTAATAGGACATACTTCATTTTATATGTCACTATTTTGAACACATTAAAGAAAACCAGAGGCATTCTCAGTAATTCACCTCACATTTCCTCATAAATAGTTAGAACGAATAATCCTGTTCATATCACTTGTGCTTAACAGACTCAATAATTCTCTTCCATCTCTGTATGTGAGAGGCCTCATAACTCATCACATCTTTCATCATTATTTACTCCTATTTCAAAGTTACATTTTTAGAGCATATTTTCTTCCTCAGAAATTTCTCTTGTAACTTGTTGTTATGTGATGGAAATATTAGTATTTTGCTAATGGGCAGTTAAAAGCTAAAGTATCAAAGCTAATCTAATGACAGTTCTACATGAAGTAACTCCCTAATTGTTTTTAAACTCTTTTTGTGCTCCTCATTATACCTTGCATCAAGGGTTCACAGAAATATGCTATTGTGGTATTTTTCCTATGAAATTCTTATCCCAGAATTTTCATGGCCAGAAGGGATAGAAACATATTCCCAATCCTTTCCATTTCAGGGAGCTAATCTAGGACAAATTCCAGGGCTTTCATCTTCTATGTAAAAACATATAAACTGTGGAATCCAGGAAATAGGGTTCTTCATGTTCTGTGCAAAGGAAAAAGACCACAGTGCTGCAGCAAGGCAGCAGCCAGAGCTACATGCACTGCATACCAAAGACAGCTCCAAGGGCATCTCTGCTTTTCCCTTTGCACTCGAATGTATGAACAGTGCACTCTATTGCTAAGCCCCAGGATGAGAGGTATACTTAAAAAAAAAAGGGGGGAAACTATTACTTCAAACTTGGCAAAAACATATAGGTATATATATTTAGTTCTGAAGTAATAATGTGAGAGCTTATAAATGAGTACAGTTGATTTATTTAAAAGTTAGCAGCCTTTGAGCCAAAGCTTTGCAGAACGGGTATGCTCAGGGCAGTGACGTGGCATGGCAAGGAACACAACAAGCTGAAGTTGCTAATTAAGTTCACTTTAACTTTCCATTAGGAAGCGTGGGTCAGGTACTTACAGTCTGAAGGCTTGCCACTATTTGGGTTAAATGAAGTGTTCCTTACAGCTGTAATCACGCTGTACAACACAGTTTTGGCCACGGCCATTTCCTCTCTGTCAGAAATCCATCCACAGTTACAGTTGGAACCCATGTGCAGGCGAGGATTGATTTCTTGACGTTTTGTCAGTGCCACTTCTCCCTGCATGAGTGCCGATCTGATTAGAGGGAGAGCTGTGCCTTGGTGGAAGGCATGTGTTCCATTTCCTGCCCCTGGCAGCAACCCTGCTCTGCAGGGTTCCACCAGCAGCTCGTGTTCAACGAGTCCCTCCTCCGCCTTGCCCTCACCCAGAGCAGGGAAAGAGGAACAAAAAGTTGGTAAAAAACAAAGACAGAGAGAGATAGAGAGATAGAGAGAGAGAGGGAGGAAAATTCGAGTAAACAGCATAGGAAATTTAATAGAGGCTGAGAATAAATCTCCATCCCTAATCCCTTTTCACCTTTTTTTAGGGCAGATCAGATTAGATGAGCAGGATTTCACTTTTTGGTGCAGAACAGCACATAACAACAAAATTTAAACAGTAGGAGAGAGAAGGGAGGGAGACAATGAACTCCTATGCTAGAATTGTAGCAATATGGTGAAGAGAAAGCAACATTTTCTCAGATTTTGGTTATTGTGCATTGAAAGTGATACCATCTCAATTTCACTTGCTGAGTGGCTGCAGAACATCCTGCAGGAAACTGGAACGAGCCTCCAATCAACTGCTCCAATGACAGTCATCACAAAGCTGGGAAAGAAAAGCTACTTCCAAGCTAGCTCTCATTAACTGTTCCCACACCATCTTTGCTGCTTAACACAAGCTGTTGCAGCCAGCAGCTTATTCCATTAGGTGCTGAGATTACAAAATAACCTTGAAAAAGAAAGACACTGGCAATAGTAAAAGATGGAAGAGGAGGAGGGAAAAAGAGGAGGACAGGAGCTGAGAGACAGGGAGGCTCCTGAATTAGCTGGATTTAACCATTCAGTCTTATATCCTTCAAAAGAATTGTCCATAATCATTGCTTATGAAGAAAGGGAAGAAGAAGGAGGAGGCATACAGACATCATCTAACTTACTACTGGTTTTGTTTTTTTCTTTTTTGTCAGAAGCATTTTTAGTTAAAATTTTTAAAAGCAGCACTTTTGTTACAATCGTGCATATGTTTAAAATCTGCTCTTTATTAGGACAGATGATTTAATCACCCAAGTTTAAAGTATTTTATATATGCAGACATTACACAGAAGTCAAAAAACTTATAGGTTTTTTTGATGGCAGGAGGACGTGACACATGAGGAGTATCCTAAACTGTTCTCCCAGTCCAAAGATATAACTTTGTTGTATAACTGTTCAAAGGCAATCTGCAGGTTTCTGAAACAGATAACTAACTATTGGACTGGTTTCTGATAAATTAGACACCTCTGTCATGGGATCTAGGCTTTGTAACTAGAGATATACTGTTGTGGAGGGCATCTACAGCCAGGTGTCTGAGACTGAGAAAAACCAATATTTGCAGCTATAAAAGTCTGTTTCAAACCTGGAAAAGATAGCAGCGTTTACTACCTATGGTAGTATTGGCCTTTAATGTGCATTTTTGGTGAATTCTCTGCCTGCACAAAATATATCACCTATATCTGAGATCAAGCTAGATTGCTTTGTTTACTCAGAGAATGAAAAACAATGACAAAATCAACAGCAACAAAACCAAAAGGAATTAAATCACATAATCTGCTTACAAGTACTAACTACTTTCATGGAAGTGAGAGAGGAAGTTCTCTGCATCATCAGACCACAAACCAAATTACAAAATCATAAATGAATACCCACTAGCACATACAGTTAAGAGAGAATATCGTTTTGAAGTCATCCCCAAAAAGCAATTCCATCATTAGCCTCAATCTCCCATTGCAGTTTTCCTCAGGTGTGGCAGATTGGATGGGGTCCCCAAAAGCCAAATGCAAAGCTAAGAACACCAACCCTCTCGTTTAAAAATGAAAATATTTTTACTTAAAGTCAAATGTGAACTGAATGCAAAAGGTGTAAGCTTTCATACCTCATTTCCAATGCAATGAGCCTTGTAAAACCATCTTTAGCTTGGCAAGAAAAGAGAAAAAAAAGAAAAGAGGAGAAAATACTGTTCATCATGCTAAGGTCAGAGCGATATAGCATAAACAAAGAAAGAAATTTATTTCCTTGAGCTGCATGCTGAAGAAAAGAAGCCAAGGCTGTTACGTTACTGTTTCACAACTCAATGACTTTTGTACATTGACTTACTTGTTTCATTCCAGTTCCTAGAGAAGAGTTGCTCTGTTTGGTGGACATTTACTGCAAATGACAACATCAGGAGTCTTGAGTGGGTGGAAAGACATTTCCTTCATCTCAGAGATGGTCCTTTTCCTGATATTAGAAGGATACAGATAAGTTATTTTAAGTAAACTTTTAGGTTTTTTTATTCTATAACATAACCAGTGCTTGTAGCTTCTGATACTTTTCATGAATACTGAATCACTTTGAGAAAAAGATTATTTATATAAAAATACGCACAAAAGTTAAGAGAACCACTGATGAGTTACTGAAAGAAGATTACAAGTCCATAATTTGGAAGCAATGATTGTGCTGAATTAAAATAATTCTAATTGGTTTAAAGACTTTCAGAATGAATGGTAAATTGATAATAAGCAATTTCACTAAGATAGCATTACAATGCCAAGGATTCTTTCAAATCAATTCCCATTTCCTCCACAATAGAGGTCTGCTGATAGTAATTGCAGAAAACACATCTTTACTGACAGAGTAGATCAGCTTTTGTCTCTGAAATTGGATCAGCTCACCTTCTTCAATTGCTGTTTTCCACTGAACTCCAAAGCAGTGCAAGTGTTAAACAGCTGCATGGTGGGACTGCACTGGGGGCCCAGGGAAGAGACACTGGGACTCATGGTCTGTGCACACAAAGTGCCCAGTATGTTATCTGGAATCCTGGTGTGTTTAAGGACAATGCTGACTGAACCAGGCATTTTCGACGGGCCTGGAAAATAAACCAAAACTAAACCAACTTTGATCTGTGGAGGTCAAAAGCTTAAGAGACATTGTTGCCCTTCAGCGTGACTCCTAACGAAGCAAGACTGTACAACATCAGTGTCAGTCTGTCAGGCATCTTATTCCTTTCAAAACTATATTTGTTAGAGACTGAAGTTTTCCAGGAGTGAATCCTTTAAAAGCTTCCCTCACTAACACAAACCATGTGATCCCACCAGCACTGGCTGCTCTGTGACCACAGCGGTCCAGCATTTGGGACTTGGAGAAGCTGTTGCATCTCAGAGAGGAGGCAACACCACGAAGTCCTGTCACGTAAGGAGGCAAAATTAGCAGCTAAACAAGAGAAAAAGCAAATAGCAAAAGGCATCAAGGGGGAAGGAATAAGAAATAGTAAACCCCATGGAGGAAAAAGCACGGTCAGAACGTGTTCCTGGTGATTACACGAGCACACGAATATTTCCAAGATTACATAAGAAGCCATCCTGCTTTACCAAAAATCTACAACAGATATTTTTCTCATACCACTCCTTGCATTTGCAAGAAATCCAAGTGCTTACAATGAGGTACTTGACAATCTTCCAAATCCCTGGGGGTTTGATCTTTTCCAAGATCATGGTAAGTACAGAGTTCAATGTACAAAATAGGAAATCGAGAGATGGCGTTATTTCATTACCTCTTCAAGATAAGGCTCAGCCAGCTTCTCAACAACAGAGTGACTGCACCAGATGCAGAACTGAAAGGGTGTTGGCTTTCCAGAAGGAGAAAACACTGATTTCACATAATGAATGGAGATTTTGACTCAAAGACAGGATGCCAACAAAGCTTTTGGGACATACTGTGACATGGTTGCTAAAGTGAATCTCTCATGTCCAGCCTTGGCACTGAATGTTTCACTGCATCCTGGGAGCTATCACACCTAGACAATTCAGTGTTTCTTCTCATCCCCAGCTGTGCAGGCTGACCATGACTGAAACTCTCCCCAGATAATCCTTATGCACAGTTCTCTGTTCACAGCATTTACACAAAGACTAATTTCACCAGTAATCCTCTGAATTCTTGCTTTCTAGTGATTTCCATAAAGACTGTGGCAAAGGAAGGTTCCCTTAAATTGGACGTCATGACCCAAACAAGCCTTCTGTAGTCCCAGTCCAGCCAAACTGCTCACAGGCATCTTCCCTTGCACTGCAGTTTCAGCAACTTCATTGCAGCATAAACAACTCATCCCCAGCAGCCACTTTTCAATAAAGGCAAGGGCATTGCTTTGAACAACATAATAAATATTATTCTGCTCGTTAAAGACTAGGAGAATTTCCTGAATCCTATGTAGAGTCATCAGTGCGAGGTACAGAGTCTGCTAAGGAGAATCACTGCTCTCCAAGATTATAGGTTGCTAAATCATCACCTAACACAAACTGTAAATATTGTCCTAGAATGACAAGTGATTGAGGAGACAGAGATGCTGCTCAGAGAACTGCTTCAGTACTCTGCTATCAGCTCTCTGTTCAGTTCCAGAGTTGTTGAGTTTGTGGGATGTCTACCAACACTACTTGGGCTTTACTCTTTTACTACAAGCTCAAAAAGCGACATCGTCTGTAAAAGTCAGGTAATTAAACCCACTTTTTATTCATTTCAGATTGAAAGGAGATCTGTGAAGGGCCTCTCACTGACAGAATGAGAGGCATGGGTGTGTAGTAATGGACACTGTGAACTCCCACTCAACAGCAACACAGGAAAAATTCCTGGTTGGTGAGTTCAGGGCAGATAAGAAGTTTTTTTTCTCTGCAGGTTACATTTGCCTTGAAGGGAGAAAATAAACCTCATACGCTGCAGATTCTAGCACAGCCTGAATAACAGTATTACATGGGGCAGAATGTTTTGGTTTAGTAATAAAGGTATTTTTCTGGCTGAAAAAAACCCTAGAAGATTCTGGCCAGCTCTCCTCATGACTTTCATTCCTTCCATATAAAGTTTAGGCTAAGCAAAATATTAACACTGTGTTTCACTGCTGAAATGAATGACATTCATTAAATTCACTTCACCATGCTTTCCCACTGTTGGGTTTGGCAGCAGCACAGAGGCAGACTGAAGATCCCTACACTGCTTAAGTGCACAGTGAAGATTTGTTGAAGTGAGAAGAGAATGAGGTTTCCAAAGTACAGCACCTCAGAGGCAGTAAATTAACTGCAGTTCTCTCTCAGCTATACCACTGACTTGCTGCACACCTTGGAGATGGTTAGCTTTTCCCTGTCCCTTTCTCTGTCTTGTCAATTTATATTGTCATGCTTTGGGCAGCCAATTCTTGCGTTTTGTGATGTAATAACTACAGACAAGATCAGTCAGAGACTGTTGGTACTACTGCAGTAGGTACAATAGGCAATGATGTCTTTGTAGGCTACAGGTTAGCATAGATGATTCAGAAAAGAGTAGATAAATGATGCACAAATAGAAATGCTCTTCCTTAGAAGTCTGTCTGGTCAGTATATCTGAAAAAAAAGAGGACAGATTTTGAGTTTCACAGAATTCCATTAGTTCTATGGCTGGGAAATCCAGAAGGAGTGTTTCCCTCTGCAGAAAGTGGTTTAGGAAGGTCTACCACAGGTTCCAGTGAGAGGGGATGGTAAAGGCAGCAGTGCCATGGTTTTCACTTTTCCTGATCCCTGCAATCACTTTTCAAGTCTTGATTTCCAAATCACGCTTCCTACCAAAACCTGACTTGACCCATGATTTGGGAACAGTTACTTCCACAGTATGGGTCTGCTCAAGTGGGAGTGCTGAATGACAAGCAGAAAAAAAGGAATCCAAGGGTGAAACACAGTGAAGGAGAACACCTGGGAGGTTATATTGAAGGGCTAGTGAAAGAGGGGGAGAGAAAGAAGTGTTATGTGACAAATTTAAAAGCTAACAATACAGAGGGGTCTGTTAGTCTCCCAGTGAACAAGAAATTAATGTGCAGTATTCTTACTGGAGCTAAAAAGAATGACATACAAAGAGAGAAAACAGCAGACTTCTCACTGCTTACCAATTACCACTGTTCCTTCTCAGGGTTTGTAACTAGTTGTGCTTAGAAAGTTAAAGATAAATGGTATTGATTTAAACACATTACTAATAGTACCTTCGCTGCAGCAATTGGATTTCACCCAAATTTCTGCTGCACCTAAATTATTCTGTCATTCTAGCTGCTCCTGTAAAAATGCAAATTTGTCTTCTGAAAGTAGGATATATTGTGCCAACGATCACCACGGCATTTATGACCAAAAATATTTTATTAAAAATGTCTAGATATTTTCAAATAGTATTCCAGTAGGCTGTCAAATTAATAGTGAAAAAAAACACCCCATAATTCAGAGCTGTAAGGTAACATGAAGTTGTGCTATGGCTATGGACAGTTGAAACCTACCAGCAGATAAGGACACAAATTTGGAAGAACTACAACCCTTTCAAAAGCCTGCTTTCAGCCATTGAAATGTGAAGTATGTATTATTTAAACAAAGAAACCGAATGCCTATATGGGGCAGGGGTAGGAATTTCCCCGAGCAGTTATTTCAATTATCCATCTGTTTAATCAGAAGGCTGCCATTCTGCTGGAGGAGCAGCGGGGCAGACACACATATCCCATGATCCCACACCCCTGCAAGGGTGTAAATGCAGAGTATTCCACTCCTGTGAGTACAGCTACTCTGTTGTGAGGTAGCAGAATTCAGAGCATTGAATAAAATGATCAAACAAAGCAGTTACTAAAATCTGTGGGACCTTTAGCACAGGATGAGGCTGCAACTGTGATAACAGTTCAAGAAGATCCAAGATCACATTTGAACTGACAATAACAGAGTACAGATGGAAAAGTAATTCTCCCACAAGCTGCATGTGGTTAAGACACAGAACTGATGCATCAAGATCATGTGGAATAAGCAGTGACTAACTACCATGCTTATCTCACTTCAGCAAGCCTCCCTGCTTAGAGGTTTGGGTTCTTTTAATCACAGTGTTTGTACCTGTGTAGTCACTTTACAGTTTACACCATCTTAGCAGCTTTAAACTGTTTCCAGTAATCTGGAAACATATTCTGGCCAGCTAGAACTACTGAGCTGTGCTGAGCTTGTCACCCTGCCTCCAGCTTTGGGCATTCAGGCCTTCTACTTTCTGCAACTCATTGTAGTCCTGGCTACAAAGGCAAGATGATGGATCTGCAGCTGTTGACGAGAGAGCAGAAGCCTGGGGAATGATGAGGCTTGTGCCTGTCATTGCATAGGACACTTTTCTAAGAAAGGAAGAGATATCCTTGTCCAGGCAGCATCAGGCAGCTGCCCTACAGAAGGACTAATGGGAGTCTCCTAGGTCTTGCCTCCAACCCTCCCTTTTAAGTAGCTCAGCACCTCCTGGCCCACACTGCATTCACACATGGAGATCCCAATCAGCAGCCAGTCCCTTAGCCAAGGGTCCCTAAAGAGAGTGGCACTGCAGATAAGCAGAGTGGGGGATCCTGAGTTAGGTAGGAAAGCATAACTAAACTTTTGCAGAAGACAGAAGGAGCAGAATTTGGAGAAGGCATTAAAAATGCGAAGGATTCAAGATCAGGGTGGGAGTGAGATCCTATAAGAGGAGCAGATCTAAGGTGACAAGTAAAGCAGAAAGACTGCATGAGGTGTCATTGAGCCACTGCTGCTGGTAATGGAGCTGTAAGGAATTGTCTGTAGAGTCATTCAAACACTGAACACAGGCTGTCTCGGTTGCAGGCAAGTAGATCTCTGGCTAAGCATGGAAAATGAAGAACCTGAAAGGATGTGGAGGCAAAGAGTGACCATAGTTCTGGAGGACTGATGCTGTGGGTGTAGTAAGAAGAGCTACAGAGAAGAGCATTAAGGAAATGTTCATGAGAAAAAAAAAATTATCATGAGTCAATTCAGCAACTTAAGGGAAACTTATGTACATCACTTTCATACTCCTCTGAAAATTTATTATGGAGAGGCAAAATTAAATACCACAGGCCAGAGCCTCAAGCATATTAGTGGATCGACAGCATTTTTGTGGTAAGTCTTTCAAATCTAGTTTTACTTGCCTCTAAAGGATCCTTAAAAGGACTTTTAAAGTTAGCTCTGCTGGCTTTGGCTAACTACACAGAGCAAGGAATTGATTGCATTCCTACAGAAATACCCCTAATAACTCCTTAGAATGAGCTGTGGCATTTTTCCACTAATTGTAGAAATAACTAATGGGCACCTTGAGCATGTGTTATTAATCTGTCTGCCAATTTTGAGAGATCTCAGTTGTGAAGAACTACAAGGCAGTATTTGCTCTAGAGTACATTCTCTGCACCAGTAAAAATAAAACACACATTGTGAACTGGAAAAACAAAGAGGAATTTTTATCACTCGCCCGTGTTATCATTAAAGATACAAAATCCTGTGTTAGCTCCACAAAGAGGAGAGGATTAACCTGCTTTTAGTTTCCTTGCACAATTCTCAGAAAACCTATAGCAACTGTAAGATATTGTATTCCAAGGTCCTTAACTGTCCAAAGGAGAGATATTAACCCAAGTAGATTTGGGTGGTAGCTATATATTTCATCCATTCCAACAACCAAAAAAGAAGGAATAACTGCAGTTTTGCTTTTCTGCTGACTCACTCCATGACAAGGACATTCTACTCTACTCTTTTTTCTTAAAGAGGTGAGATTCAGAACATCAAAACAAAATAAAGCACAAGAACTTGAACAAAATTACAACTCCCATAAGGAAACACACCTTTTTTGTGACTAAGCTCTTCTGAACAAACTTTCTTGTATCTCACACCTTTATTCTTCATTTTCCTTACCCAGTTCTTGGTTCCCCACATTCTCATTGTAAAGAATTTTCCTACGACAAGTAAATTTGGCATTTCTAAAATGTTGTCAGTCACCTCAAACAAAACAAAGACCTCCCCTGTGCTTCCCAGCTATTACACTACCATGCTAAATGTCTGGGACATCCAGTCAAGGGGATGATGGAGCAGCTTCAGCTTCCTGCTTTCAGCCATTGGCACATATTCCAAATGCCTTGTCTTTATTGCCACTGTGACAACTGTGTTGAGATGACCACCCAAATTTCCTACTGAAATTCTTCCATTCTGTATAAATAAAGGTGGAGAAACCAGAAGTTGAACCCAGATGTGGTTGTCTGTGGAAGACTGATGACTGAAAAATTGAGCAGTGTATAGCAGATATTTTATCTCAGCTGAGGTGATCTCAGTACAAGTCCAATTTTGCCAAATCAGCATTGTATAATTAAAACATGCTATTGGCAAATTTATGTGAGGCTTTCTACATTATCCTCACTCATCTCTAAGTTCTGCTGGAGCTGAATCACATCCAGAATCAGCATAAGAATATCTGGGATTGACATGAAGGATAGTTCAAAAGAAAAGAAATGAAAGAGGAGCAGAAAAGCAAAAACCTTAGAGCTGTATTTCTAACCTCTCCACAGTCAACTTTAACTGGGCCCCCAGTTAATCCTAATACAGTCTTCTTATAGAATTTCTAATAAAACACACACACACACACAAAAACCCACACAACCAAAACAACAACAAAACAAAACAAACAAACAAACAAAAACAAAAAACAAAACACAAACACCCCAGCCATAAACAAATAAAACACCCCCACCAAAAGATGTTCAGGTGCATATTTCTTCATCTGCCTTCCTTGAGTGCAGTTCCATAATGAGTGTTAACAGGGCAGCTTTAAACACTAAGGAGTGCATTTGCAGTGTAATGTGCAGAGATTTGAGCGACAATTTCCCATTAACACTAATGTGCCCTGCATGGTTAAATCCCTAAACACCACCTTGAAAATTTAGTTTCAAAAGTGCCCATTAGGTTGGGGTGTTGATTTTTTTCTGAAAGAGTTGTTAGTCTGTTAAACACTGATTGCTCTCTCACACTCGTCAGACAGAACTCTTAGTTTCAGTTTAGACAGTTAATCAGAACATACATTTTTGCAACAAGTTCACATACTAAAAGAAATTTTTTAAATTACTCTTTAGAGCTGACACTGATTAATGTCTTCAGAATGCCTCATCTAAAGATCTACTCATAAATGTTAAAAGCTTCAGATAAATCTATGATATAACTACAAATTTCGTTCACAAAGGGCCATGTTTACTTTTTTATAAGCACAATAGGTACCACATTGAACATAATTTTGGTCTCAGTTTTTCTATCATAAAGTGAATATATGCATATTTGTTTTGGTTTAGTTTTTGTTGGATTTTTTTCTTTGTCTTGCTAGGCATATAAAGAATTAACAAGAAAAAAAGGAATTTCACACTCAAGATGTGAGTGCACATAAAACCATGTAGAGTGCAAGAGGAAAAATGGAAGCAACAGGAAAGATTATTATTGTAACCAAGTTCTGAGTGACAACAATGTAAGCATTAAAAATAAAGAACGAAAACAAGTTGGTCCCCACCTTTCCTACTATGTAATTTAAGCATGTGTCTGGTTTGTAAATCATGAGATGTTAAATGAAATGAAGCACAGACTATGCATGAAAGGGATAATCTCATTTTATCGTGAAGAGGCACGCACCATTGGAGCAGTTTGCTAATTACATTCATTAAGGAAAGCAGAGTTATCTGGGTGTAAGCTGGGGGAGGGGTGATGAGTGATAGAAATTCTTGAATATATTTTACAGAGGAAGCTGACATAAAATGCCACATAGAGTCAATGGCTGTCTATATATATATATATATATTTATGTATATACACACACTCTGGCTGGGATTTATGAGAGGACATGAACACATGGAGCCCGTTGCATTTACAGCATTTTGCTTGTTCTTTTTAGTGGCTTTCAGAAGTGGAAGCTTGCCATCATGTACAAGCATTTAATTCTTCAAAAAGCCCAATTCCTTCTTACGAGACAATAAAGTACTTCCTCTTGCAACAGCAGGTAAGCACCGAAGGCATCCTTAAAAATCTAACCCCAGTGTGCTAAAGACTCTTAATAATCTTTAAACTAAATACAATGCCACTTCCTCCCTGGTACCAGGATGTTGTAAAATGTCTAATTAGTCCTTATAATAGCACTGACACCTCCGCTGCACATAAAAGAGGACTTTTAATTTACAAAAGACAACTCTGGTTGTCCTGAATTTTACCCTTAATTAGACTGTAAGACACAGCTCCATTTGGCTGTTAACCAACATATGGGGTACTGGCTTAGGGTACAAGGTAGATTTGTGAAGCTTTAGGTTTTTAATACACACTATTTCATGGATTATTTAACTCTTTATTGAAGTAGAAAGAAATATTAAAGCCAATATTTTAAACGTCAGGCAAAGGACCCAGTTAAAGGCAAAAAAGAGGACTTCTCTGTTGATTTTCTTGCATTGGTTCCAAGAATTGCCTAGATTTTGGAAATGGTTTTGTGATGCTTAGATTTTATATTGGTGCAATAATTGTGGGCAGTGGGGTACTGCACCTAGCCATGAAATTCATTTAAAAATTAAATAAGAGGCACGATGAAAAATACAGAATTCACTTGTCCCAAAGGAAATACAAATAATTTTGAAAGTAGAAGAGTTTCTGTGGCAACATGAAGTCGAAATTAGCAAATTCAGTAAGCTATACCCCAATGACAGGTAAAAGCATTTATCTGAATAAGAGGACCAGTGGAACTTACAGTCACAGAGCTGCCTAATGAAATCAGAGAAATGTTAATAAAAATCACCATCCAGCTCACAATTTTAGGGCACACAAGCCCTAAAAGAAGGAGAAATCTGCACTGGGATATGTAAGGAACTTACCATGTCATTTGACATGTGCACTTGACTGTCATCCACTTCAAACAGGACAAAGAAGAGGGGCAGCCCAACAAGCCCTTCTCTTTTTGTGGCAGCACATCTGGAAGCGGAAGCAAGTTGGCTGATGTCTTCCTGTAATTCTCTTCCCAAAGAGGAGCTTCCAGAAAGCTCTTTATGCATCCCCCTGCAATGAACAATGAACACAGCACCACACAATATGCTGAGATGGAAGGGACCCACAAGGATCATCAAGTCCAGCCCTTAGGCCTGCACTGGACCATCCCCAGGAGTTACACCACATGCCTGAGAGCACCAGCACACATCCAGGAGACAGTGAAACTTCTGGGGAAGCTACACACCACAGGAAAACTCTAAAAAATGTGCCTATCAAAAGCTACCTGAAAACACAAATTCGGTCACAGAAGATTGGTTCGTAAGAAGTGGAGATATTTGGGAAACAGATTGTCTGCCCTGCAAGTGGGAAGAAAAACACACAGCAATTTAAATTCAAAAATTTCAGTGGATTTACAGAGTAACTCCATGTTAAATCACTATGCTCTCTTACATGATGAAAATAACTAGAATAATTAATCAGAATTATTTTTCTCACCTACTTTGGAAATGTTAACTCAGTCCTCAAAGCAAATAAATTGTTTTCCTTTGGACAGCCTCTACAATCAGAGTATTGGATCCATACAGACTTAAGGGGTCTGCAAAGTGCTTCACTACCCACTCAACCTCTAAAACAACTCCTGTTGAGTGTGTGAGAAACTGCACTGCAGTGTTAATAGATGGGATAAATAACAGGATGCTGCATCCCAGCCATCTCCCCTTGAAAATTACCTTGACCTGCAGACACTGGAAGGGAAGTGTAGGGTCAGAGCAGTAACCAGCACCTTCACCACGGACAGAGGCAGATCTGCTCAACGTGAATTGTCTCCAGCTATCAACTGATACAGCCCAGCCCAGGCTAGAGGGGTTATTGAAAACTGAATGTACCTGGCCTGTATTTCAGTGTACACAGTTCTGCCTGGGCAACACCTCCTCCACAATTGTTGTTCCAGAAGTCAAGAAAAAAGATTGGGTTTTTAATAATTGAAAAACACACTTATCTAGTCTATAAGGCCTAATTAAAAATTTAGGAACTCATCATGATCACCTATTCATTTCAAGGAAGAATGCTGGAAAAGAGACAGGAGATAATTATATATAAATAAATTAAAATAACAAGAAAACCTACTAGAAATGTGATGGCTGTGTTTGTGACTAACACCAGAATTCCAGCATGCATCACATTCTACAAGAATGAATACAAAATCTTCTCCCTCCCATTACCCCACACATGACACATTCTAGTACTAATCTATGCTTTGGTTTATCAGGAGACACTTCTGTAGTGGTGGTAAGATTAATTTCAAAATTCATTGCCAAACTAGTGAGCTCAAGAAGAAAAATTAAAATAATCAAAGAGAATGCTTCGA
Organism: Pyrocephalus nanus; assembly: GCA_038380795.1. NCBI lineage: Eukaryota > Metazoa > Chordata > Aves > Passeriformes > Tyrannidae > Pyrocephalus > Pyrocephalus nanus. The sequence goes on along the minus strand of CM076270.1, from coordinate 20,360,213 downwards.
ATATGATAAGAGACTGACAAGAACACTTGAGTGCTTTCTATGGATATGAGAAGGACTGGAAAGGCCTGAAAGAAATATAGACAGGTAAAGTATGGTATAGAAAAGATTTCTGAGAAATGGCTGCATTGCCTAAATCAGTCTAAAATAACATTAGGTGAAAATAAAAAAAAATGGTGAAAAAGAAATAAATGTGGTAAAAATAAATAAATAAATCATCAAACAAATAAATAAAAATGTTTAGAAAAATAAAAATGGCTAAGAAATGTTATTCACTACACATCATGGTACAAAGGTCACTGAAATCATAAAGATTAAAATTATATTTCCAAAAGCATTCACAAGGGATCACCAAATATGTAGAGTAATAATTAATGACAGTTCACACTTCAGAAGTAAGAAAACAAGTTCTCCAACCACTGAACACCAGAATGAGAACCATGAAAGGAGAAATCATTCTCTTAAAAAATAAATGAATTGCCAGGATGATTGGACATTTGCATTTAAGATATTTGAAGAAAAGCTTTAGAATGGGACACTACTCCTTAGATTGGAGAAGTGAATCAGGTTTTGGAAATTGTTTCATGATATGGACCAGCTAAAGATGTGCCCAGAGAGACAAAGAAAAATTACTACTGGTCTTAAAAAACATGTTTTATGAAAAAAGAATTGAAGCAGGTTAAGCTGCAGAAAGAAGCTCAGAAGACAGGACTGTATTTTTCAAAACTGAAGTTATTGTAAAGAGGATAGTGTTAATCTGTGGCAGACAGGATGAGCAAAAATTGGCTTGAATTGCTGCAAGAAATAGGAAAATCTTTGTCTGTATAAAAAGTTAAATGCTGGAATAAATTTCCAAGGAAGTTGAAGTGTTTCTTTTATCAGAAGTCTTTAAAATTACTTGAGAAGTATTTGCAAGAGATGAGATAGCTGGAATTATTTTGGGACAAACTCAGAACTTATTTTCTCTGATTCTATACATTCTGAATTCAAACAATAAAGTTGGTGCTTTGTTTTAAAAATGGCAGTATTGCAGTTCACATGGATAAACCCCTTTCAGCCAGCCTACACCCATGCTACTAACCCCCCTAGTAAGTCCTGAGGCAAAGAACTAGTAACTTTTCTACTTCTGCTACTTCAGTTTACGATGTGGTTGTCTCTGAGTAATGGAAATTCTTATTTCAAACAGTTTTCAGACCAGGAAGACTCTTCAGAGAGAACATGGCTATCTAGTTTTCTTCCCTAAAGCTCCCTTTTTCCGCAGAGATGTGGTTTTTAAATTGGCTACAGCTACCTAGATTTTACTTTTAAATAAAGTTAGATTGTTAACAGATGTCCCAGGGAAAAACATCCAACAAAAGATGACCCTCTCCTTCTGCCTGGCTGTCAGCCCAGCAGTGCCAGGAACAGCAGGAATGGGAGCCAGAGCTTTGGCCAAGGCAGTCTGTGTGGGGCAACATGGACAGAATATGCCAGAGCAACCACAGCTTTAATCAGAACTAAATGCCTGCCAGTCTGTTTAGAAGAATTTCAATGAAAATCTCATTCAGATTCACCTGGAAGAGAAGTGCCAGCACTGTGCCAATTTAAAATGAGAATCACTCGTCACCTTCCTCGTCTCAGCAGCATCACGTGGAATCCACAAAGCAACTTGCCTTCACACTTGTCTGTCTTCTTTCATACTTAAATGTACAATTTAGTGCACAGTCCCAGACACCCTCAAGCCATAGCCAATTTGTTTAGCAAAAGGAGTAAGTAAAGTGAATTTCATGAAGGCTCTATAATTATTTCTGAATCATTCAAACAGCCTCAAGGCCCACAATACAGGTTTTGTTCAATAAAGATATATAAACTATACTCTCTGTTTTTCTCTTTCACATCCTTTTAGATGTGGATGAACCAGTTTGTGTCATCAGTGAAAGGATGCAGGCACTGTTTGCTAATGTCCTGACAGTATTCCCTGAGAGGCTGCCCTTTTTCACTCTTTTCTTCTTCCTCAAGAACTGAAGTCTCATTTCTCATAACAGAGATCAGGAGGGCAGAAGCTCTTGGCTCCCAGGTGCCATAGCCCATCATCACACCGTTCTCTGTGGAGACTTAAGGTTAGTTATCATAGCCAAAAGGAAACAAGGACACATTTTTCTCAGAGCAAAGTGACAATCCACAAACAAACTGTTTTCTGCTGAAGTTTCTATGCGGTCTCACATCTCATTCAGCTTGCTAGCCAGAGCACAAGGCTTTTTAGCAGTTTAATTCAATGTACTGTTAGTATATTAGAGAAATAGACATATTTATTTGATTTTGGCACCGATGATATTTTCATTTGGCTTTTTGTTTACGTCTACTCAATGTTGTTGACTCCTTCAGCCAGGGATTTTCTTTCTTTCTCTCTAAATAAAAAGACAACAAAAGTATTTCAATCATTTTTTCACAGCCAGGGACTGCAATCAGAATTTTTTAAGAGGTTTAAAGGAGGAAAAGGACAAAAGGGCCAGAGTTAATAACAAATTTCCTTGGCCACAGACATGCAGCAGGGGCACCTCACTCCTAAGGCAGCTGAACTCTGGATCAGGCTGGAAGCCCCACACCTCAGGAGTGACCCAGAGAAATGGCATGCTGGAGCTCCATGGGCATTCTCCATGGAAGGAGACGTGTTTAATCTCGTTCTTCTTTTTTTTTTGTTTTAAAACTTGGTTAAGTATGGTATTTCTCAGGCCCTTAAATAAAAAATTACTTACATTCTCATCCATAACAGGCATGCACGTTTTTTTTGAGGTAGTCTATGTCAACACCTATGCTGGCCATGGGAGTGGAGTCTCCCACTGGATTAATCCTGCCATCCAATTATTCCTGAATCATGTTGCTGCTGCAAAACTGCTTAGACCAGGATGCTTCCAAATATGCCAAAAATCAGAACAAGAAGCACAGAGAGGATTTTTAAGACAAAAAAAAAAAAACCTGGAAAATGAGTATAAGGTCTTCCAAGGTCTCCCCCAATAAAGGTTGACTTTTGATTTACTGGGGTTTTTTATTTCTTTTTTTTTTTTTGGACCAGCCAACTTATATTAGGAAATACTCTCTCTTAATTTATAAAAGAGTCCTTTAGACTCCCTAGAAACTCCCATCTTCATGATTTACTTGTTCATTACACAAGGGTGATTTCAATATCCTTATGTTTCTCATTGTTTTGCATGTGGCTATCCATTACAGCAGAAGAAATTACAAAACTCCTAGAAGATATTATCATTTTCAAGTCTACCGAGCCTGATGAGTTTTCTATGAGCAGCATGCATGAGACAATGAATAAGGAAACTCAATTGCGGGAAAGAAATAAAAATATGGAGAAAGAGAAGAGGACAAAGAAAGGTGAGGCCATTTCACATACTGATATAAAAATGAGGGTAGAAGGGCTATTTTTGTTTACAGAGGCTACAGCTCTCCTCTGAGCTCATTAATGATTCATTGCATACCACAGGATTAAAAACAAGGAATGGGTACATCAGCAAGGCTGAGCAGCTAGCCAGATTTCTGACTCAACCAGCCAGCATTTGCAGAAGCCTCCTCTCTTTGAAAGCTTTATTCTTCATTCAGAAAAAAATCCACAACTACTTTCCCCCTAAATATTAACTTCCAGCTGTAAATAGTGAGGTACCACAGAGCCCTGAGCTGAAAGCACAGACTGTCTGGCTGCCTGGACCACAGCTCTGCTGGGCAAAAAGAAAAGTGCTGGAGTCTGGCCTTGGCTCCTGGGGACAGGACACAGAGCTGGTGACAATGGGGGCAGAATCGGAAATGAGTGCTCATTGTTGAAAGTTCTTTACTTTAAAGAGTGCTCAGGTGGGCCCTTGTTCCTAATTTAAATGCTTCAAATTAGAGCTACACACTTCACTAATGGTCCCACTAGCATCGAGAGGGCATTTGTCAAAGCCTTCTTTGGGAGCCAAAATCAGCCCTTAATGATTTTGCCATTACAAGGCTTACCTATTTTGCTATTGCAAATCATAACCCTCAGTCAAATCAACAAAACATTACAAAAATCAAGGTGCAGGAACACAGGAAGCCTTGGAAATCACCACTTTTGTCTGCCGGAAATGAAATGCCCTTCTCTGATTTCAGTTTCTGCCGTTGCAAGACAGATTGTATTGCAGAACATTCTGCTAAACCAATCACACTGTAAAATACATTAACACTGCTCACCCCCGGAATGACGGGGCTTGTGTAATTTTAGAATGATGGTGACACAAAGCAATCAGAGCAAGACCATTCACATATACAGCTAATGCCCTGCCTTCATCAAATCACATCATCCCTCAGGGTTACAGCCCAAATGGTACTTACACATTCCATTGTACTTTGTCTCTTCCACCACACCCATAAAAACGGCACCAGAGACACACAGCCCCACCTGACTGGCATCTGTCACAGGCAGTTCAAGCTTTCCCAACAGGGGAAACCTGCTAGTGCATATTTTATCCTTATTTTCTACTTACTGTCTTATTTTGTGACTCTGCCATCACTTGTGCTTTTATTCCAATTATTAAAATGAACGGAAAGCGTGTTTTGTAGTTGCAGTAAAAATGGTGAGGTGTGGCCCACGGAGATTTCTTCTTCAGAAAAGGTAGGTAGGTGTCCCTCAGAAAAGCTTTCAGTCAAGTCCCTGGAAGAGGGAAGTCCTAAGAAGTGGAAGTTGGTACTCTAGATTTCAGCTCTCCAGTGTTTGGATCGGATCCCACCTCCATTCTGGAAAACAGATACATGAGATTTTAATCTATCTCATGGGCTCTCTCCACCCCACAGAAAAACAAGGTACTCAGACATTATTACTGTATAGAGTGGCCCATGTACAGCTAAATGATTCATCATGTACATGTTCTGTTAGTTTATTACTTAGTGCTGTACAAAACCTTTACTACATATTGTTAAATACCTGTTATAGGTCTGATTGCAATATGGCAAAAAAAGACAGATAACTTCTACTTTGTAAAGTGAAAGAAAAAGCTGATATACTCAAAAGTTGTGCCTGCATGCCTGGAAACTCAATAAAACATGTACAAATTAAAAAAAAAGAAAAAAAAAAAGAAAAAAAAAAAAGACAAAAGCAAACTTACACGAACAAATGGAAAATTTAATTAAAAACAGGATGAAGATGGATTCTGTGCATTTTTCAGGATCAACTGACCTGGAAAAAGACAGAGAAAACCTTGAGTGGATAAAAAGTGTTTACAGTACAAATGAGAAAAAAATAAATTTCAAATAACACATATAACTAATTAAAATTAGAAAAGGAACTTCAAAAAAGATTTTAAAGGAGAAACTTTGGAAAATATATACCAAATGATATTTGATACTTTATACACAGACACATAATTTTCCCCTTATTAGTGCCCATTTTTTTCCTCTTCTACAGTCACCAAGCTGCTGCAGCATCTCAGACATGAGCATTCTTTCTTCCATTTCTGGCCATGAGTATTTGCATGGCAGTGGCTCTGGACACCTACAGAATGCCCATATTTAAGGTGGAGTACCTGCAAAAGGCAAAAGAGATTCTCCTGGTTCGGAGAGGCAGGACAGTCCAAACCCTTTATCCAGCAAAGACACCCTCTTTTCAGAAGAAAAGGACAGGTAAGTGAGAAAGGTTATTTAGAGACAAAGCTACAGGACTTTATTTTGTAGAGGCATTATAGACTTTCCCCTGCCTGTTTTGAACAACTCTTTGAAACACTGACTGTATGCATGGCTATAAAACCCTTCCTCCCCCAGGTAACCCTGCCTCGGGTCTAACATGAGTGTTTCCACACGAGAAGTTTTCCATGTTTCCATCCAAGAAGTTTTCTGTGTTTCTGCCCTCATACCATTCTGATATTACTTGGACTGGTTCCCATACCAGCTCAAGAATCTCTGAATTTTGCCTGAGTTTTTTGAAAATTCTGTACTCCAAACTGTAACACTGAAAGCAGGAGAATCAGCTACCATTTCTTTCTCACAGCTACAGGGCAAAGTTATTCCCTTCAGTTTTCCCTTATCCTGGCAAACCAGGGCACCATGAGTCACTCACAATCCTTTCTTGCCAACTACTCTTTCGAAGCACAAATCTCCATAAGGGGAAATTAAATATTTCTACAAATGTGCCCTTCAAGAGCCAAGAGCACTCTGTCACTGAGAGTGCTTCTTGACATGACACATGGAAAAATCCTCATAATAATCACTGCAGATTAATCAGAAAATTTAATCATATTCCAGACCTGTCACTTCTTCTGTTTCTGAGACAGGCGAGCACATTTCTGACACTTGGGGCCTGTTTCTGCTGCCACTGAAGTCAAAGGCAAACTCTCCACTGCCTTCCACAGGCACAGAGCCACTATTATGTTAGAGAGCAGAGCTACAGTAAAAGAGTGAGGATCTTCCTCGAGAGGATAGATATGCACAACTGATCTACTGCTCTTCTCCAGCTATTCTACCAGACAAGTTGTAGGGTTTCATAAAATAGAGAGAGACAAGCACTAACAGGATCAAGAGCCGCTCTCCTTTTGAGAGGGACTAAATTCAATTTTCCTGATTAATTTATCTTCCCTCTTTCCCCTAAATAGATAAATAAACAACACAACAGCAGAACAAGACAGGCTTATTCTGGTGCTTAACTAATTAACAGTACTAATTAGTGTTTAATGGCAATGATAATTATAATCATATTCCTGTGAGTCTATTGAGGCTGCCACATCAGATGGATTGTAATGTTCCCCTTCCCTCTACAAACTTAAATCAATATCACTTCAAACATGACAGGGTCAATTCATGATAAGTGATTAGAGACTCACCTTTATTTTCTGTGCTAAACTGAGAAATTCAAAAGCCTCTTTAAGTGGTGTGAGAAGAAAGGATAAAGCACCACTCTGAGTTAATGAAATCATTCAATGAAGCTCCTTGCTGTCCCACACTGGCATTATTCTTTAGGTTTTCATTTGAAACAATCCCAAAGCCAATATTCACAGGCTGTGTGCAACTTGCCTGTTCTGCACAACAACAGAATAACTTAGGTTAGGAAGGACCTTGTAGTCCAATCTACCATTCAAAGCAGTGCAACCCAGGCCTGCTTATGCATGGCTTTGTCTAGCCAAGTATTGAATATATCCACCCTCTGGCTAAATGTTGCAGTGTTTGATCAGCTTCACGGTGAAAAATGTTTTTCCTTATATCAAATAGGAATCTCATTGCAAGCTGTGTTGCTCGGTCAGGGAGAGGCATCAGACACCCTCAACAGCTCAGGATCAGGATGGCAGCACCCTCTCACAGAAGTCCCCTCTGGGTTGAGTCCTCTGATGTGCCAAGTCACTCCAGGAGGTGCTGGATCATGGCTCTTGGCACATTGGCACGATCAGTGGACAGTTTTAAGCAGTCCCATGCTATCTTGAACAGAATTTCTAGACCACTCTGCCGCCTGTGAACTGCTGCTACAGGTGGCACCTCTTTAGCAGCTCCAGGCTGGGAGCTGTGCTCTTCCACAGCCAGTTGAACAGTGCATGACTCTCCCTGCACAGCTGCCAGCTGGAGGCAAGAGCTGCAGCACTCCCTAACCAAGCAACAGCCAGCAGAAGCTCTCTGTTAGAGCTGACAGAAGCAAAAGCCTCTGGAAGCTAAACCTCACCATCAGCAGTGAGCCAGAAGTTCCCAGACGATGCAGTTGTCAGATGTTTCCTGAAGCTCTCTCCAGAAGAAGGCTGGAAACTGCTGCCTTTGCTGCCACCCACCTCTGCTTGCTCTTTCAAGCCCCAAACCCCTGTGGACAAATGATGTGCTTGTTCTTTACTTTAAAGAAAGGTCAGTGCGGTCTTTGGGAAGGATCATAAAGAATACACAACTGTAAAGTAGTTGGAACAAAACCCTCCTGAGTTTACAAGAAAAATATAATCAGAGGGTGCCAATAGAGAGTTTAGGAAGTTTCTAATTATGCTGGTTAATATCCAGACTCAGCACCCAGCTATGGCAGCCACAGAGGACACGGGATAGAAAGTAGACAAGGAATTCCACTAAGGAATGGCAGAACAATGCAGCAATTAACTCTGCTTTACACAAGGCCACACGTGACCATTGCATGAGAACAGGGAATAGGACAGCCTGAACACTAGGATAAGCATGGCATGGTACATATGCAGATCTAGGTCAGGGCTTCACACACATAACAAAGATATAGAGCAGATATTCTTATGAGCATTATAATAATGAAAACAGCATGCATGAACATAAAAATCCAAGAAAATAGAACCTGGAGCATCCAGAGGTCAGCCTTGAGAGTGACATTGTTATCGTTTCCAATGCCAAAAGCAGAAGCACAGTAGAGCCGAGTCTCATAGTGGCTTTTGTTGTTTTCATTAACACTAAAGATGCAGAGGAATCTCATAAGGGAGAAACAACTAGCCAGGGAATACAAGCTTTTGATCTATCTTAGCCAACACTTCTACTTTATTGTGATTTTTTTTTTAAGTTTCCCTTTTTAGAATAACCACTGATACTAAGAAAAAAAAAATCCTGAAGTTCAAGGCTCTCATTTTGAAAAAAAAAATTTTCATTTAGAGTAAATATGTGAGAGGCAGGGATTTGTCCCAGTTCCCTGATCAGTACCCTCTCTCTGTCTCTCCCACTAGGAATATATTTTTCATTATATCCAGGAGGAAATCAAATATACGTTTCTACGAGTGACTAAAGCTCTGATCCTACAATTAGATAAATGCAAGTTTAATTTTATGCATGTGAGTCATCCCATCAACATCCCCATGTGCCAGAAACTTTGTGGGACTTATGCCTAAAAATGAAGCCATTCTGAATGAATTCCATATCTGAGCTGCAGAACCAGGGCTGGAAAAGTATATGATAATTTAAAATATATATGTTATATATGATATTTTAAAATAAATAAAATAAAATATAAAAAAAAAAAAAACCAAAGAAAAAGGAAAGTGATTAGCTAATTCCTTATTCTGAAAAAAAAAAAAACAAAACAAACCAAACAAAAAAACTCACACAAGAATTGATGTTATTAATTAAGAAGTATCATTCTTGTTACCCGACAGTCAATGCTTCTCCAACAAAAATATGGCAAAATGCCAAGTTTTAAAGAGCACGTGTCAGACTTTGGATTTTGGTCTGCCTGTTTTTGGCCACCACAGCATCATAAATTTGGTTCATCTTTCATTCTGCCCCCATGTGTTAGAAGTGAGTCAAAAATCAACTCTTTCCTACATATATAAACCACAAAAAACCTCTGAGGGATTCATAGTATCAATGAAAATCCTTAAGGCATACTTTCATTTGAAAAACTCTTTCCAAACATTAACTAAATAGTTAGAACTAAATATAACTAATTGATACACCAATGAATTATTAATATGAGTAGTGCATATGCTGCTTAAAATGGCTACAGCATTTTAGTAATGAAATGGCTCATTACAACACTGGCAACTATTAGCTCTACTGCAGGAATACATGCCAGAGTAAGATTTGTAGAGTAAAAAAAGGTGGTAGAACAACATTTAACAGCTCAGAGTGAAACCCCAGTCCTTGTACTGCTGGCCATGTGTAAAAGCAACGGGCCTAGAATCATTCCTCACTGGCATTTTTGCCACCTGCTAAAAGACAAGTGCATGTCACAACTGGTACTCAAAAGCAAAGGTGACTTATTGCTTCAAAGTTCAGTGGAATCTCACATTATTATCAGAATGAACCTCCTTCAGCCTTTCCCTAAAGTATTTTATAGAATCACCTTTCCGTGTGTTCTATATTAATCAGTATTAAAGCACATTTCCTGTAAACCCTGTGCACTCTTGACCTTTAACATCATGTGCTGTACACAGAGTCATCATCAGAAGAGAGCAAGCAATTTCTTCACAAACACCAAGGCTCTCTGTTTTCAAACTCTCCGAGGCTTCTCTGGACAGTTTGTAAATACACCTTTCACAGGCTATGACAGTAGGGGATTACTTTCATTTGAACTCGCACAGCAAAACCTGCTTAATTCTGTTTCTCCTATTAAGCAGATTAGTTGAAAAACAAAAATACATTATTTGATTTGACAAGGGAAACTTTTAATACCAAAATATGAATTTAAAATTTGGAGTGTGCAAATATTTACCACGCTCTCTTCTCACAGTGTTCCTGATAGCAAACTTATCCCTGACAATATTCATCTCCGGTAAACACTGGCAAAGCAATTTCAGAATTGTTATTTCATTGCATATTCACTAGCTGTTGCTGGAGGTATTTTGTTCAGCTCTAATTAGCACAGTTAATAAGATCAATATTTTCATTACTGAATGCTGCAGTAAGGCAAAACATGCTTAAAAACTCACATTTACAAAATCCCAAGAAATGTATTTGTTGTGAAATCCTAGTCTTCTTTACAAAAGCAAAAAGGCCTTAAAATTGGAGGAAAACCACTTTTGGTGACTGCAAATTTGATGAGGACAAAAATTAAAGCTGAAACATCCATATTAGTCAGGGGTACTTTTGGAGGAAAGAGTTTTAGTTGTTGTAATTGATTTTTTTTTTGCTATTATTTACATGCATCCAAAGGCTTTTTCAGGCGAAATAAGCACTGAATTTTGAATCACTTTGACAGCTGTTAGCATTGACACTATCACTCTACTTGTACCCTCACCTACCTTTAGAAAAACCCTCAAAAAATAAGCCAGAAACCTGACAGAGAAGCAGAGGTATCACAACCTAGTGGCAGCGTTTAAAACTGAGCTTGGAACACTGGCAAACAGAGAGCAAAGGAAATGAAAACAACTCAGCTGCAGCAGCCAAGATGAGTGGTGGGTCTGAGGAAAGAGCACAGCCCTCAGCATCCCTGAGAACTGAAGCACTGGGCCCTGGGGCTCTTCCACCTGCAGAGAGCCCCCTCTTCTGCCACAGGAGACACAACCTTCTCTGGACCTTCTCTGGACCTTGTGACAGCTACCATAGCACCAAGAAAAAGGAAGCCACACACATCCTGTTTCTCAGATATCTAGGCTTTGCTAGTTAGCATTCTTCATGTCTAACAATAATAGGTCAGAAAAGGATCCTGAGCTTATAACTCTTTTTTTTTTTTTTTTTCCCCTGGAGATTTCTTTCTTCTTTTTGCGGATAAAAGCTCAAATTTGTATGTGGAAAGCACTCTTCCATCCATCCATCCACAACTTTTTTTAATGAATTGACAATTTGCTGTGCCTCTACCTCTGCAGAAATGTCAGTCAGGAAATTGTCACTGTAAACCGCCCTAAAATAATTCCGTGCTCATGTTGAGTAATTATTTTCAAAACTGTTCCTGCAGAAAAATATGATCAAATATCAAACGGATACTGTATAATTAAGCAGCAAGACACATCAGGGAGCAGAATATAGGTCTAGGTGCTCTATTAAGCATGAGGCTGAAGGCATGGATTGTCAAAGCAGAAAAATGTGCATTATATTGCACAGCTTGTAACATAAAGCTGTTCCCTGGGGTAACGCTGCCTGCACCTGTTGAGGCTTTGCCACCCACCGTGTCCACTTGAATTGGTTTTCTTCATTTCTATGTCCACCTTTTGTACTCAGCTAGTTCTGCTTCCCCTTCAACTAACATGCTAAACTTGCAATTTACAGCATTGGAGCTGATAAGATATTTAGAAGGCAAAACCACAAAAGACAAGACAAATTTGATATAATACTTCTAGGAAAGGCAAGTGAAAATGCTGATGAAACACGCCAGGCAGTTCCCCAAGCATATTCAGTTTGCTATTAGCAATATGAGCTCTCATAAAAAACCTGTTCTTTTAAGATGACAATTATAGCAGCAAGGCCAGCTTGATCTACTGTCCAAATATGAAACACTTAATTTAAGAAATGGAGGAAAGCTATTTAATAGGAGGAATATAAAGAGAAGCCATTTGGGGACTTACCTGATTAGTAAGCTTCCCATACTCATTTTCTAACAGACACAAATGCAAGCAGTAGGTTTAGAATTACAGGAGGGAGTATATTCACTGCTAACTTACATACTCAAATGAGAAAATATTTGAACAGTACTGCTGTTTCTGCACCAGCAAAGAGCTGGCAAAGGGCTGGGAAAGCAGAGGGTGAGGGCAGATGGTTGTTCAGAAAACGTAAAACCAAACATGCAAATAAAGAGGATCTCCAGTGCACATTAGATCAAGCCAGTGCAACCCAGCTATTTTCTTGATTCTCCACTCTCACTTGATTGAAAAATCAGTTAGATTCTTATCTGCAAGGGGCTGGGGTGTTAAAAAGTAATAAATATTTGATTCCTTGCCTGGACACACCACTCTGGCAAGAAGAATTATTTCTAGATGTGACAGCAGAGATGAACCAGCATTTCCAGAAGCAGTCTTTTCTCGTTTTCCTTTCATGAAACAGGGGGAGATTTTGGAAAAGAACAAAGAAATTCATCATTAAACCAAATCCCTCGACAACATGTACCAGGAGTCCTTGGAATTCATCAGTCACTGACACTGCTCAGAGAATTCTCATAAACTACAAGTCTGTGGCTAGTTTGAGTTATGACAAAGGAAAATGTGGGGTCATCCTATTGAAAAATCTCAATCCAAAGACTGTACTGAGAATAACTCAGGTTTACACCACGGCATTTCCCACTTTCATTATGTCACACAACAGATTTAGAGACTGTTGTACTCCATTGTCTGCTCTTTTTACCGTCTCTGTCACTAGAATGAGACACCCAAAGCGTGATGCCAAGTGCAGCCTGTGAAAGATAGTAATACACTGAGCTCCTTCATATTTTATAAGTTAATTTGCCAGGCACTTCAGCATGTTCTTCCAGGCTGCTGCAGCCGTGAAAGAGAATTAACGTAATTGGCCGTTCTTATCACAGGGCAAACTGTTGCACATCAGACCTTCCACAGCCCAGTCCTGGGCATACATTTCGGGCACAGGCTGTGCAAACTGCACAGGAAGAAATGGCACAAACATAACGCACCATGGTTGTCATTTTAACAGTGTGCTTGTGAGATCTTTAGAAAATATGATGTTTAGGGGGATGCGTATTTACTTACATATGTGTGCTTATTTATAAATGTAAAATTCCATACCAGGAATTCCTTGATATTCTTGTGTGAGAAATAGCGTGGACAGACCATATGCAGTGTTAATACAGGACACTCCTCTGCCAGTGGACAGAAAATGAAAGTGAGGGTAAAATAAAGCTTTCTAGTTTGGGTTTAAGGTGCACAATCGCTGCTGTGGACCGGTCTGGAGACTGTAGCTGTGGTTGAAAGGGGAACAGCATCAATCTTCTCCTAGCATTTGTATTTTGTGTCTCATTAGGCATGTTTTGCAAAGAAAACCTGGAATTTATCCTATAATAAATTAAAAAAAAAAAAAAAAAAGCCACTGCAACTCTACTCCAAGTCTTTGGCTACAGAAACCAAAACCAGAATTATACTCTTACGTTCTTAGAGATATAAAAAAACCCCCCAACCTCAAAACCAGAAACCCAAAATGTTCAGAAACAACTGCCAGGAGTTTTGTATTTATTTGTTTGTTTGATGGTGGTCTGTGCCTAATAAAAAATGCATCCTCCTAAGCCATTCAATTAAATTGAAACCAAACAAAGAACCAAAATCCATCCATCTCTCTCCCCACCCCCACTCACAGGAAGACTTTGATCTGTCATGCTGGCAGTAAAACCAAGAAAACACCCAACCAAAACATTCCTATCACTCCCCTGCTTTACATAGACTCTGCTAGTTAAACTCCACTCAAGGAATCAGTTACCACTTATTGGTTCATTTATCTCCCCATCTCTTTAGTGCAGGATCTCTCCAATCAAATGCAAAACTAAAACCCTGCTCCTCGGGAGGAGCAATACAAACACTGTTAGGAAGGGACTGTGCAATTTGAAGGTCAAGTGAAACAGCACTTGGAGTCAAGTGGCATTCAAAACCCTGCCATATTGTGCTGCCATTGCAGAGGTTTGTGCTCTCCATTACAGTGAAATACAACTCGATTTCCTCTGGAATTTCTGCTCATTTACACCAGAGTAAATCAGCAAAGGTTTTGGATCATGGGGATTAAGTTCATTGATGACTGAGCTGAGTCACATCACAGAGGGATGCCTGCACAGTCTTTAATCAGAGGGAGCTTAGTTCTTTCTTTATATATAAACTCCAGATCTTCTATGATACAATTTTCTGTTCTGCCAGTGAATCACAGCTTGAAGTTTGCTTAATTCTACCACAGCATGCATCTCATGTAATGGTCTCCCCTGCAGACAAAATTTCTACCCAAAGTACAAGGCTATTTCAGAAAGAAACCACTCTTATTTGCCTGAATTGGCTGCTGTGGTACTTAAATAGCCACATTCACCTAGCGATTTCTCAAAATTCTTGTTTTCAAATGCTTTAAGTTATGTTTGGTTTTGTTAAAGTTAGAAAGAGGTGACATGAGTACAGAACACATAAGATTTAGAATGGATTTACATCAATCAGGCATTCAAATTGGGAGCATGGAAAGCAACAGATATATTGAAAGTTGGACCACCAATTTCTATTTGTAGGCCTACTAGTGCTACTCTATTTATGATTGGAAACATCCAAGTGAGAGGGGGGAAAAAAGTAAAAAAGAAACAACCAAGGGGCAGACAGACTGTGTAAATCCTCAGATGGTTTTGACATTTAAGTGTATCAGTTTTCAGAAAAGCCATGGACTTTGGATGACATCTGATAGAAGAAGAGAACTCAGCAATGGAAGAGAAGAATTAGTGCATTAAGCAGCTCTGTTCCAGTCTGATGGAACTGCATGTTTTTAATGGTCACCTGGCATATCAGGCATATCCCTTTTCAAGCTTTAGAGCTTACAGGGCTGCAGATCTCAGACAGATCTCTGCCCTCTTTAGCCATTTTGGGAAGAAAGAATGAAGACTAAATCTCTCTCTTCTCTCCCCCATGTCCACTGTGACCCACGGAGCAGACCCCAGCTGAAGGCTGTTCCAAGGTTGCTCACTATGAGGCTAAAACTGCATTTGACCCTAAATGATCTTTAACACTCCCTGAGTCAGCCTCAGATTATGAGGACATGTTTAAAACATGTTACAGAAGCCCATGGATGCAGTTCTGCCTTCTGACCTTGCTTCTTGCACTGGGAAAATTCAGTTGGTTATTATATGGGAAAAGAAAGCTCTTACCCACCTTTTTTTTTTTTTTTTTTTTTGTACATCACAGGGCTTTGAGCAACCTGGTCTAGTAAAAGGTGCCTCTCCCCATGGCAGGGGAATGGAGTAGAAGATCTTTATAGTTCCCTTCCAACTCAAACCTCTCTGCCAGTATCCAGCCTTCAAGTCAGCTGTGCAAAATCAAACATGAGAATTTATCGAGTTTGCTAATGGCACTGACCTGGTTTTCCTTCTGACCTTTTCTTTATTTTCCAGTGACTGCCTTCCTTCATAGCCCTTAATGACATTCAGAACCAGATTTTTAATTAATGTGCCTAAGAAGCAGATAGGCAATTAGGATTTTAACAAATACCTCATAGGCTAGGCATATCAGCTCCACTGATGAGGTAGGCATAAAAATGCATTTGAAAAATCAGTCAGACTTCTGTCTGCAGCTTAAAGCACCTAATGACCTTAAAAGGTAATCTAACCTTCAAGTTCCAGATATTCTAAAAAGCTTTTTTTTTTTTTTTTAGCTATATGTCATGCATATATAGGAATAGGAGAGGGAATATTTCTCAGCCTCTTTCAAGCAAGAACAACAAACACTGGAAAAAAAAAATACAAAAACCAATCCTTTGAGCCTCATAAACTTTCTAAGGAAATTAACTGTCCTGTAATCCTGCTGGTAGAAAATGAGTGCAAGTTGCAAACAGTATTCCAAAGCACAGTAGCAAGAGTAATTGGTTTCCCCCTCCATCCTGAAGTCCTTGACCTTTTGCTCCTCATTAGGGACATAAAACATTAGGAAAACAGTTACATTTGTCATATTTCTTGTAAAATTATACAAGTAGAAATTGAAATAGTTTGAAGTCAATAAAGTGAATTTGAAAGGCTGCCTGTAGGAAATGGCTAAGGATGGAATTCTTCAAATCCCACTTAAGTAATTCGAGCAACAGTTACGCCACTTGAACTTGTATGATGTACTTCAAAGTATTAAAATTTTAACAAAGCAAAATTATAAACAGAGCTGTAAACTTTAAAGATGCTGACACATCTGTTAGCGTTCTGGTATTTAAAGCACAGATCCTGGTGAAAAGAACAGCAATCATACAAACACCTGACTTTAGAGACTCTCTGATCCCTGCTTTTCTCCCTATAACTCATTACTGGCCATAAAGCTCCCATTGGGAGGAATGCAGAATTGGAACATATTGACCCCTATACATTCTTACTTATAGGTTTGCTCCTTCTGATTTTACTGGTATTTTTAATTTAAACCCTGAAGCCAATGAAAGAGAACATCATACCAGGTAAGTCCTACTACTATTGACAAAAGTTTGTGACTTGCTCCTAAGACAGAAAAACTGCATGAACCTCAAGCCCTAGGATTTAAGAGGTAAATAATCTGAGGCAGCATCTGACAGCATATTTCAGGTGTACATGCTAATGTGTACATTAATGGTGGCATTAATGCTGCCTCAGACAGAAGCGTAAGAAAGCAGTATTGATAATAATAATAATAATTATGTAACATTAAAATAACTGATGTATCAGCACAGAAACACTGCACTTGCAAAATTACAGTGGAAGATCTCTCAGTGTGAATTTTCATGCTGTGAATCAACAATGAAAGAAACACACCAGTTGCTATAAAGAGCATGGGAAAGAACTCCAGTCAAGGGTGTAAATGCCACTTCAATCTACCACTCCTGAGTAATCATCAGTAGTCAGTCAGCTTCTCCGTCGTCAGAAGTTGAAGCAACAAGGCAAGCAAAAATAGTTGAACCTGCAGATTTTTTGCACTTACCTACTAGTTCTACATATAAAGTCATTCTATACTATACATATAGAAATAAAATATTTTTAATGTATAAAATACATACAATTCTAGAAATACTCTAGAAAAATAACTTCAGTGATGATGAAGAATAATAAATAGATACCCAGCAGGGTATGGGGGAGATAAATAACACACCCTGCTCAGTATCTGTATGTTAAAGAAAATGTAGATTACTGGTAATGCCATCTCATGAAAAGTAACATAATATTTAAGAAACCCAAGAAAACACCTGAGCTCAGTTTTGATCTGTATAGGATACATAGTATCAGGGTACTCACACTTAATATTTCTTTCATACTTTTGATATATTTCCTATGTGTTGCTCTATGATTTGAGTGTAGACAATATCTATGTGTATCTATCTGTGTTATGTTTCCTCATAAAATGTCCCCTTCCTGTTTCCTACCCACTAACTCACATGAAATGACTCATGTAATCAATTAGCAGCACAAATTTTGCTCCTTAAAAATCTAACATATTTGAAATTTCACAAGGAAATTCCATTTATATATCATTTATTATATTTCATAATTAGCAGACCTATTTGCTAATTTTGGTTTAAGAATGAAACCTGAGAAACAAAAATTATATCATTTCATTGTAACTTTTTCTTTGATTCACACATAAAGCTATCTATTTATTTACAATACCAAAAAAAAAAAAAGTTTAATCCTTGTACTCGTAGTCTGGCTTGTGAAAACTTACCTCCTTTTCTTAGGGGAGCAAATATAAACCAACCTAGAAAGACCTATTAAAATTCTTTAAAAAAATGATTGTTGAACAAACTTTGATATCCAGTTTTGTTAAATCAACCAGTTTAAGTGTACAGAGACCTCTTCAGAATACCTTCTGAGATTCTGAAATTTATTTATTTATTTACTACTAAACCAAACTGCTTATTAGACAACTTCTTTATTTTATTATTATGAAAAAAAGTGGCTTGCACGCCAAAGGTTAATCAAGAGTTTCATGAATTTTTTCAATATCCCATGCTGAAATACATTAATGAAGCTGTCTTGTGCAGACAGTTTGAAATATAAATTTACAAACCTTTTTGCTACAAGGAAGAACTGTCCATAACAACTGCTTTTGTATGGCAGGGGCTCCTGGCTCCTGGAGACTGCGGTTCCAGACCTCCAGCGTAGCAACATTCTTCTTGTCTAGCCTTGTAATTTTTTTTTTGCCAGGTACTCTGTACATGAAGTTGTTTCATTTCAATTGCCCTAAGGGTTTCTTCCTCACTAACTAATGGGGAGCTTGATGCATCATTACTTTAACACAGGACAATGTGATAAAGCTGTAGGATTCTCTAGTAAAGGAATTACTGGTTCTGTTCTTAATAAATTGGCTCCCACAATATCCAGCTGTACATCAGCAAGGCCTTTATATTTAGAATGGTATTTAGAAGAGCTATTTTACTGGGTTCAACTAACTTCTATAAAACAGAGGATAACTTCAAACACAGTTTACCTGCACACACAAAAAATATATGGAGACAGGATGAAGATATAAGCTTGCTTCACACAAAAAAAAGACAGAACACTACATATTCATAATGTCAAGAACAGGTTTGTTTTCTTTTAATAGCCTAATTAAACTCCAACAACATATGAGACCTCTGGGAGCTACAATGCTTATAGCTTACTAAGTCTAGGGTTATTGTAGATGCAGAGGTTGTGCATTGCTGTTCATGCTTTAAGACCCCAATCTGAAAACTCAGTGAATCACTTCCCAGTCATTTACACAGAGCTGAGGCAGTTCAGCTGAAAGCTGCTAGACTGTACACAAACCTCATTCTGTGTGCACTCATTGGCTCAGCTCCCTGACTAAAGGCATTCCTCTGTATTTTGCATATTCTTTGTTTAAAGTTTTTAATTACCATATTCAGCTTTTCCTCTCATAGAAATCCCAGCAGGGAGAGACTATCTTTAAAATGTGTTTTACTGATAGTCCTTTTCCTCTTCAGCTCTGTATGTTGGGATAACAGTTTGGGTATCTCCTACTAACTTATCTACCATATACCTCCATCTTTTTGAATTTCTCTCAACATCCCCCAGCAGTTTCCTGATTGGCTCCTGTGTATCTCTGCCTTTAGACCTTCTGTCTAAAGATTAAGAGCACCCAAATGCTTTTATGGACATAACGGATGGGTTTTAGAACAGTTCTTGGTGGTTTCCAAATCCTACAACTGATCTAGAGCCCAAAACTGTGAAGGACATGGCATCGACACCTTAAACAGAGTCTCAGTCCCTCATATTTTTATCTTATTTACTCCAGCAAGAATCTGGATGCACAGCACATTCAACAGCACAGACAGCACAAAAATTCCTGCTTCTTGGCATAAAGGATGATTGTTCTTTTACTAAACTAGACTACCTCCCAAAAATACTTGGGTTATAACATATTTGACTTCTCCTGAAAAATTCTGTCCTTATCTACCCCTGGGAAAGAAAAATTAGCCTTTTAAGTAGTTGAAAGCAATAATTATCAAGTATATTAATAACATATCAATAATCTACATCTTCATGTCACACGTTCATAGTGGAGACCTCCTACATACTGTGGTTCAGAGGACTGGAAATCCTGGCTGAAATCCTGGCTGTGTGTTTGACCTGCTACAGCTCTTTGGAGAAGTCAGCTGCCTTCTGCATTTCCTTTCACAAAGTCTATCAGGATCTGTGCTTGGACAAAAATATTGGTTAATATTTCAGCAATTGTACCAAAAAAAAAAAATTGATGGTATAAGATCTCACTCGTGTGTAAAGGGACTGATTTGGTCCCAGGAAAATCAATAAAGTTTTGTTATTGACTGTGCTTGGAGCAGGATTGATCTCTAAAGGCAACAAATGCATTGAATTAGGTTAGTAAATTACTGTTCCCACGACCAAGTTAAAAAACAAATGAGTATTTAAGTGAGAGTCTGGTTACAATATCACATCATAGGACTTCCTGGTTATTTTCTTGTGGAATTCACACGAGAAAATGTGTGAATTTCAAAGAAAATATTCTCCAATCAGTACACACAGGAGTTTTATATATTAAAAAAAAAAAAATCCTTTACAAGTAAAAACACTGTAAATCTGTCTCATAGCAAAAGGAACCTAAAAATCAAAGTTAAGGACATCCTGTTCTGGAAGTCTGCATGGAGATCAGCTGATCTCTTGACTGAGAGTCTCTCACTCTTCTAGCTAAATACATTAGAAAATATATTCTGTCAGGACTGAGTATTTAATTTAAATATGTTTTCAAAAATTCAGACTATATCTTGATTAATGAAGCTTTTCTTGATTAATGGAGCATTGCAGAAAGCCTCTGTGGGAGCACGCTATGTTAAAATGAAGAAGCCTTTAATACAGACTTTTAAAATTTTTCAAAGCGGATTTTCACCCAGGTCTTAAGACTTGCATGATCCATTTATATGCACAGATTAGAAATGATGGCATTTCCTTTTTGTAGGGGTCTCACGTGCCTGCTCCCAGTGATTACACGGCCCAGCCAAGCAGTTCTCAGAACGAAACACCACAGAAAAGATGACCTATAATGCAATAGGTTCTGTGCCACAGGAGACAGCCTATAAATATTTGAAAATGTTGAATACATGAAAAAGCATACTTACTGCTATTTGCTGGCTCGTGCCAAGGGCAGAAGCACCTTCATTGCTAAAGGCACTGACTGTGTATTGCTTATATAAACACGTGAGTATTTATTAGTATATATATTAATACATAGTAGTAAAATGAAATGAAATTATTCCTGTGTTTATAACATTCCTCTTACAGTGAACTCACTGGCAAGCCAGCATTTGGCCAATAAGAGCTCTTCAGTGGATAAATTGTTAATGATGGAAAGTAGGCTAACACTTTGAAATTCTGTTTGCATATGACCTTATTTTCTTTCTCCCCTTTCCTTAAACTGGTGTATTACCAGATTTTTCCTTCAAAATTCCTACTTGAAGCTGAGTGACAAACCAGTGACTTAAAATGAGATGACAAGCCAGTGCAAAGCACTTAAATTCCTAAACAAACAGCCTGGACTGAGTGTAAAACTGACCTTTTTGATTCGAGAACTTTTTTTGAAAATTCAACATGACACACATAAAATCTTTATTGTCAGCAGTCAAGCAGTTCAGAGCTAGTTCTATAATCCCAGTGTGGGACCTAAAGTGCACACAGGAAGCTGGATTCAATTTTTCACTTAATTCCAGAAGTTACCCATTATCCTTCCTTAGTGAGTAAAAGGGTTACTTTTCCTTGGCAAGCTCCTTGGTATGTGGAGCTAAAATTGGGTCTCAGTCACAAAAGACCTGTCAGTAGACATTAAATTATCTAATTACTACTGAGCATGTTATTGAACAGGTCATATTTAAACTATGAATGACACAAGTCAAAATCCATTCTTAAAATAGCCCTAAGTGATACACACACCCCACTATAGCTTCATCATTGTGCTACTGTCTCATACATCCAGTGTCCAGTATGAGTCATAACTGAGACTTGTCAAATGATATGATATTTTTGGCTTAATTGGAGATGTGGCAAGAAATAACGCAAGAAAAAAACAAAACCATCCAATCAAGATTATAGCTTTTAGAAGACAACAATTTCAGCCCACAGGGGTTTTTATTCATCAATAACAATTGCAGAGAGACTCCACGGAGAAAGCAGATATTTAATATCAGTAACACAAAATGCTACCTTTGCTAATGAAGACATATTAGTTTATTGATTAGCTGTGCAAGAGTGCTTATGCTGGTTTGGCTTCTCGTTGCTCATGTACGGATGGCCTCTTCAATTTTACTCCATCTGCATTGCAAGGATTTGTAGGAAGGATTGGAAGGGCTTTCTTAACAGCCTGTCTGCCCCCTCCCATCTTTCTTGCAGCCCACATTTCTCCCTAGCTGTGTTCTGCTATACTTGATATGCACTAAGCAGAGGCACAACAGACTAGGTTAATGTTCAGACTGTGGAAATTGAGCTCACCTTAACCAAGCATGGGTTTAGCAAAGGTAAATGGGTGACCTCTGTTTTCCCCCCTCTGTGGCTTCTTTAGCTATGCCTTTTGGGAAAAAAAAAAAAAAAAAAAACAAACAAACAAATATTAATAAGTATACATTAATAATAGCACAGATCTAACATCCAAAATGGCAGTTTATGTCTACCTGGTGTTCTGGGGAGCAGATGGGAATTTGAAAGAACAGATTCTTATTATTCCAGGAGGTGTAAAAAAAAAAAATACACACACATATGTATGTATGTATATATATATACACAGGGTGCAGGATTTGACCTGCATGGCTCTTTCCAGTCTTTCATCATTTTCCTAATGAGGAACACCAGCACACTGAGGCCAATAAACACTGTCCAGTCTCTGCTGCCCCTGCTGACACTTCCACAGCATCAGGCACCAGAGGTTGCCAAGAGAAGGAAAATCCATAAAATCATATTGAAGTCCTCAAAAACATTTCATTAGGACAGACTGCCTCTCCTCATTACAACAAAAATACCTGCCTCAAAAGCCTCCCACTGAAGGCTGCTTACAGGAACTTCTCAGAGAGCACACTGCACAGTCTACGGCTCTTGGAATAGCCTTCAAAGAGCATGAATTAAATGAGTTTTAATATACCTATTACTTCTAAAATTACTTTGATTTTAATTCCTTTTTGCTTGGTTTCTTATACTGATATGGACCAGATGCAAAGTCCACAGCCTGATCCAGCTCTGAACCTATGAAGTTTCAGAGGTGTACAGATTCAGCATTTGGTTTTTTTCTGACTTCTAGGAGGAAATATCAGGAGAGATTTTCTTCAGTTAGGACCAGCTGTTTCTGCTACAATTGTCAATGGCAAATTAAGACTTTTGTACCTTTAGAGATAGAAAAACCCGTAAAAAATCAGCTTTGTTTAAGAGTTTATTCTTTGCATTTTTCTTCCTGAAACACACAAAAGAATTGGAGAGGAAACAGCTTTTAATTATAGTGTGTTTTCTTGCATGTTGGACACTTCTAATTTTACTGCCTGTGGGCTCTCTGGGAACTAGCAGGAGAGAATATCCTACATTCCAAGACAAAAGCAAAAAAAAACTAGAGCACAGTGCAAAACTGGATCATACACATCATACAGCACACCAAATTTCAGCACATAGTAAGAGTTTCTTCTGCCCATATTTGAAAGCATGTGCCCTTCTCCATAAGGATGCACAGAACTGTTCCAGGAAAATACAGCCTGCCCATTGTTCAGTGCTGCCCACATTAGGACTTTGTAGCAAACAGGACATTTTAGCCATTTCCAGGTGGCTCCAAAGATCTCATCTCAGTTTGTCAGGCTGAACACAAGTACCCAGGGACAGAGAAGTGTAAAGATTTCTATAGGCCATTTCAGTCATTCCAATACTTCTAAAAGCAGGATATATTATACTGTCACTGCCTTCCCATACTTGTCTCACCTTTATTAAGATCACTTAGAAACCAATCAGGACCTCTAAAGTACACACAGGAGTACTGGAATACTCTTTTTCAAAATATTAACTCATCTACCAATTTCATAAGTCAATACTCTTATTCAAATTTCAACGGAATAAAAATGGAAAAAAATAAAAAAGAAATGGATCCAGAAAATAACACAGAACATGATGAAAACCCCATTATTACAGTGACAAATAATCACCAATAATTGCCATACAGAAAACATCCATCTAGCCAGTTTTGGTTTGATTCTATAGCAGTCTCACAGGACTCCTCTGGCTTGCTTAGGAGGGCATCTCAAGAGGCTCAATGATTACAAGATAAATGGTATCTGCTTTTTCTTTTGTATGTACAAGGCATGATACCTGCAGAGAGGATTTGGCAATCTGAAATTCCATCTGATTTTGACACAATTCACAAATATTCTGTGGGCTTATTAGTTTTAGGTGTTTTGAGAAGTTGCCATTAAGCTGGACACTCGAAAACTCCCATGATATTTCCCCTTTTTCACATTTCAAAGATAGGCATGAAAATAGTCTTTTTGAATTTCTTTGATGAAATCATCTCTAACCCATACTGGGTTTGAACAATAGCTATTAGCAGCTCAGAGGCTGTTTCACCAAGTCTCGATATAATCTGGGATCACTTCAAATCTATGTGAATAAATGGCCCTGTGCACTAAGAGGAACTATCTATTTTGGTATCCTTCAAAACCCCACCATATATTTAGTTACGCTTTACAAATCTGACTCAGGAACTAAATCAGAACTGTTAGGATGGCTAGGACTGCTTTCCTCCTTGAAATTCAGAGACACAAGCCAAAAGTGAAGGCACAGTAAATAGGACTGTCCTATCCAAGCCTATCCAGATCCCCACCTAAATAAAATTTCTGTGAAACTCACTGAGAAAGAAAAGCAACTGTCAGCCCAAATTATCCACCAGATACTATTCTACCAAGAAAAATGCAAAGTGTTTACTTTAATAATTATGTCCTTTATATCAGAATCCAGAACAACTTATTTCAAACATGTTAATAATATATTAACCTAAATTTGTGAGTGTTCCTCCAAGAAGACAGTGCAAGCCCTCAAGAGGCTGGCTACGTTTTATCAGCTGGCTCTATAGGAGCTACTTTGAATATCCACACAGTTTATTAGGAAATGCTACCCTGACTATAATCCTCTAATCTAAAAATGGACAAGCCACATGGACAATAAATACCTAGTCAAAAATTATTTCCATTACAAAAAATGAGGAATTAAAAAAAAAAAAAAATGTAAAAATCAAATAAGTTATATTTACCAAGTCATATGTTATTAAAAATTCATTTTATTAAAAAATTATAATACAGTAAACTAAAAATATTCCAGAAATGTTTGAAATACTTTTATAATTAATTTTCTTTGATACCTCTATGGACCCAACACATAACTGGGTCTCTCTAACAAAAAAGATTTTTCAAGGTAAAATTTGACAGAAACTACCACTAAGTTCTTTTTTTTTTTTAAATGAAGAAACAAAAGAGCAAGCAAAGCAACAAAAACCATATAGAAAAAGAACAAAAAAACTAATCCTTTTACTTGTTTGACATGACAAATAAAACCTGTAATTTTCTACACAGCTAGGGAACTCACCTCTACTCATTTAGTCCCTCAGAAATCAGGGTAAGTAAAACTCCACAGGGTCTGGCTTTCCAAACTTGTCATCCCTTTCCTTTAAAAGCATTTAATATATTTGTCCATATGCACATATGTATGTAATTTTTAAAAGTGTATCTCCTAGATATACAGACTAAAGGACAACAGCACCATCAACAGATATGCTATTAAGCCATTCATACAGCAGGACTGGATTTACAGGAGCTCAAAATAAGGAAAAAAAAGTTAGTAGTAACATATCATTCAATGCCATTTTGCACATTTTAGGGCCTTGAGTTAATGACTCCTTGTAAACTAGAGTAAAACTATTCTCTTACCTCTTACTTGTAGAGATGTTCACTACACTTATAATACTCATACTTATCATCTGTCACTTTTCAGATATCAGTCATATTTTAGGCTCAAAAGACCTGACTTTGCAGTAGAAAATATATCTAAATGAGAATTAGCAGTGGGAAAATACCTCAAACTCTGATCTCCTTTCTTTTAAAGATGTCAGAAATTAAATATCTTCACTGATATCAATGGGGCATTAAATCTGTAACTAATTCCATATGTGTGAAAGCTGTAAGGATTAGAAGTGTATAAGGATGTTGTAGAATAAATCAAAACCACAGCAAATTCTGCAAGGTTGCTGAATTGAGCCACTCCAGGCAATCAGGATATGAAAATTAAATCAATTTATGGGAGGAAAAACCATACTTATCCTCTAAGTATTAATTATTTCTAGTGCAGTAGCACCTGGATGAGTCAATCCCTTTATTCATGGAACTGTAAACACATATATAAAAGTAAGGTTCTAGACCCAAAGGTCTAGACCCTTCTGCTCAGCTTTTAAGTACTGGAAAGACTGTTTGAAGAGTAAAACACTCAGTTTAGTGGGCATGTGGTCACAGAACAGAGGGATTTATATATCAGTTTCTAAGGAAACCTCTATACAAGCAGGCTGTTTCAGGTTACACCTGACTAATCTTCTCCATAATGAAAGTGAGACAAATTTATGTAAATAATTTCTGCAATAAAATTACAGCTTCTGGTAAAGTTTATAACTTTTACATATAAAATTAGCTCTTCAGAAAGATCATCATGATGAAATGAATCAATAGAGATTTTCCAATGGTTAATTTATCTCCCATTAAATCATTTTTCTGTGATCAGCAGAATTAGGCTCGATACCCACTGGCTGCCGTGTGACCTTTACTTGCAAAATCTTGGAGTCATAAATTAAACTTCTCCCACCTAGCTGTTGTTTACAGGCTGTATCTGGCTCTCCTGTGCAGTCTGATGAGATTTTTGCCAAGCTCTTATCCCACAAGGACTGTGCAAGTGGGAATCTTGAAACAACCTTTAGTGGAGCCTGACACACCATAAAGCACCGAGGCAAAGACCACAAAAGCTGCTTCCCCACCTTGCCTGTTCCTTGTCTGTGATTCTTACACAGTCCCTAAGGACAATTCTACTGCAGTGCTGTGCTGCTGCTTCTGCCATGACCATACCATGCCATAAGCAGCTGCCCTTTCCATTTTCTCATCTTGCCTCATTTTTCTTAGCCTGAACAGTGCACGAGACGGGATAATTTTGGTCTCCAGAGCAGATCTTCAGCAGTGGAGACTCCATAATAATGGAGACCTACTAAAATCACTGGAGATAGACTTGCTATGGACACAGCTCAAATATGTCTTTAACCAGCCATTTGGTAAAAAATACAGATTTTAAATTCTGTAAAAAAGCTCTATATTCTGGTACAGAGAGGTCAGTAGAGCAGGCCTCTTTTTTTTTTTAAAAAAAAAAAGACCAACGTATTTTTTGAGCTGTCTTCTGGCATACTTCAGCTTTGTGAATCAAATAACTGAGGAAGGCTCATAAAAAGGAGTAAACAAACATAAAAGGGTGGCCCTGAGTGCTATTGTATTTCAGAGCTGGCTCACTGTTCTTGTTAAAGGGCTGCTACAGACATATACAAAGAATCATATGAATAATGCTGGAGCCATCTACCTACAGCACAGAAACGTGATCTTTTCTGTTCAAATGTGTCTGAAATTTGTTAGAACTGGAAAAAAGATTACTGTTGCCTTAAAAGGGCATGATCTCATGTTCACTGCCTTTTTTTGATACAGGACTGGGAGGTGAAAAAAGCCCAAAAACCTATTCAGCCTTTGCTGGCTTAATAACTTTAACATATTATTTCTGATGAAGATGAAAAAATCAGACTTGTAAAAACCGATCATAAAAAAAAAAAAAAGGCTTTAACTAACAAGGGAGGAAAGGAAACTATGGGAGGCAGTTTAATGCCTCAACATCGGGTAACAATACAAATGTCTGAAGTCTTTAACTCATTAATTTGAAAGGGTTTGGCTCTAGCTCTTTATTTTGGCTTTTCATTTTTGTTTGTTTGTTTTTCCCCTCCCAAAGGAAATCTGGACTGTAGATGATTACTGTGAATACAAAGCAGTACACAACTCTGGCAGAGGGACTCTCTTCAAAAGAGATAATTCGAGGAGTAAAACATGCTTTAAATTAGCACTGGGTTACAACAGTGACAGGCCTCAGGGTTTGGTGACACAGTCTCACATTAATTACTTGCTAACGGAATGGGATTGTCTGCAATATAACACAAGGATAAATATTAGGATAAGTAGTTTCAAGAGGCTAGGCTGAAAGAAAGCCTTTTTTTTGTCATCAACACTAAGAAATCTGGGGAGGTTAAACACGAAGTTGAAACCAATACACATACACACAATATCCTTTTCTAATTAGCATGAACCTCTGGCTAGAGATCTGCTCACAGAAGTGCATTAGAGATAAGACAGCTGTTAAGGTCCAAAACTTAATGGGAGGGATTTTTAGTCTATTAAGAATGATTTGTACTTTTGAAATAGCAACATTTGTTGATTATTAATTTAGAATACACCGAGATCTGCTAAGCTTGTCTAGAACTACAAACCAATTTCAGGTTAATTTCTGTGGGGGTTGGACCTGAACTAGTGAACAACTGCTGATCAAACAGGATCTTTACGGACCATGAACTCTCTGTTCAACCTTTTGTGGAAGTTTAATCATTTAGAAAACGTTCAATAAGATATGCTGTGAGCTAGAACTGAGTTGCTTGGGAGAGCTCTCGAGACACCTCAGATGATCCTGCTGAAGCACTCTGCCAACCACTTACACAGGAGGTGCATGCCTGGAGGGGGTTGGATTCACCAAAAGAATAGCTATTTTGATTCAGCAGAAGAAGCAGCACCATTTCAAATTCAATTTATGATCCAAATGGAGAAATGAAACTATTTTCCCTTTAGTGACTGTAGCAGCCTCTGACAAGCCATGGCTAATTATGTTATCAGCTTCAGTAACACACCTAGTTAGTCAAAACTGTCTCACATTATTGTCTAGCTTTAATAAATGCATGACAGTCATACATTGGGAAAATAGATTTTTTTCTGAGAGATGAGGATCTCTGCTTTACAGTAGAATGGTGATCAATTCATAACATGGATGCCAGAAGCCTGAACTTCCTCTACCTCCTGGAAATTCCTCAGCTAGGGAAAAGCTTTTTCAGTATTCAAAATACAGCCACCTGTTAAAATTTAAATTTTTAAATGTCATGTTGTATCTTAGTTTTCTAGTTGTAGATTTTGGACAGCAGATAAAACAATGCATTCTGCAGTGGATTAAGAAGATTTAATTGGAGAGTGGGCTGGAAGGAGACAGGACCTATGCTAATATCTGTGGTGTGAAATAAACATAAAACTACAGGGTAAGAAAAATCACACTTGTTCCACATCATGTTTCAGCTGCTTTTTGCTGAGGACACCACTCTTTTTTTGCTTCTGTCTTTTCTGCTGTCTCACAGTGAACCAGCCCTAACTCATCCAAACCTCCTGCAACTCCAAATCTTGCCCTTGCCTTCTGTGAGGCCAGCGATGGGGTGAGGGTGCATTAAGCCAAGTTTGCCAGGGAATGGAAACACAAAACATTTCACACTCTTACCTCAGCAATAAAAATCCATCCTAGAAAATTTCAGATACAAGAGAGAGGAGAAGAGGCAGGCACCAACCAGTTGAAAAGCTTCTTATTCAGAGTAGCAGCTGTTTGCTCTGAAAAATCTAAGTGGCCACTCCCATAAAATCACGGTGCAGAAATGTCCCCATAACCAGTTTGCTATGACAGAGATCAATATCTGGATGTATCCATGTTTCACGGAGCCTCAGAGAGAGGAGAATTAGAAGGACAGTGCTGTCAGGATCAGTTGTGATTGACACTTATTACATACTTGTAAGACATAAATTTACCTTCCAAGCTTTCATGAGACAAATTGATCCAGTGTTTTCAGGCAGACATTAGCTGTGATAAATCCTCCACACTTTTGTGTAACTCCCCCTGGAGAGTGTTCCCTGGAGCCACCTGGTATTGCCAAGGACAACTCTGGAAAACAAACAAACAAATACATAAATAATAAATTACCAGCAAAATGAAAGTCCACTTCTCACTGGATATTTTCTTCTGCCAAACTAAAGAGGCTTCAGGAATGAGAACAAAAATAAACATTCCCTGACTGTGGAGGCAGAGTGCTCTGACTTCTATGGATTTTTAGAGTTAGTTCAAGGAAAAATTAATAGTGTTGCAAACACTCCAGGTGACCTGTGCCAAATGTAGCAGCTGGCATTAATAGAGTAAATTAGATGATTATATTAAAGATGAATAGCATAGCTTTACAAAAATAAATGTCTAACACTGTTTAGAATTCAAATCAGCTATAAGAGGAGAACATACAATTAAACTGTATAAATTAAAATCAGAGCCTCCATTTACCTTCCCACCATGACCACTTTGTGAGCATATAACAAAGCTGATGGCTCAGCTGATGGCTGATTTTCTCAGGTTTTTCAAAAAGAAGTCTCTACCACTGCAGTATTTTAAGCACCTACTGACATGTTGTCACCTGGGAAGGATTATGTGGCGATCTGGACAAAGGTATAGTTTGACCTCACTGGAAAACAGAATTCCATCTGTAAAAAGACCTTGATGCTTTGCTTTGTGGTAGAATGAAAGCAAAACGTTTGGGGTTTGGGGAGTGGAAAGGTGAACAGACTTTCTCAGCGCTGGAAATGCTTACAATATTTGCCATGGATAGGGTGGGTTTTTTTCTCAATTAAACACGTGAAGCTGCATCTCCACGTCCCTGGGAGAATGCTTTAATCTGAGCTACGGGCCATTCTGAGCACTGATCACTCTCCTGCTCCAGAGACTATTTTAACTTGACCCAAAAGGACAACATTTTTCTGGAAGAATTCAAATCTTGATGTGGAGCAGCAGGACTGGGGCAAAAGCTTCCTGGAAAATGCTTCAGCATATTCTAGTTATGGTTCTGTAGCCTTTCTGTAATGGAGTATTTGTGCTGGCAGTAATAAGATTACCTGCATCATTAAAGGTTGCAGGAGCTCTCCCTTGGCAGGTGCAGCAAATGAAGAGAATTATTTTCAGAGTATTTGGTTTATAACAGAAGGGCTTAATTATAGCTGCAATGAGGCTGAGCTGCACAGATCACAGCGATCAACATCAGCTCCAAAAAACATAATGCAGCACATCTGAGGGGGACTGAGAGCAGCACTGTGGACCATAGCATAATGAAGCATGAAAGCAGCTTTCCTCAGGTTCTGAAAGGAGAGAGAAGACAGCACTGCACTATTTTCTTCCCCTATCTGAGGATGATTAGGGAAAGAAGGCATTCTAATGTGCTCACAGTGCATCTCACAGTGTACTCAAGCTAAGCAGTTTCACGTGAAGTCACACCATGTACTGACCCTGCTGCAGCGCTCAGCTGACAGTGTGACCAGCCCAGGACACTAAAGAATCACTGCCAGACCAGGAGAGCTGGCTCACTATTAAGGAAGAGGCTGTGGGAGAGAGGCAAGAATTCCTAGCTAATAAAAGGCATTGCTTTTAACTTGTTCTTCTAAGTCCTCAGAGGCTTTGATTTGGGGTCAATCACCCTTCCACCAGTCTGAAGTGCAAATGTATTTATTTTTCCAGTGCACAGAATGTGCCAGTTAACTAAGTCTATTTAATATCCCCATTCTAAGAAGTCTTCCTCTATCGGTCATATTAAAATGAGTAGTTATTCAATCAAGTGAATATGATGATCCAAAGAACCATGGCTGGTCTAAGCTTTAAAAGGAAAAAGTTTGCCTAAAGCTAGTGACTATCAGAGATTGATCTTTATTTAAGACAGCAGTTGTACTTAGGCTTTTGGCCAAGGGCCAAACTAATAAATATAATCTTGAACCTATATAGATCTACACATATATTTTTCAGGGTTGTTTATTCAGGTATTCATTTTATTTGAAACAATGCCA
The DNA here is from genome assembly GCA_038380795.1 of Pyrocephalus nanus. Lineage (NCBI taxonomy): Eukaryota > Metazoa > Chordata > Aves > Passeriformes > Tyrannidae > Pyrocephalus > Pyrocephalus nanus. Next base: position 20,328,767 of record CM076270.1, on the reverse strand, counting down.
GTATCAACATGGAGCAGTGACTAAGGACATGATCCTGCACAGATCTGAAGATAGTTATAAACTTTGCTAAGTCCATCTGAAAAGAAGAACTGGAGATTAACTGTACTGAATACAAGTCTGGATTTGTTCTTGCAAAACTAGGTCAAGCTGCCACACAAATCCATCAGAAGAGGAGTAAGCCTTGTACAGAACTCTGGGGCAGAATTCTCTCTTGTTTCAGGTACTTTTGTCTGCAGAAGAGCTTACCCTCACAGGCAAATACTGAAGCATCCAAGCAGCCTGGCAAGGTAGTGATAAGAAATACGGTGGGGGAGACTCTTTATTTACACAAGCCTCAAGACATCTGCACAGCTGATGCACTGCAACCCCTGGAGTCTAGAATATCCCTCACTGAGGACTCTGAACACTTAATAATGGGTCTTGGCCTTACTCTTCCCTTCTGTTCCCTTCCTCACGTTGGTTTGTACTGGTGAATGTCTTTCCCAGGGAATTTGCCTGGAGCAGAACCCATGGAATACAACACTGTGCAGATGCAGGCTGCCTTTTTTTCTCACAGACCCTCCCTTTGTGCACACATTTGAAGACATGCCATGAAGTAATTCCTGTATGCACAGTTAAGTGCAAGAGTATTTCCTGTCCCCTCCCTGCCAGGGATGCACACATGCAAAGCTGTCAACAGCAATTCTACATGAATTAAAGGAAATGTAAGAAATTCCTTATATAATTCCTTATATAAGCTACTAAAAGCTATTAATGATGGTATTTAGGGTGGCCCTGCGGCCCAAGGTACTTCGCAGAACACTTTGCATCACGTGAGTTGGAAGCCAGCCCAAGCTTCGATATTGGGGTTCCAATCATTGTTCACCAAAAATAAGCTAGCAGTGTCTGTCTAGCTCAAAGTGACCAAAACAAAATCATTCTAGATCATACCTTCCTAATCAGATATGAGGAGAAGGATTGCGCAAGATCAGGCTCCCCTTTCCAGTTTTTGCACTGATTCTTGCATTTCAGAGGTAGCATGGAATGATTTTTCCTGTTTTTCCTATCCCATTCCCAATTGCAGTCTCTTTTCAGTGAAAACACCCTGATACTTTTAACAAGTGTAAATAGTCTGACTCAAAAGTTCTTAGAATCAGAACTCTAATTTAATTTTTGTGGATCAGGTGATCAGAGAAAATTATTCAGCATAAACAACACTGGATTAAAAGCAAAACAAGTTTACTAAAAATTACTTCTATTTTTCACTTTGTTCCATACCCCATCTGCTTCTGATGACTTCAACTCTGCCTCTCAAGATCTGGAGAGATCTGTATTCATTAGAAGAACCCATACCAGTTCGAGATTCTAAGACTTAATGCTATGGTATAAAAATATAAACAAATTGAATTCACATTGGTAATGGCAATTACACAATTGAATTGTTGGATATTTATAGAAGCAGGCTCCAGAAAGTCCCAGCTGAAGCAGTACTGACAGCAGCCAAGAGAGCCTTTATAAGTAACTGTGAGCTGCTGCCTTTTGCTTGCTGCTTCCCAGTCTGCCAGGCCTGTCCTGGGGGTACAGCAGCCACCTGCTTCCAAAGGGTGCTGAGGAGCAGGGCACTGTTCTGGATAGAAGAGAAGCATTCATGCAGCTACAATTTTACTGCTACTACAGACCACTATCCAAACTCAAATGGCATAAGAGAAGCAGTAATTATCACACTTGCAGGAGAACCACTTCTAGTTTACAGCTTTGGTCACCAGCACATGAACACTGCATCCCACTTCTCCTACAGGAAGCATCCCCTGTCCTTCAGTGCCCTTCCACAGTGTCCATACTGGCTGCTCCTATAAAGGGAAAACAGGTTGTCCAACCCTCCTCTTACATGTCCTTTCCTGTGCAAATCAATTTGAACCAGGCTTAAGGAGGGATGGTCTATTACAAGTATGGAGTTTATGCCTTGAATATCAAGAGCATCCTTCATTTTTGAATACTGCAGATATTTAATGGCTGTTCCATCCACGAAGGGGAAGTGGCATTTTATCCTGAGGGCTTTGTATCTCATTTGTTGTACACAGAGATGTGCAAATGCCTGAGTCTCTCACCTAGACTTTTCCAGATACTCTCTGTTTACTGCCTTCCTTAACCCAGAATACTGAAAAAACAAAAAATGTCCTTTGGGAGTGAAGGATTAATTTTCTTATTTTCTCACATGTGTTTTCATCTCCACCTGACTCCATTTAACCACACTAAGGCCACATCACATGCAGAATGGCCTGTTTACAGCAGTGCCAGTGCTACAGCAATTGCAGTGCTGATATATAAACTGTGTCTACACCAAGAGACTGCATAACCACTCTGTTTAGAAAGGAAAGCCAAATCACACTGGAGAGTTTAAATAAACTGTCACTGGCTCACCAGTTTGGATAACCATGAGACCAGGACTCTGACATGACGTGCAGCTGTTTACTCTGGATTCTTCTAATAGCTTTCAACTAAGACAGAACAAAAGAATGGAAAACTTGCATTTAACACATTGTAGCATGTGGCACAACACAACAGTTGCATTAAACACCCTGTAACCTCCACCCCAGAGCCCTGCCTTTCAGAAAGCAGTGGAAAAAAAGGAAAAAATGCCCCTTGGCCTTCGGAGCATGTTCTCTTCCTTACACAATAACTATGACTAAATCATACATCACTCTTCTGTATACCTTGCCAGCCCAGGGCTTGGCCTAAACCTTGTTTAACTTTTTAATAACATACTTAATATTAGCATCCAGATAAAAGCAACAAGTAGAAGCTAGCATAGTATTTCTGCTCCTGCATGCATTTTGGGGATTCCTGAGCTTAGTTCTGTATTGTTCCTTGAAGAAACAGTCAAAGTCTGATTATTCTCACGAATTCTGATCTTTCTAATCTTCTTTGTTGCTCTCAACTTCCATCTAATAAATAATTTTAGACAGGTTCATCCTCCATGCTCACATAAACTTTATGGAGCGACACATAAAGCGGGCAAAATTCCTGGTTCATAAGGAGTCTTTTCCTGAACTATGACCAGCTTTCAAATTAACATGTCCTTACATACCTAAACTTTACATTTTTTTCATGCCACAGTTCCAAAGCTTGGTTTTGCTCCCAAAGGAGTTAATGTCCCTTACCCTTCATCTTGTACCCTTCATCAGCAAATCCAGAAGACCTCAGAGTCAGCTGATTCTAAAAGAAATGTGACAAAATCCGCATCTCTCATGTTCAAAGGAAACATCAGAGTGTTTCAAATTTTCTTTACAGTAAAAAAGTCTGGACATTTCTTGCCTAATTGAGAGATCTGCAGCTTATTGACATTTCAGTCTGAAGAATGCACCTTTCCCAAACATCTCCACAGAACTTCTCCCCGTTGTTCTCCTGAAAAGGAAAAGCTGAAGGTTAGTGTGGGTTCCCAGTTTCATCATGCAGACTGAATCTTCTAGGAGTAGAGGAGAGGTGGATGGGTATCCCCCAGCTTTCTCATTTTATTATGATTGTAGGTTAACATGTATCTAACAATTTTTTGAGTAGGACAGAGTATGATTGCTGGGCACTTGGTCATTCTAGAGAATTTCACTGACCCTGAGGACAATCAGCATCTTACCAGCCTGCAGTGTAGGGCATTTTGAATAATTGTTTAAATTTGAAAGTGATTTTCAGTTGACTGAAAAAGACAGTCAGTTGTATATTTTGCAAACACCAGAAAAAAACAAGCTTATTCTTACTTGCTTTAGAAAGAGGCATTAAAATAGACTAAGATGAAGACATACTGGAATAATTTATCACGGTCATTCAAATGTAGTTTCTATAATGAAGGAAGCACAAATAGCTGAACTTTAAGAAACAAAATTGCCTTGAAATATCAATAACAATTTACATTTACATTCATCTCAGTCTCTATAAGGATGTGTGCTCCTTAAAGCTGTAATCAGTAGGCAAACAAACAAACAAAGATCATCCCTGTAACCAACCGTGAAGTCTGAGGGTGTGCACTCATTCTAATCCTACCTTAAGTAATGTTAATATCTGTCCTCTTCCTTCTTCAGCCATAACAAAACATAAGCACAAGAAGAATTAATTTTAGTCAGAACTTAGGAGACAAAAAGTTACTTTTACCTTTAGTCAGAAATACCATATTTTAATTAAACTATTTCTCATGTTTGCTTCCTAAAAAGGCAACAGCATACAGTGAAGTGGGAAAGAGCTCAGAGGATTATTGTATTTAGCAACTGGCATCCAGGAGATTTTATTTGTTTAAAACTTTATTTTGTTATTTAAATTGCAATTTTAATACATTTTAGCATTTACATAGAGTTCAGGTCCGTCTCACTTCTATTCAGCTTTCGGATTCTGAGGATAAATTAATTAATTCCAGAAAACACATTATGATACATTCACCAGAAGCAAGCAAGCAGTACCTATCTTGATATCCATTAAGAAGTAAATATTAACAGGGGAGAAAGACAGAGCTTCTTACTCCACTTCTACCACAATCAACAAAAACAGAGGGGGTATTAATCATCATACTTGTAGCCTTGAATGAGTATTCAGGCACAAACTATATTGTTCATATGGTCTGTACATTTGTTCTAGAAAGCAAGCCTGGAAATATTACATTATAAGACTGCACATGCAATTATGTGGTGGGAATATGATAACACAAATTGGTAGATAGCCAAAAAATCTGAGTCTAAAAGGAAAAAAATATTAAAATCTGAGACTCACATTGTAGAGTTAAACGTTTCACTTTCCATCTCCCAGTTGGGTCACATCCTGCACTGTTCCCTCGCTTCCCCCATAGGCTAAGTCATTTGAAGTCCTCAGTATTGGAAAGCAGCAACTCCATCATTTTACCCTGGTGGCTGACCACATCCCTCAAATTTGAGTACCAACTTTGTCAGGTCAAAAGCAGCTAAAAATCTGAAGGCATATGGTGAACAACATTCAGAAATTCAGAAGCTCAGCAAATGGAGAACTGGAGAACGTCCTCCTTTTCACCTTCATCTTTACATTATGCAGTGTAAGAGTTCCAGAAAACTCCAGATATAAAAGGGGACAACATTGCACAACAAAATCCCTGTATTTTCACAAACACTGAACCTGTCTCATGTGAGTGAAGTTTTGCTACTGAGGAAGAACATATTTTCCTTGCAAACCACTAAAGAGGGATTTGTAAGGACAACTTCATATTAAAAGCCAAGGACTTAACATTTTCAAGTTCTGTCCTTTGCTAATTTAGGACCTTATCCAGAAATCACTGAGGTATAAGAGAATTTCAGTTAATTGATTTCAGAGGACTTTGCATCAGAAGATCCTGGCACCTCAGAATCTACAACAGCTCTTGAAAGGGAACTGGAAAAAATCTGTTTTATCTCAGTATATAAAATAAAAAAATCAGAATAGCACAAAAAGGAGTGAAAGGTATTCCAGAGGTACATAGGTACTCTTTAAATATATATGATAGCCTAAAAATATCACACATTTTCAGAAAACTGAGTTTACAAGGACAATCACAATGCCATTTACCATCTGTTGACTGCAGACCCACATACATCCTCAGAAAATTTTATCATGTTTTTCCCATTTTCTGAAGAACATGAGATGAAATGGGATTGCTCTCTCCAATATCCACCCAAGTGGGATATAAAGGGAGACAAGAAACTCGCTAGCATGAAGTATCTGAGTTTTGCATGGCCTAATCCCACCACATGTGCCAGGTTCCCTCTTCACTTTCCCTCTGACACTCTGCGAACAGAGCTGAGCTCTCCAACACCAACATCACACTCTTTGAAAGTTGTGTAAATGCTGCACTAGTGATCAGCACTAAGCAGGGACTGTGTGGGAACTGTCCACACCTTCACTCTCAGGGACCTTTTCAGTTTTCTTCATCCATCAGAAGCCTTCTCCTGGCAGCTGGGAAGACACAGTGCTGGTCTCAGCCAGAGGGGTGGCAGTCTTTGGCAGCCAGGCTCTCCCTCTGGCCCTGTTTCACCTCCCAGAGAGGCAGGAGAGAGGAGGGAACAGCAGGGATGTGCATTCTCCTCCTGACCACGACAGCAACAAGCCCTTTCATTGGAGACACCTAGGAAATCAAAGTCAGCTCAGGAACCTGCATTTTCTTTTACCCCTAAAAATGATATCTTCAGCTCTCTCTCAAAACATTATTTCCCTCAAAAAAATCCACGATCATCTGAAACTTTACCAGTAGCCACCAACAAGCTCTTCTGACATTTGGTCACTCTGGGACAGCAGAGACAAAATGATCTGTGTTACACTGGTATTAAGATTCAAGTTCAGGCTTTGGTATCTTCTTTGCTTTTCTGAGCCACTTCCAGGCCCTTGGCAGTACCAGCACATATTTACTGTGGTTGGGTAAACAGAGCAGAGAACACAGCACATGGGAGTGATTTAAACTGTGTCATCAGCACATGGCAGGGGGCAGGGCTTTACTCTTATAGTTCACACATACCATGCAAATTCTTTAAACAAATAAAGAGCTGTGGAGGGAGGGAAGGAGGGAAGAGACGTACACTAACACCAAATTTTCCATGCTCTCCCTCTCTTGTTTGGAAGGCTGGCTTTTTTTCCCCACAGTGTGACATCAGAAGCTCCTCTCACACTGCCCACGCTGAGATGCCACACTGCCCACATTTCAGGAAGGTCTTGGCAAAGCACAAGCAGCTCTAGGACACGTACTGTGGACGGAGGACATCATCTCATACACTTTTAAACAGATGCAATCACCACTTCACATGAAGTATATTAACCCTTCGTGCCTATGAATTCTTGACAGAGACAGGTACTGCAGTGACCAAAGTCCCAGGTAGAGACAGGGAGCACAGGTATCATTTGAGAGTGTAGAACATGTTGTCTTGCCCCTTTTAAAAAATTTAATGATACATTTTTGCGTAGTTGGAATTGCACAATGAAATGCGGCTCAAAAGAAGCACTTCTGAAAGATTTAGATGACCTACCAAGCCATTAGTAAATCTGTGTTCTCACCTCTCTGCTGGTACTTGGCATAAGGCAGGCTGCTGTCCTCTGATGCAAGCAGCACTCATCTCACCTGTGACCTTACTTTCAAGGACAAAGTAAAACCAAAAGAAGAGGGACAATAATGAGAAAGGGTAACACACATAAAGGTGAATTTATATCAGTTAAGGAGAAATCATTTCATCCAGCTTAATTTGTCAGTTTTTTAACATGGTGCTAGTCTACAAAACATGTTTCAAATGGATTAAAATTAGTAATGCTTCACATGTGTTATTTAATAACTAATTTCTTATAGAGAAGTAAATAAAATTACCTCTGTTTTTAGTTTTAGGAAACCTGAGGCAAAGTCATTCTGGATCAAATTTACCCATCAGAAGACACATATATGTCTTGAGTGAGTTCCCCAACAGCCCCACAGTGTTCAAGAATCATTGATTTCACTGGCCCTTTTGAAATAACAAACGGGTTATCCTGAGATATTAAACAGTCCTGAAAATTAGAGGTGATGGCTTCTTTCATATCTATGTCAGAAACAGTATTAAAACCTAGGAAACTGAGAAGGTCAGGAATGCCCAGAGAAACACAGAGCAAAGCAGATCTGAAACAGTTTGGGACTTTTCTCTCAACCTCTCTAAAGCCTTTGCTGGGCAGGAAGCAGCAGGCCCTGAATAACAGAGATGACAACTCCACATGTGGGGCAGGTTCAACACAGTATCTAGATATTGCTGTGTCACCCAGATCCACAGCATGTAAAATAATGGTTGTGTTGTCCCAGAAGCTCATGAAGGAGGAAGAATTACTGCTCTGACAGGGAACTGAAGCAGAAACAGGAGTGACTTTCTTACAAGCCTGCAGGAAGAACACTCTATTTAAGCAGAATGCTGTATCACATACTATTTCCAGGTTAATTTTACACAAAGATTAACAGTTTAGCAGCTCCCACAAGTGTTTGCAGCAGCAGCAGCACATATCTTATTCTCCAGGATTCTGTCCCAACTTAAAGATGGATAAACATAAAGGAGCTGAAATACACAGGCAGTTTTCTGCTGTCAGAACCCACCAGTAGAAATGAAGTGTTTTATGAAGTCTCCTCAATACACATGAGGTTGGAACACAGAAGTAGTGGGGGATTTAGAGTTTGGAGGATATGATGTAGAGGAGGAAAAATTACTGTATCTTAACAGATCTAATTCCTGTGGGATTTTTAGAACTATAATTTAATCCACATTTCTTTACAGAATTAACACCATCCTGCACAGATAGACACACACTAAGTAGATCACCCTTCAGTATTAAGAAAAAAGAACAGCATCAGCCTTTCCATCCTCATCATGATTCCTACCTCTGTATCTCCAGCCCATGTCAGTGAAAAGGCTTGTTGATTTTTAGAAAATATCACCCGAAAAAATGTGGAGGTAAAGAAGACAACTAGAGAGAGAGAACAAAGAGCACAGTGGCGTATTTAAAGACTTACTTGTGATCCCCTAGTGCTACCTTTGGTTGGAGCTCACCAGACACGAATAAACTCATTGCCACTCCCAGGAGAGCATCAAGTCTCATTTGCAGGAAGACAGTCCCCCTGGATTCCCTTTCTTATTCGATTCCCTGAAAATCCTGCTTTTTCAAGAGAAAATCAAACACTGATTTTTTCTGCTATAGTGACTTAATTCTATCTCCTATCCCCATGCTGTAACTGAAGTGCCCCCAAAAGTGTTGGCTGGAAGAGGCTCACTTGATTTTTTTGACAGCATTCCCATTTAACATGGGGAAGAGGTCACCTGCATGGAACCTGATCTAAGAGGTTCACACAGCAATGCCTAAAAAAAAAGAGGAGAAAAGGCCAAAAAACCCTTCTGCACTGTGGATTTTTGTGAGTTTTAGTCCATGTTTACAGCCACAAGACCTTTAGGTCTGTTGGAAGGATGAGTTAGAAGCAGAAGATGTGAGAGGAGGATTGTGAGATACACTCAGTCTTGCAGCTGGGAGTGACCCTTGCTAAACGAGTGTGAGAAGGGAAGGTCAGTGATCCTCCAGGTGTGATGGTGCCTGTGTCTCTCTGCTGTCTCTCTGTGCCCAGGTGTTGCTTTGGGGACTCCCCAGGCAGCGAGGTAACAGAAATACATTTACTTTTTGTGTTTCAGCCGTGGTTCAGGGCTGTCCCAGCTGCCAGCCTGTGCTCACTCACACAAGGCCAGACCCTCAGAGCACGTAAAATGCTCCAGGAAAGTCAATGCAACAATTTCAGCAGAGTTTCAGCCGTTTGCTATTGCCAAGAATTAGGCCCAAGAGCATGACAAAGACGGTTGTTTAAACCCATTAATAAAAGTGCACTTCCACCACCTTGGGACTGTAGTGGGGGACTGACTGAAAGCCATTTCAAACACACATGTAGGTGGTCTGCTTCATGATTCAGAAAACAGAGAGGAAAATGAAGTGAAAGGAAAAATTAAGAAGGTTGATATAGATGTACCCATACCCATAAAAAAGACGTGGTACATCAAAAATATGTACAGACAGGTGTATGTGTATTTATGCATATTTGCAAATATACCCATATGGATCTGTAAATATACAAATACATGTGAATACATGGAAACACAAGACACACAGGAGATGTATACAATTGCCTCAACGGGATATAAAGAGTTAACTTCTAAAGCAGGCCAAAAGCTTTATAGTACATAAAAGCCACCCTTTGAAATATCAAGCAAAACAGCCATCAAGAAGCTCATGGACCTGCCAGCTGCTCTTTTAAAGCTTCCAGTTAACAGTTGCTGAAAGAGGCCCTTCAGGCTGCCTTCCCTGCTGAGAATCAGGCAACCTCCACGTCTAGAGAGCTCCAGTAGTCCCAAAGTCCTTCTGTAGTGGTAGTGTTGCACCTCTGAAACAAATGGGTTTGCTGCACTGCGAGTACTGCGGGTGGAGAGGCAGAGCTGGCTTTTGCAAGGTTATTATCCGCTCTGTGCTGCCAGAAACCAATTTGTGGTTTTTGCAAGAATGGCCATACTGCACCATGGGGTTTTCAGACAGGGTTAAAGAGTCAAGCAACAGCTCCTCATCTTTCTTCTTCTGATCCTCCTCTTAGCATTTTTAATCCCACAGTGGGGAAGAGGAAACAGAGCAGGAAAAAAAGTTTTTGCTACTAAGGCGTAGCAGAATATCATTTGCAGAATGTATTATCTGTAAATTAGCAAAAATAGGGATAGTGCTATTCCAGGTGTGCTGTTTCACATCCTGACAGGAACACCTTCGCCACCATCTTAGCTCCTGGCAACTTCACTTTTCACCCCCAGAGCGCTGTCCTTTGCTTTCTCTTTTCTGGAGGCAGCAGCTACACTGTCACTGGGTGCCTCACACAGCTACCATCCACTCACTTCCATCTGTTCTCATTCTTGCACAGCACTACAGCAAAATGTATCCTAAAGAAGCCTGAGGCTGTTTTCCTTGGTGCCCTGGTAATGATGTTCTCTTCTGTGTGAGCACTCGAGAAAGATGACAGGTTGACTCTAATCTACTCCATGCAGGTGCCATTTGAATTTTAATTATCCCTAGTTAAAAATTCTACTTCCAGGCCATCATTCTTTATATTTGAACTTAAGAGGACAAATTTCATATGAGGAGATTCATTCCTGGTGACTGTAGACAGCTAATACAGACATCCAAGTTAGGATCTTAATCAGCAGAAAGAGCAGAGTATTTATCTCTCTCCAGTGACTGTTAGCAGGGCCTGAAGTTGACTCAGGTGAATCTGGGTTGTTTTCTCTGCTTCTCCTTTGCAGAGAGAGAATCCTGCTCAGGGAGAAGTGTCCCCTCAGAAGGAGTTCTCAGGGAAAGTGGAATTTGAAGAGGACACTGCTGCTGTCAGTGGCATGACAGGATGGGATATTATGTTTTTATGGACAGTTGTAGAGTGAGGGCATATCTTTGTCTCATCATCCTCAAGTTACCACAAATATGGTAAAAAGAGTACAGAACACAAAGAAGCACAAACTCTAGTGCTGTTAAAGCACTGTAGCTCAGGACAATTCAAATGCCCTAAAATTACTTTATTTCTCTCTCAGTCACAGACAACCCACTCTTGGGCACCTTGCACTGACTGAAGTCCTGCAAAACGTGGTAATAGTCAGAAATAGCTGAAATGTTTGCTTCATCTTAGGGGAAAAATTTAGGTGTTTGGGGTTTTTATTATTTTTTATTTTATTTTAAAGGTAATGCTAATTTCTGTAGCCTGGTTAAAGATTCTAGAGCTCTATTCAATACTCATTAAGTGCCCAGATGTCACTGCTAGATCCTGTATATGAAGCACAAGGGGGGGGGGGGAGAGAAAAAAAAAACTAAAATCAGTTTATGATAATTGATATTTTCAGACTATGATCTTGGCATCTCTTTAAATTCATTTATAATTGTTTGCTACCTGTTCCTGAATATGAATAGGCTATTTCACCCGTGAAGGGTGAGTGCTAAGTTCCTTCCTCAGTTATGAAAGATCCATAACTCACAAGGGCTGCAAGGCCAGAGTAAGTGGCAAAGATTTGTCTGTTTTTTCCCTCTAAGCAAGAAGAATCATAACCACCCTTCATGGATGAGGCAGTCTATTTGTTCTTCTTTGGTTGTATTTCTTTTAAATTAAGCTTTTAAAAAGGGACTGAACCCTGGCATCAGACAGTAAACAGAAGGCTGGTGATAGATCTGGATAATTAGTACTTTGGGGCTTGTTGGGTAAGCCAAAAACAATTTTTTTTTTTTTTAAATATTGTATTGCTAACATTATTTGGGTTTTTCTTTTGGGCATATTTTCACCACAGTGAATAACAAAAGTACTGAAGGAAATGTTTTGTTTGACCAGACATTAAGTATATTGTTTCATTTGGCAGTATATTTATAATCTGCTTTTTTAAAAAAAACTAAATTTCAATCCAACATTTTATTTCAATGACTTAGTCTACAAAGGAGATAATGAGAAATGAAACAAAGCTTTGAAAGCACAGCAATGTGAATATCAAAGAACATCCGAAAACTGGCACAATCATGGAAAGAGAAAAAAGCACAGCTCTGGATTATCCCAGTTCTCTTAAAAGAAATCCATGGAAATGCTAACCCTGCAGTAAAAAACAGAGGCAGGTATTGAATTGTACTTACCAGACATTTCTGACATTGTATTCTACCTATTATTCTGTTTCTAACAGAAGTATTTTGAACATGTCAAATATCCAAGAGATGCAAGACAGTTAGATTTATATTGTCTCCTCAACAGGTTTCCTCCTCACTGATATCTCATTAACAGCATTCCTCTCCCCGGGTTGGCCCCAAATGCAGAACCCAAAAGATTGATTGCTGGGTGTAAAAATCAATATTATGTCATTCTGCAGAGCTAGAAACGGGAAATTTTCCCTCAAGTGATTTAATGTTTCCAGTTTTCCAAAGGGTTTCAGTGTGTTTGTTTCCAGCTCTGAAGGTCCCAAGATTCTAAGGAAGTGACATTTTAACTATCCTTGCAGGAAATGCATCTTTCTCATATGAACAGGTTTTAAAACCTCAGGGACCAGGTCCTGAAAGGATCTACATCGTTTTTACAGCACAACAAATTAGTCACTGCTAATTTTACATTACCTGTACACAGCTGACTCTGTCACCTGCTTCCTTCATCAGGCATAGGTGCTCACACTGTAAAAGATCTTTTGTAAAATAGTTAACTTCCCAAATAATCTATTAGATGTAGGATGAATGGAATGTAAATTGTTTTGCCAGTAATAGCAGTGAAAAGAGCATTGGTAAATCTGCAAACTAGATTTCCCCTTTGTTCTTTTATCTTCAGTTGCCATTTGCTCATTAGTAACTTCAGAAAGCCTTTATACTCCAGGTGACATATCTTTGTCTAATTCTTGCTCAAAGGTAGAGTAATTTTGGAACTTAATAATGGGAGTAGAAAAACATGTAAGTTAATATTTTTAACTATTAAAAAAACATACTAGAATAGAAAAATATTAGAAACCCCCCACATTTCTACTTTCACGCTGAGTAGACAGCAGAACATTGGTAGTACAAGTAAACAGCTTTCAGCTCAGCACAGTTTTTCTATGAGCAACAGAACTAACAAAACTTCATTTCTTATAGGTTTTTGTCCTTTACTGCTGGCAAAGAAAATATAAAGTGGCTGAATTCTTTCTGCCCTTTAATCCCTGGGCAATAATTTGTGTTTCTTTCCACTACCTAGCTACCGGTTTCCAAATTCTAAACCACCACTACAGTTAAGTGAAATTCAAACATGCATTACTACAAATAAAATAAAAATGTTTTGCTATAAATCTCTTTCATCTGCCTTCACCTTCAGAGGGCTTGTAGTTCCACCGGTTTCACCCTCAGTTCCCAGAAGTAATTGGGATCCGTAAGTGCCCTTCGCTTCCCATAATGCATTTATACTAAAATTATACTAAATCTCAGGTCGCTCTGTGGAAATGTATTAGAGCTGATATAACAACCATCAGCCCAGGAAATAAGCACAATCCATCCACTTCTGTTGGACACTGCTCACTGCTGCAGCAAGCAAAAAAAAAACCTCCTGGAAGTAAGATATTACAACACTACAAAATTCTTTAATTTCTCAATTTTTTAATTCTTCTACCTATTATTATAATTACAATTATGTATTTTTCTCATCTAGATATTAAAGCTGAATTTTTCGTTATTTCTTAACTAAATCAGATCGTTAGTATGAACTAATTTCCTATTCATAATTCCCAAAGGAAAAAAAAAAGGCAAAGGATTCAAACTCACCTTGCAAGATATTTTGGAAGTTTTCCCAATTAGTCAAGGATTTCCTCAAGAAAAATCTTCAGCCCTTTCAAAAAGGAGAAGAAACTTAGGCTTTGTATGTATGTAGCACATATAGAAAGTGATGTTTAGACATTCTGAATGTCTGTGCCAACATTATTTCAAAAGCCTGCTGAGATCTCCTGAAAAAAAAACGATCTGCACCATAATTTCTGTATCTATTTCCTTTCTCCATTTCAGCATAAATTATAAGTAATAATTAAGACTTACAGAACTCCTATTTCTATGAAAAACTCAAACTCCAGTAAAAACTAGAGCCACTCTAGTTTCTTGCTGTCAAAGCTCCTTATTTGTGATATCTCAGCAAACTGTAGTGGAAATGATCACACAAAGAAAGTAATTATTATTTTTATTTCCTTGAAATTATAAACAAGAACGTGTTATTTCCTATTAAATAAGAATCCTGTAAGCATGTTTAACAGTAACAAACTCCAAAGATGTAAGCAGGGCGGTGAAACAAGGTGTAAACATCTACATTCTTCCCCCCAGAATGTATTTCCTAGAAGAATATTTTTCAAAGTTACACCAGATATCAACAATGTCAGGCTTAGGCCCTGGAGCTGTAGGCTACCATGCCTTTTACAGAATGAAAATTATTGTTATCTTTATGTACTGGGAAGAATTAGGAGCCTCAATTCACTTCAGGCGCTGGTTGCCAGACTTCCTGCAATCCGTGCTATATTTTTCAGACGACACATTATAAGTTTGTGGGTTTGAAGAAACATAGACCTCAGGCAAACAGGCACATAAAGTAAAGCACAACTTCTCATCTCATTAGAGGACTGTATTTCTGAATCCAACCACATCTTCCTTCTGGCATGCCTTTTCTCAGGATAAATACCCACCTTCCGGTCATAACGAGACAAACAATTCCTAAATGTGCTTTTATATAAATCAAAGATGCTCCACACAGAAGTTCCAGCTACTAGCAGCACTTTTTTTTATAAGAACATTTGATTCTTCAAGAGCCATATGACACATGAATGTGATGGACAGATTACTGGAGGATGTTTTCTGTAAGTATATAAACACATTGATCAGGAGTTAACTATGCCTAATTTTCTTCCAATTATTTCCAGCTAAGTTTTACTGAAGGAAGCAAATAAAGACTTGAAGATGAAAATTTCTTCTGCAATCTTGTCAGGGCTTAGCATTTCTATTTTTTTACCCTGACAGCCCTGGGAAGAGCCATGTTGTATATAATGGCACAGAGCAGCCAGTTGGTATCTTTAATTAGGCACTAAATATCCCTATATCTAGTTGTGTCAGGATTAGAGGACTGAGGTCAGACATTCATCCCATAATGTTACACACACACAGCTTGACTTAGAGCCAGCTGCTTGACTTAGACCAACTGTATCAGACACACAATTCTATTTCAACATTATCAAGAAAATCCATTTTCACTCTGCTTGTTAAAGGAATGAAAGTCTCAGTTAACATGTTTTTCTTATTATTTCCTAAGAATGCACATTTCTAATTATCTTGGATCATATTTTCTACACTACTTTATCAAAAGGTCCTTGTCTGAGTTGTATCTATTCATCATGCATGGCATTGCTTTACTTTCGATTTACATTCACATGAGTACTGTTATGATTTTATATACACATATATAAAGCATAAATGTTTTACCAGCATAAACATCACCATTACATGCTATATTTGTTATATGAAACACTTTGTAATTGATTGCTAAATGCTATGAAGTTAAATTTTCCTTTCCCCAAACAGAATCATAAGTCCAAATATATATATGTAAAAATAGAGTGCTGCCAATGGTTTCAAATAAATACTGTATAGCACAGAATATTCATTGCTGGCATCAGCTGTATTTAAGTTTTGTCTAAGGCTGTTAAAGCTTGTTTTTAAAAATATAACCAGTTTTAAAAGAATTAACCAATTTCCCAAAGGTTGATCCTGTGAAATAGCACTATGGCTGCCACGACAACCTTAAGCCTAAAATATTTTAAAAGGACTTAGCAAGAAAGCTTTATCACTGAAAATTAATTTTTGGCTGTTATTGTGATCATCTGGATATCAAGCACATGTACACAAACACATTCATTCACAGTGTTCATACACTAAATTTCCATAATCATCCTCTAAGTTCTGTTCTCTTTTTCAGAACAGCCAATTGTAAAAACACAAAGGTAATTCAATTCCAAATTGCAATTTTGCTATCAAAACATGAAGCATTTCCGGACACAAACACAGAAAAGGCTATTTGTGCCCAATATTATTAGCATATGCTAACATATTATCTACTGCTTGTAAGTGCTGAGTAACCTGTCACAGTACCACTGCAAAGGTTAGGTAATTTATATATGATTCAAGCACTTCATTTCTAAATCCTATACTGCATATTCTGTAAATCACACATTTTTGCCTATTAAAGAATGCTGCATAGTTGCCAGAAGTGGTAGCTATAATTAAGAATTGTTTATTTAGTGCAGGAAATTAATGTGAAGGTTTTATAAGAGAATACTCACCACCGGACATATTTAGCTTATTGGAACGATTTTAAAGGATACTGAAACAATGAGAGGAAAGTGTTAGTTTTGATTTGGTTTGGTTTTATATAAAAAATGGGAAGGTATGAGAGTTACATTCATTACTTGAGATATTTGGTATAAAAAGTTTATTTTCCAAACTACTGTACATTTTTAAAGTTAATTGTGCCATAAATCAAAGCTGTATAATGCATTTAAAGTGTCAAAATATGCTCTGACTCTAAAAGAAATTTTCCAAAATCTATATGCTGAGCCAGACGTATTATTGGATCTCATTACTCTAAAGATTCAAGTTAAAGGTGTGTTTTTCAGTTTGTCTGCCAGACCCAGCATCTTGTCAGACAAATTGAGTAATATGTGTATTATATAGATCCCAATTAATACTTCACAGATATAAACTAGGATTAGTTTTAAATTGACTGTGTAGATTTCGCATCATCATTTGAGTCTTCCTGCTGAAGGCTGTTGTACAGATGCTTTGCTAGAATACACCCAGCTATTACCCTGTGGAAAATGTCGGGAAGTGCAGGGAGAGAAAGCAGCAAACAAGCAATAATGTGGAGTCAGCATGCCTGGAATCTGAGACAGCTAAGCTCCCAAAGCTCAGTTGTGGAATTAGTCTGGTCATACAGCATGGGAAATTCTAGTTGAGCATCTCAACCATTCTGAACTATTTTAAAGTTTCCTACTTGAGAAGTAGAGATTCAGTAATTAATATTCTTTTATTTCAAAGAAAAACTCCGTCCTTGTTTCCTGAATGTTCCCCTTTGATAGAAGAGGGAACATCCTGTCTGAGAGACCCATACTAATCAATGTCCTAATTAGTTAGGATTCTTTCACTGAAAATGATTTTTCATTTTAGAAATGTCATTTCTTTAAAAATCAAAGCTACTCTGCAGCAATGCATTGCTTTCAAATAATTAAGGTCTGGCACGAATTAAGTCAGGGCCTGTGATTAGCTGAAGGCTTAATGATTAAGGCACTTCCTGAGGATGTGGAAGATCCAGGTTCAAACCTGGTCTGCCTGATTCAGAGCAGGAGTTCACCTTTTGGTCTGCAAAGTCAGCCCTTCCTTTATCAAGGGGTATCCATTTAACCAGAGAGAGCAACACCAACAGCAAATACCAGGGAGATTCATCCCTGACCTGTTGTAGGAAACTGTAGCCTTCTGAAGAGCCTACAACATATTGATTGGGGCATCCAGACATCAGATAAAAGGCTGAGACAACATTCAGCTGCCTAAATATGGGACTCTAGTGCCATTTCAAATGCCTCAATATGAGACATCTCTTTTGCAGGTATAGCAGAGAGAACTGCAGACCTGGAAGGTGACCTGTGCCTGGCTGGAGTGACAGTGGGAGTCAGATGAGACAGTTAAAGGCATCTCCAGTGACACTAACAGGAGCTGGGTCAGCTAAATCCCGCTCTGAGCTCCTCATGTAACTGGGCAAGCCAAAAGCTTGAAGGTGTATTGCCAACTTCCTCTGTGAATAAAGTGAGTTGGCCAAATACTTGTTGCTCTGAATGAGCCTTCTCTCAAAATCTCTAAAGGTCTCAGTTAAATTTCAGATAGAAAGATACTTTTTTTTTTTTTTTTTAAATGCTGAAAACTTTCTGTGGTAGAAAAACTATCGATCTGCGAGGTCAAGGAAGTCCAGAGACAGGTGACTCAGAGTGGGCCAGTATGGCTGTGTATAGACAAGAAGGAAACTTAGCAGCAACATTCTATTCCAGGGTAAGCCATTAAATAATGTCAAGGTAGTTCTAAGGGAGAAATCAACCCTATATACTGTGGATCTGTGAGTTTTCTAGTCTACCCAAAACACATCTGGTTTACTAGGTTGGGCTGCATGTGTGCACTAATAATAACTGTGTTTTATTGTCTGACTGGCATCTACACTCTGTTTTCTCCAGGAGAAAATTACCTAAAACAGTGTGTCCTTGAGGACAGAACTACTGCGAGCTCTCTACGGGAATCCTATGGCATAGTTTACTACCATTTGTGTCATTCCATTTAATTTGCTATTTCTTCCTTACACCATGTGGGTAATAATCACAGCAAATTGATTCCCATGAGCTCCTTGGACAATTAAAGCTATTTGGTTATTGCCACCTGCCTGCTGTTTCCATTAATGCAATTTTCAAGACTTTTTTTCTTTTTCCTTCCTGCTTTTCACCCCAGTAAATTCTTTGCCCAGTCTTGACACATTGCTGTGTTGCAATTAGAGTTAAAAGGCTGTGGAGGGCATCTGTCTCCAAATCTGATCATTCACTGCCAAATATGGCTTTATCTTATGCAAATTTAATTTTGAGAATTTATGAAATTTAGCTTTTTTTAAATACAAACTAAAGAAAGCATGCACCTAGTGACATACTATTTTTAATCAGATCCTGGGTAGCTTTGCTATTATTTATATCTCCCTGTAACCATTTTATTCTCATTAAATTTGTGACATTTACCAAATTATGTGTTATGTTTTAAGTGCTTGGTTAAACACAAGTACGAGGGAGGAAACTATGTGCTGTATTTATCCTTTTGTGTTTGTGTTATTCCTGTTTGTCATGTCTTTAACCTTTTCTTTCTTGGAATATTTTGGCTTTGCTTCTCTATTTCTATAGTTCACTATCACCCTTTCAGATCTGCCCTCTCAAATAAGCAGTGTCACACAAACATCTTGTGTTCAGCTCGCTCTTTCTTTCCAGGATCAAACTGGCTACTGAATTTTGTGGAGAAGAAAGGCAAAAAGCAGAATAAGGTCATGGATCGTAAAAGGAAAGACTAAAAGGGGAAAAATGAAATTAAAGGCTCCAGACCTGCCACAGAGAGTACAGACATCAGGCCTATTCCAGCTACAGTCCCCAGCAAATATGGCAGAAAAATGATGGGTAAAAGAAGAAGCAGGAGTCACCAAAAAAACCCTCATTTGGTAACCCATTTTTAGAAATCTGCTTGATTACCTAACGCTCCAATATATTTTAAACACCAGGGTAAAATTTCCAGTCTTTGTAGATCATTTTAAAGCTTAAGGGATTATCAAACCAGTCGTTTAAAATGACATTTTCACTGTGCAAATATTTGTCTATTAAATAGGCTGTATGGCACAGGACCTGATCAGCCTTGGCAGTATTACAGGTTCTTCATACACTGCAAACCCCACTGTTTCCTCATAAAGCTGTCAAGTCTCAGTTTAATGAAACATATATAAATTCAATGATGTTAGCCATGTCTTGGCAAGCTAATTCATTTTGGTTTTTTCCTGTTGAGTTCCTCCTATTAGGACTTTTATCAATTTATCTTTTTGGGAGCACCACAGCAGGTCTGCTGCTGGCATCAGGATACAAAAATTGAAGAATAAGTTTAATTTTCAAACAGACAAAACATTTAGATATATAAAAATACCTCTTGTCTGACCACTGTTATATTAACTCACAGATGATGAAAAACTACAGAGCTTTAGTAAGAAGTGCCTCCAAAATGACCCTAAACCTCTCCTTGAGATTTCCTACTGTCCCATGAACTCTTCCATGCCCTGTGCTATTTCATCTGTAATTAGAGCTGAGGGATTTCACTTCACACGACACCAGACCCAGGGTATGAATGATCCAGAAGAAGAGTTTTCATAGAATTGTGTCGACTGGAAAAGACCTCGAAGATCACTGAACGCAACCATCCCCCCAGCACTGCCAAGTCCACCACCCTCAGCTGCTCCTCTTCAGAGCTGTGCCCCAGGCCCTTCAGCAGCTCTGCTGCCCTTCTTTGGACTCATTCCATCAGCTCAATGTCCTGCTTGTTGAGTGGGGCCTTGAACTGGACACAGAACTTGAGGTGTGGCCTCAGCAGTGCCAAGTACAGGGATTTGATCCCATCCCTCGTCCTGGTGGCCACACTATTCCTGATAGTTAATAGTTTAGGCTGGAAGTTGAACATCAGTCTTAGGAAGGAAGACAATTACCCACAGACCACCACCACCTCTGTTCCATTCAGCAGAAAAGAACATTTCTACTATAATTTCCAAAGTACTGGGAAGAGGTGGTAAAAGCAAGTAAGCGAATAAACAAAGCCAAGGAACTTGTTACCACCAGACCATACATGACACCTGGCCTCTCTAAAGACTTCAACAAGTGTGCTGAAAACTTCTGTTATTCCAGAAGCTGTTCTTGCTATTTTTTAATTTGAAATCTGGAAGGAAGGGCCTCTACATAGTATTTGTACCATTTAAGAAAATAGCTTATGTCTGCCATTAAGTATTTACTTAAAAAAAAAAATAGCACACAGAGAACAATAACATTCTGTCAAAATTTGTCTCAATTTTTGGCTAAACTACCTCTGAATGTGTCTGGTCATTCCTACTCCCCACCCCACATTTGCTTTCCACAAATATTCTAGCAAACAGTATATCTGGCACAAATACTTCTGAAACAAGGATCTTTAAATGAATATTGCAGAACAGATTTGAAAAGTTAATTGTTAGTATTTGCAGTGGAAACATGAACTGAAGCAATCAAGTTCATTCATTTGAAAAATAGAAATACAAAATATTTCCAAGTATGCAACGAAAACCTGAAAATTTGTGCAATGAATTTGTAAAGAATGCATTAAATTTCCTTGAAGATTCTGAACAGACACATTTAAACATCTGAGGTAAACAACCAGTCTATTCCCAGAACAATTTGTAAGAGAAGTGAAAAGCCAAAAATAATCCAATATATTAATTCTGTCAAGTTATTTATGCAGTCCCATTTACGATTCTAGTTCAGTTTAATTACCTCCATAGAGAGTTTTGAACTTAAGAGAGAAATTTTGTCCAAAAACAAGTTTGCATGTAATCACACTGTGCCATTTTCGCTTTTTTTTTTTTTCCTCCTGTGGCCCATATGAACAAATGACAACTACTCCACACAGAACAGAAAACCTACTGACTAATGAAGACAAAATGGGACAGCCTGTGTGCTCCAGTGCTGTAGGTATCAGGGAAGAGGGCTAGAAATGGCAGTGAGCTTCAGAGAGAAGGCTGCTAGAGCTGATCTTATTTTTCTGCCAGAAGCACGACTGAGTTAACAAAAAATAAAAAATAAAATAAAATAAAATAAATCAGAGCAAGCAATAAACCTCCCCTCATTTTCTGTTACCCTTCAGGAGATTACTTTGATGGGAATTAGACAGCCCCCTGCAGGAAACTCTTTAGTTCTTGTTAAGTCTTTGCACAGCACGTTTGATTGAAAGGAGAGCTTGTGTTTGATGCTGTTCATCACTGTTGCTGCTGATTTTCTGAGGTTAAGAAACATCAGTCTGTTTGCACCCCTTTTGAGGGCTGCCAAAGCGAAGATCTCACGAGTTCCAAGCTGCTGGCTGCTGTGTTACAGCACATCCCCTTAGGCAAGTCTTAGTGCCAGGCTGCACAAGTTACACATATCAAATGCACATGTGAGGATCTTCAGTAGGTGAAACTGCTCTTCCTCAAAGTGATAGCACGTGCCTGTGCTAACACTGGATTAATTGCATTTCTAGATTGTATTTGAAAGTCATCAATGAAACCTTCTCCCCTTTTGGACATGCTGTTATGACAGCTAACACAGTATCTGCACCCAAACGGGAATTCCTGCCTTCCAATAGAGGAAGAATAGGTCTGTGGATTGTTTGTTTGGGAGTTTTATTATTTCCAGTATCTGAAAAGAATATGGGTGTTACACAGATTAATCATTTGCTGCTACAATACAATGCTTCATTAAAGACTGAGATGCACTTCACAAGACACTGAAATGCACTTATCGTCTCCTGTTTTCTTTAATGGTGCATCAGTGTTTTTTTTCCCTGCACTTTGCAGAAATCAAGAATCCACACTGCAATTCCCCTGCCTTTTTCAGTAAACCACACTCTCTCCTGCTGGAGCTGTATCTGTGTTTACCTTTCTGTTCTTCCCTCCAACTTTTCCCGCATGGAGTCAACTGAGTTTTGTTCCCTGACCTCTTCTCCATTTGCTCTCTGGTTATAAGGGTGTTCAAACAAAATGACTCTCTCTAAGGCTGTCATTACTAAATCAACCTTTGCCTCTTTGCTACTTTTACTTCCTTTCACGCTTCTGAAAATTACAGAGAGCTGATAAAGTCTGAGTCACTTTTATCACATATAAGAGGTTAAAAAAAAATCCACTCTTAATAAGCCTTCACCACCTCCTTTGGTTTCCTGTTTCTCTCCCTTTACTCAGGCTGTCTTTGTATTAAGTGAAAAACTACTCTAAAGCTGTCCTTTATGTCTACCAGATCCTATTATGTCTACACACAGGGGCAAAACTTCAGTGAATCTGGATCTCTTCCCTTCCTGTCAGGGTCTGCTCTACTGTTCTTACCAAATTCGGTAGCTGATGATCGTGCACACAGGTACCAGAGTGATTTCCAGCTGGGAAAGTCTTGTCACATTTTCTCCTGGCATAGTCAGTGAGTGGAAGGCTTTTCTTCAGCACACCTTTGTGAAGGCTTTGCCTGCAGGCCCCGAGGATCCCAGCTGCACATCTGGAATGGCTGCACATGGAGTTAATTAGGGCAGTGACATCTGCACCCTGTCCAGCCACCATTCTGCCAAGCACATATCTGAGCAAAACCTACTAAACTTCACCAGCGCCTTCAGCACTCGTGCCAAGAAAAGTCTGGCTCCCCTCATGGCTGGTGGCAGACTTTCCCAGCCCTTAACTTTTCCTTTAGATGAATTCATACAGCATACTCTGTTAACAGGGCAGTTTTCAACTCTCTGCTCATCCTTGCTCACAAGCACAGAAATTTCTCTTTTAGCAGCTTCAAATCCAGCAGCTTTTTGATCCACAGTCATCCTTAGCACCTAAAAGTTAAGTGGCATTAAGAGCATGACTCAAAACCATCAGTCTTCGGTGGTTTTGTGACCAGCCAGTCTCAGGTGTCTCATATTTTTCTGCAGAGGATTTTTAGTTCAAAGTTTCCTTTTCCTGCTTGTTCTGATCAACCAGAAAAGAAGAAAAAAAAAAAAAAAAGGACATGACTTATTATGTAAGTGCAGATTACTGTGATTCACCAGATCTATTTCTTTCTATGTATTCCAGGGAAATAAAGGTATTTTGTGATCAGATAGGTATTACGACCATTATTTACATTAACACAAATAAAATGCTACACGCAACACCACAGACCCCCCATGGATACACACTGATTTCACACACATTTTCCACACATTTCCATTGGCTCTGCTTGAGACCACATATTAAAACCCACCAATCTTCCCAGCACAGACTGATGAAAGCCTCAGTAGAAACAGCTGCATTTCACATGTGGTTTAAGTTAATGTCTCATCCTGAATGTTTAACTCTAGCTGGCCATGCTGCTTTTTAATATTCACAGTCCTCTTTATCTTCACATTAGAAGCAAGGCATTCCATGCCTTGAAAAGCACCGAAGAACACAATGAAGCTGGCAGCACTTCATTTCTAGAGTGTCCAAAATAACTTTTTTTATGGCACATAACATGAAGGGAAATTAATGTTTGATATGTTGTAATCACATAAACCAGTTGCATAGCACTGTTAAACAATGTAAACAAACACTAATCTGTCCACACAGGAATGTTTACTTTCAATAAAAATGAAGCATTACCAAAAGTAAGTAGCACTGTACATTTCTTTCAGCTTAAGTCTAGTATTAAAAAGAAAAAAAAAAAAACTAATGTAAGATGCATTTCTCCTCCTGGATGGGCCAGAAGAAAAAAGAGTCACAATTATTTACTAGGAGCTGGAACATGCCTAAAAAACAACAGCCCTACATAAGTCAAAAAGTCCCTTAGGTGGGTAACATGATTGAAGAAGGCCCTTCTTTTTTTTCCCCCTTGGACCTAAAATAAGGTTAAAGATCAATAATAATCTCAGAAAAGCAAGCCTACAATTATATGTATATAACTGTACATGTACTTATTTATCCTACAATGAATGACTGTCACAGATGGAGACATCAATGCCACCTTTTGTTTGTTTTTTTCTGGAAATACACACTTCAGGCCAGGGAAGCCTTCCCTGCAGGTGATTTCATCACCAGTTGTGCCAGCAGCCCCTGGATCGAAAGGTAACAACTTAAAGTGATGACACAGGTTTATGTACATGGTAATACATGACACACTTTGGTTTGGCCAACACTTGGAGTAAATCAGCAAGATCAGAGGTATAGAATTACCTTCTTGAACATGTTAATTGTTAAGGTTATATGACAGTGTGGAGTGGGCTCTCAGGAGAATCCATCCTCCACCAAAACCAGAGGCAAGAGTCTCTGAGTCAGGATTATTGACTCCAGTTTCTTTTGCTCTAAGACAATAATAACTTCAGCTGTTTAGCAGGAAGCCCTCCTACTCTCTGTTTACTTGCAGGAGCTGGAATTGAAACCATCAAATGCTTTTGATGATTCCAGTTATTTTCTCTTCAATCTAAAATGACAGGCCTTATCACCTTAGAGGTTCACTTTGCACTGAGCACTACACGCCCATTACACCTAATGCATAAGAGCCTTTCATTTTAAGAGGCTGCAAAACATTTTTTCTCTAATATTACCAACAACAGCAGTAAAATATAAATGTCTAGACTGTGTGCAGACAAGAAGAGTGTAGAATAAGAGAGTAAGAAAGCACTTTCCATCATCAAAAACCCAGTAGAAGGTAGTGACACCAGTTCATAGAACCAGTGTGAAAGACATTCCACAAAGCAGGGCTTGGCTTATACAATTAACAAAAACATGTTTCACTGCACATTTCTCTTTGGCAAATATAACATGGGCACCCACTGCTACCAGAGCTTCTCTATCCTGGTGTTTGTAGGTAGTCAGACATCTTACATGACTGGTTCACAAATCTTAAGGAAAAACAGAAACAGATTCAAACTAAACCAAGCAAGCAGACACTGAGAGCATAAAGGAAGCCACGCTTTTAAACTTTTCTACTACAGCCACACTGAGTAGGGAGTGCTGCCTAATCACATGGGGTTTGCTTCTTTACCCTTAACTGGGGTGAGCCACACTAGCAAAGCCCCATTTGCTGGGCTATGCTGTGCCCCTGTTAGAAAAGCCTGGCAATGCAGGGATTCAGAAAGCCTCTTGCAGTGCATTCTGAGCCCTTTGCAAGGTAAAAAGCCACTCCAAGAAGAATCAGTCGTAGCCACCAGTAACAGTACTCCAAATTCCCTGGATGTTCCTAAATTCTGCTGCTGTTAAAGCAGAAAACACTTTGTAAAAAAACTTATTTCAGATTTTTATGCCTGCTCTTTTCTTTCTCTTTTTTCTTTATTCTTTGGTCCAGGATGTTTCTCTTCTAGTTTATCCTCTTTTGAAAGGGAAAGAGAAGTCCAGGGTGTTTGCTCAGACACCATTTCCTCTCTCATTTTCACCCAAACCCTTCTCATACCATAGGCAGGAGTGGCCACTCAGGTCCCAATGACTGTCCATCTGCACAAGTCTCCTGGCCTGGACAGCAAGGGTAGTACAGCAGAACCAGTCAGTGCTTCCCCAGGACACTCCATAAACCCCTAGGGTTACAGCTTGGCCATTTCCTGATGAAGCTGCCAACTGCACTTGAGAGCCTCAAATAAGTTTTTATTCTATTAATTTGTCTGATTGTTTTTGAATGTGTTTTAACTGATAAAATGAACAGACAACAGGAGTGGCAAAAGGTCACAACTGACGACTACCTGACCTCTGGATGGGCAGAGGGAAAGAATTTAGGAAAAACATTTTGCTCTGTGTCCCTACTCCCCACGTGGAAGAATGGATTAGGTCAGGCTCACTGCACCTTCCCCTCCTCTCTTCCTGTGAAGGTGCATAATAACTAAAGGCATTCAACCTTAAAGCCCAGGAAAAGGACATGTCTGATTCTCAGCTGACGGATACTTATGCATACTAAAACTAACTCCTGATCAGTGGAATTATCTAAGGATTGAACTATCTGAGTTCCAAGGTCAGAGTTGCCAGCCAGTACCACCAAACTATGAAACCCAATTCCCTGGAAACCAAAAATAGGACAGGTCACACCCTATGCTGTCAAAATTTACTTTATTGCTGTTTTAACAGCCAAAACAAAAAAGTGGCAGAGAACAAAGGGGAAAAAGAAAGAAGTGATATGACTAAGTGTTCCCAATGGACCTTTGCAAGCAAAAGAAGAAAGGCAAAGAGAGCAAGAGGTCACAAAAGTACATGTAATTAACATAATCAGTGTAAGAGTGGTGTCAGCAAATTAAAAATAGAGTCCCTAACACTCAGAAAGTGTTGCTTAGGGCAGTGCCATGAAGAGCAACAAGATACGAGATATGTTCACCACGGAATGAAGCTGAGGCCACGAGATTTCTGGTCACTGAAGAAAGTAAACAATGTACAAAAACGTCTTTAAACTGGATTTCAATCGTTAATAGTCAAACTAAGCATTTTGCATAATGTTAAGGTATGCAAAGATAAATTCTGAAGACATTCAAAATCTCTCCCTCTCCCATCATCTTCCCTGCACACTTCCCTTTCCAGAGACAACAGAACTCATCCATGGAGATAATTGCTCCAGGGAACTCTGAAAGGTCAGGGACTTAATTCCCACATCAATGGGAGCAAAGCTTTGGGATGAAGAGCAATTTGGAAGCAAGTTTGGGAATAAGGCAAATTATTTATCAGCGCACAGGAGCACATAGATATATTATGTGATAAATTATTTGGCATTCAAAACGTGTGAGATCAAGCAGGATTTTCCACTGAGTTATTTTCCTTTCTTACCCATTTCTACCTAGCTGCCATTGAGCTGTCTGAGGAACACTCTAGTATGTTTTGATTTTCTTCAAAGACATCATAGCATTTACTTTGTAAACTAGAATTGTTGGAATGTTTTAAAGTTTTACTAACCTCTATTATATCCATAAATTACATTATATAGCAAAATATGTTTCCTTTCTTTGAAAAGGATCCTTGAAAATTACTGAAACACAATTCTTCAGAAAAACTTAACCTCTGCAGAAACCAATTGCCAACAAAAATCCTAAGACTGACACGTGAAACACCCTTATCTCTGGTGCCATTCTCCCATATCCCTCCATGTGTATCAAATGAAAAAACTTTGTGCAAGAGGAAAACAAAAGACTAATGGCTAATGGGTAAGGAGCAATCAGATGTATTCATAGACTTAATGAAGATCAAGAGCCATGGAGAAGGGTCAGTGTCAGGCAACTTCAGATTTTCCAAAAGTAGGAACAATTTTGCATCCAACAGTGGCGAAACATCAGAGTAGTTTGGTTTGACTTCCTTGAGCTTCAGCTGGAGGACTGATTCCACCTGCACACCTCTGCATGTTGGCCCTGGAGCCCCACTGAGCCCAGAGGTAGGTCTCATATCCACTAAATTTGGATTTGTCAGGTGCTAGGCCCTGAGAGAGCAAAGATGGCTCAAGCTGAGAAGCCCGAGCCACTGTCTGTTCCCTGGAAGTTGTGAACTCCACAGGAGAATGGCTGCGTGGGATGTAAAACAACCTCTGAAAGCTGTTGGCTTCCGTTGCCATATTAAAAGTAAATTAAATTAGCAGCTCAATAAACTCAGTTGTAAACTACAGTTGTTAAACCATTCTTGCCATAGGGGCAGCAGCCTCAGGGAAAGCCAGACTAGCAGCTCCTCACTGAATCCCTGGCACCCAGGAAATGCAGGAGATATTCCCTTCACAGGGAATAAGATGCCATCTCCCCCTGCTCCATAAAAAGGGCAGTGAAAGTTGTCCTCATTCTTCAAGTCTGTCAAACCCCTAAAATTTCACTTTGCATTTTCACGTGTTTCTTATTCAAAATACAGTTTATTAATACCGGAGGAAGTACTACTTATAATTTATATTATTTTTACCTGAAATCACCTTTTCCCTTCAGTCATAGAAAAAGACTTCTCTAAGCTACCCAGTAGCTTTTATAGTCCATCCTGTGATACACCCCTAATCTGCTAACAAACCACAATAATCAAAACCTAAACATACACCCTTGAAACCACAACATTTTGGATTTACCAAGTTTATTTGGGAAATAAACCAGTCTTTGTTCCTATCTCAGAGGCCGAGGACAGGAGACAAATATTTAAAAGGTGGATTTCTGTATTAGCCCCACTTTTCATCCAAGGGGGAGGTGTCCTGTGCTGCCAAGGTACTCAGTGCCAGGAGGGGAGCCCTGCCTGGCCAGGCTGCCCTTCCTCCCTGCCTGCTCCCAGCCAGGGGATGAGCCCGCTCTCTCCTGTTTCCCTGCACAGCAAAGACAACAAACAACTCCCTCCCACTTTGCATATTCCAATCTAGCATTTCAAACAGAGCCCTTTGCTTTTTATCCTAAAGTGGTACTTGTTAAAGGAGCTGTGACCACTCAGGCTATTTCCTCTGAGGATGATAACGCTGCTGCAGAAGCTTCATTATTATGCTAATGGAGCACAGGCTGAGCAGCTTTCATAACTGCCACATTAAATCATCTACCAAGGGGAGGCCTCGAGAGCCATTTACACTGCACTGTATGCATATTAATGAAGTCAGGAGCAGCAGAATTGTTTTTGAAGCAATAGTCAGGTAAGACCAAAAAAAAAATAAAATAAAATAAAAAGGCATTATATTGAACGTTGGAAAAACTAGAGATGGTTAAACTTCACAAAGGTTCAGTCCTGAGGCTCAGCTCTGTTGTATGTAATTAGGACTGAATAACACAACCAAGCAGAAATTTGCAGCAGCTGCAGTTGAGACGGAGGTCTCTGTTACAGACTGCAACAGCCCCACCGTATCCCTGCTGGGTAGCACAGTCTCAGTCCTCAGCCAAACAAACAGAAAAGCACTTCTTTCCTCATCCTGTCCTCCTCATGCCCTGGTTCCCTCCCTCTTGCCCCGGGACACCCACTTGTGATGCACCTAAAGCAGATAATGCTGCTACAAAATGAGATAAATACCTAAGAGCACGCCTTCAGAGCAATTCAAACACATCCATCAACACCAAGGGCATAAAAGCAAACAAGCGACATTTAGAGTGATCTGGGGCTGACAGCTGAATGTAGATATACTTTTCCCAAAAGATAAACCACGTGGAAGTCACCACAGATGAAGGTGCATGATACAGGCAGGTTAGGCTGAAGAAATAGCAGGAGCAATAATCACAGCAGCTCACCTGCCCAGACAGTGTCACACTGCTTTATTTCACATATGTTCCAGAAAATGCGTATTGTCAAGAGGGAGTTTAAGGGCAGAGCGGTGTCATTATTGACAGGAACTGGGAGCTTTTCCCACTCACATGAGAAAACTGCATGAAGGAGAGAGCTCTATGGAAAATGAGGACGCTGTTGGCATTGTTATTGAAGCAAAGTCAGGACCTTTTTATCAGATCACAGGTTTGTTTAGACAGTTAGGCATATTTTTAAATGATTTATAGGTGAATATTATGCACACCGTGGAAAGAACACGCACTTTGGAAACCTGGCATCCCGGGATATGTTTTATTTTATGATTCAAGCCGTGCACTCTCTTCCATCACTATGTTTTGTAATATCAACAATCCACTTCCCTATCTTGCTCCTGATACTCTCCTCCCTGAACATCTACCCTGCAGACCCAAACAATGCTTGACAGCAATCCCTCATGTCCTCAGGACATCACCTTCTAGCGCTCCCTCCTTCCCACACTTCTTGATTCCAAAAGCATACAATAAGAGAAAGCCAGCATTTTCAAGAACAAGAATTCACCTGGAGCCACAGCGACTTTTCTGCATGGTTAAGAAGTGTTTATTCACAATCTCAATTAAAAACCAAGAATGTATCAGCATGAAGAATTTTGCTACAAATTAAGAGGGTTTTTTTGCATATTATTGCTGCACATACACATTAAACCTTGCGTAATACCTAAGCGCAAAAGTTTGACAAAAAGTCAGTCACACAACCTTCCAATAAGCCTTTACAAGCCTCTATACCAGCAAAGAAAAGACTAGAACTAAAAATCATGAAAGGCTGCAATAGCTTTCTCCATTTTTATGAGCACAGAATGACTTGGGATTGAGTGGGCCTTCAGAATAGTGACATAACCAAAGGGAAAAGCTCTGTACCAACCCAAAATGGTGCTGAAGAAAAGCAGACACTGCTGCAAAGTGGCTTACCCCATCCTCCCCAGCCTAAAAGAAATTATTCTGTACTCCAGCCTTTAAATGACTTTTGAAGATCCACAAATTGACTTTTTGAAGCACCTTCCTGTTTCCCGGTCGTTTACAAGCGTTTCCTACCCAGCTGATTTTTATGACAACACCTCACTCAACAACTAATTCTCATGTTTTCATAATAACTGCCCTCCCTACTGAAAACTGGAAAGTTTGTTTGTCATTTTTGAGACTTCTCCTTCAAATATTGCCTTACCTATCTCAGTTGTGTTGCCTGTATTGTAGTGTACCATATGACACAGCCCTAAGCTTAAATGGATTCTCCTGAATATTTTAAAATAAAAATAAATTAAAGGTGGGGTACAATCCTAAATGACATTAATTTGAGATCTGTCAACCCCAGTCCATTGTAGGTGCTTTTCCAAACTAAGTAGGTAGATAAGATGGCACATATAAATATTGTAATGCCCATCATTCGAGTTTCATGACATATTTCAAAATACCTAAATTTAAATGGAATCTAGTATATATTGCCCTAGAAAAGGAAAGAAAATATGAGTATCTTGTAATTCAACAAGTAATGGTAATATATAATAGATGACACAGTAATGTAACACAATTCCATAAATAATCCCACATACCAATGGCAATATAACCTTAATTATGGTATATAATATATGTAAATAGATTTCTGTACTTCTAAAATATACCAGCAAAACACAAGAAATGTTTTGAGTGACTGCCAAAGAGCTTATTTTAGCAAATGGATAAAATGTGTAACATTTCAAGTATCTAATTGCAAATCGAGTACACAAACTGCATTTGATTTCCTTTTAGCACACCTCACCCCCATTTTTGCCTAATTAGATGTTCAGCTTCAAAAGCTTTGAGATACAAACTGATTTCTTGTATGTGTTTGTGTAGTATCTCTCAGCAGCACCATAGGGCTTACTCCTAAATGAGGTCTTTGCATACCAGTACACTGCTATTATTGCTCATTATTGCTGCAGGTAATGACCATGGGAGGGACTCTCTTGCAGCCATGTAAGGGGCACATGGTAGCAGTGGATACATGCTTACCTTACATGTACCATGAGTGACAATTTCACAGGTTAATTTGCCTTCATTATCTAAGCAAGGCAAATATGTGCTAGAAACGTGCTTGCTTGGCAGTGCCGTGAAAGGGATTGGTTTGTGTTGTAAGCAAATTAATGAAACTTAACCTTTTAAACATGAACAGATGGCAGAAGAAACAGAAACTCCATTAGCTAATAAGATAAAAAGTGTACTCAATAAGGTAAAGTTCATAGTCAAGAATCTGGTTCTTGTACACACACATGGCTCAGGAGATACCCTGAGAGCTCAGAATGGTTTTGATTTGTACAAAAGCCCCACAAGTCTTCATTCCTAATCTCTGAAAGCCTGACATTAAATTAAACTTATATATGTGGTTTTGCTGGGGGCAAGATGAGGATGGAACTACTATATGTATTTGCTAAGATATTATCAAGAGAGGGGACATTTCCCACTGCCAATACCCACAGATTCCACTTCATTGCTAGTCTGTGAATCACAAGTTCCTAAACCACTGTCTGTCTATTCCATTTTAAACACTATTTTATCCAAACCATTTAATGCCAATTAGATCCCTGCAACATGCTGGTTTTGCTCTGTGTCATTTCCTATGTCTGCTTTAGAAATGGTTTATCCTCTTTCCCTTCCCCAGAGCTGTTCTGCACCCTATTACTCTGTCTTCCTGAAGGAATTTTTCTGGAAGGTTATGAAAGATTTCAGTGCTGTCACTGCAGAGTTGTTCTCTCAAGTATCACAGCCACTGGGGTTAACTCAGCCAGCTGGAGAATCATTAGGGGGAATCAGGAGGGCCTCAGATTATCATCTAAGAATGAAAGAGATGCAGCAGGATGAAAGAGATGCAGCAGTGTATCAGTGGGACCAGCACTGCAACTGGCCCATCAGACTGGCCACTGAAGTGCAAGGCACATCTGAGTCTGCAGGGGAGGCTGAACCACGGCTGGGTCCTGCTTTTCTTTCCTGAGACTACACAAAACCAGAAGGGCCAAAATGCTCTCTGGAAGCAGTTTCTGATTCTCAGATAGATTCATCACTCCGCAGTTAAGAAATTAAAAAGGAACTCTTTCCTTCATTACAGAACAACTGTCTAATCTTTCCTGCTCTGTAGGTGACAGTTTTGGAGCTCCAAACTCCATAAGAATTCCTAGTTTGGATATCAGCCACCCTTACTTCTGTCTGGCAGGCAATGGTAGGGAAGAGGCCATCAGAAGCCAGCAGTGACACTAGCTAGAGACCCCTAAAGCTGAAAATCTGCAAGTTGCTCTCCTCTGACAGGCTGCTTAGAATGCCACAGGCAAGCAGCCTAGGAGGGGGAATTTGCTCCCCTCCTCTCTTTCTTATCATCTGTAGCTCAAAGCCATCAACTAGACATATTGGGAGGAATATATAGCCTGTGTTTATCTTAAAATACAACACTTCTTGTAGCTCTACAGTTTGTTACTTCCAGTCAGAACATTTTTTAAAATGATGTAGTTCAAATTGGTTATGATTCCTTGTATTGCTAATTAATCATCAGAGTATGACAGCACCTGGACTGCCACGTAGAAGTCGAGATAACACATTTACAATGTTCAATGGCAACTCTCTGTTTATTCATGGAGAGAACAAACCCTATACCCAGGTTAGAGGAGTATGCACGCGTGTAACAACACTTCCCAATTTTGAAAAGTGAGTTATTTCCCTGTAGGGACAGCTTAATACAATAGAGTGCACAGACCTGGACCTCTGCCAGCACCTGTCTGTTCAGGAACTCCATCCACTTTAATAAGCTGCCGCTCTCTGGATTTCAATTAACCAGACAAGCTGGTGCCATTGTAGAGAACTCAAAAATAAGAGAGAGAAGTTTTCACAGATTCTCCATCTGTAGGCCTTCTGTAAGCGTGACACATACAAATAGAACTTAATATTGTAGGCGACATCCTTAAAATTATGAATTACAGTGAGGTAATGGCAAGCTAGTAGAGAAACATCAGCAGGAAGCCCCAGAACAAATGTTATTTTTCATGGCTTACTTCAATCATTGTCATCAGAAGTCGGCATCTGTACTGAGCACCTTATTGATACCACTGCTCTAGTGGAATCTGAGATCTGCCAGCCCTGCTAACTGCTCCATGAATTAACCCCAGCTCCAAGTAGGCAGAAGGGTTCACCAGCATGAATCTAATTACAGGATTGAAACCCACATTTATACAATGACAATTTAACTAGCAGAATATAGATACATCAAAATGCTTGAATAGCACAGTAAACCATGAGAACCTAATTTTCACTTTGTAAGAGTCCCACAGGACTTAAAAGGAATGGAACCAATAGATTCCTAAAAAAATGACAATAAAAATCCCACAGTGTTTGCTAGGTAATTGTATTATTTCAACATATTTTCCAAGCCTACTACAGAAATTCAAAGCAGGGACAAAAGTTTCCAGTAAATTATTTTTGCTTGCACATGCAACCCAGAGATTCCTACTAAATGTTATTTGATTGCTCACATGCACTTTATTTTTTTTAATCATGATGTAAAATGCTGCTGTCTGGCCTGTTGGGACTGGATGCTCTTAGGATGGGACCTTTTAGTGGTTATTGCTACATAGCACAAATATAGCTCTTAACCCAGCAGGGGTGTTTAGGTTTTATCATAACAATGCAGAATTCAGCATTTCTTTACAGGATATTATAGATAAGTTGTTAAAAATTCCTATTGCCAAACACAGCCAGTAGTATTAATATAATCTGTGCATTTCTCACCTGCTAGAAGAGATGTTCATTTTATTTGAATGCAAGGCATGTCAGAAGTACAGGTTATATTTATTAAGAACATTTGAATAGTGATAGGATGGACTGTGGATTAGGAGAAGTGGAAATCAGCGTGTCAAACACCTTTTTTTCCCAAGCAAGTTACTGTAAATAGAAATCAAAATGCGTCTGGTGATTTATTCTACTCATAAAACAATTTACTTCCTCTCTACTACATCATCCTACACATGACTGTCCAAATTACTTAGAAGATGATTGGAGATGATGTAACCAGGTGTCAATTTGCTGGTAAAATGGGGAAGATACATATAGGCTGGGACGTGTTGCTGCTAGCGGGGGTTCCTAATCAATTTACGCTAATCCCATGGAGTCTTATCCTTGGGCAACCACAAGCCATAAAAGACAGTTGAAAGTAGAACACTGAGATCCTAAGGAGAGGAATGTGAAAATTCAGTCTGAGGAAGGAATTGAGCGTTAAAATTCCAAGTCAATGCAAATAAACGT
The DNA here is from genome assembly GCA_038380795.1 of Pyrocephalus nanus. Classification (NCBI taxonomy): domain Eukaryota; kingdom Metazoa; phylum Chordata; class Aves; order Passeriformes; family Tyrannidae; genus Pyrocephalus; species Pyrocephalus nanus. Next base: position 20,293,955 of record CM076270.1, on the reverse strand, counting down.
TGACATTGGTTTTAATTAACCGAGTGACCCTTGTGATAGAAACTAGGAGCAATCACATCCACAGGTAGTGCTGACCCCCATCCTCCTATTAATACAGGTTTTAAGATTCTAAAAAGACCTGGAGCAGAAACCATTAAAGAGAGATTAATTTTCTTAAAGAAGAGTAGTATACCAATTCTCTTTTATGTCTCTACCACTATTCTTAATACAAACAAACTGGCTTTTCTTCATTTTTTTTCCCCTCTCTTTCCAAGTGTTAGAAGTGCAGCAACATTTATGTCTCCAATCAGTGTAATAACTCTTAGACAGACAGAAAAATCACAAGCTTCCCAAATCTCTCCTTTTGGTTGGTCTTTGGACTATTTCACATTAAGCACATCCCTGTCAGCATTAATACACCAGAGCCACATAATTTTTACACTCATCCCATGGAGGCCCATCACATGAGATTATCATACTCACTGACATGACACAACCTGATTCACACTGGAGATCTTCACTGCTAGCTTAGGGTCAGGGTAAAATAAATTGCATCAGTGTTATTTGTGGGATCAATTGATTGCAAGGTCTAATGTGGTGAAAGTCCAGGAGAATATGTGAATGCTCCAGACACAGGGCAATTCTTTGAAATCAATGATTGCTTGAAAGGCTTGATAACTAGAGGCTTTAGGCTATTAACACCAGCTGGTCATTAAGTCCACACAAATTGTTATAGCTTTTATAACCTTTTCTTATCTAGAGAAAACAATTAAACATTTTAATTGCATTACAGGGATGACAGAAGATAATTGGAGTTATCAGGAAATTATGTAGCCGTGTTAATGTGACTTACTATGTCATTTCCATTGCTTACCAATGTACTTGCCATCTAGATAAAGTAAAACTAACTTTCAATTAGGTCCATATTCAAACCATAAAGATGGAAGAACACAGAATAAGTAACACAAAACCGAATGAATTATCATATTAACTGGCATTGTATAATCTTTAAGAATAGCCCTGGAGACAGGATTTAATGAGGGAGCCTGAGTTTAAAACGTGTAGTTGTCACCCATGGAAATTACTTATTTTTCATACCTACCTTTATCTTAAAATTGTGAAGTCCACAGAAGAATATACAAATTCTGTGTTTATACAGCTTCTGTGAACTACTCTGCACTATTTACTTTAAAAAGTAGTCACATCAGTAGAGGACAACCTGCCTACACTTGCTCTTTGTATTACTTAAAGTACTGGCCTCTTTAGATCTGTTCTGGGTATGTGGGTCTTACAAAGCTCCTTCTTCTGTAATATCAGGAGTTACACCCAGTATTTCAGTACATCAGTCCTTCATTGGGATCAGGTTATTATAGAGACATTTGCAAAGGACTAGGGCTGTGTCTACATGGGGAGCCTTTTACGGTGTGACTTCAGCCTGTTTGTAATATGAAGAGAATGTGTAAGAATTTACTCCTAAATTTTTTGCTGCAATTCTTTTCTTGCATAAATTGCTAAGGCTGAACAGCAGGCACAACAGCAGTTGTATTAATTCCCAGGGAATTCCTGGTCAGGATGTGCCAGCCTGTTGGACTTTGAAGATTTACTGTTTTGCACTTAAGGGAAACGTATAAGAAAATATTTACAAGTGCTCATTAGGGCTAAATTGTATCCTTATCCCATGCAGGCACCCTGAGAATAAGGAAAATTCTACAATGAGAACGGATGCAAGGTTGTCTCACTTCTGCAGGAACAGTCAGCTGGACAAGGGAAGGATGAAGAACTATGGTAAGAATACACTAAAGGGGCATGTTTGGTAGAAAGTGAAATATGAGTCACCCTTATGGACACAGTCATACAGGGATGTATAAAGAGGAATATAGTCTGAAAATATTCTGTTAACTGGCCTTTTCTCACCACCAGGCCTGGTGAGGCAGCAAGTGTAGTACTATGCCCAGGTTTTGTTCTTATACTTCAAGCAGGTTGCAGAACAGAGGCAATACAGAATTAAAAATGCAGCAAGACCTGCATTCCATCACTCCAGGTGATTCAACAGGGAAGGCTGTGAGGGATTTATGCAGAGAACAGGATTGCAGTTATCAGTTACAGAAGAGACACACATAAGACTGCTATGTCCAAAGCTGTAGTGGAGAAGCCTCACGCTGAACCAAAACATGAGAACAGATTGTGCAGGTGTCTCACTGACAGTGTAAGTCATGGCAGGCACAGGTGACCCTGCTATGAAGACAGAGAGGGACAGTCATGTGAGACTCACCCACATACAATTTAATATTAGATCTTTTTTTTTAACAGAGTCCCACTTTAGTTCTTCACTACATTTCCAGGAACTGAAAGCCTACATGATGATGTTTGTCAAAGAAGGAAATGAGTGAAAAACCTGCATGGTTGTGTATGTGAGACTAAAAGTCCACATACTGACCAGAGATCTGGCAGCTCAAAATGGAGAAAGAACTGCAGTTCCATCTTGGCCAACACACCACAGGCTGAATCATGGTCAGTCCTGATTTATCAAGATTTTACCGCACTTAACAGAAAAACAAGTCCCCTAGTTGGGGATTTGACTACCTCACAGGCTTTCTATATCAGCAGAAGTGGATCTATAATACATGATTTGGGGTTACTTATGACGCCACCTGAAAGGAATAAGACACTTCTTCGAATTTGCATGACAGAAGAGCCAGAGCTTCTAAATCTCATTCAAGTCTGTGAGGTCAGGTCTTGCAAGCAAATCAGGATTTGTAAGTCTTTGCTTGCAGGTCACACGTATGAGGTTGCATTTTTCAGAACATAAATAATAGTATAGAGACCCTGCAAGATAAAACTTGGCACAGCTGAATTTTATGATGGGGATTGATTCAAATTCAAGTCTGCAAGATTTCCTTTGCAGGTGTTTTCATTGTCACAGCTTTATTTTGGTATAGTTTGGCTTCTCGACCTAAATCTGTCCAGAAGTTTACACACTACCTGCACATACAGAGGAATTGTTGGGTTTGACTCAGAGAAAGGACTGCTGAGCATGATGTGTCCTCCCCTTACATGGAAACCCAAGACTTCTTATATTTTTTCATATTACCCAGTCATTTATCCCATCTTTTCTGAAGTTTGGCATTTCACACAGACCGCACACAGAAGTTTGTTTGCATTGACTAACTTGATATTTGTACACATATAAAATAAGACAGAATTAGACTCAAGGGCTTCATCTACTTTTGTAGATAACTCAGCAGACTGTCTCTAAACATAGCAGATCTATCTCTGACAGCAGCATAAATTCCACTGTCCTGATATCCCAGATTTTTTCCTACCAGAAAGGCACACATGCAGCCAGCTGAAACAGTATGTGCCATGAAAATCTAGAAGTGGTGGCCTGGTTATTCTGTGTGGTGGAAGTTCACAGAAGCACTCTAATCCCTCATCTGATACTCTGCTCAAGGGAGAGCAAGGAAAACCAAGGAAGTTTGGTTACTGCTACACAAAGTCTCAGATGGTTTCATGCAAAAATAGGCACAAGCTGTTCATAAGGCAAATGCTAAATAAATCTTCATAGCAAGGCTGCTCCTGTGGAAAAAAATCTCATGTCTGCCTCAAAGTTCCACATTCAACTTCGTATCACCACCTTAGCTGACTCATAACAAGCATTGCCTGCATGTCCAGCATCATTTGACCATGATAATTTGTTCACATGCTTTTCTCAATTCTTTTCCCATGAGATGCACCATCTGTAAAAGTTTCCAGTGTTTTTTCGCAAGGTCTCTGGGCAAATGTAGCCTTGGGGAGCAATCCACCATATTAAACAACTGCAAATAGTTCTTCTGATCTACATGACAAGATAGACTGTACAAAATGGTGCTATAAGAGAAGAATTATTTGAATATGAAAAGGGTTATAGCTCACCAGGGAAAGCAGGAAAGAAGACAATGGCCATAGTATCACTGATGATATTGAGAAAGTGGGACAATATTATAATTATCTCCTTATCATGGCTCTCTTCTCTTAAATGAGCCTTTAAGAATATCTGATACAGATACTTTACCAGAACATAAGGTATTCCGTTCCCTTTTATTTTACTTTAATTTTTTTGGCATGTTTTTGTGCCTTTGTGTCCATATTCTCCTTTTTGGAGGAAGCTTACATGTGGCCTCATACAGTTTAAGTTCTGCTTAATTTAATGAAGAAACCCAGAGCACATTCCTTGAATATTTTATGGAACTGACCGTGCTGCATGTTGGAAGGTCAAGCCTGATGCACATCAAGAGCCCACAGGAGTGCAGGCCAAGAACTGCATCTTGATCTTAGACAGTTGTTTTTCCGACTCACAAGCAAAACCATCCTGTATGTAAAGCATATGTGGAGGGAACTGCTGGAGTAAGTGGTGAGAAATCTTTCAGACACCAAAATAAAGATGAAATAGGGCTATCAAAAGAGCAGCAATAATCATGACAAGAATCGAATCAGCGGTTTTTGCTATTTTATAAAGTCTTTAAAATGCCAGCTTTCAGACTGGTATTTTTCATTTTTGGTTTTACAGTGCATCTAAGGGAAATATGTGCTTCATATGAATTCATGGTTATTACACCCCTGCTACAACCCTTCCCTGTGTCAGCATTTTCATGGTGAACCTTGTAGTACTAGACCTGTAACTTGTCCATAAAAGGTTGCCCAAGGCAGGAACCTGACATAAAAACTAACATAGGTGCATTTTTCCAAACTGGGGAGTATTAAACATTTAACCCTAGATTAAAAAAAGTATGACGAAGAAGTGAATTCAGTCACTTTCTTGAACCAGACTGAATACATAACTCAATACCAAGTGAGATAAAAAACCACTTATAATATCATCATAACCTTCTAATACTGAGATATATTAAGACATCCTGATTCTGTAAACAGGGTGTCTCAAGGTTTCAAGTAAGGTGGTTTTGTAGTTCTTTATCTGCTCCCAGTTACTTTCTAAGTAAGTGTTCAGGACACACAGATCCCATGCAGAGACATTACTATTTCCACATTTTAGGTGTGACATAAATCTCAGAGATTTGCCAGAGGTCAGGAGGTGTGTGTCAGACTGAAAAATCAACCTTCTACCCTCAATCCTTAACCTTCACACTAATCAAAAGAACACCAGTAACAGAACACTCTGATCTCTTCATAAGAGTGAATTTGCACCAAGAGCTTACTTTTTTTTTTATTAAGATCTCTCAGTTCTAAGTCTCTCACAACAGTAACTGTCACTTCTGTAACAACTGGACTAGAAGCCAACTCAAACAAAAAATATTCTGAGATTAATCCTGCAGCATCAGGCAAATCCTTTCAGAATAAAAATTACAAAATTTATATGGAGATTATTTCTGAGCCCACGTGTTTTAGATGACTGTGAGCAGTGGTGATTGTTCTATGAACTTAGATTGAATGTTGATATGCACTGAATATATTTATGTTTTTGTCTGGGAGGGACTGTGTATCGAAATGATCATAAAAGCAGTTAGAAAATCAGTTTGCTTCCTCATTCCACAGTTTATAGCTTTGAAAGGAAAAATATCATATCCTAAGCAATTTGCAAAGCACACAACCTAAATTTGAAAAAGAATAAGCTTATTCTATTAATGAAGAGGAGAAAGCACAATGTTAGATGACTAAGATTGGAAGGAAACAGAAAATGCTACATTAAAAAAGTAACATCAAAAAGCTATTCCATTAATTTCAACAAAAGCAGGAAGTCCTTGAAATCTAACAAGTCCCAATCTTGAAGTCAACTCCCACATTTGCTGGAGACCAGAGTAAGGTTATTTTTGAAATTCAAATGTGTACAGTCTAGGCTGTGGTATTGTTTTCATACTGGCCATTTCAATAATGCAAAAGAGTGAGCTTGGACAATAATGTACCACTAATAATAACGTTGCTATAGAAGTGGCTTAGAACATGTAACACCACATAAAATACACTACTGTATACTGTTCAAAAAATTAAAGCAAAGGATATTGCTTGGGATCTAAGTGGGTAATTCTTTAAATTTACAGTCTCCAAGATAAGAACTTAAACATCTGGTTCCCCATCATGTCTTACCAGCAGTTTTTGTTTGTTTGCTTTATGTATTAAAGCATCACTTCAGTATAATTAAGTATCACATCATATACAATATCTACATTATAGAAATAAAAACATGTTTATTATTAATCACCTTAAAAGGTGGAAAAGGTTCCTAATTGCCTTTATCTTTCAAACAAGAGAAATTTCTTATTTTAAATAAGTGTAGTCAATTGGTATTAACAGTCTGACAGAGAGAAACATGCAGATCCCTCTCCAAACTCCCATTCCATATTTATATGCTAGCTTCTAATATTACAGGGAAATTACTCTATAGTGCACTGTAACAAAGAAATATATATTATATACAACAATTATAAACTCAGATTCTGTTCTCCTTGATTCACCACTTAAGCAGAATGAGAAATTGAGGCTTAATTAGCAAAGTGCATCGTGAGACAACACACAGAGAGCCCCAGTCAGAGCCTGACAACACCTGATGCATCTATTTATTTTCTCAGAAGAGTGACATGATTCTGTATTATTTATCCTGTGCAATGCTCAGGACATTTTAGTTTAAAACAGCCAAATTAATCAGTGTACTGACAGCTCCTTCTTTCTAATGAGATTTCTCCTCAGTTAAGTAAGTTCATTTCCAGATATTAAAATCTAATTTTAATTTGAAGCTCAACCTCAGACTTCTGTGATACCAGAGGCCACTGTAGCACATCTCATCAATATAATCCCATCCAGTCAATGTATTTCCAGTCCATCAGTTTGAAACAAATTTCCAAAAGGAAATGGTCCCTGGTTCAGAGACAGGCAGTGACACTACAGGCCCTGGAGAAGGAGGGGGAGGCACTGCACATCATCAGCAGAGGAGAGCTTTACAGGAACATTTTATAATTTGCAAAGTGCTCAGCTCCCATGATGCTGAATGCCACAGAATCTACACAGAAAAACTAACTAGGGATGAAGGGATATTTATCATTTAATTGTTTCTACACATTAAAGATTTCTTACATTTTCTTTTTTTTCCCAGATGTTTATGATAGTGCTGCTCAAGGAATGTCCTGGAATCTCTTTCGTGGCACCCAAACGTGGGAGAATTACTACAATAATCTCTATTTTTTTAGGGCATTTCTGAGTGTAGTTCATGCAAATTAAGTTGCCAATTTCTATTCATCTACAAAACCTCTTTCTCTGGCAACCAGACATTATTTCCGAGGGCTTTCTGCCCTGAGCCCTCAAAGCATGAAGCAGCAGGAGTGGAAGTAAGTCTCTCCTTTGATCATTAACAAAGATCAGCTCTGATGGATGCCTTCAGGCTCACAGTTTTCTCACCATGCTTGCCCTAGAACTACTTGACACATTATCTCTTGTTAAATCGCTCCAATTTGCAACAGGACATTCATCTTCCTGGCCATTCCTGACACTGCCCTGTGCAGCAGGCTCTGGTAAACACTGCCACAGCACCAGTGCTGCAGAAACCTGACATTCTGGAGAGCTCAGTAACCACTACACAGAGACTACACTGAGAAAACTTCTTGCAGGGTAGTTGTCTCCCAATGATTGCACTGCCATGGTGCTCTAGAGCAGCCAGGTACATTTTGGGACTGGGCTTACAGATCTGGTGTATGGCTGGCTTGGAACAACCTGCCATAGGATTGGTGTGGTCCCACCTTCCAGCACAAAAGATTCCAAATACCACAATACCTTTAGTTGGAATAATCTGCAATCGTTTGCAGAGCTGTTCAAGTCAGAATGCTTCAGGTAAAAATGTCTGAAAATCCATGGTAAAATGTACTTTATCATTCCAAACTGCTACAGTACTCATGTGAGGCTGTATAAAGTGGGGTTTGAGAGAAACATATCCTGAAATAAACTGTTATTCTTTGTCAGAGTCAATACTCCACGTGAAACAGGGGAAAAAAACCTTCCTGTAGCCTCCAAGGATACAACAAATGGAAGTAATTCCACAGGAGGCCCCACAGAATTTTATCTGCAGTGAATCATACGCTGCAGCAGCCAGGCCCTCCTCTGTGTATGCAGGACCTGAGACTTTATACAAACCAAGCTCATATAAAACAAATTTTAAACCTAGACATTCCCTAGGTTCCTTGATTCACTGAGATTTGGACATTTCATATATCCATCCAGACAACCAGTTCTGACAGAAATAGCATTGCTACACTTTAACATTAGGGATTTGAAAGTGCAGTTCCTTAAACAATGATTATTCAGCCTATCCTTTCCACGTACATCCCCTCTCCAGTGAAAACCCTTAATGATACCTAACTGGGAAGTGTTTACCTTGCTTTTACAAAGCTGAAGGCAGACCTGAAGTGCACTGTGACCAATCACACTAAAAAAACTGCATCATCCAAAGGGCAGCTGAAGCAAATTATTTAAATTGTCCACTGGTTCAGAATTTCCTGCATGAAAGTCATTGAAATTTATTTGCAAAATAACAGCACCATTGAAAATAAGATGGTGAGGAAATTTCATCTAGGATGTTGCAGAATAAGCTCACAAGGTCAAAGAAACCAAGCTTTAGGGGTCTACCTGCCTATCTAAGACCTGGATTCAGTGTTACATCCCCGTTTGACAAAACACCTCAGCACAGGCTTAAAGGTAAGCACAGAAGACAAGATAGATTTTTTAAGATGTCAATCACTAGAGAAGCTAAAGGTTTTCAGTTCAAATATCCCAATTCTCACCTGCAGACAGCAGGACTCCTGTAAGAGAGAACAATTTTCTGTAACATACCTCACTATTTGAAGAAAACAGTTATTACCATTCTCAAACCCTGAAGTTAAGTATTTAAATCCCAAGGCAGGCACATAAATAATAAAGCTGCATGACTTTCAGACACGCTGAGTTCCCACTGATTTTAATGAGAGCAGTGCATGTTCAGATCCCCCTGAAAGGAAGATTGTTTAGATACCCAAGTACGACTGAAGAAGCTTGACTTTCAGATGGAAACTGCTTTTAGAAGAGCAAATTGGAGGCTTTTATTTCACATAGTACACGACTGATTAGGGACTCTGGCTCTGAGTGATTATCAACCAGCCTGTCACACAGGAAGAGCTGTGCTTTTGTTTCCAGTGTGATGGTACCCCAGGTAGAAGCAGATTGCCGTCCAGCTACTAATGGTGAAGTTAAAACCTTGTCATTTAAATTGAGTTTCTTTACTAACAGCTCCAAAGAAGATGTCAAGGAAGCCACAGTCAGAGCAAGTCCTAATAACACCACAGCTGTGGGGTTGATCCCCACATAGGCCATTCACTTAATAGTTGGACTTGATGATCCTTGTGGGTCCCTTCCAACTCAGAACATTCTCTGATTCTCAGGCATGGCAGGAGCAAGACATACATCACTGTTCCTCATTTGCTATGCAACTTTTATTACACATCTGACCCAAACCAAGTTCATTTACATGGTTTCTCCATCACAAGGAAGCTAAGAGTTTGAAATATGGGAACAGTCAAGCTGTTATATACTTTGGCTAGCAAATTTCAGAGGGTCACTGCCATTTCACCCTTCAGTTCTATTTCTGAGGTGGTAGTTTGAAGTGTTGCACAACCTGTGTGAGCCCTAGTTTTGTTAACCTCTTAAAGTTTGGCAGGTGTGAGACTCCAGCTATTAAGCACTAATCTATACAATATTGATCACCACCTCCAGCACCTTGCTTTGTCAATATATTCAGTAGTGAAGGCAGAATTAAAATCTCCTTGGAAGAGATTCTTCTGCAGTGTCTGGGATACAGCTGAGAGGAGGTAGCTGCTTATTGGTATTCACACTATTAAAACCATGTGTGTGGCACAGTCTATCACCCATGTTAGACATTAAGCAGTCTCTAATATCAATTACCAATTAAGAGCTGACAAACAAATTTTTGTGATTAGGAGATCAGTGAAATTATAGTCTGCTGCTAAGGAAGAATCTCTCCTGCTTTTCTAGACTTACTCTGCCAGTACATTCTCAAACAAAGGGAAGCAAATTCACCTATTTGAGAGAAGCATCTGAAAAACTGGGGAAAGAAACTCTCCCTGTGATTTTCAGATGTTGTTTCCAGATTTTTTACTTTACAAGATCATCACATTTCCCAGTGCAACATTGCATTTATTAGTGTAAACAACACAATGGGTAAGATCATATCACCAAATCAACGGGCAAGAAAACAATTAATATTGCTGGCAGAGTCCAGTTACCTGATCATTACTTTCAGGAAAGTAATGTTCATTACATTCAGCAAGTTGCTCATGAGGACACAGCTTCTTCAAGAAGCTGTTTGTTTAAGTGCTTAATGGATATTCCTGTCACACTAGGCCAAGAAAAGTCACATCAAAACCTTTGACACACCACCCAGTGCTATTTTATATTTTAAGAAATTTGGCATGCATCACATTACAGAGCAGTGCATTATTAAGTGTCATTCCAGGATATAAGATAATCAATCACAAAGATCCTTTGGGATCAAAGAAAATTGAATAACTGACATTTCTGCATGAACAGAAGTGTAGGGGGGAGTGAAGAAGTTGCCATTTGAGGAACAAACTGTTCAAAGAAGCATAATTGTTTCTCTTTCCCTTTTCCTGTACATAAAGAGTCCTAGTTGTGTCATATATAGGTTTTACACTCAAAGCCCTTCCTTTTCTCAGGGCCTGGACTTCCCACCATCTACCCTGTGAGTATTGGAACGTCATAAAACACAGAGAAATTCTCTGTTAAGAATCTGATCATGTTACTCAGAGAGTTTGGCCTTGGGCTTGCATTCATTATATGAAACGAAATGCTATGAAATCCTATGAAAGTCAGGAACAGAGGGGATTAGGGAATCTCTTCGGGTCACTCACTCACTTCCCACCCCTTCCCCTCTCCCTCGGGTCAGGCTCCTTTCCCAGATCAGTCTGTGTACACTTAAAAAAAATGCAGACTAAACGAGTATGTTGGGGTAACTGAAACCCCCTTTGTTTAAAAAAAAAAAAAAAAAAAAAAAAAAAAAGAAAAATCACTGTTTATCTGAAACAACACAAACCTATTCTGATGGGTATAAATAGTTACTGGAAAAATCACTTTTGTGACCTAATATATCAAACCCAGCATTTCTGTTTGGCATAGGCTTGGCTGATTTAGTTCAGAAACAGTCCAAGCTGGGAGAACTACATGTCTATCACACACATAATGGCCCTTAGTTCTCTACACTAAAACAATTTATGAACACCAAGAGGGCTAGATTCTGCAACCAAGGTTCATGAAAAGTCATATTACAATATATTTTATAACTTCTTTAATTTCTTTAGCTGTGAATGTCTCCTTTTGGTCATTTTTCAAGTATTTTACAAGCCTTCACATCTAATCCCTGGGCAAATTATCCATATCAAAGAGACAGCTCTTGAATAAAAGAAGTTGTCAAAGAAGCACCTGAACACTTGGGTAAAGACAACATTTTCCTGTACATCACTTGAAAACAAAATACATACACAGACACAAACCTCCAGTGATTATATGACATATTTAAAATGTATCACTAACAGAAATTCTCACCAGCATTTCTCCAGAATGTCTCCTGTCTCACATCTCAGAAAGCAGCTTGGTTGATGATAAAACCCACATTTAATAGGTGGTGTTTAATTCAGCACCGTGTAAGCAATGATATGACCTCTGTTGCACAGAGAGGAAAAGGATTTTTGAAACCAACTAACCTTAATTACTTTTGATTTACTAAACCCATAAGCTAGCAGTAGGATGTTTAAAACTGACAAAATTAGCAGCTCTTCTTTAATTATCTTCAACCAGGTAGCCATCTAGGGAGGTATCTCTAGAAGCACATGAATGAATTAGGCTTATAAATCCCATGGAAGGATGGGTTTCAATGGGATGTCCATTCCTTTAATAGGATGTACGTAGTAGGATCCCATGCAGCAGCTGCTGAAAACTCCAGCTTCAGATGTTGCATTTACCTGGCTGACCATACAAAGGTGAGGTCAGAAAGGGGCTGGTAAAAATGAGCAGAAGGGTTGAGGAGCACCCCAGTCAGAGAAGCAAATGCCTGTTGTGGTGCAGGTAACATTTCCCCAGGGAAACCTTGTTCTGCAGAGGCCAGCTGATAACTGCACAGCTTCTGTTCACAGCATCTTGTCCTCACTGGACACTTCCTAAACCTGGCTTTTCCCTTGGGGAACAAAGAGTATCTTACATTTCTTAACAGAAGGAGTACCATATGCCAGTTAGGCCTTACACCTTGGCTTTCTCCTTGTGCCTTTCTCTCCGCATCACATCTGTGAGGAAAGTCTCAAGGCTTTTTTTCCCCTTTGGGAATGAGTAGAGATTAGGTTTGCGAACTGCAGCATGCAAACAATGGCACTATTCAAGAGTTCTGTTTAACATGTTCCTGACCTCAGGTACATGCACAATTACATTAACCTATGGACTTATTACTCAGAAAATCTATGTATTAATACAATAGTAACAATTGCCATCTTCCTAAATACACGCTTTGACTCTGGGAATATTTCAAGCCAAATGCAGGAGTCCTTTCCTGCTGACACACCCAGGCCTACATCCACATTCCTCCCAGCATCAGCTGGAATCTGGGCTGAAGAGAGAATACTGAAGTGGTGCTCCAGAACTCCCTCAGAAGAGCAGGGACATGAGAAGAACTCCTGAGTAGCAGAGCAGCACAGGGCTTTGGGCAGGGAGCTGCATCTTGCTCACACACACCCTAGAGGAATTCACAAATTCTAGTAAGGTCCTATTTTCTGTCTTCTCAACTTCATCCCAAAGATCCACAGTTTCCTTAAAGAGCCAGAGCAAAAGAGAGATTCAAGGAGAGGTCTTAAGCAGCAGTCACACTGTGTAACCTGTCTGAAGGTTTACCAGTACAGTTCAAAGGGCATAAAAGGGACCTTGATTCTTTGAAGCACAGCTCCCTATGGTGTTTCTTCCCATAAAGAGCAAAACATATGCCATAAAACTTTATGCTCAAACTTACAGGAATCTGGCTGAGAGCCTGTGAGTGCAAAGAAACTAATTAGTTCAAACCACCCCGTGGTCCCCTTGTTACTTCCCATCCAAACAGTAGCAAACCCAACAGAAGTTAAAAAGCTTTAAAAAAAAGTACAGCCAGACCACAAGACACCCATTTCTCTCTACATAGTTGTGGGTTTAAAAAAAAAGAAAAGACACTAAAAGAGCAAGAAAACAAGCCCTAGCCAAAACTACTTATCTTTCTAATGCATGGAAAATAACAGACTCCAGTTTTACTCAGATATCAGTAACATGGTGTTTTTATATATACCTGTGTGAACTGTATGCAAGGGCAGACTGGGAGGCCTGCTCACAGCAACTCGGACATTTACACGAGTATGTGGAAGATACTGGGGTCAGGAATTGCAAAAATAATTGATTCCAACAAGAAATGTTGCAGCAACAAGGGCGCTGTGAAGTGCTTTGCCGAGGAGGTTACGGAGCCGATGGAGGCAGGCACCAACCCAACAATCTGCCTCCCAAACTGTGCTATTAAGTTATGAAAATGCTGACATTTCCACTGAGTGAGAAACACAAAGTTACACAGATTGACTGGATTCTCTCACCTGAGTACAGCCTGAAAACTGTCACTGTAAAGCCTGAAAAACGTAAATTCTGTTCTCTGTAAGCACGGAGCAGGATGCTCTGACTGCCAGTGTCGGGATTATGGCACACTAAGAGTAGGCTGTTTCAGTAACTGGGGCCAAGTTAGACATGGAATTTCAATATTTACTATTTTGAAAGGAGGAGGAAGAGGAGAACAGTGACCAACCACTGTTCCCATTCTTTCCCCTAACTCATGTTTTTCCAACCCTCTTCTTGTCTTACTTTACATTGAGTGGATGAGCTGACAGAGCCATTTTCTGTAGCTGCAAATGCATTGTTACAGACTGTGACACCCACACAAATTAGCTCCTGTCTCATTTGATAACTTCACTCATCTTCCAGCACTGTGCTGTGATATTTCCCCTATGTGAAGGGGGAAATATCATATTTTGTTGCCTATACAGGCAACAAAAACACCTCTGTGTATGACCTAATGATCATGAATAAGATCTCACAAGATGCTGTGAAATTCTTCAGTAATAAAGAGATAAAGTGGTGGCAGGTACAGCCCACCATAATGTGCTTAGTTCTCTGCAGAGATGAGAGCTTTTGAGACCACTTTGTGCAGGGCCTGAAAACCTGATCCTATTGCTCAGTTCCAAAACCCCAGCTTGCCTGTGCAAATCCATCTCTTGCATCATACTCAGTTTTGCACACAACTAAAGCCTCAGAAAACCCTGTGACCACTTTGATCAGCAAGGACAACTGACAGGAACGTTTGTGGGCTCAAGACCTGAGAGCACAAACATCCACAGCCTCTCACACAGTCATTTCACTTTTTGTGGGGGAGAAAGAGCAATTTGCAAAGCAATACACTTACTGCACTGTGATTTGAATTTGCATAATAAAAGCATTTGCCTTTTAAAGCATATATTAGTCCTTAGAAGGGAGAGCAAGTGAATGTTCTAATATAATTCAAGATAGCTAGACACAGTTCCATTATTTTAATTTACATTTTATTGGGTTTTTGCTTTGGTAAAGAAACATGTGTTATAACTAATCATAGTGCTAATTACTGCCTGATTCTATCTTTTATTACTGCTAAAATTTCTATTAAGGGAACGAAAGAAACTAATAGGATCATTAAAAGATCAATAGGAAATATTGCTTACATAGAAGTTGCAATGTATAAACTTCAACTGAATAGTTAAGATCCAAAGAATTCCTTGGAAACAGAGAATCATGCATTCATTCCACTTAGGAAAGAACATAAACTGATTTAAAGGATATCCACAAGAAGAATTCTTTTTACTTTCACTCCTCTGAGAGCAATAGGCAAACAAAAACGACAACAAAATTATGATTAACTTTCCACCTCCATACTTCCAGTATCTTTGTATAGAATCTGAGTATCTTTAAAGCACATCATTAGAATCTGGAATGCACGTGACATTCCTGAATGTAAACATGGGGATGTGACTCACTGTAAATTGTAGCCTCATGGCCCGTTCTCGAAATGATGCTCAGGTAGATCCCATTGACTATCCAGTCCATCTAAAACCTCTTTTCTACTTAGTTTTGGCAGAAAAATACTTATTTTACTTAAAGTCAGTACTCTGTCTGAAGTGGTTAATGTGTCTGTGCCTTTTCCCACATGACAATATCTACTTTGTTGAAGATGTTTTTTGTATATATATGTGTGTATATATATATATGTATATGTATATATATATATATATCTTTGTTGCAGATATGTCCTTTGTTTGGGTTTGTATCCACTGAGTGATGCAGGTGCCCAAAAGTAAAATCAAGAAAATGTCTAGACCTGTTCTGACCATTACTTCCCAAAAAAAAAATAGATATCTTTCTGTTCCTGGTTGTGCAGTGAACTTTGCTATGTTTTCTTTATTTAAAAGTCTGAAGGAGCAGCTGTGTCCACAGAGAGCTGGCTCAGGTCTGAATGAGGTTTTCAAGGTAAAGCAGAGTGCCACATGAACAGAGCCTACTCCCAGTGTAGGTCAACTGAAGCCAAAAGGTGCCAGCACTGATGCTGTAGATCTGTGTAGGGCCAATTTACGGGGTCTTCTTGCAAGTCAGAGTTTTTATAAACACAGTGCAGAAAGAGTCCTCCAGAGGGTACCATGTGTGATCTGGCTGCAGTGGCACCTGCATTTCTGAGCATTCTTGTGAGCCAGAATACTGCAGGAACAAGAGGAGGAATCTCCAGTGGCCCTCCAGGAGCCAAAGTGGAGGCAGCAGGATCTGAGCTGGTTTAGGGGTTGTGAAGACAGCCCTCAACTGCACTCCCCAGACACTCCCTGGATGTCTTTTATTCGAGCTTTCTCACTGCCTACCCCAAATTTAAGCATACAGATCCTGAGAAAAGAACTGGAAAACCCCCCTAAAAACTACTCAATACACATCTTAACCGACCCAGAAATTTCAAGTACTCAAAGGGGAAATGGACTGAGATAGAAGCAGCATTATCAGCAACACAAACAGAAGCTCTAATATTTCTGCTACTGAGAGTATGGCAATTGTGCCATTTTTAAAGAAAGATTAAAGGGATGCTGCAAGCCAGTACTCATGGTTTATAAAAATGCAGCCAAACTGGGTGATAGTCAACGGAAAACTTCATTTCAAGTGAGCAAAAACTGATTTGAGCTTTGACTGAATTTTGTCTTAGAAAGTTATAACAGAGTTATAACACTGTATTTTCCATAAGAATCTAGGAAAACAGAGTCTTCCTGCTCTGTGCAGGATTAATACTTAAAGTCAAAGAACTACAATGTTCTCAAAAATACATATATTCTGTGGCCTAGTAAAATAATAATAATGCATATTTTAGAAAAGCAAGTCACACCCATGAAGAAGTGGCACACAGATGTCAAGTCCTAAATCATAACACCCCCAAAACCCAATAAAATTCATAAGACTGCACAAAGAGTGAAAGAAGATATTAATGTCACAAACCTACCAGACTGAAAGCTTAGAATGAGTGAAAAAAAAAAAAATTTTGATTTTTTTTTGTTCCATCTGTAGAATAAGGTAAAGATTTTCCAAAGTACATAATTGTTGCAGCACTGGAATATATTGAATTGTGTACTTTTCACCTTAAAAAAATTATCTGCATGGACATAGATGTTTTGATTTACCCTGAGTGTTGTCTTTTTTTAAACAGATTCATTATATCTACTGAATTTCAGTAAACTTCTGGTTGAAATTTCTATTTGAATTTCAAAAAAGATTGCTTCCTTCTTTCCTGAACAGTTGCCATTTCTTAAATATTACATGAAGACAATCTGGAAAGCAATACTTAAAATTATATTCTGCAGTAAATTATGCTTTTCAGAGGTCAAAGGGATACTTTTCACAAAGCTCTGATTGGAATCATCTTTTATACTGTCTCTTTTTTTAGGTTATGGTCTTTCTTCTCATCTCATATTTAAAAACAAATACTGTTTTCTGATTGCAGATCATAAAGCAGACCAAATGCAACGTAAGGAGTCAATTAGAAGAAATCAGCATCTGATTAACCTGAAGCCAGTAAAGAAGTTTACCAGAAAACTGATTCGTTTGAAAACAAAGAACACACAAGTTTGACGGTCTCTGAGCATCTCTTTTGGCCAGTCACACCACCAGAAAATGGAAGCACAATGTTGTGATTTTAAAGTTATATACTCTGTTTAACCTCTGCTCCAAGGGCCATTATGTGACTAAAGAAACAGGCTGAAGGTAACACAGTGGGACATAGTTTATAGATGTTTCACAAGACTTTTCAGCAAAGGAAAACCCGTGGCAACAAGGCACCAGCAGGTGTGAATGTAATTCAGCAAAGATTACTCTAAAACCATTTGTTACTCACTGTTTCTATGAAGAATCTGCTCATCCCAAAGCTGCCCTTGTTTATAAGAACCAAGCAAATTATTGGCTTCTGCATGCGACTCTGAGACATCTGCTTTCTTCTTTTGTTGTTATATCTTTTTTTCTTTTCAGGATTCAGTTGCCTGGAACGAAAACAAGATCTGGTATCAATCAAACCGGTTGATTAATTTACTCCAGTAATGATTATAAAGGTTTTTGTTTTTTTTTTTTTTTTTAGTGGGGGAAATCACGAAGGGGGTTGATTCAATATCATGCAGCGTTTCAGGCAACACCCCAATCTACTGGTACTAACTAATCTGCTAACATTTTGTCATTATTCAAGCAATACTTCTATAAATCCTTGGGTTTCTAGTAAAATAGAGTATGCATATGTGTTGAATGAACACTTAAAATTATGACCATGATTGCACTTCAACCTCTATTTCCTGGTATTTGCAGGATGACCTTGCCAGTCTCTTGATAGTTACAGATAACACACAGAAAGCTCTATGAAGATAAGGATTTCTTGACCATCTGCTTTTAGCTTTTATGCCCTTTAGCTGTTACCTCTGCTCTTGTTTTTGTTCCACATTTGGATTATTCAGGGATTCCCCCTGATGTACTGACTTTCATGCACTGGCAATCAGTTTTCCCTTCCCTGATCTCGTCCAGTAACTAAATTCCATGGGTGTAAACATGGCACCAAACACTCACTGCCATGAAATGGCACCAGTTACTGATGTTGCCCTACAGAAGGAAGCCAAAAATGTTTTGATTCAGGCTATGGTTAAATTTTTTCAACAAAAAAAAAGATACACAAGGAGATACTGAGATTAAAACTGGGCATGACGGGGTCCACAATTCATCTGCACTAATGTCAGTAACAAGAGGTTTTATTTCCGAGGGATGATCGTGCATGGGCAGCTATTTTTAAGGCTTGTTTTGTTTAAAGTTTATGTGAATTGCAGAGACAATGTTTTTCCAAGAAGATGATTCAATATAGTGGATAATGTACTTTAACTACATAAATGATGCATGCAGAGCCTGAATGTTTTACATGGTTTCAATGATCCACACTGTAACAGCTTAAACAAAGACAATCACATGGACTTAATAAAGTCAGTGGTAATAAAAAAAGAAAAGCTTTACTTTCAGAGGAAAATATTTATATTGGAAGCAATAATTACATAGTACTTTTTATCCCCAGAAGTGCTTTTTAAGTGTCATCCGGTGGTTTGTTTGAAAGACTGAGAGCAGGATTGGATTTCTTCTCCCCACTGCCACCAACTTCCTGTGTGGGCTTGGACCCCTCACTTATTGTTGGATTCTCAGCAATGTCAGGCACCAATCCTATGGGGTGCCACTGAAAAATCAGACCATCAGTGTTCTTGGACCTCATTTTTTTTCACCTGTAAAATGAGATTAGTTACTCTATTTCGCAAGGCTGTCAGGCACATTAATCAGTACTCAAAAACTTTTCTGGAGAACCTCAGATCAGAGAGCAGTAAAATAACCTGGCTTTATTTATGGCAGTGTAAGATACTCCCCAAGCCAAGAACTGAATGTGCTCCATGAGGTGGAGGGGAGCTGCCCTTAAGTGTTGGAACTGGGATAACAGTGAGGGAATAGTGTTTCCCAATTATTAGTAATGATTATACCCTGCCAGCTACGCTGCAGTAGGGTGTAGAACCTCACACCTGTCCCAGCACAGAGAGCAGGCTGCAGAAATGGTGAGAGGGCCTCTCACTCCTGAAAACAGCAAGAGGGAACACACCAATGTGTCACAGATACATATCTTCAAGATGCATAAGAATTAGGTTCCAAAACCAGCTCTCCTCATTCCTCTGTCCTCCCAGGCAAATTTGGTATCCAGTTATGGATCCTACTATAGCAAGTCCTTATTCAGTATGAAAATATATCTACTGGATCTTGCTCTTCCTCCAGGCATAGGAAGGCACCTGAGTTGATTGTTCTATTTAATCAACTTCCAGCCATTATCTTCTTCCACGTTCTAATTCCCTATTTCCTCTTCTGTAAACTTCAAACAATTAATTCCCACATGCCTAAACTGCCTGACCATCTATCCTGAGCTTTTATGCTGTTTCAGTTCTTGGTAACTATCCAAGGTAACTTCCTTCTGTTTAGTCCTCTCACACTCAGCCTCTCAGCATTGCAGCTTGCTCGTTTTTCTCGGCAGGAAAAGCTTCTGAGTTTAGCTTCTAGTGCCTGACCTACATTTCTGGAGAAGCTTGAAGTGGAGAATTGGTTTCTACAGCAATTCCTGGGGATATTCAATAATCTTTTTCATGGCAGTTTAATAGTCAGATATACACCTCTCTCTGATTCTGGTATCTATAAGCTCATGATTCGTCCAAAAGAACTGACATGTTAAATATCCCAGTTATTTAGCACAAGATCTCTGGCATACAACAAAATGTATTTGAAACCACAATGACTTGAAATACCTTTAATAAAAGGGATACTCAAGGCTTATGAGGCTTTGATTTTCATTTTCACTAAGCTCTTACTGTACTCTAGCAGAATAAAATGACAGTAAATGGAATACAGACATGCCTTACACTCACTTTAAAAAGCCATTACACAAATGAGAGGAGTCCCTCCTGTCTGGTAAAAAGAGAAGCTGAACCATTTACCACATTATGACAAGTAGCCTTTTCTCCAGCAATGAAGGTCTATTACTGTGCTTCACCAGCACCTTTCAGCAAGTCAGTGAAACTGCTGTAGACATGATGAAAAGCTCATCTTTGAGTATACAGCAGCACATATACATCACCCTCAGAATTTATTTGTCTCTTACAAACTCATGAGTGATTTTCCCCACACCTACTTTCCTCCTGTCCTTCATGGAAACTAACTTGAAAAGGTCTTTTCTGAATATTCTGGGAGATATACAGCAGTTTATTACTTGCTGTTACACTTGCCTTTTCACTTTGAGGGACATTATTGAGATAATAAAAAATATCAGCAATGAAGGAACTCGTGTGACAGAAATAATTAGCAAAAGCTTAAAATGCTCAAAGATGAGATTTGTAGTTTAACTTATACACACAAATGTCCATCACTTTTTTATGGGTACATGAAATAAGAAACTCAATCTTTGAGAAGTGTCAAAAATCATCATTTCTAGTATCCAACAATAAATGGATCATTTATACTTACAATCTAGAATATCATCCTTATATTTGCATTCAGGATCAGGCACGAATTACTGTATGAAATCTGTTTGTTGACTGGTAACTTTAGGAAAAGATTCATTTCTCTTTCATATCTCTGCTTTTTTAGGGGGCAACCTTTCTTAAAGAATGCAAATTAAGAGTGATGTCAATATTCTATAAATATTTTTTAACAGAAGATCTCTTTTAGCACGTACAGTCTGAAATCACAGAGAACAATATTACCCACACACTTTAAATTTCAGTGTGACCTTAGAACTTCACCCCATTCCCACACGACCATGCCATTCACTTGTGGGAATTTCCTGTGCCCAAGGGATGATTATTCATCTCTGCAAAGTGCCCACAATATGATGGCACAATCCAGTTCACACTGGTTCCTCTGAGTGTTTTATTCTTTCATTGATGCACTGCATCAATGCAGCCTGAGATTATAGGGTTGCAATTTTTTAAAGCCTAACAGGCATCTCCTCTCTCTGCTTCTTGAACTTTGCACTCACGAGAACCCAACCACAAACAGCACCTCCTGGTGAACGATCTGTTTGAAAACCACGCTGTTTGAAGATAGTAGGAAGACCACAACTTCTTGCCCATAACATAGAATTTACTCCTTCATGAATCAGTCTTGCTTTGCTTCTTCCTGCTCTAAAGACACAAATGAAGGGCTGGCTTCCTTTTCCACTGCAATTCTACTTCACTGACTGCAGTGGAATTACACATAAAAAATACTGAGCTCAAGAAAAAGAGAACAAAGACTCAAAACTTCCCCTTCCCCCACCTTCTGACCACAAGGGTGTTCAA